>JAYKKT010000085.1:4510000-6910000 GCA_036023115.1 Brasenia schreberi | reverse complement strand
AAAGGCAAGATTGGCGATAGTGGTGACAACAATTCCTTAGACAAAAGTGAGGTGTTTCAAATCACTAAATCTTAAGTTGGATGGAAATAACTATTTTTAATGGGCTAGATCCATTGAATTAGCTGTGATGTTAGGGGGCATTGGGATTACTTGACTGAAGACATTCCCCAACCACCTAAAACTGATCCTATGTATTCTTGATAACACAGATAAAATGCTTTGGTTAGTGCGTGGCGTATACAATCCATGATACTATCGATTGAGAGCATTTTCATGTTTCTAGAATCAGTAAAGGACATTTAGTTGGTAGTTCAGGAGGCCTATGCTTAGAGGAAAAATATAGCAAAGAAATATAATATCATTGAGAGGATTCGTAAGTGTAGACAGGGAGGTAGATCCATAAGTGAGTATTATGCAGAACTTAGAGGTTTATGGGAGGAATTACAACTTTATTCTAAAACCAAATGTCAAAGTTGTACGCAAGAACGCAATGAGGAATTTGAAGAGAGGAAAGTGTTTGATCTTTTGTGGGGTATTTAATCTGAATATGAGGCTGCAAAAAATAACATCCTTAGTGGAGAAGAACTTCCTTCCTTATGTAAAGTGTATTCTCTTTTACTAAGGGAAGAAGACAGAAAACTCCTCGAGAAAGAAACCAAGACTAATTCAGTCCACTGCTTTTGTGAGTAGGAATTCTTCTACCTCCTCATTCTCTCGTGGTAGATGAGGACATGGAGGATATAGACGTGGCAGAGGTAGATCATCAATTACTTCTGAAGAAAGAGATAAACTGACCTGTTCTCACTGTGAAAAATCAAGATATACAAAGGAGACATGCTGGGAACCAGTAGGCATACCTACTTATTACCAGAATAGGCCTAATAAAGCCTACTTCAGCAGTGACCAAAGTGAAAAACAAACTACTGAAAGCAGTGCAGATTCACTGGCAGACATGAGGAAAGAAATTGAGATGCTTAAAGCTCGTCTAGTTGATTCTGAGACTGCTTCCACTTCTAATATTGGTTCTCAAGCAACTATCGCATAACCATTTTTGTTCATGGCTAAGGGTAATGTAACTATTTCTCATTTCAAGATATGGGTTATTGATTCTAGTGCTACAGATCATATGGTTGGTAGAAGAGAGTTCTTTGATGATTATCAGTTGACTCAAGGTAAAATTAATATTAGGCTGGCCGATGGATCACATACTCCCATTATTGGAAAAGGAAGTATCACTACACCTTTTGGAATATTGAAAAATATCTTACATGTTCTAAACATTTCAGTCAATTTATTGTCAGTCTTTTTCATGATGCAAGATTTAAAATATCGAGCAATCTTTGATTTTACTAGGTATTTTTTTCATGAACTGAAGACGTGGAGGATCTTTAGTCAAGGTAGCATGTGGCGAGGACTTTATGTCTATGAGGAAGCTAGAGGAACAACTATGCAGTCAACAATTATCACAAAAAAGCAAAAAGAAGAACTACCTTTATGGCATCAGAGATTAGGATATTTACCTTTATAAAAAAATTAGAATGTTATTGCATGAATTTTTTCATTGTAATGACTTGCAGTTGAATTGTGAAACTTGCCAGAAGACAAAACACCATCGTATTTCATTTTCCTTAAATGAAGAAAAATCTTCTAAACCTTTTGAGCTTGTTCATTCTGATGTTTGGGGCCCATGCTCTATCACCTCTTTACATGGTCATAGATATTTTATTTCATTTATTGATGATTGTACTAGATACACCATGATATCTCATGAAAACTAAGGAGGAAGTGAGAAATATTATTTCCATATATTATCAGTGTGTGCGTACTCAATTCCATAGCACCATTAAAACATTTCAGAGTGATAATGGAGGAGAATTTATGTCTCAATCACTCAATTCATATTTCTTAGACCATTAAATTCTACACCAAACCTCATGTTCTTATTCTCCACAGCAAAATGGTGTTTATGAAAAATAAAACAGTCACATTTTAAAGGTTGGTAGAACTCTTTTGATTGGTTATGATGTTCCAAAACTCTATTGGAGAGAAGCGGTCTTAACAACGGTCTTTCTCATAAATCGTATGCCTAGCAGAGTGTTAAATGTCAATACTCCACTTCACTCCTTATGTCCTTCCCAGAAACAGTTTCATCTACCACCAAAAGTTTTTGGGTGCACTTGTTTTGTTCATGGACACAGTGGCTTGAGAGATAAATTAGATGCTAGGGCTGTTAAATCTATCTTCTTAGGATATTCCTCTACTTAGAAAGGGTATAAATGTTATGATCCTGAAAAAGAAAGATCATATGTTACGATGGATGTTATATTTCATTAAGATACACCTTTTTATGACAAACAAGATATTCAAGCATCAACTATCCATTCACCTAATGTGATACCTCTTCCATCAATTGAAGATCAACCAGACATTTAAAGAGAAGAAGAAGATATGCCATATATTCAAGAAAAAAATTGGTAGGTTTATACTAGAGGTGAAAGGAAGACCCTCTTTCCGCATTAGTTTAGTACCCTAGATCAGAATCCTCACCCCGAATCATATCCAATTCCTACTTAGATAACTTCTCAAAATTCTACTAGTGATCTTGATGATTTACCTATTGCTCTTTAGAAAGAAAAACATGAAAATGCAAAACTCACTACAGAAGATGATATCATACACTAACTATCCCAAAGAGTATCAGTTGTTTGTGGTGAATGCAGTTAATACTTATATTCCCAATACATTCGAAGAAGCAGAACAACATTCAGAGTGAAAGGCAATAATGAAAGAAGAAATTGCAGTATTGGTGAAAAACAAGACATGGGAACTAGTACAGTTACCACCGGAAAGGAAAACAGTGGGTTGCAAATGGGTATATTCAGTGAAGTACAAAGCTGATGGCAATATAAAAAGGTATAAAGCCAGATTAGTGGCTAAAGGTTATAATCAATCATATGGTATTGATTATACATAAACATTTGCACCAATGGCAAAAATGAATACTACTAGGATTATTCTTTGTGTGTCCGTTAATCATGGATGGGACTTATGACAGCTGGATATGAAGAATTCCTTTCTTCAAGGAGATCTTATGGAAGATATTTACATGGACCTACCACCTGGGTATAACCAAGAGCAGAAAGCAAACAAGGTATGCAAACTAAAGAAATCTATCTATGGTTTGAAACAATCACCAAGAGCGTGGTTTCAAAAATTCAGTGATGGTATTATGGGTTTGGGTTTTAAATAGTGTGTTAGTGATCATACACTATTTATCAATCGAGGCGTGAAAACTATTATATTGTTGGTATATGTAGATGACATCATTATCACAGGTGATGATACAGAAGGTATTGCTAATCTAAAAAGATAACTACATGCTTTATTCGACTTAAAGGATTTGGGCAATCTCCATTACTTCTTGGGAATCAAATTTATGCGGAGTAAAGATTATTTAATTTTAAGTCAAAGAAAATATGTTTTGGACTTGTTGAAAGAAATGAAAATGAAAGATTGTCGGATATGTTCTACTCCCATTGAAATTACAAAAGAAGACAAAGAGGAGACAACTGAACCATATGAAGATGTTGGCAGATATCAGAGATTGGTGGAAAAACTTATATACATCACTATTACAAGACCTGACATCAACTTTGCAGTCGATTATATGAGTAGATGGATGCATTCCCCATCTAAGCACCACATGAGTATGGTGTTCCATATCATTAGATATCTGAAGTCATCAATTACTTATGGTTTATTATATACCCCACATTTATCTCTTAATCTAGAGATTTATTCAGATACCGATTGGGCTGGCTCCAAAATTGATAGAAAGTCTACCTCAAGTTACATAGTATGCCTAGGAGGTAATGTGGTATCTTGGAAGAGTAAAAAGCAATTTGTAGTGGCTAGATCAAGTGCAGAGGCAGAATATCGTGCAATTGTTCTCGACATGTATAAAGGTTTATGGATCTTATCATTGTTATAAGAAATGAGTCTGGGAAAGATTATTCCAATCAATTTTTTCATCGATAGTAAAGAAGCTTTGCTGATGGCGTTTAATCTAGTCTTCCATGAGAGAACCACGCATATCGAAGTCGACTGCCACTTTATTAGGGAGAAAGTTTCACAAGGAATCTTCAATATAATTCATGTTCGTTCTGAAGATCAATTAGCAGATATTCTTACAAAACCGGTTGCAACAAATGGATTAAAGAAAACTCTCGGCAAGTTGGGTATTTCAAGACTTCGTCTTCAGGACCCAACTTGAGGGGGCGTGTTAGAGTGAATTAACTTTTTATGTATTTAGCATTGTTTTTATGTTTACGTAAGTAGACATGTGTAAGTGAGTCATGTGGATCCAAATGGATAAAAACATGACCCATTTGGATTCACGTATATATAGTAGGTAGTGTTTTTAATCAGGGGCATTTTGGTCTTTTAAGTTAGAATCCTGTATAAAGTTTGCCCTAATCGTAATTAGTGTTTTAAGTAAGAAATAAAGAGAGAGAGGCTACGACAGCCATGGAGGCGCCGACCCCTTGCTTCCAAGCTTTCTTCTTTAGTTGCATTATGTGGGTTATTTGCTACATATTAACTCCGCCCACGTAAGGGATCACCCTTGTACGACTGATCCCAAGCCCGAATAAAGGAGGAGGGTTGTGTTAGGCTTCCGATAGCCAATATAAAACTTTGTTAGATTTTTATACCATGGATTACACAAATTATGAGCATTGCTTTGGCGCGTCCTCGCCTAGCGATGCCCTGCAGAGCCTGAATGCAGTGAAAAGTAAGAGCCGCTACATTTTCACTCGGATGTAGTGAATCAATTGTAGATAGGGTTTTCACTTCATGAACGGGTGTGGGTAAAAAAGTTAGTCTCGCTACATTGTCGCCCGAATATAGTGAATAAATTACAGAGAGGGTCTCCGCATTTTCAATATGGATGGATGCGGGGGTAAGGAAGCTGGTCTTAGATAATAAGATTTGTATTGGTTCTTGGAATATCAGACCATTGTTCGGTAAGCTAATTGAGGTGGTAGATATTATGATTCGGAGAAAGATTCATATTCTACGTTTACAAGAGACAAAGTGGGGTAGAGAAAAAGCAAAGGAGATTGGATCTAGATTTTAAATTATGGTACTCACGTAAGGAAAAAGTTTGAAACAGAGTTGGTAACTTGGTATTATCATAAATAAAGATTTAAAGGAGTGTAGTAGACATACAACGATATGGTGACTGAATCATAACATTGAAATTAGTTTTAGGAGCAGAGGTTTTCAATACAATTTGTGCTTACGCACCCCAAGTAGGACTAGAAGATAGTATAAAGACGATTTTTAGGAAAGAGTTAGATAAGGTGATTCAAAGAATTCCACAAAGGGAGATGATTTGTTTAAGAGGAAACTTAAATGGACATGTCAGTAAAGAGGCATTAGGATATCAAGGTATTCATGGAAACTTTGGTTTTAGGGATATAAATGAGGAAGGTAGGGAGATTTTAAATTTTGCTATGGCATTTGATTTATTTATATGTGGAACAATATGGCTATACATATTAGGAAAGTGGCGAAAGATGTGTTAGGGGTATCTAAGGGAGGTGTACCAGCACAAAAGGAAGCTTGGTGGCGGAGTGAAGTAGTGTAAAATAAAATCAAGGCAAAGAGGCCATGGTACAAATTACATTATGCTAAGAAAACTAGTGAAACTTTAGAAGCTTATAAGAAAGCAAAGAAGGAAGCGAAAAAGGCCGTTAGTAAAGCAAAAGCTAAGATTTGGGAGGACTTATATAAAAAACTCAACTCAAAAGAGGGTGAAAGAGATACTTTTAGGATAGCTAGGGCTAGAGATAAGAAAACTAAAGATCTTAATTATGTGGATGCATAAAAGACGAGGATGAAAAATTCTAGTGGCAAATGATGATATAAAAAATAGATGAAAAAACTATTTTTATAAGCTTTTTAATGAAAATAAAGATATTAGTATTAGCTTAGGAGAGTTAGCCAAATCAGAAAAGTATATAAACCACAATTTCTACTGACGTATTCAAAAGAATGAAGTCAAAGAGGCTCTTAAACATATGAAGGGTGATAAATCGGTAGGACCAGATAATATTCCTATAGAAGTTTGGAAAATACTAAGAGAAATAGGAATCACTTGGCTCACAAGACTATTTAATGAAATATGGAAAAATTAAAAGATGCCCGAAGAATGGAGAGCGAGTACACTTATACCCATATATAAGAACAAGGGAGACATTCAAAATTGTGCGAATTATCGAGGTATCAAGTTAATGAGTCATATTATGAAATTATGAGAAAGAACTATCGAACATAGGTTAAGACAAGTATCAAGTACAACACAGAACCAATTTGGATTCATGCCAGACAAATCTACTGTTGAAGCGATTCACCTTTTGAGACATCTTATGGAACATTTTAGAGCAAAAAAGAAAGACCTTCATATGATATTTATTGATCTAGAAAAAGCTTATGATAGGGTACCGAGGGAGGTTCTTTGGAGAACTTTGGAAAAAAGAGGTATCCCATTGACATATATTAACCTTATAAGAGACATGTATGATGGTGCAAAAATATCTGTGAGGACTCATGAAGGAATGACAAACTTCTTTGAAGTTAATATTGGGTTACATCAAGGATCAACTTTAAGTCCATACTTATTTATAATGGTGATGGATGAGTTAACAAAACATATTCAAGATGAAGTACCTTGGTGTATGTTATTTGCAGATGCCATTGTATTAGTGGAGGAGTTTAAGGAAAAAGTTAATAGAAAATTGGAACTATGGAGAGAAGCATTAGAAAGCAAAGGCCTCCGACTTAGTAGAACAAAGACAGAATATATGGAATGTAAGTTTGATCATTTGGTTACCTTAGAGGATATAGAAATTAAAATTGGCACACATTGCATCCCCCAAAAAAGCAGTTTTAAATACCTAGGGTCACTTTTTCAGAGTGATGAAAGAATTGACGGAGATGTTACGCATAGAATTAATGTTGGTTGGTTAAAATGGAGAGGAGCGTCAGATATTCTTTGTGATAAGAAGATACCATTAAAGTTAAAAGGTAAATATTATAGAGCAACAATTAGGCCTGTCATGTTTTATGGTTCTGAGTGTTGAGCAGTTAATCATCAACATGTATAAAAGATGTCTGTGACAGAAATGAAGATGTTGAGATGGATGAGTGGTCATACAAGAAAAGACCATATACATAATGAGGTTATTAGAAACAAATTAGGAGTGACACTAATAGTGGATAAAATGAGAGAATATTGCTTAAGATGGTTTAGACATATGGAAAGAAGATCAAAAGAAGAATCTGTATGAAGGTTAGAAAAACTAAATTTGGAAAGTATTAAAAGAGGTAGAGGACGACCATGAAAGTGTTGGAAAGAAACAATAAAGAATGATCTAGCTTATTGTGAGTGAACTGCTAACATGGCATACCATAGGGATTTGTGGAAACAAAGAATCCATGTAGCCGACTCCGTCTAGTATGGGAAAAGGCTTAGTTGTTGTTGTTGTATTTGATTTATTTATAGTGAATACAATCTTCAAAAAATGAGATGAACATTTAATTACTTATAAGAGTGGCTTATCACAAACTCAAATTGATTACTTTATTTCTAAGAAAAACGAGAGAGCATGTTGTAAAGATTGCAAGGTAATTCGAGGAGAAAGCTTAACCACCCGACATCAACTTTTAGTTATGGATTCACAAATAAAAAAAATAGACAAAGAAGAAAAGAGTGCATCGAGTTATTCTGACTAAATGGTTGAACCTCTAAAGCGAGAAAGAAGATATATTTAAACAGAAAGTCCTTCAAAGAAATGTTTGGAATCATGTCGGTAGACCTTGTGATATGTGGAACAATATGGCTATACATATTAGGAAGAAAAGTGGCGAAAGATGTGTTAGGTGTATCTAAGGGAGGGGTACCAGCACAAAAAGAAGCTTGGTGGTGGAGTGAAGTAGTGCAAAATAAAATCAAGGCAAAGAGGGCATGCTACAAAATTACATTATGGTAAGAAAAATAGTGAAACTTTAGAGGCTTATAAGAAAGCAAAGAAGGAAGCCAAAAAGGCCGTGTGTGTAGCAAAAGCTAAAATTTGGGAGGATTTATATAAAAAACTCAACTCAAAAGAGGGTGAAAGAGATATTTTTAGGATAGCTAGGCTAGAGATAAGAAAACTAAATATCTTAATTATGTTAGATGCATAAAAGACGAGGATGAAAAAATTCTATTGGCAAATGATGATATAAGAAATAGATGGAAAACCTATTCTTATAAGCTTTTTAATGAAAGTGAAGATGTTAGTGTTAGCTTAGGAGAGTTAGCCAAATCAGAAAAGTATATAAACAACAATTTCTACCGACGTATTCAAAAGAATGAAGTTAAAGAGGCTCTTAAACATATTAAGGGTGGTAAATCGGTAGACCAGACAATATTCCTATAGAAGTTTGGAAAATCCAAGAAAAAATAGGAATCACTTGGCTCATGAGCTATGTTATCAATAGCGCGCTATAGCGTTTTAGCTGAGTTAAAAGCGCTATAGCGGGTAGCCCTTAGCGGGCGACTCGCCAAGGCACATATAGTGCCGCTAAGAACGCTATAGTGGTCCGCTATAGCACTGGAAGCAGACAGACTGAAATATTGGATCGGATCCATATCAACCCGATCCAAAGGATATAAAAGGCGATGAAACCCTTCCTGCCTTTCTCTCTCAGGTAACTCTCTCTCTCTCTCTCCTGCCTCTCGCCATCTCACTCCCGCCTCTCGCCGCCACCAGCCTCTAGGTACAACTCTCTGCTCTCTCTACTCTCTTCTTGTCTGCTCGTCGTGCTCTCTCTGCCTATTCTCCATGCGAGAGTGAGAAGATTGTTGTCGTTCGTCCCTGTCCCGCCTCTCCCTCTCAGGTAACTCTCTCTCTCTCTCCTGCCTCCCGCCATCTCTCACTCCCGCCTCTCGCCGCCACCACCTTCAGGTATCCCTTTCTATCTACTGTCTACTCTCTCCTTGTCTGCTCGTCGTGCTCTCTCTTTGTCTATTTGCCATGCGAGAGTGAGAAAAGGATATCCTAATCCTGATAGGATAAAGATGAGAACACAGAAATATAGCAGGGACAAGGTGAACCACTTGAGGCGATATGCCTCTGATAGTAGATTGTAATTTTTTCCCACTTTTTGTGTGGAACCCGTGATCCATTTTGTTTTGGAAAGATGATTTAATATGTAATTACTCGTGCCATTATTAACCTTTGTTGAATACTTTTTCTTGTCACTGCCATTTCCTTCCTGCGAATAAATGCTTGTCAGGATTGTGGATGGAAAGGTTGGGGAGAAATATCATACGGTGGTTATGCATGTGTGAAGCGTGCTGAAGCTGCTTGCTTCCTGGTTAGCGAATAAATGACTTATCTTGGTACAATTATATTGTTGTTTTTCATTATTGAACTAATTGGAGAAATTAGGTTATTTGCTCATAGACTGCCTCTAAAGAATCTTTAGCTTTTTGTTTTTTTTGTTTTTTTTGGGGGGGGTCTAGGAGTTATAAAGAAAATTTGGCATATTCTAAATATCATGTATCCTAACATATGAGATGCACTTGATTTATAGAGAGACATGTTTGACAGGTTAAGTCACGGACTAAGGAAAGAATTCCTGTCTTATATTATTGGTGTGTATAGCTTAAAGGCATCAAGTACTGATGAGCGTAACTCATGTGTCAAACATGCGACGGACATAAGGCTGAGAATGAATGGCTTGTTTGATTCTAAAGACCATGCATTTCACTTTGTCAAAGGGTTTGAAGCTCTTTATACAAATGGACCTGCAGGGGGCGGAGGAATAAGGTTTACTGCTTTCTTTAGCAAGTATCTACTGCATGTGGGTGGTACTTTTAGTGACAATTTTTAAGCACGTTTCTTTTTTTTTTTCCAAAGAATTTGTTTTTTTTCTTACATTTTCCCCTTTCTTGACGGTTCCCACATTTCCTCACTCATATATGCTCTCGATTTCATGAATGTCATCACTTTTTTTTGGCACACATAGCCCCATCTTTGAAGTTGGAGATCCTATTAATACCATTATTGTTTCCAAAGAAACCAAAGATCTTGCTTTGCAAAAGGGTTCGCTTGCAAAGAACATCCTGTGGTTGTATATCCTTTTTCAGGTTATTCCAGATAGTATGTTTATTATTGATGTTTTGTGAAATGCAGCATTGGGTGGAAGAAGGAAATAATTCTTCAAAAAGAATTGGTAACAAGTTTCTTTAAATTCTGGTGTTGATGCGCTTGAAATGCATCAAATTACTTTCTGCTTATAACTTTGGAAGTGAATGATGGATAAAATGGTTAATACAGTAAAAGCATTATGAGGAATTCTTCATTATTCATGTGAATTATCATGTTCACGTCTCTATTCATCCATTATATCAATACACAATATATCATAATGACAGGAAAAATAAGACCACACTTTGGAACTTCACCAGCACTGTCAAAGGACTCTTAGGAGTTCCCATACATCATACTCATCGTACCAAATGCATAGAAACCAGAGCAGCTCTGAAAATTAGATTACTTTAGTTCATAGATGAGCTTATGTAATTTCTTGGGTCTGCAAAGACATTGTAAAAGAAAGAACCCTACATTCAGAGTTCTCCTAATAAGGGTTGTAAGTACTTAAGGCCAATTTAAAAGTGTACCGCTAAATCAGCTATATCCCCGCTACCGTTATATCAGGGTCGACCGCTAACAACCCGCTAACTGCTATTGATAACATAGCTCATGAGACTATTTAATGAAATATGAAGAAACCAAAAGATGCCTAAGGAATGGAGAGCGAGTACACTTATACCCATATATAAGTGTAAAGATTCGTCAATGAACGAAGGTTGATATTGCACGAATCTAGTTCACCAAGTCGCCAAGAGTCAAATGACATTCAATCACGAATGTCGATCTTCAAGAATGACAAGCAAGAGCGGAACCATGTACAAAATAAGTCAAGAAGCAGTGCTAAACTGCATACGTTTATTGAAGAATGAATGGCCTATTTATAGGCATTACACTTTATACATGAAATGTGTAAAAATAAACAACACAAGGCCAAGAGAATGAACTAGTGCTGGCCGGCCAGCACTAGCCGTTGGGGACAGCTCCAACGGCTACTGGATTGTCATTATAATAACATTGATATCATTCAAATAGGATTGTCTATTATAATAACTAGATTCATAAATCACTATAAACTTGTGATATTATAAGGAGACTTTGGTATATCAAACAAGCATTTTAAGTTTATGCTCAAAACCCAAGTTTTAAGGACAAACTTGAACCCAAACAAGCTTTTTAAGACAAAGCTCAAAACCTTCAAACAAGCTTTTTAAGGTTAAGCTCAAAACCCGTAAAGTCAAATAAGCTTTTTAAGGTTAAGCTCAAAACCCAAGTTTTCAGGACAAACTTGAACCCAAACAAGCTTTTTAAGGTTAAGCTCAAAACCCACCAAGTCAAATAAGCTTTTTAAGGTTAAGCTCAAAACCCGCCAAGTCAAACAAGCTTTAAGGCTAAGCTGAAACCGGAGTTTTGAGGAAAAACTCGAACCCAAATAAGCTTTTTAAGGCAAAGCTCAAACCTTCAAATCAAACATACAATTCCCAAGGCCCTTAAATATCATTTAAACTTAGAAGTGATTCTTTGGTTCCAAAAGTAAGATAATCCATTTGAATGATCGAAAACAAGTCAAAGGAATCAACTTCATGCTTTTAAAAAGGTCTCACAAGGTTTGTTAAAACCATAACATCAAGATAACTATAAGTCTTTTTCAATATTGATTACTCTCCAACCAAAAAGCCAGCAACATGGAACATCTTAATCACAAAGATTTCCAACAAAAGGCCAACAAACAGAGATCATAATCTCATGAAAAAACAAAGTCTATGGTTCCAAACGTAAGATAATCCATTTGAATGATCGAAAACAAGTCAAAGGAATCAACTTCATGCTTTTAAAAAGGTCTCACAAGGTTTGTTAAAACCATAACATCAAGATAACTATAAGTCTTTTTCAATATTAATTACTCTCCAACCAAAAGGCCAACAACATGGAACATCTTAATCACAAAGATTTCCAACAAAAGGCCAACAGACGGAGATCATAATCTCATAAAAAAAAACAATCTTAAAGTTATCAAGATCAGAAATCTTCAAATAATAATTTGTTAAAAACTTCTATCACTTACAAGTTAATCAAGATAACTATAAGTCTTTTTCAATATTGATTACACCCCAACCAAAAGGCAACAACATGGAACATCTTAATCACAAAGATTTCCAACAAAAGGCCAAAAATATGAATCTCAGTCATGCAAGTACATTCAACTCATTATCAACAATCATTTTTCCAAATGTCTCAAATAACAATAAGTATATCTTCAAGCATTAATTGATTTTCAACAAAAGGCCACCAACATGAAGCACCTTAATCACAAAGGTCTTCAATAAAAGGCCAACAATATGGATCTCAATTACGCAAGAGGATACCCCGTATTGTTTTCCAACAAATATATTTTCAAACTTATAATAGTCAAGTTTGAAATTGTAACAAATTTTCAAATAACAATAAGTGCATCTTAAGATATCAATTAATTTCCAACAAAAGGCCACCAATATGAAGCACCTTAATCACAAAGGTCTTCAACAAAAGGCCAACAACATAGATCTCAATTATACAAGAAGATACCCCTTATTGTTTTCCAACAAATACATTTTCGATCTTATCAATAACCAAGTTTGAAATCATTTAATTGTCAGTTTGTCACAACACATTTTTCTTCTAAACATGCCATCAAACAATTTGATTTAACTTCGTAAATACATAATCAAGATTACATATAACCAATTTGAAAGGAACACACCTGGATGGGCTCGAGTCTAAATACCATGCACAGCGGAATCAGGTCGAAATAGCCAAATCTGTCCATTTAACTCAACAATGCAAATACTATACAAACATGCAATAATACTAAGTGCACTAGAGAAAATTCATGTTTCCACGAGAAGAGAACGCAGTAAACCACTAAAATGTTCCAATAATCAAACTGAACCCATGTTTCTTGCCAATAAGTTAATCTAAAACACATAGAGCTTAATATTGCCAGATCAAGAAAAAGGTGATTCCTACAAACGAGATGACAAAAAGACACATTAATATCATTGGGATGTTGTATATCCCTACCATCACCACATACGACTAGAAAAAGAAGCTTGGTTCCTAAAATACCAGAATATTTGAATAACATCATCATTGGGATCAATTTTATTATCCAAAATAAATCGAACTCAACCAATCCTTAAAGAACCATCATCACAAAAAGTACAAGACTCACATCAATATCTTTACAAGTAAACAAGCCAAACAAGATCCATATATAAAGAAGCAACTATTAGCTAAGTACTCAATCTTTATTAAACTAATTTTCAAGGACAAAGGGCAAAGCTATTTCAACCCTTATCAAGTCACTCAAATGCCAAAACCCAAACGGAACTACGTAAGAGAAACCACCACCCATATAGATGTAAAGGAGAGATACCGAAAACACACCAACAAACAAAGGACAATTAGCACTAAAAAATACAGTGATTCTTCAAAATCCAAGTAATTATTTAATGATCATTTCAAAAATATGCTTAAAGAAATATTAAATTATCATATTTGCACCGAAACAACATAGGATTTTTCAAAGAAAGGGGAGATAAACTAATAAACCATCCTTAATCCAAAAATAGATCGCATAACGTTCTTATAACAACCATGAACTAAGAAATCAAGGAACAACTACTATTAAGATTCATAGCAAAAGAAAGCAAATTTCTACATAAAACGAAGATATCGATAACAACACTATTGTTCATGGATCAACAAAATGAGAATGTCAAAAAAATATTATTACTATCTCATATCTTTAATAAACAACAACTAAGTTTTTCAAATGTTTCGAAAACATAGCCACAAATTTACTTTAGTCAAGAATCGTTTGTTAAAAACAAAAGTTCAATTTCAAAAACACAAGCACATATACAAGAAAACCATAATAATATATTTCTAAGAAAGTTATATTTTTTAAAAAATCCAAAATTCCCATGAAAACAACGTAATCAATTGAGAACTTCATTATTTTCCTTCAATTTTCCAAAATAAATATACTTTCTAAAGTTACCTTGAACTTTGAAATGTCAAAAACCAAGAACTGTAGAATTTTCAAAGTTGGCACGCTTTCCAATGTGCTCGATATCTTCAATCCGAGGCTCTAATACCATGTAAAGATTCGTCAATGAACGAAGGTTGATATTGCATAAATCTAGTTCACCAAGTCGCCAAGAGTCAAATGACATTCAATCACGAATGTCTATCTTCAAGAATGATAAGCAAGAGCGGAAGCATGTACAAAACAAGTCAAGAAGCAGTGCTAGACTGCATACGTTTATTGAAGAATGAATTGCCTATTTATGGGCATTACACTTTGTACATGAAATGTGTAAAAATAAACAACACAAGACCAAGAGAATGAACTAGTGCTGGCCGACCAGCACTAGCCGTTGGGGACAACTCCAATGACTACTGGAGCTCCCAACGGTAGTGGCCAGGGCCATGGTGGCCCTGGCCCTGCCTTAAACTTGGGCTGCACGGGCCCTAGTGGCCCGTGCCCCTATTACATTAACAATAAGAACAAGGGAGACATTCAAAATTGTGCAAATTGTCGAGGTATCAAGTTAATGAGCTATAATATGAAATTGTGGAAAAGAATAAGACAAATATCAAGTACAACAAAAAACTAATTTAGATTCATGCCAGACAGATCTACTGTTGAAGTGATTCACCTTTTGAGACGTCTTATGGAACATTTTAGAGCAAAAAAGAAAAACCTTGATCTAGAAAAAGCATACAATAGGGTACCGAGGGAGGTTCTTTGGAGAATCTTGGAAAAAAGAGGTATCTCGTTGACATGCATAAGCCTTATAAGAGATATGCACGATGGTGCAAAAACATATGTGAGGACTTATGAAGGAATGACAGACTTCTTTGAAGTTAATATTGAGTTACATCAAGGATCAACTTTAAGTCCATACTTATTTATAATGGTGATTGATGAGTTAACAAAATATATTCAAGATGAAGTACCTTGGTGTATGTTATTTGGAGATGACATTGTGTTAGTGGAGGAGTCTAAGGAAAAAGTTAATAGAAAATTTTAACTATGGAGATAAACATTAGAAAGTAAAGGCTTTCGACTTAAGTAGAACAAAGACAGAATGTATGGAATGTAAGTTTGATCATTTGGTTACTTTAGAGGACATAGAAATTGAAATTGACACACATTGCATCTCGCAAAAGGAAAGTTTTAAATACCTAGGGTCAATTTTTCAGAGTGATGAAAGAATTGATGGAGATGTTATGCATAGAATTAATGTTGGTTGGTTAAAATGGAGAGGAGCATCAAATATTGTTTGTGATAAGAAGATACCATTAAAGTTAAAAGGTAAATATTATAGAGCAGCAATTAGACCTGTCATGTTTTATGGTTCTGTGTGTTGGGCAGTTAATCATCAACATGTACAAAAGATGTCTGTCACATAAATGAAGTTGTTGAGATGGATGAGTGGTCATACAAGAAAAGACCATATACATAAAAAGGTTATTAGAAATAAATTATGTGTGTGGCACCAATGGAGGATAAAATGAGAGAATATCAAAAGAAGAACCTCTAAGAAGGTACGAAAAACTAGATTTTGAAAGTATTAAAAGAGGTAGAAGACGACCAAAAAAGTGTTGGAAAGAAACAATAAAGAATGATCTAGCTTATTATGAGTTAACTGCTAACATAGCACATGATAGGGCTATGTGGAAACAAAGAATCCATGTAGCCGACCCCGTCTAATATGAAAAAAAGGCTTAGTTGTTGTTGTTGTAGCTTGGGACAAATATTGAGTATAATAGAAAACCAATTTGAGTTCATATCTACTATTGAGTTGATTCACCTATTGAGACGTCCTATGAAACATTTTAGAGTAAGAAAGAAGAATCTTTAATGATATTTATTGATCAAGAAAAAGCTTACGATAAGATATCGAGAGATATTCTTTAGAAAACCTTGGAAAAGAGAGGTATTTCATTTACATACATCAATCTTATAAGGGACATGTATGGTGTGTATAAACATATGTGGACCCACGAAGGAATAATATATTTCTTTAAAGTTAATATTGGATTATATCAGGGATCAACTTTAAGTCCATATTTATTTATATTGGTAATTGACGAGTTAACAAAACATATTCAAGAAGTACTTTGGTATATGTTAGTTGCCGATGACATTGTGTTAGTGGATGAGATTAAAGATAAAGTTATTACGAAATTGAGCTATGTGGAGAACCTTAGAAAGTGAAGACATTCAACTTAGTACAAAAGACATAATATATGGAGTAAGTTTGATCAATTGGGCACTTCAAATGAAATAAAAAATAAGATTGACACACATTGCATTTCTCATAAAGAAAGTTTCAAATACTTATGGTTAGTTTTTCAGACCTACACATAAAATTAATGCATGTTGGTTAAAATGGAGAGTTGCATCAGTATTCTATCTCACAAGAGGATACTCTTAAAGTTGAAATTTGGAAGGTAAATACTATAGAGTGATAATTAGACCACTATATTTTATAGTTTTGTGTGTTGGGCGGGTAATCATTAACATGCACAAAAGAAGATTGTGGTAGAAATAAAGATGTTGAGATGGATGAGTCGTCACACAAGAAAAGATCATATACATAACAAGGTTACGAGAAACAAATTGGGAGCGACACCAATGAATAATAAAATTCAGAAAAATTGTTTAAGATGGTTTGGACACGTAAAAGGACGAGTAAAGGAAGGAAGCTTCGGTAAGAAGTTTTGAGAAACTATATTGTGAAAATATTAAAAGAGAAAAAGAAGACCACAAATGTGTTAGAAAGAAACAATAAAGAATGATCTAGCTTATGTTGGTTAACAATTGGCATAGTAGGTGATCAGGCTCTATGAAACAAAGAATCCATTTAGACGACCCCATCTACTATAGGAAAAGGTTTTGTTGTTGTTGTTTGTATCAGTGTTATGTATCGTATCGTTAACATATCATAATTGTTTTTGAATAAACAGAATAGAGAAAAATCATGAAAAATAAAAAACAATTCTAAACAGTTATAAATCAAAATTCGATTAAACACATCTTTTGAACATGAATTCAAATTATAAGTACAACTTTCATCATTGAACAAGTATCAAATGTCCTTTAAAATTATAACTTTATAATTAAAAAATAAGAATCACATTATAATCTAAGATCATCAACTAAATAATCTTCTTCTTCTCCTCCTTCAAAATCACCACCTTGATCTGTCATCATCCCTCTGGTGACATTGTTGTGCTCCTTCTAAATTGATCCATTGAATGTCGTCATTGTGATATACCACAAATAAATAGAAAAACATATCCACTCACTTCATATATTATCATTAAAAAAAGGGCAACACAGGTAGATAGAAAATAAACGTAGAAAACAACAAAAAATGATATACAAGGAAACAAATAGTGCTTAAAGTTGTCGCTAATGTCGGAAAGCTTCTCCCATAAAAAACCCTTGTAGTCGTGTAGCACTCGAGCAAAAAATCGCAAAAGAGTAGAAAATCCCAATGCACTTGGGTTCCTCTTTATAAATAAGGACGTATTGCATGTATCATATGATACGTGTGATATTGTAATGAAGACAATGCTTCAATGTAGCAGCGAAAGATTGATGAATATCATCTTAAATATCACACACAAAAGCCTTAGAAAAAGGCTATAATAAAGCGTATGCAACAAAGACACAATATACCGAAAATGAATATTATTTATCCATAAAAGGCTTTAAAAAGTATATACATGAGAGTGATATTTATAGAAGAGTACACAAGGGAGAGAGTGAGAGAATACAAGAGGAGAGGGGAGGGGATTGGGCACAGCTAGCGCCCAACGACTACATGACTAGCTGTTGGGGGCCCCGGTGACCATTGGGCCCCTAATGGCTAGGGGCCCTAGGAGCCCTGACCCTAATAACCCGACTAACTAGGGCCTGTCATGGTTGGGCCCTAGTGGCCCATGTTCTAATTGTAATGAAGACGACACTTCAATATAGTTGCGGAAGATCGATAAATGAATATCACCACAATGTAATTATCACGAAGCCTTAGAAAAGGCTATAGCCGAGAGCAACGAGCGCACACCAAAAGGATAATGAACACAAAGCAAACTTGAATAAATAATATTTATTAATTAGCCACAAAAGGCTTGAAGTTTACAATGGATTAGAAGGGATATTTATAGAGAGGAAGAAGTGAGAGTGAGTGAGAGAGAATGGAGTAAAGAGGGGGCTGGCTGTGGCCAGCCCCTCCAACAACTATCCAACTAACCGTTGGCGGCATGGCCCCCCAACGGCTAGTGGCCCTAGGGGCCCTGATGGCCTACTTGGCCAGGGTCTGCCAGGGCCGGACCCAAATGGCCCCTATTTCTAACACTAACACCCCTCTCAAACTGACACTTCTATGACTTGAAGTTTGTTAATAAAAATCTGAAATCAAGTAGGTAATGACTTGGTAAACATATCTGTAAGCTGATACTCTGATTTTATAAACTGTAATACTAAATTGCCTTGTAGATACTCTTCACGAACGTAGTGACAGTCCATCTCGATATGCTTCGTACGCTTATGAAAGGTATGATTATTAGGTATATAATGTTAATGTAATACGTGGGACGGGCCAATAGGGCTAGTGCACTATTTTGGTATGGCATAGGGCCACTAGGGCCTTGGCCATAGCCGTTGGAGCCCCAACGGCTAGTGCTGGCCAAGGCTGACCGACCAGCACTTGCTCTCTTCTTTGCTCTTATTTGTTGTCTCTAATGTACATATGTAAACTCTATAAATACTTTACTACTTCATGAATAATATACGTTGTTTTTGCACAAATTTTGTTTGGAGTTTGTCCTGCTTCCGCATTCTTATTGAGATATTTGTGTGTGACATCCATATTTGGATCGTTTGCGTTCTTGGTGCTTTGACAAATTATTTCATGGACGATTCGTCCTTTGATTATCAATAAAAATTTACATGGTATCAGAGCCTCCTATTGAAGAATTCGAGCACATTGGGAAGCATGCTTCGATTGCAAATTTCGAGAAATCATACCAAACTTTAGGTTAATCTAAATCTTTTGATTCTACATAAAATGGAAAGCAAAAATGAGTCTTTTAGATTTATTCTTGACCCAAAATGTTATCAAAGTTGAGCAAGGACAACGAACAAATATTTTTTATCAAAAGATTTTTGGGATTATATTGATGGTACGATAAAATAACCAATTTTGAACATTGATGGTTTTGATGATGATTATATTATTAAAGATCATAAAAAGTATAAACAAGATCTAAAATTTTGGGAAAAAATGAATGCAAAAATTTAATGGATCATTTGTCAAAATGTAGATGAGAAACTTAGAAATAGAATTAGCGTTTTCGAAAGTGCATTTAAAACTTGGGAATACTTGAAAAAACTTTACTCTGAATATGATTTTGTTTTTCAAATTTATTTAATGGAAAGAATGATTATGCAAAGAAGGGAATTCAAGCATTAGAGATTATCATAATGAGTTTTCAGAATTATGGACTCAACTTAAGAGTTTTGATAAATTTGGAAAACTTCAAAAATTGGATAAATTTAAAGAGTTTTTAGATAATCAATATTTATTTTTGTTTATGTATGGGTTAAGAGATGAATTTGAAAACATTAGATCAAATTTAATACATAGAAAACCTAGACCTAGAGGAGACTCTTTTTTGGCCGATCTTGTTATAGAAGAAATAATATTGAAAAATATTAATGTTGTAAAAGAAGCCGTTCTTGCCGCCTCCAAACTGGGAGATAACATGAAAACATACAACCAAGGACACTATATGCTATTATTGTAAGGAAAGTGGGCATATCAAAACCACTTGTCCTCTTCTTTGAAAAAAAATCGGAAATGTGGGAGCCGTAGAAGATGAAGGAGGAGTCTTGTCTAGCAATATCAAAGCATATATAGAGGAAATTATTAAAGAAAAAGCAAGCATATCCAGAAACGCTCTCTCCTTAAATGAATCTCATGATACCGTTGGAAAACATGTGTTTATGGCCAATGGTACAAAACTACAAATTAAAAAAATAAGAAATTTTGAAAAGAAAATTTTAAAATCCAAAATGTAAGTTTTATACCTAAACTTAATTTGAATTTACTTTCGGTTGCTCAAATTTGTTATAATGATTGTATAGTTACTTTCTTATCTAAACATTGCCTGGTGTAGGATCACCTATCGAGGAACGTGATTGGTCAAGGCCATAGAGAAAGTGGACTATACAAAATGGATTATCTTGTTATGCCAAATTTTGAGTCTTGTAATGTAGCCCAAGAAGTTACCCTTTGGCATAAAAGACTTGGACATTTAGATTTACAAAAATTATGTAACATTTCCTTAATGAAAAAGATTAGGGAACAAAAGTTTTAATGTTTGGGGTGTTGCCCCTATTGTTTTTAAGGGAGGAGTTTAATATTATGTGATATTTGTAAATGACTTTACTCGTTTTACGTGGATATATCTTTTGAAGCATAAATCAGAAGTATTTGAAAAATTTATAACCTTTTGTAACATGATGAAAAATGAATTTGGAGCCACCATTAAGATTTTTAAATCGGATTTAGGAGGAGAATACATGTCAAATGAATTTCAAAAATTTGTTAAAACAAATGGGATCTTTTATCAAAAGTCTTGCACTAAAACTCCTCAATAAAATGGCTTGGCTGAGAAGAACCATAGACACATTATAGAAACATTCCGAACTATGTTAATTGCTAGCAATGTTCTTAAATTTCTATGGGCAAAAGCTACTCTTACTGCAGTTTATCTTATAAATATAATGCCTTCATCCAATCTTGAAAATATTTATCTTTTTGAAAAATTATATAAAATTTCTCCTTATTATGAAAGACTTAGAGTTTTTGGATGTAGATTCTTTGTTTATATAAATAAAAATGATAAACTGCCTCCCAGGGCTATTGAATGTGTATTTCTTGGCTATGGCATAGACAAAAGTGGTTATAGTTCTTTTGATCCTATTAATGATAAATTATATGTTTCTAAAGATGTAAAATTCTTTGAGAATGATGCTTATTATAAGTCTAAATCCTTGTAAAACTCTGAATCTTCCGTATTTCAAGATTTCTTTGATTTAGAAGAAGAAGATGATTGTGACTCTGTAGATCATCAGGATATTTCTCTTGAGTAGTGATGCCCTAATTAGAACTGTTGAATCCCAACCCATTATTGAACCCTTTCCATTACATTATGCATGATGTCATAGAGAATCAGATGACACATGTCTAGAACCTAGGGTTTCAAAATCGCCCCAACATTTTGTTTCCTATGAATCCTTTGAACAACGCAAAAACTTGATTGCAACTCTTCACCAAGTTATAGAACCCAAGTTTTATCATCAAGCTAAAGGTATTTCAGAATGGGAAGATGCTATGAGGGATGAACTGAAAGCCTTAGATAAAGCTCATACAATGACGGTTGTACCCTATGTTGTCAATAGCGGTTAGCGGGTTGTTAGCGGTTGACCCTAATATAGCGGTAGCGGGGATATAGCGGGGATATAGCGGATTTAGCGGTACACTTTTATTTATGATTAAAAAATTATATATATATATATAATAGGTTTTCTAACTTCTAAGAAATATCAAGAAACATAACCAGTTCTTTAATAAATGAATGAGCAAAACACTCACTAATGAACAGGAAAAACTAGTAAAGGAGGAATGCCACATACCTTTTAGCCCATATTATTTGTAGTATGCCTCATCTCCAACCCAGGTGCATGAAAGTTCGGACATTAAAACAAAAATGAAAGGCAAAAGAAGATTAGAAACTCCTATCACCAACATGTTCAACAGTTGAAATAATGAGAGATGAAGGCAATAGCACCTGCACAGACATATCAAATCCACACGAGATTCCCAGATGTTCCTGAATTTGCTGGATAGTATATGGAATGCACCGTTCTGGGTTAATAACACTCAAGTTATTATCCCAGAACGGTGCATTCCATATGCTATCCAGCAAATTCAGGAACATCTGGGAATCTCGTGTGGATTTGATATGTCTGTGCAGGTGCTATTGTCTTAATCTCTCATTATTTCAACTGTTGAACATGTTGGTGATAGGAGTTTCTAATCTTCTTTTGCCTTTCATTTTTGCTTTAATGTCCGAACTTTCATGCACCATATCCACTCGATGATCACCTACAACAGAAGATAACGAATGTGCCATCACTTTCAATGCTTAATACAAGTCGAATAACAAACTATAAAAAACACGATCACTTGCAAGTTGCAACTACAGATAACATATTACATTATTTTGATCATACTTACCCACTAATCAAAGACAATGACAATTTCATTGAACAATAATTTGCAATAAAGCATCGAAAGTAGCCTTAGAAAGCATCTTTAAAGATTGTACATGTTATGCTTATGCATCCATTAAAAGTACATAAATGCTAAGCTAATTCAAAAAGTACATAACATCCATCAAAATTCAATTACAAATTTACAATCAGTATCACACTTAATTGTTTAGGTCATGGTCATTCATTTTCAGAAAAAGATCCGTATTCTTCTATTTCCTCTTCCTCTTCATCTGTTTCTTCAAAATTAAATTCTTCTTCATCTTCCATAGGCATCTTATCCTTCCCTTTGCTTTGCCTTTTTTGTCGCTTTCGTATCCTCGACCTTGTATAAACAACAGTAGCACCCGCTCTTGATGCCATATCGATATTTCGCCAAGTAAGGGAATCATCGTCACCAACAAACTCATCATCAGTAGGATATTCATCGTGATCTTCAATCGATGCCAACATGATGGGGTCAAAATTTGCTCCATTAGATTTCCTTTCTTCGTACCTTCTTCTGAGCTTTTCGTTATATTGCACAAAAGCTAAATCGTTAAGCTTTTGATGCAATAATCTATTCCTTTTCTTCGTATGAATCTAAGATAAGAGAAAGAATTTAGGTAAGTTGTTAACTCAATAAAAGAACTTTCATTTATTTATAGTGTAAATAAAAAGCATAATTCTTAATTTCTTACCATTTCAAAAGTACTCCAATTGCGCTCACATGGGGTAGCACTACAAGTAAGGCTCAAAACCCGTATAGCAAAACTTTGCAATTCAGGGCATCCATAACCAAAGGTCATCCACCATTCAGCTATTATAAAATGTTAAAAATCATGTGGAAACAATAAGTTAATCATATTCAAAAACCTTAAATCATATCTTAATAATGAAATAATTAAAAGAAAGCAAAGTTTCTTGAATTAATTACCTGGTGCACATGTTTTCCTCGAACTTATAGCTAATTCTAATCCAAAACCACTTGCTGCACTTCGATAACTTATAAGTTGATGACTGATTTGTTGTTGTTCTTCCTTACTTCGTACAAGTATAGCTATAACTTGAAACAAACCACCTTTAATCTCAACATTAGATTCTATCCCATCATAATCATAATACAACCCTGGATTCAGATACAATGCAGCAGCATGTAATGGCTTATGCATTTGCCTGTCCCATCTTTTGTCTATGATCTCCCAAATAAAAGCATATTGCTCTTCTTTGTTTTTCATATTAACCTATAAAACAAGAAGTTAAATGTTATTAATTTATAAGATTAATAAGTAAGTAAAGATTAATAAATAACACATAAAATTGAAATATTTACGCACCTTTATTTGTTCCTTTACACGATCCATCTTCTCGTAGATGTAGCCCATGGCTGGTTTCTCATCACTGTCGACCATACGTAAAACATCTACCAAAGGACCCATTGCTCTAAGTGAAAAACTAATGCCCTTCCAAAATCTAAGTTACAAAATTATTGCCTTAGATTGTTTTCCTTCAATACTATCTGATAAAAGGCATTTTTCCCATTGTTCAGAAATAACCATCGATCTTAGAGCTTCTTTTGACTGCCACAAGCTGTCCAGAGTTAAGAATCTAGTAGCAAAACGGGTCACAGCCGGTCTATGTATGTCTTTTCCTCCTGTAAAATGTCTCATCATATGCAATATCTGACCATGAGCATACATAAATATCACTAGCTTCTTTGCCTTGCTGAAGATGCCTTTTAGTCTTTTTGTCTCTCCAATATCTTCAAGCATCAAATCTATACAGTGTGCAGCACATGGTGTCCAAAACAAATGATTAAATTCAGCCATCAACATTCTACCAGCTGCAACATAATTTGCTGCATTATCTGTAACCACCTGCACAACATTCTTCTCTCCAACCTCTAAGATTACTTCTTTTAACAATGTATACAATTTATTTGCATCCTTTACTTCATGGGATGCATCAATGGACTTAAGAAAAACTGTACCTTGAGGACAATGTACTAAAAAATTTATTAATGTTCTCTGTTTTCTATCTGTCCATCCATCTGACATAATAGAACATCCATAAGTAACCCAATGCTTTCTAAATCCATTTGTAAACTCTCTTACTCTTCCCACTTCCTTCTCTAAGAATGTTTCCCTTACTTCATGATATGATGGAGCCTTCATTCCAGGTCCAAACTGCCCTATATCATTTACCATCGCTTGAAAGCTAGGGGATCTCACAGCATTAAAAGGAATTCCATTTTGATACATCCACCTGCTAATGGATATGCATACTCGTTCTCTTTCTTCTTTCTTATATCGATTTTCCAATGTAGCTTGTCGTAGTGAGTCTGGCGATGAACGCACAAATGAATCCATGGGTCCCTTCGAAAGCAGTGGTCGTGAGCCAAATAACGATGAAGATGATGAACATTGGGTGCTTGTCACTATGTTACCTTCCATACTAGAAAGTTCTCTTTGATATGGAAATGAAATCTTTTCGGCCTTCTTCTTAGATGTACCGTGCACGTAATCATAAATTGTTTTCTTTATTTCTTCAGTTGCATTCTTGCAAGCTGCCACATTTCCGCTTCTTCCCATTAAATGGTCCTTGTACCTCGTTATTCCACTGGTAGAAATATGACCACATAGTGTACAAAATACTGACATATTATCCGTCTTACATTTTGTCAAACCCCAATTCCATCCTGGATCCTTCGAACCTGGGGGTCTATAGTTGTATGCTGGATTTGAAAACCTAATACCAGTTGTTTTACTAGTCTCTGTGCCACAACTACCACTGCCACTGGCACTTTGAGAACAAGCAGTTGCACTTGTTGATGATTCCATACTCACTACAACAAAAAAGAATAACGACTCAGCTTCAGTTTTCCAACCTTATACAAGAAATAGAACATTAAATAATTAACATTCATTGGTATGTGATGTTAACAGATAACCATCACATAACAATGAACAATAAAAACAGAAGAACGGAAGAAGATGAATCGTTGCATGGATCATGAAGCAATTACTAATGAACAAGTTAGACCAGAATAATCATCAAAAGAAACACGATGATAAGGAAGCAGCCATAGATTATTGATTGGTTGCAGCTTTTCATCCTACATAATCTTCTCTAGGTACACATGATTTTGTTGTGGATAATATGATAATGCATCGTCTTGAATGGGTAGGTGCAACGGAATGTATCGTTAGTACTCTTCATGTTGAAGATACACATTTGAGAGAATTGCCAGCAGTTTGGAAAACAGTATTCAACACTTAATGTCTTTAAATGAATGGTTGGAGAGTGGATGCATCATATAGGCATAGCGAGAGCATTGTACGGAGGCACATACACATGTGCATACCCCATAGAACTTAGCTGTACTCAAGGTCTTTTAAGTTGAGATAAATTGCATTTGATTTCAAGGGAGATTTCCATACGGATCATTGTGTGAGTGGAGCTATATGCCCTGTATGAACAATGAAATAAGTAACAATACAAGTTAACAACTAACAAATTTCAAGATTATAGGCATGAAGTTGCTGTGGATGGAATCCCTAACAATACAAGTTAATAATGAACTTGAAATCGAGAAGTAGCTCCCACTGAATAGATGGGAAGAGAAGAAAAAGAAACGGTTAAATAGTTGCAGATTTTTCTATGCGCATACCTGGAGATGGTGGCGGCGAGAGGCGGGAGCGGCTGGAGATGGTGGAGGTGAGAGGCGGGCACGGCTGGAGGCGGTGAGAGGCGGGAGCGTCACGGACGACAAGAGAGAGGGAGAGCGACAGACGCGGGCTGGAGGCGGCGAGAGGCGAGAGCGGCTGGAGATGGTGGCGGCGAGAGGCGGGCGCGGCTGGAGGCGGCGAGAGGCGGGAGCGCCACGGACGACAAGAGAGAGGGAGAGCGACAGACGCGGGCTGGAGGCGGGAGCGGCCGGAGGCGGAGAGAGGCGGGAGCGCCACGGACGACAAGGGAGAGGGAGAGCGACAGACGCGGGCTGGAGGTGGCGAGAGGCAGGAGCAGCTGGAGATGGTGGCGGCGAGAGGCGGGCGCGGCCGGAGGCAGCGAGAGGCGGGAGCGCCATGAACGACAAGAGAGAGGGAGAGCGACAGACGCGGGCTGGAGGCGGCGAGAGGCGGGAGCGGCTGGAGATGGTGGCGGCGAGAGGCGGGTGCGGCTGGAGGCGGCGAGAGGCGGGAGCGCCACGGACGACAAGAGAGAGGGAGAGCGACAGACGCGGGCTGGATTAGGGTTCCGTGAAACCCTTTATATACGTTGGGTCGGGTCGATCTAGATCGACCCGATCCAAAGCGGATCCGACCGCTTACAGAGCTATAGCGGGCCGCTATTGCGGCCCGCTTTGATGTTAAAAATGCCTTCTTGAATGGAAGTCTTCAAGAAGAGGTTTATATAAACGCCCTCCCGGTGTTTTACATGATTAGGTATGTTTGCAAGCTCAAGAGAAGCTCTTATATGGTCTGAAACAAGCACCTCGTGCTTGGTTTGAGAAGTTTTCTCGATGTGATCTTGTTCCCTTGGATTTGCTTCCAAGTAGTCATGATTATGCTTTTTGTTAAGTGTACCGTCCGATGCGAGGTCGTATCATTCTTTGTCTTTTATATGTTGATGACATGATTATCCTGGTCAGTGATGATATTCATGGTATTTCGGTTTGAAAATGTAATTTAGCTGCACGGTTTGAAATGAAGGACTTGGGTTCCTTACGATATTTCTTAGGTATCATGAGGTAGCCTCACCACCTGTGAGGTTATCTTCTTTCTCAATGAAATATGTTGAAGATATTCTTGAGCGAGCAAGACTTACGATAATAAGACCGTTGATAACTCCAATTGAACTTAATGCAAAGTTTCTTCTTCTAATGGTATCCCTTTGTCGGATCCTACCCTTGTATCGCACTATTGTTGGCAGCTTGGTATTACCTTCACTATCACTCGTCCGGATATTGCATATGTTGTTCATATTTGTTAGCCGGTTTGTTGGCCTCTCCCACTATAGTTCATTGGGCGCTCTTCTTCGTTCTTGTGATATCTCGAGTGCACAGTCTTTCGCAGTCTATTATTCGTATTTCCATCAACCTCACCCTCCTTAGAGTCAGCTGTGTGCATACTCGATGCTTTGATCATGGCAGTGACCCCAGTAAGATCGTAAGTCTATTACTTGGTTTACGTATATTTTTGGTGATTCTTTCATTTCTTGGAAGAGCAAGAAACAATCATGTGTTTCTCAATCTTCAACTAAGCGAATGTATCGTTAGCTATGGCATCTACTACCAAAGAGATTGTTTGGTTACGTTGGTTCTTGCGTTACTATGGGAGCATGGGAGTCTTTCTCCATCCTACTCCTATGTATTGTGACAAATCTCGTGAGCTTCTATCTCAAATTGCTCATAACTCCATTTTTCATGAGTGAACGAAGCACATTGAGATTGATTGGCTATTTTACCTGCCATCACCTCAAGCACCTGCACCATTACATTGCCATTTGTTCATTCTACTACAGACAGATTTCTTCACCAAATCTCTCTCAGCCACTCGTTTTCAAATTTTATTGGATAAACTATCGGTATATACAACGTCAGTTTGAGGGGGTGTTATTTGGTATGGCGCAAGGCTGGCCTTGGCCATAGCCGTTGGACCCCAACGGCTTGCTCTTATTTGTTGTCTCTAATGTATATATGTAAACTCTATAAATACTCTACTACCTCATGAATAATATATGTTGTCTTTGCACAACTTTTGTTTGGAGTTTGTCTTGCTTCCGCATTCTTATTGAGATATTTGTGTGTGACATCCATATTTGGATGGTTTGAGTTCTTCGCGGTTTGACAAATTGTTTCGTGGACGATTCGACCTTCGATTATCAACAACAATTTACATATACATAGCACTTTTGTTGTCGTAGTACATGATTGAATGAGCTTCTAATTGTATGCCCAAATCTTGAAGTAGTCATTGCAATCAAGTTAGTTCGGTGGTTGTGTTGGCCATTGCATGATACTCTAACTTGGTGGAGAAAAGATACACCTTTTGTTCTTTCTTGTATTTTCATAAGATGAGAGAGTGACCAAGTAAAATGTAGTAGTCGGTGGTATAGTGTTTGTCATTCACATTACCACCTCAATCAACATCACTATATGCAGTTAACTAAGATAAAGAGAAAAATGATAGAAATACTCTCTTGGTTGAGGTTTATCGAATATAACGAATAATCCTTATAACAACGCTCATATGCATTGAGGTAGGTGTAGGTTGAAACTGACTTACAGTATGAACGGTAGGAGCAATATCTGATCGTGTTATGGTAAGATAAGTGAGTGCCCCAACCATCTCTATGGAAGGTGTGGGATCACTCAAAAGTTTACCATCAATAAGTCCCATCTTATGGTTGATTACCTCCGGTGTCTTAACAACTTTGTCATTTGTAATTCTTGATCTAAGAATAATATAATTAGTAAATTTAGTTTGTGATAAAAAAACCCTCTATTATCGCGAG
The DNA here is from genome assembly GCA_036023115.1 of Brasenia schreberi. NCBI lineage: Eukaryota > Viridiplantae > Streptophyta > Magnoliopsida > Nymphaeales > Cabombaceae > Brasenia > Brasenia schreberi. Next base: position 6,880,903 of record JAYKKT010000085.1, on the reverse strand, counting down.
TTACCTTAATGCTAAGAAAGTTGACCAAGATCTTTCATTTCAAACATTTTACCAAGTTCTTGCTTGAAAAGCTGAATACTTAAATTATTACTACTTATAATAATCATATCATTTATGTAGAGCAAAAGAATAACAATAGCTATAGGGAACTTTCTTATAAACAAAGTTATGTTAGTATAACAGATGGTAAAACCATGTAATGTCATGAATTCAATCATTTTGTCAAACCAAACTTTGAGAGTTTATTTGAGACCATACAAAACTCTTTTAAGCTTTAAGACTTGGTTTCTAGGAAAATTGAGACCAAGAAGAGGTTTCATATATACTTCTTTCTTCAACCAATCATTCAAAAAGACATTTTTAACATCTAACTAATAGATATTCGAACTATAAATTACACAAACAATTATAAGTGTTCTAACAGTTGTCATTGTAGCCACAGGAGCAAAGGTTTCTTCGTAATCAATTCCATACTCTTAACCTTTGGCAACTAATCTAGCTTTATAGTGATCTAATGAACCATCACCATTAGTCTTAATTTTATGAACCCACCGACTATTGTTATTTGAGAGTAGCGTAGCGAAAGATCAAACATAACAAAGAGTTAGAAGATTGAAGAGGAAAAATGAAAGATCGAAGGAGGGGCCAGACCTCCAATGGAGGTTGCCCCCCTCTCTTTTTCTCTTTCTTAATATCAACCGCTTAACCCTAATACAAAACGTCCAACCCTTATATAATGGGTTGTAAAATAGAAAATGACCAAAATGCCTTTAGTATTACGGGCAATTACAATAATACCTAAAACATCAAATTTACTAAAACTAACACTAAAAGCATATTCTTCAACACCTCCCCTCAAGTTGGCAGTGAGATATTTCGAACTCCAAACTTGCCAAAAAACTTATTTTTTTCTTTTTCTATTTTCCCAGTCCTCTTGGCTATCCGTTTTTTAGCAACCTTCCTTGCTACAACATTCTTCATGAGCCTTCATTACTGTTCTTCAGCAGCTTCATGGCTGCACTAATCTTCAACAGTTTCTTTGGCTACAACATCTTAAACTCAGCCTTCATGACTGATCATCTTCAGCAGCTTCTTTGGTTGCAATATCTTCAACTCAGTGTTCTTGGCTGATCATTTTCAGCAGCTTCTTTGGTTGCAATATTTTCAGCAGTGTTTTTGGCTGCAAAATTCAGCAACCTCATGGCTGCAAAACATATTTTAGCAGTCCTAATCAATGCAATCTTTATAAGAATCGACATATTGGAGACATTCCATCCAATCTGCCCACAACTCTACTTTTACGCCCACACACGACTACCTCTCTTTCTTGCTTAACTCATCAGTATGGTAATTCATCCAATCTCTTTTTTATGAATTTTTCAACCCTCTTAAGCATTTCATCAAACACTTGATGTGCAGGTGAACATTTCTCTTGAGCATCATGTCCATTGCCCGTTTGAGTTCATCACTTCTACCATCATATGCAAACCACATTTCACAATGAAGGCATGAACCATAAGGCCATAACAAGCATGTTGCACATCTCCACATAAACTCATGAGACTTCAAAAAAAAATGTTGATAATTCAGGTGTTTCCCCTGTTTGTAATTCACGACCCTCTTCATCTCTCTAACGACACAGCGTAGTGCGATTTCCATCATCGGCCTCGTGAACAACTCAACATCAGCGACTTGTTGCATCAAGCTGTTGACATCATCCTCCAGCATGGACAGAGACGTACTTCCGGCCATCGAGTTCTTCGTAAACTCCGCCTGGACCTCCATATCAACGAATTGCTTCTCGAATTTATCCATTGTCTTAGACATCTTCTACAAATTTCATGTCGCGAGCAAGGACTCGAGCGCCTTGACAATCGATCCCATGGATTTATTGATTGTCATCTTCGCCTGTGAATCGAGGCATGACACGACGACGTCCAACCGTGAGGCGAGGCGGAGGAAGTTCATCTGCTCGTTCCTCTTTTGGATGGAGTTTTTCGTATAGATCCGAGTGCCATACATGTTCCCCTTCTCGATCGCCTTCTTTACCTTGAGCTTCTCTTCCTTCTCACACTTCCTCGATTGCCTCTGAAGGCTTTTGCTCGTGAACGTGAGCTCCATGATTTGGTTCATCAGCTTCTCAATGTTTCCCATCTCGACGAGCACGGCAGGAACCTATAAAATCCAATGGACACCTCACTGACCAAATGGCAGATCTCCTAAAATAGCATCTACGGATCCCGACAATGGAATTTCTTAGGATATGGGTGTTTTCGGCAGATTCGTGCGAGGTGAATAGGGTTTCAATTGAAGATCATGCCTAGGGTTTCTCGAACGGAAGATTCGCTGGAGGTCGACCCCCTCTCTTTCTCTCTTTCTTAATATCAACCTCTTAACCCCCCTTATATAATGGGTTGTAAAACAAAAATAACCAAAATGCCCTTAGTACTACAGGCAATTACAATAATACCTAAAACATAAAATTTACTAAAACTGACACTAAAAGCATATTCTTTAACACCGATAACATATAGTCTTTTTGTTTGGTGGTGTAGAGACAACATCCTAAGTTTTGGCTCTATATAAAGCATCTAACTCTTCGTTAATGGCATGAATCCTGATAACTGAGACTCCTTAAAGGTTGTAGGTTCCTTTATAGCTTAAATATTAGTTATAAGGCTATATGCTTTGGTGAAAAGCTATTATAGGAGACAAACCTTTTAGGAGGCCTAGAATCACGATTTAACCTTCTAGAAATAGGCAGAATTCTCCTATTATAATATTGATCACAAGGTGTAACAGGATGTCTTGAAGTCGTGTGTTTATCAAGATCATTTTCTACATGAATTACATCTTCACCTAAGATTTCATTCAAGAAAGAATAGGAGTCATTAATGGAACTAACATCATCCATGCCTTTGAAAACATACTCATTTTAAAAAAACTTACATCTCGCAATACATAAGTTATAACACCTATACCTTTTTATTTATTTCATATCCCAAAAAAACACATTCTATGACACGAGAGAATAATTTATCATCTTTGTCAGTGTAAACAAAATATTTACATCTAAAAATACACGGTCTAGAATAGTTAGAAGAAACTTTAAAGAGTTTTTCTATAGAAGACAAATTTTGTAAAACCGAATAAGGCATACGATTAATTAAATAAACTGCAGTCATAATAGCTTCTGCCTAGAAATTCTTAGGGACACCACTTGATAAAAGGAAGATTCTTGTGATTTTCAAAATATGTCGATCTTTACGTTCTAAAATACTATTTTGTTGGGGAGTATTAGTACAAGAAGTTTGATTTATGATTCTAAATTTATCAGGATAGTTTTTAAAGTCTTTTGGCATAAACTCTCTTCCTTAATCAGATCTAAAAATCTTGATTTCGGAATCAAATTGATTTTTTACAAGATTATGGAAGATAACAAAATTTTGAAAGACATTGGATTTTGCTTTTAAAAGATATACCCGTGTATACCTAGTAAAATCATCTATTGAAATAACATAGTAGGAAATACCTTATTTGGACAAAACAAGTGAATTGATGTAGATGTTACGCATAAAAGTAATGCTGGTTGGTTAAAATGGAGAGAAGCATCAGATATTCTTTGTGATAAGAAGATACCATTAAAGTTAAAAGGTAAATATTATAGAGCAACAATTAGGCCTGCCATGTTTTATGGTTCTTAGTGTTGGGCAGTTAATCATCAACTTGTACAAAAGGTGTCTGTGACAGAAATGAAGATGTTGAGATGGATGAGTGGTCATACAAGCAAAGACCGTATACATAATAAGGTTATTAGAAACAAATTAGGAGTGGTACCAATAGATGATAAAATGAGAGAATATCGTTTAAGCTGGTTTGGACATATAGAAAGAAGATCAAAAGAAGAACCTGTAAGAAGGTATGAAAAACTAAATTTGGAAAGTATTAAAAGAGGTAGAGGACGACCACAAAAGTGTTGGAAAGAAATAATAAAGAACGATCTAGCTTATTGTGAGTTAACTGCTAACATGGCACACGATAGGGATACGTGGAAACAAAGAATCCATGTAGCTGACCCCGTCTACTATGGGAAAAGGCTTAGTTGTTGTTGTTGGACAAAATAGGTGTCGGTCCCATACATCCGAATAAATAATTTCGAAGAGTCTTGTGGTAACATGCATTTTGTTTGGAAATTGAAGATGTTGCATTTTATCAAGAACATAATCTTTGCAAGAAAAAATGTTCCTTAATCTTTATTCCAAGAGGACATTGATAAAATTTTTGAATATTAAGATGTCCTAGTCTCTTGTGCCATAGAAGAGCATCATTTGATAAAACATTAACATATCTTATACTATACAAATAATTCATAATGTAAAGTTTGCCTTCTCTATGGCCACAACCAATCACGTTCTTCGAGAGATACAATACATCCTATTGATAAAAAAGTTACAACACAATTTTTATCCAAAATTTGAGATAAAGAGAGTAAGTTTAAATTTAATTTTGGAACACTAATTTTGTAGACTTCAAAGTTTTTATTTTGCAAATTATCAATTTTATCTATATCTAATTTTGTTTCATTCGTAGTGTAAACACATGATAAAAAAAATTCAACACATGAATTTAAAATTCTTTCATTAGAGGTCATATGAAACGAAACACCTGAATCAAGAATCTAAAAGAGGTTATACCTTGAATTTTATTTGTTGAAGAAGAACAAACCGTACCTACTATTACTTTCTCTTTCATTTGGGCTTCAAGTTTCTTCACTTTTTCTTTCAGTGTAAGGATGGAAGATGAAGCTTGTTCTTCCACTAAAACCACATTCTTTTTCAACTTAGGGCAATTTAGCCTTATGTGCCCGGCTTCTCTACAATGATAGCAAATAACCTCTTTTCTTGTTTCGCTTGATCTTTCATTTTTTAAATGAGAGGACGATAAACCTTCACATTTGCTCGGGGTTTAGATGCGGTAAGTGTGATATATCTTTGAAGCCTAGCTTCATTCGTTCTTGTTTCCACCATTTGAAGATCGGTAAATACCTCTTCTTTGGTGTAAAAGGCTTCCGATGAATAAGAGATGATCTAACTTATTTAAATTCTTCTCGGAGACTTTGTATAAATTGATATACAAAATCTTCATTGTCCTCACATTGTATCTCGTTAAGACATTGTGTACATTTCTTTCTATAGCCATATATTTGATTCTAAATATTGAAATATTCACCAAAGAAATCGTTTATCCCTTTATCTCCTTATCTAAGGGAGACCAATTTGTCTGTTAATGTTAATGTCATTCTATGAGCAACATCACTTTAAACATGGGTTTTTTTAAAATATTCTCATGCTTTTTTGGCATTAGTGAAGTCGGTTAAGGTCAGTATTGTCTGACGCGTATCGTATCGTGTATCGCTGGGCTCCACGATACGGGCATATCGTATCGTATCGTATCATACTTTAATATTAAAATAATACAAAAATTAATTAAAAATCAATAAAAAATTAGTAAAAATCCGAAAAAATCGAAAAAAATCAGGAAAAATCAGGTAATTGCTTTAAATTCATATATTGTAAGTTTAGTACAGATTGAGCATTCAACATTGAACAATTGCATCCAAATTTACATATTTTGAATCCAAAAAATGAAATACAGATTACAAACATAGTTACATTTTATAAATTGTAATCAGGATCATGAACTAAATAATCTTCATCTTCTCCTTGTTGCAGATCCTCCTCATCATCATCAGTGACACCTTCTTTTTGAAAATCAAATTCTTCATCTCCTTGATGTTGTTGTTGCGTTCCTTCCAATGAAAATCAAATTCTTCATCTCCTTGATGTTGTTGTTGCGTTCCTTCCAAATGAATCCAAGCAATGTCTTCTTCGGTTAGGAGGGCATTTTCTTCAATGTCTTCCATAACCCAATCTTCTAATATATCAAAATTATCCAAACTTATTGGATCGAACTGACTTTCTTCTCTATTTACTTTTTTTAATTGCCTACTACAAACAAAGATAAACAATTAGTAAATAATATTAACAATTGAAGACTGAAGTTAAACAATATTGAATTGAAAATTTGAAAGTAATACAACATTACCTTTCACGAAGGTGCATGTTACAACGAATATAAACTAAATCATTTAGTCTTTTGTGTTCCAACCTATTGCGCTTCTTTGTATGGATGTGTTAAAAAACACTCCAATTTCTTTCACAACCTGTTGCACTATAGGTTTGGCTTAAGACTCCCACTACAAAATCTTTAAGGTTTGGACAATCAGTTCTAAACCTGTTTCACCAAACATCTGTAGAAAAAGACAAACATTATAGACATAATCCACATAATCCACAGTAATGTAAGATAAACTTAAATATGAAAATAAACAATTTACCTGAACGCATCGTAGTGCGGTTGCGAATTGCGACAGGCAAACCCATCAAGTGAAGAGCATTATCATATATCTCCATCTCTTGATGTATCGCATCTACTATGCTCTCATCAGGGACTAATTTGTCGATACATTCAATGATTCCTCAATTAATCTCACCGTCCCTTTTGAAGGTTGTTGAGTACCTGAATGATGGGTTTAGATAGTAGGTTGCTGCATGAATAGGCTGATGTAATTGTTTATTCCATCTACTATCAATTATTTTCCACACGGGCACATAATCTCTCTTTTTTCCATTAAAGTTATTTTTTATCGCTTCTTTTGCCCTGTCCATGGCTTCATAAAGGTAGCCCATAGATGGTTTCTCCTCGCTGTCAGTCAATCTCAAAACTTTCACTAAAGGACAGGTAATTTTTAATAATCTAACACATGCATTCCAAAATGAACTTCTAAAAACTGTTTCTGTAATCTCATTTAACTTTCTATTCCTTCTATTTTGAGGCAACTCTGCAAATTGTTGCCACTCATCTGAGAAGAACATTCTCTTTAAAGCTTGCTTCTGTCTCACAATACTCTGTACAGATAAGAAGTTTGTTGCGAACCGAGTTGCAGCTGTGTGAAGAAGCTCTGCACCTTCTGTGTATCTCCTCATCATACACAAAACAAATGCATGGTTGTAAATGAATTTTGTAATATCTTGGCAACACTTAGTTGCTGTCTTTATTTCATCCATCTCACCAATGTCCTCGAGGATGAGATCTAAACAATGGGCTGCCCATGGTGTCCAGTAGAAAGTCCCATAAATATCAGCTAACTCCTTCCTAGCTGCTTTGTAGTTAGCTGCATTATCTGTAATCAATTGGACTACATTTTCTAGCCCAACCTCCTGTATAACCTTATCAAATTCCTGTCGTAGGATCTCTACAGTGTGCCTCTCCTCTGACATATCTAGAGATCTCAAAAACATGAGTCCTTTAGGACAATATACAAGAAAGTTTAGCAATGTCCTTCCTCGCCTATCGGCCTATCCATCTGTCATCCCGTTTCCTTTCACGACTGTCTTAAAGTCGATATTGCTGCATTTCAATGACGGTCTGATCTAATATCTTCCCTCTCAACTTCTGATAAGAGGGCATCCTGTATCTTGGACCAATGTTAGCAATTGCATCTGCCATTGCTTGAAAATGAAAACTGTTTGCTGCATTAAATGGAATGCATGCATCATAAAACCATCTTCCCACTGCAAGGTCTGCCTGATCATGCAGTTGTTCTGAAGCCATAGCAGCATGAATTCCAGGTTGAGCACTAGGTGTAGTGGAAGGAGGAAAGAACGAATGTATGGTAGAAGAAGTTCTTCCTCTACTCCCTAAACTTCCTCTTCTGCCACCTCCAAAGTCTTCAGTTGCAATCCTCTTTCCCCTGCTAGGTGCTCGCGAACTGTTATTACCAATCTCTGTTCTAGCATCTGAAGGCAAACTATCAGTGAATCCAACTCCAGTGGCAGTAGTAGCATCATCAGCTTCTTCACACATCTTGGAATCATCTTTTTGTTGTCTCCTTTCATGTATGCTCTCAATCATTTGCAAGCATTGCCATTTAATACCTTCTGGCACACTTCTAACTCTGCCTGTACATGGAGAAACTTCTTTCCTGGTTCCTGCTAGGTGGTGTTTCAACCTTGAAATTCCACCACTAACTACCTTTTCACAAAATAAGCATCTAATTTTTAACCTAGAACCCTCAACTGGTATACCCCTCTGCCATGCCGGATCATCAGACCGATAATGGGAGTCTCTACCCCCTTCTTGCCATCTCAATGGAATACTTTAATTCAAACAAAACCTGAAAATAAAAGCACTTCGTAAATCTCCAATCTTCAAATAACACTCAAATGGAGTGTCTCCCACTTCATGAATGCAATAAAAATCATATACACACACTTAATAACTTCATATTTTGTCATTAAAAAAAACAAAATAACACAAAAAACAACAAATAGAAAAGAAAAAATGGGAAAAACATTAAAAATACACCTAAATCCGAGTTTGGAGGCTTGCACGGACACCGTAGGACACGATTTTAGAGCTTTGAACACCAAGGGGGCGAAACCGACTCTTAAGGAGCTTGAGGAACCTAAAAAGAGAGAGGAAACCCGTAAAAAATCACGAGTTTTGGTCGGCCTGAGACCCTTTAGGGTCCCAGGGCGTACGATACGGGCGATACGCACCGTATCATGCGATACGGTGCGATACACCCGCATTTACGATACGGGCCCCCGTATCGTATCGTGGTGGCCCACAATACGATATGTACGATACGGTGCGATACGGATAACACTGATTAAGGTGTCTCTAGTGTGTTCATTTACATTGTTCATGAACACCAATAGGACCGTTCAATGACCTCCTTCATATTCTTTCTTTTGCTCATTAATAGCATTAATAGAGAGTTCTACCTTCGAACCACTTACATAACACATGCTTTTTTAAAATATAAATAATTTTTTTTATAGTTTGGGTTATGTTTTGTAGTTTAAAGGTGTTAAGAAAACAAAAATTAAACCCTCGTTTCTTATCCATATTTTAAGAAAAAAATAATTATAAAGAGATAAACTTACAACAAAATCAAGAACACTATCAGCACGCTTCGCAAGATGGCAAACGACGTTCTGACGATCGAGAATGACTCTGATACCATGTAATGAAGATAATGCTTCAATGTAGCAGCAAAAGATTGGTGAATATCACCTCAAAATATCACACACAAAAGCCTTAGAAAAATGATAAAATAAAATGTATGCAACAAAGGCATAATATACCGAAAATGAATATTATTTAGCCACAGAAGGCTTAAAAAGTATATACGAGAGTGATATTTATAGAAGAGTACATGAGGGAGAGTGAGAGAATACAAGAGAAGAGGAGAGGGGAGGGGGCTGGGCACAGCCAGCCCCCAACGTTTACATGACTAGCCATTGGCAGCCCTGGTGACCGTTGGGCCCCCAACAGCTAGGGTTGGCCCTAACAGCCCGACTAGTTAGGGCCTGTCAGGGCCAGGCCCGAGTGGCCCATGTTCTAAGAGATACACCCCTCTATTGTGAGATATGGCAGGTCGATAAGTTCACCCTTTGCGATACATCTCGTGTCGTATTTAGATTTCTCATGGTACGATGTGGGACGATACACATAACACCGGTTTGTGTACTAATTGAGTTCATCCATCTACATGATTTGAGCTAGTTTTACTTATTTGAAGATGTGCCTTTATCATCAAAGATTAAATGTGGTGGCCTTGTAAATCCGTACAAAACATCAAGCTAATTTATGTGTCACACTGGAAACTTACGGATAAGTTCTGTGCTGTAGATTGTTGCTGACCACCGAAGTTTTACATGTAGGAAAGGAAGCTTGCTTCTGTATGTTGTTAAACACCTAAGTTTAACAAGTGAGGAAATGCTATCCTCAGATCTGCTTAAAACAGATTTTGATGCTTGTCAACCACAATAATGATCACCACTATAACAAATCTAGACTATATCTTGGCCTGAACATAACCATGCCAGTCTTCAGCATTTATGCTTTTTGTTATTTTCATGTCATAAGTGCCGCATCCTTTTGGCATCCTAAGGTAAGAATCGCAGAAACTTTGTCATCTGAAAGAATTCCTAACAGCGTGTATTACCGTCTCTATAAGCGTTTCTTGATGACTCCTACAAGTTAAATGTTCAATCCCAGGTTGTGAAATGAGTTTGCGGGTATTGTATTTGGCCTCACATGTCCTGGAGGTAGTTTTCCTAACACCAGAAGGAGGTCAAAACTGGAGAATGCAGTTCGTGGAGAGTTTCATTGCTTTCGGATCTTATCAATGGAATATCTAGCAGGTAAATGCCAAATTGATTATGTATGATGTTTTTCATTTGTAATTAGTTCCTCTGTGTCATCTGTAGACATTGCTCTTCATGATTAGTTGACCAAATATGCTTTTATCATTGTTGTGAAAAAGTGTGAAGCTTCTATAACAAATGGCTTATGATGTTTAGGCAATTCTTTTCTGTTTCCCTTTTGCATACTCGCTTATGTTTATCACTTGGTTAAGTTGATCGGTTAGTTAACTCGTTTATGTGGTTTTCAAACATTTTAGAAAGGTTATGTTGAGCTGGAAAAGGTTGAAATTTATGATTGAAAACATAGTGACCTTTTCTTTTAGCGAGTATTTTCTCTGTTCGTAGTTTGCCAAAGCTTCCTTGCCCCACCCCACCCCAACCCCGCTAATTCCTGCTTGTCACTTTAAAAGAAGGATAAAGAGTTGACTCTGTGTTAAAGCTTTCCTGTGCTTGGGATATTCAGCCAAACCTGCAGAATTTGCGGCAAATTGAATCTTATATTGATGATCAACCCCTCTGACTGAAATGTTTGGATCAGACACTGTAGGCAGATGAGAAACACTTGGTCTAGTTTTCAATCAATGCACTCTTTCCTGTTGATATAGTTCCAAAATGGGCTCTGTCACGACATAGGCACTCCTATCACGATCTCCCTTTGAAACCTGTACTTCTCTTGTCTCTCATGCTGCATTATCTGCTTAGACGTTTTTAGTGCCATCTCACTGGACACTTTGATGAATATATTGACCACTTATTACTTAGTCAGTGAATAACCTGTGAAATAGGGTAATATGGACTCATTTTCACATATTAAAATTTTTCTGATCTATTTGACAGCCATCAATAGTTTATGAGATATTATAAATTTTATATACCTAATATTCTTAATGCCGAGAAGTGTAACGATACAAAAGCGCAAAAAGGGATCCAAGGGAATTGGAAACGTGGCCATGATTGGTCTATGATTGCCCATTAAGGCAGCGGGAAGTGGACGACAGGGGAATTAAAGTAGACAAACATCGTCAAGGCATAAACCGATGTGAGGCTAAGAAGCTCTTGTGGAACCATCCCAGCAACTCTATAGAAGGGATGCCGAAGGAGCATCAAGGCATCAAACATCAAAGCAGTTTACCTTTTGGGTCTAACACAAACGTAGAATTTCCGTATTGATTTCTAGTTTCTTGTAATAGCCCCTTTCTAAATAGAATAGATTTTTACTCTCTCCTCAGTTCGATCTCCCTCCTGATATCCTGAGTAGGGCCTGCACCTCTCTATATGCATGGGAGAAAACGGGATACACCCAGGCAGATTCCTAAGGACCGGCAGTTGCCTCAGCCTTATCTCAACCCTCTAAGCATGGAGGTCAACTTAATATGCCCTACACCTTATTGATGAGACACAGCAAAACCATACATGCCATTTGAGTTGAATGGACCTTGACCATATGTATATAAATTACACATGTATATAGTTGTGTCCCTCTCCTATGTGCTCTGGTTGCTGCTGCTTTTAGCAGTCATTAATTGCACCTGTGCATATCAATCTGGCTAACATGGATATAACAAGGGCGCCAAACCTGTTACAGACAGGTGTCAGGAAGAAGTCAAGCAGGTGTAGGTTTTAACATCTTAAACTTTGGAATGCTAATTAGTACTTTTCTGATATGTTCAGTAGATGTATGTGTTTTGCTTGCCAATTTTTTAGAACATTGTATAGTGATTTACGTACAGGTTTCCTTATGTTTCACCCACTCAAGTGCCCAATATTTTTGTGGAAATTACAGGATAAAAATGCAAAAGAAATCAGAGTGGGAGAAAGATGAACCTGATGAAATTTTTGTTCCTTACTGAAATGCCACATTTTCGAACCCTGAATCTGCTTTACCAAATCGTGCTTTTGCTACCAGAAAGCTTTCACATACAGTGGACAGGCTCAGCTCTCTGAAAAGTCTCTGACCCGAATTACAGTTTCGAACCTCGTTGCTAACTTTGCTTGGATATGTGGCCATTTATGGTTCTGCATGTATTTTACTTCTATTGTTAACTTGTGGAGTTATTTAAAGCATTTGTAAATAATTGATCTTTGAGGATTAAAGAAATTTTGTTTCTTTCTCATGGTATATTGTAAGCTGTTTGCGGGTCTGCCTAACACCATGTTGCCAATAAAAAAAAATTAAATAAAATAAAAACGTGAGAAAATTGATTATCCAGCAGTGCCCATAGCGTTAGGTCAACGGTAGGGCTCTCGCCTCCCATGCTACAGTGACGAGTTTGATTTCCATGTGGGTGCATGCGTGTGGGTGAGAGGGCTTCGAACCTCCCTGTAACCAAAAAGAAGTAAACATGATTATCCAACACTCAGAGTGTCAACTCTCTTGGGCACGCAGGGGACTCGATTCACAAGATGAAGATCATGAATTTGATACCCACGGCATGTGTAGCTTCAGCCTCCCCATCATAACAAAAGAAAATGGATTATCCAACTAAAGGGTAGTCTATAAATCCAACTCATCCTCCCTGTCATAACAAAAGAAGAAAATGAATTACCCAACTAAAGGGTAGTGTATAAATCCACCTCATTCCATTATTTTCGGTAGGGTTAGCTGCTTTTTCATTCTATTTTTTTAGTTGGAAACAACAAATACATTTGCATTATAGCAACTATGTTGACGCCAAAAAGTGTACAAGGGTACGAGCAAATGGTTGAGAGTCTTAGAAAGGAACACTTGCTTATGGAAGATCGGACTCGGAACATTTGTAATAGACCTATCACTTAGAGTTGATCTTATGGATCATGGAGTCAATTGGCACACCCCAATCAGTGTGGTGGCAAAAAGAGTGGCATGATCATAAAAGTGTGGACTTATCGAGAATTACACCCAAAAAGTTTGGTGGCAAATGGATGTATAATTGATGATACAATTACAATTATTTCTTCCTTTACCTTTCTTATGAGTAGAAGTAATGTAGTTCCCTCATCTTCCTGAGCATACCGAGTGTTCTTTCATTTTACGTAACCCCTATTGGCAACCGAGATATACAATCGTATTTTCGATGATCCATTCACATCGCCTGATATCTTATCCCATTCTTTTCCTTGAGAATGAGGGTTTGTCCCCTTATCTTCTAACATTTTTAATCTCGTCTAACATGCCTTGTTATGTGTGTGGGACCATCAATTCATATGGAAACATATTTTTGGCACCCCTGTTGGAACACATATACTTGTAGAGCTGTCTAGTTTATGCATACTCGATCCTGTCGAGTGTATTCCATGGTATTTTCCTGCACAAGTGTTGATCATTCGCCACCATCACTAGTGCATAGCACCCAAACACCATACCCAAATGATCTAATGGGACATTCTATATCCCAACAAAGAAAGAATATGTCGACTACGCCTCATATACAATTAAATGAAGATGCTATGCTCGAACGCCTTCAACCATCAATTAATGATTGGTTATAGGGGTAGTTTGGAGATATTCAAACCATGTTGTTCCACCAAATAGTGGAAACCATGCTCACTATGATTGCCAATCTACTTGCTACCATTTAAGATCAAGATTTGCTTGTCGACAAACGAAGACAAGTTGCAAAAGTAGCCACTCAAGCGGCATTTCAGCGAGGGCTGATGTTTGACACTTATATAGGGGGACGGGATGACCCAAGACCATCTTTGCCTTGAAGACTTGATTTGCAATATGGGTGAGTCAATATCACTCAGCTATTACCCAAGTTTCCAGTTTCGGTCTCATTTTTTCAAATAGTAGTTACTAACTAGTGTTATGTTACCTTGGTAACAACTAATATGTTGGGATATGTTTCGGGCCAACTTCCCTTCGAGCTTCATGGCTACCAGTTTCCCCAACATTTGGAATATCAACCCAAAATCCAGCTATTTCAACTTTATTAGATTATGCTTCCACCAACACACTACCGATTTGCATTCGGCAATTAGATGCTAAATCAATCCCTAGAGTTAGAAGATGTCCTCATGAACCATAATTGGGTCATTGACTTGGTTCAAAACGCATTTAGGATTGAGCTCTAGACACCTGATACTGAAATTGCACCAATTTCGAGGGACTTTAAAGCTAATTTTAATACCTTTTTGGGACAAGACGATAAATATCCAAGAAGACATTTGACTCAATTTACTCTTGAGTGTGGGACGGGTGATACTGAATTTCATAAACTCAAGGTTTTTATGTCTTCCCTCACAGATCACGTTTATACTTGGTATACTTCATTGAAGATTGCAATGATCCAAATATGGGATGAGATGCAGAAGGCATTTCTCAAATATTATAATAAGATTTATCCTTAGCTAACACTAACAAACTTAATGAACCTTCACCAAAAAACTAAAAAAATTGGAGAGGTCTTTGTCGAGAAATTCTATAAGTTGGTCATATATTGTCAAATATAATTCAGCGAGACCCAATACGTGGCTTTGGTGTGAAATTACCTACACAGAAGGGTTTAGGAGGACATTTTTGTTCGACTTTGCTCCAACTAGTTAACTGAGTACTCAAGGTCCCAAGGCGCAATCAATGAGAAGCTTTGATTTCTTTCCTAAAAGATATGATGCAAGATACCTATGATGAGTCTGACTCGTCTGAGGTCATGGTTGCCGAGTTAAGGAGAAAGAAGCTAATCAAATCTTTGATTTGCTTCTAAAGGATCAATAACTACATTTTCTTGAAGGACATTCGATATCATCTCGAGATGAGCTCAAAAAGCTGTCATGATATTGTAAGTGGTATAACATAACTTCTCATGGAGTAAATCATTTTGTTAAGTTTCACTCGATTATACAAGAAGTTATTAAGGATGGACATCTTAAGTTTACAAATGAGAAACTTGAGATTGATGCAAATCCATTCCCACCTATATCAATTGTAGCAGAAGATGGTTGTGTTCTACTACTATATACTATTATAGTGGAATGTGAAAAAAAGACTAAAATCAGTCCAAATGAGGGAAGCAGATCATCATCATGCATGTCTCCTGATTGAACGAGACTAGAACATGTGATGTTAGGTGAAAACTCAGAGGCAGTGGATTAAATATAATTTTCCTAGATCAGTTTGTTTGTCGAGTCACCTCCCATACCAAGCTCTGGAACATGATCATAGGAACCCTTGGTTTCACCAAATTGGAACCGCAATAATTCTGGGGTTTTATCCAAGGCCATGTGAACAATTCTGTCTTAAAGTGTTGTCTCGGATTGAAAGAATAGCAGCTCATTGTTCATGACCTTGGAGTATCTTTGAGAGGGAGATAAGCTAAGATGTATGTTTTGTCAACATCATCCACATCCACCTCGAACCATCGAGGTTCAAGTGCATAACAATCTGACTTCATTAGATATTTTGTGGGACAAAAATTACTTTCCATTACGAGGTCGGATGATAAGTCTCAAATCGACCCCTTGAGGGTTAAGGAAAGTTAAGATTATTCTCGACCGAATACCTGATTCTTGTATGATCATTGACTAATTATAAGTACCTAGAAGCAACACACTCAACAAAAGAGGATTCAATATAAGAGGAGGTTGAAACATGATGGGCTCTTTAATGGTCATGAGAAACATCATTCAAATGATCATTCTTAACTTGTTGTTGTCTTGAACAAAGAGTTAGAGCAAGATTACCCCCAATGACGAAGATGGAGGCTTTGATGCTAGAGATATACCTCAAACAAATATGAGGGATTCGAAATCATATGGCTCTTTGATAGGGATTTTGTAGGGGTACATGAGCAAAAAAATGGATACTGAGAATACCAAGTTTGAAGGGCATGTATATTTTTCTCCTGAGAACCTAGACAAATGGGTTGAAGTTCTCGATGAATGGAAGAAAGATTGGTTGGTTGCTCATGATCTCAACAAGTAAGGAACGAGACCGAAAATAGAGGCTCTCACCACTTTGTAGTGAGGAGGATTTCATGCATACATGACAAATAGTGCAAAAGAGGCCTAGTAGCAAAATGAGAAAATGGTAGAGCTGGAGTTGTTCATCACAAACTTTGAGGTACAACATGTTGTGAGACTAAGTTGAATATATGCAAGTTTTCAGGGTCTACAAGGATTGTTGTGAATTCACACAATTCATTGTCAACCAAAATTATTAAAGGGTTGTAGGTGTAATTTTTAGTTAGCAAACTATTAGTTATGGCATCATCAGTTTGAGGGCAGTTTGAGAGGAATGTTAAAAATGTACGAGAAAGAGAGAGGGCCAGCCATTGGAGGTCTGATGGCTAGTGTTCTAGCCGTTGGGCCCTAACCCGGCCTAACGGCTAGGGCATCCTCTCTCTAATGTCTAGATTTCTAGACATTGGAGAGAGGTTGTTGCTGGCCCTCCCAGCTGCTTATAAAAGCACCTCTTGGTGCCTTGTAAAAACTACGGTAGTGAGTGGCTATTCAGTGTATTGCGACTGTTATAATATCAAAATTTTCTTTTTCTCTTGTCTGCTGTCTTTATCAATCACTTTGGTGATTGGCTGCTAGCTTATACACACAAGTTGGACTGTGATAGTCATTGGAAAAACACTTAAGGTGCTGGTTTCATCAAGAGGAGGATTGTGACACCAGGATCCGATATTACTCAACATCTTCAACATCCTTTAGACATGTCCGGTTTTGGTTCACTCGAAACCTAAAACTCTATTTGGTTACAGTTTCAAAACCAGTAATTTTATAAAAAATTCTATTTTCTATAAGAAAAAAATACTAAAACTGATGGTTTAGAACCGGTTATGATTTGAATCTGGTTCGGATTTGCTAAAGGGTGAAACCGGAACTGGACCAGTTTCGATTCCAGGTCACACTGGTTCCTGACCCGATTCAGTTTCAGTTGGAACCACAACGCCAGTTAGAAACCGACCATGTCTAGTCACCTTATCTCTCCCACTTGTCAGATAGATGCGGTTGTGGATATGGGACAAGGCAATTTTAGAAAATCATCTGTGAAGAAACACGGCAAGGTCTCTCTCTCTCTCTCTCTATCTATATATATATATATACCAGAAACTGGGTACCTATGCATTATAGGTTTTAAGCGTTTACATGGTGCTGTAGTACTTGAAAGAATATTTCTCTCCCGATATCACACACAAACATTTATTATCTTTCTTTTTTCTTTTTCCCTTCTTGTCTTTCTTTATTCAGAAAAACTTATAAGGTTTGAGTGATCTTTCACGTCTTCTTTGTCTACATTTTGGGTTAACTTTTTTAGTTAAAGTATATTCCTTGGTTTCTCCAATTTGATTCATATTCCTTTTCCAATTCTTGCCAGCTCTTTATGTACCTTGACTCAACAAACAAAACTTCTTAATTATTTTTTCTAATTATAATTTCAAGTATTATAATTGGAAGAAGTAGAAATTAATAAGGGTAATTAAAATTCTTAACACGTAGCAAATGCCTGAAATTAGGGAAGTGATAGAGAAGTGTTGTATGGACCATCCATTGTAGAATTGGGATAAAGACACCCACAATCCATATCAATAATTACTCACATCCCTATGTGAAGTACACCAGTTACTGGCTTTACTTATGATAGAAGAAATCATAAAGCAAGTTGAAGAGTAGGAAGCAAGAGGCTTGAGGGGGGAAAGTGGTAGCATATTGCAAAAGCTTTAAAAATTGAGAACTAAAGTAAAGGTAAAATTTAACAAAAAGAGTTCCATGATGGTCATTTTGAATGAAGTTAAAAGATAACTGCATAACTGTTTAAACAAATTTATATTTAAAGTAAGCAATAGTACATCCAACTAGCAGTCTGATTTAGATTAGGCATGCACCTACGCATCCCGAGTCCATGACTGGATTGCATGAGTCTAAACAAATATCCACCTGATTAGTGACTACATATATCGCCTACCAAAATAGCCAAGGGAATCTAGATTTGATGATACAATTTTCCATCTGATACATAATCTGAAACTAATCAGCAAAATCAACAGTTGGACATAGTAACAATTATATCCAATGCCTCTAATACTTTTGTTGGTAATGCTGCTTCATATTTGTCAAATAATAATTTCAGAACTTGACTAAATTCTGGGAATGGTTGCCTCCTACACAGTTAAGGTAAACAGTTGGCTAATGAATGAAAATTGGTTGTGAACTGCTAGAGATTGTAATAGAGATTATAATACATCCCATATTAGACTTTATGTTTATTCTGTTATACTTAATTAAGAGTAAGGGTAGATTAGGCTTTCAAGTTAGAAGTTACTTATAAATAGGTGATTAGGGTTTAGTGCTAATTAGAAGAGAAAGTGCAGCCAAGAGCAGCCGCGAGTCTACATAGGCAGATTGGGGGAGATGCCTCCAATCTGTAACTTTTGTAAGTATTGTTATTTCATATGAATAAATGTTTATTTATAATATGGTATCAAAGCCTATAAAGCATTAAGATCGCATTTTCTGGAAAAAGAAGATTGTTTTCTTGAATCAAATTAAGAAAAGTATGAAGCAGGGAGTTGTTTGAGTCTCTATGAAAGAAGATAATAATGGTTCTGTGCAGAAAACTAACTGTGATCCAGATTATTGGACTATCCATCAGACTGCCTTTGGGATTCTGTTTGTACCTTTGTTGGAGTCTCAACATTCACCTAAGGAAGTGAAAAGGCAAGCTACAACGAGTTCGAGAGGTTTGTTAAGAGGGTGAGTGCAAAGGCATACGTGGGTTGACCACAAGTACTAAGGATACTGGCTGCATCAGGTGCAGAAGAGTTTGACATGCACCTAAGGAAGTTACACTTGGCATCTTCGTTTCGTGTCGCTGCTTGATTGTCGAGATATCCAACATGGTTTGTATCTAGGATAGTTGTGCAGTTGACATTCATCTTCCTTGGGGATTTGAATCATCTCAAACCATCTTTCAGTTCTTCAAAAGTAATTGCACTGCTATTGTCAGTATCCATTGCCTTGAACATTACTCTTAATCCAACAATTTCTTTCAGCTACATCCATAAGAGCAAGTATCTCAGATTCTTTCACTATTATTATAAATAAGCTTAATTAGATTATTAAATGGTTGGAAAAGGAAAGGAGATTGAAAGCCCTTTCGTGACATCTGAACACTCCACAACTCAAAAAGTAGAAAACTTTCAGATTACCACAACAAAATTGGATGACAGAAACTACTTGGAATGGTCCAGGTTTATGGAACTGACTGTTATAGCAAGGAGAGATGAGCTTACCTAATGGGTCAAATTCTGAGTACAGATGCACATGATGTGCAGTATTCAGCTAGAGAAGAGAAGATGCTTTAATATCCTCATTGCTACTTCAGTTTATGATTCCTTCTATTGCAAAAATATTTATGTTTCTTGAATCTGCCCATAAAATATAGTATGCAGTCTCAAAAGCATATTCCAGAAAGAAGAATGTAGCTAAAGAATATGAAATCTTAGAAAGAATCAGGAAATGCAAATAAGGAAATTGCTCTATTAATGAGTATTATGTAGATCTTCGTGGATTATGGGATGAATTTCTTTTCTATACAAATATTAAGTGTTTATCATGTTATACTAAAAGGAATGATGAAATTGAAAAAAGAAAGTCTTTGACTTGCTTTGGGGAGTAAATCCAGAATTTGAGTCTATCAAGATCAATATTTTAAGCTGAGAAAAACTTCCTTCACTTGGGACTGTATATTCTTTATTGATTCGAGAAGAAGATTGCAGAAATCTTGAGAAGGACAACTCTACTACTACAGAATAACATCCACTCCAAACTAGAAGAGAAAATTTACATTATCGTGAAAGAGGTAGACAACAAAATCGTGGACATGGATGTGGTCAATTCTATTCTAATGAGAAGGATAAAATTATGTGTTCTCATTTGTGGAAAGTTGACACTCAAAAGAAAACTACTGAGAATTATATGGTCGACATGACTTTTCTAGACCTTGAAACAAGTCTGCTCATGTTGTTGAAAATATGTTGTCCGGTATAGATGATATTCAAGAACTCATTAAGAGGATCGAGAGTTTAGAAACAAAATTCGGAATGTTGTTGAATGAATGGTTGCAGTCATGCTGTGGTGGTGGTTGTTTAATTTAGTTCATCTTCATGCTACTCGAAAATGTGGGAAATCAGTTAAACCAAAAATGCTCTAGAGGCCCTCTGAAGGGTCTTCAAGGCTCATACTTTCCTTCATAACATTCCTTGGCATTCCACGCCAGCATCATTTGGTTAGCTATATGCTTGTTTGATTCATGGATCCGTTCTTTATTTCCAAGATTCAGTATTTACTTTTTAACTTTTCCTTTTTGTAGCTTGTTGAGGGATTTGCAGGAAACAACGGAGGTCACAATCTTTACGCTACTATTGTTTTGGAGAAAGCTAGGGTAGGCAGAACCAGGATCATACATGCTGAACCCAAGAACCCCGTTGGTATGAATCTTTTCACATAAATGTGCACATATGGCTACTGATGTGATCTTCACGGTAAAGGAAGAAAACCCTGTTGGCGCAACATTAATAGGAAGAGCCTACTTGCCTGTACAAGAGATCCTAAATTGTTAAGAAGTCGACAGGTGTTTGAACATGATGGCCGTAGCCCATTGGTGGGGGAGCTAGAATCCATGTTAAGCTCCAATATTTTGATATCTCAAGTGACAGATCATGGTCAAGGGGAATAAGGAGTGGTAAGTTCCCTGGTGCGCCGTATACGTTTTTTCCTCAAAAGGGAAGCAAAGTTTCTCTGTATCAAGATGCTCATGTTCCTGACAAGGTCTGTGTATACTGAAATAACCTTAGTTAGAGACCCAAGGAGGTCAAGAATCACCCTTGGGGAGCTGCTGAAGATGAAAGCCAATGAAGGTGTTAATGTTCTTATGCTTGTTTGGGATGACAGAACTTCTGTTCCAGAGTTAAAGAAAGATGGCTTGATGGCAACCCATGATCAAGAAATTGAACAATACTTTAGAAACACAAATGTGCATTGTGTTTTGTGCCCACGTAACCCGGATGATGGAAGAAGCATAGTTCAGGGTTTTGAGATTTCAACAATGTTCACTCATCACCAAAAGACTTTAGTTGTTGACAGCCAAGTTGCTAGTGCTGGACCATGGCAGAAGCGAACCATTGTAAGTTTCGTAGGTGGGATTGATCTATGCGATGGTCGATATGATACTCAGGAACATCCTCTCTTTTCAACTCTGAATACAGTCCATCATGATGATTTCCATCAGCCATGTTTTCCAGGAGCTTCCATTAAGAAAGGTGGTCCTAGAGAGCCATGGCATGACATTCACTGCAAGCTTGAAGGACCAGTTGCCTGGGATGTCTTGTACAACTTCCAGCAAAGGTGGGAGAAGCAGCTTGGGAAGCAGTTCCTACTCCCTTCCTCCATGCTTGATCAAATTCTTGTCCCTCACTCCACTGTAGCAACAACAGATGCAAGCGAGGCTTGGAATGTCCAATTGTTCAGATCCATTGATGGAGGTGCTGCTTTTGGCTTCCCCAAAACCCAGAGGAAGCAACTGAAAAGGGTCTTGTTAGTGGGAAAGACAACATTATTGACCGTAGCATTCAAGTTGCCTACATAAATGCTATTCGGAGGGCTAAGGACTTCATCTATATTGAGAATCAATACTTCCTTGGGAGCTCATTTGATTGGAAAGCATCTGATATAAAAGTTGAAGATATTGGTGCTTTGCATCTTATACCAAAGGAGCTGTCATTGAAGATTGTTAGCAAGATTGAAGCAGGAGAGAGATTTTCTGTCTACATTGTCATCCCAATGTGGCCTGAAGGAGTGCCTGAAAGTGGTTCTGTTCAAGCAATTCTTGATTGGCAAAGGAGGACGATGGAGTCATAGCGAGGGATTCACGAGTAGGCAAGTAATCAATCATCCTGTTGTACTTTATCGTCAACATTTGTACAGTCATTGGTGAATCCCTCGCTATCATTGTTGTAGTTATTCAAGAACATAGAATCTTCAAAAGATTGCTCATTTTCATTTATATCTGGAGGATGTAAGTGTAAACACCTAGAATTTTCTCTCAAAGAGAAACAAAACACTTTCATTAAAATGGTTCTTAAAGACCTTTTGCTAAAAATATATGAGTTGATATCCTTAAATCTTAATCCTTCGATCACAAAAATTGTTTAGAATGTCAAAGAAAAAAAAAATTGGGCTCAAGATCCTACAAGTTGGTTCAAAATTGAAGATTTTATTAAACCCGTAAGACCCAAGATTGGGCACATCCATTTAAACCAAAATTGAATTATGCTTTGAGAACACTACAATATGATTAACAACATAACTGTTACAAGAAAGATGAATATCTCAAACCAACAAATATAATTGTTACTAGAAGGATGACAACATAGGCAGTTACAGGACCACCCAAGAAGCAATTGCAGGATAAATAATATCTGAAAAGAAAAAAAATGGTTTACAAGGAAGGGTGAGGTTGTGCTAATTTTCTATTACAATACAACAAGTAGATATAACTCTAAAATATTTATCCATTTCCAAGGATACCAACAACCTGAATCAATAGCTATGAATCAATAGTTATGGTTGTCCCTTAACCAGTTCCTTTTCCCTTCTATTTCTCTTTCCTTTTGATGCAACATGCAAATACAACAGAAATAATGGAAGAGACCATTTTTTTCTTTCTCTCTCTCTCTCTCTCTCTCTCTCTCTCTCTCTCTCTATATATATATATATATATATATATATATATATATATATATATATATATATATGCATGTGTTTTAAGGCACAATTGGCCATAAACAAATTTTCTTCAAATGACATTCACCAACCATTACTACTGCTCACTGTTGCTTCAACATCTGCAAGACAGCAACACCAGTACCACCCTTAACCGCATGAACAACCACCCATTGCCTTGCCACTCACAGACCACCTCCAACCTAGTAACCTACCATTCTCGACCTGAATCGCATGAACACTAAAACCTACAAACGGTCGTCCTCAACCACCATAAAACCCCACAACTATCAAATACCTATAGCCCATCCTCGTGGTCTACACAAACCTTGCTGCAACTAAAATCCCCTTACTAGCCTCCCATTGTTTCGTAACCACTAACCGACCTCCTCTCCCTCCCCTCTGCTCGACATCCAACAACCAAAACAAAAGAAAAAAAAGGAAAAAAGCTTACTGCCCAGTCGCTCCATTGATAACCAGACCATCAACAACACTATCACCCTAGTTCTTGTTTATTTCAAAGCTCTAGCCCCTTTTATGAATTTGAACTAGATCGGGTTTGGTTGATTCAGTGCCTTGAGGATGCATCAAAACAGAGTAAAGAACAGATGCTGTGCAGAAATGGAGGTCTCTATTTCAATGTGTTTGGTCCTCTCATGAAACACCGGATTGGAAAGCAATATGCAGTGCAGCTTGGTTATCACAAATAAGAGTCATTTGCATAACGTTTCCAAACCGAAGTTCTTTAAGAAGTTGTTTTAACCAAATGAGCTCACAAGTGGTGAGGCCATGGCACGATATTCTCGCCTCGACTTGATCTTGCAACCACATTTTGTTTCTTACTCTTCCAGGATATCGAGATTACCCCCAATGGATACACAATAACCGAAGTGGATCTCCTATCGATAGGAGAACACGCCCAATCAAAGATCTCGAGTATCCAACAATCTGAGTGTGTCCTTTGTCTTCATAGATAAGGCCTTTTCCTGGAGCTCCCTTAATATATCCGAGGATACGAGTCACTTGCATCCCAATGTCCTTCACAAGGTGAGTTTAGAAATTGGCTTACTACACTCACCGCAAAGGAGATATCTGGACGGGGTAATAAGTAAGATAGTTAAGTTTTCCAACCAATCGTCTATATCTTCCTGGGGTCTGAAAATGGCTTCCCCCCGATCCTCCGGTAAAAGTTAACATTGGGATCCATAGGAGTGTCAATTGACTTTGCATTGCATTAGACCTGTTTCTTCAAGAATATCCATAGCATACTTCCTTTGTGAGATAACTATGCCATCCTTGGACTGCCCACTTCAATTCCCAAGAAATAACGAAGTTTGCCAAGATCTTTGGTCTGAAAATGATGACAGAGATCTTTGTTTTATCCGAGTTATACCTTGGTGATCGCTGCTGTGATAACAATGTCGTCTACATACACAATCAAATAGATACAAATTTCTCGGATTGTATGGCGATAAAAGACAGAGTGGTCGGCTTCACTGAGTCATACCAAACTCGCCGAACAACAAGATCTTGAATCTCCCAAACCAAGCCCGAGGGGATTGTTTGAGACCATACAAAGACTTGTGTAGACGACAAACGAGGCCGAAGACTCCCCCGAGCAACAAACCAGGGAGGTTGCTCCATGTAGACTTCTTCTTCTAGATCACCATGGAGAAAAGCATTCTTGATATCCAAGGTGATGAAGGGGCCAATGGCGAATAGCGGCCATAGACAGAAAAAAAGCCGAACGAAGCCATCTTCGCCACCGGTGAGAAAGTGTCCCCATAATCCAAACCAAATATCCGGGTATACCCTTTTGCCACCGACGAGCCTTGAGGCGATCAAGAGTACCATCGGGGCCAACTTTGACCGTATAAATCCACTTACGCAACCTACAACGGACTTCCCGGAGGAAGAGGAGCAAGTTCCCAAGTACCACCGCTCTGAAGAGCACACATTTCATCAATCATTGCTTGGCGCCACCCGGGATGGGATAAAGCTTCACCTAGAGACTTAGGAATAGACACGAGAAGACAAGGTGGAAAGACAAGCATAATGTAATGAAGAGAGAGACGATGGTAACTTAAAGTAACATAATGAGGAGAAGGGTTACGAGTGGAGCGTATACCTTTTCGAAGAGCAAAAATAAAGGCCTTCCTCTCACCTCTAGTATAAACGCGTCATTCCTTTTCTTGTGGAGGGGTGTATCTCTTCTTCTTCTTCCTTTTCAAGCTCTGGTTGATTTTAAAGGGGTGGAAGCGGTGTCACATTAGGTGAATAGATATCTGATGATTGACCTTCTTGTTTGCTATAAAATGGAGTATCTTCAAGAAAAGAAACATCCATAGTAACATATGACTTTCTTTTGACAGGATCATAGCATTTATACCCCTTTTGAGTACCAGAATATTCCAAAAAAATACATTTAACAACTCGAGCATCTAATTTATCTCTCATACCATAGTATATATGAACAAAGCAAGTGCATCCAAACACTTTTAGTAGTAAATGAAATTGTTTTTGAGAGGGACATAAGAAATGAAATGGAGTTTTACCATTTAGAACCCTGCTTGACATATGGTTGATGAGATACACAACTGTTAAGACTGCTTCACCCCAATAAATCTTTGGAAATTCGTACCCAAGCAAAAGAGCTCTGGCCATCTCTAGAATATGTCTATTCTTCCCTTCAGAAACACCATTTTGTTGTGGAGAATGTGAACACGATGTTTGATATAAAATACCCCTATCTAAGAAATATAAGTGGAGTGATTGAGACATATATTCACCTCCATTATCACTGCGAATAATTTTGACATTGTGTTGAAATTGAGTTTGTATGAATTGACAGAATATGGGAAGAATATCTTTTACTTCCTCCTTGGTTTTCATAAGATAGATCATGGTAAACCTGGTGCAATTATCAATGAAAGAAATAAAATATTTGTGACCATGTAATGATGTAGTAGAACAAGATTTCCAAACATCAGAGTGAACAATTTCAAAAGGTTTATAGAATTTTTCTTCATTTAAAGGAAATGAAACATGATGATGTTTTGCCTTATAGTAAGTTTCACACTTCACATTTAAATCATTATAATGAGTAAATTCAAGCAATAACATCCTAATTTTTTATAAAGATAAATATCATAATCTCTGGTTCCATAAAGATAACTCTCCCTTCAACTTTTTTGTAATTATTGTTGACTAAATTGTTGCTCCTCTTACTTCATCGTAGAAATAGAGGCATTTCGCATACTATCTTGACCAAAGATCCTCTCCGTCTTTAGTTCCTGAAAATAACATCCAATAGAGTAAAAAATTAGACGATAATTTACATCTTTTATCATGGCAAATACAGATAGTAAGTTTACTAAAATATTTGGAACATATAAGATATTCTTTAATATTCCAAAAGGTGTAATAATACTTCTTTTTCCAACTATTGGAGTATGTGATCCATCAACCAATCTAATATTAAGGTTGCCCTAAGTCAACTGATAAGAGTTTAAGAAATCTCGACTACTGACTATATTATCTGTGGCACTTGAATTAATAACCCATGTTTTGAAATGAGAAATAAATATATTACCCTTAGTAATAAAGGAGAATGGGTATGCCATTTTAGTTTGCTTTCTGTATTGTGTTTGTCTCCTTGGTCTCCAAACAGAAAGCCTAGCAAGGAAACTTGGGAGAGAGGAGCCAACGCTACTATATAAATACAAGGTAGTGCATAGAGACATATATTCAGTGAAAAGAAATACAAAGCCCTCTTTGAAAAGATTCGGTTGTGTAGTAACTGAAAAAATCAAATCACTCGTACCTCTTCTTGTTTTCGTTCCTCAAAATCAAAAGGAGGTTCACTTTTGCTACTGAGTACCAAAAGGCCAGCAAGTGTCGCAGGAAGAGCTCTGCTCTCTCTCCCTCCTCCCCTTTTGGGTAGTGGACTAAAAAGTCCATTATGTCCCTATTGATTTTTGAAAATTAAAGACTATCACTAGGTAAAATTACAAAAATATCTAGATATTTTCAAATAAAAAGATAGTTTTACCCTCAAACGGGTGAAAAGTCTATTTTCCCGTCTAGAAGTTTATGAAAATTACAAAAAACTAGGAGATTGAATTACTTTCCTACCCTTACTCGATAAAAATATTACAGTGGTGCCACTGTATCAAAATACAAAGTTGCCTTTATCTTTCATGAATATTACAAATTTAGACTTAGGGCCAAAATTACTCATTTACCCCCAATTAGTGAAGAATTTCTCAAAAAAATAAATACCAATTTTACTGTTATGTCCTTGATTTTTTTGGAAAATGATCAAATCGGATGAATAGATAAAATTACTATTTTACCCTTAGTTTTTTGGGAAATTATCGAAGGTAGGAATTTTTGGAGAAAATTACAGAATTATCCCAACTTGGTTTTTGTACTATATATGGTTTGTTGCTTGGTGAATTTTTTTTTTAGACCATCTATTTATTAAATTTGTCAAACACATAAAAATGAACTTAAGAAATATTCACTACACCATATGAGATGTGGTTTGGAAGAAAACCTAACCTCTCAGGAGGTAGCGATCTATTGCTCATGTAAAGATCCTTGATTAGTCTAGAGATAAGCTACACAACAGATTTTTGAGATGTATATTCATCGGATATCCTAAAGGCTCAAAAGGTTATCAGTTTTATCATAAGGACTATGAATTTATAAAGAGAAAAGATGTTGAATTTTTAAAAGATACTAAGAATGCCATCTTAGAAAATAATGATGAATATGCTGATGATCTAGTAGACCTAGATTAATTATCATTTGAACCCATAGAATATCTTCCTAAAACAATTGAAACTTTAAGTGGGCATAAAAGGCTTAAGGTCACACCGTCCTACTTAAAGGATTATCATACTTATCTTGCAGAAGAAGTATAAAATTCAGTGGATTTAGATGAGTTGACTGATAACTTGACTTATTAGCAAGCTATAAACTCATCGAAAGCATCAGACTTAGAGAAAGTCATGGATGAGGAAATTGAATCTATTTAGAAAAACCAAGTCTAGGAATTAGCTGATTTTTTAAAAGAAAGGAAAGCCATAGACTGTAAATAGGTTCTAAAAAAGAAATATAAGATCGATGGTTCAATTGAAAAGTTTAAAGCGATGTTAGTTGTAAAGGGTTTCTCGCAAAAGGTGGGGATAAATTATATTGAGACATATTTTCTTGTTGCAAAAATTTGTATCCATCAGAATAATTCTAGCAATATTTGCATATTATTATTTAGACTTACATCAGTTAGATATAAAAACAACCTTTCTAAATGAAGATTTAGAGGGAATCATATATATGCAGCAACCTGAAGGATATATAGGTGAAGGTCAAGAAGATAAGGTATATAGGTTGAGAAAATCTCTATGTGGCCTAAAACAGTCACCTCGCCAATGGTATTTGACTTTTCAAAATGCCACTATTGAACTTAGGTTTGTGGTTAATGAGCTTGATTACTGTGTATATGTATGGAATAGTGGGAGTCACTTTGTCATCTTATCTTTATATATAGATAACATATTATTGACGGAGAATGACAATGAGATGATTGTCAAAACCAAGTTATAGTTAAACTCAAGGCTCAAAATAAAGGATATGGGGGAAGCATCCTATATCCTAGGTATAAAGATTTTTCGAGATGGAGAATCTAAACTCTTATGTCTAAGTCAGGAGATATATATTGACTATATTCTCAAGAAGTTTAAAATGGGTGAATGCAAGTATGCTATTACATACTTAGAGGTGATATAAAATGGGTGAATGCACAAGCTATGGGTAGCTTGATGTATGGTATGCTATGTATAAGGCCTCATATCAGCTTCACTGTTGGTCTTGTAAGTAGATATAAAAGTAATCCTTAATGGTAACATTGGATAACTATAAAAAAGATTCTAAGATATCTCAAAGGAATAAAAGACTTGAAATTGTGTTTTCAAGCAGATGAACTGAAAGTGGTAGGATACTCAAATGCTCACTTTGCTGGGAGCCAAGATGACAACAAATCAACCTCAAAAAAAATATTCTTATTTAAAGGTGTTGTTGTTTCTTGAGTACGTAAGAAACATGGTTGTGTAGCATTACATACATAAGAAGCTGAGTATGTGGCTTGTTATATGGATGTAACAAGTGTCGTCTGGATAAGGTACTTCATACGAGATTTGAAGTTAGAGATAGCCGACAAGCCAATTGTCATTTACTATGACAACAACGTATCAATTACTCTTATCAACAGTGGAGCTGACAACTCCAAAAGCAAGCATATTATTTTTTAAATACCATGATGTTCATGACATGATTATGAGAAAGGAAATATCCATCTCATACATACCAACTTATAATATGTTAGTAGTCCCCTTGACTAAAGGTATAACATCATATCTTTTCTCAAAATGTGACACAATGGGTAATGATTGTAATAACAATCATGATATGATATTATTAGGAAAACCCTGCAAAAGTGAGAGGAAAACCAGTATGTTAGTTCACTTGGCTTGAATGGCAAAGTGAGAGATGTAACGTAGAGGTGGCCATTCTCGGCAACCTTATCATAGGAACGGTTGGATTGACCATTCAACCATTACCTGTGGAAGATGTTACAATGCTTATCCATAATAGACGGTTACAGATAAGTATTGTAATGCTGGATGGGGCTCCAAACGGAAAGCCCAACCAAAACACTCGGGAGGAAGGAGCCGTCACTTCTCTATAAATACAGAGCAATGCACATAGACATATATACAGTGAAAAGAAATACAAAACCCTCACTGAAAAACTTCGGCTGGGTGGTAACCGGAAAAATCAAATCACCCTTACCTCTTCTTGTTTTTGCTGCTCAAAATCAAAGGGAGGTTCACCACTGCTGCTGCGTACTTAAAGCAAGGATCTATCGGGTTTTGTAGAGGTCGCCAAAAATTGCCATAAGGGAGGTATGCCTCCTCAACAACACTAATCTTTGTCTTTTGGTGAGGAATGATCCAGTGAAAATTTTCTTTTTTCTTGTGTAGAATGTTGGCGTCATCTAGCTAGCTAGGATGTAAGCTGCAACCTAACATCAAAATGGATCTTTCAATGGCGTGTTCTGCGCGAGCAAACACCTCCTAGGGTTTCACTTGTTCTGAAAAAGAAGTTCATCCTTGGAGGGAGATTGATGGTCATCTCCCATGCATTTCCTAGATGGAAAGAAAGAGCATCTGATAAGGGTTTCCGGAGTTTGTCCTCATTATATGCAAAATTGTGGAGGAGGAAAAAAGCACGCAACCAAAATCAAATCCAGCTCTCTCAGATATGTAAGGGTTCAGTATCACGACCAAGTCGCAGGTTAGATATTCAACCGATTATCATTTGATTCACAAGATCGGGTTCACTGAATCTAACCAAGTAACTTTACAAGGTTACCCACATGAGTTGATTTTGGACCACTGATCTTTACGGGACATGGACACCACGATCGCTCATCGTCATTAATTCACCTTTCCATTTCCGCCCCTCGTTTCTGCATTTATCAGGACCCATACATTGTACATCCTTTCCCAATGGATATAATACGTGTACGTGTGCACACACACACACATTTTTCAAAAGTAAGCAAATAAAAGTTAAATACGAGATATCTATAAGCATTGAGAACAATCTCGGAGCATTAGTCGACTCTCTGACTCCTACGCTTTGGTGGTGCTTGATTTCTAAGGGAGGTGTGTATATGTGAGAGGCTTCAGCCTGTAACAAACACAGAAGAAGAGGAAGAAAGAGGACCAACTTCAAAACTGTAATAGATTGACGATAATTTACGATAAGAAAAAGTCCAAGTAGTCGAGTCTAACTCGACCATCCATGGTAAACCCAGCTTTACGTGGACCATGCCGGATCAATTACCTATTATGTGAGCGAGCGGTTCCAAAATCAGATCGCCGGGTTTGCCAATTGTGGGCCACACCACTGGTTCAATGTTCTCAGCTTCCTCCTCTTTGTTCAACAACTACCTAAGAAATTGGAAGGTGCTTGGTCCAGTCAATATAGGGACATCTCTTGCAAGTTACATGTACCACACCCATCACATTAAATGCCCAGTTGCCTCCCGTAAACGTCATAAACCAATTTGTACACGCACACACATGTATGTATTAAAGTTATTGAGCAAATATTGTTAAATGCAATAAGATTATTAAAGTACCTCAGATGCTTTTAGGTAAAGGGTATTTTTCAAATATAAAATTACTTTTCAAGGAAAGCAACACATTTTTTTCTCAACATTAAAATCTGAATTGCAAAAGCACTGTCTCAATGGCAGGACACTGTTGTTGCTGGTGGGAAGTTAACTCCCTGTGTTAGGCTTCGGCCTCCTATTGTACAACAACAACAACTAAGCCTTTTCCCATACTAGATGGGGTCGACTACATGGATTCTTTGTTTCCACAAATCCCTATCGTGTGCCATGTTAGCAGTTAACTCCCAATAAGCTAGATCATTCTTTATTGTTTCTTTCCAACATTTTTGTGGTCATCCTCTACCTCTTTTTAATACTTTCCAAATTTAGTTTTTCTAACCTTCTTACAGGTTCTTCTTTTGATCTTCTTTCTATATGTCCAAACCATCTTAAACGATGTTCTCTCATTTTATCCTCTATTGGTGTCACTCCTAATTTGTTTCTAATAACCTAGTTATGTATACAGTCTTTTCTTGTATGATCACTCATCCATCTCAACATCTTCATTTCTGTCACAGACATATTTTGTACATGTTAATGATTAACTGCCCAACACTTAGAACCATAAAACATGGCAGGCCTAATTGCTGCTCTATAATATTTACCTTTTAACTTTAATGGTATCTTCTTATCACAAAGAATACCTGATGCTTCTCTCCATTTTAACCAACCAGCATTAATTCTATGTGTAACATATCCATCAATTCTTCCATCACTCTGAAAAATTGACCCTAGGTATTTAAAACTTTCCTTTTGGGGAATGCAATGTGTGTCAATTTTAATTTCAATGTCCTCTGAAGTAACCAAATGATCAAACTTACATTCCATATATTCTGTCTTTGTTCTACTAAGTCGGAGGCCTTTGCTTTCTAATGTTTCTCTCCATAGTTCCAATTTTCTATTAACTTTTTCCTTAGACTCCTCCACCAATACAATGTCATCTGCAAATAACATACACCAAGGTACTTCATCTTGAATATGTTTTGTTAACTCATCCATCACCATTATAAATAAGTATGGACTTAAAGTTGATCCTTGATGTAACCCAATATATGTCGTTCCTTCATGAGTCCTCACACATGTTTTTGCACCATCATACATGTCTCTTATAAGGTTAATATATGTCAATGGGATACCTCTTTTTTCAAAGTTCTCCAAAGAACCTCCCTCAGTACCCTATCATAAGCTTTTTCTAGATCAATAAATATCATGTGAAGGTCTTTCTTTTTTGCTCTAAAATGTTCTACAAGACGTCCCAAAAGGTGAATTGTTTCAATAGTAGATCTGCCTGGCATGAATCCAAATTGGTTCTCTATTGTACTTGATACTTGTCTTAACCTACATTCGATAATTCTTTCCCATAATTTCATAGTATGACTCATTAACTTGATACCTCAATAATTCGCATAATTTTGAATGTCTCTCTTGTTCTTATATATGAGTATAAGTGTACTTGCTCTCCATTCCTCGAGCATCTTTTGGTTTTTTCATATTTCATTAAATAGTCTTATGAGCCAAGTGATTCCTATTTATCCTAGTATTTTCCAAACTTCTATA
This sequence comes from Brasenia schreberi, assembly GCA_036023115.1. Taxonomy (NCBI): domain Eukaryota; kingdom Viridiplantae; phylum Streptophyta; class Magnoliopsida; order Nymphaeales; family Cabombaceae; genus Brasenia; species Brasenia schreberi. The sequence continues at coordinate 6,848,119 of JAYKKT010000085.1, read as the reverse complement.
GGAATATTGTCTAGTCCTACCGATTTACCACCCTTCATATGTTTAAGAGCCTCTTTGACTTCATTCTTTTGAATACGTCAGTAGAAATTATGGTTTATATACTTTTCTGACTTAGCTAAATCTCCTAAACTAATACTAACATCTTTATTTTCATTAAAAAGATTATAAAAATAGTTTTTTCATCTATTTCTTATATCATCATTTGTCACTAGAATTTTTTCATCCTCGTCTTTTATGCATCTAACATAATTAAGATCTTTAGTTTTCTTATCTCTAGCCCTAGCTATCTTAAAAAATATCTCTTTCACCCTCTTTTGAGTTGAGTTTTTTATGTAAGTCCTCTAAAATCTTAGCTTTTGCTTCACTAACGGCCTTTTTCGCTTCCTTCTTTGCTTTCTTATAAGCTTCTAAAGTTTCACTAGTTTTCTTGGCATAATGTAATCTGTAACATGCTCTCTTTGCCTTGATTTTATTTTGTACTACTTCACTCCACCACCAAGCTTCTTTTTGTGCCAGTACACCTCCCTTAGATACCCCTAACACATCTTTCGCCACTTTCCTAATATGTATAGCCATATTGTTCCACATATCACAGGGTGTGCCAACATAATTCCAAACATCTCCTTGAAGGACTTTCTGTTTAAATATATCTTCTTTCTCACTTTTGAGGTTCCACCATTTAGTCCGAATAACTCGATGCACTCTTTTCTTCTTTGTCCATTTTTTTATTTGTAAATCCATAACTAAAAGTCAATGTTGGGTGGTTAATCTTTCTCCTAGAATTGCCTTACAATCTTTACAACATGCTCTATCTTTTTTTCTACAAATAAAGTAATAAATTTGTGTTTGTGATAAACGACTCTTATAAGTAATTAAATGTTCATCTCGTTTTTTGAAGATTGTATTGACTATAAAGAGATCAAATGCCAAAGCAAAATTTAAAATCTCCCTACCTTCCTCGTTTATATCCCCAAAACCAAAGTTTCCATGAATCCCTTGATATCCTAGTGCCTCTTTACCGACATGTCCATTTAAATCTCCTCCTAAACAAATCATCTCCCTTTGTGGAATCTTTTGAAACACCTTATCTAACTCTTCCCAAAAAACTGTCTTTATACTATCTTCTAGTCCTACTTGGGGTGCGTAAGCACAAACTATATTCAAAACCTCTGCTCCTAACACTAATTTCAACGTCATGATTCGGTCACCATATCGTTGTATGTCTACTACACTCTCCTTTAAATCTTTATTTATGATAATACCAACTCCGTTTCAAGTATTCCAAGAACCAATACGAATCTTTCGGCCTCCTATTGTAACTCGAAAAAAAAAGTGTGAAATGGCTACATTGTAAGAGCATTTTACTTTTCTTTTCTCTTAAACCTAATGTATTTTCAGAAAATATCTTTTTACGTAAAGCATTTGAGATGTTCAAATAAGTTACTTGAGTGCTGACAATGAGGAGAAAATAATTGCGATTTGCTGGTTCTTGCATATATTTTATCACCTAGCCATTGTACTGCTGCTAAATCCATGAACGCGACTTAATTGTCCTAGTTATCAAAACTATTTTACATTGGTGTTATATATGTATAAGAAAAGTAATAAATACATAATATCTTCCAAATTCATAACCTTGCATAAATATTTTATTTAATTTTTACCGTTTATCTCAAGGATTAAATGATAACATGTTTTAGTAAGATCATGCAATTTAAACTCCTATCCGTCTTTCTCTATATATAAAATATTTAAACTCCTAACCCTCTCTCTATATATAAAATTTAGGTCAGGTGACGACACGAAGGTCGTGATCCAGGACCAGAAGCTTCCTTGTGGCGTAGGATCAACGAACGCATGTTTCTGCTTGTGCTCACATAAGAAATCTTTAAAATCTGATTTTTGCACAGCGTCCACCATTTGCCTGGACACAGAAGTGAAGTGGGCCTCTCCTTCCTCTCTTTCATCATTCGTCACGCAGCCGACTACATTTTCTCTCTCTAGTAGGCGAGCTTTATCTCTTTCCGCATATTGCTCTGAGATGTCTTCTCATATGGGCTCTCAAGTAGCAGTTCTAGTCACGGCCCTGGTCGCTTCGTGTAGCGCGATTCTCTTGGTTTCTCGTTGGAAGGCCATTTTTCCGGCTGCCGTCGGCTTGGAGGCTGAGGAATGCAGCCCGAGATCATGCATTTCTTCAGGTTGGTAGCCCTCTTACTTACGCAAGGTGCAACGTTTATCGTGCTTCACTTTTTCCCTTTTGTTTATTGGCAAAATTTTCATCAGCTATGGATGACGGGTGACAATAAGAGATAAACACAAAAACCCAACACGAACAGAACCTGATATGCTCATTTACGTCTTATCGGAAGTCACATGAAAAAATGGGTTGTGTATTGACGTGTTTTCTCTTTTGTTGCACCGACACGAAATTATGACACAAGCATGAGCTGAAGCCTTTATTTTGGCCTTGCGTAATCTTCTCAGGACAACCTTTGCCGTGGCTGCTCCTATTAGTCAAACTCACGAGTCGTGTGCGTGGTGGATGTCTACAATCAATCAGGTAGCTAGGGTGCATCCTCCAACCCGAAAAAAAAATCCGTATCTCTGGATCGAATATGTGGGGCTGTAAATAACGGTTGCATGAAGAGAATTATAGTTATTTGTTTTGTTTTTTGTTAGTTAGTGTCTTAGTTCATTACCTAGGTAGAATGTGAAATGGACCTCGTTGCTTTGAGCCTGTGTAAAAGTGCATGCATTTTGTAAGCAGAGTCCTCCTTTTTCTATTGATATGCAAGCTGGGGTTCCACAGGCCTATATCTTGATGTACACCCAGGTTTCGAACTCCTGACCTAACCACCAGTTAACAAGCACCTTACCTAGGCTGCGCCTGTCACACAAGGCTTAAATAGTGCGTTCTGCTTCTTAATTATTCTTATTTTCCCTAGATAAAAAATTAATTATTTGAAACTATTCAACTTAAAGGATTATGCTATATGTTTACAGGAAAGAAACGACCCGAGAACGCTACGCCGACTAAGAAAAGGGTGCGTTTCGCCGATGACGTGATGGACCCATCTGGGGACAATGAAGAGTTCAGGAGGCAAAACATTCTGAGACTTCGACATGGTCGAAATCAGCTAGAATACCAGATGCCACAAGAGAAAATCTACCAAAAACCAGAGAAGATGCCGAAAAATCGGGTGGCTTTGTACAATGGGATACTGAGAGATCGTCTTGGAAGAGTAGCAACAGTATGTTGATCTTCATGTGCTTACACTAGGAATCATCACCCATTATGTAGAAGAAGCTGGATAAATGAGTCAATTTCAGATGTCATATTAATGTATTTCCTTTGTTTCTCAAGCTCTCCTCTCCTTGCTGATCAAAAGAAGCTTCCAGTAGAAGGTGGAGAGTTCGATACGTGCTAACATGCAAATCTAGCAGGTATCTGGCTCTCCGTGCTTATTTAAAAGAAAAAAATCTGACCCACAAATTAAATGTAGTAGTGATGAATTGAGAAAGTCCATGATCAATTTCATTTTGGACATGTTTGGCTGCCAACTACCTAACCTATCACTGTCTGCCACGTGTTTGGTCGAAGACGAATGATGCCTACTTCTTCTTCTTCATTGAAACTAGATGACATGCATTATAGTTAAACCTGCAGCCAATGTCATGCGTGATGCCAAGGGTTGCATGTGGCATGTCATCTCAAACATGCACACAAGTTTGACCCTTATTTATCGTTTGAATCACCATATGGTTTGGAAGCTCACAAGGTTTGAAGCCGCCCGTTCTGGTTTTAAAGAAAACTCGGTTCCTGTTCCATGAAAGGTATAATTAGAGTCGAACCGAGTGATCCTTAGTGCCAAGTCCGGTTCCAGTTTCAACAGCTAAGCCCATTCCAAGCAAGGTGAACCAGTTTGTCTGCATCATGCACTACCATATGCATGAAGAACATGTTTGGTATCTTGTTGGCACACATAGTTTTAATACATATTCGATCCCACAAGTATTACAATTTTGTGCTTAAATAAACGCAGAACATGAAACAGAAAGACTGTTTACCGAACAAGAGGAGCTAGGTTATTTAAAAGTTGAATGGGGTTGGCAACTTGACGTGCATCCTTCGATCCGGCCAAGCAACCCTCTAAAAGCTATTCACAATGAGGCGACCTTAACATAATAGCGTGGACATCTCATATACATTAAAGTTCCCAGTACTTCTTAGCCTGCATATAGTATCATTAAATGATACTAATGATTATGTGATCCCCAATTTCGATGGATCCCATGTTACTGCCCATAAGATAAGTAATAGGTAGGGATGACAGGATTTGAACCCGTGACATTTTGTACCCAAAACAAACGCGCTACCAAGCTGCGCTACATCCCTATCAATTGTTGTACAGTGTCATTGTAGAGAATCCCTGTCTTCTTTTCCACACCGTATTTCCTCCATCTATATCATGTATGGTAAGCTGGTCTCAAGCCAAGCGGCCACACCTGAGGGAAGTTATCTTAGCCTTCCCATTTAATACCATGGAGTGCTCTGTATAAGGTGGTACTCTAATTGGCGACGGTTATGGTGGAACTACTCAGTGGTTGCAGCTAGATATGGCTGGTTCTAAACCCGTCTGACGGTTTCAACCGGAACCCAAATCGGGCTAGGATTCGGCTTGAACTGGAACCAGTGAAATCGGATGGTTCCAGGTCCACCTTCCATGGTACTAGAAGAGAGCCGAAACTAGAACATGTCGTTTCAAACCATCGGTCTCCCGCTACACCTTTCAGCGGCAGGGTGGTCAGGAGGGCAGTGAGAGGTGCGGCAACTCTGGAGAAATTGCCTGATGAATCTCGTTCCTACTTCCGGTCCGGTCCTATAGTAGTAGATTGTTTGCCAGGCTGAGGAATCAATGCAGCTCTGACACTATCCGAAGCCTCTTCCGAAACACGATCGCCTTCACCTTCCGTCATCCTAACCCCTCAAACAAGATGAACTTGGAAGGATACACAAACTTAGACAGTCTCGCCTACTCTGCTTGAACTTGGAGAAAATTCCAAGTTGTGACTTTAAAAGCACAGCCAACGGATAAAAAGGGAGTGTGTATCATCATCTTATTTAACCGTGTTGTAGGTTTCAACTCTTGCCTAGTAGACTGTGCTGTAGAAGGAACCCCTGTGCACCTCCAATCTACCTTTCATATATGTTGTAATTATTTTTTAAATTTCAAATGTTTTAATGGTTTGTTTTATTTTCTGGCGATTTAGGTTTTAAACTGAAACTGGAACTAAAATCGACGGTTCCAAACCAGAAAAACAACCGGCCTGATCCTGGTTCGAGGAAATTGGGTTCGGCCATGTCTAGTTGCAACACTTCTTTTATCTTTTTATTTTTCTAGCAAAAGCCATGAATTAGTACAGATTACTCCGTACATTTCTGCATAAAACCTCAAATTGAGGACATCCCAGCAAGATACAATTACGAAGGCAAAGCCAAAACAGATATGTTAAACTGATAGAGACACCGGATTAAGATTGGTGATCTTATGAGCGAACCGAGTGACAAGATGCACCAGGGAGTGAAAGCATGCAACGCCAAAGCATCCTACCACCCAGCCAAATCCCTCACCTGGTGACACTTGACAATTGGAGGGCATGAAGGATTGTTCGATTTGATTTTTTCCGTTACATGAGGTCGGCGAATTTCACAAAGATCGGAGCTCCTTCATTCAGCCGTGACCACAAAAGGAAGATCTTAACATGAACAGGACTAACCCAGCAAGATACATGATTCAAAATATTTGAGACGATCCCAGAAGGAAGTTAGCCAAACTGGAATGGCAAGGAGGATATCCAATTTTTTACATTTTATTAAGGCGTCTCAATTTATAAAAAGAGGGTTGATCACTTCTCAGGCATGAATTGAAAGATAATGAATTTCCACTTCCGTTATTTCTCTTGAGTTTTTCAGTGGATGATCCTTCAATTCAGTGATGTTCCTATTTCCTTTTAAAATTCGATGTGGAATTGACTGTTCCCACCATTTTTCTGATGAGGTGTAGTCTTGGAATTCGAATAATTCCCAAGCCGAGTAGATCCATGTATTGATCAAGCACGGTTCCGATTTGTTAGCAATCGAATGGGATGAAATAGTCAATACAGTAGCAACTACAGTAAGAACTTGCTTATACGAGACATCTTGAGATGTACAATACAAGATCACTAAGAAAGAATTCAGAGTGTCACACAAATGTTTGGTATGAGTTCTTTGAAGAATCAAAGGACGTGAAAGAATACTTGAGGAGTACATTCAAAAGTTTACATGTGTTAGCTCCTAATGTAGCGTGTGTTGCCACTTTGGCCTCAACGAAAATATTCACATAATTATTAAGGTGGACTACATTTATGACAGCTTTCGAAAGTGTTTTTATAATGACTTTTTGCAATCAATAACGAAACAATTTCGGCCGTTTAAACCGTTGGAATATCTCAAACACAATCCCAAGGTTTAGATCCATGGAAATACAAAAATAACTCCGGAACAAATCTATGTAAACTTTTCCGTCGATCATACTCTTATTTCCAACTATTATATAAACCATTGGGTATTTTTTTCCTACGGTCTTAAGTCTCAATTTCAGGAATGCAAAACTGTTAGAAATGTTAGTAATAACTATTTTTGGCTGTTCACAACTGCCGGAAATACTGAAACAAATTAAAATGGGCGGAATCTCTACCCCCTTTCACGATATCCACTCTTTCTCTTTCTCCCGGCGAATAAGCTTTTTCTTTCTCTGTTCTGGCGAGTTAAGTATGGTTTCTCTGTGTCAACTCTAGCTAGTGCTGTTCTAGGGGACAGATTTCAGTTGGAACGGCTTTCTGTAAAAGTTTCATGATAGAATAGTTTCAAAAACTAAGCAGCGGGATTGAAGCTCCAACGTTGAAGGGTCTTTGTTAGTTGTTGTTAGCTTCGGCAGGATTTCCAGTTTCTTTCTAAACAGATGCTTTAACTAGTAACAAATTTCACCCTTTAAATATGAATCTCGCAGGATCACTTATTACGTTTTTCATGCTTTCCTTATATTTCCTTATTTGATACACTAAGCATATGTTTTATTCGGAAATGTTTGGGCAGTCTAAGCGCATATTATGCTTATGAGAGCGTCGAGCAGATTGAGGAATACAATATTCTCAAGGATTCAGTCACCTCGGTAATTTTCAGGTCACCCAGACTATCAAGTCGATAGGTGTGTTGTAGATCAAATTACAGCACCCATCGAAGGTGGCTTTCAATCGGTTACACAGCTCTATCAGTTGTTTTGGTTATAACCTGATATTGTTACATATCTGCATGGTTACTGCATTGATAGTCATGTATTCTATTAATTAAAGAAGTTATCATATTTAAATTGTACTACAATTTTCATGTGTAGGGGTTGAGAACACAGCTTCAATTCCGAACTTTTTGAAAATATCTTATTTGCAACAGGGTGACGGTGAGAAAATAGAAGAGAAGTCTACAGCTACATTTGTATGCGTTGCTCTTTCAAATTTCATGTAGTGCTCTGTGGACGATGATAAGGGTACAATTTGGTCTTATTACAAGTATGGCCAGTAACGCAATCTCTTTATATTACCGCTTCACCTTTCTCATTTGTTGGAGGAAATGCCCTACTTTTCTGTCACAAGCTTAGAGCCCATCATATGGCTCTTGTCCATGTGCGCTGTAATGTAGAAATGTAGTCTTCTATTTGTCAAGACAAACCTGAGGAGATCTCTGCCTTTCTTTTCTTTCAAAATGATCAAGGCGTAAACCCTTCTACAAGGTTTCCTAATTCTGTGTTTTCCTGTTTGAACCTTGCACTTAGACACGTGACTGCTGCATTGTCTTCGACACTAACATGTAGTCTCGAAAGAATTGGGACTATTGAATTCAGACCCTCTTCATTGTATATTAGGTCTGAATAGTTACCACTTTGTATGGAATAATTTTGAGAAAGTACAACATATTGTAGTTCTTGCCTTGTGTTGGTGATCATAAATGTTATTGGGCAGCCTTTAGTTTCGAAGCTCATAATCCCTAAGAGTACTGAAGGAACTGAACTCTTCATGAGCGTTGCAGATGTAGCCTTTTCAGGTGCTTCTTTCAATCTATACGTTGGATACAAGTTCCCAGTTACTATCATGTCATCTCAACTTCATCAAAGGAAATTCAGATTCCAGCATCAGACAACTTGTAAAACCTCAAGGACATGGGGATGGAAATGCTGGAAGATCCATCCTCTGAACTGTGGCTTCTTTTGCCTAATATGTGATAGATAGTTTCTCTTTAGAGTGAACATAACTGGAGGAGCTCTTCCTAAATCCAGCTTGCCATTTAGATACACACGAAAAGGAAAGATAGAAGGTACCCAACCTACAAAAGGATGAAAATCATGATCATCTAAATTCTTAGGTCAAAACTATGTAGAAGTCCTTGGTTCGTTGGGATTTAAATCCCGACAGTCAAATTCTATTCTATGCACATGGATACTCCGTATTTGATGTTCTTTTGTTTTTATATATATTATGATTCTTTTGCTACGTCTTAGATGCCTTAGTTAAGTATATACTAGTAGATTTATCTAAATTTTGTTGATATAGGCCTGGAATTAACAGTGCACGAGGTTCAGGGCAAGGTGCGAGTATTTTTTGCTGTTTTCTTCCGGGCTAGTGTATGGGATGCGAGGAATAGCGGGTGACCAAAGAGTGGACCTCGATTCAGAAAAATGACATAATGAATATGAAAACTGCATTCCGTATCTTGGCTTACAGATCAATTTACTTGGAAGGGGAAGTGTATATAAAGATTTTAGAAGCTCTAAGAAAATATTAGAAGCTATTGGATTGATGCTATAGATCATACAGGAAATTTATTCCATATTATCTGCATCATACTTGCTATTTTAGATTGTAATGAACCATAATGAATTCAAACTGATGATACAAATGCGACTTTCAAAGTCTTCGGACACCAATAAGAGGAAGTTCAGTTCCAAATTTGACTTATTCCAGAGGCTGGATAGATTCACATGTACGTGTTGATAAATGTTTTACATTTGCAAGATCCAAACATTTCAATTCAAGAGCTTGACAGTATCTTTGATGTTGGCATACTGTGTTAATTGGTGCACACAACACACATATGACAAGGAGCACAGTACATTTCAAACGCCCATAAAAACATCAGGCTTTCACAGGAGTAAGATTGGATTGAACTCATCTAGATGCAGCCGATTGGCACAATTCGTTTGTCATTCTACAACAACAACAACAACTAAGCCTTTTCCCGTACTAGACGGGGTCGGCTACATAGATTCTTTGTTTCCACAGATCTCTATCGTGTGCCATGTTAACAGTTAACTCACAATAAGCTAGATCATTCTTTATTGTTTCTTTCCAACACTTTTGTGGTCGCCCTCGAGCTCTTTTAATACTTTCCAATTTTAGTTTTTCATACCTTCTAACAGGTTCTTCTTTTGATCTTCTTTCTGTATGTCCAATTTCAAACGCCCACAGATCTCATTTTATCCTCTATTGGTGCCACTCCTAATTTGTTTCTAATAACCTCATTATGTATGTGGTCTTGTATGACCACTCATCCATCTCAACATCTTCATTTCTGTCACAGACATCTTTTATACATGTTGATGTTAATTGCCCAACACTCAAAACCATAAAATATGGCAGGCCTAATTGATGCTCTATAATATTTATCTTTTAACTTTAATGGTATCTTCTTATCACAAAGAATACATGATGCTCCTCTCTATTTTAACCAACCAACATTAATTATATGTGTAACATATCCATCAATTCTTCCATCACTCTGAAAAATTGACTCTAGATATTTAAAACTTTCCTTTTGGGGAATGCAATGTATGTCAATTTTAATTTCCATATCTAACCAAATGATCAAACTTACATTCCATATATTCTGTCTTTGTTCTACTAAGTTGGAGGCCTTTGCTTTCTAATGTTTCTCTCCATAATTCCAATTTTTTATTAACTTTTTCCTTAGACTCCTCCACTAATACAATGTCATCTGCAAATAATGTCTTTTACCCTCTTTTGAGTTGAGTTTTTTATATAAATCCTCCCAAATTTTAACTTTTGCTTCACTCACGGCCTTTTTCGCTTCCTTCTTTGCTTTCTTATAAGCCTCTAAAGTTTCACTAGTTTTCTTAATATAATGTAATTTGCAACATGCCCTCTTTACCTTTGATTTTATTTTGCACTACTTCACTCCACTACCAAGCTTCTTTTTGTGCCGGTACACCTCCCTTAGACATACCTAACACATCTTTCGCCACTAGCTATTGTTTCATATATCACACGGTGTACCAACATAATTCCAAACATCTCCTTGAAGGACTTTCTGTTTAAATATATCTTCTTTGTCCATTTAGTCCGAATAGCTCGATGCACTCTTTTCTTCTTTGTCCATTTTTTTATTTGTAAATCCATAACTAAAAGTCGATGTTGGGTGGTTAAGCTTTCTCTTGGAATTACCTTGCAATCTTTACAACACGCTCTATCTTTTTTTCTATAAATAAAGTAATCATTTTGTATTTGTAAAAAGCTACTCTTATAAGTAATTAAATGTTCATATCATTTTTTGAAGATTGTATTGATTATAAAAAGATCAAATGCCATAGCAAAATTTAAAATCTCCCTACCTTCCTCATTTATATCCCCAAAACCAAAGCTTCCATGAATACCTTGATATCTAATGCCTCTTTACCGACATGTCCATTTAAGTCTCCTCCTAAACAAATCATCTCCCTTTGTGGAATCTTTTGAATCACCTTATCTAAGTCTTCCCAAAAAGTTGTCTTTATACTATCTTCTAGTCCTACTTGGGGTGCGTAAGCACAAACTATATTCAAAACCTCTGCTCCTAACACTAATTTCAACATCATGATTCGGTCACCATATCGTTTATACACTATCCTTTAAATCTTTATTTATGATAATACCAACTCCGTTTCGAGCCTTTTCTTTACCTGAGTACCATAATTTAAAACTTGTATCCTCTATCTCCTTTGCTTTTTCTGCAATCCATTTTGTCTCTTGTAAACATAGAATATGAATCTTTCTCCGAATCATATAATCATCCAAAAAACATTACGTCAAGAATTTTATAAATGCCAAGCTTCAAACTTCTCAAACCACCTTTCTGGTTTGTTGTTAAGACGTAACATGTTCTTGAAATAAAGTATTTATAAATGATTATTTCATAAAATATAGCATTGTTATTAACTAATTTGCATATGTTAAATAAATAAGTTTAATAAAAGTTCCATTAGAATTGGGAAACTCGATGATTGTTAGCTAAACAAGTACTATTAATGCCACTAGAACTAAATTTTAAGAAGTCTACAATATGCGATAGTGATGAAAGCTTTTGATGCTTAGAATTTTCTGTATTTAATTCACCATTATTTTTGGGGATTTGTATGAGGTCAACTAGAGCTTTTATGCTCTTATTTGTAAAGAAAAAGTTGAATTATCAAAGTAAATCATAAAACCTACAAATTGTTATAGATGTGAAAATTTCACTCCAAGCCTATGTAGAGATTTGAAATAAACTTTTTAAACCTACTTCGTTTGCACGAGCGTGTCAGCTAGTTTCCAAAAACTAGCAAAGTTTATAAATCTGACTTGTTTGACGATTGTGACTAAGTAAGATCTTGTTACCTTAGGCCTTCTTGAACCGATGCTCAAGGGTCAGCCTAGGCACTTTGAGGACTCATTTGTGTAGGTGTATATTTCCAAAATTCACTTTGAGAATGATTTTTCATCAAATCAAACTAGTGCACTTAGTCTAGAGAATTGAAGGATTTCAAGTTTTGAAAAATAGAAACTGGTTCTGTTTTAAGAGTTGATTCCTAGATTTTTTTGGATGACATAGAAATCTCTAAAATTATGAAAATTTCGTAGGTCATAGAGTGCAATATGGAGATTCCAAGTCTATTTTACTTTAAAATTTAGTTTGTGGATTTACAAAATTAAATCTCGAACAACCCACAACTCAAATGTTTCAGGATACTCTGTTACAGAAATACAAAGGCCTAAAGAAGCCTCCATATCTTGGTGTACAAAACTCCAAATTGTATGCTTTTAGTCTTGTTGGAAAGCTATGGATATCATTTTCAGTAAGACTAATTTTATCAATTTTGGTTCACTACATATAGAGTTATGAGACTTTTACTCGGACCCTATTGCAGGAAAACGGACTATACAGAAACAGAACCTGGATTTGAATGATCTTTCTTCATTTTAGTCATGCATCTACCCGACTCTATAATTCTGTAAAATTTTATCTCTAGTGAGTTTCTGTGTGTAGATTTGGTGCATTAAGTTTCAGATCATTTAGAGCAGTAGTTTAGCAATGAAAAATACAATAATCAACATATGCAAGATGAAGAAAAATAGAGTTTCAGTTTTTAAAAACATACGTGTATGCATGTATCCGAATTTAAAGTCAATCCACCAACAACATTAAGCACATAACTAAAGGAAAATAAATGTAAACACATATCAGCTTAAGCATAGAGGGGATTAGAAGATATAGAGGGTATATAGAATATAGAGAAGTATGAGAGACATCAAAATGAACAAGTAGAAGGCTTATGTATAACCAAAATGAAATGGCAACACTCCTACTTTATTACAACATGGGGGGAGACTAGCTCCATTAATATAATCCCTTCTCAAATTTAATAGTAAGAAAAGAGAATTAAAATCAAAAGGGAGAAGAATACTTACAATCACCGGCCCTCTAATGGATGCTCGGTTTGAAGAGGGACTCGTCCTCTTCTTCTTCTCCTCTCTCACTCTATCTTTTTTCTCTTTTCTCTCACTCTCTCTCTAACTTGAAGCACTTCTCCTCTCTCCTAAGCTCTCTCTCTCTCTTCCCTCACATTTTGGAAGGTCCCTCCAAGTGCTAGATGCTGGAAACATCCCCCCTTGGCCCCTATTTATAAGCCAATGGGGGGTCTTGCTAGACCCTTTCATGGGGCGGGTTGGATATGGGTCTCTTGGACCATATCTTGCTTCATCTCTTGGCTGGACCAAGACCTTTACATGGGCATGTGTTGTAGTCCCATCATAGCATGGACCAGCTCCATGTAGCCCTTGAAGTGGGTTAGTCCTTGGCTCAAGCTAGGCGCACCCGAACATGGTCGGTTGGACCTAGGTGCCTCCAAATGCAATCGACTAGGCTTGACTTCAACTCTTGGCTAGACCAAGACCTTGCGTGCTTCGGTGGTTCCATCATGGTCAAGTGTTAGACCATCCCATGCACCCTTGGACGTGGTTTGATCCTCGGCTTGAGCTAGGTGCACCTAGGCATGATTTGGATGCAACCGGCTAGGTGATCCATCCTTGGTGAATTTGGCCAAGGTATCCTTGCATGCTCAAGCCATGTCTTCATGAAGGTTTTCCTTGATGAGCCCCATTGGTCTGATAATGTGGGCTTGGCCATGGTTGATTGTGTGCCTTGGGTCTTCAAGTCCTGTTTTGTTTGGGTCCACCTGAGCTCGATCCCTGCTTGATGTGAGTCTGCTTTAACTGTTGCCTGAATCTTCGACGGGGATGATTCATCTTTATCCCTATTTATGGTTTCAAATATTTCCTAATCTAAAACCATTTCATTTTGAAATATATTTGAAAATATTGACTTTTGTCAAAAAATTTAAATATTCTTTTGAAAACAACTGAGTTCTATTCCTACTGTTTGGTTGTATGGGCGACCTGCTTTTCTCTCCGTGAGTTGGTCTTTTCTGTTTCAACCACTTTAACCCTTTGTTGGGTGTAGGGTATCAAACCACTTTAACCCTGGATGGGTATAGGGTGTCGGACCACTTTAACCCTTGATGGGTATAGGGTCCTAGAGTAGGACTCTTCTCAATCGGGTGAGTTTTTGAGTCCTGATTTAGATTTGATTTGATTTCAAAAGGTTTTTGATAAACTTGATATTTTGCAAACGTTTTTTGGTTTGGTTCTCAATGTCTCATTTCTATTTGTTTCTTTGAAGAAAATTGATTGAAACCATCATTTCTTTAGATGAAATCATTTGAGCTGGCAGAATGCTGCCAATTTGGGATTGAGGGAAAATCAATCATTTTTTGGCTCTTTGTCAAAATTTGTTTTTTCTGAGAGAGGTACAATTTACCTTTATTTTGACGTTGCCATGAAATTTTAGTGCAAAAATTAGTTCGTTTAAGGTGTCTTTATCTGAAAACCCTTAAAAATCCAAAAACCGTGTTTTTTCTTAAAAAGGCAAAATTTCTAAAAGATCAAATTATTTTGAATTTTTTTTTGGGTGTTTACAAATGCTCCTCTTTGGCATTAACCTAAATTTATTTGGTTAATGGCAAAGAATAACACCCATAATTTTTTTTTTTTTTTGGAATTCTAGAGTTGATTTGAGTTGAATCATGGTTTTATGAACTTTGCCATTTTTGTTAAGGGATTCCTTTCTTTGACTTGGGTTATCTTAATTTTGATGGAAGAGGATTTATAGCAAGGGTGACTCAACATTGATAGTGGTCGACAAATGCAAAGATCATATATGCATAAGGCCATCTATGAATGCATATGAGTATGAAATGTATGCAATGGATGAATATTTGATGATCTCCACGATTTGTTTAGGAGAGATCCCATGAAAGTTGGCTGCCCTATGTAAGATACCTCCATGTTTATTTTCTTGATGCCTTGGATTTTGTAAAAAATATTTTGAAAGGGATACTTTCTTTTTGTTTCTATCAAAAGGAACTTTCATCTCCTATATTTCTCTTTACTTTGGTTTTAATGCAAAATTACTTGGTAGAGTTTTTGTATTGTTTTGAAAAACTCGACAATATTTCAAAACTCTATTTTCCACACTACAAGGCCTAATCCTCAAACAAAATGAGATCCAATAAAGTAGGTTCTATTCCTACTTTAGGACCATACTGACAAACTTTTTTCTTTTGGAAGAAGCTGTAGGGGATTTGGGAAAGAGTTACCACGGTCCCTTCTGAAGCATCCCATGGTTTAAGGCCAAGAAATTTTTGATGTAAAATTGTTCTTTTTTTGAGCTTTGACTTTTCTTTTTCTTTCAAAGGGAACCTCTATATTAGAGGTTTTTGTTTTTTCCCTTTTCTTTTTAGGAAGACCTCTATATTGGCGGTTTATTTTCTTTCTTTTATTCTTTCTATTTTGACTTTTTGCTAATTTTCCTTTTTTTGGAGAGAATGAAGTGGGAAAAACAGCTTGTCCTTAGATACTCGGTCTAATCAAGTATGCCCTATTTCATAATAGCACATACAATTTGAAAATATTTTGCTATTTTGGACTAGGCCCTATATTATAAAAGAAGGACTTTTGAAATGTCATTTCATGATTTTGAAAACACTCCACTTTTCATAAAGCATCAATCCCTGGTTAAGAGGCCTATATTCGATTTGGTCCCTTCTTCAAGAAATTAAAAAAGATCCATTTTGCAAAAATCATTTCAAAAGAATTTGTGATAGACCCTAAACATCATATCTTTTTGATATTGGGTATTTATAGGGTCTACCATGTTTTTTTTTTCCTAGGCATCAATGAGCCAATATGCATGATCATTTTTTTGTTGCCCCTTTTATGACATGGGGAGATTCCCACTTGGGTTGCCACCTTTTTGGGCCTCTTTGGGTAAATAATGTGCATGGGATGCATGACATGTAAAAATGTATTCCATATGAGATGATGGAGATACATGCTTTATGAAATGATGAATGTGTTAAGTTTTCATGAAAGGTGTTTAGGGAATGCATTTTACATGCCCCTAGTTTGATGGAGATGACATGAGCATTCTTACACTATAGCTGACCCTATTGTGGCATGTGTTGAATGATTTTAAATGAAATGCATAAATGATTTTTACATGCACTATGTCATTGGACATCTTGTTTTTTTATGTGAACTAGGGAGATGAATGATATGTAAAATATATTCCCATACAAGGTGATGGAGATACATGGAATGATGTATGTTTCCATGAAAGGTGTGAATGCATTCTAATGACCCTAGTTTGAGCATTAACATTATGGCCGACCCCTATTGTGTGGTGAATGATATTTAGTGTGATGAATGAATGATTTATGCATGCACGATTTTGGTTTTTTGGAATGGCTTAGGAATATGCATGATATGATCCTAGCCTTGATGTATTTTGGATATAGGTTTCATTCCTATATTAGTCACATTCTAAGGAACTTGAATGTTTGCCCAAGTCCAAGACTTTGTCGATTTAGAGGAAGTTCATGTAAATTGATATCACTCAAATCATCTCTATGGTGATTGACATTTTTTTGAAAAAATGGTTTTGATTTTTCTCTTTTTCCTTTTAAAATTTTTTGTATTTTTGGTTTTCCTTTTTAAGATTTTTTTTTTAGATTGTGGGAATAACCTATACAATATATACAAAAACCTGAAGTTAGAATTATGTCCAAGATGGATCTAGGGTTCGAGTGCATCAAAGATGCGCACCCGGGGTGTAGTTTGGAGGATGTTCTTGGAATGGATCCTAAGTGCAACCCAATGTACCCCTAGGGGTGGATGATGTACATGGGTTTGTCAAAACCGATTTTGGAATTTGTACACGGTTTTGAAAACCAAAATTTTTTGGATTTTCAACCTTTTCAATTTTTTTGGATTTTTCCAAACAAATGCTAGAAGGATGAACATAAAAGACTTTCTTTTTGGAATTTTCAGATTTTTCCAATGTTTTGGGTTTTAGAAATTTTCTAGATTTTTTTTTGTTTTTCCAAATATATACATTTTTAGGATTTTTTTCTAAAAAGGAGTCTTTCATCAAACCTACAAAGTAAACACCACGAATTAGACTCTAAACAAGAGGTCTAATCCATAGGTTTCGGTTTTAGTTTGGCTCTAGGGCACCCTTAACCCAATTGGTCTTAGGTGGTGGCTCACGGGGTATGGATGGGGTGTATCCCAATCCATGTCGATTTAGTTTTGGTATTGGTAGGATGGGCTCTAACCTACTTTGGCTTTGGTCTCCTAGACTTTGATACGGTGTATATCCCATATTCAACATCATATTCCAAGGCTTCTTGAGTTTGAAAAATGTTTTGTAAAGAGGGTAGCCTTGGAATAAGGTGTCGTCTACGGCATCGTTATATACTCGATTATTCTTGGGTTTGCATAGGAAATGTGAGGTTTGAATGGTGGAAGACTTGGGTTTCTACATGACCCTAGGAGTGAGTGGCTTGAGAGGTTTTGGCTTGGGCTCTCCCAAGAGGTGGACAATTTTGGTATGGACCCTAGGTGCAACCCAATGTGCCCCTAGGGGTGGATGATTTGTGTTTATTTGGCTGCAAAGCGAGAGCATGTTTGATCTCTTCCAAAATTCAGAGGTATGGATTCCAAGGGAAACCATGATCGGTCCCTTGGTGGATTTATGGATGTTGGGGGAAATCATAGCCATAGGTTTGAGTTTATGATACAAACCTAAGCTCAAAGGATTTTTTATGTTCATGATAGGGTTAGGTGTACCTAGGATGTCGATGCATGCCTCAGGAGTAACCATGTCTACCATGTTTTGATTTTTATTTTGATCTTATTTTTCATATTGAATTTCTTTTTGTTGGTACGAGACATTTGATGCACCTTGAAAATCCATATCCTTGGGCACATTTTGTGGGTATGTGGGTGCATGAGTGTGATTTGGTGCATCAAATATATATAAAAGATTCATCGATCCTACACTAAGAAGGGGAGGATCGAGTAGGGAGTTTTGGGGGGAATGAGTTTCAAGCATACCTTTTTCGAGCTTGTCTACCTTTTCATGGTGAGAGCAAGCTTCTTTACAAGCATCCTGAGGTGGCTCTAGCTCATGCATGGCTTTGAGCTTCCATTGCTTTTCAAGGTCTTGGATTTTATCCTCCAAGCCTATGTGTGTGCAACATTCATTCTCCCTTGTGTTTTCAAAAATGTGTGAGGTGATGCTCATGGGAATGGAACCCATCGGAGCGAATGATTTTGGAGTGATTTGTGTGAAGCGACTTTCATGTCCCACTTTTCTTGTGTGCCTAGGGATATCTTCATTTTGAGTTTTCCATAATTTCAACTTTTCGATTTTCAAATGTTTTTGATTTTTGAAGATTTTCCTGATTTTTTTATTTTTCCAAATGAAGATTTTTTTTGGTTTTTCAATGGAAAAAGGGATGTTTGGATAATTAGCAAGGTTAGATGATTCAATCTTAACACTTGCTGCATTTGTAGCCTCATTTTCTTCATCGGATTTTGGGCTCAATTTGGTTTTCCGGGTATGGTTTTTCTCTCTATATACCCGAGATCATTTTTCATGAGATCGATGTACCTTGGCCTTTTGGCTTAGGGCCTCGATTTTCCTTTCAAGTTGCCTTGCTCTTTCTCTCAAAGAGGCAAGTTCTTCATCTCGAGTTTTAGAGGACTTCCTTTTGGTTTTGGAAAATTGATTTGGGAAATGTGATGAGGCTATCCTTGACATATTTTCAAAGGAATCATCCAAACTTCACATTATTTCAAAATCAACTAGTGCACAAAAGATTGATCAAACGATTTTCGAAATAGTGAATTTAAAAACAACACCAAATCAATCAACCCTCAAAGACTCGTATCCCACCGGGCGTGCCAATTCTGTAGATGTGAAAATTTCACTCCAAGTCTATGTAGGGACTTGAAGTAAACTTTTCAAACTAGCAAAGTTTATAAATCTGACTTGTTTGACGATTGTGGTCAAGCAAGATCTTGTCACCTTAGGCCTTCTTGAACCGATGCTAAAGGGTTATCCTAGGCGCTTTAATGACTCATTTGTATAGGTGTATATTTCCAAAATTCACTTTGAAAATGGTTTTCCATCAAATCAAACTCGTTCACTTAGTCTAGAGAATTCAAGGATTTCAAGTTCAGAAAAACGTAAACTAGTTCTATTTTCAGAGTTGATTCCCGGATTTTTTTGGACAAAATAGAAATCTCCAAAATTTATGAAAATTTTGCAAGTTATAGAGTTGAATATGGAGATTCTAAGCTTTTACTTTAAAATTTGGTGTTGTGAATTTACAAAATTAAATTCGGAACAACCCACAGCTCAAATGTTTCATGATACTCTATTATAGAAACACAGAGGCCTAAAGAAGCCTCCGAATCTCGATGTACAGAACTCAAAATTGTATGCTTTTAGTCTTGTTGGAAAGCTATCGTTATCATATTTCCAGTAAGACTAATTTTATCAATTTTGGTTCACTACAGACAAAGTTATGGGACTTTTACTTAGACCCTATTGTAGGAAAACAGACTGTATAGAAACAGAACCTGGATTTAAACGATATTTTCTCATTTTATTCAAGCATCTACCTGGCCCTACAATTCTTGAAAATTTTATCTCTAGTGGGTTTGTGTGTGTAGATTTTGTGTATTATGTTTCAGATCATTTGGACAGCTGTTTAGCAACGAAAAATACAACAATCAGCATATGCAGGATGCAGAAAATAGGGTTTCAGTTTTTGAAAACATATGTGCATGCATGTATCCAAATTTAAAGTCAATCCACCAACAACATTAAGCACATAACTAAAGGAAAATAAATGTAAACACATATCAGCTTAAGCATAGAGGGGATTAGAAGATATAGAGGGTATATAGAATATAGAGAAGTATGAGAGACATCAAAATGAACAAGTAGAAGGCTTATGTATAACCAAAATGAAATGGCAACACTCCTACTTTATTACAACATGGGGGGAAGACTAGCTCCATTAATACAACCCCTTCTCAAATTGAATAGTAAGAAAAGAGAATTAAAATCAAAAGGAGAAGAATACTTACAATCACCGACCCTCTAATGGATGCATGGTTTGAAGAGGGACTCATCCTCTTCTTCTTCTCCTCTCTCACTCTATCTTTTTTCTCTTTTCTCTCACTCTCTCTTCCCTCATGTTTTGGAAGCTCCCTCTAAGTGCTAGATGCTGGAAACATCCCCCGAGGCCAAGGGGGGTCTTACTAGACCCTTCCATAGGGCGGGTTGGATATGGGTCTCTTGGACCATATCTTGCTTCATCTCTTGGCTGGACCAAGACCTTCATGTGGGCATGTGTTGTGGTCCCATCATGGCATGGACCAGCTCCATGTAGCCCTTGAAGTGGGCTGGTTCTTGGCTTAAGCTAGGCGCACCCAAACATGGTCGGTTGGACGTAGGTGCCTCCAAATGCAATCGGCTAGGCTTGACTTCAACTCTTGGCTAGACCAAGACCTTGCGTGCTTCGATGGTTCCATCATGGTCAAGTGTTGGACTAGCTCATGCACCCTTAGACATGGTTTGGTCCTCGGCTTGAGCTAGGCGCACCTAGAAACGGTTCGGATGCAACCGGCTAGGTGATCCATCCTTGGTGAATTTGGCCAAGGTATCCTTGCATGCTCAAGCCATGTCTTCATGAAGCTTTTCCTTGATGAGCCCCATTGGTTTGATAATGTGGGCTTGGCCATGGCTAATTGTGTGCCTTTGGTCTTCAAGTCCAACTTTGTCTGAGTCCACGTGAGCTCGGTCCCTACTTGATGTGAGTCTACTTTAACTGTTACTTGAATCTTCGGCGGGGATGATTCATCTTTATCCCTATTTATGGTTTGAAATATTTCCTAATTTAAAACCATTTTATTTTGAAATATATTTGAAAATATTGACTTTTGTCAAAATCCTTAAATATTCTTTTGAAAACAATTGAGTTTCATTCCCACTGTTTGCTTGTATGGGCGACCTGCTTTTCGCCTCATGAGTTGGTCTTTACCGTTTCAACCACTTTAACAGTTTGTTGGGTGTAGGGTATCAAACCACTTTAACCCTGGATGGGTTTAGGGTGTCGGACCACTTTAACCCTTGATGGGTGTAGGGTTACGGAGTAGGACTCTTCTCAATCGGGTGAGTTTTTGAGTCCTAATTTGGATTTGATTTGATTTCAAAAGGTTTTGATAAACTTGATATTTTGCAAACATTTTTGGGTTTGGTTCTCAATGTCTCATTTCTATTTGTTTCTTTGAGGAAAATTGATTGAAACCATCGTTTCTTTAGATGAAATCATTTGAGTAAGTAGAATGCTGTCAATTTGGGCTTGAGGGCAAATCAGTCTTTTTTTGGCTCTTTGTCAAAATTTGATTTTTTTTGAGAGATGTGCAATTTACCTTTATTTTGAGGTTGTCATGAAATTTTGGTGCAAAAATTAGTTCGTTTAGGGTGTCTTTATTTGAAAACCCTTAAAAGACCTAAAACCGTGATTTTTTCTTAAAAAGTAAAAATTTCTAAAAGATCAAAAGTCATGGGTGCAGCAACATGGCTAGATATAAGTACAATTTATACATAGGAGATTACTATATGTATACCTTTTTTACTATTCATATACTTTTTTTTCTGAAAATACTTAAATTGTCCCTAACACTCTTCTCTCCATTCTAATACCTGATATTTTGTGAAATGCGGTGTGCAATTATATATATACTTGACACTTTTGCTTAAAATTATGTAGGTAAACTTTTTTATATATGCAATAATATGACTATACATATTAGGAAAGCAGAAAAAGTTGTGTTAGGCGAATCTAAGGAAGGCATACCAGCACAAAATGAAACTTGATGGTAGAGTGAAGTGGTACAAGATAAAATCAAGGCAAAGAAGTTATGTTACAAGTTATATTATACTAAGAAGACTAGTGAAACTTGGGATAATACTAAGAAAGAAGTAAAAAAGGTTGTCATTGTATAGATATGAAAATTTCACTTCAAGCCTATGTAGACACTTGAAACAAATTTCTCAAACCTACTTTGCTTGCACAAGCGTGCCAACTAATTTTCCAAAACTAGCAAAAGTTTAAAATATGACTTTAGGCAATTTGTGGCTAAGCTAGAAGTTTTCGCTTTAGGCCTTCTTAAACCGATGCTCAAGGGTCAGCCTAAGCGCTTTGAGGATTTCATATTTATAGGTGAGTTTACAAATTCACATTGAAATATGATTGTGATAAAAGCAAACTCGTGCACTTTGTTCAAGAAGTTGAAAATCTTCAAGTTTTGAAAAACACAAACTGGTTTTGTTTTCAGAACTTGTTTTCAATTTTTTTTTGGCAACTTAGATATATCCAAAATTCCTAAAAACTTTAGAAAACATAGCCTGGAACATGAAGATCCTAAACCTATTTTTATTTTGAATTTTGGAAATATAGATTTACAAAATTAAATCAAGGATTGGACTCTACTCAACTTGTTTCAAGAGAATCTGTTATAGAAACACAGAGGCCCAAAGAAACCTTTTTATCTTGGTATACAAAACTCCAAATTTTATGATTTTAGTCTTTCTGGAAAGCTATGGATATCATATTTATGATGAGACTAATTTTATCAAATTTAGCTCAGTAAAGAAAGAGATATGAAACTTTTACCCAACCTCTGTTGCAAGAAAACCGACTATGCAGAAACCAAATCTGAATTTACTTGATCTTTCCCAGTTTTATACATGTAGCTACATGGTCCTAAAATTCTTGAAAACTTTATTTCTTATGTGTTTGTGGGTGTAGATGTGGTGCCTAAAATTTCAAAACATTTGGATCATCAGTTTAGAAATGAAAATTACAGCAATCAACATATGTCAGATGTTGGGAAAAACAAAATTTCGTTTTTAGAACATACATGATGCAAACTCACCCGAATTTAAATTACACGAATACAATAACTCAAAATAAATTGCTGAAGGGAAATGAATGGAAATATATAGATTAGCTTAAGCATAGAGAGGATTAGGAGTTATAAGATTTTTATAACATATAGAGAGGTAGAATCAAGAAAATAAAAAATTAGAGTGCGTAAGTAAGGAACGAAAATTTTAGCACATCTACTTCTTATTACATCATGAGGGAGACAAGGCTATATTAATACAACCCCTTTTCTTGAATTGAAGAATAGAAAGAGGGAAAAGAAGAAAAGAAGGATAAGAATGGCCGATTTGAAAGGGAATCATCAATTTTTTGAGGTATGGTACTTTAAATGTAGAAATTTCACTCCAAAGTCTATGTAGAGACTTGAAATAAGCTTTCACACACAACGTCGTGTGCGAGCATGCCAGCTAGTTTTACTTAAACTAGCAAAGTTGTATTTTTTGACTTTAATGGCGATTTTGGAGAAGTGGGATCTTTTCAACTTAGGCCTTCTTGAATCGACGCTCAAGGGTTAGCCTAGACGCTTTAAGGATTCATCTTGATCAGATGTATTTTTAAAATTTACTTTTCAAACCCAAATGACTTAACAAAATTCATGAGCTAGGTCTTTAGAAGAAAATTTTTTCTAAGTTCTACAAAACTTTCTTTCAGATCTTTTTTAAATAGATTCTGAATCTCCAAAAATAATGAAAATTTTACAACGAAAAGAGGATTATATGAAGGTTTAGAAACTATTTTTTATTATGATTTTGGTGTTGTAACAGTTTGTAATTAAATCAGGGAATGATCCTTACTTAGACATTGAAAACAGTTCTGTGACATAAATATAGAGGTTTAAAGAAACATTTGTATCTCGATGTAGAGAGCTCTGATCTTTATTAACTCAGTTGTTTTGGAAAGCTATAGATGTCAGCTTTTCAATATAATAAGTTTCAATGAAATTGGTTCACTATAGACAAAGTTATGGAATGATAACCCTGGCTCTATTGCAGTAAATACAGGTTTTACGGACTCAACTATGGATTTATCCGATTTTCCTAATTTTAATTACGTAGCTACATGGTCAAAAAATTCTTAAAAATTTTATAGAGTGTGGCCTGGTGTGTGTAGGGAATTAAAAATAAATCATCAGATTAATGCAGGATGTTCTAAACAGATTTTCATGTTTAGAAAATATGTGAACATCCAAAATTTAAAGACAAATCATAACCATTTGAATGTAAATGACTGAAGGAAATGAATTGAAATATATCTATATCTTAAGTATATTGGAGATTAGGAGATATAAGAGAGTATAATGTATAGAGAGGTAGAAAAAACTTGAAATGAAACAAGTAATGAACGTAAATGTAACGAAATAAAATGGGCAACATATCTATTCTATTACATCATGGGGGGAGACAATTTCTCCACTAATACAACCCCTTTCAATGAATGAAAGCAAGGAAGAAGGAACTAAAGAAGGGAGGAGAGTGTCGACCTTACAATATGAACCTCCTTAGCACCGATCGTGGAAGAAATGGAGAGGATCAACCTCTCTTTCTTCCTCATTTGGTCCTCATTTGATGGATGAGCTCGGTCCTTAAACTCTTGTTTTTGTTTTGAGATCGGATTGGAATGTTTCACTCGATTCCGCTTTGATTTGATTCGTAGCTTTGTCCTTCAGATTTATGGTTTCAAATATTTCTTTTCATTATTTAAAATTATTTTATTTGAGATATATTTAAAAACATCGAGTTTTATCAAAATATTCAAATATTCTTTTTAAAAATGACTAAGTTCCATTCCTAGTGTTTGTTTACATGGGTGACCTGCTTTCGCTCCGTGAGTTAGTCTTTACTATTTCAACCACTTTAACCCTTTGTTGGGTGTAGGATGTCAGACTACTTTAATCCACTACTTTAATCCTTTCGATGTGTGTAGGGTTTCGAACCTCTTTAACCCTTGTGTGTAGAATTTTAGACCGCTTTAACCCTTTGATGTGTATAGGGTCCCAACGTAAGACTACTCTCAATCGGGCGAGTTTTTGAGGCCTAATTTGATTTGTATTTCAAAGGTTTTTGATAAATTTGATATTTTATAAACATTTTTGGGTTTGATTTCCAATGTCTCATTTTCATTTGTTTCTTTTAAAACTTGTTTCAAACCATTCTTTCTTTGAAGGTAATCATTTGAAAAGGCAGAATCCTGCCAATTTGGACTTCAGGGCAAAGCAATCATTTTTTTGGCTCTTTATCAAAATTGGATTTTTTTAAGAGGGGTGCCATATGCCCTTATTTTCAGGTTGTTACGAAATTTTGGTGTGAAAATGAGTTCGTTTAAGGTATCTTTATTTGAAAACCCTTAAAAGACCCAAAACTGTAATTTTTTTCTTGAAAAGGCAAAATTTCTAAAACTCAAATGTTTTAAAATTTTTTTTTGGTGTTTACGAGCATTGATTTGGTTTTGGGTGTTTTAGTTTTTAGTTTTTCATAGATTTTGAATGATTTCTTGCCAAATAACTTATCAGGTTTTTGGGTGAGAGATGTGCCCTGAGCTCATCTCCTAAACACGGGTATGGAGTGTGTCTTAATATGGTATCATAAATTTTCTTTCTCGTAAGGTATGAGTAAAAAGTTGTAACGTCACCGCTTCATTTAGGAGATAAAATGTTGTATCCTATAAATAACGCTCCTGTAGATGACAACAAGGAGAAGAAAAAGTCAGTCTTTCATGCTATGAGGATGATATATTAACCTCATATATTGAGATTGATATTGCATGCAGTAAAGATGAGGGATCTCCTGATATGTTGAATTACTTTCTGGTTTTAAAAGCTACATTGCCTATTAGATTTGGGAGGAATGGGTAATTTCTACCATTAGTAAAATTTTATATTCGATATCAATACTGACTATTTTATCTGACTATGTAAATATATATTATAGACAATATAAAGTGGTAATAACCCATACATGTTATACCAGTGTCAAAGCTTAGTCAGTAAGTAGGATGGATGTGAAACCCGATAATTGGATTGAGATTGAAGATAAGAGTAGATTTATTGGACCGACATATTTGCTATATGAAGTAGTTATTGATTGCTTTTATCGAGTGTTGGTAACCATACCCAAATAATTTTCATATGCCATTGGGTGAGATGACTATCACAATTCATGATGTTCATGAGATATGTGATCTTTCAATGGAGGGATAACTTGTCTTGATAAAAGAGATGATGGTTATAAGAAAGGAAAACATTTTGAGTGATATGTTGGGTTTAACATCGATAAAGTAGTGTTACAGATTAAGTCTGAATCTATTAAGTTTGAGGTGCTTTGAACTTATTTTTTAAGTAGAGCTAGTAACTAAAATAAAGTTTTATTATATTTGTTATATTAGCTAGGTTGTACATCATATCAGGATAAATCTAGAAAGAGAGTGGTAATAATGATTGTGAATCTACTAGCACATGATGTTTAGAAGATTGACAATTATGCATGAGATATAACAATATTAGTCTATTTGTACAAACAACTAAGGAAGGCATCCCGGATAAAAGTACAACTTAGTGGACATACTTTTCTACTCTAGGTAAGCACTTGTACTATTATTACTTGCTATATGTCTCTTTTATATAGTCATTTTTTAGAATTTAACAAGTTATATATTTTAATTGTAGGCAAGGACTTATAAGTACTTTCCAATGTTTAGAGTTAGCATGCGACCAAAATGACTAGATGGGAAACCATGAGTAGGCCGATGGATGAGAAATGTGTATCATAGGCAATCTTCCGTTGATCGGCTTACTAAATATCATAAACAATTAGATTTGATGATGGCAAAATTGGTATTTTGTGAATTTTGAACTATGTTCTTAATCTTTTAATTAAACACAACCTTGTACGTCATATATTCTTATATTTTATCTTGTACAATACAGATTGGTTGGTAGTTATATAGTTCTGTAAAATATTTAGATTGTAATGCATATAAGTTGTCCAAATACTATGGATATATTCACTATGTAAATTTTGTGGAACCTTATATGACAAATCTTATAATTTGTCATTTTGTCGTCTTCAAGGCATTCCAATTGCACCGGTAAGAGCCTCTATTGCAAAGAGACCTGCAAAGTCCTATTTGTATCAACTACAATATAAGGCATGTGACACTACTTGAGAGGCACATTGCTTATATTATTTTAAGTTTGAGTATTTGGAGTCCTAACATTATACCCTCATAAGTGTGATGAATTTGTACATAAAGTGGTACATTTCGAAGATTCATCAATTTATTTTGAGAGATTCTATCAGTAAAGGAATCATTGTATATATATTAGTAGGATTTCTAGCTTTGTTTTGCTTTGATTATAATATTAACTTTTCTTGACTAAATTTCTTATACTAACACCTTTCGTTAGTATGTGACACACTTGCACCAATGCTAGTACATCCACAATGTGTGATACCGTCATTGTCAGTCAACCTTATGTTGTTGGATCTATTAGAAACATATGAGTAAGGTTGCAAACGAGCACACCAATTGATCATATATGATGGAGAATGCATGATATTTTGGGATGCGGTTATATGTGGGATGTCCTTTTGTAATATTAAGTACATGTATATATAATTGACAATTCTAATGAAAGAAATTTTATTTTTTTCACTATTTTGTCTTCAAAATACACAATTGTAATGAAATCATACTCTCATTTAAATTTAAAATTAATTAAATATACAATACTATATAACACTTAACAACGTCTTCTCGTCCTCTCATTTATATATACAACTCAATACATTCATGAAATGAAGTTTTCCAATTATCAACACTTTCATGTCAATAAGGCAATCATGTTGGAAAGATGTGAGGTATCGGTGAGCCATCAATCATATGCATATGTGAAAAAGTATAAGGAGAAGAGAGGATTAATCATTATTTAGATAAATAAAATACCTAAATAACATAATAAAATCTTTAGATATTATAATTATTACTAAAATATATCATGAAGTATGATGATAATACATGTATCACACATCCCTCACAACTAACTATTGGGTGTTCGACACTAGTGGTAAAAATATTGTCGGTCCTCATAGAGAGGAGTACCAATGATGTGTTTCATCGAGTAGCAATAACCAAACCCATGTCTAGCATAAATATCTAATAATCATTAGGGAATGATCCATATCTCATATATGTAATATGGTGAATAGCAGTATCAATATCACTATCTTTCATGAAAACTCTTGCATATGTCATCTATTTGCGAGCTTTGTGCCATAATCCTCCTTTGATCCTGAAAACGTACCAGTGACTCAGTACCCACAATTTTATCTCCAATAACATTCACCCAAGTATTTACAAATATACACATAAAGCACGGTATGTTGGTTCAAAGTCAAGCTACCTCAAAATGTTCTTCTCAATGATTGAAAGAGAATCACAATTTCCTAAAGAGGAATGATCCATCCTAGGAACAACATTGTGTCCTTGACCACATGTACACCCATGCCTTCTTTTGAGTAAGTCATTCCTATCTACATGCTTCGAAGATGACAAATCCCTCTTTGTAGATATGTTACATGGTCCCCTTTAAGAGGACAAATAGGTGGCTCCTCTAGGGTAGTGTATTAAGAACTAAATGACTCATTCAACATTTTAACAAATCTATATCATTAAGGATGATTCCTTGACTTCTTCTAAATGGTCTCTATCATAGATGGTCTTGCATTCTCTCCTACGTGATTGGCAATATATGAGATGTTCTCTTTATGTCTAGCTTCTTATGATGTTCTCTTTATGTCTAGCTTCTTACAAAATAGATCAATAGTTGACAGTTGTATCAATAGTTGATAATTGTATCGATTTACCATATTTAAAGAAAAAGTTGAGCTCATGATCACACAATAGGTAATGTAAATGTTATAAATTATAATGACATATTTTTAGTTTTGAACCTACCATCTCCACATGATTGTACTCTCTTACAATAAGGTTAAGAGTATGTCATGATACTATTTTTTAAAGGTTCGCTAAAAGATCTTCTATTGTGTCAATATAATGCATGGTGATAGTTTGTGATTCTTCAAAGGACTTCTTTAATTCTATAATATGCAACTCTATCAATGAATATAGTTGTTTTCAAATTATATCAAATCCTCTAATTGAACTACTGATGAATCTTTTCAACCTTGCATATGCACTTTCTACCCTAACAATCATGAATATACAATTATTATACATTTGAAGAATAATAAATGATATATGAATTGAAAACCAATTTCACATACATATTAGTTGCATGAATACTATAATGAATTACCCTATTTGTTAACATTGAGACAATTTTCTCCTTATATAGGTCCAACCACTATACTTTAGCGTAAGAGAGTAGAGTGAGAAGTTTTGTCCACTTCAATTTCATTACCTCCACTGTCTCCTTGTAAGTGTTATCATCTAATGAGTGGACGACCTTCCTCTAACTTACACCAAACATACTCACCATCTCTTTATTAAATATCAATTTAACAATAAATACTTTAATGTTTTTTGCTACATACCATCTATATAAAAGTGTGTCACATCTAGAAAAATATTTGAATGACAATTACCAAAGTGATATCACAATCATTGTAGATAATCGATAATCATTGGTTGTGAATAAGGTAGTAGTAATTCTCAATGGATGAAATGCCAGTTGTCGAAGTAAAAAGAAGAAATTGTTGGAATTAGGTGTGGAGAGGAGAGAGAAATTCATGCAGGAGTATTTTGGGTATTTTAAAAATATGAGGTATATGGATTGTAAAAGTGGTGTGAAGATAGCAATTCCCATAAATAAATGGTATTATTCAATATTTTATAAATCATGGTTTGAATCGATACATAAGATTCCCATCAAACTTCATTGGTTGAAGCGTTGTGAAAAGATTTATGTATGGGTTGAATCTTGTTGATGTGTTTCTTGGAAAGGGATCCATTTCATTTTTCAAAGTCATTGAATTGTATCATGTCTATGCGGACATATGCCCATTCATTGCTTTTGGGTGGCAACAATGTCATTTCAAAAAGTTTAAGATCTTTTGAAAAGGTATAAAGGATATTTTTATTTCACTCATGTTACTCAAAAGTAATGGGTGGGCAGGGGTCAGTGTCAACAGGATCCAATCTATATATATAGATAAAAAGAGAGAAGGTGAGAAAGAGATAGAGATAAAGGGAGAGAAAAAGAGAGAAAGAGAGAGGAAGAAGGAGAGGAAGAGGCTTCGAGGTACTGCCCACCCTAAGTCGTGTTCATCAAATCTGCCCAAGGAGTCTCCGATTAAGTCAATCATTCTCTCTTTTCTTTGATTTCCTTTCTCCTTTCTTTCATTCAATTAAAGGGGTTGTAATTAAGGAGCATCTAACTGCATTCAATGATGTAATAGCTAGTTGTTATGCTGCCCAATTTCATTTCATTAGATGTCTTCTATGTGTTTGATTTTCAGTTTCTTTTACCCCTCTATACATTGTAATATCTTATATCTCCTAATCTCCTCTATGCTTAAGCTATGATTATACTTTAATTTATTTCTTTTAGTCATTTACTTTGAAATTATTGTGATTTATCTTTAAATTTCGAACAAAATGCATTCATGTATGTTCTAAACAAGAAAATTTGTTTTCTACATCCTGCATCTGTCTGATATTTGATTTTTAATTTTTTTCTCCATGCTTCGAATGATCTGAAATTCTGCATATTGAATCTTCACACACCACCCACTTATAATAAAATTTTCATGAATTTTAGGGTCATGCATCCATGTAAATAAAATTAGGTAAAATTGGATAAATCCATAACTAAATCTTTACATTATGTGTTTCCTACAACAAAGGTTGGGTCATCATTTCATAACTTTGTCTGCAATGATCTAATTTCATTGAAATGGTCTCATTGAAAACCTGATATCTATAGCTTTATAACAAGACTAAGTTTATAAAGATCGGAGATTTGTGCGTCGAGATACAGTTATTTTTCTAAACCTCCGTATTTCTATCATAGATCAGTCCTGAATGTCCGAGGAAAAGCAAATGTTTGATTTAATTCTATACAATCACAACACTAAAACTTGAAATAAAAATAGTTTCTGAATGTCCATACTTGTCTCTACTTAATATAAAAGTTTCACGAATTTTGGAGACTGAGAAGGTATCAAGAAAAATCTAGGAATAAGTTCTTAAAACAGAATCAGTTTCGGTTTTTCAGAACTTTGGAATATTTTCTTTTAAAACTTAATTTCATGAAATTGGTTAAGTCATTTCGATTTCAAAGTGAATTTTGAAAACACACCTGATTCAAAACAATCATCAAAGTGTTTAGGATGACCCTTAAGCATCGGTTAAAGAAGGCCTAAGTCAAAAAGATTTCACTTCCCCACAATGGCTATTAAAGTCAGAAAAATGAACTTTGCTAGTTTAAGTAAACTAGTTGGCACGCTCGCACACGACGTAGTTTTGTGAAAAATTATTTCAAGTTTCTACAAGACTTCGGAGTAAAATTTCCACATCTACACTTTGAAAATCGTTTGAGATCTGATAAGTTTTAAAACCAAATTTCAATTTCAAAAGTTTAATAAAAATCATGATTTTACTTTTAAAATTGAAAACATTCCAAATCTTGAATTGTAGAACCTATTTTTGTTTCCAAAGACTTATTTATCGATTTTTTTATATAGTTTTTTAATCTCCAAAAATTCTAAAAATTTTACAAAAAATAGAGTAAGATATAGATTAAGAAATAATTTTTATTTTTATTTTATATGTTATAGATTTACACAATTAAATCTTAAAATAGACTTCACTCAGACATTCGGGATAGATGTGTGCCAAAAAATCAGAGGTTTAGAAAAGCAATGGTATCTTTATGCTCAGATCTCCAATTTCTATGAAATTAGTTTTATTGAAAGCTATGGATGTTAGCTTTCCAATGAGACTTTTTCAATCAAAACATTTCACTGTGTACAAAGATATGAGATAATTACCCAACATTTATTACAAGAACTTTTGGTTTTACAGAATCTGTTCCGACTTTAATAAAACTTCTTTGATTTTATTTATGATGTTTCACAAGCTTAAAATTATTGTAAATTTATTTAAAAGCATGTTGATGTGTGTAGGTTAGAAGTGCAAAGTTTTTGAACATTAGGAACATGGGATATTCAATAAAATTCATTCATCAGATGTGTGTAGAGTGAAGAAGTTTTCAGATTTTGAAATTTGTGCATGTGTTTTCATCCGAATTAAAAATTAATCTACAATATTTCAAAATAAATAAAATTATAATTACCACATGAGCATAGAGGAGATTAAGAGATATATAATCTTATATTATATTATGGAGTAGAAATGATCAAAATTAAAACATATAACAGATAGCATATGAATGAAAAAGAGATAGGGCGGCATATGATTCTTAACTAATACATCAATATGGAGACATGAGCTCCTTAATTACAACCCCATTAATCTTAATAAAACAAGGGAATATAATTGAAAAAAATTAGGAAGGAAGGAACCTGTGGTGGAAGAATCGGCCGGCGGCTTGTGGCGGTGAACCTTCCCCTTCTTTCTTTTTTCCTCTCTTTCTCTTTCTTTCCCTCTCTTTCTCTCCCTCTTGCTGACCACGAATTTGGTTGATGGCTGCATGATTTGTGGATAGATTTGTTGATCTCGGATGATGCTTTGCAGCCCCATTGAGGCCCCTTTTATAGGCAAAGGGCTGCCTCTTTGCTGCAACTCTTTGCAAGGCAAGTTGCCTTATTGAAGATGAGTGAAATTGATAAGTGAATGCTGACCCTTCTTGCCAAAAATCTGCTCTATTGGATATGGTAAGTGGATGTTGGCCCTTCTTGCTAAAAATTTGTTCCATTTGATATGGTAAGTGGGTGCTGGCTCTTCTTGCTAAAAATTAGGTGGGGTATGATATGTTAAATGTAGCTGGGTCCGGTGGAGGTAAGTGGGTTCGGCCAAGGTGAGTGGGCTACTAAACTTGGTTGCTGGGATTGGCCTTGGTTAAGCCGGTGATTATGATGAACACGATGATTGGTACATGAATTATGGATGCTACATAATTGAATCGTGAACTTCTCTTAGTGCTAAGTGAAGCAAGGATGCCAATAACAATGATGACAACAACAATAATGGGCTCAAGTTTGTTGTAGCTGGCTGGGTCAAGTTGGCATATCAATTCAAGGTGGTTGTACCCACTTTGCTGGGCTAGGCCAACCTTTGTCAAGATACTAAATTCGATTGGCTATTATTTGGAAGACTTACAAAATCAGGCCAAGAAAAGGTAAGTTGCTTAATCCTTTGATGCTGAAATTGACAACTAAGTATTGATAAAATCGGCTAGCCTTTTATGCCTGGGTCACTTTCCAAATTGTGTATCAAGGTCACCTATGGCAGGTCACATGATTCATTTATGTCAAAACTCGTAAGTTTTCTCTTGGTGGCTTACCAAATTAAACATCACAACATCAATGAACAGACCTTCCTTTCTGGACGCTGACTTTCCTTCTTGAACGTCGACTTTCCTTTCTAATACCTGAGACTAAAAATGACAAGTTACCTTGCCCAACAATGCCGAAATTAGCAGGTACTCAGTTGTTGCCTTTTTTGTTCATACCACCTCTTCTTTTTGGGGAATTTGCCTCCTTCTGATTTGAGTTTTATATATGGCAGGTATGGTTTCAAACACTTTCTTTAAAATTATTTTTATATTTGAAAACTTCAAATTTAATGAAATCAAATATTATTTTTAGAAAGCGCTAGGTTTCATTCCCAGTTTCTATTTGAAAGGGTGACCTACTTTCGCTCTGTGAGTCAGTCTATAACCACCTTGATCATTTAACCCTTTTCATGGGTGTAAGGTATCAAACCACTTTAACCACTTCAACGGGTGTAGAGTATCGAACCACTTTAACCACTTTAACGGGTGTAGGATATTAAACCACTTCTACGGGTGTAGGGTATCAAACCACTTTAATCCTTAGGTATGAGGTCTCAGAATGAGACTATTCTTCACTGGACGAATTTCTGAGGTCTTATTTGAATTTAATTTGTTTTTGAATATTAGGGGTTTTGAAATTTCATAAATTTATAAATTTGCAAACAATTTTGGGTTTGATTTTCAATATCTTCATTTTCATTTGTTTATAAAAAAATTGTCTAAAATTATCATTTCTTTGAAGGAATTCATTTAAAAAGGCATAATCTTGCCAATTTGGTCTTGAGGGCAAAATAGTCATTTTTATATAATTTTGTCATAATTTGATTTTATTGAGAGGGATGTAATATACCATTATTTTAAGGTTGCTAGAAAATTTTGATGTGGAAATAAGTTTGTTTAAGGTATTTTTATTTGAAAAACCCTTAGAAGGCCCAAAGTAGCCAAAGAAACAAATTTTCTAAAAGATGAAATTTTTTTATTTTGAAAAAAATTTTGGGTGTTTACACCACCTTACTGAGATCCTATTCATGGATGGTAAAAATAGCTTATTTCTAATGAAATTAGGTTGAAAGGATGATATGAACTCAATACTTTAGAAAAACATATGTAAGCTGGTAGGGCACAATCTTGAGTTGAACCACTAGCACCTGGACAAAGCATGGAAGTTAGAGATTACATGAACTATACTTGTTTCGCTAAGACTCCAACCTCAACCTAGAGCTTTGGAAAGGAGAAGTTTTTGAAGGCATAGCTTTCATTATGATGGATGATAAAATTGCTACTATCAACGATTAGCATTCACTTGTATTTGTGTGAAAATCTCATGTAAGTTAGACCCTATCTATAGCATTCCTCTCTTTTCAGGATAGAAACTGACTTACAATATTACTTTGAAATGAGGCTCACATTTTTTACTATGAAAGCTAGGGATTTACTTATCACCAGGATTTCTCCAAAGAACCTCCCTCGGTACCCTATCATAAGCTTTTTCTAGATCAATAAATATCATGTGAAGGTCTTTCTTTTTTGCTCTAAAATGTTCCATAAGACGTCTCAAAAGGTGAATCGCTTCAATAGTAGATTTGCCTGGCATGAATCCAAATTAGTTCTCTGTTGTACTTGATACTTTCATAGTATGACTCATTAACTTGATACCTTGATAATTCGCACAATTTTGAATGTCTCCCGGGCCAATTCATATCTGTTTAAAATCTAAACTTAACTATAACAACAAAAACTATATATATAAATACATCTATATGTATAATATACAACTACAACAATAACTAAGTCTTTTCCCATACTAGATGGGGTCGGCTATGTATATATATATAACACATACATGTAATAAAAAATTATATTTATATATATGTATATATATATATATATATACATTCATATATCTATATGCACATGTAATAGAAAAAACAACATATATGTATAAGTAATTTTAAAAACTATATATATATACATGCAATAAAAAACTATATATATGTAATAAAATATTATCTAATTATTTCTATATTTATTTATATAGGTCAGGCCAACCAAACCTAGTCATATTTTTCTCGGCTCATCAGGGCCAAGGTTGGGCCTTATTGACATCTCTTCTATGTAGCACAGAGAACGTTCTCCTGGTAGAGCTTGTTGACTCCCATGATGCAAGTAGCAAGTTCGGATCCTAAAAAGAGTGTGTATGCTTTGGTGTTAGGCTTGAGACTTCCTTTGAAATAGAAAATAAAAGGGAACTTCCAAAGTCCGTTCCAAATAAATAATAGGATTGATACACACACCCATTTTACTATCCACACATTACTTTTTTCAAAGTTTTCAAAATATCCTTAGTCTTTTGTATTAATTACTAAATTACCCCAACACATAAAATAACATGTAAAATGGGAAGAAACATTACACAATCTACAACACGCCCCTATTTTTCATCGTTTTTACGTCCATTTATCGTAACTTGGTTCATTAAATCAACATTACACAATCTACAACAATTTTTAGCAAAAGAACATATTGAATCCATTGAAAAAGAAGAGAACGAAAGAATTAAGAAGATAATATAGAGGAATAAGGAATGAGAAACACTTACTTGATTACCTCCAAGAAACGGCTTACAAATAAAGCACTCGACCTCTCTTTCCTACACTCTTTTCTCTCTTCTTTCCTTTCTCTCCTTTACTCTCAAAATTTGCAGCACTCCCCCTCTCTCCTAAACTCCCCCTCTCTCTTTCCCTCACGTTTTGAAAGGTCCCTCAAAGTGCTAGATGCTGGAAACATGCTCCCTTGGCCTCTATTTATAGGTCAAGAGGGGGTATTGCTAGACCCTTCCATGGGGTGGGTTGGAGATGGGTCTTCTTGGCCCATTTCTTTGATCCAATCAAAAGTCATCACATGAACTTTTGTGGTCCCTCTTGATCATGTGTTGGACCAGCCCCATGTGGGTTGGTCCTTGACTCAAGCTAGGTGCACCTAGGCATGGCCGGTTGGACCTAGGTGCCTCCAAATGTAATCGACTAAGCTTGACTTCAACGTGGTGTTGCTTTGATTGAATTCCCTTGTGGTTATGTAGACATGAAAATTTTCTTCCCGGAGTTTATGAGAAAAACTTGAAACGAAAGTTTTCATACCTACGCTTGCATGAGCGTGCCAACTAGTTTGCAAAACTAGCAAAGTTTTTGAAAATCTGACTTCTTAGACGATTGTATGCAAGCGAACTCTTTTCGCTTTAGACTTTCTTGAACCGATGCTCAAGGTTCAGTCTAAGCGCTTGAGAATTTCAGTTTTGAAACCAAGATGAACTCCAAATCACGTGAAGAGTTGGTGTTTGTGAAAGAAGTAGTATGTGCACTTGATACAAGACTTTGAAATGGACAAGTCCTGAAAAACATAATGTTCTATTTTTAGGGCTTGTTTTCTGAATTTATCTGAACACCTTACAGACCTCCAAAAATCTCCAACATTTTATCCATTAAATCTTATGGTGTGGAGGATCTGTAGCACTTTATAGATATAAAATCGGAGTTGTTTCGAAGCCAAATTAAATCAATGAATCAACACTTCTCAAGTGCCCAGAACTGTCCTATCACAGAAATACAGAGACTCAAAGATGAGTTTGAATCTCGGCGATATGAGTTCTAAATTTGATGAATTTGATATTGTTGGAAAGCTATGGATGTAAGCTTTCTAATGAATCAAAATTCAATTGATTTGGACTCCTACATATAGAGTTATGGGATAAAAACACAGGCTATATTGCAGGAAAACTGACTGTGCAAATAGTGGACAAATTTTTGATCGGTTTTGCCCAATTTTATTTACGTGGCTAGATGGCCCTAAAATTCTTGAGAATTTTATTTGTAAGACCTTGGTGTGTGCACAGA
Organism: Brasenia schreberi; assembly: GCA_036023115.1. Taxonomy (NCBI): domain Eukaryota; kingdom Viridiplantae; phylum Streptophyta; class Magnoliopsida; order Nymphaeales; family Cabombaceae; genus Brasenia; species Brasenia schreberi. The sequence continues at coordinate 6,810,983 of JAYKKT010000085.1, read as the reverse complement.
GTGTTCCTAAAATTTTAGTACATCTGAATCATAGAGTGAAGAATTAAAAATACGGCAATGAGAGATGCAGATGCAGAAAACGAGTTTCAGTTTTTATAGAGAATACGTGCAAATGCAAAACTCACACCAAAGCAAATTACAACAATACTTAACTCTGAATTTAAATTATTGAAATGTAAAGGAATTGAAATTATTTCATAGCTTATGCATATAAGGGGTTAGAAGTATAGAGGGTTTATAGTATATAGGAAAGAATAAACATAACATCAAATACATAGCGTGTGTGTGTGCATAATGTTTCATCCATCAAATGAAATTTGCAGCAAATCCTAACTTATTACAACGTGGGGAGAGACTTTGCTCCATTAATACAACCTCATTTCAATGAAATTTAGAGGAAGAATATTGAATTGAAATTAGATTTAAAGTATGCTTACACAAATTTGCAATGGGCCGGGGATTCAAGAGTGAATCCGGCCCTTGAAGCTTCTTCTTCTTCTTTCTATCTTCCACACTCTCACCTATCTAACACTCCCCTTTCTTCCCCTCTTTTTCCTTCACTTGCAACCCACGATTTCCCCTTGTGCATGCCCTCTTTTCCAGCCCTAATTCCCCAAAATTTTGATGAGAGATGAAGACAACCAAGCATAGTGAAACTGCCCCCCCTTGGCCCCTTTTATAGGCCAAGGGGGCTGGTTTCTAGCCCCTTCCATGGGGCGGGTTTTTGGACCAGCTCCCTTGCTTTCTTGATCCACTTGATCTAATACAAGTGGTCCACCTTGTATTGACTTGGACCAGCCCCATGTGGGTTGGTCTTGGGTGTGATCGGCCTCGCCTAGGCTCCACTCTTGGTCCTAGCTTCAACCGGCTAGAGTGTCACGAACTTGAGGTGGATGCACTTTAGCTTGATCATTTTGATGAAACTTGGTTCCTTCAATGGTGACTTGGATCAGCCCCACATGGGCTGGTTTAGGGTGCCATGTCTTGAGCTTGAATGTGGCCAATTAGGCCTTTGATGTAGCCGATCTTAGTTCACCTTGGCATTTCTTTACAACTTGATCCAACGCTCTTGGCCGGACCTAGCTATGTTTTTCCAAATCAATTCGGCCATGCTTGAACTTGTTTCTTGAATGACTCACGTTCCACCTTGATTTCCTCTTGTCTTGGATGAAATGAGATAGCATTTGAACTTGATCGGGCTTCAACTTTATCTTCTCTACTTTTGAATCAATCTAAATCTGGGCTTGGATTGGATCTTATCTGTTCCAAAATTCAGAGGCTATTTTAACTCAAATTTAAAACCTTAAAGTATTTCCCCAAATGTTTAAACTTTAAAATTTGGGGTGTTTTTGAATTTAAAGGTTCATAAAGGTTTTAAACTGGTTTTTGGAAATTCAGGACTTTTTGAAAACATTTGAAAATTTTTGGGTGTTTACAGCTCGTCCCAACTTCTCTTGGAGTAGCCTCTTACTTTGCTTAATATAAACTTGATTTGGCTCATGAGTTGGGGCGTCCTCAAGTTTACCCTTTCCTTCCCTTGGTGCAGCCGAATGAGCCTATTGTAGCCCATGATCTTCAAGATTGACTTGGAAAGGTGCGGTCTTATGCCTTTTTTGAATCCATTGAATCAAGCCCAACCAAGGTGTCCTTGCATGCTCGAGCCATGTCTTCACGAAGTTTTTCCTTTATGAGCCCCATTGGTCCGATAATGTGGACTTGGCTATCGCTAATTGTGTGTCATGGGTCTTCAAGTCCTGCTTTGTCTAGGTCCACCTGAGCTCGTTCCCTACTTAAGCCTGCTTTAACTATTGCTTGAATCTTCGGTAGGGATGATTCATCTTTATCCCTTTTTATTCATGGTTTCAAATATTTAAAACCATTTCATTTGAAATTATATTTGAAAATATTGAGTTTTGTCAAAATCTTCAAATATTGTTCTTTTTGAGAACAACAGAGTTTCATTCCCAATATTTGTTTGTATGGACGACCTGCTTTCGCCCCGTGAGTTGGTCTTTACCGTTTCAACCACTTTAACCCTTTGTTGGTTGTAGGATATCAAACCACTTTAACCTTGGATAGGTGTAGGGTATCAAACCACTTTGACCTTGGATGGGTGTAGGGTGTCGGACCACTTTAACCCTTGATGGGTGTAAGATCCCGGAGTAAGACTTTTCTCAATCGGGCGAGTTTTTAAGGCTTGATTTAGATTTGATTTGATTTCAAAAGGTTTTTGATAAATTTGACATTTAGCAAACATGCTTGGGTTTTGTTCCCAATATCTCATTTTCAATTATTTCTTTGAAGAAAATTGTTTAAAACCATCATTTCTTTAGATGAAATCATTTGAATAGGCAGAATACTGCCAATTTGAGCTTGAGGGCAAAGCAGTTATTTTTTTAGCTCTTTGTCAAAATTTGATTTTTTTGAGAGAGGTGTAATTTACCTTTATTTTAAGGTTGTCATGAAATTTTGGTGCAAAAATGAATTCGTTTAAGGTGTCTTTATTTGAAAACCCTTAAAAGAGCCAAAACCGTGATTTTTTCTTAAAAAGGCAAAATTTCTAAAAGATCAAATTATTTTGAGAAAAATTTTGGGTGTTTACACATTAAAGCAAAAGCAAAAATTTGAGAGGATTTACAAAAAAAGTTTAACTCAAAAGAAGGTGAAAGATATATTTTTAAGATAGCTAAGGCTAGAGATAAGAAATTAAGGATCTTACTTTTGTTAGATGCATCAAATATGAGGATATATTTCTAATGGCGAATGTGATATTAAAAATATATTAAAAAATTATTTATATAAGCATTTTAATGAAAATACAGATCTTAGTATTAGTTTAGGAGAGTTAGACAACTCAAAAAAGTATATAAATCACAATTTCTATCGGTGTATTCAAAAGAATGAAGTCAAAGAGACTCTTAAATATATGAAGGTTGGTAAATATGTAGGGTCAAACAACATTCCTATAGAAGTATATAAAATACTAGGAGAGATAGGGCTCACTAGGCTCACAAGACTATTTAATGAAATATGGAGAATGTCAAAAATGCCTCAGTAATAGAGAGCTGTAGACGCTTGAAAAATCCCTGCCTCTGGTTCTTAGGCCTGAAGCGAATATTTTCGTGTGTCTAAGTCGTGTTTTAGCAAAAGGGTATGCCAGCTAGCTTGCTTAAGCTAGCGAAGAAACGTTTTGAAATCTGACTTCTATCGGGGTGACTGTGAGCAAGCAAGCTCTTTTCGTCGTAGACCTTCTTGCACCGATGTGCAAGGGTCAGTCTGTACGCTTAGAAAATCGAGTTTTAAACATGATAACCTAGGGAAAATGTTTGAGGTGTTCGATTGGGCTGATTTGTATGGTTTCAAACTTTATTTTCACATGGATTTGCACGTGCCTATGTCTTTCTTTTTATCCCTTTTCGGGCCAACTAGGTGTGTGTGTGTACAAGTGACCTAAGTTGGGCGATTTTGAGCGGGAGTGTGGGGTTTGCTTTGATGCAATATGCGTCCTAACTCGTGGTATGACGTATATGCAATGCAAACTCACGCAACTCCAAAGGGAAAACCCGAATTGAAAGACAATGCGGAAGGGAAATGACTTAATGTAAATTGCAAAAGGGAAATTGCAAAAGGGAAATATGGCTATATCTTAAGAGCGGAAAGGCTCAATTGTGCAAGTGTGTGCTGTGTATATATGTAAAGACTACGCACACTACTGAACCTTAAAACCCAAATCTTAAAGACATAGCCGAAGGGAAATACTTATAATATATATGGGCCCGAAGGTCGCCAATGTGTGCGTGGGTGTTGTGTGTATATTGAAAGACAACTCATACGACTTGTAAATGAAACACAAATATAATTGCAATATGGCCTTAACTAAGGTCTTGGGAGTAAGAGCGAAAGCTCAATGTGTGTGAGTGTAGAATTGAAATACTACGCACACGACATGTAATGAAACCCAAATATAATTGCAATAGGCCTTGACTAAGGTCTTGGGAGTAAGAGCAAAAGCTCAATGTGTGTGAGTGTAGAATTGAAATACTACGCACACGACATGAAGTTAAACACCCAAGGGAAATCGTAACATGGCCCTTACTAGGGTCTTGGAAATAAGAGCAAAAGCTCAATGTGTGTGAGTGTGAAAATTGAAAGACAACACACACAACTTAAATAAAACCCACGCAACTTAAATTATATAGGTATAGCTATATCTTAAGGGCTTATTAGGCCCATATGTGTGTCAAAATCGTGTGCAACTAAGAGCAGAATAGGCTCAAGTACACGTGTGTGTGGGTGTGCCAAACCACATTATTACAAGCGGGGGGAGACAACGCTCCATTATTACAACCCCGTATCAAATTTAATTAAGCATAAGCAAGTCTATAACAAGGACCAAGTTAGGCACTTACGTATAGCTGGTCCGAGTGTGACTTGCTTGCGCTTGGCCTAGAGAGTCGCCTTGGGCTGCAAGAGGGAGCTCCTTGGATGGGCGCGGCAAGGTAGGTGTTGGCCGAAGGATAAAGGTGCAGGCGGGTGGCGCCTTGGCACTAGCCGAGTGGATGGGGTGCTGCCTTGGCTGGGGTTGGGGTGCTTAGGGAAGGTAAGGATGCTAGTTAGGGGCTGCCACTAAGGCTTGGGGTAGGTCTTAGGGAGAGGTAAGGTTAGGGTGTTAGCTAGGGGTTGTCTAAGGGAAGAGGGGCAGGTGGTATGGCCGGTTGATGGAAGGTGGCAGGTGGTGCAGCCGGGTAGATGGGATGTTAGCTAGGCTAAGGAAAGGTGGTGGGTGTGTGGCTAAGAATGGAGGGGAGTGAAGAAGAGGTGATGTTGAGATGGGGTACTAACCGGGATGAAGGATGACCGAAGGGTGAAGGTGGCGAGTGGAAGAGATGTTGTCGAAGTGGAGGAAGGTTGCAGTCGAGTGGAAGGGGAGGTTGCAGCCGAGTGGCATGGAGTGGAGTGGAGTGATGTTGCTGGCCGGGTTCCAAGAGGGGAGCAGGTGAGAGAGGAGAGGAAGGGCTGAGCTGCCCCAAGAATTCATGCCAAACCCGCCCCAAAAGGGGGGTTTTTATAGGCTTTAGTGGGGTCGGTTTGGGCTGGTATTGGAGATGGTGGTTTGGGGGTATGGTGGTGGTGGTTTGGGGATATGGTGGGCTAGGCATTTAGGTGGGTCAGATATTTGTCTTGGGTGGTTTCGGGATATGGTGTGCTAGGGATTTAGGTGGGCTGGTTTAGTGGTTTAGGGCTTAGCTAGGTGGGTTGGGCTTAGGGTGAGGTTTAGTGAAGTGGGTTAGGTGTTTAGGCTAGGATTAGGGTGAGGTTAGGGGGATTAGGCTAGGTTTAGGGAAGGATTAGGGAAGTGGGTTAGGTGATTAGGTTAGGATTAGGAAAAGATTAGGGAAGTGGGTTAGGTGATTAGGCTAGGATTAGGTCGGAATTAGGGGGAAATGGCTAGTAAAGGGGGGTTAGCTTAAGGTTAGGGTTAGGAGCATCTCTTTGCATGACCCATGGACCTAGTTGCAGCAAATTGGTGCAGCCCTAGGTTAGGTGTAGGTGCATACAAGCTTAAACCCTACACTCATTAGGCTAACCCACATGATTAACCCAAAACTTGACACAAAAGTCAAGCTTATCACATTTTCACTCATATTTTAACCCCCCATTCTCTCTCATACCCAAGCTTTCCACGTGAATTTCTTGTGGGCCCCATCTTCATTTATGAGAAGGTGATGTGGGCCATGGATGTGGATATTGGATTGGATCTTTGGATCCAAATCCAAATCCATATGTATGTTTGGATTTGGGTCTGGATATATATGGTTCAGATCCGATCCAAATCTGAATTTCTGACTCCTTCATGGTGTGTTCGAAATGAACGGTTTGTGCGGGACTTGACAGCATCAATACTCCGTCTTACGTTGGGTCTTGGCCAACATTGTCGTCCGCTCCTCTTTTCACCTTCCGGAGATCATTACAAATAATTTGTTGATAACAGGGGCTTGGAAGTCCGAGATTCTGGGGATGAATCTGATACGAGAGTTGATGTGTCGAGCTTGACATATGCTCCGGTTCCGGGCTCTCTTTCGCACTTCTGGTCCTGCTTTCATCAGGCCAAGTCGCTTTGTGGGGTTTCAAAACACCTTTTTAAAGGTTTTAAAGCTATATTATACATATTTTAAAACATATATAGTTTAAACATATATACAGGGTTGCCTGGAAGGCTCCTGGGTTTCCAGACTCAAAATAATCCTTTAGGGCTGTTTTTGCAGAACCAGGTGTTTTGGAAAATTCATGGGATTTTGGGGTGTTATAGATGCCCCTCTTTGTCATTATCCAAATTGATTTGGATAATGGCAAAGACGACAAACACCCCTTTCAATGTCTCCCTAAATCTATCCATGAAAAATATGGGATCGTCCCAATCTTTAGCAAAATCTCACTTTTAAAACCCTGGTAGGAGGAGATATCACGCCAAAGGGAATATGTATGGGATTTGGTCCTAAAATGGGATCATGTTATGCAAGTGTCCATGCGTGGGTATGCAGATGCATGACATGGATGGGACTCCAAGGATGGCGACCTCCCAAAGACCAGATATGGTCGAACTCTTGAGGCTTACGAAGGCTTGTTGCTCCAAGTGAGTAGACCCTATGTTGTTCGATGTTCGATTTTTCAAAATCTATTTACAAAAGAGGAAAAACTGCTTTGAGCCTCAATCCTAAGGATCTCGAGCTCTTCGTGTTTGCCTTTGCTTGAGTCTTGACACTCGCTAATCTAGCGGAGGTTTTATAAGAAAACAAGCTACATTTCAAGATTCCTACGTCTTACTCGAAACGTCGAATTCTCAAGCAAAATGAAATTCAAGTAAGTAAATCCTATTTTTACTTTAGGATTCCTCGAAATGAACCATGTTTTACTTGGGATAAGCCAGGGATGGGGAAGAAATACCACGGTCCCTTCTGAAGCGTCCAGTGGTTTAAGGCATAGAAGGCGAAAAACTGCTCTTTTTGAGCTTTTTGGCCTCTTTTTCTTTTTTTTCATAGAGGGTCTCCCTTTGGGAGTATTTTTTCTTTAATCCCTCTTTTTCACAAGAGAATCGATTTTTTCTTTTTAATTCTGGTTTCTTTCTTTTGGAAAGAGACTTTGGATGGGAAATTCCCTTTATTTTGGCCGTGTTTTCCTTTTGGAAGGAGAAGAGAAGAGGGGAGGACTTATCCCAAGGTCACACTCGATCCATTCCAGGTCAGCCTATTTAAAAAAAGCACGTACTACTTGCAAGTATCTTGCTATATTGAACTAGGCCTTTCTTTGTAAGAAGAAGGATTTTGAAATGTAACCACGTGTTTGGAAAAATCTACTCTTTCACAAGTGTGAATTCTCTCACTCAGGGTCACACAATTCGCCTTTGAACCTCACTTTCGAAGTTTCAAAGCAGTTATCACTAAGGGTTTTCGAAAATGGGGAATTTGACCCAAATCCTACACATAATACTTCTTTAAGTATTGAATATTGATAGGATCTGCTAAATTCCTACCTTCTACATCGATCAACCAATATGAGTTGTTCGTGGTGGTTGCACGTACAACATAGGGTCCATCCCACTTGGGGCGCTACTTTCCAAGTGGATGTGGGCCACGATAGTGGATGATTTTCAAAACCAGATCTCCCACTTCAAAGTGGTGAGGTCTCATGTGTTTGCCATAATGTCGGGCTATCCTTTGTCGGTATGCATGAGCATGATCCATAGCAAGGAGTCGCCTTTCATCTAGCAAATCTAGTTCGGCCATCCTAGCATGCTGAAGCATCTCTAGGGGAAGGTCGAGTGCGATGGATGTATGGAATGAATGCAATTGTGTATGAATGGGAAGAATGGCGTTTGTGCCATAGACCAATTCGAATGGTGTGGCATTGGTGGGAGTCCGGATGGAAGTTCTATAAGCCCATAAGGCTTCATCCAGCTTCTCGTGCCGCGTCCTACCCTTCTCTAAAGTCTTCTCAATTATGCTAATGAAAGTCTTATTCGTGGCTTCAGCTTGGTCGTTGCCTTGAGGGTAGTAGGGCGAGGAGAAGTGGTGAGTTATGCCATAAGTGTTGCACAACTTAACCATCTGCTCGTTTTTGAATGGGGTGCCATTATCGGACACAAGGTCTCGTGGAACCCCGAATCGAGCCAAGATATTTCTCCTAATGAAAGCCACCACATGTTGCCCCTGTATGTTGGTCAGGGAAATGACTTCCACCCACTTGGAGAAATACTCAGTGGCTGCTAAAATGAATCTATGCCCATTTGATGCCTTTGGAAAGATCGGGCCTACGATATCAAACGCCCACATGGTAAATGGCCAGGGGCTGACAATGGAATGCAATAAAGATGATGGGATATGAATGGCGTGCCCATGCACTTGACATGGATGACACTTTCTAACATGATCGTGACAATCCTTTTTCAGGGTGGACCAAAAATAGCCCGCTCTAAGTATTTTCATTGCCATCATGTTGGCATTAACATGACCTCCACATTCTCCATCGTGGAACTCATGCATAACAATCCTAGCCTCCTCTAGATCGACACATCTTAGTAGGATGCCGGTAAAACTTTTTTTGTATAAAACCCCACCCAGAATGGTGTATCGGGTTGAAATTTTACGGATGAATGCCTTATCTTTGGATGTGGCATCCTCGGCAAATCCCCTATTTTCTAAAAAATGTTTGATGTCGTAAAACAAGGTTTTTCAACAGAATTTGGGTTATTTTGGCAAATATCCAAATCGTGTGTAGATGGGTTGGGCGCATGCCATATCTCTAAGGATCGAGTCCTTGAAATGGGATCGTCCTTTAGGGTTGAACCCAAGGAGGAGAGGGCGCGGCAATGCCATTATCCTCTCTTCCTACGTGTGAGTCTACACGATTGGAATGACTCAACCAATCGAGTGGCCAACTCGTGATATGGAAGGAGTTTTTCATTTCGCACTTGCCAAATTTTCAAAACCTGGTTTATAACAAGGAGCGAATCTCTAAAGACCTCGATGCATGATGCCCCTAGAGTTTTCGAAACCCTTAAGCCTTGTATGAGTGTTTCATACTCAGCTATGTTGTTGGAACATTCGAAATCTAGGCGAATTGCTATGGGAATCTCATCCTTTTCAGGTGATATGAGGAAGACCTTGGCACCAGCCCCTCATTGGTTTCGTGCCCCATCGAAGTGCATCTTTCACACTTGGTTTTCGAAAGAGTTTGCCAAAATGTGGTTTTGAAAATGGTTTTGCAATATGCCTTAATCAGGCATTTCACTAAGTGTGGGATATGCGTCCTCCAGGGGGAACTCAGCCACGTAGTCAGCTAGGGCTTGCCCCTTAATGGAGATCTGGTGATGATATTTCAGGTCATACTCCATTAGAAGGAGTTGCCATTTGCCCAATCCACTAGTGAGAATGGGTTTTTCGAATAAGTGCTTGATTGGATCAAGCTTGGATACTATCCAGATCTCATGATCTAGGAAATAGTGTCAAAATTTCTGGCAGGCCCAGACTAGGGCCAAGCACGTCTTCTCCATGGCTTGATAATTCCTTTCGTAAGCCAAGAGAGTTTTCGAAATATAGTAGATGGCATACTGCTTATGGGTGTCACCCTCGTATTGAGCTAATAGAGCTCCCAAGGCATTCGCATGCACGAAAATGTAAAGCAAAAGAGGTTTTCCTTGCTTTGGAGGATTCAAAATAGGGGGATTAACCAGGTATGCCTTTAGTCTCTCGAAGGACTTTTGGCAGTCGTCATCCCATGAAAATCTTGTGCCCTTCCTCAACAGTTTGTTGAAGGGTTCACATCTAGTCGCCAGGTTTGATATAAATTGGCGAATGGACTGTAATCGACCCTAGAGGCTACGAATTTGTGTGAGATTGGAGGGTGGAGCCATGTCTATGATGGCTCGACACTTAGAGGGGTCGACTTCTATACCCCTTTGGCTCACCATAAAGCCTAGAAGTTTTCCAGACTCTACTTCGAATACACATTTTTGAGGGTATAGCTTTACTTTGTAAAGTCTAAGACTTTCGAAAATCTTTTGCAAACATTCGATATGAGTGCATCGGGTTTTGGATTTTGCCAAGAGATCGTCTACATACACTTCTACGAGCTCATGAATCTGATCATGGAAGATCGCGGTCATGGCTCTCTGGTATGTTGCGCCGGCATTTTTCAAACCAAAGGGCATGACTGTATAGCAGTACGTGCCCCACGAGGTTGTGAATGCGGTCTTACCCTGATCTCGTGGACTTAATTTAATTTGATTATACCCTGAATAGCCATCCATAAACGAAAATATCTCGTGATTTGCAGTACTATCGACTATCAAATCTATGTTTGGTAAAGGATAATTATCCTTTGGAGTGGCTTTATTCAGGTTTCTAAAATCGATGCATATTCGAATTTTCCCATTGGTTTTTCGAACCACAACGATGTTTGATAACCAATCAGAATATGTAATGGGCTTTATAAATCTGGCTTTTAGCAGATCTTCTAAACCCTCTTTGACTTGTGCATGTACATTCGGATGTATTTTCCTAAGCTTCTGCTTTATGGGTTTTACATCCATATCTAAGGGAAGATGATGTTCGACAATGCTGGGATCTATGCCCGGCATGTCTTCATACGTCCATGCAAACACATCTAAGTAGGTTCGTAGAAATGCAATGAATGCTAATCTTTCATGCTCATACAAACATGCGCCTATCTTGATGAGTTTGGGATTGGAATCACTCCCTAGGTTCACCTCTATGAAATCTCCTCCTACTGAACTGGAAGGTCTTTCAAAATCGAGAATTTTATAAAATTCTGGGAGCTCAAAAGCGGGATCTTCCTCAAGGGGATCCACTTCTGGGCTTCGATCATTCTCGTGGGTTATAGACCCGAGGGAATTTGATGTGTGGTTTTTCAAAAGACCTAGTTTTACACTTGGAATTTCAATTGATTTCAAAAATTTTGGTCTGGTTATGCAGACAACGTTCCTTTCGAAATCCTTTTCTTTTTCAAAGCTTTACCAGGAGCAGCTATGTACAAAATCTTTTTGGTATTTTATAGATTTTCAATTTTTTTGTGTTTTTGCAAAACAAGAACTTTAGGAACTATACAAACTACTCTATTTTCGAGTTTTTGATTTTCCAATGTTTTTGGTTTTTGCAATTTTTCCATTTTTTCGATTTTGAGTTTTTCAAATATTTTTGTATTTTTATAAAAGGGATCTTCCATCATACCTGCAAAGGGAAAACACTACGGGTTAGACTCGGAATAAAAGGTCCAAATCGTAGGTTTCTTCTAGGGTAGGCTCTAGGGCACCCTTGACCCAGGTGGTCACAAGGGGTGGGTCTGGTGGTATTTTGAGAGTATAGCCAATCCCATATCGGCTTAGGTTGGCCCTAGGAAGTATGGGTTCTAGGAAACCCTAGTTTTGTGCCCCTAGACTTTTATAGGGCGCATAGCCCATGTTCAATAGCATGTTCCACGATTTTTTGTTTTTTGAAAAATTTGAATACAAATCGTGGTCCTGGAACTTGCTGTCGTCCATATCATGCACGTATGGCTTCTTGTCCAGGGGTTTTGGAAATAAGAGATGTTTGGGTCTTCTTAGAAGGGTCAGAACTTTGAGGGGGCCAGGCATGGGTGGCCCCTTTACATATATGACCTTCCTAGGGTTGTTTAACACGAGCCTTGGCGGCTCGACCATGGTCTGCCCCAGGTTAGCCTCATGGGCCTGAGAACTCGACAAACAAGGGGAGTTTATGATCCCCTGAAGCTGAAGGTGACTCTCACCTAGGATCACCACGACTTGGTCCCTGAAAGGGATTTTAACACACCTGTGGAAGGTGGATGGCACAGCGCACAAGCTGTATATACAGGGCCTTCCCAACAACAGGTTATAATGGGGGTGGATGTCCAGGACATGGAACACCCCGTGTGTGTTATCCCTCCCGTTTCCATAGGGAGTTCGATTGATCCTAAGGGTCTAGACGCATTCCCATCGTATCCAGTGATAACGATGGGACTTGGGTTTACAGAAGTCAAGGTGACTCCAATTTTATACGCCACATGAAGTGGAAGGATGTTGAGCCCTCCTCCTCCATCGACAAGGCACCTGTCCAGAGAGTGGTTATTTAGAACCACCTCGATATGTAGGGCCTGGTTATGGGCTTTGTAGGGTCTGTCTACATCATCTTTCGAGAAAGTGATGGGCGATTTTGCTCCTATTGATGCCACTTGGTCAGACAAGGATTCAGGAGTTATGTTCGAACTAACCTTAGCTCTTTCTAGAATTTTCTCTAGCACGAGTCTGTGCCTAGGCGAAGTTTGTATTAGCTCTAGGATGGACATGTGGATAGGAATCTTTGAAAGATGGTTTTCGAAATCATATGGGTTTAAAATGATTTTCCCATTGTCTGTTTTTGGCAACACTCTAGGAATACATGCTTTTGAGGGGCCAGGCACACTGACCACCTTTTTAGCACTTTGTAGGTGTGGGGGTTGATAGATCCTTCCGGATCTTGTTACTTCCCCCACGACCAACCTAGGGTTCGCACCTAATATGGCTCTAACTGTGAGTTTTGGAGCACCTTGAATCTTTAAAACTGGTTTAGCAGGGGATTCAACTCTTGGTGGTCCCCGGATGATTACTTGGGTGGGTTTCTTGTAAAGTACAAGAGTAGACGCACAAGTGGCTCGACCAGACTCAGATGGATGCGCTAGATCTTTTGAAAATGTGAGGGTACATACCTCTTTTCCTTTCCCACTGCTACTGGTATGCTTGGGAAAGGGTTCTTTAAAGATAGCTTGGGCTGGCTCGGGTTCCTCAGTGACCTGAAGCCGGCCCTCCGCTATCAAGTTCTCAATTTTATTTAAAAAGGAGAAACAACGCTTTGTATCATGGCCTTTGAGCCGATGATACTTGCAAAAGCGGTTTAAAAATCCCCCTTTGGAAGTGACTCCCTCGGGGATTTCGGGGAGTTCAATCATGCCCTGGGCAAGTAGGAGGTCTAGGACCTCCGACACAGGTTGCCCCAGCGGAGTGTACTCCCTTTTTTCAAAAGGTTTTTGATAGTTTTTCTCCATTTTATTTTCTAATTTTTTTAAATTTTTTGAAGTATTCGTCGGGCTTGGATCCACCCAGACATTGGCAATTTTGTGGGGTTTTGCCCCTTTGTCCATCGTGGGTAGCCCATAAGTGATGGGCTTCTCCAAGCAGGTTTTTGAAATGACACTTCCTTTCCATAGGTGATGGTATATCCCTTTCTTCAAATTGGTTTCGAAAAGGGATGCATTTTTAATCAACTTATGGAAAGTTGAGATTTCGTGAAGAGAGAGAAGGGTTTTTAACTCATTTTTAAAATTATCCAGGATGAGCATGACTGCGCATCCTTCGGATATTGGCTCTCGCACTTGCCCTAAAAGGGACCTCCATCGAATAATGAAGGCATGCACGTCTTCGTTCATGCCTTACTTTGTATCCCTTAAAGTGTTTAAAGTCAGCGTGACTTCTACGTTATGTGCAAATCTTTGCATAAAGCAGTTCGCTAACTCTTCAAAAGTAGCAAACTAGCTTAGATCGTAGGAAGCCAGCCATTTGGCAGCTGTGCCTTTAAGGGATAGAGAGAACCAATACACCCATTTCATCGAGTCCTTTTTCTTCTTATGGGCTCGACGTGAGAAAAGTTGCATGTGAGACCTAGGGTCTCCCATGCCATCATACCGATGGAAGTTCGGTATTTCATCGTCACTGTCTGTTTCATAATCCATAGGTAGGAAATCAGATAGGGCGTAACTCCTTTTCTCTTTACTTTGCCCTTTTAGCAGCTGCTGTAGGGCTTTACGGTCCTTTTGTGTGAAGGACTCGTGGTATTGGTTGCCTTCCATTACGGAGGCCTCTTTCTGTTTGCGAGGTTTTTCAGGTCTTTTCTTGGCCTTTTGTTTACCATTCGATGAACATGAATCGTCTGCTTCAGCCTCTTGGCTAAGAGCATCGATTTTGGTATCGAATTCCCATCTCAAATCTTCTATCTCTTCTAGTTTGTTTTTATTTTTCAAAACCCTCCTAGAGTGAGAACTTGATGCGCATGAGCCTTGGCTCGACACTTCACTTGGATTTGATTTCGACATGCTTTCAAGCTTTTCAAAATCCTACGTATGAAGTATAAAAAGAGTTAAAATGACACCTTTAGAAAAAATTTCGCAAGGTTTCTAATATGACTCGATTTTCAAAAGACTCACGTCCCACCGGGCGTGCCAAATCTGTAGATGCTTGAAAAATCCCCGCCTCTGGTTCTTAGGCTTGAAGCGAATCTTTTCGTGTGTCTAAGTTGTGTTTTAGCAAAAGGGCGTGCCAGCTAGCTTGCTTAAGCTAGAGAAGAAATCTTGAAATCTGACTTCTATCAGGGCGACTGTGAGCAAGCAAGCTCTTTTCGTCGCAGACCTTCTTGCACCGATGCGCAAGGGTCAGTCTGTACGCTTAGAAAATCGAGTTTTAAACATGATAACCTAGGGAAAATGTTTGAGGTGTTCGATTGGGCTGATTTGTATGGTTTCAAATTTTATTTTCACATGGATTTGCACGTGCCTATGTCTTTCTTTTTATCCGTTTTCGGGCCAACTAGGTGTGTGTGTGCACAAGTGACCTAAGTTGGGCGATTTTGAGCGGGAGTGTGGGGTTTGCTTTGATGCAATATGCGTTCTAACTCGTGGTATGGCGTATATGCAATGCAAACTCACGCAACTCCAAAGGAAAAACCCGAATTGAAAGACAATGCAGAAGGGAAATGACTTAATGTAAATTGCAAAAGGGAAATTGCAAAAGGGAAATATGGCTATATCTTAAGAGCGGAAAGGCTCAATTGTGCAAGTGTGTGCCGTGTATATATGTAAAGACTACGCACACTGCTGAACCTTAAAACCCAAATCTTAAAGACATAGCCGAAGGGAAATACTTATAATATATATGGGCCCGAAGGTCGCCAACGTGTGCGTGGGTGTTGTGTGTATATTGAAAGACAACTCACACGACTTGTAAATGAAACACAAATATAATTGCAATATGGCCTTAACTAAGGTCTTGGGAGTAAGAGCAAAAGCTCAATGTGTGTGAGTGTAGAATTGAAATACTACGCACACGACATGTAATGAAACCCAAATATAATTGCAATAGGCCTTGACTAAGGTCTTGGGAGTAAGAGCAAAAGCTCAATGTGTGTGAGTGTAGAATTGAAATACTACGCACACGACATGAAGTTAAACACCCAAGGGAAATTGTAACACGGCCCTTACTAGGGTCTTGGAAATAAGAGCGAAAGTTCAATGTGTGTGAGTGTGAAAATTGAAAGACAACACACACAACTTAAATAAAACCCACGCAACTTAAATTATATAGGTATAGCTATATCTTAAGGGCTGATTAGGCTCATGTGTGTGTCAAAATCGTGTGCAGCTAAGAGCGGAATAGGCTCAAGTGCACGTGTGTGTGGGTGTGCCAAACCACATTATTATAAGCGGGGGGAGACAACGCTCCATTATTACAACCCCGTATCAAATTTAATTAAGCATAAGTAAGTCTATAACAAGGACCGAGTTAGGCACTTACGTATAGCTGGTTCGGGTGTGACTTGCTTGCGCTTGGCCTTGAGAGTCGCCTTAGGCTGCAAGAGAGAGCTCCTTGGATGGGCGCGGCAAGGGAAGGTGTTGGCCGAAGGATGAAGGTGCAGGCGGGTGGCGCCTTGGCGCTAGCCGAGTGGATGGGGTGTTGCCTTGGCTGGGGTTGGGGTGCTTAGGGAAGGTAAGGATGCTAGTTAGGGGCTGCCACTAAGGCTTGGGATAGGTCTTAGGGAGAGGTAAGGTTAGGGTGTTAGCTAGGGGCTGTCTAAGGGAAGAGGGGCAGGTGGTATGGCCGGTTGATGGAAGGTGGCAGGTGGTGCAGCCGGGTAGATGGGATGTTAGCTAGGCTAAGGAAATGTGGCGGGTGTGTGGCTAAGAATGGAGGGGAGTGAAGAAGAGGTGATGTTGAGATGGGGTACTAACCGGAATGAAGGCTGGCCGAAGGGTGAAGGTGGCGGGTGGAAGAGATGTTGCCGAAGTGGAGGAAGGTTGCAGCCGAGTGGAAGGGGAGGTTGCAGCCGAGTGGCGTGGAGTGTAGTGGAGTGATGTTGCTGGCCGGGTTCCAAGAGGGGAGCAGGTGAGAGAGGAGAGGAAGGGCTGAGCTGCCCCAAGAATTCATGTCAAACCCGCCCCAAAAGGGGGTTTTTTATAGGCTTTAGTGGGGTCGGTTTGGGCTGGTATTGGGGATGGTGGTTTGGGGGTATGGTGGTGGTGGTTTGGGGATATGGTGGGCTAGGCATTTAGGTGGGTCAGATATTTGTCTTGGGTGGTTTCGGGATATGGTGTGCTAGGGATTTAGGTGGGCTGGTTTAGTGGTTTAAAGCTTAGCTAGGTGGGTTGGGCTTAGGGTGAGTTTTAATGAAGTGGGTTAGGTGTTTAGGCTAGGATTAGGGTGAGATTAGGGGGATTAGGCTAGGTTTAGGGAAGGATTAGGGAAGTGGGTTAGGTGATTAGGTTAGGATTAGGAAAAGATTAGGGAAGTGGGTTAGGTGATTAGGCTAGGATTAGGTCGGAATTAGGGGGAAATGGCTAGTAAAGGGGGGTTAGCTTAAGGTTAGGGTTAGGAGCATCCCTTTGCATGACCCATGGACCTAGTTGCAGCAAATTGGTGCAGCCCTAGGTTAGGTGTAGGTGCATACAAGTTTAAACCCTACACTCATTAGGCTAACCCACATGATTAACCCAAAACTTGACACAAAAGTCAAGCTTATCACATTTTCACTCATATTTTAACCTCCCATTCTCTCTCATACCCAAGCTTTCCACGTGAATTTCTTGTGGGCCTCACCTCCATTTATGAGAAGGTGATGTGGGCCATGGATGTGGATATAGGATTGAATCTTTGGATCCAAATCCAAATCCATATGCATGTTTGGATTTGGGTCTGGATATATATGGTTCAGATCCGATCCAAATCTGAATTTCTGACTCCTTCATGGTGTGTTCGAAACGAACGGTTTGTGCGGGGCCTGACAGCATTAGTACTCCGTCTTACATTGGGTCTTCGCCAACATTGTCGTCCGCTCCTCTTTTCACCTTCCGGAGATCATTACAAATAATTTGTTGATAACAGGAGCTTGGAAGTTTGAGATTCTGGAGATGAATCTGATACGAGAGTTGATGTGTCGGGCTTGACATATGCTCCGGTTTCGGGCTCTCTTTCGCTCTTCTGGTCCTGCTTTCATCAGGCCAAGTTGCTTTGTGGGGTTTCAAAACACCTTTTTAAAGGTTTTAAAGCTATATTATACATATTTTAAAACATATATAGTTTAAACATATGTACAGGGTTGCCTAGAAGGCTCCTGGGTTTCCAGACTCAAAATAGCCCTTGGAGCTGTTTTTGCAAAACCAGGTGTTTTGGGAAATTCGTGGGATTTTGGGGTGTTTACAAGAGCGAACACACTTATACCCATATATAAGAACAAGGGAGACATTTATAATTATTTGAATTATCAAGGTATCGAGTTAATGAACCACACTATGGAATTATAGCAAAGAATTATCGAACGTAGGTTAAAAAATATCGAGTATAATAGAGAACCAATTCGGATTCATGCTTAGCAGATCTACTATTAAAGTGATTCACGTAAGTCAAAATGTTATACAAAACTTTGTATCACGATTGAATACAATGGAGGTAGTTACTCTATGTACAATTTCCTTAAAGAACATTTTTACACCATAATGGGCATTGGTTGCCTTACGGCATGGAACAAAATGGGTTATTTTCAAAAATTTGTCTACCACTACAAAAATGGAGTTGTTTCCTTGTTGAGTCCTTGGTAATCTCAAAATAAAGTTCATACAAATATCTTTTTAAGGCATGTATAGCCCATACGAATTTTTTCATCACTATGAAAAATTAAATCTAGATATTTAAAACTTTCCTTATAATGGATGCGGTATGTGTTAATCTTAATTTCGTTATTCAATCTTAATTGTCTTTATTATACTAAGTCAAAAGACTTTACCTTCTAATGTTTCTCTCTATAGTTTCAATTTCCTATTAACTTTTCTCTTAAACTCATCTACTAATACAATATCATCTAGGAATAACATACACCAATGGACTTCATCTTGAATATATTTTGTTAGCTCGTCAATAACCAAAACAAATAAATATGGACTTAAAGTTGATTATTGATGTAATCCAATATTAATTTGAAAGAAATATGTCATATATGTTTGTGAATTATCACATGTCTCTTATAATATTGATCTTATAATGTATATCAAAGAAATATCTCTCTTTTCCAAAGAATATCTCTTAATATCCTATTGTAAGCTTTTTATATATCAATAAATACCATGTTAAAGTTTCTTCTTTTTTCTCTAAAATGTTTCATAATATGTCTTAATAGATGAATAGCCTCAATAATATATCTTTCTAGCATGAATCAAAATTGGTTTTCTATTGTACTTGATATTTGTCTCAACCTACGTTGAATAATTCTCTCATAATTTTATAGTATGACTCATCAACTTGATATATCGATAATTTGCACAATTCTAATGGATATCTTGTTCTTATATAATTCTATTCTTCTTTGATTCCTCGAGCAACTTTTAGTTTTTTCATATTTTATTAAATGATTTTATAAGCCAAGTAATACTCTTCTTTCTTACGATTTTTCATAATTCTATAAGAATATTATCTGATTCTACAATTTACCAACCCATATAAGTTTAACAGACTCTTTAACTTTATTCTTTTGAAAATGTCGGTAGAAATTACAGTTTATCTATTCTTTTGATTTGATTAGTGCTTCTAATATAATATTGATACCTATATTTTCGTTAAAAAGTTTATGAAAATAATTTTTTACTTATTTTTTATATCATCACTTGCCACTAAAATTTTCTCATTCTCATCTTTGATCTATCTAACGAAAGTAAAGTCCTTAGTTTTCTTATCTCTAGCTTTAACTTTAGTCATCCGAGTAATATACCACTCAATGTAGAACTTGTTGCATTCATCTAAATACGATGTTGGGACGTCAAAGTGCTCAAGCTAAAAATAGTGAGTCTTGTGCCTCTGAAGTGGTATCTTATATATATAGAGCTTTGTTGGCATGTGTAAACGACAGTCTTATTGAAGCAACTAGAATATCTTGACGTCAACCGTCAAACAACCTGATCAAGTCAACAAATGCATTTGTGGTGTCAACAATTTACATCCATTGGTATTGAAGTAGTTTGCATAATCATAGCTAATTTAATCAATCGGCATTGCATAAAAGAGTAGGGTAAAAATAGCATATGTATTATAACCCAACCTATGCTTAATAAAAATGAAATAAATAGTTGCAATTTGATACCTTACTTGATTTGTTGTCGTCAAATCCAATTGGCTATGGTACGAAGCAAGTAAATCGGTAAGAGAACACCTGTAACTATCTACATGTTTCCTCATTGTTGTTCATTAACCCATTGTGGTTGCATATTGACTCTAAAGAGAAATATTCATAATTCATGCCTACAAATACGAAATAAAATTTAGTTATTGAATTATAAAAAAATTATATGAAAATACTTTTACAAACATAAATAATAAATTGTTACTTAAAATAAAGTAGTATGTCCACTCTCCTAAAATATTGTGAGTCAATAGTTGCACTCTTTGTATTGACACTCTATCCTAGACTTATCTTGATATAATATACACTCATGTTGATACAATATATATATAATCAGTCTTTCCTTCGAGAGTGTGTCATCTCACCCCATGATATATGAAAGATGTTTATGTCTAGTTACCAATACTCAATACAAGCGCTCAACACAATGAATGGTTTTCATCTCATACAACAATTCTTCATGTCCAACCAAATTACTCTTCTCTTCTTGTCAATCCAATTATTGGACCTCACATCTCCTCATTTGATTGTTTGCATTGTTGAAATGTTCTATTGTGTGTAGGTTGTTATCACTTTTAATATTGTTTGCATATTTACATTTACATAATCAGTTACAATCGTGAGAATTATATTTAAATATATAATTTCACTTAAGTTTATAATTGTATAGTTCTGCTAGAATTTATAAACAATGTGATCTTTAAAACCAGAGAGTATACCTAGAATATTAGGAACTCCATTAGCATCACTCTTTGCATTATCTCAATCTTTACACTATCTACATCATCATGATACTCTAAAGGTCCAATTTCTTCATTATGATAATGATTTGAAAGATGATGACAATTATCGACACATGCATTTACAAAATATTTTTAGTTTTTGCTAAATGTTATTTTCATGATTGTCCTCTATAAGATATCGTGTTACCTCTTTTGGATGATGATGTAACATTACATTGTGCCTTGTGTTTCATACCTACATATGAAAAAAATAAAAGGTGCATCAAATAAATGTGTGTACACTATATATTAATATAATATACATAAACTATATGAATTATAAAGAAACATGAAACACCCATATCTCCCATACTAGAAAAGACAACTTCATCGCATCCTTTATAGGAAAGACGCTCAAAGGACACATGTGGATAAGCCACAACTCCCTTGTAGGGGAAATGCATCGTGTGTCACATCTAGAATATCCTTTTTCTTACTTAGACATAATGGCCTCAACTTACCAAAAAAATGTATGAAAAATAGAAATAATGGTAAAAAATATACCAACTCAATCACTTACCTATAAAAACAATCAAATCTCTCTTTCAATCAATCCCTTCTTCTTTTCTTTCTATTATTCTATTTCTTCTTCCTCTTTTTCAAATTTATTTGTGCATTGTCCGACTGCAACAAAAGTAGGCAACAAAGTCACCAAAGTCTAGATGGGGTTGCCGGAATAGGGCATTTGGGACGTGAGGAGAGAGAAAGAGAGAGTTCAACAAAGTAAAACGGTATAATGATAATTTTCAAAAACTTTGTATGAGTAGTTTTGAAAACACAGGAAAAAAGGGTGAGCATATAAATATAAAGATTTAGGTGTGCGGGTAACAAGTATGTGTATATATATATATATATATGAGCAGAATTTATGTATATTATTGTATGTAATTGATAATATATCATATAAACATTGGCAATTAGAAAATGCCACCATGTGAGTCAATCCAGATTACTGTTTTCATAACTCAACTCACTAATAAAGTGATAATCGATCAGCATTTGTATGATTGTGGTGACTCGGACACAGGAAAAGATTGGGGGTCGTCGGACATGAGTGCTGTACTTCAGTACAACTATCCATCCATGTGACAAGGATGAGAACCCTAAGCATAATTAGTTATACGGAGCTAACTTACACAAAAGTAAATTCTATTTTTCTCATCTAGTTATGTGATCTCATCCAGTCCGTATATGAGAGTAGGTGTTACAAAAGCACGTGACACACACACACACACACACATATATATATATATA
This sequence comes from Brasenia schreberi, assembly GCA_036023115.1. Taxonomy (NCBI): domain Eukaryota; kingdom Viridiplantae; phylum Streptophyta; class Magnoliopsida; order Nymphaeales; family Cabombaceae; genus Brasenia; species Brasenia schreberi. Next base: position 6,789,466 of record JAYKKT010000085.1, on the reverse strand, counting down.
TATATATATATATATATATATATATATATATATATATATATATATATATATAAAAGTGAGATCCAAAAGGTCGCTAAAGTGCATGTCATACGTGACTTGGATTTTGGTGTTAGAACATGAATTCCCAAGAAAACCTGATCCAAACCCCGTTTAGTGTGCTTGCATGGTGTTGTGCTTTACGCCAATTTCTACAGAAAAATTACAAAAAGTAGTCTAACTTTATGAGCAACTCAACCGATAATCATAAGCATTGATCTTTGAATTAGCAAGTCTCCGTGACAAGTTTACTACGGGGAAAATCTGAACAAAGTTTTGCAGTAAAATATAAAAAAAAATTGAACATGTGAATTAAAACGCACGACCTGGAGAAAGATGGACAGAGGGTTATCAGGCTAAATCAAACATGAAAACACGAAGAGTTGGTTACAGAAAAGCGAAAGGATGAAAACAAACAAAGAGATATCTACAATAGTAACAATAGCAGGCTAGAAAATTTGGGGTTAATAGCAAGTTTGATTAGCTGAATCCACGATGCAGAAGGAAATGGGAAAGACCCAAGAGAAAACCCAAACAACGAGGTGCTTGTAGTTTATGCACATGATACAACTCCCGTATTTCCCTCATCATCATAACATTAGCAGTTCCATTGACAAGAAACATATGGCAATTATTTTTCCCTGAATCGTATCGGAAGGTAAACAGCCCATCACACTCGCAACATGAGTCAGCAAATCAACACTGCCCACTTACCACTGCCTTGTCACTGATCTCAGGATCTGGTTCTGACTCTTCCGCTTGCCATAATGTCAGATTGGATCTCCGCAGCAGGCTCGACAGTTTTAGTTTCATCTTTGTCGACCTCAATAGTAGTAGTCATATCCCCGTTACGCAGAGCTGTTATCACTCTTGAGGTCCTTCAATTTTTTAGATGGAAGTTTTGGGAGAGACCTCCGCTGTGGCTTCTTGTGATCCTTCCCAGTCCGTGAACTACCGTTAGTTCTCTTGGTCTCATCCAGGCTCAAGCGCCTCGCTCTCGAAGAGATTGGAGTATTTTCTTGACCCTCGCCTGTCACACTTGAGCTCTTATGACGTCCCAACTTTGGTGATCTCGCTCGAGTGGTTGGTATCTGCATTATCAGCAACTTTTAAGCATCGAAATTCCATATCCAACCGCCTGATACTTGTTTCATAGGAACATTTGATCCTACTAGTAACCTTATTAATTTTATCAAGTAGAATGACGGCAGGAAGTGTGATTACTTATGGAGAACAAACTGATCATGAATAGCATGGCCACACTAGTGGACTTGGGGCACTGAAACTTTCAGCTATATAATTCAGATAGTGAGTGGTATTCTGTCTATATCCACATGTTTCATTCTACAAAAATCAAATTAAACATCTTATTTTCAATTGGTGCTATTTTCCCGTAAAAAGAATGGATATTTAAAGAAAACCTTCATTGTGTAATATGGCATATTCAATGCATCAAACGGAATCCCTCTTGGCAATTCCTTAAGTATTGTCTAAATGGTTCATGCTTTAGCATCTCTGCCTATGTGAGTATGCTAGATGATCTTTAGTTTGTATATAAGGCCCCCAAAGAATTGCACCCACAAACTTTCGATTTAGCATGATACCCTTGGTCCTCTAGCATTGCCCCCTGCTCCTAGAAATGTATCCCCATAGCTATCATATTATAGACAAGATTCTTTATTGATCTAAAAACAATGTAAAATTCATGGAAGCATTTATAGTTCAAGGATTATAATTTCAAATATTAGCAGAACGGATGATAGCTTGATACTTCCATGAATATGAATATGAATTATGATGTGCCTACAGCACACAGCAGTCAACATGGCCCATCTACAGAGCTAACCAAGTAATAAATCAGGCAAATTATTAAAGGATCATTTGCCGGTGCTAGTTAGATGCCTATTCATACTCATGCAATGAGAAACTTGCCCATTTTAAGATTGCTTAATCCATACTTTATCAGGTTGTGTTTTAAAATTGATGAAAAAATGTATCTCAAGTGAGGCCCTTGTTTCATCCAGTTTTGATGAGAACGTGTCACCCTGAGAGTATTTTCACAGCAAAACTGAAAGACACAAGGAGACGATGAACATGTGCAGGCCCATTTCTTATAGGCGATTGGCAAGAAATTCATGAAGTACTAGCCGTTATGACATTGTGATTCCTATGGCACGCCCTCAATGGTGCAACATTAGACAGACATAAAAGGATTATCTTCATTCATTTTCCCTTGTACTCTGGCAAACTGAAGAAAGGATCTGCAGCATACCCCAGAAGCAGACCTTCACCTCCTGGCAACTTGACCAGATCTCTAGGACCATAAATTTGAAAATTTTAGTATCAGTTTAGTACGGTTTGATGTGCATATTATCATACAGATTAGCAAAAGCCACAAATGATTAGACAAACCACAAGCAAGAAGCTACAAGTACCAAGAGTATATATTATTACTACTAATGACGTGTAACTCAAAATATGCATCAAAGTTTTCTTACAAATAAGATAAAAGATTAACATCTGAATGCATGTAATCGCTTCACTTTTTCCACCACCATCTTCTTTCCCGTGTTGGACACCCAGAAAAAGACAAATGCCTTATCTGCTTACCATTCAATGAGTGAGCTATTCTCCACCGTTCTGGACATGAACAACCTTGCTTACTGGTGGTTCTCGTGGTGATCAATTTCATTCAGTAAAGCTAGAAAGCAACCCTCAAGGGAAAACATACAAGTCTGAAAGAAGGGTAACCTGTGAAGGAGGTGATAGCCTTCAGGTCTTAAAACTAGAAATTCATAAAAGTCTCGGGAAGCAAATCACCATTGTAATGATCTCCAGCTTCAATAAGCGGTTCAGCACATGGTTCACGCATAAGTGTTCATCTTTCCATACTAAATTATCATGTCCAAGAACAGATGTATTTGTTAAGAGAATGTCAGACAGCTGGCCAAGGCCCACCAGGACCAATGGGCTGCCAGGGTTAACCTGGCCCAACAGCTAGTTTTTCTAGCCGTTGGGCCAGCTAGCTGGTCATGACCAGCATCCAACAGCTACCTTTCTAGCCGTTGGATGCTGGCCAACGTCCACCAAAGCTCAAGGTCCTCTATATAAACACCTAAAGTGCTCTTTTGTAATCTAAGCCTTGTGTGGCTGATTGTATATATAGATTATCTCATTATATTCAATAAAATGAATTCAGAAAATTTACTTGTTTTCTAACATGGTATCAGAACTTTAGGATGAAAGAACGTTGGTCGTTGCTAGCAGTCGAGTGGTAGTCGCCATAGAGGATGTTGATGATGATTCGGAGTGGCATGAGATGTTGCAATTGTTATTATTCGTGCTTGTCCCTTATTGCTAAACAAAGGAGCAATTCCATTGGTCCAGTGTTCCCTCGTTCAGTAAACACAATAACCAATTCAAATGGTGGAGGAATGAGTGATGAGGAGGAGGCAGTTGCGGAGGTGAGTGGGTGCATGACGGTGAACCCTATCGATGATTGGGCAATTCAAATTGGGCACAGAACCGGCAACGGTTGGCCGATTGCAGAATCGGGTCTGGTAAGGATGCATTAGATGAGAGAAATGGTTGGATCTACGTGGTGACCGGCTCGTCGGATGCTGATCCTGTAAACCCTATGTCGGGGACCCTCTAGTACAGTGTCATCCATAAAAAGCTGCTCTCGATCGTGTTCCAACATGACATGATGATCAAGTTGAACGAGGAGTTCATCATGAACAACTTCAAGATGATCAACAGTTGTCCCTCTCCTTCCTCCATCACTTCCGACCATTGATCCCCGCCTCCCTGAGGTTGATCGATGTTTTCATTAGTAGCCAAAGTGGCAGATTCGTTTCATCCATAAATTGCTTGTTTCTTGGCGTAAATGGTGGTTGTAGTTGGGGTATGTCTTACGTGGTCTTGCTTATGTGATGGAAGGATAAAGGGGAGGACGACAACAGCAACGACTATGGTAAGCTCTTCTGTTTTTTTGTTTTGGTTGCTAGTTGCTCAGAACAGGTGGAAGGAAGCTGCGATAGAGGATTTCATTTGGTGGTTGATGGTGGTGAGCTAGGGTGAGCAAAGGTTTTTATTGAAAATCAAACACCGAGGTATAGAGGTTGATTTCGGGTGAGGTGGTTCGTGGCTAAGGATGGAGAGAATAGGGAAACAATTCTAGTGATAGTTGTTGGTGGGCTATCGGGGTTATAGTAGCAAGAGGGCAAGTTGAATGTGTTGTGTGCTTGACTTGAACTTGGCTCTGGTTTCGGGAAGCGAATAAGAGAGATATGTGACTATCGTAGAGAGAGAAAGAAAGAGGGTTTCTACCCTTTGCTTCTAGTAGAGGTCGAGAGAGAGAGAGGGGGGATGGAAAGGAAGCATGAAGCATAGGCCAAGAGAGAGAGGAATGGAAAGGAAGACAGAAGGTCGACGCTGATGGGTAGCTGGGGACGAGGGCGAACCGGTTGAAAGGCAATGTTGCGAAGGTTGGTAACTTGGTATGGCTCCGATGGTTGGTGTTGGCGAGTCAAGAGGGCTACAGCAATACAATCACAAACACGCACAAAGAGAGAGAAACAAAGAGATGTTGATTCACTTGGGGATGCATTTATACGTGTCGGGTCATGGATCCGGTCCTAGATCCAGACCCATTATGTGTTAGATATGATATAATTGTTGGTCTTGGATCTAGACCCAAGACTATGTCTGAATCCGATTTGATCTTTCTTGGTATTTAGATTAAAGTCAATCGAGGTGTCCTCTTTCTAACTTGTTTATTTTTAACATTTGTTTCATAAATTGTTTGGTGTCTCATTTACAAGATAATTTATTTATTGTTTGTTAGACAATAAGTTGCATCTTTATATGATTAAAATCTTTGTGTTGTGGCTATATGTCACTTTTGTTGGCCTTTTGTTGAAGACCTTTACGATTAAGGTACTTCATATTGTTGGCTATTGGTTAAAGATCAATCAATGTTTGGAGATGCACTTATTATTATTTGATAATTTATAATCTTGATAACTTTGAAGTTGCATTTTCATATGATTAAGATCTCCGTGTTGTGGTTATATGTCACGTTTATTGGCCTTTTGTTGAAGACTTGTGATTAAGGTGCTTCATGTTATTGGCTATTGGTTGGAGATGAGTCAATATTTAAAATGCACTTATTATTATGTTGATAACCTTGTGCTTGATACAAGTATTTGGAAAAAAAAAAGTTTTGCCTTGAGTATTAACTATTCATTTAATATATTTTGTGCATTTTGTGCGAGTGATAAAAATTGTATTTAAAGAATTCTTGTTTTTTGGGACGAACCTTTTATGAAAAAATCCTTGAAAAATATTAAGTTGATTATAAATCTTTTCGTATAAATTTAAAACTTATTTTGATGATCTTGGTTGATTATCCTTGAAATCATAGAATCATGTTTGATTGTTTTGGAATGTTTGAGCTTAGCCTTAAAGCTTGTTTGATTGTTTTGGATGGTTTCAGTTTAGCCTTAAAGCTTATTAGGTATACTAAGGCATTTTGTAATATCATGAGTTTGTGGTGATTCATGAACTTATTTGTTATTTTTGACAATCCTAATTATATGATAAATGTTTTCCATTAAAGAACTTCTTTGAAGAACATATGTCAAGTTTGTAGTTATGGGTTTTAATTATATAAGGTATGTCCTAAGGTAGATCACAAAGATAAGTTTTAATGCATGCAAATACATAGAAAAGGATTGAACAAAAATCAAGTTAGAGCTTCGGAAAAGATTTATGCAGTTGAATATTCTCCTTTTGGAACGAGTGACATTGTCACACATGAAAGATTGAAACAAACTTTCAGTATTTATACCATAAGTTTGAGGGGTTATTAAGGGAATGCCAAGACCTATCAGGTCGTCAGGGTCAACCTGGCCCAATAGCTAGTTTTCTAGTTGTTGGGCCAGCTAGCTCGTCAAGACAAACATGTAATCTAAGCCTTGTGTGGCTCATTGTATATAGATTATCTCATTATATTCAATAAAATGAATTCAGGAAACTTACAGTATTTCATTAGCTTTTCTTATGGCAGATCAACCCAAGGATCCAGAAAGAAGAAACCAAGAAGTTGCACTAAAACATCTAAAAGGAGATGAACCAGTGGATCCACATATATATTAGCTATGTAGCACGGGTACGCCTATTTGGGCGTCATACCCATATCCGGTACATACCGGGTATGGGTACGTGTATGGGTACGTACCCATACGCGTTTTGGCATACTGGTATGTCAATACATATACTGGTACGCATACCCAAACATGGGTACGCCACGTACCGGTACCCGGTACGTGGGTGGACCAGATTCAGGTCAATTGACCTACCAGTACCCGAATCCAATCCAAAAATAAAATAAAACCCTAAGCCTAACTCTCTCGATTCTTCCCCTAGATCTCTCTCTCTTTCTCTCTCTCTCCTTCCGTCCTTCGTCTCACTACAGCTTCCTTCGTCTCAGGCCGATCGTTGATCAGTGCGATCACCGACCGCCGGCCACCGTCGACCACCATCCTTCGTCTATTGACCGCCTGGTACAGTTGTTGCCTTGTTGGTTGTTCTGCTAGAGGTTAACGGCACGGGGCTCATTTCGTATTGAAGGCATCATGATCATGCCGAGCTATCGTGTAGATGGGGCATTTGAGCTTTCTGAGTTATAGTGTTTGTGTGCAATGCAACTGTCTAGCTATCGCCTAAAGCTATGCGAAAGATGGAGCATTTGAGCTCTCTGAGCTATCGTGGAGATGGGGCATTTGAGCTCTCTGAGCTATCATGATCATTTGAGCTCTCTCTCTTTATAACTTGTTGTTCAATGATGACTGATGTTTCGTCACCTAACCTGGCTGATTGATTTTGGAAGTGGGGCTGCCTTGCATTTTGTATCCACTCCATAGACATCCCTACCCTAAGGCCTTAACTTCCATTCTTCTTGGCCGCCAGATTAACTCTTTGTGTGTGCATTATTTCTACTGTGATATATTCAGGTGGAAATGGGGCTCATTTCGTATTGAAACATTGAATTGAAGGCATGCCGACATGTTTCATGTTTGTGACATTATGTGGTTTATGTACACTTACAAGTTACAACATTTTGTGGTTTATGTGAAATAGTTGTCACTTGTCAATGGAATCGGATATATACACTTACAATGTGGTTGCTGTGATATGGGAGTAATCCTGTTATATGTGAGTAAGAGAGCTCAAATGCAATGTTGCATAACAATGAAGCACTGTTATATGTGTGCAGCAATCCTGTTAACAGCAACAATCCTATTCTGTGTGTGTGCATCTTTACTTATTGTTATTCGTATGTCCTTGTGCTATAGTAAAGTCATTCTTAGAGTGTTGTCCTTGTATTGTAAAAGCAATCATGTTAACAGAACAATACACATGATGTATTCTTAGAGTGTTGTCCTTGTGCTATATTCTTGTTGTTTTTACAATAGAATCGTGATTCGTATGTTACATACTCAAAACATGCTTGGCTTCTGAGTCATTCTTTGAGTAGCTTTATGCTTCCAAACTATGGAATGAACATCCTACTTATGTTAACCTTTCTATTGGTATTTGTTAACCTTTCAACATAGTGTTCAATTATCAATTTATCATAGTAAAGATACCCAATGACACCCTCATTTTTTTTATTTTCAGATGTCTAATATGTCTGCTACTGGTAGTACTTCGTCTGCTTCAATCACTAGTAAATTTGCATTTGGAAAACCAGAAAAAGGTTGCCCGCTTTGGGCATATGTGTCATTGTTACAAGACAAAAAGGCAGGAGGTGGAAATGCAAGTTGGCGGTGTAACTACTGTGGTTTAACTTATAAAGGTTCATATTTTAGAGTGAAGTGTCACTTATTAAAGGAAAAAGGAAATGGCATAGTTGTTTGTTCTGGTGTTACTAACCAATATCTTTCAGAGATGAGACAAATTGAGAGAGAAGCACATGAAAAATCTAGACAATTACAAGTTCCCTTACCTACTAGAACTACAAGTTTGAATCCACCTACACTTAATCATTTGATGGAAGTAAAAGAAAAAGATTAGGTGAAAGCCAATTGGCAAAAGCATTTAACAATGAAGCAAGGGATCACTTGACATGTGAAATAGCAAGATTATTTTACTCTGCAGGTTTCCCTTTTAATGTAGCTAGAAACCCTTATTATGTTAGTGCATTCAAATATGCTTCTAACACCTCAATTTTGGGTTTTACTCCACCTAGTTACAATGCAATCACGACTACACTATTACAGAAAGAGAAAGCTCATTTGATGAGATTGCTTCAACCTATCAAAGATACTTGACCAGAAAAGGGAGTAAGCATAGTTACAGATGGGTGGACTGATGTACAAAGAAGACCTTTGATTAACTTTATGGCTATTTCAGATGCAGGCCCTATGTTTTTAATGTCTATTGATTGCTCTGGTGAGGTGAAAGATAAAAACTTTATTGCGGATGAAATTATAAAAGTTAATGAGGTTGGATCTCAAAATATTGTGCAAGTTATAACAGATAATGCACCTGTTTGTAGAGCAGCTGGGATGATTATTGAATCAGTTTATCCTAATATTTTTTGGACACCATGTGTAGTGCACACCTTGAACCTTGCTTTGAAGAATATTTGTCAGCCTAAGAACTCCATAAATAATGAAGTTCCTTATAATGAATGTTATTGGATAACAGATGTCGCTGATAATGCCATTGCTATTAAAAACTTTATCATGAATCATTCTATGAGGTTGTATAACTAGTTTGTGCATCTAAAGTTACTTGCTGTTGCTGAAACAAGATTTGCTTCGACGATTATTATGTTAAAAATAATAAGAACCATCAAGCATGTTCTTCAAAGAATGGTTATCAGTGACCAATGATCTCATTATAGAGATGATGATGTTTCAAAGGCTGCAGTTGTGAAAGATATGATCTTGAATGATATTTGGTGGGATAAGATTGATTATATTTTAAACTTTACAAAGCCTATTTATGATATGCTTCGACTATGTGATACTGATAAGTCAGTCCTTCATTTGGTTTATGAGAAATGGGACTCTATGATCGAGCAAGTAAAGGCAGTTATTTATCAGCATGAAGGCAAAGAGTTGAATGAATATTCCACCTTCTACAAAGTAGTATAGAATATTCTCATTCATAAATGGACCAAAAGTTACACACCACTTCATTGTTTGGCGCATTCTCTAAATCCGAGGTAAACTCTTTTAAGTTTTACGATTTAAATAACTTTATTTCTGTTCTTATTATGTTGATACTTGATATTTTTGTTTTCTATTTTGTAGGTATTATACAAGGCAATGGATTGAAGAAGTTCCTAATAGAATTCCCCCACATAAAGATAATGAAATTTGTGAAGGAAGGAATAAATGTCTGCGAAGGTTCTTTCAAGATCCAAAAGAAAGGCTAGAAGTTACAAAAGAATTTGTGAAATTCTCAAGCAATGAAGAACTTGGACAATTTGATTGTTTGGAAAATAGATGGAGTTTATCTCCAAAAGAATGGTGGGTTATTCATGGGTCATCAATTCCTAAGCTTCAAACGATCGCTTTAAAGCTTCTTTCGCAACCATGCTCGTCTTCATGTTGTGAAAGAAATTGGAGCACATATTCCTTCATCCATTCTTATAGAAGAAATAAGTTAAAGCCTCAAAGAAGTGAAGATTTGGTTTTTGTTCATACAAACCTTCGTCTTCTTTCAAGAAAGAGTAAGGATTACGTGCAAGGTGAAACAAAAATGTATATTAGAAAATTGCTAATATACAATGGCGAGTTAATGCCTGGCTGTAATAAGGTGTTAGTAGGAACATGTCGGGGGTCATTGCAGATTTAGAGAGAAACCACAATAAAGAAACAAATATAAATTAATTTTTAAAAGAATAACAAAAACATATATCCAACAAATTTATAAATATGGATCCATGTAAACACAAAATTTAGAGCCAATTCAAGAACATGTTTATAAAATTTAAATCACCATTAGTTTTTGTATATAAATTAACAAAATCATTAAGAATTTGTTAATAGATAAAATGCATTTTGTGTAAGATTGTGAAAGAAAATATATATACATCATGTGAATTTGGAAAAGCAAAAGAAACAAAAGAATGACAGGAAAAGAGACAGAGAAAAAAGAAGAAGAAAAAGGTAGAGGAAGAAGAAAAAGAAAATATAGAAAATAAGAAAAAGGATGAAAAGTAGGAGGATGAAAGTGGAGGCAAAAATTAAAAAAAGAAGTGATTACCACCAAAAAATGGAGCAAGTTAGCTACTCTTCATGGACACTACAAAAGTTGAAAAGCGGCTAGTACAGATATACTGGCAGATATACCGTGCTATCAATAACATAGATCCACACCATCAACCAAGCAAGCTTGAGCAAATCAGACACAGCTTGAAGACATCCCATTTGAATGGTCACTTTAGTTAGTTCTATTTATCAATTGATTCTAAATTTCATTAGCTACATTAGGTAGGTTTTTTTAATTTCATTTGCACGATCAAGAGCATTCCTGCTATATTGGAAACATGAAGTTACTATGGCAAATCCAACTGGATATATACATGAAGAGTCCTCATGTAAGAACAGTCCTCATCCAAAGTTTCACAAAATACTTAGAAGTTAGAAATACTAAATTAGTGGTGATTCATGTTTCACAATGATGTTTGAGAATAACTTACTGTTTGAACACATAAGTGTTGGAAGGAAACAATAAATAATAATCTAGCTTATGTGGAGTTAACTATTAGCATGCCACAGGATCACACTCTATGGAAACAAGGAATCCATGACCCAAGAATTAGTAGTTGTTGCGATGTTGAGTTGTCACTTATTTTACTTTTGAAGAACTCCCTGTTAATTGTTATATATTTTATTTTACTTTTTATTGTAACGATAAGTTAGCATAAGAGAACAATGCTTAGCTACATAATTGGCACTAAATGCTATTGACAACAGAGACTCCCCTTCCGACGTTTGCATTGCTTTGATCAACATATTTGATTAATTACACAAGTCTTGTAGTAAGGAGACGGTTTTACTATGCATGAGTTCATTCTAGTGCCTTAAATTGAATTTTTGTTTTCAGGCACTAGCAGATTGCAACTGGCTTGGAGAAGATACCTTTGGAGGAAAATTAATAAACTACACTGTTAAAAAAGTGGGAAAAAAAATACTTTGATGAGTTGAGACAATCTTAAAGGAGATAAATGTTAGTATTGCAGTTGGTTAATGGGAAGACGTTGGCAAGATTCTTGTACATTGTCCTAAGGGCATTTGTATTCGTAAGTCCCCCCAACTTGTCTAACTAATCCAAGACTTCAAATTTATTATGTCATATATTTCATAAGGTTATTCCAGAGGTTGGATGTGCAAAATATGAATAGTATCTTACTGATAACACAACAAAACTATAGGTTAGCTGGAAAAGATTTGGCGGAAAATTAACAGATGTTAAGCTGTACTCTATGTGCACACTTGAAGAATGAATGAATTTGATAAGATACAAACAGCAAATGAGTCTTGTGGCACTTTATCCGCATACATTGAGTGCTGCCAATATTACAAGACTTGTTTACGATCATGCATGCAGATTAGGTTCAATGAGAAAATATGCTTGAATTGCTACAACTTTCTTGATTGTACAATATATTGTGAAGCAACTGAGTGCACTACAACAAATGTTTGAGTCTAATAAATGAAAAAGTTTAAGTCACCTTTGGGATAAGGGTCACAATATTGGCTGTAAAGATTTTGAGATTCACTGATACTGAATAACAGCATGCATGAGTTATCTCTATGAAGTCATCGACAATGCAAATGGACCTACTAGAATTAACTTAAAGGTAAAGAACATGCATATCTCTACACGAGTCTGAAATAAAGGAAAAGTGGGAAACAATGATTAATACAAGAAACGCAACAAAAACTATGAAAAGTAAAAGAAAACAAAAGTTTGTATCTCAAAACGTGAATAAATCGCACCCACGGCCGAAAAAGCATGGTTTCGCAAATTAAAGTGGCAAAATATCCCTTTATGCAAGTGCATATGGAGGAGAAATGAAGAAAAAAACATAAAGGCCAAAGTTCATGAACAATAGGGTTTGGCTCATGCACCGGCCAAAACAGGCCTTGTTTCGTATCGAAATTTCCTTCAATACGCTACAGATTGTATTGTACGATATAGATTGATATGCACTCCATATGATCTTGAGGTTTCATCAATTTATTAGTTTGAGGAAAATTGTTCACATCCTTAGACTCCATGAGCTTGCTTACTGCTTATGCGAAAATTCGAAGTATCCATCAGGAGGAGGATTTATTAATTTAAATATCGATTATTTAATTAAAAGAAGTTGTGTTAGTTAATATTTATTAGTTTAATAAGTAATTACTAAATTGCACTTTAACTTATAATCAATAATTACACAAGTATCTTTATTATTTAATTACAAATTTAGTTATATTATTACACTAAATACCGAATTAAATATTTAATTAAAATAATGGTACGCAATTATAATTGTTTGAAATTATACTATATATTGTTTGAAATTCTATTATATACTAATTATGTAACGAATTTTCTTTAATAATATTATTTTGATTAGTAATGCTACTTAATAATATTATTAATTAAATGGCATTAATAACTGAAGAATATGAATCATAATTAAAGTTAAATACTAATTTAAGATAGTAACTTCTGTTTTCTTTGTATTAGTTAAATATTTTTACTTAATTAAAAGAAATAATTAACTTATTTTGAAATAATTATTATTTTACACAAATAATCTTAGTTTAAAAATTAATTACTAATTTACGTTAACAACTTTTAATTTAATTATATTAATTATTTTTCATTAACTCCGCCCATGTAAGGGATCACCCTTGCATGGTCGGTCCCAAGCCTGGTTAAAAGAGAAGGGTTGTGTTACGCTTCCGATAGCCAACATAAAACCTTGTCAGATTTTATACCATGGATTACACAAATTATGAGCATTGTGTTGGGGCGTCCCCTTTTAGCGATATGCTTCAGAGTCCGAACGCAATGAAAAGTAAGGGTCACTACATTTTCGCCCGAATATAGTGAATCAATTGCAGAGAGGGTTTTCACATCATGGACGGGTGTGGGTAAATAAGTTAGTCTCACTATATTTTCGCCCGAATGTAGTGAATAAATTATAGAGAGGGTCTCCACATTTTCAATATGGATGGATGAGGGTGTAAAAAAGCTAGTCCTAGATAATAAGATTCGTATTGGTTCTTGGAATATCATAACATTGTTCGGTAAGCTAATAGAGGTGGTAGATACTATGATTTGGAGAAAGATTCATAACTTATATTTATAAGAGATAAAGTATGTTGAAGAAAAAGCAAAGGAGATCGAGGATACAAGTTTTAAATTATGGTACTCAGGTAAGAAAAAAACTCGAAACGGAGTTAGTATTATCATAAATAAAGATTTAAAGGATAGTATAGTAAACATACAATGATATGGTGATCGAATCATGACATTGAAATTAGTATTAGGAGCAAAGGTTTTGAATATAGTATAAAGACGGCTTTTTGGGAAGAGTTAGATAAGGTGATTCAATGAATTCCACAAAGAGAAATGATTTGTTTAGGAGGAGACTTAAATGAACATGTCAATAAAGATGCATTAGGATATAAGGTATTCATACAAACTTTGGTTTTGGAGATATAAATGAAGGTAGAGAGATTTTAAATTTTGCTATAACATTTGATTTTTTTATAGTCAATACAATCTTCAAAAAAACGATATGAACATTTAATTACTTATAAGAGTGGCTTATCACAAACACAAATTGATTATTTTATTTGTAAGAAAAAAGATAGAGTGTGTTGTAAAGATTGCAAGGTAATTCCAAAAGAAAGCTTAACCACCTAACATCGACTTTTAGTTATGGATTTATAGGTAAAAAAGTGGACAAAAAAGAAAAGAGTGCATTGAGTTAACAAACAACAAACAAACAACAACTAAGCCTTTTCCCATACTAGACGGGGTCGGCTACATGGATTCTTTGTTTCCACAGATCCCTATTGTGTGCCATATTAGCAGTTAACTCCCAAAGTGGACAAAAAAGAAAAGAGTGCATTGAGTTATTTATACTAAATGACGGAACCTCAAAAGCGAGAAAGAAGGAATATTTAAACACAAAGTCCTTCAAGGAGATTTTTGTAATTTGATCAAAAAAGAAAGACCTTCACATGATATTTATTGATCTAGAAAAAGCTTATGATACGGTACCGAGAGGTTCTTTGGAGAACTTTGAAAAAAAGAGGTATCCCATTGACATATATTAACCTTATAAGAGACATGTATGATGGTGCAAAAACATGTGTGAGGACTCATGAAGGAATGACAAACTTCTTTAAGGTTAATATTGGGTTACATCAAGGATCAACTTTAAGTCCATACTTATTTATAATGGTGATGGATGAGTTAACAAAACATATTCAAGATGAAGTACCTTAGTGTATGTTATTTGCGATGACATTGTATTAGTGGAGGAGTCTAAGGAAAAAGTTAATAGAAAATTGGAACTATGGAGAGAAACATTAGAAAGCAAAGGCCTCCGACTTAGTAGAACAAAAACAGAATATATGGAATGTAAGTTTGATCATTTGGTTACTTCAAAAGACATAAAAATTAAAATTGGCACACATTGCATTCCCCAAAAGGAAAGTTTTAAATACCTAGGGTCAATTTTTTAGAGTGAAGGAAGAATTGATGGAGATGTTACACATAGAATAAATGATGATTGGTTAAAATGGAGAGGAGCATCAGGTATTCTTTGTGATAAGAAGATACCATTAAAATTAAAAGGTAAATATTATAGAGCATCAATTAGGCCTGCCATGTTTTATGGTTCTGAGTGTTGAGCAGTTAATCATCAACATGTACAAAAGATGTCTGTGACAGAAATGAAGATGTTGAGATGGATGAGTGGTCATACAAGAAAAGACCGTATACATAATGAAGTTATTAGAAACAAATTAGGAGTGGTACCAATTGAGGATAAAATGAGAGAACATCGTTTAAGATGGTTTGGACATATAGAAAGAAGATCAAAAGAAGAACCTGTAAGAAGGTTAGAAAAACTAAATTTGGAAAGTATTAAAAGAGATAGAGGACGACCACAAAAGTGTTGGAAAGAAACAATAAAGAATGATCTAGGTTATTGGGAGTTAACTCCTAACATGGCACACGATAGGGATATGTGGAAACAAAGAATCCATGTAGCCGACCCCGTCTAGTATGGGAAAAGGCTTAGTTGTTGTTGTTGTTGTTGTTGTAAAGTCTTTCAAGGAGATGCTTAGAATTATGTTGGTACACCTTGTGATATGTGGAACAATATGGCTGTACATATCAGGAAAGTGGCAAAAGATGTATTAGGTAAATCTAAGGGAGGTGTACCGGCACAAAAAGAAGTTTGTTCGTAGAGTGAAGTAGTGCAAAATAAAATCAAGGCAAAGAGGGCATGTTACAAATTATATTATGCTATGAAAACTAGTGAAACTTTATACGCTTATCAGAAAAGAAAAAAAAAAGCGAAAAGGTCGTCAGTGAAGTAAAAGCTAAAATTTGGGAGGATTCATATAAAAAACTCAACTCAAAAGAGAGTGAAAGAGATATTTTTAGGATAACTAAAGCTAGAAATAAGAAAACTAAAAATCTTAATTTTGTTAGATGCATCAAAGACGAAGATGAAAAAATTATAGTGACAAATGATGATATAAAAAATAGATGAAAAAACTATTTTTATAAGCTTTTTAATGGAAATAAACATGTTAGTATTAGCTTAACCAGTGTTATCAGTATCGCACCGTGCGTATCGTATCCTCTAGTGTATCGTAAAACACAAGTTATCGCATTGTATCATGTGATACAGGCCGTATCGCACGATACGGTATCGCCTGTATCGTGCGATACGAGCGATACGACCAAGGACCCCTTATAAAGGGTCCCTGGCAGAACCGGAACCCGTCTTTTTTGCGAGTTTTCTCTCTCTCTTCAGACCTCTCCAAGCTCCCTAAGAACCGTTCTTCGCCTCTTTGGTGTTCAAGACTCCAAAAACATGCTCTATGGTGTCTGTACAAGCCTCCTATTTCGGATTTAGGTATATTTTTAGTATTTTTCTTCATTTTTTTTCTTTTTATTTTTTTTGTTTATTTGTATTTTTATTTTTTTAATGACAAAATATGAAGTTATTAAGTGTGTGGATATGATTTTTATTGCATTCATGAAGTGGGAGGCACTCTAATTGAATGTTATTTGACGATTGGGGATTTACGAAGCGTTTTTATTTTCAGGTTTTTATTGAATTAAAGTAATCAATTGAGATGGCAGGAAGGGGTGTTAGAGACTCCCATTCTCGTTCTGATGATCCGGCATGGCAGTGGGGTACACCAATTGAGGGTTCTAAATTAAAGATCATATGTTTATTTTGTGAGAGGGTGGTTAGTGGTGGAATTTCAAGGTTGAAACACTACCTAGCAGGTACTAGGAAAGAAGTTGCTCTATGCACAGGCAGAGTTAGAAGTTTGCCAGAAGGTATTAAATGGTAATGTCTGTAGATGATTCAGATTATACACGAAAGGAGACAACAAAATGATGATTTGGAGATGTTTGAAGAAGATGATGATGCTAGATTTGTATTCACTGATAGTTTGCCTTCAGATACTAGAACAGAGATTGATAGTAGCAGTTCACGAGCACCTAGCAGGGAAAGAGGGTTGCTGAATACTTTGGAGGTGATAGAAGAGGAAGTTTAGGAAGGAGTAGAGAAAGAGTTTTTTCTAACATACATTCATTTTCTTCTCCTAATACTACACCTGGTGCTCAACCTGTAATTCGTGCTGCTATGGCTTCAAAACAGTTGCATGATCAGGTAGACTTGTAGTGGGCAGATGGTTTTATGATGCATGCATTCCATTCAATGCAGCAAAC
Organism: Brasenia schreberi; assembly: GCA_036023115.1. Taxonomy (NCBI): domain Eukaryota; kingdom Viridiplantae; phylum Streptophyta; class Magnoliopsida; order Nymphaeales; family Cabombaceae; genus Brasenia; species Brasenia schreberi. The sequence continues at coordinate 6,772,417 of JAYKKT010000085.1, read as the reverse complement.
AATTTTCATTTTCAAGCAATGGCAGATGCAATTGCTAACATCAGTCTAGGATACAAGATGTCCTCCTATCGAAAGTTGAGAGGAAAGATCTTATATAAGACGCATCATTGAAGTGCAAGAATATTGTTCGACATTGAGAGAGTCATAGAAGGAGACAGGTTGCACTATCATGGCAGATGGATGGACAGATAGGTGAGAAAGTACCTTGCTAAACTTTCTTCTCTACTGTCCTAAAGGACTTATGTTTTTGAGATCTTTGGACATGTCAGAGGAGAGGCACACTGCGGATATTCTACGATAAGAATTTGATAAGGTTATATAAGAGGTTGGGCTAGATAATGTAGTCCAATTGATTACAGATAATGCAGCTAAAGGAGTTAGCTGACATTTATGAGACTTTCTACTGGACACTAAGTGCAACTCAATGTTTAGATCTCATCCTTGAGGACATTGGTGAGATCGATGAAATAGAGGCAACAACTGAGTGTTGCCAAGATATTACAAAATTTATTTACAGCCATGCATTTGTTTTGTGTATGATGAGGAGATACAGAAAGTGCGGAGCTTCTTTGATCTGTACAGCATATTGTGAGACAGAAGCAAGCATTGAAGAGAATGTTCGCCTCAAATGAGTGGCAACAATTTGCAGAGTTGCCTTAAAACAAAATAAATAGAAAGTTGAATGAGATTTCCGAGACAGTCTCCAGGAGTACATTTTGGAATGCATGTGTTAGACTGTTGAGGATTACATGTCCTTTAGTAAAGGTTTTGAGATTGGCTGACAGCGAGGAGAAACCATCAATGGGCTACCTTTATGAAGCCATGGATAGGGCAAAAGAAGCCATCAAAAATAATTTTAATGGAAAAAAAAGAGATTATGTGTCTGTGTGAAAAATAATTGATAATAGATGGAATAAACAATTGCATCAGCCTATTCATACAACAATATATTATCTAAACCCATCATTCAGGTACTTAGCAACCTTCAAAAGGGACGGTGAGGTTAATCGATGCATCATTGATTGTATTGATGGATTAATACCTGATGAGAGCAGAGCAGATGCTATACATCGAGAGATGGAGATTTATGATAATGCTCTTCACTTGATGTGCAACAGGTTGTGAAAGGAATTTGAGTGTCTTTGAACACATCCATACAAAGAAGCGCAACAGGTTGGAACATAAGAGACTAAATGATTTAGTTTTTATTCGTTGTAACATGCGTCTTTGTGAAAGGTAATGTTGTATTACTTAAATGTTTAATTCAATAAATTGTTTGACTTCACTTGTTCATGTTATTTACTAATTGTTTATCTTTGTTTGTTGTAGGCAATTAAAAAAAAGTAAATAGACAAGAAAGCCAATTTGATCCAATAAGTTTGGATAATTTTGATATATTAGAAGATTAGATTATAGAAGATAGTGAAAAACATGTTGTCCTAACTGAAGAAGACATTCCATGGATTAATTTGGAATGAGCGCAACAACAATATCAAGGAGATGAAGAATTTGATTTCCATGCATAAGGTGTGACTACTGATGATGATGATAAGGATCTTCAGCAAGGAGAAGATGAAGATTATTTAGTTGATGATCCTGATTATAATTTGTAAAATGTAAATGTATTTCATTTTTTTTATTCAAAATACGTAAATTTGGATGCAATTGTTCAATGTTGAATGCTCAATTTGTACTAAACTTTGCATTATATGAATTTAAAGCAATTACCAGATTTTTTCAGATTTTTCTTGATCTTTTTCAGATTTTTACTAATTTTTCTTGATTTTTTAATTAATTTTTGCATTATTTTAATAATAAAGTATGATACGGGCGATACGATACGATACGCCCGTATCGTGGAGCCCAACGATATGCGATACGATACGCATCAGACAACACTGAGCTTAACAGAGTTAGCCAAATCAGAAAAGTATATAAACCATAATTTTTACCGATATATTCAAAAGAATGAAGTCAAATAGAAAAGACAATATTCCTACAGAAGTTTGGAAAATCCTAGAAGAAACGTAAATCACTAGGCTCACAAGACTATTTAATGAAATATAAAGAAACCAAAAGATGCTCGAGAAATGGAGAGCGAGTACACTTATACCCATATGCAAGAACAAGGGAGACATTCAGAATTGTGTGAATTATCGGGGTAGTTAATGAGTAATACTATGAAATTATGAGAAAGAATTATCGAAACATAGGTTAAGACAAGTATCGAGTATAACAAAAAAACAATTTGGATTCATGTCTCGTAGATCTAATGTTGAAGTGATTCACCATTTGAGACGTCTTATGGAATATTTTAGAGCAAAAAAGAAATACCTTCACATGATATTTATTGAACTAGAAAAAACTTACAATAGGGTACCGAGGGAGGTTCTTTGGAAAACCTTAGAAAAAAGAAGTATACTATTGACATACATAAACCTTATAAGAAACATGTATGATAGTGCAAAAACATGTGCGAGGACTCATGAAAGAATGACCGACTTTTTTGAAGTGAATATTGGGTTACATCAACGATCAACTTTAAGTCCGTATTTATTTATAATGGTGATTGATGAGTTAACAAAACATATTCAAGATGAAGTACCTTAGTGTATGTTATTTATGAATGACATTATGTTAGTGGAGGAGTCTAAGAAAAAAGTTAATAGAAAATTGGAACTATAGAGAGAAACATTAGAAAGTAAAGGCTTCCAACTTAGTAGAACAAAGACAGAATATATCAAATGTAAGATTGATCATTTGGTTACTTCAAAGGACATAGAAATTAAAATTAGCACGTATTGCATCTCCCAAAAGAAAAGTTTTAAATACCTATGGTTAATTTTTCAGAGTGATGGAAGAATTGATGGAGATGTTATGCATAGAATTAATGTTAGTTGGTTAAAATAGAGAGGAGCATCAGGTATTCTTTGTGATAAGAAGATACCATTAAAGTTAAAAGGTAAATAGTATAGAGTGTTGGAGACTATGTCACACGGGTGCGGGTGTGGGTGCGGGATACGGCAAATTTCAAAAATTTTGGGTGCGGCGACACGGCTAGGGTATATAATATTATATATTATATATAATATTCAAGCTACATTAATCAATCATAATACAACTAGTATTTACTAATTTTGGGTGCACATGGGTATCAATTAGCAAGTTCCCTAATAATGATCTAAAACTTACAATGATTTTACGAGCTGCAAAATATCAAAGTTATGGATTCAAAGAGTTTCGAGATCTTTTATAGGATATAACATATACTAGTATTTGTGCTAGGATCCACTAGTGATGTCATACTCTTCTGTTCTATTGATCTGGCAATGTTCCTGGTCTTTAAATGTGTTTGGTGACAGAGATTATTCTGTGCAAAGGCATACAGTATGGAGTCAAGAATCCAATCAGATTGAGTAACAAGAAACCAATTGTTCGCACCCAAATCATTCCAACTAATATTGTATACATCTATAATAGCAAGTACACAACTTTATATTAAAGCAAAACATATAAATGGTAAACAACTACTAATTTCATCATAATACGCAAATCAATCTTCATTATCCGGACCCATTTATCCGTGAGTTACCAAAAAAAAATTGCAAAAAGAAATTTTTTTTTGGTCATGCCGCACCGACACGGTGTCAGTGTCGCACCAGTGTCGAGGTCAACACTCCACCCCTTAGAAGTGTCTGTGTGACTTAGGTTGGAGATCAAGTGGACGACCTCCAAGAGGGAGAGGCTGCAATAGCCAAGAGGGCGTCGACCTCTATTTCTGCATCTTTATTCAATGTTAATGCATATTATTTGATCTTGATGTCTCTCTAGATACAAAATCAACATAGAGCACTAAGAGCAACAATTAAGCCTGCCATGTTTTATAGTTCTGAGTGTTAGGCCGTTCATCATCAACATGTACAAAAGATATCTGTGACAAAAATGAAAATGTTGAGATGGATGAGTGGTCATACAAGCAAAGACCGTATACATAATGAGGTTATTAGAAACAAATTAGGAGTGACGCCAATAGACGATAAAATGAGAGAATATAATTTAAGATGGTTTGGACATATAAAAGAAAACCTCTAGGAAGGTATGAAAAACTAGATTTTGAAAGTATTAAAAGAGGTTAATGACGGCAACAAAAGTGTTGGAAAGAAATAATAAAGAATGATCTAGCTTATTGTGAGTTAACTGCTAATATGGCACATGATAGGGGTCTATGGAAACAAAGAATCCATGTAGTTGACCCCGTCTAGTATGGGAAAACGCTTAGTTGTTGTTGTTGTATATTAATTATTTTTCATTAATTATTACTTTATGCTAATAAATTTAATTTGCTTATGAATTATTAATTTATGTTAATAACTTTTATTATGTTTAACTAATTATTAGTGTAAGTATTAAATTATGATTAATAACCTTTAATTCTATTAATCTTATTAATTACTTTACTTTAGGTCTATTAACAAAAATTGAACTTTTCTAAATTATCATTAGTAACTTATAAATTATATTATTTGATGTTCATTATATCTTTTACTATAAATCAATGTCTCACATAAACGAGGCTTGGTTTATATGGTGGGATGATCCCTATGTAATAATCTTTATGGGATGATCCCTATGTTCATTATATCACCAAATTTATCTTCAACCATGCTTTTGTATTATTTATGAAGAAGAGATATAGAGATGGTGTAGAGATCTTTCGTACAACTGCAACTCGATTTACAACTAATTTCTTATGAATACATAATATTATTAAACAAAAATAAGCCTTGAAGAGAATATTTTCTTCAGATGAGTGGCAACAGTTTATAGAGCTACCTCAAAATAAGAGAAACAAAAAACTTAATGAGATTTCAGAGATAGTCTTTAAGAGTATATTTGGAACTTCTGTGTTACACTATTAAGGATCACATGTCCTTTAGTCAAAGTTTTGAAATTGACTGACAGTGTGAAAAAATCGTCTATAAGCTATCTTTATGAAGCCATGAATAGGGTTGAAGAAGCTATTAGAAGCAATTTTAATGGAAAAAAGAGAGATTATGTGTTCGTGTAAAATATTATCGATAATAGATAAAACAAATAATTGCATCAACCTATTCATGCAACAACTTAATACCTAAATTCAACTTAAAAGTGATAGTGAGGTTAATTGAGGTATCATTGTTTGCATAGACAAATTTGTTCCTGATAAGAGTAGAGTATATGCCATACATCGAGAAATGAAAATCTACAATAATGCTCTAAAATTGATGGGCTTGCTTGTAGCCGTTTGCAATAGTACTAATATGCGCCAAAGTAAACTGGTGAAAAAGGTTTGAAAGTGATTGGCCAAACCTGAGAGATTTTGCAATAAGAGTTCTGAGCCAAACCTATAGTGCAACTGGTTGTGAAAGGAATTGGAGTGTCTTACATATCCACACAAAAAAGCACAACAAGTTGGAACATAAGTGACTCAATGACCTAGTTTTCATCAGTTGTAATATGCAGCTCCGACAATGGTAATAAAAGGTTAGTTACTAATTAAGGATTCAATTTAATATTTTATTTTATTTAATTGTTAATGGTATTTACTTATCTTAGAGGAGTGGATTATGAAAGATAGAGAAGCAAATACATTCCTAACTGAAGAAGACACTAAATGGATTAATTTGGAAGGAGCACAACAACATCAAGGGGATGATTTTGATTTTGAAGTTGGTGGTGATGATCTTGAATAAGGAGGAAAGATGAAGATTATTTAGTTGATCCTGATTACAATATGTAATTCTTTTTTCAATTATGAAAGTTATAATTTTGCTAAGGATGTACTGCTTAAATGCTTTATAGATTGAAAATTGAATGGTGATTATGAATATTTACTCAATTTATCCATCATTGAATTGTTTTTAATTATCCTGATTTTTCTTGAATTTTTATGATTTTATATTATTTAAAATTTTTAGTATTAAAAAGTGATACAGGACGATATGATACGATATGCATCATGGACCAAAACTATACACGATACGATACGCATCGAACACCAATGATCATGACTTCAATTAGCTGCCAACATTCATAGTATAACTTAAATTTTTGGACCAAAGTGATGAATTGTCACATCATATGCCACAACACCTAAGGCATGTTATCGTGTCACAACCTCAATTAGTTCATTTCCGGTTTTAAAACTAAATTGATGAATGGCTGAAATCTTAGGGTACTAAAGAAATGATTTCCAAACCTCAGGCTACTTAGACGCAAATACCCAAATTTCAAGGTACTTATGAGAAGTGTTCCCTTATTTATAACATTACTATCTTTTATTGGATTTCTCATCTAGTAAGTTTGATACCAATTGCCCAAACCTAAGAGTTCTTATAGTAAAAAATGTAGTGTAATCTGGTAGAAAAGAAATTAGAGTGTATTACTATCTTGTTTTGGATTTCTGGTGTAGTAAGTTTGATGCCAATTGTCCAAACCAAGAGTTTTTATAATCAAAGTTTTCAAACAGAAATGTAGCGTAATCTGGTACAAAAGAAATTAGATTGCTTCTACCTAAATTCATAAAAAGCACAACAGGTTGCAAACGAAAAGCTCAATGACCTTAACTTTGGACAGTATAACATGTAGTCATGCAAGAGGCAATGTAGTTGAAGTCTTTAAATTAAGGACATACTTTACTTTTGAAGTTATCTACCATGGTACTATCTTTGTAAGCAATTGCAGAAGTTATTCTCTCGAAGGTGCAATAAATAATTTGATCCCATTAGCGTCACAAAAGTTAGACTTTTTAATCAAAAAGTGTGATACTCTCGATGTGACATGCTAGGATCTTTCTTTGAAGGTTTGGCATTAATTATTAGAAACTTTGGTACAGTATACATGACAATGTTTTAGTCCTTTACCAAAAGATAGATTTGAAATACGATTTGTTCCAATAATGCATACAAACTGGTTACTGGAACCTCCAAGGTGTGGGGCAAAAGTGTCTACTAGATTTGCACTTCACAAGGGTGAAACCGCAAACTTCCAAAACAAGGTAGAGTTTCCAAAATCAGAAACTCACATGGCCTTGGGGAAAATTTTGCATCCTAAGTGAAGACGCTTCCCTTTTCAAAAGTGTGTTTTATAAGTACTTTAGTCCTTGTCAAATTTAATATATTTCACTTTCCAATCAATTCCTGTGGGAGTTCCTACCCCATTCCCACTCGTTTCCATTATGATTTTCTCGTCACTTTCTTGTTGATCCTCTAAATATTTGTTGCTAATCGAAGGTTGAATCGCCCAAGTTGTAATTCGTTAAAGCGTCAAGATATCAAAGCATTCGAATATAGATGTCATACGCCAAGAACACAACAAAAGTAAAAAACAAGAGAGTCAAACTGTAAACAAAAGTTGTGCTAGATAGCATAATCTTTATTGAAGAGAAAGGGGATATATATATAGAGAGAGAGAGAGGTTATAAAGTGAGAAAGGGAGAGTAAAAGGCGAGTGTTCAGCTGCAAGTGCTGGCCAGACTTGGACATCAACGCCTCCAACGGTTATGGTTGTAGGCCCTAGTGGTCCGCGCCATTCATAACGAGTGCACGGGCTTGTTGCCTATTACATTTAACACCCTCTTCAAACTTACGGTGAATATACTAAAAATTTATCCAACAAAAAATGAAAGCGAGTAGGAGAGAGAGGGTGAAAAAATCAGTTAGTTGCATCTTTGATGTGACATAACACAAAGTTATCTTCTTTTGTAAGTATTATTCACGAACAAAATAACAATTCATCTTAATATGCTTTGTCCATTCATGAAAAGTATTGTTAGAAGCAATGTACATGACGCTTTTATTGTCACAATACATAGTGACAGGTTTTTGAGAAGTAATGCCCATATCGCTCAGAAGAGCTGTAATCAAAGAAATCTTCGTAGCAACAGTAGTCATTGCTCGATATTCTGCTTCGGTCGAAGAGAGTGATACCTTATGCTGCTTCTCGCACTTCAAAGAGATTAGTGATTCACCTAAAAAAACACAAAAATCAATCATAGAGTGTCTGTTGTTGACATATTCACCCCAGTCAGCATTCGTATACACAAATAAATCAAAAGATGAAGAAGAAGTTAAAAGAACCCCCTTGTTTGTCGAGTTTTTTACATATCAAATAATACACATAATAGCACTCATGTGAACATTAGGTAGGTGCTTGCTGAAATTGACTGGTTGTATGAACTGCATGAGAAATGTTAAGATGGGTAATAGTGAGATATGTAAGGACACCTATGAGTTGTCAGTAGAGGGGTGGGGTCATCTAATCTTTATACATCAGTGGATCTTAACTTAGTACCAAGAACTTCAGGAATATCCACTATTTTGTTATTTGTGATACAAGATCTATCAATTATATCATTTACAAATTTAATTTAAGACATAAAGTAACCATAATTGTTTCTAATAATTTCAATATCAAAAAAAATAGTTAAGAAGACCTAAGTCTTTCATATCAAACTCCTGGTAAAGGTTATATTTAACCTCTTGAATCCCCATCACTCTCAGTGATGATCATATCATCCACATAAAAGAATAAAATAACAATACTTACATCTGTCTTTCGTACAAATAAAGCAGTGTCAATATAACAAGATATAAAGCTATGCAGATGCATGAATTTTTCAAATTGATCAAACCAAACCTTGGGTTTATTTCAAGCCATATAATACTTTTTGTAATTTAAGAACATGATCATGGAAGAACATCAAAACCGAGAGAAAAAGTTATATAAACATCTTCAGTTAAATGTCCATTCAAAAAATATTTTTAACATAAGTTGATATATATTCCAATTTTTAATAGCACTAAGAGTTATGAGCATTCTAATAGTAATCATTATAGTAACAGAAGCAAACGTTTTATCATAATCAATTCCATATTCTTGGGCATAACCCATGGCTATCAATCTGGCCTTATATCTCTCAATATTACCATTGCTATGAGTTTTAATTTTACAAACCTATCGACATCCAATAATCTTCTTATCCTTAGGCATAGATACAACAGTCCATGTTTGAGCTTTGTCTAAGGCTTTAAGTTCATCACTAATTGCATCTTTCCATAATGAAATACCTTTAGCTTGATAATAAAATTTGAGTTTTTTTACTTGATTAAGAGTTGCAATCAAATTCTTTCATTGTGGTTCAAAAAATTCATAGGAAACAAAATGTTAAGGAGGTTTTGAAACTCTAGGTTCTAAACACATGTTATCAGATTCTCTATGTCATCTAGTATAATATAATGGAAAGGGTTCAATGATGAGTTGTAGATCAACAATTTTATTTTAGACATCACCAGACTCAAGAGGAATATCTTGATAAGCTTCAGAGTCACAATCATCGTCTTCTTCTAGATTAAAGAATTCCTGAGATAAAGATGATTCAGAATTTCAGAAAGATTTAGTCTTATAGTAAGACTCATTTTCAAAGAATTTTACATCCTTAGAAACATATAATTTATTATTACAAAACAACAACAAACAACAACTAAGCCTTTTCCCATACTAGATGGGGTTGGTTACATGGATTCTTTGTTTCTGCAAATGCCTATCGTGTGCCATGTTAGCAGTTAACTCACAATAAGCTAGATCATTCTTTATTGTTTCTTTCCAACACTTTTGTAGTCATCCTCTAGCTCTTTTAAAACTTTCCAAATTTAGTTTTCCTCTATTGGTGTCACTCCTAATTTGTTTATAATAACCTCATTATGTATAATGTCTTTTCTTGTATGACCATTCATCCATCTCAACATCTTCATTTCTGTCACAGACATCTTTTGTACATGTTGATAATTAACTGTCCAACACTCAGAACCATAGAACATGGCAAGCCTAATTGCTGCTCTATAATATTTACCATTTAACTTTAATGGTATCTTCTTATCACAAAGAATACCTGATGCTCCTCTCCATTTTAACCAACCAGCATTAATTCTATGCGTAACATCTCCATCAATTCTTCCATCACTTTGAAAAATTGACCCTATGTATTTAAAACTTTCCTTTTGGGGGATGCAATGTGTGCCAATTTTAATTTCTATGTCCTTTGAAGTAACCAAATGATCAAACTTACATTCCATATATTCTGTCTTTGTTCTACTAAGTCGGACGCCTTTGCTTTCTAATGTTTCTCTCCATAGTTCCAATTTTCTGTTAACTCTTTCCTTAGACTCCTCCACTAATACAATGTCATCTGCAAATAACATACACCGTACTTCATCTTGAATATGTTTTGTTAACTCATCCATCACCATTATAAATAAGTATGGACTTAAAGTTGATCCTTGATGTAACCCAATATTAACTTCAAAGAAGTCTGTCGTTCCTTCATGAGTCCTCACACATGTTTTTGCACCATCATACATGTCTCTTATAAGGTTAATGTATGTCAATGGGATACCTCTTTTTTCCAAAGTTCTCCAAAGAACCTCCCTCGGTATATCCTATCATAAGCTTTTTCTAGATCAATAAATATCATGTGAAGGTCTTTCTTTTTTGCTCTAAAATGTTCCATAAGACGTCTCAAAAGGTGAATCGCTTCAACAATACATCTGCCTGGCATGAATCCAAATTGGTTCTTTGTTGTACTTGATACTTGTCTTAACCTACGTTCGATAATTCTTTCCCACAATTTTATAGTATGGCTCATTAACATGATACCTCGATAAATTACACAATTTTGAATGTCTCCCTTGTTCTTATATATGGGTATATAAGTGTACTTGCTTTGTGTTCCTCGGGGATCTTTTGGTTTTTCCATATTTCATTAAGTAGTCTTGTGAACCAAGTGATTCGTATTTCTCCTAGTATTTTCCAAACTGCTATATGAATATTATCTGGTCCTACCGATTTACCACCCTTCGTATGTTTAAGAGCCTATTTGACTTCATTTTTTTGAATCCGTCAGTAGAAATTGTGGTTTATATACTTTTCTGATTTAGCTAACTCTCCTAAGCTAATACTAACATCTTTATTTTCATTAAAAAGCTTATAAAAATAGTTTTTCCATCTATTTCTTATATCATCATTTGCCACTAGAATTTTTTCATCCATCTAACGTAATTAAGATCTTTAGTTTTCTTATCTCTAGCCCTAGCTATCCTAAAAATATCTCTTTCACCCTCTTTTGAGTTGAGTCTTTTATATAAATCCTCCCAAATTTTAGCTTTTGTTTCACTCACGGCCTTTTTCGCTTCCTTCTTTGTTTTCTTATAAGCCTCTAAAATTTCACTAGTTTTCTTAGCATAATGTAATTTGTAACATAACCTCTTTGCCTTGATTTTATTTTGCACTACTTCACTCCACCACCAAGCTTCTTTTTGTGCCGGTACACCTCCCTTAGATACACCTAACACATCTTTCGCCACTTTCCTAATATGTATAGCCATATTATTCCACATATCACAGGGTGTACGAACATAATTCCAAACATCTCCTTAAAGGACTTTTTGTTTAAATATATCTTCTTTCTCGCTTTTGAGGTTCCACCATTTAGTTTGAACAACTCGATGCACTCTTTTCTTCTTTGTCCATTTTTTTTATTTGTAAATCCATAACTAAAAGTCGATGTTGAGTAGTTAAGCTTTCTCCTAGAATTACCTTGCAATCTTTACAACACGCTCTATCTTTTTTTCTACAAATAAAGTAATCAATTTGTGTTTGTGATAAGCCACTCTTATAAGTAATTAAATGTTCATCTCATTTTTTGAACATTGTATTGACTATAAAGAGATCAAATGCCATAGCAAAATTTAAAATCTCCCTACCTTCCTCATTTATATCCCTAAAACCCAAGTTTCCATGAATACCTTGATATCCTAATGCCTCTTTACCAACATGTCCATTTAAGTCTCCTCCTAAACAAATCATCTCCCTTTGTGGAATCTTTTGAATCACCTTATCTAACTCTTTCATAAAAGCTGTTTTTATACTATCTTCTAGTCCTACTTGGGGTACATAAGCACAAAATATATTCAAAACCTCTGCTCCTACCACTAATTTCAACGTCATGATTCGGTCACCATATTGTTACATGTCTACTACACTATCCTTTAAATCTTTATTTATCATAATACCAACTCCGTTTCGAGCCTTTTCTTTACGTGAGTACCATAATTTAAAACTTGTATCCTTTATCTCCTTTGCTTTTTCTCCAACCCATTTTGTCTCTTGTAAACATAGAATATGAATCTTTCTCCGAATCATAGTATCTACAACCTCCATTTGCTTACCGGATAATGTTCCAATATTCCAAGAACCAATACGAATCTTATTATCTAGGACTAGCTTCCTTAACCCCCGCATCCGTCCATATTCAAAATACGGAGATCCTCTCTGAAAATCGTTCACTACATTCGAGCGGCAATATAGCGGGACTAACTTCTTTACCCACACCCGTCCATGATGTGGGAACCCTCTGTGCAATTGATTCACTACATTTGGACGAAAATGTAGTGGCCCTTGCTTACTTATTACTGCATTCGGGCTCTACAGCACGTCGCTAGGTGGGAACACCCCAAAGCAATGCTCATAATTTTTGTAATCTATGTTATAAAATCCGACGAAGTTTTACGCTGGCTGTCGGAAGCATAACACAACCCTCCTCCTTTATCCGGGCTTGGAACCGGAAATGCAAGGGTGATCCCTTGGCATAGTTTATAATTTATTATTAACAGGATCAAAACATCTATAACCTTTTTTGTCTATTCCATAACCAAGAAATACACATTCAATGGCCCTATGAGACAATTTATCATTTTTGTCCGTATGAACAAAATTTTTGGACCCAAAAACTCTGTCTTTTATAATAAGGAGAAAGATTATATAGTTTTTCAAAAGGAGAATATTTTCAAGTTTGGTTTAAGGCATTCTATTAATACGATATACAACAATAAGAATAACTTCTGCCCATAAAAATATAAGAACATTACTAGCAATCAACATAGTTCTACATGTTTCTATAATGTACCTATGTTTTCTTTCAGATAAGACATTTTAGTACAAGATTTTTTATGCAAAATTTCATTAGTTTCAATAAATTTTTAAACTCATTTGACATGTATTCTCTTCCTAAATTAGATCTAAAAATCTTAATAGTGGAGCAAAATTAATTTCTAACCATGTTGTAAAAGATTATAAACTTTTCAAATACTTCTGATTTGTGCTTTAAAAGATATATCCAAGTAAAGCGAGTAAAGTCATCCACAAATATTACATAATATTGAACTCTTCCCTTAAACAATAAGGATAGGACCCCAAACATCATAACGTATTAATTCAAAAGCTTTGCTTGGTACATAATTTCTTTCTCGAAAAGAAAGATAATACATTTTTCCAAGAACACATTCTTTACATTCAAACTTTTGTTCTCCAAACTTTCTCGAAAAGTAATATGTAACTTCCATTTCCAGCATTTGAAATTCAAAAAGAAATAAACTTACAAGATTTAAATCTTCTTTTTCAGAATTTTGTGTAACCTTTCCTTAAAGAAAACCTGGAACACCATCATCATTTTGGTAGCCAATCTGGGAAGATTAAGTTAGGGATCGATGATAAGAAAATATACTCCCACAAAGCAAGACTTCATCTTCTGAATGGGATAAGACAATAAAGAGAAATAATTTCCAAGAGATCTCAAAAAAGCTACCTCTTCTTTTTCAGGAGCAACCATAATCGAACCTCCATTTGAATCTGCCCCCTTTTCCCTGTCATCCATGATCACCAGCAGGTTTCCACGTGCATCACCATTAACACAAACTGTATCTTCAGAATCTGTAACAAGGGAGGAAGACAATGCAGACATTGAACTCGATCTTTTGCATCTAAAAAATTCTAGCATCCATGTTAAAAGATCTGACTTTGTTTTACATTAACCCGTTGACTACCTCATGCAACCCTTTTTCATCCTCACTTACAGAATATTCTTTCGGTAGTAGAGACTAGACGGAGAGATAAAACAATAACAGTGACGTTATCTTTGCTGCCTCTTTCAATGGCTTCCATTGCGAGCCGCTTTGCACACATGCTAGGCTCTCTTCTATTCATATCCTTATGTGGACCTGGCTTGACATGATCCAACTCCTCATTGTCGTCATACAAACGGAAACGACCCTTTGCATGTTTCACATTTTGAACGGCAACCTAAACACCTTGCTCGGTGGAAAGCATTCCTTCTGAAGTATTGAAAGTCATCAGTTGTAGTTGACCATGAGCAAAAAACTTGGATTTGGAATGGCCATTTCTCCTAAAGCCTTCAACATGATTATTAAGTTATTCTTTATGCATTGCACCTTGTCCCACCTTGTCCCGGATTGCAAATTCCTCCTTAAGAAGTAGTTCACGTGCCTCTTCTTTTGCAGTCTTACCCCTGTCTACAGGCACGTTTTCCTTGGTCCCCTTCACAATATCCTTCTTCCCAATACTCAGCGGCTCTCTTTGAAAATGAACTTTCTTTAAAAAAAACTCGATCTAACAGCCTTATCAGCTCTGATACCATGTTGAAATTGCTGAGAAACGCAACGGATAATAAACACTAGAATATATTAATATAAAAGAGGAGTAACAACGGAGATCGGAAGAGGGGGCGGACCTCCAATGGAGGCCAGTCCCTCCTTTTCTCTCTTTCTTAATCTCTGCAACACTTAACCCTAATACAGTCTATCAACCCTTATATAAAGAGCTGTAAAATATAAAATGACCAAAATACCCATAGTACAAAAAATTATCAAAATACCCTTACGACTTCGGATAATTACAATAATACTCTAAACATCAATTTTACTGTTCTAATACATTATATGTACTAAAATGACTCTAAACTCATATTCTTCAACAATTAGAAGATTGGGTTATGGAAGACACTCAAGAAAATGCCCTCCTAACAGAAGAAAACGTTGCCAGGATTAATTTGGAAGGAGCGCAACAACATTATGGAGATGAAGAATTTGATTTTGAAGAAGAAGGTGTGGACGTGGCTGATGATGATGATGAGGAACTGCAACAAGGAGAAGATAAGATTATTTAGTTGATGATCCTGATTACAATTTGTAAAATGTAACATTATAACTGTAAATTGTGTCTGTATTTCATTTTTTGGATTCAAAATATGTAAATTTTGATGCAATTATTCAATGTTAAATGCTCAATCTGTACTAAACTTACATTATATGAATTTAAAGCAATTACCAAATTTTTCCTGATTTTAAAAAAAAATCAAATTTTTACTAATTTTTATTGATTTTTTAATTAATTTTTACATTATTTTAATATTAAAGTACGATATGATATGATACGCCCGTATCGTGGAGCCCAGCGATACACGATATGATACGCGTCAGAAAACACTGTGACAAATAATCAAAGTTATTTTAGCATTCATTTTTTCTTAAGTTTTTAGATCTTGCTTATATTTTTTATATATCTTAAAAACATCATCATCATCCAAACCTTAAATATCTAAAATCGGTTCTTGCATCGTATCATCAATATAATCCCAAAAGTCTTTAGACAAAAAATATTTTTTCATGGTCCTTCCCAACTTTGATAACATTTCGAATCAAAAATGCATCTAAAAGATTCATTTTTGCTTTCCATTTTATACAAAAAAAAAAAGATTTAGAATTACCTCATGTTTGAATGATTTCACGAAATTTGCAATTTTGACATGCTTCCCGATGTGTTCGAATTCTTTAAAGCAAGGCTCTAATACCATGTAAATAGTTGTTGATAATCGAAGGTTGAATCGCCCAAGTTGTAATTTGTCAAAGCACCACGATATCAAAGCATCCAAATATGGATGTCACACGCCAAGAACACAACAAGAGTGAAGAACAATAGAGTCAAACCGTAAACAAAAGTTGTACGAGACAGCATAATCTTCATTGAAGAGAAAGGGGATATATATAGAGGTTATCCAAGTGAGAAAGGGAGAGTAAAAGGCAGCAACAGTGTTCAGCTGCAAGTGTTGGCCAGCTGGCCAGCAAGTAGCCAGTGGAGGCCTCAGCGGTTATGGCTGCGAGCACTAGTGGCCCGCGCCAACCATAACAAATGCACGGGCCCTAATGGCACATGCTGCCCATTACATTTAACAGATCCCATACTTAATTTTCAGAATCCCTGCTTACTTAATAGGGAGTGATATAAACACTACTAGAAACACGTTAGACCATGGTCTGCACAATTTACCACGGCTATTGGAAATTAATGCATTAGACGTGGACGCTCACTTGCTGATCATGGCCATAAATTCTGTCTTTCAAGCAAATATAATCCAAAGGAGTGCCAACCAACTTAGCCAATAGATTGCCCTAGCAGCAAGAAAGCACACGCATTTAATTGTTAAGGGAGAGAAACAACAGACTCGGTGTAGGGCTCCAAGGCCTCATAAAATTCCAGAATACATGAAGTAGGCCTGTGAGATCATGTTCCTGATTCCCAAAGAATTAGCAGAAGTTTCTCATCATTGAGAGTGCTTGAAAATTGGTAATAAACATGGGGAATTTTACCAGATACTAATCACTCACCCATGATGTTTTCCAGCCAAAGAAACATCAAGGTATACTTTTACCAGAACAGCAAGACACTTCAGGCGAACAAAGAATAAGCAAGTTATATATTATTACCTTCTTTAATTCGACTTTAGGAGGAGTTGGTTCCTGGTAGAACCTTGGCATGGGGGTTGCCTTGAATGTGATGTTTTTTCTGAATAGCTTAAGTTCTGCTTCCTGAGTTTCCTGTACCCAAAACCAAGCATATAATAATTAAAAAATAAAAAGTGCATGCATATTTTCAAAGGTTAACCTTGGATTCTGACAAATAATAAAAGCGAACCTTGCATTTGGCCTGGAAGGAGTTCCTCTCAACTTCCTTTGCGTTGCTCTTTTCCTCAAGTTTCGAGTAGAACTAACAAATGAGAGAAGGAACCAGCTAATATTACTCCAACTGTGCATGCACATAAATGAGCTCTTGCCCCACCCAAACATGAAACATCATAGAAGACCTCACCTCCCTTCTTTTATCAGCCCTCTCATTGCATCTGAAGTTGAAACTATGCGTGGGAGTAGAGCCAATTGTCAGTGGTTTAAAACTTCCTATAGTTGGGCTTGCAGATGTACTTAAGGAAACAAACCCTGTGATTCTTTAGCGAGCCAAGAGGAACAAAGACTGTGTTATTTTGAAGAGTAACTCAACCACAAAAAATTTTGCATGTCTATTGACTGTTGTTTGTTTATCACTTGGCCCTAAGAGGAAGTGTTTGTTTATCACTTGGCCCTAAGAGGAAGTCTTCGCAATTGTGACCTTGAGAGCTTGGAACCCACAAAAGGACAGTAACCCAGCTTCCTTACATCCTTAGATTCTAAATTTAGGTCCTTGCGCATTTGCATAGACATCTCTACAACTTTTTTGCTATGAATGAAGCAAGTGGCTGCAGCTAGAAGCACTATAAATCTATTGGCCTTGCCATGAGAATCAAGCTTCTTCCTGAGGCAGGGATGGGTATCATATCTTGTACCACATACTACCACCACCCAAATCTATTGGCCTTGCCATGAGAATCAAGCTTCTTCCTGAGGCAGGGATGGGTATCATATCTTGTACCACATACTGCCACCACCCGTGTACATGAAACAGTTCAGTGTTAAGACTAATTGTTCTTCAGCATAGCAGGGTGCGCTGGCTAGTAGAATATCTCCAAGAATAAAGACGCAGTAAAAGATGAGCCTTCTCCTCCAACCAGCTCAATTGAACATGGAAATGCTTTTCCTCCAATTCGTCAAGTTAGTCAAGACCAGTATTATCCATATCGTACGATATAGCGATACATATCGTATTGTGTTCTCCACGATACGATACACAACTGTGTATCGCAGCCCATAACTTATCAGGTTATATCGTGTGATATAACCCGTATCGTATGATAGAGCTCGTATCACCCATATTGTATGATACGGGCAATACGGTAAGAGACCTTTGGCCAAACAGAAACCCACGTTTTTGCGAGTTTATGACATTCATTGAAAACTCCCAAGGTGCTCTCTGGTGGCTTCCAAGGTGTTAAGACTCCCAAGGTACTCTATGGTGTTTGTGTAAGCCTCCCAACCCGGGTTATGGTATACTTTTTCAATTTTTTGAAATTTTTTTCTTTGTATTTATTGTTTTTTGTGTTATTTGTGCTTTTTTAATGACAATATATGAAGTTATAAAGTTTGTGGATATGATTTTTATTGTATTCGTTAAGTGGGAGACACTCTATTTCAGTGTTAAGTAAAGATTGAGGATTTATGAATTGCTTTTATTTCAGTTTTTTTATTAGATTAGAGTGTTCAATTGAGATGGCAGGAAGGAGTGTTAGGGACTCCAGATATTAATCGATGATCTGACATGATAGTGGAGTAAACGAGTTGAGGGAAACAAATTGAAGATAAAATGTTTGTTTTGTGAGGATGTGGTTAGTGGTGAAATTTCACGATTGAAACATCACCTAGCACAGACTAAGAAATAAGTTGCTTCTTACATGGATATAGTTAAGAAATTGCTAGAAGCCATTAAATGGCAATGTCTATAAATGATTGAGAGGAGACAATAAAATGATGATTTAGAGATGTTTGAGAAAGAGGATGATATCGTTGGATTGGGTGATAGTATTTCTTTTATGGTAGGACAGAGGTTGGTAGTAGTAATTCTCGATCACCAACTAGTAGAAAGCAGTGTTGTCTGACACGTATCGTATCGCGTATCGCTGGGCTCCACGATACAGGCGTATCGTATCATAGCGTATCGTACTTTAATATTAAAAGATAGAAAAATATTTAAAAAACAATAAAATTAGTAAAAAATCAAAAAAAATCAAGAAAAATCTGGTAATTGCTTTGAATTCATATAAGGCAAAGTTTAGTATAGATTGAGCATTCAACATTGAACAATTGCATCCAAATTTACATATTTTGAAGCAAAAAATAAAATACATTTACATTTTACAAATTATAATCAGGATCAACTAAATAATCTTCATCTTCTCCTTGCTTAAGATCCTCATCATCAACAGCAGCAGCACCTTCTGATTGAAAATCAAATTATTCATCTCCTTGATACTATTGTTGCGCTCCTTCCAAATTAATTCATCCAATGTCTTCTTAAGTTAAAAGGGCATTTTCTTCACTATCTTCTATAATCCAATCTTCTAATATATCAAAATTATCCAAACTTATTGGATCAAATTGGCTTTCTTATCTATTTACTTTTTTTAATTGCCTACAACAAAGAAAGATAAGCAATTAGTAAATAATATTAGCAATTGAAGTGAAACAATTTATTGAATTGAACATTTAAGTACTAACTAATACAACATTACCTTTCGCGAAGTCGCATGTTACAATAAATAAAAACTAAATCATTCAACCGCTTATGTTCCAACATGTTGTGCTTTTTTGTATAGATGTGTTCAAAGACACTCCAATTCCTTTCACAACCAGTTGCAATACAGGTTTGACTCAAAACTTTGACTGCAAAATCCCTAAGGTTCAGGCAATCACTTCCAAACCTATTTCACCAAACATCTGTAGAAAAAGACAAACATTAGAGACATAATCCACGATAATATAAGATGTATTGATTTAAGAAACTTAAATATGAAGATAAATAATTTACCTGGACGCATACTAGTGCGGTTGCGAATTATTACAAACAAACCCATCAGTGTACTCTCATTAGGGACTAATATATCTATATAATCAATGATGCCTCGATTAACCTCACCGTCCCTTTTGAAGCTTTCCGAGTACCTAAATGATGAGTTTAGATAATATGTTGCTGCATGAATAGGATGATGCAATTGTTTATTCCATCTATTATCAATAATTTTCCACACGGGCACATAATCTCTCTTTTTTCCATTAAAATTATTTATAATTGCTTCTTTTGCCCTATCCATGGCTTCATAAAGGTAACTCATAGATGGTTTCTCCTCGCTATCAGTCAATCTCAAAACCTTCACTAATGGACATGTAATCCTTAACAGTCTAACACATGCATTAATGTACTCCTAAAGACTATCTCGAAAATCTCATTCAACTTTTTGTTTCTTCTGTTCTTAAGCAACTCTGCAAATTGTTGTTACCCATCTGAGGAGAACATTCTCTTCAATGCTTGCTTCTGTCTCACAATACTCTGTACAAATAAGAAGTTTATTGCAAACCAAGTTGCAGTTGTTTGAAGAAGCTCTGCACCTTTTGTATATCTCCTCATCATACACAAATCAAATCCATGGTTGTAGATGAATTTGGTGATATCTTGGTAACACTCAATTATTGCCTTTATCTCATCCATCTCACCAATATCCTCAAGGATGAGATCTAAAGAATGGGTTATGCATGGTGTCCAATAGAAAGTCTCATAAGTATCAGCTAACTCATTCCCAGATGCTTTGTAGTTAGTTGCATTATCTGTAATCAATTGG
The DNA here is from genome assembly GCA_036023115.1 of Brasenia schreberi. NCBI lineage: Eukaryota > Viridiplantae > Streptophyta > Magnoliopsida > Nymphaeales > Cabombaceae > Brasenia > Brasenia schreberi. The sequence goes on along the minus strand of JAYKKT010000085.1, from coordinate 6,751,932 downwards.
ACTACATTATCTAGCCCAACCTCGCATATCACCTTATCAAATTCTTACCGTAGGATCTCCACAGTGTGCCTCTCTTCTGCCATGTCTAGAGATCTCAAAAATATAAGTCATTTATGACATTGGACAAGAAAGTTTAGCAATGTCATTTCTCGCCTATATGTTCATCCATCTACCATGATAGTGCAACATGTCTCCTTCCATAACTCTCTCAAAGTCGAGCAATATTCTTGCACTTCAATAGCGGTCTTATCTAATATCTTTCCTCTCAACTTCTGATAGGAGGGCATCTTTTATCCTGGACAAATGTTAATAATTACATCTGTCATTGCTTGAAAATGAAAACTGTTTGCTACATTAAATAGAATGCATGCATCATAAAACCATCTCCCCACTGCAAAGTCTGCCTGATCATGCAGTTGTTCTAAAGCCATAGTAGCACGAATTTCAGGTTGAGCACCAAGTGTAGTGCTAGGAGGAAAAAAATGAATGTATGATAGAAGCAATTATTTCTCTACTCCTTCCTAAACTTCCTCTTCTACCACCTCCAAAGTCTTCAGCAACCCTTTTTCTCCTACTAGGTGCTCGTGAACTGCTACTACCAATCTCTATTCTGGCATCTGAAAGCAAACTATCAATGAATCCAATAGCATCATCATCTTCTTCAAACATCTCCAAATCATCCTTTTGTTGTCTCATCTCTTATATACTCTCAATCGTACGAAGACATTGTCATTTAATGCCTTCTGGCAAACTTCTAACTCTAATTGTGCCAGGAGCAACTTCTTTTCTAGTCCCTGCTAGGTGGTGTTTCAACCGTTAAATTCCACCACTAACCACCCTCTCACGAAATAAACATCTTATCTTTAATTTGGAACCCTCAACTGGTGTACCCTACTGCCATGTCGGATCATCAGACCGAGAATGGGAGTCTCTAATACCCCTTCCTGCCATCTCAATTGAGCACTTTAATTTAATCAAAAACCTGAAAATAAAAGCACTTCATAAATCCCCAATCTTCAAATAACACTCAAATAGAGTGTCTCCCACTTCATGAATGCAATAAAAATCATATCCACACTTAATAACTTCATATTTTGTCATTCAAAAAAAAAATATAAATAACACAAAAACCAATAAATACAAAGAAAAAAATTAAAAAAACACTAAAAATATACGAAAATCTGAGTTAGAAGGCTTGCACGGACACCATAGAGGTCGTTTCTGGAGCCTTGAACACCAAGGAAGGGAAGAACCACCGAAAGAAGGCTTAAGGAGCTCTGAAGAAACCAAGGGAAGGGACCTTTTCCCTTGTCATACGGGCATACTGTTTGTTTTATAATACGAAATGGTGTATTCGCACCGTATCATAACATTGGTAGAAAGAGGGTTGTTGAAGATGTTAAAGTGGAAGTGGTAGAAGGAGTATAGGAAGATCTTATTCTAGCATAAGATCATTTTTCCCTCTTACTACTACACATGGTGATTAACTTAGAATTCATATTGTTATAGATTCAGAGCAAATGCATGAGCAGGCAGACCTTGTAGTGGGCAGATGGTTTTATGATACATGTATTTCATTTAATGAAACAAACAATTTTCATTTTCAAGCAATGGTAGATGCAATTGCTACCATTGATTCATGATATAAGATGCCTCCTTATCAAAAGTTAAGAGAAAAACTATTAGATAAGACTGTTCTTCAAGTTAAGGAGTATTATTCCACTTTGAGAGAGTCATGGAAGAAGACTGGATGTACTATTATGGCATACGGATGGACAGATAGACGAAGAAGAACTTTATTAAACTTTCTTATCTATTATTATAGAGAGTATTGAAAAACAAAAGCAAGTCTTAAAAAGAATGTTCTCCTTAGATGAGTAGCAACAATTTGCACAGTTGTCGTAAAATAGAAGAAACAAAAAGTTAAATGAGATTTTAGATATAGTCTTTATGAGTATATTTTGGAACTATTATGTTAGACTATTCAGAATTATATGTCATTTAGTAAAAGTTTTGAGATTAACTGACAACGAGGAGAAACCATCTATAGATCATCCTTATGAAGCCATGGATAGGACAAAAGAAGCCATTAGAAGCAATTTCAATAGAAGAAAGAGGAATTATGCGCTTGTGTGGAATATTATAAATAACAGATTAGACAAATAATTGCATCAACCTATTCATGCAGCAGCTTATTACCTAAACCAAATATTCAGATATTTTACAAGCTTTAAAAGGGAAGGTGAGGTAAATCGAGGTATCATTGATTATATAGACAGATTAGTCCATGATGAGAGTAGAGGAGATTCTATACATGAAGAGATGGAGATCTACAATAATGCTCTTCACTTGATGGATTTGCATATAGTCATTCGAAATCGCACTAATATGTGCTTAGGTAAACTATTTATCTTAATATTTAAGTTTCTTAAATCTTATATCACATATTTGATGTTTGTCTTTTTCTATCACATATTTGGTGGAATAGGTTTGAAAGTTATTGCCCAAACTTTAGAGATTTTACAGTTAGAGTTTTGAGCCAAACAATTAATGAAACGGGTTGTGAAAGGAATTGGAATGTCTTTAAATACATCCACACAAAAAAGCAACACAAGAACATGTGACTCCATCAGAGGTAATCGTGTATTAATTATTACTTAAATATTTTATTTTATAGATTAAATTGTTAATATTATTTACTAATTACTTGTCTTTCTTTCTTACAAGCAATTAAAAATGTTAAATAGGAAAGAAAACCAATTTGATCCAATAAGTTTGAATAATTTTGATATATTACAGTAGTGAATTATATAAAATAGTGAAGCAAATGCACTCCTAACTGAAGAAGACATTGAATGGATTAATTTAAAAGGAGTGCAACAACAATATCATCAAGGGAATGATTTTGATTTTAAGGTAGAAGGTGGTGAGAATCTTCATCAAGGAGAAGATGAAGATTATTTACTTTATGATCCTGATTACAATGTGAATGTATTTTTTCAATTATGAAAGTTGTATTTTTTTTAAGGATGTTATGTAATGCTTCAAAATATGTAAAAATTTTTTCAATTATTGAATGGTAAATGATGAATATGTACTAAATTTTTGTATCATATGAATTATTTACAATTATCATATTCTTTCTATTTTTTTTTTTACCAATTTTTTAATATTAAATTACAATACGGGCGATATGATACGTATCGTATTATGGACCAAAATGATACACGATACGATACGAATCGAACAACACTGGTCAAGACAAATGAACATAAAGGGATAGAAATATCTACCCCGGATGTGATCGATTTAGGGTTCCCTCACTTCAAAAGAAGATGCATTTAAGGTCATTCACATTCCTAGGCATAAGAGAACCATTTTCAAATCTTGAGGGAATATATTATTTCTACCAGAGACTACTAGACTACTAGAGGATGGTGCACAAACTGTAGCTAAAATGATGTCTCTTCTAGATCACTCTTTCAATTTGACCAACACAACCATATACTTATGAGCCAAACATGGTCAAAACCATAAAAACTTTCATCCCTACACATTAATTGCACTATACAAGCCAAGTACCTAGCGAGGATGAGTTTCAATCAAGAGGATGGAGTGTAGAAGAATACTTCATAACTGATTTCCCGGCACCAATGTATTTTGGTGTCTTTATTTTCTGTTCATGGAATAAAGCAGACCTCAAGACAAAAGGATACGATGAACAAGAAAGAGCATCCTCTTCAGCTTTGAGGGGCCATTCTTTTCTCAAGGGCTTAAATTTTGTCTGCTCCCTGTGCTAACAAGTAACAAGTAAGCATTGGAAAAAGGATAAAACCACATTTGCCTTCGCGTCTAGAAAAATTTATCATAATAAAGCTACATCAACTTACTTGAAACCTTCAAAATGCAGAGCCTCAGTGTCGGAAGAAGTTGAGTTAGATTTGCCAAGTTTCTACAAAGTCGTAAAGTGAGACGAGAAACAAAATTACAAACTATTGATCAAGAAAAGAAAGGAGAAAAGGGTTTCAACATATATGCAGTCATCTAACAGGATGATGAATCATAAGAAATGAAACTGGGCATGGGTAGGACCATACTGACCATGTCTGACAGGATCTTCAAGAATCAAACTATTGTATTTTTATTGCAAGAAATAAGAAAGCGGCATGATTGGCAAATCCATCTTGAAGATTGAAAATTCTCACCCAAATTTTATTTCTCCTGATAATATCATGTGAACATCACAAATTCGATTATTTTTTTATGTTTTTCAATGTCTTTTCATATTTGTGTTCCTTATTTTAAGTAAAAATCTTTGTTAAGCATAGTATTCTCATGCAATAAGCAATTCTAAGACCTGATATTTCACATTTTGATGGGTATATCTCATGAGAAAATATTTGCCAAGAAAATGGGGAGAAAAGAATGATAGTTTGCGAAAATCAAGCCAATAGGTTCACCTCAAATTCACTGACTGTAGGTGCAGGTTTTGATATTGTATGTATTTTATTGTCCACAGCATCATCTTCAGTAACCTCCACACTGTTGGAAGATCTCTTCTTATCTGCTGTAGAAAATCGGCATGAAGAACACTTGGAATGTGCATCTGGTGCACAAGAAGCTTGGGAATCTGCATTGGCAGCCACTTTAGCATCCTTGCACGTTTTCACAGCCATCATACCGACCTTGTGGCTGTGTGGATTTTCATTAGCAGGCAGCACAGAGATTGTACCTTTTGCTGGCAACTTCTGCAATTTGATGAATTTTGACACCATTAGAAGTCTTATACCCTCCCCTAACTACGTTTACCCTGAAGACTCCCTATTTAATGATTGGAAATATTATAGTTGGAAGCAAAAATGGCAAGTTAAGAGATCATAAGGCCAGGAGTAAAAGATCCAAACTTGCGCATTTGACGTTGTTAAGACATAAAGATAAAACATTAAAGAAGAAAATAAAGTGTAAGTAGAGAACTAAATCAAGTCTAAAACAAACATAATGGTTTGAATTTATCAAGATGTCATTGTGCCATTTAGAAAGCGAAGAAACTAGTCAAGAGAACATCTTATGTCTTTCCACAAATCAATGTTTACGAAAGAATAGCAGCTGAATATCAAGAACAATGTAATGGTCCACATTGTATGTAACTTGTTACCTTAAGAGGGCTAGATTGCTTCATTCCAGAACTTATGGCCTTTCCGTCCGTTTCATGCTTCATCTCTGAATCCCATATCCCTTCTTCCAACTCCAAATTGCTTTCACCGACTCCATTGGCATGATTCGACATTGTCCTGGAGCCTGATAATGCATCCTCACCCTCGATCGGCATTCTACTTCCGGATAAGCTATCCAAATCTTAAATCTTCACTTCAGTGCAATGAAAAAAGATTAAAAATAAACAATAAACAATAAACAATGAACCCGGAAGAATTTTCCCACGTCAAACAGCAAGATATTCCAAAAAGAAGCAACCCCGACAAGAGAGCATCCAAGAGGAGAGAAGGCAACACGCGCGCGCGCACACACAGCTAATTACTAGAAACCCCGAACACCCAGTACAAATTTGAGGTAAACGTCGAGAATGGAAGATCATTCAGAAGGATGCACAATGCACAGTACAAAACTCTCTCTTTCTCTCTTGCAACAAACCAGTCGAGAACGGAAGATCATCAGAAGGATGCCACAATGCGCTATAACCCATAAAAGAATACACTCGCAGGCGCGGCGCATACGCACATGCCAAAGCATCGCCAACAACAAACAACGTTCTAAGATATCAGGAACTCTCATAAAATCACCAAACAAGAAGCAGATTTAGAGTGCGGTGGACCAAGGATAGATACCACCGAGCAGGGAATTCATCGTAGATGCATCTGAAAACAGATGAGATGCATCCAGGCAGAAACAGAAGAAAAAGAGAAACCAAGAACTACAGAAAATGAACAAAATCCGAAGAGGGGAGTGAAAGAATCGACCAAAAACAAAGAAAGAGAAGAAATAAGAGGGGCATTTTGCCTCACCTCGATCAATCAGCCGCCTTGCTTCTGAATGCACTCACAACACCATCGGGAGATCCCAAGGAACCAGAGAACCAAATGCACGATCCTCAGGGGAAGAAGTACCAAAAAAAGAAAAGAAAACTCAATGGAGAAACGAAGGATCTCCTCTAAGCACAATCACTCACTGTGTGTGAGTGTGTGTCTGAGAGAGAGAGAGAGAGAGAAAGAGAGAGATTTTCTTCTCCCCCTTCGATTTTCTGTCGTTCAAAAATTCCACGAAAATCGCCTCCTGAAATGACTAATGTCACCCTAACAAAAAGTGATATTAGCATATAGGGGGTGCGTAAATGAGCCGAACTACTTGTAAGAACTCAATAGGCGGAGCGTGCATACCTGGCTTCAGCCGCCTCGTTTTTATAAACCAAAAAAAAAAAGAAAAAACACATAAACCGAACCACTTCTTTTTTCGGAGAGCTCATTTTGTACACAGCAAATCAAGATTCAAGGCACGGTAGCTGATCAACCATGGTCAAACATAATCACGAATTGTTTGTCTCCCTTATTACAAGCCAAGTTGGATCAAGTTCAGGTGGGTAAGGCGACTGACTGCCCTAAGCCCCCATTTTTTATTTTAGGCCCCAAGTTTCCATGAGTATCGTTTTTAAGTCCAAATTTAAAATTTTAATTTAGGCCTCAACTTGTTTGTGTTAACACAAGCTAGGTCACAGACAAAAGTCCCTTCTTTACGTAATGTCTCCTTTGTCAACAAGCTAGGTCACCTTAACACAATTTACCTCAAAACAAAACCTTTTTGAATGTTTCCAGACCACGAGTGCGTCAATCGCCTACCATAAATAAACTCAAGCTTGACTCTGGTCTGAGTCTTCTTTTCGATAGCACTTCCGCTCAAAGAGGAATTGTCTAATTGGCTCAAGCAAGGGGTAGAGATGCAAAATTGGGATTAACCTTTAATTTCACATGGAAAAAGAAAATATTTTAAAATAAGCGGCTCCGTTCGGTTTTCAAACCGTATAAAGCAAAATCTTCGGCGACCCGATAGATTCGGGTTCGGGTCGTTAGTCCGTGCATAACCGGCCGCTGAAGCCATAATTGCCGACGTCCACTTGCCGGCTGTTTCGGGAACACGAAGCATGAGGACGAGATCGGGATGTATATCGTAATTGCATGGGATGTATATCGTAAGAGCGCAATCATGCTCAACAATCCCATTGCACTTCACGTGAGATAAAAGTTTCGTGTTGGTTTTGTTAGTCCAATGTAACCACGGCCATATGATCGCTGTCCCGGTGAAGAAGATCCCTTGTTGCACGGAAACGGACACGGGACGTGAGAAATGGCAAATGTAGAGGTCCAAAAACAACCTCATACTCATTTCTATATATGTTCACCTATAAATTTTCCGTGCTATGAGTATAAGTGTAATTTAAAAAAGTTGAGAGATTTAAAGAAGAATAAAAGATGATGTTATTACATTCATGCCTTAAAAAACAATGGTGAATAGATAAACATAATTCTCTCTCTCTCTCTCTCTCTCTCTCTCTCTCTCTCTCTCTCTCTCTCTCTCTCTCTCTCTCTCTCTGTGTGTGTGTGTGTGTGTGTGTGTGTGTGTAAAAAGCAAAATAAATACTAACAAAACTTTCTTTTGCATGGATACTTCGAATTTTGAGTTACCGTATTAGTAATTCAAGAAACAATCATGAATCAGCCCAATAGAGCATAGGGTTGACCGCGAAGTCGGGAAGGTAAGACCCAATAGATCTTTTCCTTCTCAAAATATTGTCTTCGTGACTAAGGAAGCACCGAGTTGGCTTGATCACCCAATGTCACTTCTCAATGAGAAGGTTGATTACTCGGAGTGAGCCTAGTTCAATATTAGTTTGTTCCACCTCATCATCCTCGTCATCTTATAAATCATTGTCATCATTTGTGATAGGCTCATAGGGAGTCTACATATCTACTTCTTGTGTAGGCTTATTTAGTTGTGTGTGAGGATATTATCTGTCTCATCGCTACTAAGTCATTTGCTTGTTTGGTGGTTGTTGAGAAAAATGAGTAATACGAGGAACTATTGTATGAGGTAGTTGCTCATGAACAAGTACAACCATATAATTATGTGATCTAGTTATCCTAATAAATGGACTCAAGTAACCTACTAAATCTGCATAGGTTACAGCGTGCAGTAGTTTATCTTGGCATAGAATAGTTTAAAAAATTATCATTTTGTAAGGTAATTGTCATTCGAGTAGATGGATTCATACAACCATCCCAATAGGTAGTATGAGGCATGATGGTTTTGCTTACTAGTTGGTTTAAAGCCATCATAATCATCTAAATCATTATTAATGGTGAGCTCATCCATTGATTGTAGGTCACCATTTTGTAAAGAGCCGATGAGACATCATTCACGATCGTTGGTTTTTGATATAAAATTGGTCATTTTGATAAAAATACTGATTAATAATAAAACCTATTAGGAACTAATTTGTCCTCGGCTATCACTGAAAGAGCATTGGCTTCTTCATCTTTTTAGAATTAATCTTGAGCCAATTGAAAATCCTAGATGTTGCCATCAATGACTAATTTTTCATCATCTTGGAATTCATTACATGTCACCGACTCTATGTCAATAGTTGGTGTTAAATCGGTAGCCAAATCCACTCAATGACTTTGTTGACTAAGCTTTGTCTACTTATTAGCTCCTTAGCCAATGTTTTTATAGCACTGAATCAAGTTTCTCGACCAAATGACAAATTTTCTTAACACGATCAAAGACTGCATTCATGACTTCAAAATTAGTGATTGTCTCACAATAACCAGTCAAGTAGGTTATTAATGAAGGTGGTCGCTCTTTATAAGATGAATTACCAACCCTCCAATCAAGAATTGTTGCTCCCTAAGTATAAGAGTATGTGTAACTATTTGGTATGCTTTGATAGTAACAATTATCCCACTAGCTATTGCATGAGAGTAACTAGTCGAATAGGTAGTCGGTAAAGGCAGTGGCTCTTCATAAGATGAATAGTCTACCAACTTGTTTGAGGCAAAGTTCCCCCAGGTATCCAAGTAGGAGCAACATTTGTTATGTACTAATCCATCGAGCATGCCATTTTGTTGTCGCTAAAATCAAACAACCTCACATGGTACAAAAATCCCATTATATGATAGAGTGTAGAGCATGCTAGAGGGCATTGACTGTTACCTTCAAGAGGATCAAGCGTGTTGGGGTCATTAGGACTTTGATTCAGTGTATCCTGATACAAATTGGTCATTATTGGAGGGCATGAGAGCTTTCTATGACTCTCCGAACTATCTCGAGCTAATACCGAGTTCGAGCTCGACTCAGATTGAAACGTGAGGAACACAACATATTCAAATCTCCTTGAGGTGGGGATTAGATGGGTCATAGTCTATGTGAAAGGGTTGCATAGTTTTGACAATAGTGCCCTCCATAAACCCTTAGTTAATATGATTGTTTTTGGTATGAAATTGAGGCGATTTCAATAGGAATTAAAATTTTGGTGATTTTTCCAATCTTATATGGATTATGTTGGCAACAAGGTTAAAAGGCCTCCTAATAAGCTCAATTTGTCTTCATTATAACTCTCATGTACGAACTCCGATTCACACAATTCTTGATTTCACGAGAAATAGAACATAGAAAACTTTCAAATGATCATGACTCAAAAAATTTGGATTAGAAACGGTTGAGTTACAACCATTGCTCAGGAAGATACTTCAGTCAACAAAGTCTCAAGTGCCTCTAATAAAGTCCAATTATTTGTATCGCATCTTAGTTGTCCAATCTCCAATTCCAATGATTCTTGTTCCATCAAAATGTAGACATGATGAGCTTTCTAGAAGTTTAGAAATCATAAGCATCTCCTTAAAATAGATTTTTGGCGAATTTTACAACTATGAGAAGATTCTGATAGAGTGATGGTTGTGGGTCTGATTATACAACTGAATATAGACCAAACTCATATAGAAAAAACACAGTTGAGAACAAAAAGAAGAATTTCATTGATAAAAGTAGGATATAATTACGAAAACTAAGAAATAAACGAAATAAATAGGTTGGTTATGATGCTTAACTGCATAGCTTCCACTTAACGGTGGGCAGGCTCTAGATCTTTCCCTACTCTTCTAGGTCGGTTTTTGTAACTTCTAATGGATAGGTTCCATACCCTTCTCCACTCCTCTATATCCATTTCTATAACTCATGGAGTAGTTGTGTGTAACTCTTGTATAGTGGACATGTGCCTATCTTTTAGGAATTAGTTCTAGCCATATATGTTACTATATTAATATTCCTCGGATCCCTTTACAATCTTTGACATCAACACATGCAAAAGAACACAAATAATCAACGGAGGAAAGGTTGTTATATGAAACCGAGTCTAGTTTGAGACACATCATAATGCTTTTGGTGTACAATCTTCCATAAATACACCTACTATTTGATCTTTGATATCAACAATGAAGATTTGAATTAAAACTTTCATTCTATTTTTATATTAAAATAATTTAAATTTTTACCATTGATCTTAAATATCAAACAATGAAGATATTTGTATAATATTATGCATTGATTGAAAGATGCAATGCATTTTGGACTCCCTATATATATATATATATATATATATATATATATATATATATATATATATATGTGTGTGTGTGTGTGTGTGTGTGTGTGTGTGTGTATCATGTGCATGCATGTGTGTTTATTTGTTGAGTTGGAAAGTATGGAAACTCGTTAGTTGGATTGTGTATTTGTGTTTCAAAGGGTCAATAGTTGTAACTATATAATTAATGTTGCATTAAAGGATCATTTAAAAATTCATTAAGCCTTTTCCAACTTTATTGAGTATGATCCTGCTCACAGGGTATAGCTGACAGCTTGTCTTCTTATGTGTATTCAGGTTTAATTAATACGCAAGTGAGACGGCCCACATAAAAGAAAATTCAACAACCTAATGAGACAAGACTCAAACAGGCCCAGTTTGGTTCTTTCAGCATGTTATTAAGACATCGGGTGGATCTGACCAGCTTTATTGTGGACTGAAACTAGATTACTATAGTTCTATTCCAACTTGTGTATGAATTGGGTTTGTTGGAGATAGTTTAGATCCTAACAGGTTTGAATTAGTTAATCTCAGAGGAATATTTTAATTTTAATATTTTGCACAAAGTAAAATAGCTCACCTGGATAGGTGGTTGATTCACAAGTTGAGGGTTATGAATTCAGTACCATCTGGCTCGGACTACACACATTGTACCAAAAGAAGAAGGAAAATTGGTAACCCAGTGGATAATTTTAAATTGGAAGCAAAATAGAGACTGATGAATAGAAAAACCAGAACAAAAGTGATATGTATGCAATTGGTTCAAAGCAATTACTTAAAGGCTACTAAGTTGAGATGTGGTTCTGCCTAACTGCATAGCTTCCTCTTAACTAGCGGTCAGGGTTGGAGAGGATCTCGCCGCCCCACCTGGAAGTTGAAAAAATTACTAAGAACGATCGAGTCCATGACCAGTTAAGACACACATTAAATGGTTGAATAGGCAGTTCGCCTCAACCACTAAAAATTCTACTTCCTCCACTGGTTCGGGTATAAATCCAAGTACATTCATTAATCGAGCTTGTATGTATATGGTTTTTGTATAGTCATTTACACAATAGTTTCAATATCGATGGTAAAGGCAAAATGATCTTGTATTTTCGGTGTTAATATGACACAAGATAGAATGCAATGGCGACTAAGAATACAAGGCTTGGTTCTTTTACGTTCCAGCTCTAAAAGTTTTTTCTACTTCAAAACAAACTTTTGGTTCGCGTATTTTCTACTCGATCATGCCCCTATTTATTCAAAACAAGGTTCTTAGACCGCATCAAACCCCAAGAACCCAGCTCGAGTGAGGTGTACTTGGTTCCAAATATCGAGGTGTTTTCAGGTAAAGCTGACCCGATTACACCTTCGAATTGGTGATGAGGAAGATACTTGGGTTTCAGCATCTCATAACCCGAACCCAAATTAATCACGCATGGGACACAATGGCAAGAACCAATCAGCAGTCATATGAGCTCAGTATGAAACAATCGTATCCCATCCCGAAATCTATCGCATATCCGAACCGGCTTAGTTACAAAGAAAATACGTATCCCAATTAGTTATTCAAAGTGGATTTTTCTTCGGATCCTTCACTCCTCCTCTCCTCTACCATCATTGATCAAAGGAACTAGTTTTGTCGCCCAAACTGGGTCAACTAGGAAGAAGTGGAGGGACTCACAAATCACTAGTAATCTGATTACAACAGTTGAATACAACAACAACAACTAAGTCTTTTTCCATACTAGATGGGGTCGGCTACATGAATTCTTTGTTTCCACATAGCCCTATCATGTGCCATATTAGTAGTTAACTCACAATAAGCTAGATCATTCTTTATTGTTTCTTTCCAACACTTTTGTGGTCGTCCTCTACCTCTTTTAATACTTTTCAAATTTAGTTTTCATACCTTCTTATAGCTTATTCTTTTGATCTTCTTTCTATATGTCCAAACCATCTTAAATGATATTCTCTCATTTTTATCCTCTATTGGTGTCACTCCTAATTTGTTTCTAATAACCTCATTATGTATACGGTCTTTTCTTATATAATCACTCATCCATCTCAACATCTTCATTTCTACCACAGACATCTTTTGTACATGTTGATGATTAACTGCCCAACACTCAGAACCATAAAACATGTCAGGCCTAATTATTGCTCTATAATATTTACTTTTTAACTTTAATGATATCTTCTTATCGCAAAGAATACCTGATCCTCCTCTCCATTACAGCAGTTGAATATAAGGAGAAAGAAATCTCTTGCCAATCCTTATTATTGAAATTCGATCATATGAATCCAACCATGATGATTCGAACTATAACGGGTTCAGCTTTGGTTGGATCCAATCCATCAAGATCCCTACCTAGAAGGAAGGTCTACGTTAGGTATGAAGGGAAGGTTTCAGTCCACTGTACTGCTGGTTGCTCTTTATCAGCTTAGGAACATCTTAGGATGAGGCAGGATAGTCCACGGTTTTCACTGTGGTCTTATATATATACATACAAGTAGTGTCTGATTTTCTATTATCGATCACGTGGTGATCTGGTTGAAGGAAAAAAGAGGGAATCCTGTTGTCAGAGTCAAACCTAGGTGGATTTGAATGGAGATTAGACCCGCTTTTCATTAAATTTGATTGAATCGGCATGAATCACTTGACACCGTTTTTTTTTTGTATAAATTTTATGCGGGTCTTACCTTTTTCAGCTCTAATTGCTGATTCTCTTATTATGTTCAGAAAACTATTTGATACTGTGACCATTGTAGTATGTAGATACATGCATACATACACACATATGTGTATGTCTGTATAAAGTATATGTATCTATGTACATACACATATAAGCAGTTAAGCCGGAACAAACATGCATGTACACTAAGCAGTGTTGATGCTTGACTCAAACAGCTGAAGAAACCAGCTGACGTTTATTCATGTAGATCTGGCAAGGAATAACAACGACAACATCACAAAGCAAATTGATCCAAACTAAGAGTTGCTCGATTTGTTTCACAACCCTAGACGCTCACACGTGAGGAAATATCTGTCATACGTGTGGTGGCAAAATGAGCTGACGTGTTCATGCTCGTGCTCGTGACTCGATTCTGTAAATGGTAATGTTGATTGTTGAAGGTTTTTGTCATTTGTTGATTTAAGAGCATATGGGATCAGAACAAGCCGATCCGCGAGCTAGCTTTGTGTTTCATCTCTCCCTTTGATTTGTTCCATTATGCAAAACTACCATTCCAGTCTTTGCTTCTTCCATCTCCCATCTCCCATCTCTGAACTTCATCTCTCCCTTTGATTTGTTCAGTTCTGCAAACTACCGTTCTGCAAAACTACCGTTCCAGTCTTTGCTTCTTCCATCTCCCATCTCTGAACTTCATCTCTCCCTTTGATTTGTTCAATTCTGCAAACTACCGTTCCAGTCTTTTCTTCTTCCATCTCCCATCTGTGTGCTTCATCTCTCCCTTTGATTTGTTCCGTTCTACAAAACTACCATTCCAGACTGCTTCTTCCATCTCCCATCTTTGCTCTTCATCTCTCCCTTCGATTTGTTCTGTTTTGCAAAACTACCGTTCGAGTCTTTTCTTCTTCCATCTCCCATCCCTGCGCTTTATCTCTCCGTTTGATTTGTTCTGTTATGCAAAACTACCATTCCAGTCCTTTCTTCTTCTATCTCCCATCCCTGTGCTTTATCTCTCCCTTTGATTTGGTCTGTTATGCAAAACTACCGTTCCAGTCTTTGCCTCCTCCATCTCCCATCTCTGTGCTTCATCTCTCCCTTTGATTTGTTCAGTTTTGCAAACTACCGTTCCACTCTTCTTCTTTCATCTCCTATCTCAGCCATCGCTCCGTTTGATTTGTTCAGTTATGTAAAACTATCATTCTAGTCCTTTATGTTGGTAAAGTCCTTATACATACATTCATAATAACTTGATATGCAAAACATGCCCCAATCATAAACAACAACCGATTCAAAATAAGCTATAATCAAGTTGTACGAAAAACAAAAGCAAAAGCACAAATTTATTTGTGCGAGTCGCTCTTCCAGACTTGCCTTAGAGAAATCATCGCACCGCTATAAGTACGTACGGGTACTAACGCCTTCCTCTTAGGATAAAACACACACACAACTCAAAGCGCATTTACCTGACTTCGAATCGATCTCGAACACACCTCAGTCGCCTATGACTGGAGCAGGAAGAGGGATCACCCATGGACATGAGGATAGTAGCAGCACCACGGGCTGAGAGAGGACTAGGAGATGGGAGAGAAAGAGAGGAGAAGACTCTATGAACTGTGTGATTAAGAGGACCCCTAATCACCTATTTATAGGTGCACGTGTAGATCACAAATCTATATCCAATACAAATGACGCACTGCTTTATCCTAAACCGTCCTGTCTTATTCAGAACTACCCCACCTTATCCAAAACTGCATCATCTTATCCCTATCCATGACCATGCAGCTTTTGACTGTTAGATCAAAAGTTTTTCATGCAAAAAGATTGATTAAGACCCAAACTACAAGCCCAAGCTCAACCCAACCCTGTGTCGTGTGTAGTATAACATGTCCTCCCCAAACTCTTTGAACTAAGGTTCATGAACTACCAATATAAAAGGACGTGTGGGTTTGTCACATCCATCAATATGGAACTAAATTTTGTCTCCTCTTGATCATCTTTCACAAAAAAAATTCATATGTTACTTTTTACACGTTAGGACTTTTACATATATTAATTAAATATATAAGGATACTAACATGCATTAAATGCACATGAAATGTTTATTAAATCCAATAATCCCTACAAAGTCCTTAAGTGTAAAAGTACCATTCTAATTCAACCATCATATTATGCTTTGAGTAATGGTATCTTTCGATTTGAACTGTTACCTGAGTTATCCAATATTATCCTTAAATAAACTAGGTAAATATACGTTTTGAACCTGAACCTTAGGTGTAAAGGTATCTATTGATAACAACATAATAAAAAGCTATGACATGATCTATAGGCATGATGCATTAATGGTCATGCATCCATATCCTTTATCATGATTGACTAAAGGGAACAACCCAATTCCCCTATTATGTCCAAACAATGTCAATCACTTAGTTGAGTATTTCCAAGGATGAACTGTTAGCATCCTGTCTTAGGACTCGATCCCATTAAGAGAATAATCTCTTGTTAAACTTACATCATGACACTTTAGATTTACAAGGGACAAACACACATATACTAAAAGTATCACATAGTACAAAGTGTTATACTATTCACTCAATAACTTGTTACTACAATATTGAACCAACTTTGTAGGATCTCCACTTAATTAGGTTGGGTTGCCACTGCTTGTAAATAAATCATGTGTTTTAGTCTCATTCTCAACCTCGATTTCTCAACTAAGGCTACTAATAGACCCTTAGTCAAAGGATTAACCGTATTATCTTTGGATCCAACAAAATTTGCAGCCATGACCCCATTAGATATAAGAGCCCTTAGAAACTTCAGTCTCACTTGGATGTGTCTCAGTTGCTTTTGGTTGTACTTGAAACTACTGATCTTAGTAATTGTAGTCATGCTATCACAGTGTACTAAAATTATAATAAGCGACTTCTTTACCATAGGTAAACTCAATGTAAGTCCCTTAAGTCATTTAGATTCTAATCCAGTCTCATTCAAAGCAAAGAGTTCTATCTGAAAGATAGAACGAGCTAAATCCTTCAAGAACCGAAGGATGTTTACTGTAATGTAGTCAAAGGAAAATTGTTCCCTTTACATACTGAAACACTTTGTCTAGAGCCTCTCAATATGTTTTATCTGGACAACTAGTGTATCTACTCAACTTACATACAACAAATATAATATTTGGTCATGTATAGTTGGTTAGATACATCAAATTATCAATAATTTAAGAATATCATAGTTGAGACAGAGGAATACTACTTTCATTCTTATACAAAGCCTTAGATGAATCATATTGAGTCTTAACAGGTCTACAATTTGTATATCCAAATCTCTCTAAAACTTCCTCAACGTAGTGAGATTGAGAGATTATTGTACCATCAGTATACCTTATCATTTGAAGCCCTAAAATCATATCAGCCACACCCAGATCCTTCATTGCAAACTTACTACATAAGAATGCCTTGGTCTCATTTACTATTCTCATATCAGAACCAAACAACAATATATCATCTATGTATAAGTAAAGAATGATGAAAGTATTATTGATCGACTTACAGTAGACACACTTATCATAATAATTAAAAACGAAGCTAAAAGATGATATCACATAATCAAACTTTTCATGACATTTTTAGGGGCTCGTTTCAAACTATATAATGATTTGACAAACTTACACACCTCATACTTATTCCCATGAGCCACAAATCCCTCTTACTGATCTATATAAATTTTCTCATAGAGGTCATCACGCAAGAAAATAATCTTCACATCCATTTGATGAATTATGAGATAATATACGAAAGCTAGTGCTATAAGTACTCGAATGGTGGTCATTTGAAAAACTGGATGATAGGTATCAAAGTAATTTATTCCTTCATTTTGTGTGTATCCCTTGAAAACTAATCTGATCTTGTACTTATTGATTGTTTTTTCTGCATTTAGTTTTTTCTTAAAGATCTACTTGCAACCTACAATAAAATAATCAGGAGGTAAATCCACCAATTCTCAAGTATTGTTGGAAAGAATTGACTAGATTTCATCATTAACGGCTTTCTTCCAAAACTTAACCTCGGGTGAGGTCATAGCCTTCTGAAAGGTGATAAGATCATCCTCGACATTGAAAGTAACAAAGTCACTTCCAAAGTCCTTTAATATCCTAGGTTGTTTACTTTTCCTTTGTTCAATTATTTCCTTAGAGTCATCTAATATGGAAACAATACAATCAGGGTTACCCCCACATTTGTCATCCTTTTCACATGATCGAAAATATAACTAATAGTAGGATCAAAATCTCTAAAAGATATATTTTGGAGAACTCCAGTATTCATGAGAAACATATTCTAAAAAAATATAGCATCACGGAGCTCAACAATTATGTTAACATTTATGCTAAAAACATCATATCTAATGATCAAGAATCTGTACACATAACTTGTCTTCATGTAACCCAGAAATATAACATCCACTATCTTAGGTCCCAATTTCTTTTTCTTATGTTAAGGAATGAGTAGTTTTGCAAGACACTCCCACACTTTCAGATATTTGAGACTAGTCTTTCGACCCTTTTAAAGATCAAAGGAACTACTTTTCTTATACTTATTGCGAACTCTATTTAGAATATGGTAAGTTGTATTCAAAGCTTCCCCCCACATGTACGTAGGTAACCCAGAATTTTAAAGTAAAATACTAATCATATCACACAGGATTATATTATTTCGTTCAACTATCTCATTAATTGAGGAGAGTAAAGAGCAGTAACCTCATGAATAATACCATTGTTTTGATAGTATACTTGAAAAAAATTTGAGGTATACTCTCCTCCTCTATTAGACTTTAATCGTTTAACTGTTTAAGTTAGTGCTTCATTTCTAAATATTTGAAATTTTTCTAAAGCTTCATATTTACTTTTAAGTAAATATAATAATATCTCCTATAATCATCAATAAACATGATAAAATATCTTTTGTTATCCCTTATAGTCATTACATTGAATTCACAAATATCAGTGTGCACCAAATCCAAAATCTAGGAATTCCTTTCAATTGTATGGAAAAGCTTCCTAAGTTGTTTCACTTGCACATATATATCACATTTGTGTTTTCTATCTATGATAATTTTAGGGATAACATATAAATTCATCATTCTTTTCATTGAATCAAGGTTTACATGACCTAACCTAGCATGTCATACACCAGATAATTCACCATTAGACACTAAAAAAGAAGACTTTATTATCATTAAAATTCATATAATAATCAATAATTGATTATATATAAATTTTCAACAGATCCTCTACATCACGTAAATAGGCCTTCTCAAAGCAACACCCTGTATTGAGTCATGTAATAATGATTTTATTATATTTGCAATCAAATTTTAATCCCCCCCTAACTAAAGCAGGATCATTGAGGATATTTCGGCGAATCGTTGGAATGTGTCTATCAAGAGTTACAACTTTTCTTGAAGAAAACTTGAAGTGTACACGCCCTTTGCCCTTGACTTCAGTAGACGAATGGTCACCTAAGGTCACTGTTCGCTCATAAATGGCCTGATAAGACACTCTAGAGGTGTTGTCTATAGGCATAACAAATTTCTAACTTCTATGCTCTTCCTCTATTGATATGTATATTATAGAGAAATTTCCTAAGTGTTGGGAGGGTTTCGGCCTAGATATTTCATTGTCATAGAAGGAGAAAAACTATATACATCAAATAAAATATTTAAAAGTATTGATAAAATACAACAGTGGCACAAAGTGTCCTCCTTCCACTCGATGATTTCATCTGAGCTGAGCTTCTAGGGTTAGTATCATTGGGTTGGGAACAATCTAACTCGATGTATAGATGCAATCCTAATATGGTTAACCAAATTTTCATACGCTGCTATCAGCATTTAATATGTGCATCGACAAACTTTTTTGGCATCAAAGTTAAGTCGACCTTAGGTTAGAGGGTAGCAGTCATTGACAAATTTACTACGTTAAAAACTTACTTCTCTAAGATTGTTGGTAAAATTCATAGACATACATAAACAATAACATAATATGCAACTAATGTGAATATGCCCCAATCATAAACAACAACTACATATCTAAAATAAGCCATAATGAAGCATTACGGAAAACAAAAGCAGAAGTAAAATAAAAAAACTTATCTATTTGACTCATCCTTGCAGACTTGCCTTAGAGAAATCAGCGTCCTACTATGAGTACGTACGGGTATCTACACCTTCTTTAAAGGTAAAATGCATACACAACTTGAAGAGCATGTACCTTACTTCGAGTTGACCTAGAATACACCTCAGTCGCCTATGGCTGGAGCAGAAAGAGGGACCACCCACGGGCACAGGAACAGTAGCAGCACCATGGGCTGAGAGAGGACCGAAAGATAGGAGAGAGAGAGAGGAGAAAACTCTGTAAATTTTATGATTATGGAGGACCCTTAATCACCTATTTATACGTGCACGTATGGATCACGTCTTATCTAGAACCGCCCCACCTTATCCATAACCGCCTCATCTTATCCCTATCTATGATCATGCAACTTTTGACCATTAGATCAAACGTTTTTCGTGTAAAAAGATAGATCAAGACCCAAACCACAAACCCAAACCCAAGCTCGGCCTATACATGCACGGACGTGTAGTATAGCATGTCCTCCCCAAGCTTTTTGAACTAAGGTTCATGAGCTACTAAATATATAAAAAGACATGTGAGTTTGTCACATCCATCAATACGGGACTAAACTTTGTTTCCTCTTAATCATCTTTTACAAAAGTCTCTCATATGTTACTTTTTACACTTTAAGACTTTTATATATATATTAATTAAATATATAGTAATACTAACATGTATTAAATGCACATTAAATGTGCATTAAATCTAATACTTTATTCTTCCAACTCCCATCCCTGCGCTTTATCTCTCCCTTTGATTTGTTTTTTTGCAAAACTACTATTCCATTCTTTGCTTCTTCCACCTCCCATCTCTGCGATTCATCTCCCCCTTTGATTGAGTTCTGCAAACTATCATTCCAGTCTTTGCTTCTTCCAACCGAAGGACGAGTTCACGTCTGCTTCAACGGTCTCAATGAGCGCATTGGATGCCGTATATTTGTAGATGAGAGGAATAAGAAAGAGAAGAAAAGAGAAAAGGGAAGGGAGAAACCCGGTTACCCCTAGAAGGTTTTAGGAGGAAGATGAAGATGTAATTATTCTTTTTTCTTGATTATTTCATTGTATATATACTTAACTTTTTCCTCTTTTGAGTTTTTCTCTCTTAGCTTTTTGTTAAAGTCATTTCATGTTCATGTGAGAAATGCTTCTAACTTTTTCAAAAAGCAAAAACAGTTTTTCTATAAACCTTATCTTTTATAAAAAAAAAGACTCATGAAATCCAGAAAGAGGGCATTTTTCCCGTATTTTATGGTTGTTGTTGTTATCGGGACCGATAGTCACCACTAACAACTTACATCTCTCACTTGCCACTGGAGCCAATCTATGACATACTCGTTTTACCTCCTACTATTTTGGGGTTTTCTTAAGTTATATCGTTTATCTAGTTGTAAGTAAATTGCAACTTTTTCCTTTTATACAGTTTTCCCACTATCAATGTGTTTTTCCTGCATAACACTTAACAAAATATATTTTCTACACTTATACTCTAGGCATATCTCAAACCCATGTGGGTTACATGTTTAGTAAAATGTTCTTCTGAGTTGCCTTTCGTTAAGAGGTCGGCCAACATATCACCAATTGGCATATAACATATCGTTATTTCATTTCTTTTGAGCATATCATGAACATAGTGATATTTAACCATTATATGCTTGTTTCTTGAGTTATCAGGTTTACTTTTAATAAGAATAATTGATGTATTATTGTCACAATAAATGATAACTGACTCGTTGGTTATGTCCAGCTTTAAATCACGTATGAAGTGACTTATCCAAATGACACTTGTAGTAGCCATATTGTAAGCAATATACCCAATTTCTTGTATATGTATTATTACATAACCTTGTTTCTTGTAAGCCCAAGAAATAATACTACTTTCAAATAAGAAGATTTGATCAAAGGTTAACTTGTTGTCATCTTTGCTCCTTGCAAAGTGAGTATCAAAGTATCCCATTACTTTTAATTTATTTGCTTGAAAACACAGTTTAAATTCTTTTGTTTATTTAAGATATATTAGAATCCTTTTCACAACTATTCAATATTACCAACCAGGATCACTTTAATATATACTCACAAGACCAACAACAAAGCCAATATCATGTCTTATACAGAGCATCATATACATCAAGCTATTCATAACCTGTGCATAAAAAATATTAGGCTTGATGTCTCACTTATCGAAACAATCAAACATTCTCAATTTGATCGCCTTCGTAACGGGTGTAGATGCATACTTGCACTCACCCATTTTAAACTTTTTAAGGATATAACCAATATATCTTTCTTGACTCAAAAACACAAGATTAGATTCTCTATCACGAGAAATCTTTATACCCAGAATATAAGATGCCTCTCCCATATCCTTCGTTTCAAACTTTGAGTTTAACCATGACTTGGTTTTGACAATTATCTCATTGTCATTCCTAGTCAATAATATGTCATCGGCATATAAAGATATTATAACAAAATGATTCCCATTGTTTCAAATATATACATAGTGGTCAAGTTCATTAGCCACAAACCCAAGTTCTAGAATGGTACTTTGAAAAGTCAAATACCATTGATCAGATTACTGATTAAGGCTATATAGCGATTTTTTTAATATATATACTTTATCTTTCTAGCCTTTTACAACATACCCTTCTTGATGTTGCATATATATAATTTCTTGTAGATCTTCACTTAAAAAAGTTGTTTTTACATATAATTGATGTAATATCTAAATAATAATATGATGATATTACTAGGATTATCCTTATGGATGTAAATTCGCAATAGCAGAATATGTCTTAACATAATATATCCCTTCCTTTTGCGGAAATCCCTTTACATCCAATCTCGCCTTAAACTTGTCAATAAACCTATAAACTTTATATTTCTTTTTCAAAATCCATTTAAAGCTTATGACTTTCTTTCTTTTTTGGCAATCAACCAATTCTCAGACTTAGTTTTTCTCAATGGATTTAATTTCCTCATCTATGACCTTTTCCCAATCTGAAGATTAAGATGAGTTAATAGCCTACTGATATGTCAAGTTATCAATCAACTAATATAAATCTATTGAATTGCACACTTCCTCTTTAAGGTAAGTATAATAATCTTTTAAGTAGGAGGAGTGACCCTAGGTCTTTTATGTCTACTTAAAGTTTCAGTTTGATGGATCTAGATCAACTAGATCACCAACATACTCATCATCATTCTCAATGATGTCATTCCTAGTCTCCTCTAAGAATTCAACATCCTTGCTTTATATTAATCCATGGTCCTTATGATAAAACCGATATCCTTTGGAACCTTTAGGATATCCAATAAATACACATCTCAATGACCTGTTGTTTAGTTTATCCTTAGAATAATCAAGGATCTTCACATGTGTGACAAATCCTCACCTCATGAGATGACCAAGGTTTTTTTTTTTCCAAACCACATCTCATGTGATATAGAGAACATAACCTTACAAGGAACTTTATTTAGTATATATACGGTTGTATTTACCGCTTCTCCTCAAAATGCCCTACAAAGAGAAGCATCTATTAACATGGGTATGGTTATATTAAATAAGGTCTTGTTATATCTATCTGATACACCATTTTATTGAGGTATTGTGGACATGATATTTTGTTTTGTAATCTCAAAGTCTTTAGAGTATTTCAAGAATTTTGTAAAGGTATATTCATCACTCGGTCTGACCTTAGGACTTTGATTGTCTTTTCTAATTGATTTTCAACTTTATGCTTATATTGTTTGAATATTTCAAATATCTTAGACTTATATATATATATATATATATATATATATCTTAAATAATCATCAATAAATACTATAAATATACCTTTCCATGATGAGACCTTACCTTGAATGGTCTACATAAATAATCTCTAATAGTATTATTGTCCTAATTATTTCTTTGGAAAATCATTTTCTAGTCATTTTTCCTTGTATATAGGCCTTAGGCTTATTAAAAATATTTTACGAAAGTTAGACAATAAGTTAAAGTTGGTTAGTTTTTCAATTTTTTCAAACTTATATGACTAAAGAGTTTATGCCATACATTCACATCAATCACATAGACACTATCAATATAAGGAGAATCATTACTTTTATTTTCATTTACATTGAGTTTAAATAAACCATGCTCAACATCAAATAGACTAGAAAAGGTATTCTATCATGCTTTGCTACAGTAACTTTTCCAAGAACAAACCTAACATCAAACCCTTTCTTTATCAAGGCAAAGACAGATACAAGATTGTACCTAATAATAGGCACAATTAATACATCAGTAAGTACAATTCATATGCCTTGTACAAAAATTTTAAAGGACCCAACCTCAAGAACATCAAAAAAGGTATTATTCCTCATATAAACTCGATGCGTAGATTTGTATTTTTTCATATCCATCACTCCCTCTTTGCTCTTCGATATATGCCGCATCTCTGGAGAGTTGATCCACCAATTTCCCTTCTTATTATTCTTACCAAATCTCTTATTTGGTTTTTTTCTTATTTTGGTTGCTTTTCGAGCTAGACCCTAAATCATCTTCAACAACTATCATTCTTTTCTTTTTATTTTTATTCATATGTTATTTGTTCAATTGTTAGTTTTAATGGAAGTTCACAAAGGGTAAAATCTTGTACAAGTCTAAGCTTTGTGGTTACCATGTTCTAGGAAGGGAAAGACCATTGAGAATTGTGGATATATGCATTGGTTTAGGGATAATTGATTTTGGTACATCTAAGTTCCTAGTCATTACCATCATTTGGTTAACATATTCAACTACATTATTACTTTTTTTTATTATTTTATAAGTTATATTTTTAAATGAGTAGTTGAACATACAACTTAGCTGTAGTATCATACTTTGTGGTAATTCTTTAGTGGTCTCAAACTCTTCAAAGACCCTAATCAAGTCATCTTATATATAGGTTAACATTATAGTCATGACTATAATATCATAGAAATATCTACTACTTGTCTTTCTTTTCATCTATTACAACTGGATTAGGGGGTAAAATTGTTTTCCTAAGTACATAATCAACTCCTTCTAAAGTTAAGGCTAGTGGGATTCTTCTCTTTCATGTTTGAAAATTTAGGTCATTTAATTTTTATGTTTTTGCCAATCCAGAAACACAGATTCTGAAAGTCATTTTTAGTGATTTGACAGAGACAACAAGTAGAGAGTCTGTACATTTTTAGATAGAAAACATAAAGCATGCATCAGATGAATAGACATAAGGCATTTCTTAAAGAATGAATAAAAAAATAACTAAACACCTAAATGTTGTATCCACAATGTTTAAGTACTAAACTATAAATATTTCTAGGTATTATACTACAGTTTATTTAACATGCAAATACATTCCTAGAAATATCAAAAAACTAAGGACAAAAGAGTAAAAACTCACTCACGGTATTTTCTAGAAAGTACAAGGGCAAAAATATATTTTTCTCAAGTAGCATAATAGATAATATGACAAACAACGAGGGTTATTTATTCAAAAGATTCCACAAAGGGAGATGCTTTATTTAGAAGGAGACTTAAATGAACATGTCGGTAAAGAGGCATTAGGATATCAAGGTATTCATGAAAACTTTGGTTTTGGGGATATAAATGAGAAAGGTTAGGAGATTTTAAATTTTGCTATGGCATTTGATCTCTTTATAGTCAATACAATCTTCAAAAAATGAGTTGAACATTTAATTACTTATAAAAGTAGCTTATCACAAACACAAATTGATTATTTTATTTGTAGAAAAAAAGATAGAGCGTGTTCTAAAGATTGCAAGGTAATTCCAGGAGAAAGCTTAACCACCCAACATCGACTTTTAGTTATGGATTTAAAAATAAAAAAATGGACAAAAAAGAAAAGAGTGCATTGAGCTATTCGGACTAAATGGTAGAACCTCAAAAGCGAGAAAGAAGATATATTTAAACAGAAAGTCCTTCAAGGAGGTGTTTGGAATGTTATTGGTACACTCTGTAATATGTGGAACAATATGGCTATACATATTAGGAAAGTAGCAAAATATGTGTTAGTTGTATCTAAGGGAGGTGTACCGACACAAAAAGAAGCTTGGTAGTGGAGTGAAATAGTGCAAAATAAAATTAAGGCAAAGAGAGCATGTTACAAATTACATTATGCTAAGAAAACTAGTGAAATTTTAGATGCTTAAAAGAAAGCAAAGAAGGAAGCGAAAAAGGGCATGAGTGAAGCAAAAGCTAAAATTTGAGAGGATTTATATAAAAAACTCAACTCAAAAGAGGGTGAAAGAGATATTTTTAGGATAGCTAGGGCTAGAGATAAGAAAACTAAAGATCTTAATTATGTTAGATTCATCAAGGACGAGGATGAAAAAATTATAGTGGTAAATGATGATATAAGAAATAGATGGAAAAACTATTTTTATAAGCTTTTTAATGAAAATAAACTTGCTAGTATTAGCTTAGGAGAGTTAGCCAAATAAAAAAAGTATATAAACCACAATTTCTACCGACGTATTCAAAAGAATGAAGTTAAAGAGGCTCTTAAACATATGAAGGGTGGTAAATCAGTAGGACGAGACAATATTCCTATAGAAGTTCGGAAAACACTATGAGAAATAGGAATCACTTGGCTCACAAGACTATTTAATGAAATATAGAGAAACCAAAAGATGCCTGAAGAATGGAGAGCGAGTATACTTATACCCATATATAAGAATAAAGGAGACATTCAGAATTGTGCGAATTATAATGGTATCAAGTTATTGAGCTATACTATAAAATTGTGGCAAAGAATTATCAAACATAAGTTAAGACAAGTATCAAGTATAATAGAGAACCATTTTTTATTTATGCCAAGCATATCTACTGTTGAAGCGATTCACCTTTTGAGACATCTTATAGAACATTTTTGGGTAGAAAAGAAAAAACTTTACATGATATTTATTGATCTAGAAAAAGCTTATGATAGGGTACTGAGAGAGGTTCTTTGGAGAACTTTAGAAAAAAGAGGTATGCCATTGATATACATTAACCTTATAAGAGACATGTACAATGGTACAAAAACATGTGTGAGGACTCATGAAGGAATGACAGACTTCTTTGAAGTTAATATTCGGTTATATCAAGGATCAACTTTAAGTCCATACTTATTTATAATGGTGATTGATGAGTTAACAAAACATATTGAAAATGAAGTACCTTGGTGTATGTTATTTACAGATGACATTGTGTTAGTGGAGGAATTTAAGGAAAAAGTTAATAGAAAATTGGAACTATGGAGAGAAATATTAGAAAGCAAAGGCCTCCGACTTAGTAGAACAAAGACAAAATATATGAAATGTAAGTTTGATCATTTGGTTACTTCAGAGGACATAGAAATTAAAATTGGCACACATTGCATTCCCCAAAATGAAAGTTTTAAATACCTAGGATCAATTTTTCAGAGTGATGGAAGAATTGATGGAGATGTTACGCATAGAATTAATGTTGGTTGGTTAAAATGGAGAGGAGCATCAGGTATTCTTTATGATAAAAAGATACAATTAAAGTTAAAAGATAAATATTATAGAGCAGCGATTAGGCCTGCCATGTTTTATGGTTCTGAGTATTGGGCAATTAATCATCAACATGTATAAAAGATATCTGTGACAGAAATGAAGATGTTTAGATGGATGAGTGGTCATACAAGAAAAGACCTGTAGACGCGCGAAAATCCCCGCCTCTTCGCCCCTTTCGTGGCTTGGAGTGGATCTTATCGTGCGTCTAAGGCCTATGTATACAAACAGGGCGTGCCAGCTAGCTTACTTAAGCTAGCGAAGATATATTTAACACTGACTTCTAAACGTGGCAACTGTGAGCAAGTGAGCTCTTGTCGTCGCAGACCTTCTTGCACCGATGCGCAAGGGTCAGTCTGTACGCTTTTGCAAAAATCGAGTTTTTGGGGAGAAAGTCTACGAAACGGTTCGAGGTGTCTATTTCGGGTCTTTAAGATGCGATTGCATGTTTTAGATCACGTAGATTTGCACGTGCCTAAGTCTTTTCTTTTATCCCTTTTTGGGTCGCCTAGTTTGTGTGTTATGACACTCCACTACATGGGCGAATTCGAGCGGGGGTTGCTTCGATGCAATATGCGTCCTACCTCGTGGTATGGCGTAGATGCAATGCAAACTCACGCTACTCCAAAGGGAAAACCCGAAATGTAAAGACAATGCTGAAGGGAAATAACAGAAGGGAAATAACAGAAGGGAAATAACCGAAGGGAAATAACAGGGAAATAACCGAAGGGAAATATGTATATATCTTATGTATATGAGCCCTTACTCGGGTCTTGCAAATAAGAGCGAAGGCTCAATGTGGGTGCGTGCTTGAATTGAAAGACTTACACACACGACATGAAATTAAACCCAAATATAAATTGCAGTATGGCCTTGACTAAGGTCTTGGGAGTAAGAGCGAAGGCTCAATGTGTGTGAGAGTGCTTGAATTGAAGTACTACACACACGACATAAATGAAACCCAAATATAACTGCAATAAGGCCTTTACTAAGGTCTTGGGAGTAAGAGCGAAGGCTCAATGTGTGTGAAAGTGCTTGAATTGAAAGACTTACTCACACGACAAGAAATGAAACCCAAATAGTATAGGTCGGCCCTTACTTGGGTCTTTCAAATAAGAGCGGAAGCTCAATGTGTGTGAGAGTGTTTAAATTGAAAGACTTACTCACACGACATGAAATGAAACCCAAATAGTATAGGTCGGCCCTTACTTGGGTCTTTCAAATAAGAGCGGAAGCTCAATGTGTGTGAGAGTGTTTAAATTGAAAGACTTACTCACACGACATGAAATGAAACCCAAATAGTATAGGTCGGCCCTTACTTGGGTCTTTCAAATAAGAGCGGAAGCTCAATGTGTGTGAGAGTGTTTAATCGAAAGACAACGCACCCAACTTAAACAAAACCCTTCGGAAACGAAATATATATGTACGCTTATATACTAGGGGCTGATTAGGCCCGTGTGTGTTCGAAAATGGTGCACGACTAAGAGAGTGCACGTGTGTGGTTGTGCCAAGCCACGTTATTACAAGCGGGGGGAGACTATGCTCCGTTATTACAACCCCGTATCAAATTGAATTTCAAGCAAGTGTATGACTAAAGACCGAGTTTAGACACTTACGAGTAGCTGGTCCGTAGAGGTCTTGCTTGAGCGTGGCCTTGGCTTTGGGCTGCAAACGGGAGCTCCGTGAAGGTATGTGCTCAAGGGTGCTGGCCGGCTGCAAATGGGGCGCGGGATGGACGCCTCGAAGGGGACCGGTGGCAAGTGGGCGGCGCCTCCAAGTAGGGAGTTTAGAGTGGCTGACTAAGTGGGTCTTAGGGTCACTAGGGAAGTTAGGGACTTAGGGAAACTGGACCTAAAAGGTGAGCTAGTGGGAAGGCCAAAGAGGACACCTAGGGGGGGGGTTGGCCGAATGGGAGATGGTGGCTAAGTAGTGGCCAGCCACTTGGGTTATCCTAGGTTCGGCTAGGCTTAGGTGGTGGCGGCAAAGGTGCTGAGCTGAAGGGGAGATGGGTGGCTAAGAGTGGAGAGGTGGTAGAGAGTGGCTTTGAGGGAGTTAAGGGGACTTACCGAATGGGGAAGAGTGGCGGATGGAGTGGGAGAGTGGCGGGCAGGTGGCTGTCGGCTGGTGGAGTTGGGAAGATATGGTGGCGTCCGGCTGGGGGGCAGTGGTGGTGGACGGAAGAGGGAAGGTGGCGGAGCAGGTGGCGACTGGTGGAGGAGCTGGAGCTGCTGGCTGTCGGCTGGTGGAAGATGGGAGAAGGAGAGGGCTCGGCTGAGTGTGGAGAGTGGTTCCCACTTGGAAAACCCGCCCACAATGAGGGGGGTTTAAATAGGGGATGGGTAGGTCGGTTAGGGCTGGGTTGTGGGTAGTGGTTAGGTGGTTTAGGTAGGGTAGTATGTAGATAAGGTGGGCTGGATGGGGTTGGGCCAGATATTTTAAAACTAGGGGTTTGGGAAAATCGTGGGCTAAGGGTGGTTTAGGGGTTTAGGGCTAGGTTAGGTGGTTGGGTTTTAGGGTGAGGTTTAGTGAGCTAGGTTAGGTGGTTTAGGCTAGGTTTAGGCTAGGATTAGGGAAATTAATCTAGGTTTAGGGAAGGATTAGGGGAGTGGGTTAGGTGATTAGGTCGGGATTAGGCCGGGATTAGGGAAGTGGGTTAGGTGATTAGGTTCAGATTAGGGGTGGATTAGGGGTTTAGGCTAGGTTTAGGTGAAGGAGCTCCCTTAGCATGGCCCATAGACCTTGATCACCCCATGTTGGTGCAGCCCTAGGTTAGGTTTTAGCTAATTACAAGCTTAAACCCACTCAATTAGGCTAACCCACATGATTAACCCAAACTTGACACACAAGTCAAGCTTAATACAACACTCTTGATATTTTTCACCCCCACTCTCTCTCATGCCCAATATCCCACGTGAATTCCAAGTGGGCCCCACCTCCATTTATGAGAAGGTGATGTGGGCCATGGATATGGATATTGGATTGGATCTCTGGATCCAAATCCAAATCCAAGTCCACATATGGGTTTGGATTGGAATCTGGATATATATGGTCCAGATTCAATCCAAACTGAACTCTGACTCCTTCGAGCTGGGTTCGAGACGGATGATTTGTGTGGGGCCTGACAGCATCAGTACTCCGTCTGCGTTGGGTCTTCGCCAACATAGTCGTCCGCCTCCGTTTCTGCCTTCCGGAGATGACTTCAAATGCTTTTTTGATAAGAACAGGGTCTTGGACGTTCGAGATCCTGGGATGTGAATCAGATGCAAGAGTTGCTGTGCCGGGCTTGACAGGTGCTCCGGTTCCGGGCTCTTCTTGGCTCTCCTGGTCCTGTCTCGATCGGGCCAAGCCACTTTGGGGTTTCAAAACATGTTTTAAAAGGGTTTTCAAAAGCTATATTATATGTTTTTGAAAGATAAAGTTTAAAACATATATACAGGGTTTGTTTGGAAGGCTCCTGGGTTTCCAAACTCAAAAATGGCCCTTTGGGGCTGCTTGTATAAAACCAGATTTGTTTAAGAAATTCGTGGGATTTCGGGGTGTTTACAGATGCCCCTCTTTGGCCTTGTCCAAATAGATTTGGATAAGGGCAAAGATGACAAACACCCCTTTTAATGTCTCCCTAGATCTAGCCACGAAGAATATGGGATCGTCCCATTTTAACAAAATCTCAATTTTACAAACTCTGGTAGGAGGAGATATCACGCCAAAGGGTTCACTTATGAAATCTGGTCCTAAATGGGATCATGTTTATGCAAGTACCATGCGTGGAATGCAGATGACATGGGTGTGGTGCCAAAAGTGGCGACCTCCCAGAGACCAGGTGTGGTCGAACTCTAGAGACTTACAAGGCCTACTGCTCCAAGTGAGCAAAAACCCTATGCTGTTCGATGTTCGGTTTTTTAAAACTTATTTACAAAAGCTATTTACAAAAGGGACAGCTGTCTTGAGCCTCGATCTTAAGGATCTCGAGCTCTTCGTGCTTGCCCTTGTTTGAGTCTTAACACTCGCTTATCTAGCGGAGGTTTTATAAGAAAACAAGCTTCATTTCAAATTCCTACGCCTTACTCGAAAGGTCGAATTCTCAAACAAGATGAAATTCAAGTAAGTAAATCCTATTTTTACTTTAGGATTCCTCGAAATGAACCATGCTTTAGCTTGGGATAAGCCAGGGATGGGAAAGAGATACCACGGTCCCTTCTGAAGTGTCCCGTGGTTTAAGGCATAGAAGGCGGAAAACTGCTCTTTTTGAGCTTTTTGGCCTCTTTTTCCTTTTTTCCATAGAGGGTCTCCCTTTGGGAGTATTTTTTCTTTAATCCCTCTTTTTTATAAGAGAATCGATTTTTCTTTTTTTGAAGTCTGGTTTCTTTCTTTTGGAAAGAGACTTTAAATGGGAAATTCCCTTTTGATTTGAACTCTTTGTTTTCCTTTTGGAAGGAGAAGAGAAGAGGGGAGGACTTATCCCAAGCATACACTCGATCCATTCCAGATCAGCCTATTTAGAAATAGCACGTACTACTTGCAAGTATCTTGCTATGTTGAACTAGGCCTTTCTTTGTAAGAAGAAGGATTTTGAAATGTAACCACGATTTTGAAAACTCCACTCTTTCACAAGTGCGAATTCTCTCACTCAGGGTCACACGAATTGCTTTTGCACCTTATTCACACGTCTCAGGGCAGCTATCCCTATCAAATTTTCGAAAACTGGAATTTAATCCAGATCCTACACATGATACTTCTTTAAGTATTGAATATTGATAGGATCTGCTAAATTCCTACCTTCTACATCGATCAACCAATACGAATTGTTCGTAGTGGTTGCTCGCACAACATAGGGTCCATCCCAGTTGGGGCGCCACTTGCCTAGGGGGTGTGGGCCACGATGGTGGATGGTTTTCAAGACCAGATCTCCCACTTCAAAGTGGCGAGGTCTCATGTGTTTGCTATAATGTCGGGCTATCCTTTGCCGGTATGCACGAGCATGATCCATAGCAAGGAGTCGCCTCTCATCTAGCAAATCTAGTTCGGCCATCCTAGCATGATGAAGCGTCTCTAGGGGGAGGTCGAGTGCAATGGATGTATGGAATGAATGCAGTTGGGTATGAATGGGAAGAATGGCGTTTGTGCCATAGACCAATTCGAATGGTGTGGCGTTCGTGGGAGTCCGGATGGAAGTCCTATAAGCCCATAAGGCTTCATCCAGCTTCTCATGCCACCTCCTACCCTTCCCTAAGGTTTTCTCAATGATACCAATGAGAGTCTTGTTTGTGGCTTCGGCTTGGCCGTTGCCTTGAGGGTAGTAGGGCGAGGAGAAGTGGTGAGTTATGCCATACGTGTTGCACAACTTAACCATCCGCTCGTTCTTGAATGGGGTACCATTATCAGACACAAGGTCTCGTGGAACCCCAAATCGAGCCAAGATATTCCTCCGGATGAAAGCCACCACATGTTGCCCCATTACATTCGTTAGGGAAATGGCTTCCACCCATTTGGAGAAATACTCCGTGGCTGCTAAAATAAAACGATGCCCATTCGAGGCCTTTGGAAATATGGGGCCTACAATGTCAAACGCCCACATGGTAAATGGCCAGGGGCTGACCACAGAATGCAATGCAGATGAAGGGATATGAATGGCGTGCCCATGCACTTGACATGGATGACACTTCCTAACATGATCGTGACAATCCTTTTTCAGGGTGGACCAAAAATAACCCCCTCTAAGTATTTTCATTGCCATCATGTTGGCATTAACATGACCTCCACATTCTCCATCGTGGAACTCGTGCATCACTATCCTAGCCTCCTCTAGGTCGATACACCTAAGTAGAATGCCGGTAAAACTCTTTTTGTATAAGACCCCACCTAGAATGGTGTATCGGGTCGAAATCTTACGAATGAATGCCCTATCTTTGGATGTGGCATCCTCGGTGAATCCCCCATTTTCTAAAAATTGTTTTATGTCATAGAACCAGGGTTTTTCAATAGACTCTGGGTTGTTTTGGCAAATATCCAAGTCGTGTGTGGATGGTTGGGGCGCATGCCATATTTCCAAAGATTTGGTCCCTGAAATGGGATCGACCTTCAGGGCTGAACCCAAGGAAGAGAGGGCATCGGCGATGCCATTGTCCTCTCTTCCCACGTGTGTGAGCTTACACGACTGGAAGGAGTGGACCAATCGAGTGGCCAACTCGTGATATGGAAGTAGTTTCTCATTACGTACTTGCCAAATTTTTAAAACCTGATTTATGACAAGGAGCGAATCTCCAAAGACCTCGATGCATGATGCCCCTAGAGTTTTCGAAATCTTTAAGCCTTGTATGAGTGCTTCATACTCAGCTACGTTGTTGGAACATTCGAAATCTAAGCGGACCGCTATGGGAATCTCGCCCTTTTCAGGGGAGATTAGGATGATCCCGGCACCAGCCCCTCGTTGGTTTCGTGCCCCGTCGAAGTGCATCTTCCACACTTGGTTTTCAAAAGAATTTGCCAAAATGTGGTTTTGAAAATGGTTTTGCAATATGCCTTCATCAGGCATTTCGACAAGAGTGGGATATGCGTCCTCCAAGGGGAAGTCAGCCACGTAATCTGCTAGGGCTTGCCCCTTAACGGAGATCTGGTGATGGTATTTTAGATCATACTCCATTAGAAGGAGTTGCCATTTGCCCAATCTACCTGTGAGAATGGGTTTTTCGAACAAGTGCTTGATTGGATCAAGCTTGGACACTATCCAGATCTCATGATCTAGGAAGTAGTGTCTGAATTTCTGGCAGGCCCAGACTAGGGCCAAGCACGTCTTCTCCATGGCTTGATAATTTCGTTCATAAGCCAAGAGAGTTTTCGAAATATAGTAGATGGCATACTCCTTATGGGTGTCATCCTCGTATTGAGCCAACAGGGCTCCTAAAGCGTTTACATGCACGGAGATGTATAATAAAAGCGGTTTTCCTTGCTTTGGAGGATTCAAAACGGGGGGATTAACCAAGTATGCCTTTAGTCTCTCGAAGGACTTTTGGCATTCGTCATCCCATAAGAATTTCGTACCCTTCCTCAACAGTTTGTTGAAGGGTTCGCATCTAGTTGCCAGATTCGATATGAATCGGCGCACAGATTGTAATCGACCCTGGAGGCTACGAACTTGGGTGAGATTGGAGGGTGGAGCCATGTCTATGATGGCTCGACACTTAGAGGGGTCGACTTCTATTCCCTTTTGGCTCACCATGAAGCCTAGAAGCTTTCCTGATTCTACCCCGAACACACATTTCTGAGGGTTTAGCTTTACTTTGTAAAGCCTAAGCCTTTCGAAAATCTTTTGTAAACATTCGATATGGGTGTATCGGGTTTTGGATTTTGCCAAGAGATCATCTACATACACTTCTACAAGCTCGTGAATTTGATCATGGAAGATCGTGTTCATGGCTCGTTGGTATGTTGCGCCGGCATTTTTCAAACAAAAGGGCATGACTGTATAGCAGTACGTGCCCCATGGGGTTGTGAAGGCGGTCTTACCCTGATCTCGTGGACTTAGTTTGATTTGATTATAGCCTGAATAGCCATCCATAAATGAAAACATTTCATGATTTGCAGTACTATCGACTATCAAATCTATGTTCGGTAAAGGATAATTATCCTTTGGAGTGGCCTTATTCAGGTTTCTGAAATCGATGCATATTCGAATTTTCCCATTGGTTTTTCGAACTACAACGATATTTGAAAACCAATTAGAATACGCAATGGGTTTTATAAATCCGGCTTTTAGCAGATCTTCTAAACCCTCTTTGACTTGCGTGTGTACATTCGGGTGTATTTTCCTAAGCTTCTGCTTTATTGGTTTTACACCTACATCTAAGGGAAGACGATGCTCGACTATGCTGGGATCTATGCCCGGCATGTCTTCATACGTCCATGCAAACACCTCTAAATAGGTCCGTAGAAATGCAATGAATGCTAACTTTTCAGTTTCATGCAAGCATGCGCCTATTTTGATGGTTTTGGGATTGGAATCATCCCCTAGGTTCACCTCTACGAAATCTCCTCCTACTGATTGGGAAGGTCTTTCAAAATCGAGAATTCTATGAAATTCTGGGAGCTCAGAAGTGGGATCTTCCTCAAGGGGATCCACTTCTGGGCTTCGATCATTCTCGTGGGCTATAGACCCGAGGGAACTTGATGCGTGTTTTTCAAAATAACCTGGTTTTGTACTTGGATTTTCAAGTGATTTCGAAATTTTTGGTCTGGCTATGCAGACAACGTTTCTTTCGAAATCCTTTTCTTTCGCCAAAGTCATACCAGGAGCAGCTATGTACAAAATCTTTTTGGTATTTTCCAAATTTTCGATTTTTTTTGGTTTTTGTAAAACAAGAACTTTAGGAACTATACAAAGCACACTTTTTTCGAGTTTTTGTTTTTCCATTGTTTTGGTTTTTCTTGTTTTTTCGATTTTTTTTTATTTTAAGTTTTCAAATGTTTTTGGTATTTTTAGAAAAAGGGATCTTCCGTCATACCTACAAAGGGAAAACACTATGGGTTAGACTCGGAATAGGAGGTCTAAACCATAGGTCTCTTCTAAGACAGGCTCCGGGGCACCCTTGACCCAGGTGGTCACAGGGGGTGGCTCCGGCGGTATTTGGGGAGTATAGCCGATCCCATATCGGCTTGGATTGGCCCTAGGAAGGATGGGCTCTAGGAGACCCTGGTTTTGTGCCCCTAGACTTTTGTAGGGCGTGTAGCCCATGTTCAATAACATGTTCCACGACCTTTTGTTTTTTGAAAAGATGGGATATAAGTCGTGGTCCTGGAACATGCTATCGTCCATATTAGGCTCGTAGGGCCTTTTGTCCAGGGGTTTTGAAAATAGGGAACGTTTGGGTTTTCCTAGGAGGATTAGAGTCGGGAGGGGGCCTGCTTTGGGCGGCCCCTTCACACATACAACCTTCCTAGGGTTGTTCAACACGAGCCGAGGTGGCTCGACCATAATTTGCCCCAGGTTAGCCTCGTGGGCCTGGGAGCTCGATAAACAAGGGGAGTTTATGATCCCCTGAAGCTGTGGGTGACTCTCACCTAGGATCACTACGACTTGGTCCCTAAAATGGATCTTGACACATTTGTGGAAGGTGGATGGCACAGCGCACAAACTGTGTATCCAGGGTCTTCCCAGCAACAGGTTATAATGGGGGTGGATGTCCAAGACATGGAACACCCCCGTGTGTTCGATCCCTCCCGTTTCCATTGGGAGTTCGATGGATCCTAAAGGCCTAGATGCATTCCCATCGTATCCAGTGATAACGATGGGGCTTGGGTTCACTGAAGTCAAGGTGACTCCGATTTTGTACGCCACGTGAAGTGGAAGGATGTTGAGCCCTCCTCCACCATCGACTAGGCACCTGTCCAGAGAGTGGTTGTTTAGAACCACCTCGATATGCAGGGCCTGGTTATGGGTTTCGTAGGGTCTATCTACATCATCTTCCGAAAAGGTGATGGGCGATTTTGCTCCTAATAAAGCCACTTGGGCAGACAAGGACTCCGGACTTATGTTCGAATCAACCTTGGCCCTTTCTAGAATTTTCTCTAAGACAAGTCTATGCCTAGGCGAGGTTTTGATAAGCTCTAGGATAGACATGTGAATAGGAATCTTTGAAAGGTGGTTTTCGAAATCATAAGGATTTAGGATGATTTTGTCCTTATCTGCTTTTGGCAGACCACTAGGGATACATGCTTTTGAGGGGCCAGGCACACTGACCACCTTTTGAGCACCTTGAAGGTGCGGGGGTTGGTAGATCCTCCCGGATCTAGTGACTTCCCCCACGACCAGCCTAGGGTTCGCGCTAATCTTGGCTCTAAGGATGAGCTGAGGAGAACCTTGGATTTTCAAAACTGGTTTTGCCGGGGTTTCCACTTTTGATGGTCCCCGAATGACGACTTGGGCGGGCCTCTTGTATAGTACAAGGATGGGCGCACAAGCAGGTCGACCAGGTTCAGGCTTTTGCGCTAGTTTCTTGGAAATGGTGAGGGTACATACCTCCTTTCCTTTCCCACTGCCACTGGCGTGTTTGGGAAAGGGTTCCTTGAAGATAGCTTGAGGTGGCTCAGGTTCCGCAGTGACCTGGAGCCGGCCCTCCGCTATCAAGTTCTCAATTTTATTTAGAAGAGAGAAGCACCGTTTGGTATCATGGCCTTTGAGCCGATGATACTTGCAAAATCGGTTTAAATACCCCCCTTTGGACGTGACTCCTTCGGGGATTTCAGGGAGTTCGATCATGCCCTGGGCAAGTAAGAGGTCTAGGACCTCCGACACAGGTTGCCCCAGCGGAGTGTACTCCCGTTTTTCAATTGGTTTTGAAAAATTGCGTTCTCTCTTATTTTCTATTTTTTCAAAATTTTTAGAAGTGCCCGCCATGCCTGGATCCACCCGGACATTGGCGATTTTATGGGGCTTTGCCCCTTTGTCCGTTGTGGGCAGCCCATATGCGATTGGCTTTTCCACACGTGTTTTGGGAACGACACTTCCTTTCCATAAGTGGTCATATGTCCCTTTTCGCAAGTTGGTTTCGAAAAGGGAGGCCTTTTTGATCAACTTATGGAAAGTTGAAATCTCATGGAGCGAGAGAAGGGTTTTTAACTCGCTTTTGAAATTATCCAGGATGAGCATTACTGCGCATCCTTCGGATATAGGCTCTCGCACTTGGCCTAAAAGAGACCTCCATCTTATAATGAAGGCATGCACGTCTTCGTTCATGCCTTGCTTTGTATCCCTTAAGGTATTCAGGGTTGGCGTGACTTCCACGTTGTGTGCAAATCTTTGCATGAAGCAGTTCGCTAACTCTTCAAAAGTAGCGAACTGGCTTAAGTCGTAGGAAGCCAGCCATTTGGCAGCTGTGCCTTTAAGGGATAGAGGGAACCAATACACCCATTTCATCGAGTCCTTTTTCTTCTTATGGGCTCGACGTGAGAAAAGCTGTAAGTGAGACCTAGGGTCTCCCATGCCATCATACCGATGGAAGTTCGGTATTTCATCGTCACTGTCTGTTTCGTAATCCATAGGAAGGAAATCAGACAGGGCGTAGCTTCTTTTCTCTTTATTTTGCCCTTTCAGCAGTTGCTGTAGGGCTTTACGGTCCTTTTGTGTGAAGGACTCGTGGTATTGGTTGCCTTCCATTACGGAGGCCTCTTTTTGCTTGCGAGGTTTTTCAATTTTCTTTTTAGGCCTTTGTTCACCGTTTGATGAACATGAATCGCCTACTTCAGCCTCTTGGCTGAGAGCATCGATTTTGGCCTCAAATTCCCTTCTCAAGTCCTCGATTTCATCTAGTTTTATTTTGTTTTTGAAAATCCTCCTAGAGTGAGAACTTGATGCGCATGAGCCTTGGCTCGACACTTCACTTGGATTGGATTTTGACATGCTTTTCAAGCTTTTTCAAAATTTCCTAAGTAAAAGCAAAGAAAACAAGTTAAAACGACACCTTTATAAAATTTTCGCAAGACTTCTACAAGTAAACTCGATTTTTTTGAAAAGGCTCACGTCCCACCGGGCGTGCCAATCTCTGTAGACGCGCGAAAATCCCCGCCTCTTCGCCCCTTTCGTGGCTTGGAGTGGATCTTATCGTGCGTCTAAGGCCTATGTATACAAACAGGGCGTGCCAGCTAGCTTACTTAAGCTAGCGAAGATATATTTAACACTGACTTCTAAACGTGGCGACTGTGAGCAAGTGAGCTCTTGTCGTCGCAGACCTTCTTGCACCGATGCGCAAGGGTCAGTCTGTACGCTTTTGCAAAAATCGAGTTTTTGGGGAGAAAGTCTACGAAACGGTTCGAGGTGTCTATTTCGGGTCTTTAAGATGCGATTGCATGTTTTAGATCACGTGGATTTGCACGTGCCTAAGTCTTTTCTTTTATCCCTTTTTGGGTCGCCTAGTTTGTGTGTTATGAACACTCCACTACATGGGCGAATTCGAGCGGGGGTTGCTTCGATGCAATATGCGTCCTACCTCGTGGTATGGCGTAGATGCAATGCAAACTCACGCTACTCCAAAGGGAAAACCCGAAATGTAAAGACAATGCTGAAGGGAAATAACAGAAGGGAAATAACCGAAGGGAAATAACAGAAGGGAAATAACCGAAGGGAAATATGTATATATCTTATGTATATGAGCCCTTACTCGGGTCTTGCAAATAAGAGCGAAGGCTCAATGTGGGTGCGTGCTTGAATTGAAAGACTTACACACACGACATGAAATTAAACCCAAATATAAATTGCAGTATGGCCTTGACTAAGGTCTTGGGAGTAAGAGCGAAGGCTCAATGTGTGTGAGAGTGCTTGAATTGAAGTACTACACACACGACATAAATGAAACCCAAATATAACTGCAATAAGGCCTTTACTAAGGTCTTGGGAGTAAGAGCGAAGGCTCAATGTGTGTGAAAGTGCTTGAATTGAAAGACTTACTCACACGACAAGAAATGAAACCCAAATAGTATAGGTCGGCCCTTACTTGGGTCTTTCAAATAAGAGCGGAAGCTCAATGTGTGTGAGAGTGTTTAAATTGAAAGACTTACTCACACGACATGAAATGAAACCCAAATAGTATAGGTCGGCCCTTACTTGGGTCTTTCAAATAAGAGCGGAAGCTCAATGTGTGTGAGAGTGTTTAAATTGAAAGACTTACTCACACGACATGAAATGAAACCCAAATAGTATAGGTCGGCCCTTACTTGGGTCTTTCAAATAAGAGCGGAAGCTCAATGTGTGTGAGAGTGTTTAATCGAAAGACAACGCACCCAACTTAAACAAAACCCTTCGGAAACGAAATATATATGTACGCTTATATACTAGGGGCTGATTAGGCCCGTGTGTGTTCGAAAATGGTGCACGACTAAGAGAGTGCACGTGTGTGGTTGTGCCAAGCCACGTTATTACAAGCGGGGGGAGACTATGCTCCGTTATTACAACCCCGTATCAAATTGAATTTCAAGCAAGTGTATGACTAAAGACCGAGTTTAGACACTTACGAGTAGCTGGTCCGTAGAGGTCTTGCTTGAGCGTGGCCTTGGCTTTGGGCTGCAAACGGGAGCTCCGCGAAGGTATGTGCTCAAGGGTGCTGGCCGGCTGCAAATGGGGCGCGGGATGGACGCCTCGAAGGGGACCGGTGGCAAGTGGGCGGCGCCTCCAAGTAGGGAGTTTAGAGTGGCTGACTAAGTGGGTCTTAGGGTCACTAGGGAAGTTAGGGACTTAGGGAAACTGGACCTAAAAGGTGAGCTAGTGGGAAGGCCAAAGAGGACACCTAGGGGGGGGTTGGCCGAATGGGAGATGGTGGCTAAGTAGTGGCCAGCCACTTGGGTTATCCTAGGTTCGGCTAGGCTTAGGTGGTGGCGGCAAAGGTGCTGAGCTGAAGGGGAGATGGGTGGCTAAGAGTGGAGAGGTGGTAGAGAGTGGCTTTGAGGGAGTTAAGGGGACTTACCGAATGGGGAAGAGTGGCGGATGGAGTGGGAGAGTGGCGGGCAGGTGGCTGTCGGCTGGTGGAGTTGGGAAGATATGGTGGCGTCCGGCTGGGGGGCAGTG
The DNA here is from genome assembly GCA_036023115.1 of Brasenia schreberi. NCBI lineage: Eukaryota > Viridiplantae > Streptophyta > Magnoliopsida > Nymphaeales > Cabombaceae > Brasenia > Brasenia schreberi. The sequence goes on along the minus strand of JAYKKT010000085.1, from coordinate 6,711,353 downwards.
GTGGTGGACGGAAGAGGGAAGGTGGCGGAGCAGGTGGCGACTGGTGGAGGAGCTGGAGCTGCTGGCTGTCGGCTGGTGGAAGATGGGAGAAGGAGAGGGCTCGGCTGAGAGTGGAGAGTGGTTCCCACTTGGAAAACCCGCCCACAATGAGGGGGGTTTAAATAGGGGATGGGTAGGTCGGTTAGGGCTGGGTTGTGGGTAGTGGTTAGGTGGTTTAGGTAGGGTAGTATGTAGATAAGGTGGGCTGGATGGGGTTGGGCCAGATATTTTAAAACTAGGGGTTTGGGAAAATCGTGGGCTAAGGGTGGTTTAGGGGTTTAGGGCTAGGTTAGGTGGTTGGGTTTTAGGGTGAGGTTTAGTGAGCTAGGTTAGGTGGTTTAGGCTAGGTTTAGGCTAGGATTAGGGAAATTAATCTAGGTTTAGGGAAGGATTAGGGGAGTGGGTTAGGTGATTAGGTCGGGATTAGGCCGGGATTAGGGAAGTGGGTTAGGTGATTAGGTTCAGATTAGGGGTGGATTAGGGGTTTAGGCTAGGTTTAGGTGAAGGAGCTCCCTTAGCATGGCCCATAGACCTTGATCACCCCATGTTGGTGCAGCCCTAGGTTAGGTTTTAGCTAATTACAAGCTTAAACCCACTCAATTAGGCTAACCCACATGATTAACCCAAACTTGACACACAAGTCAAGCTTAATACAACACTCTTGATATTTTTCACCCCCACTCTCTCTCATGCCCAATATCCCACGTGAATTCCAAGTGGGCCCCACCTCCATTTATGAGAAGGTGATGTGGGCCATGGATATGGATATTGGATTGGATCTCTGGATCCAAATCCAAATCCAAGTCCACATATGGGTTTGGATTGGAATCTGGATATATATGGTCCAGATTCAATCCAAACTGAACTCTGACTCCTTCGAGCTGGGTTCGAGACGGATGATTTGTGCGGGGCCTGACAGCATCAGTACTCCGTCTGCGTTGGGTCTTCGCCAACATAGTCGTCCGCCTCCGTTTCTGCCTTCCGGAGATGACTTCAAATGCTTTTTTGATAAGAACAGGGTCTTGGACATTCGAGATCCTGGGATGTGAATCAGATGCAAGAGTTGCTGTGCCGGGCTTGACAGGTGCTCCGGTTCCGGGCTCTTCTTGGCTCTCCTGGTCCTGTCTCGATCGGGCCAAGCCACTTTGGGGTTTCAAAACATGTTTTAAAAGGGTTTTCAAAAGCTATATTATATGTTTTTGAAAGATAAAGTTTAAAACATATATACAGGGTTTGTTTGGAAGGCTCCTGGGTTTCCAAACTCAAAAATGGCCCTTTGGGGCTGCTTGTATAAAACCAGATTTGTTTAAGAAATTCGTGGGATTTCGGGGTGTTTACAAGACCGTATATATAATGAGGTTATTAGAAACAAATTAGGAGTGATATGAATAGAGGATAAAATGAGAGAATATCATTTAAGATCGTCTGGACATATAAAAAGAAGATCAAAAGAAAAACCTATAAGAAGGTATGAAAAACTAAATTTGAAAAGTATTAAAAGAGGTAGAGAACGACCACTAAAGTTTGGAAAGAAACAATAAAGAATGTTCTAGCTTATTGTGAGTTAACTGCTAACATGGCACATGATAGGGATCTCTGGATACAAAGAATCCATGTAGCTGACCCTGTCTAGTATGGGAAAAGGCTTAGTTGTTGTTGGTAATGGTTTTGTGTCTCCGTGAGAAATGGTTATAAGAATAAAATATTATTATCTCAAAATGGCACTTGGAGGACAAGCACAAAGAGATCACATATATAGGCCCATGAGATGAAGCAGAAGAATGGGAGATGGAAGAAGAAAAAATTGGAATGGTAGTTTTGCACAACTAAATAAATCAAAGGGAGAGATGAAGTGGAGAGATGGGAGATAGTCTAAGATTTTGGTGGCCACTATCAGCCCTGATAACAACAACAATCATGAAATCTGAGAAGAGGCATGAGTTGCCTTTTTATAAAGATAAGATTTATAAAAAAAATAGAAGCATTAGCGTAGAGAGGAAACTCAAAAGTAGAAAAAGCCAAGTATATATACGATGAAATACATTAAAAAATAAATAATTACATCTTCATCTTCCTCAAAAAGGCCTCTGCGGGTAAACGGGTCCTTCTTTTCCTTTTTGTATTTTCTTCCCTTTCTTCCTCTTATCTACATATATATATGGCTTTCGATGCTCACTAGGACCGTTGAAGCATACGTGAAATCATTCGTCGGCCTCAATACTAGTATCAGAGTTTGTTAAAGGCCTCCATGACTTAATAAGGTATGTCGTTCTTTTAGGAAAAAAAGGTAGATAAAATGATGCCAAATTTTTTTTTGGCAAATATCAGGATGTAGCTTTATGATTTTATCCTTGGTCAATATTTTGATTTATAGAACCTGGTATTTATTTTATTTTATGGTACCTTATCTAACTCTTCCCAAAAAGCTGTCTTTATACTGTCCTCTAGTCATACTTGGGGTGTGTAAGCACAAACTATATTCAAAACCTCTGCTCTTAACACTAATTTCAACGTCATGATTCGGTCACCATATCGTTGTATATCTACTACATTATCCTTTAAATCTTTATTTATGATAATACTAACTCCATTTCGAGCCTTTTGAGTACCATAATTTAAAACCTATATTCTCTATCTTCTTTGTTTTTTCTCCAACCCATTTTGTCTCTTGTAAACATAGAATATGAATTTTCTCTGAATCATATTATCTACCACCTCCATTAGCTTACCGGATAATGCTCTGATATTCAAAGAACTAATACGAATCTTATTATCTAGGACTAGGTTTCTTAACCCCCACATCCGTCCATATTCAAAATGCGAAGACCCTCTCTGAAAGTTATTCACTACATTCGGGAGACAATGTAGCGGGACTAACTTCTTTATCCACACCCCATCCATGATGTGGGAATCCTCTTTGCAATTGATTCACTATATTCGGGCAAAAATGTAGTGGCCATTGCTTACTTATCACTGTATTCGGGCTCTGCAACGCATTATTATGCGGGGACGCCCCAAAGTAATGCTCATAATTTTTGTAATCCATGTTATAAAAATCCAACAAAGTTTTATGCTGGCTATCGAAAGCCTAACACAACCCTCCTCCTTTATCCAGGCTTGAGACTGGCAATGCAAGGGTGATCCCTTACATGGGCAATTGTAGAGAGGGTTGTGTTAGGCACATACCTTTTTTGTAATATTGGTCAATTGATAAATGGAAACCTTTTGGCCAGTTTGGCACAGAGTTCTCACTCTCCTTTCTCAAGTGGATTAATGTCGGCACCACACTGTTTAATCGCAATTCCTTTGTGAAAGGTAGTCAAATAGTAGATGATTCAAAGCCTTCTCTTCAATATTAATCTCAGCACCACACTGTTTTAGGAGCCTTTCTTTAGTGAAAACAGCTTTTTGACACACTCTCCATAAGAAGTAATTATTCTAATATTTGATAGGTTTTCCACGAAGCTTTGCCTTTCATCTCCACCTTCCCTTTGCAAGAAGTGAACTCTAAATCCTAAGACTCCAATATAATTTTATGCCAACATATCATTCTAATTAATGCATGCTATATTTCCCTCTTGCTGACTTCCTCCAAAGAATTTGCACATCAGATTTTTCAGTTTTTTAACCTTAAAGCATGGCATCCGATATGTTGGGATTGATGGTGCTATACCTTTTATCAATATCTCCTTTTTGTTCTCACACCAGCCTTGTAGCCTCTTCCAAACCCTTCTTTGGAAGGTTGCCCTTGGATGGGCTCCTGCTCACACGGAGGTGGACCTTACCTCATTTAATGAGGTGAGAGGAAAAAAAAAGGAGAGAGAAATTAGAGGGAAGTCTAAAGTCATACGTGTAGTTTTGCTTTTTTAGAGTCCTCTTGAGTGAATAAGACATTTTCTTTCCATGGAAACGTCTCAAAACATATAGGTGGGACTCTCTTCTCTTTTTTGGGCAACTGGACCCAAACCATGTTTTTTGCCCTCTTAACTATGGGATGTTCTAAGATAATCATGTTTGTATGATCATTAAGAGACATTTTAAATTTACTTTACACTTTTTTTGAGTCATTTATAATCTCTTTTTCTAATTTATACGGTTGCTTGAATATGGATTGATTGGCTTTTTCTTTTTTTACATATTTTTCATTTACTTTTAGTGAGTAAATATGTTGATATTTTTGTATATGAAGATATCTTTGTTGGGGCAGCTTGTGATCGTCAAAGCCTTCTGGTGTTCGGTTGTGATTCAGCGGAAGCTGACTGTCCCCTTTCATTTCTTTGTTTTCTGTATGCTTTGTGTATTTTCCTTTAATGTAATGGAATATGTGTGTATTGATTTCTAGGTTACCCGTAGAGGGTTTTCTCAGAAGACTGTGAGTATGAATCACTTTCTTGTGTGTTCTCTGTATATCTTTTCTTTCTATACATTTTCTCTATAATTATACATAGCTTTTCATCTTCCGAGTTTTTCACTCTGGCCTTTCCTTTTTAACAACCATTTTTACTTTTATCTGGGAGATGCTTGTGTATTTTTCAAAAACAGAAAAAATAGTTTTATGAAACGTTTAATTTTAAAAATGATATGATCTCATGAAATCAGGGAAGAGGGCCCTACTTCCCACATTTCATGGTCGTTGTTAGTAATGGGGCCGAGAGTGGCCATCCACTGCTTATATCTTCCACTTGGCCACTAGAGCTAATCTTTGATACACTGGTTTTCCTCCCACTTCTTTGGGGTTTACTAAGTTGTATCATTTTTTCATGTTGCAGCTAAATTGCAACTTACATCCGTTATGTGGTTTTACCACAAGCAATGTATTTTTTTCAGCATTATTCATAGCAAAGTGTATTCACTATACTTATATACTAGGCATATCTTAACCCCATATGGGTTACATGTTTAGTAAACAATTCTTAAGAGATGCCTTTTGTTAAGGAGTCAACAAACATATCAATAGTTGGTATATAACATATAGTTATTTCATTTCTTTTACGCATATCATGAATATAGTGATATTTAACTATTATATGCTTGGTTCGTGAGTTATCAGCTCCACTCTTATGAACTATATATTAGTAATGGCAAGAGATTTAGTTGTAGTCAAGTCAATCATCCCAAAATCGATGCAAATATCTACAATACTTCATAGCCTTTCCCCATCCTAGAAAATGATTACTATTGCCCTTAGACTAGGGCTTAAAACAAACCTTAACTTCTCTATATGAACAAAAATAGAAAGAAAAAATTGCTAGTAGTATAAGACGAAATAGGGTCAAGTTCCAAAGCCAACTAAAAAAGAAATAAACTAAACAAAAGGTTTGACAAAAACAACAAAAAGGACGATAAACCTTTTAAGAAATCATAGAAAACCGCTTCTCAGGTTAAGTGTTTCAGTTGTAAAAAAATAGAACACTATAAGAAGAATTGCCACAACAAGAAAAATGGTGAAAATAAGCAACAACACGGATAATCGGAAAAGTATAATATAATTTGCGTCATATCATAATACTTGTATATGGACCGCCCGATGACTAGTTGACGGATTGACTTATGAAGAACGAGGTACATCTCAAAGTGCAAGAAATGAGTAATGGATCTAAAAGAATATAAACTAGGAGAACATCGGGTATATATGAAAAATAACACTTTCTCATATGTTCTTGAGATTGGGTCATTTAGAATTTATATACAAGGCACACCAGTTGTATTGAATGATGTATTGACTATGCCAACTACAAGGCACAATCTGGTTTCAATTCCTACTTTTGTTAAGAAAGATTTTGAGGTCAGGTTTATTCTTGGTAAAGTGACTATAGAGAAGCATGGGAGAGTATTTTTTTTAGAGAATTTGATATAGAACATTGATTGTTCAAATTAAATATCAATAAAAATGAAAGTTCTTCTTCTTATATTAATTGTCCCTTTAATGTTGATGTGAATATTTGGCATAAATGCCTAAGGCATATAAGTCTAGGAAAGTTGAAAAAATTATCTAACTTTGATCTATTGCCAAGATTTGAGGAAAACACTTTTGATAAGTGTGAAGCCTGTATATAAGGAAAAATAACAAGAAATTTTTTTTTCAAGGAAACAACAAGAGCAACAACCCTGTTGAAAATTATTCACACATATTTATGTGGATCATTTAGAGTAAAATCACATCGAAGAAAGGTTTATTTCATAACCTTTATCGATGATTACTCGAGATATATATACATATATCTCTTATTACATAAATATGAGGCACTTGAAGTATTTAAAGAATATAAGCAAAAAGTTAAAAATTAACTAGGAGATACACTCAAAGTCTTGAGATCAGATAGAGGTGGTGAGTACAACTTTACAAAATGTTTAGAATCCTTTAAAAACTTTGGTATTTCGAAGCAAAATATAATACCTATGACACCTCAACAAAATTGTGTAGATGAAAGATATAACAAGACCTTATTAAACATGACAAGGTGAATGTTAATAGACGTTTCTCTAGGAAGGATATTTTGGGGAGAAGCAGTAAGTACAACTGTGTACATATTGAATAGAGTACCATGTAAAGTTATATTTATTACACCATATGAGATGTGGTTTGAAAGAAAACCTAATCTAGGTCATCTCAGGAGGTGAGATCTGTTGCTTATGTGAAGATCCTTGTCAGTCTAGAGATAAGCTACACAACAGTTTGTTAAGATATATATTTATCAGATATCCTAAAGGCTCAAAAGGATATCATTTTTATTATAAGGATTATGGATTTATAGAGAGTAAAGATGTTGAATTCTTAGAATATACTAAGAATGATATCCTTGAAAATAATGATGAGTATGTTGACGATCTAGTAGATCTAGATCAATCATCATTTGAACTTCTAAATAATCTTCCTTAATCAATCGAAACTTTAAGTGAACATAAAAGGCACAAGGTCACATCATCCTACTTAAAAGATTATCACACTTATCTTTCTCAAGAAGTGTATAATTAGTTAAATTTAGATGAGTTGATTGATAACTTAACTTATCGACAGGCTATTGACTCATTTGAATCAACCGACTAGAAGAAAGCCGTGGATGAGAAAATTAAATCCATGGAGAAAAATCAAGTCTGGGAGTTGATTGATTTACCAAAAGGAATAAAAGTCATAGGCTACAAATGTGTTCTAAAAAAGAAATATAAAATCGATGGTTCAATTAACAAGTTTAAAGCAAGGTTGGTTACAAAGTAATCACAAAGGAGGGGATAAATTATGTTGAAACATATTCTTCTATTACAAAATTTGCATCCATAAGAATAATCTTGGTGATATCAACAAATTATGATTTTAATTTACATCAAGTAGATGTAAAAACTGCTTTTTTTAAATGAAGATTTACATGAAATTATATATATGCATCAACCCGAAGGATACAAAGTTGAAGGCCAAGAAGAAAAAGTTGAAAAAATCCCTATATAGCTTTAAACAGTCACCTCGTCAATGGTATTTGACCTTTCAAAATATCATTATTAAACTTTGTTTTGTAGCAAATGAACTTGATCACTATATATATGTCTGGAACAATGGGAGCATTATATGTAGATGACATATTATTGACTAGAAATGACAATGAGATGATTGTTAAAACGAAGTCATGGTTAAACGCAAGGTTTGAAATGAAGGATATGGGGAAACACCTTATATCCTAGGTATAAAGATTTCCTGAGATAGAGAATCTAAACTTCTATGCTTAAGTCAGGAGAGATATATTGATTATATCCTCAAAAAGTTTAAAATGGGTAAATGCTAAGTCTGCATCTACACCCGTTGCAAAATGGGTAAAACTTAGAAAGGTTGATTGTCCCGGTAAAGGAGACGATAAGCCTAACGTTCCTTATGCATAAGTCATGGATAGCTTGATGTATATTATGTTATGTACAAGACCTGATATTAGCTTCGCTATTGGTCTTATGAGTAGATATCAAAGTAATCTTTGATAACAACACTAGATAGATGTGAAAAAGATTCTAAGGTATCTTAAAAAAATAAATGACTTGAAATTATGTTTTTAAGCAGATGAACTAAAAGTGATAGGATACTTAAATGCTGACTTTACTAGGAGAAAAGAAGACAACAAATCAACCTTAAATAATTTTATTTGGAGTGAAGTTATTTCTTGGGCTTGTAAGAATAACGTTGTTTAGCATTACATACATAGGAAGCTGAGTATGTGGCTTGTTGTATGAATGTAACAAGTGTTGTCTAGATAAGCTACTTCATACAAGATTTGAAGCTGGACATAGTTGACGAGCCAGTTGTCCTTTATTGTGACAACAATGCATTAATTACTCTAATCAAGAGTGGAGATGACAACTCTAAAAGCAAGCATATAATAGTTAAATACCACTATGTTCATGATGTGGTTATAAGAAAAGAAATACCCATCTCATACATGCCAAACCAAGATATATTGGTAGACCCCTTGACTAAAGGCATAACACATGATCTTTTCTCAAAAGCATGTTACAAACAAGAGTTTGAGATATATTTGATTGTTGTATAGGTAAAAAATCACGGGTAACGATTGCAATAACAATCATAAAATGATATTATTAGGAAAATCCCGCAAAAGTGGGAGGAAAACTAGTATATGAGATTATTTTGCTCGAATGGCAAAGTGAGAGATGTTAAGCGGAGAAACTGACCACTCTCGGTAGTTTCACCTACGAAAACGGTAGATCGACCATCTAGATGCTTCCCGTGGAGGCTGTTATGGAATAAATCTGTAACAATCGGACTATTACAGATTTGTTCTATAACAACCGAATAAGGGCTTCAGAATGAAAAACTCAGCCTGGATATCCATAAGAAGGAGTCAGACATTGCTCTATAAATAAAGAGGAATACATAGAAGCATATATAGCGAAAAATCAACAAAAATCTCCCTAAAAAAACCAGCTATGGGAAACCAAAAAATCACATACCTCATTCGACATCTTATATTCTTCGTCTTCAATCCAAGGACATCCATTGCGTGGCAAATGTCCGGTAAAACCGTTATCGAGATTCCAACAGCTCCCAGCTTTACTTGCCACCATGAGTTTGGTTTGTTTAAGTCGTGAACCGAAGATTCATCACAAGCTAAACTGAGCCAAATCATGAGCAGATAAGTTCATTTGGGGCACCTTGTGTAAAGAACTGACGTAACCTATCTTGTTTTAGAAACTGCTACCAGATAACAAAGTGCAAACCAACCAAATATGGGACGAAGCGAGAGGAATTGGTTGGTTTCCTGCAATTGAGTGCAACCAATAGGAGAGGGAGGGAGGAGGTAAGATAGGAGAGGTCTTCTTTCTCTCTATCTTCCTCACTACCAAGTGTGTGTTGGCCCGTTAACGTAGCTTCTCCACTGCAGGACATAGTTCCTTTTTCTCTCTCTTGAGATTTGAGGAAGACATGATTCTGTTTTAGTGGCTTTCGATAATAAGAGTGTCTCTCTTGGTAAGGAGGCATTTGGAGGAAGAGACGGGTCAGTCTTAATGAGTTTCTAAAACAAGAGTGGACAGAGGCCCAAAGGCACGGTCAACAGTTAACAACAACCGAAGAAAATAAAGGAAATGAAAGGGAAGTGACTGAGAGAGAGAGAGAGAGAGAGAAGAGAGGGGGACGGTCGCTCGAAAGCCCACAAGGGCAAATTATTTTTATTTTTTGGGATTTTTACAGTTGAGGGGAGTTAGTGGAGGAACCCTAACGGCTTCTTTTGACGTTTCTGCCCTCATCTTCCTTCCTTTCTTGCACACTGTCCACCTTCACCCCCGCAAAGAACGTCTCTGTCTCTCTCTCGATTAACGATTACCGATTATTCAGGACGACGCTGTCTTTACTATTTTGAGCTCGTGTCTTTCCCGTTTTTGTTTTTTTCTTTTTTCTTTTCCTTTTACTCGTCTTTCCTTCCTGAGTTCCTCTCTCTCTCTCTCTCTCTCTCTCTCTCTCTCTCTCTCTCTCTCTCTCTTAGCTGGAGACGACCTCATACCACCTATCTGATTTTATATTGTACCACCATTATCGGGAATTTTCTACTTTTGGATTGGATTCAACAGAAAAACGAAGCATCTTTGCTTCTGGAGGCTTCGAATTCCGAGTGGTATCATTACAATTTGCTCTTGCTTCTTCTCTCTCTCGTTTGGGTTGTGGTGCACTTTATATGAAGAATTGTGAGGTGAAACGATGAGTGTTGATTGGGGCTGGTTGCTTAATTTGGAGATTCGACAATGGAGGAGGCGTTTTCGATCAGGGAGTCTCTAATTTCGCGTTTCAACGCCGGTGGAGAAGTTGAAGACGACGAAGACTATCTCTTCATCCTCTGGAAATCGATATCTGCTGTCTATTCTATACCTCATTCCGCATCTCCGGTGTTATATTTGCTGGTGACTTTCCATTCACCCCAATGTCGCTCCAAATAGCCGGAATGTCTGCCGTTTTCCGGTTGATACGATAGACAAATTGCAAGATGGGTAGGTAGCATTAAGAGGGAAGAAGGGGGGGGGGGGGAAGCGAGATATTGAAAATGTACAAAGAGGAAGAGGTATCTGCGTGGGAGTCGACGGTGAGGAAATCGCAAGCGACCCGGCGCGTTGGGGGTGGCGTGTTCCGGATGTCCGGCCAGCCGGTGGCTCACGTAGACGACGACGATCAGAATACAGCTGCCGGCGTCCACGTCGAGCGTCTCCTCCCAAGTGGGGACTACTACACCGGGCTCTGGTCCGACAATTTTCCTCATGGAACTGGGAAGTATCTATGGACAGATGGGTGCATGTATGAAGGTGAATGGTTCCACGGGCAGACCACCGGAAAAGGGAAATTCTCGTGGCCGTCTGGCGCCACATTTGAAGGCGAATTCAAGAATGGATTCATGGACGGATTCGGCACCTATACCGGCGCCAATGGGGATACTTACAGAGGTCTCTGGGTGATGAATTTGAAACATGGCTATGGGCAAAAGAGTTATGCCAATGGAGATTACTATGAAGGCTATTGGAGGAGTGGAGCACAGGATGGGCAAGGGAGGTACGTCTGGAAGAATGGCAATGAGTACGTGGGCGAATGGAAGAACGGCGTGATCAATGGACGCGGCGCGCTTGTTTGGGCTAATGGCAATAGATATGATGGGCAATGGGAAGATGGTATGCCTAAAAACCATGGAATCTTCACTTGGGCAGATGGAAGTTGCTACATTGGCACATGGAGTAAGGATCCCAAAGACCAGAATGGTACTTATTATCCATCACGAACAGCTCCGGCCACGAGTCCTGGTAGCTGGGATCAGGAGGAAGTGTTCTCCGTGGATCTAAAGGAGTGCAAGATCTGTCCTGGGGAGAAGGTGTCGATTCTACCATCTCAGAAGACTCTGAATTGGGCTGGCGTCGAGGCTAATTTTGGGCAAAAGCAGAACCTTTGGAAATCTGCTAAAGCTGCAACTGATAATAGCAGGCCGGCAAGAAAGAGGATGGGATCGATGGATGTTTTGAAAAAGAATGTGGCTCATACAGCTTCGACCGACAGGGCGTTCGAGAAGATGTGTATATGGGAGACGGACGGCGACATCACCTGTGACATTGTCGATGGGAACGCAGTCTCACCGTTGTCTAGTGCTGCAGAGGGTGTTGTCCAGGAGGAGTTCGATTGTAAGTCTGGGTCTGGGATGAGGAATCAACAAAGATGGCAGAGTAAGGAGGTTAAAAGGCAGGGAGAAACCATTTCCAAGGGACACAAGAACTATGAGCTAATGCTTAATTTGCAGTTGGGAATCAGGTATCTTCTTCCTTTTCGGTCTTCGTTCTTGAAGTGAACTTTTTTGAGATGTTCGCCGTAGTCTGCTTAGGATTTTTGGTACACTTAATCTGTATATGTGCCATGATATAAGTCATATAACAGAAGGTCTCTGAATTTCACTGCTTGCTAAATCTTTCAAATGTTCTGTAATACTTGAACAATGAACGTGGATCCGAAATATCTGATCACGATTTCCTTCAAAATTGTTGTCAAATTTGTAAAGGGATTTCACCCAAGTTTTTAAGCAGTATCTGAACCATGTAACAGATCTAACAAGTGACGGTTTAGTCTTATTTTGCTATTGCAAGTAGTCTTGCATTGTTTAGAGTTAAAAACACATCACTGATAGGGAGGACAAACAACCGATTCATCTGTTCTATTCGGTCCATATATTGATTGAGATGGGTATGGTTCCCACAACTAATGTCCACGGCTCTGGACTATGATGCATGACGGGTTTATATAATCATTAATTGGGCTAAATACAATATCTCCTCAGCTTCTCTTGTAGATGGACGTTCTAAATATCTAAAATTGTTAGTTGCTACTCTCGTGTATTTTAAATGGTGGAATTTGGTTTAAGCTCCAGCCATGACTTGTTTGGTGTGCTCCCAAAATCCTAAATGGATTATTGCACTCGGATTATTCGATTGGAATAGCAGACATGCAAATATGGGTTAGATGCAGAACGACCATGGTTGCATCTATTTTTATCCAGGTGGAAAGAGAGACATAGGGTTGGACATTGGCCACATCTAACTACTTTTGTGTTCATCATCCGAAAACCTGACTCAGACTGATTTATGCATGCCGTGTTCCCTAGTGGTTCATATCTTAAGTGCAAGTGGATCTTGAAATCATTGTGATAACTGATGGATATGCTAAACTATATGCCAACTCCAGAAATTAGAACCAGTCGTGATTCTGGCCTTTTTCCAAGAATACTGCTTAGTTACAGAACCCTTCATATTTCCACTCATCCAATGCAAATGGACTCTAATTGTCTTCCAGACATTGGTGAACCTCGCATGCCGGTAGAAGATTATTTCGAGATCTGCTTCGTTTGATTTCCTTTCCTTTTGAGCATGACCTCCTCTCCCTAAAGAGAGCAGTCTGACAGGCATTACAATCTTAGATATTATTTGATGTCCATTTTCCAGGAATCCATGTTTAGTGTACTCATATATTTGGTTATGTATATTGGTGCTCTTGCTTGGTCTTTTTCCCCTCTTGAAGGGAGGAAAGCACTGGTAATCTGGATGGTGCTATTGTCGTCTTGTTTTAAAGGATGCCGGAACATGTATGATATTTTATGTTGCCTATTTGTTTGTTCTGCCACAGTACACTAGTATCTTGAGTTTTTATTTTCTCTGATTGCGAGTTGCTTGTGGTTCTGCAGGCATTCTGTTGGAAAGCCTGGCCCAGCTAAGTCCCGTGATCTCCGTGCATCTGACTTTGATCCTAAGGAGAAAGTTTGGACAAAGTTCCCTCCTGAAGGATCAAAACAAACACCTCCTCACCAATCTGTTGAATTCAGATGGAAGGACTACTGCCCTTTGGTTTTCAGGTTTGCCTTGAGATCTTTCAACATTGACATTGATTTGAGCTACCGATGTGAGGATACATTGTCACATTTCGGCTGAATGGTACATGAGTTGCTTTGATTATATGTTCTCATACACTTGAAAAACTGTTTCTTGTTTGGATGTGTTCAGGTATCTACGGTGCTTGTTCAAAGTTGATGCTGCTGATTATATGCTGTCTATATGTGGAAATGATGCTCTTAGGGAGCTTTCTTCTCCTGGAAAAAGTGGCAGCTTCTTCTATTTGACACATGATGATCGCTACATGATCAAAACAATGAAAAAATCAGAAGTAAAGGTATATGACTATTTTGCTCTACATGTGCAGGTAAAAGTCTGGTTTCAATTTTCTTAGTAGTTTCTATTCTCTTTGTTGTAGGTACTTTTGAGAATGCTTCCTAGCTATTATAACCATGTCCGAGCCTATGAAAATACTATGGTTACCAAATTCTATGGCCTCCATTCAGTCAAAATGGTAGGGTTGCAAAAGGTATGCGTTTCTTCCCAAACACATTTTTAAACACTGTATGCTGGTTCCTGTTGTTGATCACAAATGCGTTCCTTTGGTGTGTCAGGTGCGATTCATTGTGATGGGAAACCTTTTCTGTACCGACTACCGCATCCACAAACGGTATGACCTGAAAGGATCTTCACATGGTCGTACCACCGACAAGCCTGAATCAGAGATTGACGAAAACACAACATTGAAGGATCTTGATCTCAACTACATATTCCGTCTGCAAAAGGCATGGTTCCAAGAACTTCGGAGGTGGATCTTTTATGCCTTACTTTTGACTCCTTTAAGAAGATGGAATCGTACTTATGTTTTAGATATCAATTCTCTCGTTTGAAAGATAAGACTTAGTCTTGATGTAGCTTAATGTGTATCAGGCAAGTTGATAGAGACTGTGAATTTCTGGAGACCGAGAGAATCATGGATTACAGCCTCTTAGTAGGCATTCATTTCAGAGAAGCCCCAAATCCTCGGGACTCAGGGTCCCAAACTCCAACAGGTGATTTTCCATTGGTCATGTACCTTTAAACGTGAATACAGTGACAGTTCAAAAGAAGAGCATTAGAATTGTTATGTTGATGGCAGGGAACGGAGAGCCAGTCCATATGAGGGAAGCTGTTGCTCGACTATCAAGAGCAGATCTCAAAGACATCGAGCAGCTGCTTCTTGATCCTAATAGGTAACTTCTAAATTGCAATATATAAACTAATCTTAGTTTTCATTTGTTTGTGTGAAACTTGTCTGTGTTGCTTATTTTGTTTATACAAGTCCCCACTCCCTCATAAAGCTGTGAAACCCCAATAAGAGTAATTTGGAGAATTCCTGTGATTGAAATTAATATTCAGCCGATGCAGACGTTCATCCATCAGACTCGGCATCAACATGCCTGGAAGAATTGAAGCAACAGTGAAGAGGGGTGACGGCGAGCAGCTCATCTTTGAACCTACTGGTGAAATGTTTGAAGTTGTCTTGTTCTTCGGAATCATAGACATACTCCAAGACTATGACATCAGCAAGAAGCTTGAGCACGCCTACAAGTCCATTCAATACGATCCCACCTCAATATCAGCAGTAGATCCGAAGCAATATTCCAAGCGGTTTCGTGACTTCATATTCAGAGTCTTCATGGAAGACACCTAAAGATGATTACATTCCATGTACATCATAACACAGAAGAAAAACTGCAGCAATGCTTCACTTCGTTTGAATGTGCTCAAACGCAACCAGACCACGAAGATGCTAAAGGTCCCACCAAGGGAAAGGATAGACCATGAGTTGGTCGAACGGGCACTCTTGGTGGAACTATGCTTCTTACAGTGTCAACATGAAGCTAGACAACAACCAAAGGACATGCATTCCGGTACAATTGAAAAATCAGTCTTTTACCGGCAGCATGCTGATCAGTAACCAGCACCCGTATTTATCTTCCTCTACAGACACACACACACCATGGAGACACGTCTGAAATGTAGATTTAGTGTAACCCGAATTAAATCTGTATTGATATCTTGTACCAAAAATTCATTTTTTTCTCAGAGGAAACAGTTTCTGGGATTTTGTCAGTGAAATCGAATTGGTGTCATCTCGTTTTAGAAAGAAGTGTAAATGTGATGCATATTAAATGAGGGTTCTTATTAATGGTTTTCTGCACTCGTTAGTGAGAAAAATAGGTCCCACTGGGAAAGGAAGAAGCAGCAGGGCGTGCGAAAAGGCAAAGGCATGAAAAGCAGAGAAAAGGAAAAGAGGAGAATCCTTGAAGACTAACTGAGGAAGGAAAGGAGTTCGTTAAAAGACTACTCTCTTAATTAAATGGTGGGAGAAGGGCTGCTCTTTAATGCTGGTCTGACAAAAGATAGGGAGCCCTTTTCTTTTGTTTCCTGGCTCAAAAAGCAACCTCTCTCTCTCTCTCTCTCTCTTAAAAGAGTATGAATATTTTTTTTTGTTTTACTAAGGGAGGCCAAAGCATAACACACGCACACACATGTACTCCTCAGGAGCCGAACTCCCTACCACCAGCAAAGGTGTTAGAGCCGCTTCCACTTCAGCTGACGGCAGCAGTATGAATAAGTTCCTTGCACATCTTTTAAAATGATATATATATATATATATATATGAAATCTTGTAAGATAATTTTAAATAGTAGAATTGATGATTCAACTGCCCTAAATACTCTTTTTGACAAGATACATTTCAAAAGTGGATGCTTTATAGTGCTAAGTTTTTGGCAGCCAAGCATCAAGCAGTGCTAGCAGAAATTCAGATGTTGAGGTAATTTTGTGACTAAGCTGGTGTGAGAATAGAAGTTAAAATAAGACGCACTTGGGGAGGTTTGCAAATATGGAACAGAGCTACCAGATGGAAGAAGTTTGTGAAATTAGATACGCAATGAAACCATGAAATTAACATGATTTTTCTTCTCTTTTCTTTTATCTAAAATGCAAATCATATAAGACAATAAGATCAAATAAATAACCAATAATCACCAAATGAAATGCACTTCGCTTGGGAGAAAGCCTGGTCTTGGTTATAAATATAGCAGAGATTTTTATGTATAAGTCAGATTTATAAGCTATAAATTTAATATAGTTAATTTGTAAACCCTTAGAAAAACCAAATATACTTTAAAAATGCATAATACTTAATGCAATGTCTTTTGTGTATATACACATACATACATATACACACACACACACACATATATATATATATATATGTGTGTGTGTGTGTGTGTGTGTGTGTGTGTGTGTGTGTGTGTGTGTTACAGAAACTAAACCTAACTTTGTCAATGCATACTTGACGAAATTAACTAATTTTGATCGGAAAAGTCGTGCTCTCCTAAGAGCATCAAACCTTGGACTGATTCATGATGATTGTATGACGTATACATACGTTTTTCTTATGAATACTGGTTGGCGTCTATCCTATCCTAAAAGAAAAGTTATTAGATTCCTAACGTATCTTTTCGCTCGTGTATTTGTATACAACACCATAATATCGTATGGCATGCAATATTCTAGGTAATAATCACTTTTAACATTTTTATCGACAAGTATGGGTTAAGTTAGGGTCGATGAGGTATGTGCCCCCCCCCACCCCCCAAACACGCAAAGTGTTAGCTCATCTGAGAGGGCTCCCTGACTCCCGCGTTGTAGGTGGTGGGTTTGATTCCCCTCGACCTTTCATTGTGACCCAGGGTATGACAAGATGGTATGGTATAAATTCCATATTACACAATATTGATTTTTCTAAAAGTCGAACTTTTCTTTTGGGGTACAATGGGGAGGCCAAGGCCGTATGCACATTCAGGGTATCGAAGTCATGACCTTCAACTTGTGAGTTGACCCCGTAGACAAGTGACCTATTGCTCGTTGTGTGGAGGAATCGAATTGTGGTTCAAGGATGCTATGCACATAGATGGCTCCAGGAGTCAGCATTATTTGGATATAACTAAATAATCAAACCAAACTGAATCGAACCAAAATTTCTATTTCGGTTTGGTTTTACTGAAATTTGGTTTAGTTTCGGTTTGGACTTTTAAAATTTTTGGGATATTCAGTTCGGTTTGGTTTTCGAGGTTTGAAAACCGAATAAACCCGATAACCGAATATATAAAATACATATACAAATATACATACATATATACATATTATATGTATATAGTGTATGCATATATATGCATACATGTGTACATATATACATATACCTACACATGCCTATTTATATAATACATATATTAATATATATATATATATACACACACACACACACATACCTATAATATATATAGAGAGAGAGGAAGAGAGGGGAAATTAACCGGACCAAAATAATTCGGTTCAATTCAGTTGGGGTACCTACACAATTTGGTTCGGGTTTGATTTTCATATTCAAAGAATGTTCAGTTTTTGATGCACAGCCCTAAATGGCGCGGTTGTTGGTGCCCGTTTATTTTAGTTGATAGAGGAAGGTCAAGGTTTCAGAAAACTGGTCACTGTAAATTCTCCTTCGCTTTGAGAATCTCGAACCTCCCCGCCCCCTCCCGATAGTGTTGTTTCATTGAAAGGTGGCACGCACAGCAGCAGCTTTGGGCCCATTAACCAAAGATGAGATCACGGGCCTTTAATTTTTAAAGTTGGTGGCATTTTGAAGATGTGTAGATAGTCAAACCTAGACGTAAATATGGTCGGTTCGAACTAAAACCGAACCAGTCAAGAAACTGATTGTAATTGGAATCAGTCAAACCAGTCTCAGAATCGTAACTGTAACCGGAGATCCTCCGGTTTGGTTACCATTAATGTTTTTAGAAAACAAATCAGGAATCAAAACCAGAATCTATAGTTCCAAACTATGATTTTATTTATATAATTTTTTTGAAATATATTATCACAAAAATATCTTCTACCCTAACGACAACTTTTGAGAAGTTCGACTCTCTGGGGTGTCCTTTTACTGTTTGTTTTTCATTAGATGTATTTTCTAATAACCCTTAGCTATTTTGTTTGGAGATAAATGGTCACGAACTCATGTAGCTCCATGGTAATATACCTTCTAATCACTTAGAAGGTGAGAAGATCGCCTCACTTTTAAGAAAACCTTTTTTAAATATAATTTCAGAACGGTTTCGAAATCAAAACTGGACCCAGAATTGGATTCAAAACCATTTTTAAACCAGATCCAAAACTGCTTAAACGAGACTCGGACCCAGAACCGTCTAGGGGATGGTTCGGTTATAGTTTCTAGTGAACCAGAACTGGACATGTCTAGCTAGACATGGCTTGAACCGGTGGTTCTAGTTCTAGTTGGGGTTGAAACCAAATATGGACCTAACTGATTCCGGAATTATAGACCGCTCTGGACCAAAAGAAGCATACAAAAATTGAAATTAGACAAGAACCAAAAAAATCTGAAATCGGCAGCCCTAGTGGAACCGAAACTGAACCACTGAGCGGCCCCCAATTCCATGTCCAATTTAACTGGTTTCAATTCGAGCAAGTTCTAATCTAGCCATGTCCAGCAATAACTCGTGTAAACAGTTTGCCTGATATTGGATCCAAACAGTGGCAGATATGATGTATCTGGATCTTTCGTATTCCGAACCAGATTCTTGTGGCATAAAAGTTCAAATGGCTAATCACTATGAAATTTAACGTGTAGTACATTTTGCACAACGAAAACAAATAGTTGGATATTTCAATCTGGATCATTTATTGATGTAATGAGAACCATAGGATTCTTTAGAAGTTCGAAGCCAACTCTAGTCGGGATGCGACACACTTTTGATGATCTAAGGGGATGTCCTCACATTCTTTTCCTCTAAGCATTTTATTGATTATAAATTGTAATTTTTCTTGTGCACTTAAAATATAGTGTGACACACGACACACCACTATGGAGAGAAGTCTTGGTTTTAGGGATGGAAACGAAAATGAAGAGGGTTTATAAGTTTAACCTTGAATCAGCAATATTGTTTTTTAATTTATAAATCTATTATTGTTAACGTCAAAAATTATAAAGATTTCCGAAGGAATCACTTACAAGAATAATTGACTTAACACAAATGGGACTTGAAACCTAGATTTTCAAGATTCTCACGTCTACTGTTTAAGGAACAAGAATGACATGGATCCAAGCTTGGACGGTTAAGATACGATAAAAACAATTAGACATTGTTAGGGCTTTAGTAGATCTAGCATACCTTCTCAAGAAATAGCTATAACTCAAATGTTTCTAACCTGACTTGACCAATTTACGATCCACGTGTCCTCTCTCCATGAAATGAGGAGTTATATTAAAGACAAGGTGATGATATCAAAAGGCTTGTAACGATTGGAAAAATCACCAAAACTCTATTTCTCTTTCGATTTTTGATACGTTGGATAATATTGTGTGTCTAGTTTCCAACACATAAAAGTTGTACCAAGCAAAGGTGTATCAAGGGAGGTACAACTAAGAAACTACATCTTGTCACATAGTCTGTGACTGACACGATTTTTGCCCCAAGATGACCCGAATGTGGCTTGTTGTCGAGGTTTTAACTTGAATCGGGCCCAAACCTTGGCACTAGCTTGAGGAGAACTCCAGAAAAGCCTCCATGCTCCCGATTACAATCAATCTTAGTTGGGATACACTAAGTCGTATTCTCAAGGACCCTAGCATGCCTGATCCACTTGAGGGAGGGGGTGAATGTCCTCTAGCACACCCCATACTCCGTCAAACGGTTGTTCTCCATGCTATTTCAAGGTGTCATATTTTGGTGACAACAAAATGGCATACCCTGTGGGACCTTGGTTGTGGACGAATATATACCAAATGGTAGCTTCAACTCGCATACTTAGGACCAACTATTCCTCAAAAAAGTTGGTAGGTTGGTTATTTATCATATGAAGAGTAATTGCCTTCACCAAGGTTATCCTTATGCAATAGCCAGGGGATTCATTGCCGAATATCAAGGTTTTACATACTCTTATACTTTGGGAGTAATAGCCCGTGAGGACAGTTGGTGGGTTGATTGTTCATCTTATGAAGAGCAACCTTAGGGGGCAACTACCAAGTTTGAAGATATAGATGTGATTTTTGATCTTGCTAGGATAGATTATGAGGAAAGACTGAAAGTGTCTATTACTTGTTTATCTGATAACTTGGATTTACTATCATCAAGAGCATCAACAAAAAAACTAACAAGTACAAAAATGTTTAGTCCATAGAGCCATCAATTCAACTAATATTGCGCCTCAACCAAATTGTCAAGCAACTTATACATATTTTGTTCATGTAAAATTGGTGGATCTAAATGTGGTTGATAAGCACAGAGTCAATTGTTGAATTGATGATGAATTTAACACCAACCATCAATATAGTCAGTGACATGATTGATGAATTTCAAGATGATGAAAAACCAGTCACTAATGACGACTGATGATTTTAAATCAGCTTACAACTAATTATTAGAAGCTGAAGAAACTATAGATCTTTAAGTGATAGCCAAAGAAACCATTAATGATTTTCAATTGACATGCAACTACTTTTTAGAAGCGGAAGAAACCATCAATCTTCCAATAAGAGCCGATGACAAACCAATTCCAGATGGGTTTGATTATGAATTGGATATTGTTAAAATGACCAATTCTATATCGAAAGACAACAATGGTGAATAATCTCCCATAGACTATTCACAAAGTGGTGACCTACAACCAATGGATGAGCTTACAATTATTACCGATATAAGTAACCTCGATAGTTTTAAACTAACTAGTAGGTAAGCCGTTACAACTCATACTATATACTGGGGTGGTTGTAAGAATCCGCCTACCTGAAGATCAATCATCATGCAAGTCAATAGTGATTATCTCTACCATCCATACCAAGGTCAAACATTGCACATGATGGTTCATCCTGCTGTATCGACTCGTTAGTACAACAACAACAACAACAACTAAGCCTTTTCCCATACTAGACGGGGTCGGCTACATGGATTCTTTGTTTCCACAGATCTCTATCGTGTGCCATGTTAGCAGTTAACTCCCAATAAGCTAGATCATTCTTTATTGTTTCTTTCCAACACTTTTGTGGTCGTCCTCTACCTCTTTTAATACTTTCCAAATTTAGGTTTTCTAACCTTCTTACAGGTTCTTCTTTTGATCTTCTTTCTATATGTCCAAACCATCTTAAACGATGTTCTCTCATTTTATCCTCTATTGGTGCCACTCCTAATTTGTTTCTAATAACCTCATTATGTATATGGTCTTTTCTTGTATGACCACTCATCCATCTCAACATCTTCATTTCTGTCACAGACATCTTTTGTACATGTTGATGATTAATTGC
Source organism: Brasenia schreberi (assembly GCA_036023115.1). Lineage (NCBI taxonomy): Eukaryota > Viridiplantae > Streptophyta > Magnoliopsida > Nymphaeales > Cabombaceae > Brasenia > Brasenia schreberi. Next base: position 6,689,599 of record JAYKKT010000085.1, on the reverse strand, counting down.
CCAACACTCAGAACCATAAAACATGGCAGGCCTAACTGCTGCTCTATAATATTTACCTTTTAATTTTAATGGTATCTTCTTGTCACAAAGAATACCTGATGCTCCTCTCCATTTTAACCAACCAACATTAATTCTATGTGTAACATCTCCATCAATTCTTCCATCACTTTGAAAAATTGACCCTAGGTATTTAAAACTTTCCTTTTGGGGAATGCAATGTGTGCCAATTTTAATTTCTATGTCCTCTGAAGTAGCCAAATGATCAAACTTACATTCCATATATTCTGTCTTTGTTCTACTAAGTCGGAGGCCTTTGTTTTCTAATGTTTCTCTCCATAGTTCCAATTTTCTATTAACTTTTTCCTTAGACTCCTCCACTAATACAATGTCATCTGCAAATAACATACACCAAGGTACTTCATCTTGAATATGTTTTGTTAACTCATCCATCACCATTATAAATAAGTATGGACTTAAAGTTGATCCTTGATGTAACCCAATATTAACTTCAAAGAAGTCTGTCGTTCCTTCATGAGTCCTCACACATGTTTTTGCACCATCATACATGTCTCTTATAAGGTTAATATATGTCAATGGGATACCTCTTTTTCCAAAGTTCTCCAAAGAACCTCCCTCGGTACCCTATCATAAGCTTTTTCTAGATCAATAAATATCATGTGAAGGTCTTTCTTTTTTGCTCTAAAATGTTCCATAAGATGTCTCAAAAGGTGAATCGCTTCAATAGTAGATCTACCAGGCATAAATCCAAATTGGTTCTCTGTTGTACTTGATACTTGTCTTAACCTACGTTCAATAATTCTTTCCCATAATTTCATAGTATAACTCATTAACTTGATACCTCGATAATTCGCACAATTTTGAATGTCTCCCTTGTTTTTATATATGGGTATAAGTGTACTTGCTCTTCATTCCTCGGGCATCTTTTGGTTTTTCCATATTTCATTAAATAGTCTTGTGAGCCAAGTGATTCCTATTTCTCCTAGTATTTTCCAAACTTCTATAGGAATATTATCTGGTCCTACCGATTTACCACTCTTCATATGTTTAAGAGCCTCTTTGACTTCATTCTTTTGAATACGTCGGTAGAAATTGTGGTTTATATACTTTTCTGACTTGGCTAAATCTCCTAAACTAATACTAACATCTTTATTTTCATTAAAAAGATTATAAAAATAGTTTTTCCATCTATTTCTTATATCATCATTTGCCACTAGAATTTTTTCATCCTCATCTTTTATGCATCTAACATAATTAAGATCTTTAGTTTTCTTATCTCTAGCCCTAGCTATCTTAAAAATGTCTCTTTCACCCTCTTTTGAGTTGAGTTTTTTATATAAGTCCTCCCAAATCTTAGCTTTTGCTTCACTAACGGCCTTTTTTGCTTCCTTCTTTGCTTTCTTATAAGCTTCTAAAGTTTCACTAGTTTTCTTAGCATAATGTAATTTGTAACATGCCCTCTTTGCCTTGATTTTGTTTTGTACTACTTCACTCCACCACCAAGCTTCTTTTTGTGCCGGTACACCTCCCTTAGATACCCCTAACACATCTTTCGCCACTTTCCTAATATGTATAGCCATATTGTTCCACATATCACAGGGTGTGCCAACATAATTCCAAACATCTCCTTGAAGGACTTTTTGTTTAAATATACCTTCTTTCTCACTTTTGAGGTTCCACCATTTAGTCCGAATAGCTCGATGCACTCTTTTCTTCTTTGTCCATTTTTTTATTTGTAAATCCATAACTAAAAGTCGATGTTGGGTGGTTAAGCTTTCTCCTGGAATTACCTTACAATCTTTACAACACGCTCTATCTTTTTTCTACAAATAAAGTAATCAATTTGTGTTTGTGATAAGCCACTCTTATAAGTAATTAAATGTTCATCTCGTTTTTTGAAGATTGTATTGACTATAAAGAGATCAAATGACATAGCAAAATTTAAAATCTCCCTACCTTCCTCGTTTATATCCCCATAACCAAAGTTTCCATGAATCCCTTGATATCCTAATGCCTCTTTACCGACATGTCCATTTAAATCTCCTCCTAAACAAATCATCTCCCTTTGTGGAATCTTTTGAAACACCTTATCTAACTCTTCCCAAAAAACTGTCTTTGTACTATTTTCTAGTCCTACTTGGGGTGCGTAAGCACAAACTATATTCAAAACCTCTACTCCTAACACTAATTTCAATGTCATGATTCGGTCACCATATCGTTGTATGTCTACTACACTCTCCTTTAAATCTTTTTTTATGATAATACCAACTCCGTTTCGGGCCTTTTCTTTACCCGAGTACCATAATTTAAAACCTGTATCCTCTATCTCCTTTGCTTTTTCTCCAACCCATTTTGTCTCTTGTAAACATAGAATATGAATCTTTCTCCGAATCATAGTATCTACCACCTCCATTAGCTTACCCGATAATGTTCCGATATTCCAAGAACCAATACGAATCTTATTATCTAGGACTAGCTTCCTTACCCCCCGCATCTGTCCATAATCAAAATGCGGAGACCCTCTCTGAAAATTTTTCACTACATTCGGGCGGCAATGTAGCGGGACTAACTTCTTTACCCACACCCGTCCATGATGTGGGAACCCTCTCTGCAATTGATTCACTACATTCGGGCGAAAATGTAGTGGCCCTTGCTTACTTCTTACTGCATTCGGGCTCTGCAGCACGTCGCTAGGCGGGAACGCCCCAAAGCAATGCTCATAATTTTTGTAATCCATGTTGTAGAAATCCGACGAAGTTTTACGCTGGCTGTCGGAAGCCTAACACAACCCTCCTCCTTTATCCGGGCTTGGGACCGGCAATGCAAGGGTGATCCCTTACATGGGCGGAGTTTATCGACTCGTTAGAACATTTTAGAAAAAATATCTCTAGCTAAAGTTAAACCAATTTTAAATCTAACTCTTATCATTGAAAAGTTTTAAGGTTAGGGAGTTGAAGTTTTGAAAATTTAATCTCACTCAAGCACATGCAAACACACCCACATACTAGGCCTTGGATGTGAAATTCAAGTTTTTTGATTTGGCCTTTTAGTTTAAAACTACCTTAGTTAAGGCTTGTACTAAATTGGGTAAGATGTAAAGTTAGGTGGGTATAAATTATTGAGGTATCAAGTGGATCACTCATACAAATAAATTATGAGGAAAGAATTATTGTATAAAGGTTGAAATACTTAGCAAGTACAAGAAAAATAACTTGGATCTATTAATTAAGATGTCTTATGAAACATTTTATACAAAAAAAAACATCAATATAATATTTATTGATTTCGAAAAAGCTTACGATATTGTGCACAAACATGTATAGGGAGTCATGAAGGAACACTATATTTCTTTGAAATTAATATTGAGTTACATCACGGATAACTTTAAGCTCATATTTATTTACTTTGGTTATTGATGAATTAACAAAGTATATTAAAGATAAAGTACCTAGGTGTATTTTACTCATTACTTTCTAGATAACACACACCATAAAAAAGAAGACCTCATAGCTTGTATTGAACTTTTAGGGTTACCGTAGCTATATATTGTATGTCCTAGGTGAAACTAAATTAATTTTAGTCAACAATAAAAAGATGCCCAAAATAGATGTGGTTGCAACTTCTTTCCTCAAAAAAAAAAATTCTTTGTTTGTTTTTTTAACATAATTTTGTGCTATAACATTGTAGGATGAATTGTAAGTAGAATCGACTTGTCTTGTTCTTACAATCATATGCTCAAGTGATCAAAATGAAATATGTTGAGAACCGATAGGATATTTACCAACAGGTGATGGCATGCTAATCTTTAGAGTATTGATCGTCCATTGATAACAAAATCTCAAGAATAGACAAGGATTATCATAAGAACTTGTCACCAAAATGGGCAAGGAGCTAGTCATTGGTGTCCTTTTCACTCTCTAAATAGAAACAGGGTTTTAATTGCAAATAGTGAGCACCCCCCCAAACCCCAACCCCAACACGCACTATTACCAAACCAAGTCCAACAACTCGTAGTGTCACCTAGCATCACTCAGGGATTTCGTCCTTTCGAAAAACACACACACACTTGCACTTACCGATTTTCATCTCCCTTGTCTCACACCCAAGAAGGGTTTATTTTCTCTAGGATCCCATTGATACACAATATCAAGGAGTCCATGCGACGACCCAAGGGAGCAGCTAGACTGCCTTGTCCCTCAGTCATCCAGCTCTTCCTACGACATCCCCAGGAAGGTGGTTGACCAACAAAACCCGTCCCTGACGTGCAACTCTACTCTCTCCCTTCAACCTTCACCCTCAATAGCTCTCTTGTGCACTCTACCATAGCCAAACACTTTCACTAGACTCCCCGGCTCCCTTATATAGGTAAGGGGTATGGTACAAGACAACGTGACAGCATCACTAAGACGCCTTGGGCAAGACACTGCCCAAGGTCTTATTGACCACTATGCAACTTGATGCAAACGCCCTACAGCAAAACCCGACTCCACTGCATAGCACTAGGCTAGACTTGACCACACTTACATGATAAGCCTCCCTACAAAGCTTATCACATTGGTCCGCTAAAACCTTCCGACGCTACCTAAACCTCCATAGCATCGGCGTCTTCTGCACGTGTGTCGTGTACTCTCGGTCTGGCGACAATTCTCTCGAATGTGACCTCACCCTGAAAGTTCTGGGGAGTTTGCTACAAACTGGTCACGAGCTCGCCTGGCTTTATCATGGCCATCGCTCCTTGGTGTTGTCCCGTCCGTTACACTGTTATATCCATCGGATGGTGTGCCTAACCCATGCAATGCACTGACGCCCTACATGTCGTCCCTGCACTTGTTGTCGTGTACCCTCTATTGTGCCATGTGTGTGTTAACCATGCATTGCCTCTCGAGCACCCACACTCCTTAGTACAGGATCTACCTCACAGTTGGTCCACTACAGCCTATACCTTTGCACTCTCCAACGCCCATCTATGTCGCCGGCCAACACCTCCAATGACTCCTCGTGGAGTGCTTCAGCTTCGTCATGCATGGGACTGAACTCCATCGTGTCGGTCCGGGGTGACTCCACTTATGGTGAACCAATGTTCAATCTATCAGAGAGGTTACTGACTGTAGGCAAAAAATTCACCTACATCGGTCCTGCTAGTAGGCTGGTCTCGTACTGAACCTCCTCATGTGTGTGGGGGCGGTTTCTGTGCCTTATGGCTGTTAGGTCTCTCCATCTGCTCCTAGTACTGGCGCATTATTGAACGTCTCGCTCATGCATTAAGCTACCTAGGTGTGGAATAACCACCATCTTGAATTCTTGGAAGAAGTCGTATCCAAGCACTAATAGAGACCCCCATCAGATCAACAACTAGGAGGTCAAAGATCCCTGTCCACCCGCCCATCGTGAACCTACAAGCACATGCCATACCTATCACTCGGTGTGGTCCTCCCGTTGCCAGCTTCACCTGCTAGTTAGATGACTCCATCTATGGGCCCATCACCCTTGTTGTGGCTGTTGAGACAATGGACCTTGTGCCGATCGAACTGAGACTCCACAAGAACTATTCGAACACTTGAATTCTACTGCACCCCCATCGTATTGAGCACCTGTATGTGCATCACATGCGCCACTTCCTCATGATCTAGAGAATTAGGGTCAGGATCGTCATCTTCAGTTGTGTCCACCACAACTAGACAACCTTTTCAGGAACGACAACTCAATGACTCATGCCGGAACCTTCTGTTTCCAGCACTAGGGTGCGAACCACCGCTACACGAAAAATTCCAAACTCGTGGCGGGATGGCTGCGAGCTCCTGGAACAATTTTTGCCTTAGGAACGACCACTGAATAGTGGCAAAGGCATTGGTAATTGCTACTGAGATTGTGAGATCTAGCGATGACCTGAATTCAGGCTAGAGATATTTGATACTCTAGCATACCAGTGTAACTTTCTCTGAGCGAGTCCATCGGTCTTTCGCACCATTTTTCTACGGGATCTTTAGAGGCCTCAACAAAAATGCACGAACAGATCTAGGTCGAATTCACGATAGATCCCTTTGTTAAACTCGACCAGGTAGCATGCTAAAGTCAAATCAACGGCAGAAGTGTGTGACTACTTTACTATGGCGATTTGTTTCATCTTGTGAGGTGATCACAACCTGTCCTCCCTTCGTGTCTTTCGTGGTTGAGTAACAAGACAACAACACAATACCAGTGGTAGAACCAATTAATTTGCCACCAATAGCATCCCCAGACCACGAACGAACAGCTACTGATAGGCTATCAAAGGAGTCTGTATCACACATCTCGAACCACACCTCCTCTCGAATCACCACCAAAACCACTCAAAGTAGTGGTTTTCACTCTAATACTTTGGTAACACTCAATGGCACGTAGCACCATCCAGTGATTTCATCCTTTTAGCAAACACATTCCCACTTGTACTTATCGATTTTCATCTTTCTTAGCTAACACCCAAGAGGATCCAGTCTAGGATCTGACTGGTACACATCAACCGCAAGGAGTCCATGCGATGACCCAAGGGAGCAGCCTGGCTGCCTTGTCCCTTGGTCGTTCGGCTCTACCTACGACAACCCAAGGAAGGTGATTGACCAACAGAACCCATCCCAAACATGAAACTCTACTCATTCCCTTCAGTTTTCTCCCCAATAGCTCTCTTGTGCACTTTACGACAGTCAAAACCCTTCACTAGACTCACCAGCTCCCTTATACAGGCAAGGGGAATGGTACAAGGCATTGCACACCATCACTAGGACACCTTGGGAGAGACACCACCCAAGTCTTACTTACCACTATGATACTTGACACGAATGCCCTACTCTAGCAAGACGCGACTCCATTGCATAGCACTAGGCTATACTCGATCACACTCACATGATAAGCCTTCTTAACAAAGCCTATTACATGCAAATACGATCCGCTTATTAGAAGAAACAATGTCACACCCTAAATAAATTTTTCTCACTCTCAATTTCGAAAGCCGACTTGTTTTAAAAAAACCTTTTGCTTTAAAAATGAAAATTTTAAATCTTTAAAATAAAGGTTTTTAAAAGGTTTCAAATTAAAGTAAAAAAGATAAGACCCAAGAGATTTAAGTAAATCAGGTAGAAATCAGGGTCACAGGCGGGACCCGCTTCGAGCCAAGATCGAGTTCGCGAAGGACAAGCCGAGAAACAAGGGAGTAGATCAAGTCAAAGCACATCTTTATCCAAGATCAAATCAAGTGGACGGCCTCATCAAACCCAGTCAAATTCAACTAAATCCTAGACTTGATTTGATTGAATTAAACATGAAGCCTAACTAAGTTTAAACCAAATACCTTGACTTGACCAAACCGAGTTTTCCTAGCCTTGTCTACCCTACATCTTTGGGCTAAACATCAAATGTCATTCTTACCTAGCTTGGATTGAATGAAACGAGCCAATAAAAAGAACAACGCCAAGCTTGAAGACAGGCTTGGCGTTGTTTGACTAAGGAGGACCACTCCTCTCTCTCTCTCCTCCACGTAAATATTGGTGGACATTGGAGCTTGACTTGGATCTTGGGCCACCTGCCCCAAAGAAGGGCCTAGAAAGGCCCCCCTTGGCCTATAAATAGAGGCCAAGGGGGGGCGGGTTCTACATCTTGGAGATAGGCATCTTGGAAGAATTAAAGAAGTGTCGCTTCTTGGGCTGCTTTGTGGAAAATCGTGAGCTGCTAAGGAGAGGCTTAGAGAGAGAAGAGAGTGCTAGGATTAGACAAAGTGCTGCCAATTAGATTAGAGTGAGAAGTGAGAAAAATAGTGAGTGAATCAACAAGGGAAAGGTGAGGGCCATGCACCACCATTGGAGGCCGATTTCTTGGGTAATCCGTGTAAGTATCATTCTCTCTTCATTCATCTCCATTTATTCTTCATATTCAATTCAAAAGGGGTTGTATTAATGGAGCTTTGTCTCCCCCCATAATGTAATCGAAGTAGATGAACTGAAATTTTCTTTTTCTTGCTTATGCACTCTATATGTTTGTGTTCTTGATTCTACCTCTCTATATGTTATAAATACTCTATATTTTCTAATCCACTCTATGCTTAAGCTAATAGATATATTTCAATTAATTTCCCTTCAGCAATTTAATTTAGGACATTGTGTTGTTGCATTTTAATTCGGGTGAGTTTTGCATCATGTATGTTATAAAAACTAGAAATCTAATTTTTAGCAACACTGCATATATTGATTGCTTTATTTTTATTTGCCAAACTGTTGCTCCGATCACTCTAAAATTTTGCACACTTTATCTACACACATAAGCCCACTTATAATAAATTTTTTAAGAATTTTAAGGCCGTTCAAACATATTAAAAGCTGTGCAAGATTAGAAAATTTTCTGAAAACTATCTATCAACTCTGTTTTTGTGCAATAAAGCTTAGGTATTCATCCCATAACTCTGTCTATATTTATCCACAATCAGTGATTTTTGGTTCATTAGAAAGCTGATATCCATAGATTTCCAACAAGACCAAGTGCACTAAATTTGGAGCTCTAAGTAATGAGATACAGACCTATCTTTGGGTCTCTGTATTTCTTTGACAGAACAGTTTCGAGTGTTTGAGCAGAGGCACTTTGCCGATGTAATTTTGAATCATCCTAATACCAAATTTTAAAACAAAAAGTGTTTTAGAATCTCCACTTTCCAGGCTGTGTCCTATAAAATTTTTATAAATTTTGGAGTGTGTCTAAGTTACTCAAAAAAATTTTAGGAAACAAGCTCTGAAAACATAACTAGTTTCTGTTTTTCAGAACTTGTTGATTTTTAAAACTTGAAACTAAAGTTCACGAGTTTGCCCTTGTTAACACCTTGTTTTCACTTGGATTTTAAGTTTCACTTGAACATTTAAAATCCTTAAAGAGCTTAGGCTGACTCTTGAAAATTGATTCAAGAAGGCCTAAAGTGAAAAGATCCCGCTTAGCAACAATCACCAAGTTAGATTTAAAACTTTGCTAGTTTTTGAAAACTAGCTGGCACGCTCGCGCAACTAAGTAGTATTGAAAAGTTTTCTTCAACTCTATATATAGGCTTGGAGTGAAATTTTCACATCTACACAATGAAGACGTAAAACCAATTTGAGCGCTGGCTAAACTTCCCTAGCACCAAAGACACACACAAACACACCTTGTTGCATACAAAAGTGTTTTAATTTTGCCACTAGTCGAAAGAGTGAGTGAGAGGTCATGAATTCTTAAAGTTTCAAGATAGAGAAATGGAGAGAAAATTGTGGGCTTCTAAAAGTGCTCAAATGAAGGGCATTTTTGCCTAAAATAGTTAGGTTTTAAGTTTAATATTTGAGAAAGGATATAATTGCCAAGTTGCCTAACATTGAGGGCATTCTTCAACCCGACTTAATGTTAGGGGTACCAAACTAGAAGAGCAATATTGCACCTTTCTCCTAGAAAAAGAAGGCTTTTAACTTGGTAGAACAAAGAATAATATGTGGAACACAAGGTTGATCATTTGATCACTACATAACTTAACTTGCAATGTCAATAAAAATTTTGCGGGAAAATCTAGAATCCAATATACCAAAAATAGATAAGTTAATCGACTAGGAGTGTGACTGGGTTCTTACTCGCCCCTAGCATTGAACTGATGTAGAAAGATAAGATTATATTTTATTGTTCCCTTCCAACACTTAATAAGTCTTTTGTTTCTATAGAAGTGTGACAAAACAACAACAACTAAGCCTTTTCCCATACTAGACGAAGTCGGCGACATGGATTCTTTGTTTCCACATAGCCCTATCATGTGCCATGTTAGGAGTTAACTCACAATAAGCTAGATCATTATTTATTGTTTCTTTCCAATACTTTTGTGGTCATCCGACAAGTTAATAATAAGTCTTAGATTTTATTGTTCCCTTTGTATACTCAGGATTCTATAGAAAGGACCGAGAAAGGTTTTATTGAATAACATTTTTTGTACTTTGGATGTTATATACATGTACGGGTCCAGGATGGATCCATACTCCCCTTCAAGCTTGAGGGTCCTAATCTCTTTGCTTGTTTATGAGTCACCATATGGTCCTTTTTGATATTTTAAAAATCAAGATTTTGATTATTACAATTGGTATTGTCATTTTCCTTAATTAGTACTTTGAACAAGATCTCCAGTTTAAGTGTGTGAAAGGACAAATCCAGTGCTAGGAGAGCTCTACCCCATGGTTAGCCCAAACGGGATTAGCCGGGTTCCTTGTGGCTTCTGGATGTCACTGACTAATTTGGATAAGAAAAAGAAATGAAACGTATACAATTGCTTTCTTGCAAGTCAAAGTAAGGCCTATGGCATGTGTGATGGGGATTCGATCTCAATGCAGTTTGGTTATGCTTGGATTAGGTTCGTTAGTTTGGTTCCTGACCTGACATAATTCAGTCTAGCTAATTGGGTTGGTTTAATTCTTTGTTTTGGTAAGATCCAATTCAGTCACTGTTTCTTATTTGGATCTACTTGGGACCCATTTTTCTTTTTTACATATTTTTTGGTCTTTGATAGTAAAAATTCAATAAAAACTCCATGTATTAAGGAAATACATTTTTAAAAAATATTGTTTACTTAATCCTGTACTCAAATGATTTTGCTAATTTGTGTCCTTAAAATCTGCATGTGCAGGCCTATCTGTGCCCTGGTGACATAATCGCAAACTTTCTCTGGCATGAGTTGATCTAGAAATCGATATTACTTTCTTTTAATTTATATAGGTGAGCTGGGATTTTGTGGAATCCTACCATGTGTGCCCTGAATATTGAATTGATGACATTCAAGTTGAGAAGGTTCTTTTAAGTGGACACTCTAGCCAGGAGAGCCTTCGCTTTGTAGGCTGCCGCCAAAAAGACTTTCTTGAAGCAACTGGACAAAATTTAAAAGAAATGCGTTCGTTATATTCTAATCTTGTTTTGGACGTGTCTGTCAAGTCAGGAGGTTTGCAGCTTTCATCTAATCTTAGCCGTAAAGAATATTTATTCAAAACCCAGATCACAATTACTTTATGCCATGCATGTGAAACAAGAAGTCACATATCTAAAGTTGCCACACATATCAGCCATGCAATAAAGGAATATATTGCAGCTTCACGTACCATCTTAAGAAAGACAAAGGAATTTTATTAAAAAATTGCATGAATGAAGGAACGCATCAAATTTCTCTCTCCCTCTCTCTGTCGGTCTATCTATCTACTTTCTATCTATCTATCTCTACACACACACACACACACACACACACACACACACATATATATATATATATACATATGTGTTGTTAAATACAGATGAGGTGATATTCTACATTATACGAGAACACGAGATGGCCAAGACCAAAGTTCTTTTGTGTTTCAGTACATCATAATTCGTGCAATGATTGTGTTGAAATGAAAATATTGCACAAGTCACGTTCACGTTGACCCAAACACGATATACAGTAAGTCATTTTAGAAAAACAGAGGAATTTATATTTTCTTACTCGAGCAGACTCTTCATTTTCAATACATAACCTGTATAAAGCACTATGACTAGACATGAAGAATGTTATTCGCGAAAGCCACCAAGACTAATTCCTGAATGGCCTAGACCTACATGTTCCGAATGAACAAACTCTTTCAGGAACCCATAAGGGGGGGCGGGGGCGGAAGAAGGAAACAGCGCATGCATACATATTTTAGCATCAGCAGACAGATAGTTTATCATTCCTTTAGTTTTGAATATCATTGCAAGCAGATAGACACAAACTCACATACAACACAAATATATAGGTATTAGTAAGTACATAATTTTTTCAGTGCATAGTCTTGCATAAAAATTTCAACCGTTTGATCTTTGAGATACAGGGGTTGAGGTGATAAAATAAGAAATATTTAATGTAAATGATGTAAAGTATAATGATACTTGTAATTTAAGTCTCCACCATTTACCACTGCCCCTCTCTCTCTCTCTCTCTCTCTCTCTCTCTCTCTCTATATATATATATATATATATATATATATATATATATATATATATATATATATATATATATAATGAATGAGAGGAGAGAGAGGATATTATAAAAATTAGATAAGTATTAGTATATATATAGGATTCAGGGATACAGAGAATACCCGGCTGCACCTGATTCTCGTACTATGGCACCTCATGTGAATGGAATCGATGCGCTTTGCGAGGCAGCGCAAGGTGGTTAAGTAACATATAAAAGGACGTTCTCCAGCTTCAACATTCATCATTCAAATCAAACCATCCATCTATTTGGAGCAGGACACGTGGCACACTCTGTTTCATCAATCTGCTCATAGCACCAATTGTTTGTAGGGTATTCCACCGTAGCATCTCATGCATGAAGCAACATAGTTAAAGGAAAACTTCATCACAAACTATCTTCTCTTTTCCCTGAAAAAGAAAAAGGAGAGGAAAGATCACTTTATCATAACCCAGCTCATCATCAGATTCCCATGATCGATCGCAAAGTGGTCAGGTCGAGCACAACTGTTATATGTGATTAGCCATCATCATCGGCTCGTGTTCGAACTCATTTTAGCTCAGCTTGGAAACCTAATGAGATGAATTGGACTTCACTGGTGGATACTTTCATAGACAGTAACAGACACACTTTAGAACGAGGTGAGTCATTCGTTTCACCCAAAATATGAAAATTTATTGGGTCTGTCATCGTATATAAGTGAATTGTGGACTGCGTCACCAGCAATACAAGGAAGATGTAAACAATGGAGGATCTACATGGAGGGGTGGGGGTGGTTATCCCCTAAAATTTTGAAATTTTCCTGTAAAACCTACGTTTGGCAGTGAATATAAGTTGAGATTCATGCTTCACCCCCTAACACGATGAAATATGTACATCGCTCCTCCAAAACTATTTTCTAAATCCGCCACTGGATGTTGTGCATAGGGCATGTAGGTATACTGGTTAGATATAACAAAGGAAACTATATATCTTGGTTGTTTCTCTATCGAAGGAAAAATATAAGATGGAGTGTAGAATAGTTGGTATATTATACTTGACCAACTTTAGTTGGATAATCGAGCAATAATAGAAACTTCAAGAAGCGATTTCTTTAGTGCCATTAGAGATATTTGAGCTGGAAGAAGCCACAGAAGATCAGAAGATGAATTCTAGAGGTTGTCATGTCACCTACATCTGCCCTTTTGTTGTTTTTAAATCGAGGAAGATACACATATCCAATTTTAAAAGCTGTAACTTAGTGAAATTAGCTAAGTTACGTCTATTGAGAATAGTCGGAGTAACTTTTATTCCGACTGTTTATACATTTCGTTTGTTTTGTTAAACACAGCCGCGATAAATGCTAATTTCAGTGGTTGCCAACAACTTAAATATGTACAGTAAGAATAAGATTTATTTCGATCGTCGTTTCGGTTGACATATTTCAACTCTCTCAAAGAACTCGCTGTTCGAACAACCAGAATATGTGCATTCCAACTGAACTTTCGGGTTCTGACTGTTGAGATAGTCAGAATTACGTTTACAACGATTAGAATTGTGTTTTTCGGTAATTCGCAACATAGGCTCAACGAAGACAGTTAGAAATATAAACCATGCGTGTACAAGTTGTGAATGCATTACAAGAAAGAAAAAAACTTGACATGTATACAAGCTACAAAAGTTAGAAAGGTGAACGTATCTTCAATATGTCAAGTTTCTTCTAATTAATTAAAGATTATGTATGTTAAAATCTCAAATTTTGATATAACTGAGCAACAATTTCATGTTTGATGAAACTTGTGTGAGAATTTCAAGTTCTTGATAGTGAATCGAGCTCATTTTAGGTGGTCAAACTAAAGCGTGGCTCATCTTAAATAAGCAAACGAGACAAGCCACGACAAGCATCTAATGAGAGCTCGCAAGATCAAATTGATGCAGCTTTATCCGGTAGGTACGTCGTCCTGAGCTCTTCGATCCAACAAGAAAGAAGAAGGTGCAGTTTGTGTAAATACTAAGAGCTCTAAATCCTTATATGGAATATTTTCTGAGCTCATCTCTTCTCGGCATATTTCCCTCTTCTTGGATGAACTTACTGGAAGTACTAAAGCTCAGTTAACTTTTGACGTGCAGAAGATAAATAGTTGTAATATTCTATGAGTTCCATTTCGAGAGATCTATCTACGGTGAAGGAAGAAAACTAAAGCTATTCTTACAGATACTCTCAAGGCGTTTTATTTAAAGTAAAAAGGTTATAGCATGCACCAAATGGGTTAATATTAGAGGTAAAACTTGGAAGCTAATTATTTTCATAAAGTAAGTTCCTGCCACCTTGTGCGGACCATGCAATTTATTTCATTTAGTATTGGTAAATGGATGATTTCAGCTTATTCTTGCAGATCAAGTTCTCTGCTTTTTGGCAGGCATCCATAGCCGATGCCGCATGCATTTTCATGAAAGAATGTGCTCCTGGTATATTATTAATATTATTGTTCTTGTTATTATTAGGAAGTGGTTATATATATAAGAGAGAGAGTGGTATTTGCTCTAACTCAATTCATACTTAAATCTACTCAAACATATTCACCTTTTGATCGGCGAGCTCAATGGTACATATAATAGATTTCTTGGCGACATACATATGCTTGATCAATGTATGTGTACACATACATATATATAGAGAGAGTGGTATACATATACATACATATGTATACATATGCTTACCCAATCAACTTGGCGACATGCAAACAAATACATATACTCAATATAACTGTCAGCCAAAGTTAATCAAGAAACGTTTCAATGACACGAGCTAGCATGGGTAAAGACAAGTTTCACTACCAATGCTTGATCGATTCTAGTGATTGGGGACTTGCTCCCTTTAACCAAAGGTCTTGAGTTCGAGTCTTGTGAATGGAGAAAACCAGCACCGGGAGAACTTACCCCTATAGTGGGCCAACGCGACTAAGACAAGTTTAACTGCACCTCTAAATTTGATGGCGTTAACAAGCCTTGTCATTTGTAGAGGAAATAACAACACATTAACATGGATTTGAAAATTGTTCTCGAGTAGATAACTTGAGTTACCGTTGACATGGCTAGTAAAATTAGCATTTCTCACCAATTCGAAGAAATATGGGTCTTGCAAGTAGCTGAGACACAAGAAAGTTATACAATATGGTGAAATATGTGACGTAAAAATTACATTATATGAACTTAGCCAAAAGCAACCAAAAGCTAAACTAGGATTGACTTAGCTGCATGGATTCTTTAGTCACCGTAGAACTCAATCCTATGCAGTATTTGCATTTAGCTCCAAAAGAAAAAATCATGTTTTATTGTTTCCTTTGGAGACATTCCTTGCCTCTTTTAACCAGGGTCGACTTAGCCAGTTTATCGATTATATAAAGTGCCGTGCCGCAGCTGGTGCCATGTGATTCATGAGACTAACCAGGTGGCCCAGGCAAACTTCATGATGGACTCAAAGGGTCACTCGTGCCGGATGGAGTTTGGCTCTCGAGTGCAAAGGCAGAAAGGAGCTTGACTGCAAGACCCAACCATCGAGTAGGGATGAAAGTCGGCCTTAATAATCTGACATTGCCAAGTAGAAGGGTCGTCACTCAACTGATAAAAGTTACTCTAGGGATAACAGACTAATCTTCCCCAAGAGTTCACGTTGACGGAAAGGTTTGGCACCCTGACATCACCTCTTCCATAATCTAGGCATGTCATCGATGAACTCGTCGAGTTCGGAAAGCCTAGGCCCAGGAACAAATTCACCGTTGTATGGCTGACCGGCGGTTACTAGAGATGCCCTGGATGAGTTGAAACCCCCTATTTGTTTATGCAAGACCAATATATTTTCTTAGATAACCAGTAAATACTTTTGCTACAAATAAGTCATGGAAAAGGAAATGCTCAGTTTTTTTGCGCTAAACCGTCATATTGGTTTTTCGTGAAAAGGACCAGTTGAGGTCGTGATCCGTGGTTTGGAATTCGCTGATGTTACAGATAATTTCCAAGTGCAGACATGCTGAACTCCATGACTAGTTAAAGGGGAATCAGAGCTCATAAATGACACAGATCCGTGATGGAGAATCTGATATCTTATCTTTTGAGAGCTCTTTTTCGATTCATTGCTGGGGTTCAATACCTCTGAGGATTTAGGGCAACCGTGTAGAGAAGTTGGAAGCTTTTGATAAAAAAAAGGTTGCAACTTTTGACTGTATTGTACACTGTATATATATATATATATGTGTGTGTGTGTGTGTGTGTGTGTGTACATACGTATATACATACAGAGGGAGAGAGTGTGTGCTTGATCAGCCATGAAGATGTGTGCTGAAATATCAAAAGTGCTTCTATACTTTCAAAGTATGAATATTGCTTTTTCTTCATATGTCCACCGTTGATGAGGTTCGACCAAACAGTCACCAATCCGAGAGTAGGTACTATCAGTTGAAGGGCTATTAAGTTTCCAAGTGCCCATGCCATCATTCGAAGAATTAACTAGAAAATGTTTTTAAAATAAGAACTTATTCATGATCCAATTAGAACAGTTTCGTGTATGGAAGCTCTCAGAAGCTAACATGCAAGGATGCTCATCCTAAAGAGAATAAAGGTGCAAAAAACACATGGTTTTCTGCGAACTAGCTGCCAAGCTGATCTGTGTCTCAGACATGCCTTGTGAGTGGTATGAGCATGAAATTCCCACCAAGCAGAATCAAAGCTTTTCAAAATGTCACCCTCAATCCATTTCAAACTAAATCTTGCATAAATCAACCCTGTAATAAGGCATTCAAGAGAATCAGGATACTGAATTCAGATTCAAGTTAGCTGCACCACCCAAGTCAAATAAACAGCAACTGAAGTTCTTAATTCACAACTGGACCGAGTGGCAAGAACTTCTCTGAAAAATAAAACCTTTGATTCTTGGCTGGTATTATGTTGTTGCTTACACGTAGCCTCTCGAGAAAGATATGCAGAAAGAAAGATGGCCCACCAAGGATGGCACTATAAGAGCATGAAATTTGAGCCCGGAAGCAGCAGAGAGAGAGAAATGGAGGAAGGGAAGCATCTACGCAACGAAGACCCACCACAGAAAGACCAGTACAATCTTGCGTACATCATCCACTTCACTCTAGGGCTAGGGTCTTTACTGCCATGGAATACCATAATAACAGCAGTTGATTACTTCAGCTATATTTATCCAGATAAGCATGTTGACAAAGTATTTTCAGTAGCTTACATGGGTTCCTCTCTGCCAGTTTTGGTTGGTCTTGTGTTTTGGGCTAGAAGAGCCAGTGTAAGGCTAAGGATGAATTTGGGGCTGGGTTTGTTCCTTTCTGCTTTGTTGACAATGCCATTAATGGGCTTTGTGTATGTTGGCGGTCACCAGAATTCAAATATACAATACAAGATGACAGTTGTGGCAGTTAGTGTATGTGGTTTGGCTGAAGGAATAACAGGAGGAACTCTGGTAGGTTCGGTAGGTGGCCTGCCAGGGAGATACATGCAAGCAGTTTTTGCAGGAACTGCTTGTTCAGGTAATTAAATCACTTGTCTTGCATTTATTTCTTCTTGTGTGTATGTTTGTCTGCGTGTCAGGGAGAGATTTTGGAATATAAACTCCAAGATATCATATTTCTCTCGTTTGACTGTAACCGTTCCCTCTGTGTGTGTGTGCCTGGGTGTGTTGCGTCCTAGGGCAGATATAGACCCTTGTTACCGTGAATTGCGAATAGATGTTGGTCTATGAACTCCACTAGGATGTCTTTAGAGTTTTCAGTCGGTATGTAAAGTTGGAACGGCTCTAACTGACCGAGTCAATTTTATACTTTTGATGCTCAAATGAGGATTAATGTCCATTGAATACTGTGTAGATGAAGGATTCAAATATATATTTATGAAGAGCTTCACCAAAGGCTACTCGTTTATGCAGGTGTTGTTGTATCAGTTCTAAGGATAATCACCAAAGCATCCCTCCGTCAAACTCCTCAAGGTCTAAAGAGGAGTGCACAACTTTTCTTCATTGTGAGTGTACTTTTCATGGCCACATGCATACTCTGTTACAACATCTTAGACAGGCTGTCCATCATGAAATATTATGCAGAAAGAAAGATTTTAGCACTTCAAAACCACGATCCTTTCTTGGGTGATCAGAAACAGATGGATCTGATGACAAATCCAACGAGCACGGTTTCTTTCAGACAGCATATAACCCTCTCATCCGAAATCTTTAACACATGGAAAAAAATCAAAAGGATCACAGTGGGCATTGTTGTGATTTATGCAGTCACCCTCTCCATATTTCCAGGATATATAACTGATGATGTACAATCAAAGATTCTCGGGGATTGGTATGCAATCTTGCTGATAACAACATACAATCTGTTTGATTTGGTTGGGAAATCCTTGACTGCGTTCTGTGTTCCGAAGGCTACAGGAAAAGTTGTATGGGCTTGCATGGGAAGGCTCTTGTTCTGTCCACTCTTTGCAACCTGCTTGCATGGACCCAAGTTCTTCCATAGTGAGATGCCAGTGACGCTTTTAACAGCTGCCCTTGGTCTAACAAATGGATATCTAACAAGCACTCTGATGATCCTTGCTCCCAAATCTGTACCTAACAGAGAGGCAGAAACAGCAGGAATAATAATGGTTTTGTTTTTAGGGTTTGGATTGGCAACAGGATCGGTAGTGGGGTGGCTATGGATAGTTTAGACTATGTTCTCTCTTGCAAACAAAAGAGAAAGAAAGAAAGAAACAGAGAAACAGAAATTCTGCTGTTCCTCTGTTTCAATCCTCTTTCTATTTCTCTTAAGGTTAACCTGGCATTGGATGATCTCTTGCTTAGATGTTTGGTTTTTCTGCCAAAATAGCACGAAGGAACAGATAATCAATTGTTCTCTGAGCCTTCTGCCTTTATTGAAAAACAACGTTTCATTAAACATGTAGAAGATGAACACTGAAGTATCAGGAAGCATTGTGATGTTTCAAAGCATAAGGCAGGCAAAGATATATGCTATGAGTAATTTCATCAAGCAACTTATGTGCTGTTGGTAAACTGAGACAAACTGCTTGATTGCATCAATACCTATTTTTCTCAAAATAAAATGCAAAACTTTGAGATTTAGTCCAATCAATGAAGGTTCACATAGTTGTTATCTCAGCCTCTGGTTTCGTGGCTACTTGTAGTGCTTGGGATCTTTTGAAAGAGATTTAGAAAGTCTTGCATGCTATAGCACCCGGAACACAGTGTCACAATAATGATTACACTGGAACTCTACAAATACCACAAACATATTGGGAGTCTAAAGTTGCATTACCGCGAGTGTCGGACAATTAGTGAGTTTAAATCAAAGATTGGAGTTGTTTGGTTGTTCTGTCCTTTCGGCTTTTTATAATAATGAGGACCATAAACTCGATTTACATAATTCCAGAATCTTTCTGATATTGCAGAGGGAACATGGTAAAATGGAAGCATCACTTTTCAAGTTTGAAAAAAATAGCCAACAGAGAACTTGCATCATTTTCACAGTACAGATGATGTTGGAATAGCTGTTTATAGGAGCAGGAAAGTCACACTGTAGGATGCAAACAAATGGGAAGAGAAGTCCACAAGTTTAGTGACTGTTACTCGTTTTTGCCACACATAGTTTCACGAGAAAGAGAGAGAGAAAGAGAGTAGAAGGATTCAGCAATTAGCACTAAACCAGAGAAGAATTTGAGGATAATTCAAATCTCATGTAGCTAACTTAAGCAAGTATCAATCTGGTACTTATTGGAAAGCTTAAGGCTGTAAAATATACAGGTGCATACCACCACGAAATTCTTGGGTTTCTACGAAAAGTACCGCCAAATTTATAACACTCAACCAGAAAAAAAGAATGGAGGTGTGTGCACTCAAACGGCCCTGATCCTGAGAAACAATGGAAAGTTAGTTCTCGTGGAAGAGATTGATCTTGACATTTCATTGATAAAAAAGCAGATCTATCAATAATTATCTTCACTGCTTTCACCAGTAGGTGACACGTAGACCCATAGCAGGAATCATAGCAGAATCACCTTCACACAAATCAGACCGAGTAAAAAGCCAACTTTCATTCAAAAACGAGTTATCAGAACAGCCTAGAACTCTTGCTTACGTCATGCACAGAAAAAATGAACCACCCAATCATGCAAAATTCCCACCAAGTATATATAACCTGATCATGCTCTAAGCAGATCTCGAATTGAAGTTGCATCCACATTCCACTATCGATGGACATTTTGTCACCTCGGCCCAGATAGCGGTGCAGCAGAGACAAATGCCTCGCTGTTACAGTCGGATGGATTGGAGGATGAAGCTTCTCTACTGGTAGGCTTCAGTATATTTGAATATAATCGTAATCCAAATGGCATGGAGGGAGGTTGTGGCACTTCGATCAGACCCTCAAGCATTTGAACAACTTTGGACATCGCTGGCCTCAGAGACATGTCCTCCTGTATGCACCAAAGTGCAACTCTGACTGCAATTGAGAGTCTTTCGTCTTTGACCTCATAAGGCAGCCTTGCATCAAGAACGTCCTTCAGATTCCCCTCTTCCATCTTTTTGAATGCATAAGATGGTAAATGGATCTTTTCTGTACCTTCTTCCACGTCAAAGTTCTTCCTTCCCCCAACTATTTCAAGCAAAACTATACCAAAACTATATACATCACTCTTTTCAGATATAGCATAATTTGTAATCCATTCTGGTGCAAGGTACCCTCTTGTGCCTCTCAATGTTGTACAGACAAGACTCTGTTCCCTAGTCATTAGTTTCGCAAGCCCAAAATCTGAAACTTTGGCCATGAAATGATCAACAAGAAGTACACGTTTTCTGGTTTGATATCACAATGAACTCCATCTTTGAGTCAACACAACCTTCATGCAGGTAAGCAAGTCCTTTTGCTGTTCCCAGAGCTGCTATATTGGAAACCTTGTATCCCAATCCAACATAAATTGGCCATTGTTTTTCTTTGAAATATCCATTTATCCAACGAGCCATTAGGCCATATACTCATAAGCAAGAAGCCTATGAGTTCCTTCAGCACAGAATCTCCTCTAAGCCTGACCAAATGCAGGTGATGAATGCTGCCAATGATGCTAACTCTCAGCCCTGAACTCTTTCTTCCCTTGGCCAATACCTTCTAACTTCTTCACAGCTAGTTGAGTCTCCATCTGGTAGAACTCCTTTACAAACTGGAGCCAAAACCCCTTGCCCAAGCTTCACTGAGAAGTTGTTGGTAGCAGTCTGAAGTTCATTGTAACTGTATCGAACAGGCACGGTAGACAGCCCCTCCAAAATATCATCTTCTGAGCTCTCTACTGTAGGCTCAGTTACCTCCATTTTCTTGTGGCACTTGAACGCTAAAAAGACCAGAATACCTATCACAGACACTGTAAAAGCTGCTATTAGCAGAATAATGATCAGGGTACGCTTGCTGCTTCCATTTTTATTTCCAGAATCAGAACCACCAATACTGCTGATTGGTACCTTGACATATGCAAAATAAGACCTGTCATCACCTTTCAAGGTCCCTAACTGACCATATTGAAAACATGCACCGGAATTATTGTTGAAGAAGAAAGCAACACAAGAGCAGTTGTTAAGGCATGAATCTTGGCATCCTGCAAAATTGGTATTGGCTATGAATGAGGAAAAGTTGATTGCGAAGTATCCAATCCCATCACGACCAATACTAACAAGATTGAATGAAGCTCTCGATGTACAACTTGGAAAAATTGCAGGTTGACAGAGAGATACAGAGTTGAGTACTGCAGGACACACACACGTCTTGGGGATGCCACTACATATGTAATACGGGGGACACGCTTGAGGTGTGTCGCATTCATTTGGTGGTATCCTTTTCAGCTGCACTGAAGAATCAGAAATTGAATTAAGGTTAAGGAACGAAATGGCTCCATCATCCTGTAAAACAGCAGCCCAAGTAATGTTTGGGTTGGAATCATCAGAGAAAACAAACTGCATGAGCAACTCTTTCTTCCCATTGTATAGATTCCATGCGTTGTTAACTAATGTTGCAAAGTTTATGCCACCAGACTTGCTCTGCAAGATAATTCTGGTCTCCCTCTGCATAGACCAATACTGCTGTGGAGGAGTATAATTCACAACAAGAATCATGTCCCCGGAAACCAATTTCAGACTGTAAATTCCGGTTGAGTAGTTCAGAGTGGTCTTCGTGCTGCTAATCAATTCCATTCCATCACTAAAGATCTGGCCAGACAAAAGGGTGTCAACAGGATACTCAAAACTCTGCCATAGAGGCTGAGATTTGTTATTAATCAAAACCAAATTTCCAGAATCCTGCAACACCATGGATGAAACCCCTTTTCCAGTGGTTCCTGACGACCAGATTGACCTGCCATTCAGCTCCAAGTGAAGGTTGCCATCCCCACCAAAGACTACCTCGTCGCTCTGTCCCACCGGCAAATCCCTGTTAGCAATCCAGACAACGTGCGAGCTGCTTATGTGCCAAACAGAAAGAAGGAATTCGGTATCGTTTCCTACTCCGTAAAATCCCATGGCAAATGCCTGATTTTCCGACCTAAGGAACATGCCACGATTATCGATCCAGTTTATCTGAGGGCCACTAAAGGGGGGCTCAATCTTGCCATCTCTGACTATGCTACCATGACAATTTCCCACTAAAAGAATCAACACCATCCAAACAGACCCCGCCGAGATTACTGCTCCCGCCATGGTGGTCAAATTCTACAGAACCAACAGAAAAAATTATACCGGACTTGAGAATAGATTCTACCTAAGCAAACTAAATCCCAAACAGTTCAGCTCCATAACCTACAAAACAAATAGACCAAACGAAGAGGAACTGAATTCTGCCCCTATTTCTTGATGATGGAACAACAACCTTATTTCATAAACCAACAATCACACACAAATTATTTGTGACCAACCAGTCCAACAATAGCAAAGAAGAGGAGGAAAACGAAAAGAGACATATGTTTCCAGCAACCTACTTGAAAACTAAAACATACCACAATTTCGCAAGAAAAAGCTCGGATATTAACTCAGAGTTTCAACGAATCTATCTTTCTCCATAAAGAAGCGCCTATTTCAAATGACCCCAATTCCCGTTCTGAACCAATTTCAAACACCAAAATCTCAAACTGAAAGATACCTCAAATTTGATTAAGGAAATAGAGAAATTTGGCCTCGGAATGTCACGAATCTTTTTTCAACAATGCACCACCTTTCAGAAACCTCATTCAGATGAACTGAGCACAAAAAGTGACAGAAATTGAAGCTGACTGAGTTCAATACTAGTGTAACAGTTCTTCCACGTGCGCTCGTGCCGAGACAGAAGTCTAACCAAAACCAGAGTTCCTATTAGTGAGTGGCTACCATCTAAGCATCACCGAAGTTAGATTGGTGAAAGAAATATATTCACATGAACCGATGATCACGCGCACTTCATCCATTCGCCGTTCAAGTGAAAAGAGGAGATTGGCGTGGAATAGACGGCGACCACCAACGTATGCGGCATGGCCACAAAAAGTTGTTTTCTTAGGTTTTGGGATTTTCTTTGACACAGGCCTTTTGCTGATTTCTTCATGTCAGAAGTGTACTTAACTTTTCTGAAACGAGCTCCAGCTTGCACCGGGTTAAATAAACCCATTTAGAAAGGAAGATGATTTTTGAATTTTGATGATCCCGATATATATTACCGTTCAACTCAAAAAGCTCACATAAACGTTGCGGAATATGGCATGCGCTTAAGATCATTCTGCAAATTACCTTCGAAAGTTTAATGGAACGCTAGCATTCAGTAATGCAGCTGACGTAGGTAACATGAGTTCATGGTAGCTGGCACTAAACCAAATGCCAGAACCCTAAAACCAGAGGTTAGAACTTTTTTACTTGGTTGAGGTAACTATATATATATCCAAATATCTAATATAGTATTTGTTACTGAATATAAAGAATACAATGACATTCGGATGAGGGATATTTTGAACTAAACTTTAGGGCAAGCAGAATGATGACATTGTGTAGCTGGTTATAAACATGGATACTTCAGCAGATGCGGCATACATACGGGTATACTAGAATATAAATTAAGAAATACCTGGCTTCGATCTCCATTGTGACCAAAAAGCTGCGTGTTTCCTTTACTAATTTATACCTTTTTAATTTAGAACCGGCAACTCTATATTCTTTTATTTTTTTAAATTTCAAAAATCTGATGATTTTTCCTGTTTGAGGAGATTTAAGACTCAAACCGGAACCAAAATGAGCCTTGTCCCGGTTTATCGAAACTACTGGTTTGAGACCGTTCCAGAAACCGGCAACTTATACTTACCTATATTTAGGATGGTCTTATGGGCATTTGTGAAGGACCATGGTAAGAGGTCGAGAGAATGTGATGTGAACATCAAGGCTAAAAAACAGAAAATTGAAAAATGACTTGAAATGAGCTCACAACTCAAGGAAAATATATGTATATATATACATATCTAGGAATTATTATAATATTGACGACATAATCCATCCAAGTCGAATCCCATGACCAGGAAAACAATCTAAGTCTACGACAAGTTAAGAAGTGGTAGATCCAACCAAAGAAGATTTCATAATTAGCCGATTGACCATTAAATCAGGCTCATTTCTCTTAGTTTGCAAGATAACCATTTAGTGTTAGTTCCTAGGTATTATTTCCAATTTGTTTTAATGTCCGTCATTACTATTCTGTAATTTCTATTTAAGCCATTGGAATGAAACGCACTACAGTTTTGTTTGGAGGCAATTTTGCTATTTGGAAGTATATCTATTCTCCTTATCTCATCTAAACTCGTCTAACTTGGGTTTAGTGGCGATTACCAGGTTCATTGTTCTTATCAGTTCTGGTTGTGGTAGAGAATTCCTAAAATGCTATAAACCATTGCTACCAGAACGCCTAACAATCATTTAGTTCACATCATTTGATGCTTTCATTGAAATAGAGAGGATTCACAACACCAAGTAACCAATTTTCATTCTATCTTCTCTAACCTTTCTCATCCTTCTCTTCTTTCTCTCTCATTACCATTATCACTCTGTTCACGTCCCTTGCCACTCATTATCATCCCCTTGCCCCTTTCACGTGCAATCATGAATTTTTATTCATTGTTCTTTACCCTTTTATTTCTTACAAGCCCAGTCTTTTCCTGCTTGTCACCCCTACATGCACTAAGCTATAGCTCTCATTTTTCCTTTCACTACTAACGCCATATCTAGTTGGACGTCATACTTCCCTCCAAAGTCCTCACCATCATTGAACAAAATCCAAATTAATCTTGGCCTTGGGACATCAATAGAGGGGCATGTTGAAGAGCTCAAGTCAAAGGCAACCTCGTCATGCTCAATAAGCACGAAATGTTAGTCATTAAAACTCTAGAGTTGCAAGCTTAACCTTGTCACAAACTGCGAGAGAACCTATTCTGCACCCGCTACACTATAAAGAACAAGGTCTCTAATGTCATCATAGATAGTGGGAGCTACACAAATATGGCTTCAATTGAGCTCATGCGAAAACTTGAATTGATTTTGCAGGATCATCCTTGTTTGTACAAGATTTATTGGTTAAACAATGAACAGGTGTTTGACGTCACCAAGCAGGTTAGCATTCCCCTCTCCATTGGAAAAAACTATCGAGATGAAGTACTATGTGATGTAGTTCCCATGAAAGCAAGTCACTTACTACTCGGGCGGCCATGACAATTTGATCGAATGACCACCTATGATGGGTTTCATAATACCTATTCTTCCATGAATGATGAAAAGAAAATCGCTCTCATATCACTAAATCCAGAGTATAATGAAAAGGAGCCCGAGAACACTATTCAGAATTCTAAGCTAAATCTTATTATTTTTTAGCAAGAAAAGAAGGACAATCTCGTTTCTCTCAATCTAAAACAAAATTCCAATAAAAAGAATTGCACACCAAAAGAGACTCGATCTTCTTGCCTCAATCTAAATGATAAAATTGTTGCATTGGATCCGGCAAATGAGAAACTAGAGACTGTCACTAATCTTGAAACCAAAGATGCTCTCTTTAAGTTGTTGGATTCCAACCTGACCCTCAAAAATGAAGGTGAGCAAAAGAATGCAGAATTTAATCGGTTGTTTCCAAGTAAGGTGTCTGAGTTTGAGTTTAATGATAAGGTTCATCTAAGTAAAGACCCTAATGCCAAGCAAGCAATCCAAGCAGATTTTCTACGATTAAAGCTCAAGAATCAAGAATACTATGTTTCACCGAATGATTGTGTGACAAGAGTAAGTGTTGTTATGGAGTTTTGTTTATTGCATGTGGTAAATGATATATTTGAAGTACATGTCATTCTTTGTCTGCAACTTAGGATGAGCTTGTTTATTCCTGACCTTAGCCAAGAAGGAAAAGTCACGACAGAGTTAGCTACAAAAGATATCATCATTGTTTTGTAGGATACGATATACTCAATCATACTATTTTGTGTCTCTACACTTGATATTGTTGCAGGTCTAATGAATTCACTCAAGATGAATGTGTGAAAGTTTTATCATCGTAATAGAGATTGAAGATCCAAGAGCAGTACATAGTACTTAGAGTAGATAATTTTACTTCTTGAGTCATTGTTTCCTCTAGTCTAGCCATAGTAGGTATTTGCTTATGTTATATCTTTTGGTAATTAAGTGTAGTAGGTCTCGAGTAATGTAAGCATTTTGGTTAGAAAATTTTGTAACAAATAGTGGCGAGAACTCTTTGCAAGTAGCTGATGAGAGATAACCTTGGCATGAAAATTGAAGATCACCAACTACTAGATTTGAGGACTGTAAACACCCAAAAATTTTCAAAAGAAAAAAATGTTGATCTTTTAGAAATGTTACCTTTTTCAAATAAAAATTACAATTTTGGGTCGTTTTATGGGTTTCTCAAATAAAGATATCTTAAATGAACTCATTTTTGCACCAAATTTTTTTAGCAACCTCAAAATAAGGGTATATTGCATCCCTCTTAAAAAAAATCCAATTTTGACAAAAGTTCAAAAAAGTAACTACTTTGCCCTCAAGGCCAAATGGGCAGGATTTTACTTTTTCAAATGACCATCATCAAAGAAAGGACAATTTCAAACAATTTTCTACAAAAAAATAGGTGAAAATGAAACATTGGGAACTAAACCCACAAAATGTTTGCAAAATGTCAAATTTACAAAATTACAAAAGCCTTTGAAATTCAAAACCAAATCAATCCAAACCAGACCTCAAAAATTTGCCCAATCGAGGATAGTCTTACTCGAAGAGCTTATACCCAAGGGTTAAAGTGGTTTGAGACCCTATACCCATCAAAAGGGTTAACGTAGTCCAACACCCTACACCCAACAAAGGGTTAAAGTGGTTGAAATAATAAAGACTAACTCACGGAGCGAAATCAGGTCATCCATGCAAACAAACATTGGGAATAAGACTCAATTATTTTCCAAAAAAAATATTTGAATATTTCGTTAAAACTCGATGTTTTCTCTAAAATGAAATGGTTTTAAATAATAAAAAAAATATTTAAAACCATAAATCTTAACTGAAAAGATAATCAAGCAAAACAGAATTCCTGAAGGTAGGATCGAATAAAGCATCCAAATCAAGCCTCGAAGTAGGGTCATCCCGAGTTCAAATCCAAGTCGATCCTAAGACGAGCCAAAAGAAGCTGACTCAAGCCAAGGTGGATTCAAGTCTCAAATTCAAAGAACAAATGAAGACCACACCAAAGTCAAGTCTCGTCTCAAGGCAAACCACTAAGATCGAGCAAGGGGCGGGCTACGGTGAGTCAAGTTTACCTAGCCAAGCACAATGAAGAGAGTGGTTCATATGGGTTGCACCAAGCCCACATGGGCTAAGAGGGGACCACCCTCCCAGTCCACATACACCCCATGTGCATGAATGGACCAGCCATTTGGATTGGATTGGATTGAGATGGCTCCAAAGGCACAAATCATGGACGACCTTAGAGGCCCCTCTTGAAATCTATAAAAGGAGGCCTTGGGGTTGGGTTTTAGGCATTGAAGGAAGTGAAGAGAGAGAGGAAGAGCTGTAGCCAAGAGAGGAGAGAAAGAGAAAGAGAGAGAGAGAAAGAGAGAGGAAGAAGAAGAGGAAGAGGCTTGGAGATGTTTTTTACCCTAAGTCGTGTTCATTAAATCTGCCTAAGGAACCTCTGATTAAGGTCAATCCTTCTCCCTTTTCTTTGATTTCCTTTCTCATTTCTTTCATTCAATTAAAGGGATTGTAATTAAGGAGCAACTGACTCCAAAAATTTGTGTTCTAAACATTCATTGTCCTTTCTCCTTTCTCCTTGTTGTGATTTATCTTTAAATTTTGGATGAAATACATTCATTTATGTTCTAAACACAAAAATTTGTTTTCTACATCATTCATTTGTCTGATATTTGATTTTTAATTTTCTGTTCCATGCTCTGAATGATCTGAAATTTTATACACCAAATCCCTCACACACCACCCCACTTATAATAAAATTTTCAAGAATTTTAGGGTCATGAAGCCACGTAAATAAAATTGGGTAAAATCAGAAAATCCAAAACTGAATCTGTACAGTCTATGTTTCCTACAATAAAGTATCATCCCATAACTTTGTCTATAGTAATCCAATTTTATTGAAACTGGTTTCATTGAAAATCTAACATTCATAACTTTTCAAAAAAACTAAGTTCATAAAGATCGAAAGTCTGTACACTAAGATACAAGCGTTTTACTAGACCTCTATATTTCTGTCATAGAACTGTCCTGAATGTCTAAGTAAGGGTTAGTGTCTGATTTAATTTTAAAAGACATTAAGAGGAGATAAGCAAGAGCAGACAGTTGACCTTGACTCTAAGTCTACAAAAGAAGAGTTAGTGGAGGAAGAGCTATCTAAATTATAAGAAGAAGAGACATCTATAGAAGGTGATGAAGATGACACATCTATAGAAGTTAATGAAGATGCTACATCTAAAGAGAGGGAGGATGCACAATTATGTTTAGAAGGAGAGTACATGACACAACATAATACAAGACATTCAAATGATAAGGATGAAGACCATGATTCGTATTCGTCAAATTCAGAAGTACAATCCGTGGATGAAAAGTTAGAGGAGGATATTGACGTGCAAGTGCATACACATTGTTCTTCAAATATAGGCAATGAAAATTGTATGCATAGCCTATTAGGATTAGATGAGGAATGCATTCAACAACGAGAAGTAGACTTTGATGAGAGTTCTCTTTATAAGGATACATATATATATATATATATATATATATATATATATATATATGCAAAAGTGATGCTATTATCAAGCATTCAACCCTTTATTAGCATTGATGAATGCAAAAAAAGTTGAAAATCGTTTCTTCAAACGTTAGTGACTGACTATGGATCTCCATATGAAACTAAATGGGTTATCATGTCAACCAAATAGAAGATTGTACTGTAACAATTGGTGTATTTGCTTATATTTATCCTTCTATCTTATTTTGTTTTCTGGATTACTATCTCTTTATGTGATCCTTACCATTTTCTCATGGGTTACAAGAAATCAAAGAGGCAATGTGACAAGTTATGCTTAGGGTTGACCATTGCATAAGCCTAAATCACTTGTGAAAAAATATAAAGACCAAGTGGAGGGGAAACGGGCTCGAGTATAAGAAGAAATTATGGGATATTGCAGTCACATGCTTGATAAATAAAAGAGAATATCATGTACAAAAATTGAAAACAATGCTTAATAGGGCAATCTATATATGATTGATGCAAAATGAGCCTAACACATGGTGTAGATCAAACTTTTGAGAGCATTGTGAGGTAGATTTATTAGTGAACAATATAATCGAGTCACTTTTATCTAACCACCAAGAGCCCAATGTATCTTGACCATGTTGGAGACAATCAAGAGGTTGTTGATGACTAGGTACTATGATTATTATTTTTGCCTTTTACTTTCTAGTGCATTTATGAATGGTCATTTTTATATCTTTATTTTGTATTTTGTCAATGTTATTCATGATGTGAAACAAAAATTGCATGTCCATACAAGGAGGACATGATATTTACAAAGTTATGTTATTTGATAAAAGTTATTCTATAGATCTACCTAATCATGAATATGGGTATAGATAGTTTCAACTAAGTGGTCTTTCATGCGAGCATGTTGTAACTGCCATTTGTGCATATAGAGGAGTGCTTGAGGATTATATCGACAAAGCATATAAGGAGACCTACCTTATTACATATAATGAAGTGATTCATCTCATTCCTATTCATGACTAGTGGGTTTAAACTGATCAACACGTTGCGTATCTCTAATTATTAAAAAGTCAACAGGTAGACCTAAAAATTGATAGGGAGGAGACCAAATTAACCACTACCTACCGATAGAATATCAAAGCCTGACATTATTGCAAACGACCTAGGCACAATTCCAAGGGGTACAAGGTGGGTTGGACCAAAGAGAGTACATATCACCATAGGATGAGGTTGGACGAGTAATGCGAAGCGAATGCATCTTCCTTTACTTCACAGGTTTTAGATTCTTTTTCTTTCGGTTAATACATATAATATTAATGCAATATTTTCTACTAATTTTTAATATAGTGGTACCCATAATGTTCTTTCTTGCATTGTAATCTATACATCCGTAGGGGTAGAAGAAGCAAGCAGCTGAGGGTTAGTCATATTTGTCTAACACCAAAAAATATTCCATAACAAACATTCATTGTACAAGTAACATTAGTTGCTCTACCCCTATATAGTAGTTGAGTTGGCAAGAAGCATATTGAAGGTAAAAGGCCTTCCTAATATGTTTTAAGTAGAAGCGATTACAATCAAAGTGTTCCTATGAAATGTATCTCTTACAAAGGTCATTTTAAATTAAACACTATATGAAGCTCGAAAAAGTAGAAAGTATAAGGTAAGGCACTTAAAAGTTTTCAGTTGTATAGTTTATATTTTGATAAAATCACAATTTCATAGGCTTCATAAAAAATCAAGATAATTTCATTTTTGTTGGTTATTGTTCTCAATTTAAAGCATATACATTAACCCTTTTAGTGGAAACACTATTTTCAATAGAGATGTATCGATCAATGAAGATGCATGCTGGACATGGAGGGAAAATGAAATAGCGTTATCAATACAAATGTTTGAAGATAATCTTGCAACATTATTCTTTCGAAATTGAAGAATAATATTTCTTCAAGTATTTCCCATTCATACTCCTTATCCTTCAATTTCTGTTAGTCTATACATCCCTCTTAGTAGGACCTTCGGTACTATATATGCATCCTATTTGCAAGGCTATTTTCCAAATTGTGAGTCTTTTAGGGCTATTGAAGTAATTTTTTATCTACTAGCAAGTAAAGAGTCTAATACCATCAAGTGATTTTCGTCCACAGAATCGAGTTTCATCATAAACAATTGTAACTATTCATTGGGTTGTAAATTATTCTACTTGGCTACACACAAAGATCTTACATTAATCTTTATCAGTAATACCACATCATATCCATATGTAAGTCAAAATGGAGTCATGTCAGTCATTGAGGCTTTGAAATTTTCGTATGCTCAAAGGACCTCGAGTAACAACTCGTTCTATTTGTACATATTGTACTCAAGGGACTTCTTAATTAAATCGATAATCACCATGTTGGTAGCTTCAGCTTTACCTTTATGTGTGTATATACTAAGGGGTTGAATGTACCAAATTAACACTGAAGCTCTCGATAAAAATTATTACCTCTCGTATAAACATCATCACTTGATCGGCCATAATCGATTACAGAATTTCAAATCAAAAGATAATGTGGTCATTGATGAACTTGATCACATCATCCTCAATCACCACTTTCAATAGTAAGGCCTTGACCCATTTTGTGAAATAATTGGTTGCCACGATGATGAAAGTATGTTCTTTCAACAATTTCAAATGAATCTTTTCAATTAAGTCTATGGCCTAATCTCAAAAAGGCCATGGTTTAATAATAGGATGTAATTCAGCCGCACGTGCTTTCTATAAGGGCCAAAATGTTGTCAAAAATGAGGGTTGGTAAATTATAATTTCTATCAATGTATTCAAAATAATAAAGTCAAAGAAGTTCTTAAACTTATGAGGGTTGGTAAATCTATAAGACCAAATAATATTTTTGTAGAAGTATGATTTAGGACTAGGCAATCTAATATTATGATTTGGATTTTTAATAATATATAATAACCAAATCAAAAAAGTATATAAACAATACAACCAAATCAAAAGATTGGTAAATCATAACAAAAAGAATATATAAATAGTATATATTATTTAGATATTACTTTAATATCAATCTAATATTATGATTTAGATTATTTAATAATATATAATATTATAACATCATAACCTAATTAAAAGTGTATATAAATAGTAATTTCTACCAACATATTCAAAGGAATCAAATCAAAGAGGCTCTTAAACTTACGAGGGTTGCTAAATTTGTAGGACTAGACAATATTCCTATAGAAGTACAGAAAATCCTAGGAGAGATTGGCTTATAATATTATTTGATGAAATATAAAAAAACCAAAAGATGCTTGAGGAATGGAGAAAGACTACAATTATATCCATATACAAGAATAAGTGAGGCATTTTGAGTTGTGCAGATTATTAAGGTATCAAGTTGTTGAGTCATAAAATAATTATTGAATGTAAGTTGAGACAAATATGAAGCAATAGATAACAAATTTTGATTCATGCTAGGAAGATCTATTGAGGATATTCATCTATTGAGACTTCTTATGAAATATTTTAGAGGAGAAAGGAAGAACATGCATATGGTATTTATTAATATAGAAAAAGCTTATGATAGAGTACTAAGAGATATTCTTTGAAATTTTTTGAAAAAGAGAGGTATCTTATTGACATACATCAATCTCATAATATCCATGTATAATAGTGTACAAACATGTCACTCACAATGAAATGATAGATTTCTTTGAGGTTAATATTGGTCATTGACGAGCAAATAAAGCATATTCAAGATGAAGTTCCCTGATGTATTTTTTATTTGCAGATAACATCATATTAGTGGGTGAGTTAAAGGAAAAAGTTAATAAGAAATTTAGAACTATAGAGAAAAACATTAGAAAGTAAAGTCTTTCAACTTAGTAGAACAAACACATAATAGATAGAATGTAAGTTTGGTCATTTGGTTACTTCAAATGATATAGAAATTAATATTAATACACATTGTATGTCTTGTAAGGAAAGTTTTAAATACCTAAGGTCAATTTTTTCAGAGTAATAAAAAATTGATGGAGATGTTACACATAGAATTAATGGAAGTTTATTAAAATGGAGAGGTTTATGTGATAAGAAGATATCATTAAAGTTGGAAGGTAAATATTATAGAGCATCAATTCGACTTGTTATGCTTTATGGTTCATGTACAAAAGATGTTTATGGCAAAATGAAGATGTTGAGATGAATGAGTGGTGATACAAGGAAAGATAATATACTATTATTGAAAACAAATTTGGAGTGAAACCAATAGATGACCAAATGAGAAAAATCATTTAAGATAGTTTGAACACGTAGGAAGATGACTAAAGGAAGCTCCCGTAAGTATGAGAAACTAGATTGTGAAAATATTAAAGAAGAAGAGGAAGACCTCAAAAGTATTGGAAGGAAACAGTAAAGAATAATTTAGCTTATGTTGAGTTAACTATTAACGTAATACATGATTGAACTATATGAAAACAAAAAATCTATGTAACGGACCCTCATCTAATATGGGAAAAGGCCTAATTGTTGTTATTGTAATTAACATCCATACACACATAAGGGGAAAAAACCAAAGAGCTTCAAATGAGATAAATTTACCTATCATGTATACTTCCTTCGGCAGCTTGTAACCAAAGAGCTAGTTGACTAGATATGTTTTAGTGCTAACCGCGTCAACCCAAACTGCCTTGGCTAGACTGGCATGGATCCTCATACTCTAGCATGCTTCAAATTTTCTTCATATATTATACAATGTTGTTTTGTTGTAACACTTTGGGATTGTCTTCTCCATCCAAATTCCATGTTCTGTATAAAACTCCTGGAACTCCTTACTATCATGTTCTTATATATTATTAGATCGTAAGCTCTTAATCTTCAGACATGTTTATGTTTCCATCTATACCTTAGACTTCTTAAAAGTAGAAAATATATCAAATTTATGCTTCAAGAAGTTTACACATACGTTCTTGTGAAGTGGTCAATAAAGGTATATAAGGAGCCACTAGCTCCAGCTTCTCTTAGTATGGGCGTTTTTCCAGCTCTCTTTAAAATTTCCAAGATGCAGTTGTGCGTCGAGAAGGTAACATAATATAAGGAGTCTTTGGACATGTGGCAAGTTTTCCATCTTCTGTGGTACTTTCATCCCCTTCTCGCTCATATGCTCGAGTCTGCAGTGCTACATAGTGCAACCAATACTAGACTCAGCGACTACAGTTGAGTCTTTAATGCCCTCTATCATGTACAAAGTGCCATCTTTATTGCCACAAGCAACTACCATCATAAAATTTCAAGAGCCAACCACAAAACATAGAATAACCTCGGAGTCAAGCAATCACGTCGAGCTAAGAATTCTCTTGAATCGATGACGTGCTCCTTTTAACTTCTACGGTGCCATTGTCCGTGTTGATCATCATGTCACCCTTTCCTACAACGCCAAAGGACATACCATCAGTAAGATCAACCTTATAACCAAGATCTCCAATAGTGTAATTCTTCATAAACTCCTTTCGTAAGGTAAAGTGAAATGATGAACCCCTTTCTAAGATCCAAGGTTCAGTGAGATTATCAAACCCCAGGATCAAATGCATCCTTAGTATCGTATATAGTACTGTTTTGCGAAATCATCGTGATTGTCATTTTTCTGCTTCTTCGAGGTTTTATAGTTTCTCTTCAAGTGCCCTTTCTTCCAGCAATTCCAACATTAGAACTCACTCGATCTTTCTTCAAATTTTGGTTGACCTTAGCTTTTAGATCTTGATTTACCATGAATTTGATTTTTCTACTACGTCTTGATTTTGATTTCGATCTTCCCACAATTCCAATATTGGAACTCTTCGAGGCTTTGTAGTTTCCCCTACTCTGCCATATTCAAAGCATCACCCTTAGTTTTTCTTGATTCTCTCTTGTGAATATCCTTGCTCAGAGTGAAACCTCGAATGCTGCTTAACTTCTCAACCCAGAAGAGCAACTAACTGCATTCACAATCACTCTGGTGTTCCAACTTTCTAATAAAGAAGATTGGGGGATGAAGACCATTACCTCATCTTGAAAGTTGGTCTCAACTTAATTGGCTTATGACGGAATTGAAACTGCTGATATGATCAGTTACCAAATAAACCTTGTTTGATGCAAATGGCTTCTCGTATATATTTGACAAGTCCTTCATTAATCTTAAGATAGTTTTCTCATGATGACATTAAAGGCTACGAGCCATCATTAACCTAATAACTCCAAGAGTTTGTCGATACAATAGCCTGCACTCTTCATCGCTTGTTTTTGCAGACTGCTCGCCAAGAAAGTTGGTAAAGCTTCTTCTAATACACATAATCCTTGATCTGTATCTTTCAAAAGCCGAAATGCTTTCCCTCGAACTTCTTAATCCTGAAGTTCCTTCTTCAGACATCATCGCTTCCACTGCTTACGGACCTGGCTCTAATACCACTTCTTAGGAACTGACACGTAAACCCTACATATGAAGCACTCAAACACTGAAGAAACAAATATACACACACAAGAGGCAGTGTTTACGTGTTTTGGAGAAAGAGACTCCTACTCCTCGACTGCCATAGAATTTTTCACTATTTTCAATCGCCAATTACAAAATAGAAGCCGCTTTATAAATATATTACAATATATATATATATATATATATGTATGTATGTGGCATCCATAAAAAATCAAGAAAAGAATTATATTACCTTAATAAGATTCGTTCCTATCCGAAATCAGGGTCAGGAGCTCCACCTCCGAAACCTCGAGCGAGGGGCGTGTCCACTAAAAGAAGTTGATGACCCGTGTCTATATTAAAAAAGTAAATCAGATTCCAGGTTGACACGTTCAAACAATGAAAGGGAGCTTACCACGAGCTGAGGTAAGACGAGCAATAAGTACCAGCTCATCTAATCTGGTAGCACTCTCTATAAGCACTTGAATATTACCCATGTGTTTTTCAATTAACGTAGATCGCAAAGGCTTTTGAAATAAGGAAAGAAAACACTAAAAGCAAATGTTATGATCATATGTAGTGGACTGCTTTATGGAAGCGCACACGCAGAGCAATCTCAATTCATTTTGTAGATTCGAAAAAGATGAACGTCGTTATCTTCCAGGTTCAGGACAAGAAAATGAATACAAACACATGGGTCACTATGCTTTTCTGATGCACATCCAAAATTCAACATGGCTTAAGATTTTAGGTCTGGGTTGGCTCGACTTGTCATGTCAATGCATAAATTTACGTAATATACTCTAAGGTGACAAGGTGATTGCCTCACCTTGAATCCAAACAAAATCCAGAAAATCAATACAATCAGTCCGAACTTTTCGAGAAATTGTATGGACCGCCACTCTTGCATTTCATCCTTTCCCTCACGCATTCTCTTTGAAGATGCTGACTTTCACTTGCTTCATGTCTTAATATCGGCTCACAGGAAAGCGAAAACTTCCTCACCCTACTTGGTATACTTGATTCAATCTTATTAATAAAAAATACTTGGATATCTTGAATTATCTGGTGAATATATCAGGTATCTTCGATGAAGCAAGTTTCTTCTATCATTGGAAAGCTGAATTCAGGCAGAACCTGACGATCAGATGTGTGAATATTCACTAGGTATCGAAATCGTGACCTTCAACTTAAAGGTTATTTCGAACGGACTCCCTATCCAAAGAGAACGCGTGCTATCTCCCTGTGCATTCACAGAGGATTACTAAGTCTTGGGAATGCGTTCAATGGAACAATCCTTGCTTGGATCCTTTACTGTAATCACAAAGACCTAACGGCTAGCCGACAGTCTCCATTCAAACACGCTGAGGAGCGGCTAGCCGTTCTTTTACAAGACAGCTAAACCCAGTTTAGAGAGAGTTTCTTAAATACCATAAAGTTTAATTCATTTGTGTTGTGAAAAATATTTAAAGAATAGTCATTCATTTGAATACAATTGCCTTGGAGTATGATTTTTTCTAAAATCACAGAAAATACCATTGAACGAACTTTCACAACCCAAACCTAGTTGAATCCGGATAGTTTCAAGAACCCAACAAGATGAAGAGAAGGTAGTGCCAAACCAAATCGAACTACAAACTGCTCAGTTCATCTACCAGCTCAGATTTGCTAGTCAGGTTAGATATAGAATTAGTCCAGTAGTAATTTGCGTATGCGAATCCGAACCAGTAATGAAACGAGTGCTAATAAGTTGTATACAGAAAGTTTGGATACCAAACGGACATGAGACGCAAAACAAGAGGGAGCGAAAGAAGCAAGTTCAGTGAGGCGAGTTTGACGTAGTACAGTACTTAGGTTATTTTGGAAATGAGAAGAGCGAGGTGCCACGTGTCCGGATCTGACTCACACAGCTGTTCTACGTAGCAATGAGTGGAGACAGATGCATGTAGGGCCGCCTTCAAAACGAGGACATTGTGACTCCCAAAATCACCTGAATTTCCTGTTTCGAGATTCTTTTCCAAAAGATTCGAACACTATCCCAAATGAGGATATATGAAGTAAGAATTTCTTTCTGTGTGAGCAAGACATCATTAGTGTTAGATTCCCATGGGCAATACCACCTTTTGCAAGCCAATGCCCAGCAAAGGACCTGAAGATGAGGATCTCTCTCTCTCTCTCTCTCTCTCTCTCTCTCTCTCTCTCTCTCTCTCTCTCTCTCTCTCTCTCTCTCTCTCTCTCTGTGTCCGAAAAACTCGTCAGTGTTATGGTTAACTACTTAACAATACATAAATGGCTTAGGAAGGGGATGCATCTCGACCTGAGTCATGACATCCAAAATCATCGAAGTCTTGAATATCAATATGTTATGCTTCATGTAAAAGACTCAAGACAATTTTCCAGGACAGATCGCACATGGAAATTTTCATGATTTCTGATTTTGTTCCATGGAATCAAAT
Source organism: Brasenia schreberi (assembly GCA_036023115.1). Classification (NCBI taxonomy): domain Eukaryota; kingdom Viridiplantae; phylum Streptophyta; class Magnoliopsida; order Nymphaeales; family Cabombaceae; genus Brasenia; species Brasenia schreberi. Next base: position 6,651,387 of record JAYKKT010000085.1, on the reverse strand, counting down.
TCTTAAATGCTCAGAGTCACCTTAGAGCCAGGCCCTTGAACAAAGCACTAGTATATCGATGGCCATAAACAGTCGACCTTGAAGATGGTATATGTTGCTGCACTTAAGAAAGATGTTATCTCCCAAAGTTGCACATAACGGGAACTTCCTCAGTAGATTTTGTAATTCGCCCGGTTGTTTGTAGTCGAGTAACTGGTATCAGCCATCAACTTACTTGAAAAATAGAACTCTCACCAAGAATTTCTAACTCAAAGCACAGATGTACGAGAGAGAGAGAAGGCGGAAGAAAGGGGGGAGTGAGAGAAAGAGAGGGAAGAGACTATTGATTCCTCAAAGCCTTGCTCGACATACTCCATTAAAAGTATATTTTGCAGACATAGTTCGGAAAATCTTTTTTGGTCTCATATTCATCTGGAGGGATCGAAAAGCTCAAACATTCAAGGCCAAGTATAAGCGTCTCAACTCATAAACCAAAAACCGTCTAAATTGACTAGGGATTCATCACATATGATTTCCTTCACACAATCCCAAAGTTGCAGTTCTCTTCTCTATCATCCATTGGCTCGTAAGCCATGAATTTCAGCTCCAGTAAGTCTTCATTCATTTATTGCATATCGATGCCTTTGTCATCAGTAGCTTGTCCGCCACCTGAAACAAAAAAGAACACTTGTTTTCATCAATCAGGTCCACTCTAATGATGCTACATGAATGCCCACTACCAAACCCTTTTCGTATCGGAAATAAAAACACTTTCACTTACTACGAAATATAAAGCATATACCCTATAAACATAACCAACCCATCTTTTATTTATTCAACAAGCAATAAGCCATGTGATCAGAAAGTTCAGTGAAACCTTTGGTTAAGAATATTTCGAGTTTTTGTACAATAGAATGTTGATTTCAAACTTAGAATCTCTGTTCACATTAACTCATGACCTTACCTCATCAAACTTATCCTTCCGGTTGTTTTCCAGCATCGGCCCAAAATTGATGTGAGGAAAATGCGCCCACTATCCGAACAAGGGGTTTCCGCAAGCAAAGACATGATCTTGTAAGTTATATGAGAAATGAATGCAAGAAAGCAAAAAATTAAAGAAAGTGAAGAAAGGCATATTCACATTTTTAGCTGCAGTACTGAATGCCTCTCTGTGACTTATCTCTGGATTGGTCACTTTGATCCTTTGAATCTCCTCCCTGCATATCCAAAAAAGTGCATCGTGATGGTGCTTTCCAATCGACAAACTAGGATCGTGTATCTCCCTTATTCGATTTGGAAAGTACTATGACCAAAGAAACTCGAACTTTACTTGATAAACTGGTTGTAAGCTGAAGGGACGCGTTGCCTCTTCTCTGGTGCTGCAAAAGTAAGAACATCAAAAGGAAATCGTCAATCAGTGACCTGGGACCTATTCATGGGCGAGGTTGGCAGCTGCCTCGCATCAGATCCCAAAAGACCAAACAGATCAACACGAGCGGTCTAATGTCTTTGAAGAATTACATGAACCCCCTCATTTGAATTCATCCATGTGACATTTGCCTCACCGGATAAAATTTATAGGTCCATCACCATAACCAAGCAACAAAGAATGCACGAAATACTCACGCCTGTTGATGGCAACTGTGTCCACATTTTGCTTAGCCATGGGGGAGAGTTTGCTAGATTTAGAAGATGATGAAAGAACCATCGTGTAATCGTAGGGAGAGTAGCTTTGAGGCTGCAACATTAGCAAGCAGTCACTGAGCAGAAAGCAGTAAGAAACCGCCGCGAAATGAACGAAAAGACGTCGTATGAATTGAAGCATTTTTCATGTTTTGCGAGCCGGCCAGAAAAGCCGAAAAGCGGAGCGAGAATAAGTTATTGTCATTGACATTTCAACCGTAGCCTTTTCTGTGATTCTTTATTAAGACATGAAACGTCTATCAATCAAATCAAAGAAACAGCGAATCAGAGTTTGTTGGTGTTTTCTTTTTCGTGCTTCCCTTTTACCCTTTCCGGAATCCGCCGATTGGACAGACTTTGAGAGGATACCATCGGACTCTAAACAGAAAAGAATTAAGGTTTCCTTTCCATCTGTACAAGACGGCGGTTTAGTTGTGAATCTCTCTCTCTCTCTCTCTCTCTCTCTCTCTCTCTGTGTGTGTGTGTGTGTGTGTGTGTGTGTGTGAAGTGTAATAATTGATAACTAAAGTATTGATAATTCCAATACTTGATGACTAAAGTATTGATAATGGTTGAACCTTTTTCTGGATACCTGTAGCACGGCGGCCATGTTAACTGGTAAAAGATTGGTGCAATGCCCGCATCTAACTGTGACGATGTTGAACAAGTTGGTGCATGGAACACTCACCTGCAAGGAATTTGGTTAGAAAGCACATGAAAGGAACTAAAACTAGCCTCACTTATTTTTAAGTCATTTTTCCTAAGACTATATTTTTATCTTTTCCCTCCCGCCCCCATGATCACCATCTTTACTGCATGGTTCTAAAATTGCTGTTGATTTACATTAGATCTATAACAGATCTCTCTCTCCACCACACCACTCTTCCCTATTGAGTGCACACACGACTTGACTTGTCTATGACAGTGAAAAAGAAAAGAGATCAGAATCGCAGTATGGAAAGAGACCTAACAGAAGCAAGTAGCAAGAAAAGAAACAAACATATAATGATCGACTTCAGGCATAAAATATGAAATTTATGGGATGAGAACAGCACAAAACCGGCTTCCTTTAAGTTCACTTATGAATGAGAAAGATTACAATAGAAAAAGTTTAGAGAGAGACACCGCAAGGATGTTGTTACAAAAGTTGCAGTGGACATAGCACACTTGCTCAGGAACGACGTCTACGCAGTTCGACATGCTCTAATTCGTCTGGAGATACGATGGTCCTGAACTGAATCACACAGAGATGAGACAGAAGCCGAAAAAAGTTAGCTGCAGAATACAAAGGGATAAGGTCTCCACATGCGTAGATAGACAGTTGAGAGAGAAATGGTTTGAAAGGGTGTAAAGAGGAGAAAGAAAAGATGATGATAATGATAAATAGAGGATGATACTGATGCTGATATTGGACCTTACACTGCTCCTGCTTTGAAAGGAAACAATTAAACAAAAGTATGCACAAAACCCTATACGTGGATGACTCAGATCTGTGCTGATGCTCTTGTACGAGAGGGAGACAGTAAGGGTAGAGAGAGAAGCAGGTGCCCGGGAGAGAAAAGGTAAAAGAGAGAAAGAAAGGTAGAGAGAGGGTGTGGCCGAGAGGGGACTGGGCCGGAATTGCAGAGCGAGCAGCCTATGTTTTTTGGAAACAACAAAAAAGAGAGAGAGTTTGCCACATGAAGAGAGAAGCCATGGGCCTTTTCTTTGTTTTGGCGGTATTCCAAAGGCAAAAAATAAAAACCATTATGGCAGTTGAATGAAGCGGCCCCGAACACTAGCAATTGCACTGTGACAATTTCCAAATACTTTAATTTTCTCCCCCCCCCTCCCCCCCCCCCTCCCTCTTCTTCTCTGTCGTACGAGGGGGGCGATTCCTTTATTTCTTATCCCCCATAAACCCCCTCCATCTTGGTCCTTATGCTGTGCTGCCGACAACTGTTTAAGTCAGAAGGATTAAATAAGAAAGGCTTTCTCATTAAAAAAAGAAGAAGAAGAACGTGTGTGTACACACACGCGCGTACGCAAACACACAATCACATATATACAAATATATTCCGGAAATGTCTCCATGTTTAATCGAGATGGTTCTGCTCTTTCTTCTTTGAATGGAAATTATAGGCTTCTCCTCTTTTTCCCTTTTCTCGTCGTTTGTGGAACAGCGAAGACGTCACGGATGTCTAGATTATAGAACGTATGAGCTTTTGTGATTTTTTTATTCTTAAGTGACTCTGATTTATATGCTTTGAAATTTGATGAGAAGATCGGAGGAAGCAGCAGCTGACAACTCAGTTTTTCATATCACAGGAAGGTCGGTTGCAGATCTCTTTTCATAGGCAAGCTGAAATAGGCTGACTCATGAAAGTGGATGGAGTCTCTCCGCAGTTCTTTCGAGGCCTAGCCCCTGGCCAGGAGAGACAATAGCGACTTGGGCTGAATTGTTGGTGTTATCGTTCTTCATATTCTTTCGACGAAAAGCAAATGGTGGCATGACCAACTGAGCTAGAAAGATCTCACACAGAAAAAGGAAAAGATTTAGACGTTTTACGTGACCATCGTACGCTACTTCTCAACACTGAAGTTAATATTTTCTCGTCTTTAACCTACCATTACACCATCTATATTAATCAACAGTGTGACAAGCGTCTCTCTCACACACACTCTCTTAACCATTTAGAAGTGATGTGAATGTCAAAAAATCAAGGAATCTGCCGCTAAAGAAAATGTTTTATGTATAAACTGAATTGCATTCAACAGCAAAGAACAAAAGTCAAGAAGACTTGAAATCCAATATATTTGGCGAAAAGAAATGGTGAGATAGTTCTTTTAATTTCTATATTTTCTGGGTCACGTGGCTTGCCAAAAGTTCAGTCCTCAACTTAATAATGATACCCACACACACAAATGTATATATGAGCCTCGACTAAGCTTCAACTGGTTGGGCGGCGTGTATGATCTGACTCAGCTGGCTTGACGTTGACTCTATGAAACTCTTCTAAGTGTAGACCAAGTTGTACTAGCCTATCCAGCTGAACCTAGTTAACTATGAGGAAAATTTTATTATCGGTAAACTAACTCTAATTTTCCAAACGGAAGTCGATATTGTTAGGGCGGCTGATAACATGGCCAGTGTGCTATCCACGAGGCACTGAGCTGCAGAAAAAGACAGTTCACACGCTACTTGCACGCAGCTTTGTCCATGGCAATTCCTGACCAAACAAAACAAACGATGGCTCGCCTCACAACCCATTAAGTGGTTATCAGCAGAAAATAGTGATGATAATAATAATAATATTGATGATGAGTGATAAAGAAAATAAACTATTCCAAATTCACCTGAGTTAAAATTAATCACTTTTAAAATGCTTTTTTCTTTTCGTTTCCATCAAAATATAGACTTCCATCCTCAAAGGGCCTATCCAATTTGCATCTGTGTCCACCTCCACGTTGAAGTGTCAATGACCAGAGTAGCGTAATCCTCCGTCAAAACCCTACCTTGAGACAGCTCCAGGGCTTAGGACAACGAGGCTGAGAATAAACGTCAATGTTGCCTGCCAAAAACAAGTTCCTCAGGGGGGCGTTTGATTAGGTGTCTTGGAACTGAAATGCATCGTAGTCAAAGGCCAGTGCAATAAAAAGCAGGGTCGTACGAGACCCCTTTTTACCCAATTACGTGACCCAGCGATGGCCTCTGGAACTAGAACTGCTAGCTCCAATTCCTTTGTCTATCAATGATTGAAAAATAAAAGTTTCATGAATCTGAACTACAGGTAATTTGAATTCTCTGTTTGCCTCGCAGATGGAAGTGGCACCTAAAGTCCGGTTCTGCCCATAGTTTCCTGATGCAAATGGCAGTAAGGTTAAGTTGGTCAAAAGAAAGTGATAACTATGAAAATGATAGGAGAGGAACGGTTAATCAACATTACAATAAAATGCACATGTAATCATAGCATTTTTAGTGGCATTTAGTGCTTTAGTGGTAGACCAGCAATTGACTATTCAACTATATGCTAATTTTGCTCGTCAGCGAGAACGTATTGCCACTAAAGGGGATGAGCAAGGAGTTGGGGATTCCCCATCCCACCACAGCTACTAAAATGGTTCGTGCAGTATTTATTAGTCAAAGCCAAGTAACAGTGCTGCAATATCTTAAATATCATCCTGGCATTGTTTCAACCATCATCCTTGCACCGTCACTATCGCGAAAACTACAAAGGCTAGCCGACATAACGCTGGCCCACTTAGAATGCTACCGTGTAGAAATGGTTGCTTTTCCCTACCTCTCCCTTTTGCCCTTTTTCCTATTTACGTTCATCTGAAGGATGATGGGGTGAATGAGTGTCCCTACCAACTAATAATATAAACAGTTGCAGTTCAAAATTATCTTCATTTATCCAACAAGTAGAGTAGCATCAATCACAATTATCAAATGTACTGTTTTTCCATATCAACTTGAACCTTTGCTTATAGAAAATAAAATAGTCATTAAGGTAGGATGCAAGATTATTCGAGAGTAGGGATGATGGCATCTGATGAGGCTGGAATCGCCAGAAACAAGCATTCCAGACTTTTGTCCAAGCCGCGGCACCCAATCGGTACACTGTAAGGGCAATTTCCACAGTGGTGGAATTTTTCAGGTGAAACCCATACTTCGGGTGCCAGTTTCATGATTGACGCAAACGAAGAACTTAAAGTACTAGAAAATCTGTCTTGTACGAAATCTGGATAGCCACATAAAGTGGAGAATGAACCCTTCTTTTGGCACCCATTTACCTCTCACTCAATTTTCAGAACTAACTGGTGCCAGTTCTGGTTTCCAAAAACACCAAATTTATAGGACCAATGGAACTTTGTTTTCTAGGCATGGAGTTCCAGGCCTAAAAGTTCCACGAATTTCACAAAATTTCAGAAGGCAAAGAGGCCTTTATGGAGATAGGCTGGATTTTGGTTGTGCCAAGCCATGCCGCAGTCTGATTCTTCTCATTTCTTAACCAGGTCTAATTTCAGCCCATTCTCTTGGTTGGGCTGGGTTCTTATGCCTATCGTTAAAGCTGTAATAGGTACAAGCCCGGATGTTGTCCAGCGTTATATTGGAGATGAATGTTTCCTGCTGTAGCTAATCACGCAGAGGACAGAAGCCTTTCTCTTTTCACAACAAAGGCCACATCAAATGCACCCTTATAAATTTTAAGCAGCTTAAGTTGTTTTATGTTTGCAGATGACATTGTATTAGTGGAGGAGTCTAAGGAAAAAGTTAATAGAAAATTGGAACTATGGAGAGAAACATTACAAAACAAAGGCCTCCGACTTAGTAGAACAAAGACAGAATATATGGAATGTAAGTTTGATCATTTGGCTACTTCAGAGGACATAGAAATTAAAATTGGCACACATTGCATTCCCCAAAAGGAAAGTTTTAAATACCTAGGGTCAATTTTTCAAAGTGATGGAAGAATTGATGGAGATGTTACACATAGAATTAATGCTGGTTGGTTAAAATGGAGAGGAGCATCAGGTATTCTTTGTGACAAGAAGATACCATTAAAATTAAAAGGTAAATATTATAGAGCAGCAGTTAGACCTGCCATGTTTTATGGTTCTGAGTGTTGGGCAGTTAATCATCAACATGTACAAAAGATGTCTGTGACAGAAATGAAGATGTTGAGATGGATGAGTGGTCATACAAGAAAAGACCGTATACATAATGAGGTTATTAGAAACAAATTAGGAGTGGCACCAATAGAGGATAAAATGAGAGAACATCGTTTAAGATGGTTTGGACATATAGAAAGAAGATCAAAAGAAGAACCTGTAAGAAGGTTAGAAAACCTAAATTTGGAAAGTATTAAAAGAGGTAGAGGACGACCACAAAAGTGTTGGAAAGAAACAATAAAGAATGATCTAGCTTATTGGGAGTTAACTGCTAACATGGCACACGATAGAGATCTGTGGAAACAAAGAATCCATGTAGCCGACCCCGTCTAGTATGGGAAAAGGCTTAGTTGTTGTTGTTGTTGTTAAGTTGTTTTATGTTTCACCAAAACACAGGAACTGATGCAGAAATACGAACACACAATCATACAATTTGTTCCAGGAACGTAAGCAAGAGAATAAACAGTGAAACACAAGGACTTAAGTGGTTCGGTAAGAGGTGCCTAATCCACAGCAAAACCAGGAAAAAGATTTCTGCTATGTTAAAAGTAGAGTGATGAACAATTGTTTGCCTCTCATAATTTTACGAAATAGCATATGCCTGACTCCTATATGCATCCGTTCTATGTTCTCTTTCTGTTGACTCATGCCCTCCACGACCAGATCTCTAGTTTTTGTGTCCATTTCTTATTGTACAGCGGGCTTTTCTGGTCAGATCATTTACGTGTTCAACACAAATTCAGGCCACATCAACGTACGTCAATGTTGTCAAAACCTTCGAGTTTTTCAGAAGATTTTGTTCCCCAGTAAGCAGAAGAAGAATGCAAGATTAGGCAATCACAAACTAAATGGTCAGATAGACGAACAGTCCATGATGCGAATCTGCATCAAAGCTATGCTACAACTTAAGAGTTCAAAAACTGCAACTAAATGAAATTACAGAGAAAAATACTAGAAAATGCTGGATCATAGAAAAATAATTTAATGTGAAAAAGATATCCATAAATCAACTAATTATGAACCCTCCACCATTGATACTTACAAAGAATGAGTAGAAAGACTAATTGTTGGAATTGATAGATCCATACCGTAAGTAACCAAATGAATTTGGATCTTCTGTTCGCAGATCCAACAACTGAACAATATCTCGCTCACTACAACAAATTTCTACAGTGACATTTTTTTAGAGGCACAAGAGAGGGTGACCAGGTAATATTAATGTGCCATTTGAAGGGATAAATGGCACTAAAAAGGCTCACTGTAGATGAATGCTTTCTAGTAAAATGGGCCAGAGTTATTGGATCTGGATCTAGCACTTCATCATATAAAAGGATCATGTGATACCGAGATGTTAATTAGACTGTCATTACCCTAGACTTCCAAGAGTAGTGTAATAAAATAAAGAAATGATGTGTGTATTATATATACACATACATGCATACATACATGTGTGTGTGTCTTTCTTGTGCTTGGCCCCACCCTCCTCTGTTGCAGCAGCAAGAGGAGCCACCTCCATGGCTTATCTCAAGAACTGAGAGCTGGTAGAAACTGTGCATTTTTTTCTGCCAGATCTATCTGAAGGAAAGGTTTACCTGTTCATGCTTCGGCAATCAGTCTCATGATTCGTTTCAGAGATGAAGTACAAGGCGCTGCTTAACTAACAGAAGCTTCTGATTCATTTCAAGTCCCCGGCCCTGCAACTCATCCAGAGAGATGCAGCAATGTGCAGATCAAAACCAGAATGATGATTACTGAGTGTTCACTCCCCCACCACTAGTTATGCACTTGATCATTAAATACCATACTTCAGTAACAAAGGACGGAAAAGTTAAACAGAAGCACCTTTAAGGTTTAGACCGCAGAAATCTGAAACAACATTCATCAAGACAGCCTTTCTTCATCCCTTGCCTTTTTTTCCTTTTCCTTTTTTTCTGTATCTCAAGCAAGATATAAGATACCCTGAGTGACTTTTAGGACAGCCACCTAACAAATGTGCGGTGCCGCTTCAGAATATGGTTTTACCTCTACTAGTGCTGGAAAGACTTTGTTCCTTGCCTCGTGCAGACTTGTAACTCTGTCATGCACCCTGATGCTTCCATGTGCTGAGGAAAAAAACTAAACCATTTTCACCTAGCACATGCAACAATATTGGATCTGTTCGACGTTCATTCTCTGCGGAGATTTACGTGGAGGGGGGCACAAATTCAACATGCACGGCAACCATATTGCATCTCTTACAATTTGAAGAGCTGTAAAACAAGCAAAGGAAATCAAGCTGGGACTCAATACCTGAAGCCAGATTTAGGCCCCAGGTATTGAACTCATGACCATCAACTTGGGAGTCGACACACTAGCCAGGTCAGCTATATATTGCTCGCTGTGCCGGCTCATGTCATAGTTGTTTGTACATAGTTTACTTTATTTTCTCGTTCCAAACTAGCCAAGTTCATAACGAGATAAGCTGCAAACAGTAAGTCCGGAATAACAGGTTGCTCATTAATGAAGCTTATCATAAGTTTTATATAATTCTCATTAGAAAATAGTTCTTGGTAGTTTAATGTAATGCTTAGCTTTTTGACTCAATTTATTTTGTCGTAGAATGTCTTTATGCGAACATGTGCAACCATTTCAGTGATTAGGTTAGCGTGCTCTTTTTTGGCACATGTAATCGAATGATGTGAGCTTTGACATACGGCCGGTTTGAAACCGGATAGGTTAGAAATGGACCAGCAATTCCCACCAGAGCTGGACCAGACCAGGAACTGCAGGAACCAGAATCGGGTACCCAATACAGTTCCAATTCCACCTTGTGTGGAACCGAAGGCGGCAGTTCAAACAGCCCTTCCACTTTTCTTTTCAAAATTTAATTTTTTTACGTCTTTATGGTTTGGAGTGATTTGGTTTCAAATCCAGAACCGGTGATTGGGAATTCAGCCGGTCCCGGTCCCAGGTGAACTAGAACCAAGATTCTGGTTTAATCACTCGAAACGGTCATGTCTAAGGTGAGCTGCATAAGCTCCGCCACGGTAACAGGTTTGCAGCTCATCTAGTTAGTTAAACTATACAAGCTAAACTCGGTTTAACTCATAAGGTTTATGTTATGAGCTAAGCATGATTCGACATGAACTAAACAGTGAGAAAGCAGTTCGTCTCCGTTGGTCATCCCAGAAGTGCTGCTTATCCGAGTCCTCCATATGCTCTAAACATTGCGAGACCTAGAAACTTCCCCCTGTAAGATGGCTCTCTAACACAATACCACCAGTACGAAAGAATGGAAAATTGAGGATTTGCATAGACCAACGCAACCTCACCACCCTGAAGGTTGAATAAATAATGCAATTGCTGATATACAGTGTCGTCGATACATGAGATGCGACCATTCAACCAAATCGTTGTTAACGAACCTCAAGTTTGCATTCAGGTGTTCAGGAGTCACCGCTATTTTCGACTGGATGATAATACCATTCAAACTCAAGAATGTCAGAGCAACCTATTAATGTGTCATACTCTTGATCTGATTGACAAAAACATGATGGTGAAATCCATTGACCTCAAGCAACACCCGTTTGACCTAGGGCAAGCTTTCAAAAGAATATGCGCTCACTAACAACTCATGATGAATCCATAAAATGTATATTCAATCAGTCTTGATGATAGGGTATTTCTTTGGGTTATTAGTTCGTAACAAAGGTATAAACACTGGCAAAACTAAAGCCATGGAAATCATGGAAGCGAGACTGCCAGGCAACACCAAACACAAGTTAAGAAGCCTACTTAGGCAGATTAACTTCCTCACTGTTTGTAGCTAATTCAGTTAGAAAATGATATCTTTCTTACCATTACTTAAACTCAAAGATACTGAGAAACGTGCTTGGGGTAGAAGAACAACATAGAGCATTTGATGAAATCAAGCAATGGTTAAAGAATCCAATTTCCTAATTCTACTAGCGCTTGGCAAGCCTTTGAAATTATATATTTTGGCTACAACCAAGTCAATCGGATGTTCGCCTGTAAAGGACTGTCGACTGTCGACTGTGGAAAAGAAAGAGGTGCATTTTATTTAAGTTGATTGCTTAATAAAACGGAATTGAACTACACACTTGTCGAAAAAGTGTGCTTGTCTTTATTTTATACATCATCAAATTAGTGTATTTTCTTCTACCATATAATTTGAAAAACCAAATTGTAGGCTGATCTTGCAAGGAAAACTCATGTAGATGATGTGGCATCTAACGTGGCATAGATGCTACGTCAGCATGTCCATCTAACACATATGCTAGATAACCCAATACTTAACTAAACCGATACAATGTAACCTTACTAACCTAAAGTTAAGAAAGTGATGCATAAATCCCTTTAGACTTTAGTAAATGTTACGACCTTTTATGCTGATAATAATAAAAAAAGCGGTAGTACTCTAGGATGAACTAGATGATAAGGGTATGCATTGAAACTAATGCAAAATGATGAACAAAAATAGATATTAATTAGACGACTGAACAAGGAACCATAAATGACTGAAAAGTTAAAGAGCTTACGACGCTTGCTAAGTCGAATGCTAGTACTTTGTTTTTCCTTTCAACCAATCACGAGTTACGGGTTTGAAAGATCCATGACTCTGATGTGCACACTTGACATGTGTGAGCACACACACATTAAGTGTGCGTGTGTGCACTCCTCTAAGTGTTGGTACGATTGAGGTAGAAACCTCCACCCACATGACACTAGCGCTTCCATTGATGAGTTGAACCTCGTTCTCGAGGTTGATGGGTGTGCTCAAGCTCCCGCAGTGCTCCCGGTTGAGCCTCGACCCCCACTAGTCCACCTCTACACATTTGGACATCTCCTTGACTGCACCAACGCGTACCTTGGATGCCTCTGCATACAAGTCTCCATTGGGCATGGCACAACCTGGTCACACCTGAGTCTCCACTTCGGTGAGTAGGACTCGAGTGTTGGGAGCTGCTAGGGCTTCTCTTGTACACGGGTTGCATGGACTCAATTGCTAGCCCAAATAAGATTGGGTTGCCACAACTTCCAGTGTGTATCATCTTCGGTTGAAGGTTGGGTTGGGTTGGGTAGGCAGCCAATGGAGGGACTATTGCATGCAAGAGAATGGCGATGTTGTTTGGTTGGTGTAAGGACCAGATCCAACAGGTGGAAGGTTGAAGGGATTGGCAAGGGGTTGGTTCGTGCCGAACTATGGATCTCACGGATGCTATCTACATGCTTCCGGTGAGAGAACCCGTTACATTTGATTTGTCTTGTGAGAGAGTGTGAGAGAGAGAGAGAGGCTCACTTAGGGGAGGGTGAAGGGTGGCAGTTCGGGACTCCTCTTCACCCATCGGCCACCTCCGTTTACACTAGCCTCGTAAGTGTAGCCGGCCACCGGAGAGAGCAAAGGCTCCACGTGGTGGAGCATGGACTCCTTGTGTCGGGTGTCATTCTAGCCGATTCATCAAAGTTGAGTAGAACAAACCCCTGTTCGAGGCTTTGTGCCACCAATACCAGTGTATGTGTGTACGACCGAACAACCAAATCAAGAAGGGACTTGGTTGGTTGGTGTCGGCCACCAATGCCATCACTAGAGACTGTATAGTGACAATTTGGCATGAGAGCATCTCACCAATGCTTTCTCATTAACACTTGCCCTAGTGAACCTTCAACTATGCCTCACACTTATCAGTGGGTGTGGTCCTCTCATTGCCAACTTCTATGGTTGGAAGTGTAAATAAAATTTTCCAGTTATGGACTTAGAAACTGTGCTTCCAAAAACGTTTGTGAGTGTACCAACAAATTTACTCAAACTTGAAAAGAGATTTATCTAACTATTCGGCAATTGTGGAAAAGTAGATTCTTCTTGATATAAACCTTATTAAACTTATACTCAAGGGTCAACCTAAACACTTATAAAGAGTGATTTTAGAATCCGAAGCTTTTTCAAAACAATTTTTATTTTAAACAACCTTTTCTAAAATGAGAATGGCTTCACTTGTCCCAATCAGGTTTAGTCCTATGAAAACAAAATTTGTTCTTTTTTACAACGTAGAAGTTTTCATTTTCTAAAGGCCTTTATTTTGGTTTAAAAATCCCAAAACTTTTACCTGAGTGAGAACCAGGTATAAAGTTTTATTAAAAAAAATATTTGTATTTTTGAATCCTTGGATGATTAAATAAAAATTTGAGAAAAGCTTCTAACCGAATATTATTCTATGTTACTTATCAATATGGGTCTAAGTAAAACACTTGTATCTCTTTACGTAAGCTTCTGATTTTTATTCAACTTATCAATCTAGAAATCTATGGATGTTAGATTTTAAATTACACCATTCTTGAGGTATTTAGATACCTATGGACCGAGTTATCGAGGTTTTACCGAATGTCTATCATGAGATTTTTGTCACAATCAAGTTCGGTTTCGAGTTGAGTATGATTTTTGCTGATTTTTTTATTATCCTCACACGTGTCCAAAATTTACGAACATTTTACCGAACATTGGCCAATATGTGTATTACTCATGAACCAAATTTGGTTGTATTTCGCTTAGAAATGGCATTTGAAAATTTCTAGAATTACACAAAGTCTGTGCAATATGCTAAAATCAAAAGAAATTTTCTTATAGAAACTAATGATGCATCAGGTTTGAATATCAGTAGTTTAGTGATAATTCAAAGAATTTTATTGAGGACTTATACTCATTTGGAGAGGAATTCATCTATATACATATTCTCAGGGCATCTCTATCGAAGATGATTACTCTCTTGAAAAATATATACAATCATAACCTAATGTCCTTCCGTAACACAAACTTATGGGTAATTAATTCACCATAAAGGTAATTACATACTCATGTCATTGTATGTAAAAGTGGCAATTATGTCTCTCTTATGGCTTCTTAAATTGAATTGAAAGTAATCAATATACTAAAAAAAGGGGAGAAGAAATTATATAATACATAAGCATAGAATAGATGAGAACGTATAAGATATAAAGTACATTGAGATAGAAGAAATGAAATCTTGCGAAAAATGACAGATTCTTCTTACCTATAACCCTCTTTTTGAGCTTTCGGATTAGGATGATCCTCCTTTGCAATGATATTCTACGAAATGGTTGTTATTCTTGAGCTTACAAAGGATTGAAGACAACAATTGCAAGCTTACAACAAGAAAAATGGGTAGAAGAGGACGACTTGAGGCTTTATCTCTCTAGGTCTCTCCATTTTTCTCTCTCTTCCTTATATGAATTCTTTCTTGGGTTTGGAATGAGCTCCCTTATGCCCTCCTTAACTAGGTTTATCACTCTTGCGTTGAAGTTTTCTTTTTTGATCACCCACATCCTCTTTTTACAAACATTTTCTTAAATCGGATCCTTTTGAGTTATTCGATCTAATTTAGACTCAAATCCAATCCATCGAGAGGTATTCTCACATGGGAAAGATATTTGGACTCATGTGTCATTTTTTGGAGGTATTCTCACATCGAGAGGTATTCAAAACCAGATTTTAAATCGAATAGGATCCAGTTTTGAATGGATTTGGTTTGGATAAAAGTAGGAATTGGGTTTTACTATAAGGTTTTGGATATGGGTTTAGCTTAGCTAAATTGAATCAAAATGGATCAAATTTGGTCAAGCTTCAAAAGGATGCAAATCAATTCAGGAAGGCTCAATTGGTTTTAGATTTGGGATGAAATAGAGAGGATTTGTTTAAAATGAATTGGGTTAAGCTGATGGGGTGGATCGGATCTGAAGTAATTGGGTCTTAGGTCAAGGTGGATTTTTGAAGGGGATTTGGATGTTATGGATTGAAAGAACGCATTGGATCGGATTGATTTTAATTGGATTTAATGGAAGTGGAATCCGATTTTTGGTCAAATGGGGTTGGGCTGATTTGGAATCGGATCTTACAAAGATGAGATCCAGTTGTGAGCCAAAAAGAGGTGGATAATGTCCATGGAGCTTAAATGCAAGATGAAAAATTGTGCCTTGTTGTTATGTATTAATTTTATTTATTTTCAAATTTGATTACTTGATTTCTAAGAACGAAAAATTTGAGGTGATTATGCCTTCCATGTGGTTCAAGTTCTCCGTCGTGTCACCCCATAAGACGGCAAGGTCCTTCAAAATTTCATACGGTGTCTGGACACATTTAAAGGCAACCAAAGTATCGAAAGAAGAGCGGTTGATAGTTGCTACGTGCTATATTGTAGACGACACGAAGCTTTTGTGGCGCACCAGGTATCTCTCCATAGATGAGAAGGGTTGGCGCTCATGACTGGACCTAAGTTGAGGCATATGTTCCCACCCACCAATACGAGTTCCAAAGCTCATAAGCAGTTGTATAACTTGAGTAACACGAGCGACGTGCGAGATTATGTTTGCCGGTTTTGAACGCATTTCTTGAAGTTGCATGAAGTTAGAACCCCGTTAGCCTACAGATATCAATGAGGCCATTGATGTTGTCGGTCTTTCCTTTATTTTTAGGGTTCAAACATCCGAAAGCCACCCGATCATCCCCATCTTCATCCTTTTCCTGTGACCACCAGCCAAAACAAGAGAGAGAGAGAGAGACAACGGGAAAAGTCTACGCAATTCGTCGTCTCCAGCAGCCTTCCCAAATGAGCCGCCTCACCCCCACCCATCTTTACCTACCTTAGCAGCCCAAAACCCTCGTCGACTGCCTTCGCTGACTGCAGCCACCTTCCTCGACCACCGAAGTCCACCGTCACTGAATCATATCGGATCCGCTCAGGTGAATCCGATCCAGCTCATCCAACCCACCCCACCTCATCCATTTGGAATGATGTGGACATCAATCCAAATTCAGCAACGGGGCCCACTCAGCCACACATAAGATTCATGACAAGACAAAATTCTCAATTCGTCCAATTAGTTAAGAATTATATTAATGAGAATATCTCCATTGGAAGTTATTGGAATCTCACTACCAAAAGTCTAAAAAACATACGCACTCTCAATGAACTAAGACACTTAAGTGTTGAAAACTGTCAACTATAGAATTAATTTATGGTGTTTTCTATAGTAATTAAAGCATGAATTCGTCCAATACATGAGAAACCTGAAAATAGTCTAGGAAATCATCCATTTTAGTAATTAAAGCATGAATTCGTTCAATACATGAGAAACCTGAAAATACCTAAGATGATTTAACTACCCTTGGAGCCTGCGTCGAGAGCTAATTGTTGCATGGGAACTTGTGTTTTGATTTATTTATGTATGGCAAGCATTGGGGCCCTTGTCCTAGCTTAAATAGATCTTTTAGTGGAATGAAGGGGATAACATCCATTTTCTGGCAAAATTGTGTTCTCTTATCTAATTCAGCTCAAAATTAGTGGTGAGATAGTTTTCTTAATTCTCTCTTATTAGTTAAATATGTGGCAAGTAAAGAAGAATTTCCCATAAACTAACTATTCATGAATATTGTCTCGGCTCATTCATAATCGAGAGAGAAGTTGTTGTTGAATGAGAATGCATCATTGGTGCTTTCATTGAGATGCTCTTCAGCCAACTGAATTAATCACGCCTGCTACTTGTTGAAGAGGTGGTTCAATCCAAACCACACATCATTCTGCTTTAAAATGTGTAAGCTCTCTCAAGCCTTTCTAACTCTTATCTCCCAAACCATGACAAACCACTAAAACACCCCCAGTCCCAACATCACAAGAGGCACATGACGACAAGAAAAAATGATGGGCCAACTCCAATTTTTTGTTAAGGTCATGGAATGATTGAATCCATCACTAGCTACTCCACTCTGTCCCAACCAAGGAGACTCTCATTCATGTTCAAATGACCAGGGACCCGTGGGAGAAGTCATGGCACCTCCCCCCAAATCTCACACCATGAACTGCAGGGCTCGAAATGAATACTATCCCAAAATTCAAATCCCGTAATTTAAGGGAACGAGTTCCCTAAAAGACTTCCTAGAATGGGTTCAGCGGATGGATAAAATATTTGAATATTTTAACTACTCCGAGGAAACTAAATGTCGTCTTTCAGCCCTAGAATTTACAGATTATGCTAACATTTGGTGGAACAATCTAAAGGACCAACGAAGGAGGGATAGGGAGAAAGAAATTTGAAACTTGAGATGATGAAATGCCTAATGACAAAATGATTTGTTTCAGAATATTACAAACAAGAATTATATCTTAAAATCCAAAGTCTACAGCGGGGACGAATGAATGTTGAGGATTATGTAAAAGAATATGAGATATTATTGATTCGATATAATGTGCAGGAGCCACAAGAACAGGCTATAGCTCATTTTCTTGCAGGACTTAATAAGACTATTACAAATGTTGTTGATTTACAACCATTCGTTTTCTTAGAAGATGTCATAAATTTATCAATTAAAGTGGAAAGATAATAGAAATCGTCTAATCCCAAGAACAACTCTATGCCTAGGAAATCTGGTCCTATTAAGGAAACCGGCAAAAGCACACAGTGTTGCACGAACTGATGAAAAGGAAAAATTTGTTGTTAATGGCTCTTCAACTGCTCGCTCCAGAGACATCAAATGCTTTAAATGTTTGGGCAAGGACGATGTTGCCTCTTAATGCCCTAACAAAAAGATCATTATCCTAAAGGGTGCATTTGTAACATTGAGACTAAAGATGAGATAGAACCTCAGCTAGAATAGTCAAAAGAATCTTACACTGAATATGCAAATTTAGGAGAACTATTGGTAATTCATAGAATGCTCAATACTATACCACCTTCAAAGCTTAATCAAAGGGACGTGATCTTCCATACTCGGTGTACAATCAAAGAAAAGGTATGCTCTCTCATTATAGATGGTGAAAATTGTACTAATGTTACTTTTATAGAACTGATAAACAAATTACAATTTAACCCTAAAACACATCCCAGACAATACCAACTTCAGTGGTTGAACAATACCGAAGAGTTTCAAGTAACCCAACAAGTGGAAATCCCATTCTCTATAGGAAAAAATTACCAAAATACTATTCTTTGTGATATCATTCCCATTGAAGCCAACTACCTGTTACTAGGATGTCCCTGACAGTTCGATAAACGAGTCTTTTATGATGGTTAAATGAAGAAGATCACCCTTGCACCACTCAACCCAAACCATCTTCTTCAAAGTCCTCTTCCTAAACCTACAAATCGAAAAGAAAACCTTTTAATCTCAAAGCATTCTGCTTTGCATTCCATAATCAAGCATCATCCTTTCTTTGTTCTATACCTAAAAGAATTCTCAACCCCGTCACTATTAGGCTTTTTAGAATTCGTATACAATCTACTCTAAGAATTTCAAGATATATTTCCTAAAGAACTACCTTCTGGGCTATCACCTATTCGGCATTGAACATCAAGTTGATTTCATGCCCGGAGCACCACTTCCCTACATTAATGAATCGATGAACAAGGGATGCATCAGAGAGTCCTTAAGTCCATGCATGGTCCCTGCATTACTGGTGCCAAAAACAGACGAAACTCTTAAAATATGTATTGATAGCAGAATTGTTGACAAAATTACTATCAAATATAGGTACCCCATACACTGGTTGGATGATACGTTGGATGAGCTACATGGAGCCCGATTGTTCTCCAAAATCAATTTGAGAAGCGGATACCACTAGATAAGGATGAAGGAGAGGAAGGAATGGAAGATGGATTTCAAAACCAAAGTTGGGCTATATGAATGGTTAGTTATGCCATTTGGATTAACAAACACCCCAAGCACTTTTATGAGACTTATGAATCAGGTTTTGCACACTTACATTGAAAAATTTATTATTATCTATTTTGATGATATTCTAGTCTATAGCAGGACTATACAAGACCATGAACAACACTTGCGTTGAGTCTTCACCAAATTAAGGGAACAATTGTTTGGCAACCTTAAGAAATATTATTTCTGCCAACAACAAGTCATTTTCCTTGGGTATGTAGTGTCTTAGCACGACATCAAAGTGGACGAAGAGAAGGTAAAGGCTATTATGGATTGGTTGGTTCCTACAAAGCTTAGCAAGGTCAGAAGTTTTCATGGGTTTGCATCCTTTTATCAGAGTTTTATCAAAGATTGTAGCACTATCAAGGCTCCCATCACAGATTGCATGAAAAAGAAATATTTTTGTTGGATGCCTTTAACCCAAGTACGATTCAAAGATATTAAGAAGAAATTGAGCTCTGCACCAGTTCTAGTACTCTCAGATTTTAACAAAGCCCTTGAGGCTGAGTGTGACGCATCTGGTGTGGGTATTGGTGTTGTCCTAACTCAAGAGGGAAAACCTATTGCAGTAAAAAAAATGAAAGAAGCCACTTTGAACTATTCAACATATGAAGGAGTTGTATGCTTTGATTTGTGCCCTCCAACATTGGCAACACTATCTCCTTCCACAAGAGTTTGTAATACATATTGATCACGTATCTCTTAGACATTTGCAAGTCCAAGAAAAGTTGAATCGCAGACATACAAAATGGGTGAAATTCTTAGAGATGTTTCACTATACTATTAAATACAAGAAGAGTACCACTAACATTGTAGCTGATGCTTTTTCTAGGAGATATACTCTGGTTTCATTGGCTAGTACCAATTATCAAGAAAACTTACACCCAAGACCCACAACAAGCAAAATTTGTATTACACCCTCACAAGTCCGAACAAGGTTTATACATGCACAATGGATACATTTTTTTATTTTGGAAGAATCTATATCCCAAAAGGATCCATACGAGAACTTTTGATCAAACAAGCCCATGATGGAGGACTTACCGCTACTTTGGAGAGTAAAAAATGTTGGAGATCCTCAAAGAATACTTCTACTAGCCAGAAATGAGGAGACATATCCACCGCATCCTAGAATGTTGTATCCTTTACAAAAAGGCCAAGAGTATTGAACACGCCAAGCAGGAGTTATATCGGCCTCTACCGATCCCAAATAATCCTTAGAAAGTACTTAGCATGGATTTTGTTCTTGGTTTACCCTGCACCAAGCGAGTAAATGATTCTATTTTTGTTATTATTAATCATTTCTCATGCATGGCTCATTTTATTGCTTGTCATAAAACAGATGATGCTTCACACATTGTTGAGTTATTCTTTCAGGGAATTATGAGGTTGCATGGGATCTCATGATACAGCGTCTCCGATCGGGATTCTATGTTTCTGAGTCACTTTTGGAGGACATTATAGAATAGATTGGGAACAAAGCTCATGTTCAGCATTACTTACCACCTTCAATAGATGGGCAAAAAAAGGTCATCAACTGCACTCTCTCAACCTTGCTACGAACTATTCTGCCCAAGCAAAACAAATCCTCGGACGAACAGCTGGCATGGGTAGAATTCACATACAATAGAGCTCCCCATCGCACTATAGGACTGACTCCCTTTGAAGCTACATATAGGTACAACCCTCTCACTCCTTTAGATTTGTTCAATCTCAATACAAGTCATCTAAAAGACTTGAAAGGAAAGCAACGTGCTAAAGATGTTCAAAAGTTTCATGAAGATATCAAGAAGAAGATAGAAGTCAACTCCACAAAATATGTAGAGAATGCCAACAAGCAAAAGAAATGCTTTTAGTTTCAGCCAGGGGATTTGGTCTTGATACACCTCTACAAAGAACGGTTTCCTCAACAAAGATCTTCCAAATTAAAGCTAAAAGCATATGGTCCTTTCAAAGTTCTCGTCAAGGTCAATAAAAATGCCTACACTATTGACCTCCCTAAGTATTATACAGTGTCACCCACTTTCAACATTAGAGATTGGACTCCTTATATACTAGACTCTGAAGATCAGCATGTCCTTCTCCAACCAGGTGAGAATGATATGGGCATCTGTCCAAATTCATCAACGGGGCCCACTCAGCCACACACAAGGTCCATGATGAGACAAAATTCTCATTTCGTCCAATTAATTCAGAAATATGTTAATGAGAGCATCTTCATTAGAAGTGGTTGGAATTCCACTGCAAAAAGTCTTAAAAACGTCCTCACTCCCCAGGAACCACAAGATTTAAATGTTGAAAACTGTCAACTATAGAATTAATTCATGATGGTGTTTTCTAGAGTAATTAAATAATGAATTTGTCCAACACATAGGAAACCTAGAAATAGTCTAAGAAAATAGTTTTTATGTTCTGAATGTCTGAGAAAATAGGATGATGCATTTAACCACCCTTGGAGCCTTCATCCAGAGCTAATTATTGCGTGGGAATTTGTGTTTTAATTTATTTTGTATGGCCAGTTTGGGGATCTTGTCCAAGCTTAAATAGACCTCTTAGTGGAACGAAGGGGATAACATCCATTTTCTGGTGAAATTGTGTTCTCTTATCTAATTCGGTTCATAATTAGTGTTGAGATAGTTTTCTTAGTTCTCTCTTATCAGTTAAATCCGTAGCGAGTAAACAAGAATTCCCTATAAACCAATTGTTCATGAATAGTATCTCGACTCATTCAGAATCGAGAGAGAAGTTGTTGATAAACGGGAATGCATCACAAACCTAGGCCCATTCAGATCCAATTCATTGGCTCCACTTTGATTTCTTTTAAGCCAGATCACCTTTTCCCATTGTTCGACCTGATCCATTTCAACTCTATCCAAAACAACTCAATTAAGTTGGATTCTCTCCTAGATCCAATTTGACTCTATTAAACCCAATTCAAAACCCACTTCTCTCTATCTCACAACAAATTCTATGAGAAACTCACTAAATACCTAATTTAAAGAATTTATATTTAGTTAAACACACAATTTTGGTAGTGTGAAAGATCACCCCTAACTTAGTAGAGTAAGAAAAATTTTGGTGAAAAGAATCCAAACGGATCTACAGTGCACATAAAAAAAACACTAGAAAGTATTCTCCTTTTCAGTTTCATCTCTTAATTATCTCTGGTTTCATTTTCTTTCTAAAAGAATCATATCACAGGTAGAGGTACGACCAAAAATTGGCACAGTCATGCATTTATATAGCCTTGAGCCAAAGTGGATTGAGTCACATGATTGTGGGCAACAGTTCTTGTAAACACTTCTTGTGGGCGAGTGTGTTTGTGTAAGGAACTAAGCCAGGTAAGTATGGTTCGAGCGAGGGTGTAGATGGTTCTGTAAGCCCCACGAACAAGGTCGAGTGTGTCCCTTGTGGCCCGTGTGTGGGTCGAGAGCCCTTAGGGCATCCTGGAATCTGGTTGCCCATGTTCTAGATGGGAACCAAGTTACTTGATTTGTTGCGGGCCATTACGTAGATCTAGGATCCACTTGGGTCAACAGAACCGAGTGTTGGCAGCTGCTTGGGCTTCTCTTGTACACAGGTCCCGTGGACCCGACTGCGTAATGAAAGGTGAGGGATAGTTGCCACAGCTTTTGGTGTGTATCGTCTTCTTCCTTGAGTGTCTCCATCTAGTGAGGATGAGATATCACAAGAAGAGTGATTTTGGTGAAGGCTGGATGGCAGCCAACCGAGGGACTGGTTCACGCAAGAGAACGACAATGTTGTTATTTGTTGGGCATAAGGACCATATCCAACAGGTGGAAGGCTAAATGTTTCAGGAGTAGGCTCGTTCCTGTGGGTTTCCAGGGAAAGAACCATTACATTTGTTATCAAACCATTCCGTCACATTTCCTGAGTACTCACGGATGCTAAACCACCACACTTACTCTTATGAGCGATTGCAGCGGAGTTGTTTTGAGCTTTCTTGAAGCCGGTTGTAATAGAAGCCCGTTCATAGCAACAATGGATAAAAGGAAGAAGAAGAAGAAGATTGGCGAACGGTTACCTATAAAAGGTTTTAAAAGGGAAGATAGGTGTTCTATATATTTATATATATATAATGTATTTATACTTGGCTTTTTCTCTTCCGTCTTTAGTTTTCTATTAAAGTTATTTTCTCTTTATCAGTGAGAGATTTTCGCATCTTTTATGAAAAGCAAAACAGTTTTTGTTTTTATGTTTATCTTTTGTAAAAGCAACTCATGAAATGTAGGACAAGGATCCTTCTTCCTGCATTTCATGGATTTTATTATTGGGGTAAAAAGTAAACACCAACCTCTTAGGTCTTTCGCTTAGTCTCTCTAGCCAATTTATGATACACTGGTTCTACCTCTCACTGTTTGGGGAATTTCTTAAATTGTATAATTTTCCAATTGCAAGTAAATTGCAACTCTTACTTATTATGCGGTTTTTTATAATCAATATGTTTTTCTTGCATAACAATCAATAAAGTGTATTTCTACACTCAAACTCTAGGCATTTCTCAAACCCATATGCCTAACATATTTAGTAAAGATCTTCTAAGGTACCTTTAGTCAATAGATCAGCAACATATCATCAGTTGGCATATAAGAAATAGATATCTCATTCCTCTTAAGTATATCATAAACATAGTGATATGTAACCATTGTGTGTTTGATTATAGAGCTATTAGTTTCCCTTAATAATAGTAATTATTGCATTATTTTCACAATAAATGACAACAAACTCATTGGCTATATCTAGTTTCAAATCATGTATGAAGTGACTTATCTAAATGACACTCATTGCATTCATACTACAAGCAACATATTAAGTTTCTTATGTATGCAATGCTACACAACCTTGTTTTTTACAAGCCCAAGAAACAGC
Source organism: Brasenia schreberi (assembly GCA_036023115.1). Lineage (NCBI taxonomy): Eukaryota > Viridiplantae > Streptophyta > Magnoliopsida > Nymphaeales > Cabombaceae > Brasenia > Brasenia schreberi. The sequence continues at coordinate 6,627,464 of JAYKKT010000085.1, read as the reverse complement.
ATCACCTCCAAATAAAAATATTTGATCGAAGGTTCACTTGTTGTTATCTTTGCTCCCAGCAAAGTCAGCATCTAAGTATCCTATCACTTTTGCTTGATCAGCTTGAAAATAGAGTTTTAAATATTTTATTTCTTTAAGATATCTTAAGATCCTTTTCATAGCTATCAAATATTGCCAACAATGATCACTTTGATATTTACTAACAAGACCAACAATAAAGCTGATATCAGGTCTTATACACAATATTGCATTTATCAAGTTACTTACAATTTGTGCGCGAGGACATTAGGCTTGTTTTTTTTTCTCACATAGATAATCATCATTGCTCAATTGACCCATTTAGCGATGAGTGTAATTGTAGACTTACAATCACCCATTCTAAATTTCTTGAGGATATAATCAACATATCTCTCTTTCCTTAAACTTAAAAGTTTAGAATCTCTATCACGACAAATCTTTTATACTAAGGATATAGGATGCATCTCCCATATCCTTCATTTCAAACTTTGAGTTTAACTATGACTTGGTTTCGACAATAATAGAATGTCAAAGTTGCGCCCATTGTTTCATCTCTGATAGATCTTAAGACTTTGATTGTTTGTCCTAATTTATTTTCAACTTGGTACTTGTATTTTTTAAATATTTCAAGTGTCTTTGATTTATGTGTTAAGATATATATATGCATATCTTGAATAATCATCGATAAAGGTTATAAAATACACCTTCACATAATGAGATCTCACCCTAAAGGGTCAACATAAATCGGTGTGAATAATTTCTAATAGGGTTGTTGCCCTAATTATTTAGTTGTAAAATGATTAGATTTGTCTCTAAATCAGTAAGTACAATTGGTATGCTTTGTACAAAAATCTTAAATGACCCAACCTCAAGAACATTAGAAAAGTATTAATTTTGATATAAACTCAATGTTATTCCTTTAAATCCATCTCTCCCTCTTTACTCTTTGAAATGTGCCGCGTCAAAAGCCGATCCACCAATCAATCACAGGGTAGTCCATGTAAAGGCATTCAAAAATAACACATATTATGTTCAGCTTCTCTGTTAGGCCATGGCATTAGGTATTCCTGCCGTTGTTCTTTTTATTTTGGCAGTCCCATTTGTATTGTCCTATTTTGTCACAAAAAAAGTATTTTATTCGAGAAGTGGATTCCTGTGATTTCTTGAAAAATTGATCGCTCTTCTTGTTATTCTTATCAAACAAAAGATATGAATTTGCAAGTCATTTTCTTTGTATTTTTTATTTTGATTGTTCCCAGAGCTTGACCCTAAATCATCTTGAGCAACTAATGATTTTTTTCTTTTTTTTTGTTCATATATTCTTATTCAATTGCTAGTTTTAATGGGAGTTCATAAAGGATAAAATCAGTCCCAAGTCTAAGGTTGTAGTTACTATGTTTCAGGAAGGGAGAAGACTATATAGCATAGTAGATATCTATATTGTTTTAGGAATAACTAATTTTACTATAGCTAAATCTCTACCATTATCAACATATAGTTAACCTATTCAACTAGGTTATCTCTTTTTTATTTTATAAGAATTATATTTTTAAAGAAGTAATTGAACATAAAATTTTGTTGTAGTATCATCTTTGGTAGTCAAAGAGTCAAACAACTCTTTAACGGTTTGGAATTCCTCGAATACTTCATGTAGGTTAACATGATAGTCCTCGTTATCGTATCATCCATTAAAACTATCTTATATTTTTCTTTCTCTTCGTATGTTAAAACTAGGGTATAAGGTAAAACGGTTTTCCTAAGTATATAATCAATACCTTCTAAAGTTAAGGCTAATGGGATTCTCCTTTTCTACTTTTAAAAATTAAGTTATTTAACGTTTTAGTCTTTGTCAGTTCAGAAACACAAATTTTGAAAGTTGCTTTTAATAATTTGGCAAAGATAACAATTAGAGGGTCTGAATATTTTAAATGAAAAATAATAAACATAGTCAAGCACTAAATTGCAGTATGCACAAGTTCTAGGTATTGAATTGTAAATATTTTCAAGCACTAATATGCATTTTTAGATAACTTTCAGGTTCTAGTTCAGAAATAAAGAGTTCTAGTAAATTCTAAACAAGTTCGGAGATACAACAGTAATCCTTCCCCTTCTATCCACTCCTGTAATTTCTTGTATAGGTGGAGGGCTGACACGTAATTTGCCTTTTTGTCTACTTTGGTAATTTAATAAGAAACCTAGGGACACAATAGTAAAATTACAATTCAAGTATTTTTGTAAATCATCTAAACAATTCTAAGCAATACTGTAAATTTGCCCCGTATTATTTGTGTAAATATCTAAGGGCAACAAAGTAATTCCATCAGTTTGTATAACCGTGAATTTGAGAAACAATCAGGGACAAAACTATAAAATAATCTTTAAACCAAACTCTATAATTTTTGAAATATATAGACAATAATGTAAATTCACAATACTAATAAGTTGTAATTTAAACTAATTGCTAGAGGACAAACCTGTATTTTCACTTAAATAAGGGTACAAACATCTTTTAACACCAAAATATTTGGATAAAATTGTAATTTCATCTAGTGACATACTGAAGTATTTGGTACATAAAAGGGCATAATGGACTTTTTAGTCTATTACCCAAGGCAGCAATCTTGGTATTCATGAAATCACAGTTGGTTCTGGATTTTTTCAGAAACCATCTGTTGGTTTCTTAGAGAGAGAGAATAAGAGACTGAGAGAGAAGGAAATAGGAAAAGGGAGATTGGAGAGAGAGGGAGAGTAGAGAGAGACTCATATGTGAATGTGGCAGCTAGGCTCGATCCTTGGGGTTTAGCCCACCAACGAAGGATTATTACCTTTTCTTTATGTTGAAACATTTTCCGGCATGGTCTTTCCTTTTAAATAGAAATTGTATATCTTAACAGACGCAGTCGAGAACTAAGAGACTATGATAACACTGATGGGTGGTTGCAGCATAAGTCCTTCGGTAATAGCAATAGATAAAAGGAAAAAGAAAAAGATTTTCGAATGGTTACCCACAGAGGGTTTTGAAAGGATAGATGTTCTATGTATTTTTTCTCTATGTATATAACGTATTTATACTTGCTTTTTCTCTTCTCGTGTTTTACGCTTGAGGCTTTCCGTTAAAACTGTTTCTTTTTCGTGTTTATCTGTGAGAGATTTTTGTATTTTTTATCAAAAGTAAAACAATTTTTATTTTTATATTTATCTTTTGTAAAATCTATATGAGAAGAAGACCTTCTTCCCGCATTTCATCATTGATTTATCGGAGCCGAAAGTGGCACCAACAACTTACATGCTCATGAATGCTCTCTTGCTGTCACCAACAAAGCCCAAAAAATTAGAATTATAGCTGGTTTGTCATCTTGTGCTTGTGAAATTGTTCGTTCCCAATTCAATTCAGTTTTGCCTTGGTGCTTGAGAACCATTTGTGATGCATATTGTGGACGGTCCCAAGTGCATTTGATCTGTTGTTTAGTACGCAAGAACCAATAGTTCAGCTGGATACAAAAATTATAGTGATTTTGTAAGTCGCTAGTTATGCATTGTTGTTGGTGTTGTTCTGAAGCAAATTAATGGGATTTTCTTTTTTGTAGGGCGAGTTCCATTGTAGATCTGAATGGTTTGGCCTTGCACAGAAGTGGGTGGTTGATTCAGGCATTTTGAAGTTGCCGTTTGGTACCTGGAAACCAGAAACGTGACTGTGAAGTTTACAATTTTCTTGTGTCTTCTGTTGTGAGTGTGTTGCAGATTCAACAAGTTACAGCAGATTGGGCGTTTGTTTCATCGAGTGTTCTGCGAGACTTTTGCTTAACTAATCGAAGGACATTTCAGCATATTTCATGGATGTATTTAGAGGTCTGGACATCATGGATGTATTTAGAGGTCTGGTTGCAGCCAGCAGTGTTGGTAAACTACTGCTGCACATCAGTTTGTATTTGGTTGTTTTTATATAGGGTTGGTGCAGACTCGCAGTTTTGTTCTCCAGTGGTGCGACCAGATGCAACGCTGATTGTTGCATATTATGGTGTAGCGAAGTATGCAGCCTAGTTTCATATTCAGGTGCAGAGAATCTGGTGGACAGCATGTAGTTGAAGAAAGAGAACAACTGGAGAAATAGAGGATCCTCGCCAGAGTTCTCTGTGATGCAGCGGAATAGAGGAAGGGCCGAAATAGAGGAAGGGCCGAAGCATACCCGAATAACAGAGAACAGAAGAGAAGGAGAAGGAGTGAGTTAACGGTTACCCTCACATGAATTACGAGGAAAGATCTGTTTTTCGCTTTCTCTATTGTGTATTCGCTATAGTATTTTTAGCGAAAACCTTATGTAATTTTCCGGTTTCATCTTTCCTATTTTTCCTATTGTAGGTTTTCCATTATTAGTTGTTATGCTTATCTTTAATGTATTTGACATATACGCTTTATCTATAATGTATCTATGAAAATGGGAAGATTGTCTTCCTGTTTTTCATGGGTTTATTACCGAGAATGGCTAGATCCGGCGTTGCATCTCCCACTTAACCATTTGAGCTAAGGTTTATGACACACTGGTTTTATCTCCCACTTTTTGTGGGTTTTCTCAAGTCGTGCCAGTTATGATTACAAATATATTTGCAATCGATACCCATTGTTTGGTTTTTGTAAACAATAATTTCTTACCTACACAACAATTGTTATCGTGTAAACTAATACACTTTAAATAAATCTCAAACCCATATTTGTAACATACTTTAAGAAAAGATCCTCTGTTATGTCTTTTGTCAAAGAGTCTACCAACATATCATTAGTTGACATATATGATATGAATATTTTGTTTCTCTTAACCATATCATGAACATAGTGATATTTAACCATTATATGGTTGAGTGAAAATCACGAGAGAGAGAGAGAGAAAAGACGAGAGAGCATAGAGAAGAGACTCAAGGAGAGAAGGAGATAGTGATTCTCTAACCTCTGACCTCCAGCCTCTTTCCTTGTCTCCAACCTCTAGCCTTTTGGCCTTTGCTTTGGCTTCTGGCCTTTGTTCCGGCCTCTAGCCTTTGCTCCGACTTTCGGCTTTTGGTTTTTGTTCTGGCCTCTGTGCTTTTGGCCTTTGTTTCGGTTTCTTTCACTGAAAAATCTTTCGGTGTCTTCCCTCTGCCCCCATTTTTTTTACTTACTAATTGCGTACCTATTTTGTAGGTTCCAGTCGAACTTGAGGCCCTGATACCACCGATGTATTTTTGCCTCTTTCAGGATTCTCGCTGAAGTCCTTAGTGATGCAACGAAATAAAGGAAGGGTAGAGCAAACCCAAATAGCAGAGAACAGAAGAAAAGGAGAAGGAGTGGGTTAACGGTTACCCTCAGACGTATTATCAAGAAAGATCTGTTTTTCGCTTTCTCTTTGTTATCATTTCTTGTGTATTCGCTATAATATTATAGTGAAACCTTCTCTAATTTTTCAGTTTCTGTCTTTCTTTTTTTTTATTATGGACTTTCCGTTACAAGCCATTATGTTTATCTTTAACATATTTAACACATAAGTTTTATCTAACGTATCCATCAAAATAAGGAGATGGCCTGTCTTTCTATTTTCTATGGGTTTGTTGCTGACAATATCCGGATCCAGCATTAGCTACTCGGCAAGTTAGAGCGCTCGAACCGCAGCCTGATGATGGAGTAGGGGATAACACCTCACAGCAAGTTTATTTAAAGGATAAAATAAAGTACCATATCAAAATATAATAATAAAATAATAAGTTTTTAAAACTTATGTCTTTTAAATCATAAAAAATAAAATATAACTTATCAAAATAAATTTTTGGTAAACCATAAATACTAATACAAAGTTATATATGAAAGCTGAGATCAATGTTTCCCCATAGGAATGGACGCGGTAGCAGTTTGATATGATGGTTCCCAGACCTGCCGATTACCGGTTACTAATAAATGTTTTTCCATGCTTGAAAGACGGACTTAAGTGTCCGATGAACTTGTGTGGCAGCTTCTCTTCTTGATTGAAGAACATGTACTCGCGTATGAACGTTTTCACCTTTCTAACGGTTCCTGCCTTTTCTAAGAGGTGGTTGGTTGTACCAATCTTGAATGTCAAAATGGGCTTAACACGGGATTGGCCAACTCGGCCCACAAGGACTGGGGTTGAGCCGTGCCGGGCCAGGCCAGGCCGTATTAACATCTCTAACCACAACAGTACATGCGAAAACCAAAAAAGCATATGCGAGCAATCTGAATTTTTTGAAAATTTATATTTTCTAGCTGCCTCATCTCATCCAATTGATGCCTTCCATGACCCACTGCCGATAAGGCTACAGTTCAACCGTGCTACCTATTAAGCTTGAGGTGTCTAATATCAACACCCAGTGGCCAGTTTGTCATTGTGGTGGTCCTACAAACTTGTTAATTACATTAAACAGCTTAATTTGGAAAACTATAACGATTTTTAGTCATGTGGCCAGTTAAAGAGTGTGTCCTCCAAGAGTGGGTTCTTTGCTTGGACCTTCAGTTATAATTTTTCAAATATCACACAACTTTCAGTAATTTTAATTAACAAAATGTTTTAATTGATATGCAAGGGCATACATATGAAGAGGGTAGTTCATTTAGGGGCTATTCACATGGTGGAACTTTTTAGGTGGAATCGGTACTTAGTATGCCAAAGAACTTGATGGTGTGTTGGTTAGTGGTGCCAACTACAACTGCAAGCCTAGACCCGCATGGGCTTGTAACCATAGTTTAGAGAAACTATGGTTATGTGTTCAATTCACAAATGATGATTGGGTTTTCATATGAGACAGGTTAACAACACAAGATAGAAGGAGACTGCTTGGGTTTTCGTAGAAAGCCCCCGAGTCCAGTGGCCCACATTCTCCTTGGTGCTGAAGCTTTTGACTTAAATTGGGCCTAGGAAACCATAATTCTACACCAATTATGGGTTTTGTGTTTGATGCACAATGGAACTTGAAACTGTAAGCACCAAAAAGCAAGATCCATATCCTTTGGAACAAAAAAGAATGAGTGTGACACTTCTTTTCTATCTGCCTATTTACATATCATGCTTGTATTGAAACTAAGTGGTACAATCCTACTAGCAACAAAAATAAAAATCTTTTAGGACAATATTTGAACTTTCTTTTTCAGAACACAATGTTCCGAACTTAAAAGTTCCATGACAGAAGTGGCCCCTAAGCATTGGAGAATGGGGTCCCAGACAGGCACTAGCTGATTTGGTAACTAAAGCAAGGAGTGACGTAGTCATGACCACTTCACTGCCCCCAACTCAAAAATGGAGAGGGGACTCGAAGAGGCAAAATGAACTGTCCAAGGGGTTTGTCTTGGTCTGCATTGGTAGGGTCAACCAAATCTATGCTTGGCTATCCAAAAGAAAACTATGAGGGTGGTAGATGACATGTTCATCTTGGTAAGGACTGCTTTCTCATAAGTTGAAGGGACTCAATATGTAGGAATTGGTGAGCCCGGCATGCATTGTTTGGGATGTGCTTAACCTAAGATTAGCTACCCAAATGAGAGGAGGTAAGGCGTGTGCTTAATTACGTGCCCCTTTTGAGGCTTGTACCTAATTTCTCATTAAACAATTGCCTTTTTCATTTAGCACTATCATCGATTTTGGTGTCCAGTTTGATGCCCATACCCTCTTCTAATTATCAGGCTTTTCTTCTAACGCTTCCCTTTTCAACTCATTACAGTTTATCAGCAGCACAATTGCTTTTATGCTTCAAATATGGAGGTTAAAGGTATCCTTTTGGAACTTCATCTTTCCCCACAGTATACTTGCAAAAGTTTGAAGATGGTGGCCATTTTCGCAAAGACATATGATGGCATCACCAATTGCCACTGTGATGGGCCCTGCACAAGCTGAACAAAGAATGTTGTCATGGACGAGTGGACAGTCAAGGTAGTAGGAGAGAAACTAATGTGATTTTCTAGATCACCATATCCCTCGTTGGGAATTTTACAGTGGCATATCAATGATTAACTGTGAAAGAAAGTTAGCATTAGTCATTAGCAATGTTGATGTTGCCACAGTCCCCATATAGGCGTTCACATCAGTATATAGATAATTTAGTTTCGAACTCGTGAGAAAATTGAGAAGTTTTCATGACACGGAGCCAGTCATATAATATCAAGAGGCAGGACAATACTTCAGAAATTTATGAGAAGCTCTTTATTGTGAAGATGTTTCAGAATAAAGGTGACATGGGTGTCAAAAGCAGCATGATATAAGGACCAGATTCTGTGATGCTTTCTGGCCACGGAACACAAAAAAAATTGATTTTTTGTGTTGGAACCAAAAAAAAACTGACCGAAAATTTTCAGCTCGACATGGCGAAGTGGTTCTCCGTTGATTCTCACCGTATATGTGATCTGATTAGAATGACCGAAACCAGGCTCTTTTGGACGTGAAAAGTAACTCCAAAAGTCTTCCATAATAACTACTTTTAATGGCTGAAGGTTGGCTGAGAATCTCAGCTGATTATCGGAAAGTTCAGGCTTGAAAAAATGCGGTTTTGATTTCAAATCGAGAAACTAACGTAGAGGGCTGAGTACATAGAAATCGTACTACTATACTTAGAAGACCTACTTCTATTAGTAAACCTATTTCACCTAGGAAGCCTATTAACACAAGAATTGTATAAACCTAAATAGATATGACTCCTATGACTTGTAAGATTCTCGAAACATAACTCCTTACCCAACTGGGAGCCCTCACAAACTCGGATCTCCTGATGAGCATCCAGGATGGTGAAATCCATCTTATGACAACTCATACAAATGAACTCCCGAATAGTTCCATCTTGGCCAGTTCCTTCCTTGGGTTGCGGAATGCCATCTAGATCTTTAATCAATGGCAAACTAACTTCTATAACACCCCTAGGCATAAGTTGGTCCATATTGAGTCATGGTGACCGGTGGTTCACAACATTTCGCAATTCCAATTCTAATGCAATTGAACACGAGGTCCCAAAAGCTGAAGGCTGAGGTGGTTTGAAGCTGAGAGTCGAGCAACCTCCGTATCTATCATGTCCTCTTCACAGAGCAGGAATTTGTTCGACTGCCAGAACACCACTAGATAATCTATTGAAGAATAATACCCTTAACCAAGGTTTTACTCATACTGGTTGGGATTAGAATCTCAGTGCACTTTCTGGAAGAGCAGATCTCCACGTTAAAAGCCAGACAGTTTTACTATCAGCTACTTAATGTAAGCTTATTCCCAATTCAGGCTTTGAAGCAGGCTATTTAAGGATGAACCCTCATCGTAGTCAGAGTTTCTTGAGAAAAATTAAGAAAATATATAAGAATTAAAACTTTCTCAAAAGCTGAGAAAATGTAAATGATAGGTCTAAAATAGGATAAATATAAACAAGAGGGCCTAGGTCTTCAGAAATAAAACTAGGAAAAAAGTTCTAAATTCTTAACAGTGATTGACAAAAAATGACAGAAGAAAGTTATGAATCAAGCTCCTATTACAGGCGCTACACATGAGAAATGTCAGGGACGGTAAAAGTAAAAAGAGCAACCTCACAGAAAAAAGGTAGCTCATGAAAAAGGTATCAAAATCTGATGTCAACTAAAATAAATATTATCTGGACTCTTGCATTTCCATGGAACTTGATGTTGGTTGTTTCCTTTTAAATTATTATATTAAGACTAAATTCCATGTATCGTTTGTCAAAGCATCAGGCACCCATTTGGCTTCAAAGTCAGTTGCCCAGGGACAAACAAAACAACCAGAAAACTCTTGACAGAACTGATATGGGGAAAGAACAAAGTATAACCAAATAAGCATGACAGTTATCTCCAAGCAAGGGAAAAGGTATAAGGAGGAATCAGAAGAATAGAGGGTTTGCGATGTATCAAAATAAAAGAAATTCTCTCATGGAAGTTCGTCAAGAACAGGATGGATAAAGTGAAGAACGAACATAGAAACATACTTCCGATCATCTCAGTTATTACCTTTTCTTTTTGCAAAGAAAGGATAACAAAAAGCAGCTGGTCCAAATTGGTTAAGCAAGACCATGAGTAGAGAATTAAGAAATACTAAATGATCATGCAATCGATTTAGCCACAGTGGTTGATCGGACAGTTAATCTTATACTGTTGGAAACCTTTATGAAGATTTATGTAAGGAGCCAGAAAAGAAACAAGACTACAGCAAAAGCTACTCATGTATCAGAAACTTCAAATCCGTTCCGGCAAGAACCTGGGTGATCGTGCCTGTTAGAAATCATGGTGTCTTAACAATGTTTAGTAAAATACATACAAGAACAAAAGATGATATTTTCCACGGCCTTCATCAAGTCAGCCATTTCAGGAACCAAAGACAAGCATCTCTCGTGCCTGAAATTCTAACTTCTAAGTCTACTTACTGCATTTATCATCTGCAAGTTGCAACCTTCCTTGTGTCATATTCCCAGTTTTCAATTTCATCTTTGGTTTTGTGTTCGACAGCTTGAAGATTATATCCTCCTCACATGCCTTCATAAAACATGCCAATGTTGTCTCCTCTTTCTTAACCGGCAAATCCTTAGAAATGCTACTCTAGTTGACCTAGGGTAGCAACTGTAAAAGGATACACCTTGGAACAGCACTTCACAAACCACAGTCAAGTCACACCACAACACACTTGAATATTGAGAGCTTTTATTGAATCACAAGAGGCCTTAAAGGCTTGATCTTACACCAAGTTCACTGCCATTTTATAGGCAAAAGAGCTCTCAAAGAGAGCTGTTGGAGGTCAGCATTCAATGGCTATGGGATTAGCCGTTGAGTGCTGGCCAGTCCCAACGGTTATATTTTATAGCCGTTGGGACCTTGGTCCAGCTGGCCTTCTTGGCCTAGGCCAACTGTATTTTTACACCCTCCCCCTCAAACTGACACGATGACAATTGGCAGTTTGCTAGAAAGTGCTTGAAACCGAGGTGCTGGAAGGGATTTGGTAAACATGTCAGCAAGTTGATATTCTGTGGAAACAAACTGTACATTCAAATGTCCTTATAAATATTCTTCTCGAACATAGTGACAGTCCATCTCAGTGTGCTTCATACGTTCATGAAAGGTGTTATTGCACTTTTGTTATCACAAATTCTTTGTGAGAAAAAGATACCATTAAAGTTAAAAGGTAAATATTATAGAGCATCAATTAGGCCTGCCATGTTTTATGGTTCTAAGTGTTGGGCAGTTAATCATCAACATGTACAAAAGATGTCTGTGACAGAAATGAAGATGTTGAGATGGATGAGTGGTCATACAAGAAAAGACCGTGTACATAATGAGGTTATTAGAAACAAATTAAGAGTGGCACCAATAGAGGATAAAATGAGAGAATATTGTTTAAGATGGTTTGGACATATAGAAAGAAGATCAAAAAAGAATCTGTAAGAAGGTATGAAAAACTAAATTTGAAAAGTATTAAAAGAGCTAGAGGACGACCACAAAAGTGCTGGAAAGAAACAATAAAGAATGATCTAGCTTATTGTGAGTTAACTGCTACCATGGCACACGATAGGGATATGTGGAAACAAAGAATCTATGTAGTCGACCTCGTCTAGTATGGGAAAAGGCTTAGTTGTTGTTGTTGTTGTAGTACATTGTCCGGTACTCAACTTTTGTGGAAGAAAGTGATATTTTTTGTTATTTCTCACGGTTCCAAGACAGGAGTGAGTCACCTAGAAAAATACAAAAACAAGTGGTAGAGTATCTATCATTGACATCTACTCCCCAATCGGCATCAGTAAAAGCAATTAGATTTAAGGATGAAGAGACGGATATAAATACCCCTTTGTGAGTTATTGCCTTTACATATCTGGCGATTCTCATTAGAGCCTCATATGAGTAGTTATGGGTGCGTGTTGAAACTGACTTACTGTATAAACTGCATGTGAGATATAAGGGCGTGTGATTATCAGATACGTATCAGAGCTCTAATCATTTGTATATATGGAGTGAGATTTGCTGGTGCTTTACCATAAGTCTCAATTTCTGGTTTAGCATTTCTGTTCCTACAATCCTGTCATCTATGATTCCTGATAAGAATGTACCTTTGTTGTTTCGAGTGACCTATATTCTCAAGAAGTAACACAAGTTTCCAAGATCTTTCCTTTCAAATTCTTTTCCAAGAGTTGTCTTTATATAGTGGATGCCATTGTCATCATCTCCAGTGACGAGCATATCGTCCACATACAAAAGCAATATCACAATTCCTACAATAGATTTCTTACAAACACAATCCATGGTTAGTCATAAACTCATTCATTTTATCAAACCAGGTATTTGGGGCCTGTTTAAGTCCATAAATAGCGTTTCTTGGACGAAAAACTTGGTTATTCGACACATTTAATCCAAGAGGAGGTTCCATGTAGATTTATTCCTTAAGCCATCCATTCAAAAAAGCATTTTAACATTCATTTGTGTGATATCCCATTTCCTAATGGTGCTTAAGGCAATGAGCACCCGGACCGTTGTTATCCTGACGACAGGAGCAAAGGTCTTTTCATAATCTATTACATATTCTTGATAATGTCATTTTGCCACTAGACAAGCTTTGTATCTTTCTAGAGTACCATCATCCTAAGTCTTAATTTTGTAGATCCACCTGCATCCTATAGGTTTTTTAATGTTAGGATGACTAACTATTTCCTATATTTGAGCTTTATTTAGGGCATCTAGTTCGGTGTTCATGGCATGAATCCATTCTTGAGATTTTTGAGCTTCAACAAAAGTCTTGGGTTCTTTCACAGCTATCAGATTGGTCACTAGAGCTCTATGAGATGGAGAAAATGTTTCATAAGATACAAATCTTTGTGGAGGTCTAGATTCTCTGGTGGACCTTCTTAAAGGAGGTTCTATAGTTTCAGTGTTCCTCCTAGAATAGCATTGATCATAGGGTTGAATAGTATATCTAGATTTATTAACAGTTTTATCCCTTTCTTCCTCAGAATAGCTCATATCATCATCAAGAGTATCAGTTAAAAGGGAGTATTCCTCCTTTGAAGAATTGTTTTTAAAATAATACTCATTTTTCAAGAAATTGCACATCTTTAGATACATAATTTATCATTTTTATGGTCATAACACTTATATCCCTTTTTTATTATACCATATCCTAAAAACACACATTCTATGGCAAGAGGAAAAAGTTTGTCATCTTTGTTAGTGAGAATAAAGCATTTACATCCAAAAATTCTTAAATGTGAGTAACAAGAAGTTTTTCCAAACAAGTTTTCTATGGGTGATATATTTTTAAGGACAACAGTAAGCATTCTATTTATCAGATAGATTGATGTCATTATAGCTTCAACCCATAAATTCTTTGGAACACTACTAGAGATCAGAAGTGTTCTAGTGGTTTCTATGATGTGCCGATGTTTCCTTTCGGCCACACAATTTTGTTGTGGAGTCTTGGTAACTCTCAAATTCTTTTGAACCAGAGTAAGATCTAAAAACTTTAATTTGAGAGTTAAATTGAGTTTTGATCATGTTATGAAATACCATAAAATTCTTCAAAACTCCAGATTTCGTCTTTAACAAATATACCCAAGTATATATGGTGAAATCATCAATGAAAATTACGTAATAAGATACACCACCTTTTGAAATGCATGGTGCAGGTCCCCAAACATTTGAAAGAACTAAAAAGGTTTGTTTGTGTTCATTATTCTTGTTGGAAAGGAAAGTTGTTTCATTTTTCCAAATAGACAATCATTACAAAAGAATTCATCAACTTTTTAATTTAAATTGGAGAACAATTATACGTTTGATGAATATTTAAATGGCTCAATCTTTTATGCCATAGAGAAACATCATTTGAAAGAAAGTTACATTAACCAAAAGTTTATCGTACAATGCAACCCTTAGATAAAAAGGTAACTACACAATTATTATCATATATTTGAACGACCTAAGAAATATTAAGATTTAGTTTTGGAACCCAACTAACTTTTGATACACAAAAGTCTTTATTTCGAAGTTCTCCAATTTTATCAACTTTTAACTTACATGTGTCAGGTGTTTTATTTAAGCAAGTTTGTAAAAGATTTTCTTCACATGTCATAAAAAGAAGCACCAAAATCAAGTAGCCAGAACATAACTTTTGTTTCTTCAGAAGTGGAGCAAATTGCCCTAATGGATGTCTTTTCCTTCAATTATTCTTTAAGTTATTTTATTTTCCCTTAAAGTTCTAGAAGTTGTGGATTTTGATCTACTTCTCCACCGACGACGACAAGTCTCATTTTTAGTTTTAAGCAATTCTTTTGTACATGCCCTGTTTTTTTTCAATAAAAGCATATTACCTATTGGTTGGGTCCTTCTTGGGTCAGTAGGGTTGATTGTTAGTCCTTGGTCTAGAAACAGCAAGCACAGGATCTTTTTGTTGTTTAGATTCCCTAAACCTAGTTTCTGCCATAAGCAAATCGGTTAGCACTTCTTCTCTTGAGGGAAATGGCTTCCGATGGATAAGACTGGAATTGACTCCTTCAAATTCCTCCCTTAGACTTCTGAGAAACTGATATACAAAATCTTCATTTTGTTCACATTGTCTTGAGTCAATGCAATGTGTGCACCTTTTTTTATATGCACGAAGTTGATTCCATGTGTTTGAAAATTCCGTCTAATAATCATTTACATTCTTGTCACCTTGGCGAAACATTATGAGTTTGTATGTAAGAGTCATTTGGTGTGTCAGATCACTCTGAATATGTGATTATTTTAAATATTCTTATGCTTCTTTGGTATTTGTAAAGTTAGATAATGAATCCCGCACATGTTCGCTCATATTGTTCATGAGAATCCATAGAATAGTTCTATATCCTCCTTCGTAATCTTTTTTTTGTTTTGGACTCGAATCAATAGAAGGTTCGATTTTCGTTCTGCTAACATAACCCATAGTTTTTTAAAATACAATTAATTTTCCATGGCTTGCGCCTATGTTTAATTGGAGTTTGTTAGACGGAAACTAAATCATTTATCTTCCATTATCACAAAGCAAATGTAATAGATACCCTTACGTGATTTGAAGAGGAAAGGATTCACACGGGTTGATTCTTCTTTCGCATGTTTCCTGAAGTCGTATCGTACAATCAACACCCTTGATTAGGCTCTGGTATCATGTAAAAAGATACGCCTTGGAACAGCACTTCAGAAACCACAGTCAGGTCACACACCACAACACACTTGAATAATGAGAGCTTTTATTGAATCACAAGAAGCCTTAAAGGCTTGATCTTACACAATGAGTTCACTGCCTTTTTATAGGCAAAAGAGCTCTCAAAGAGAGCTGTTGGAGGCCAGCATTCAATGGCTATGGGATTAGCCGTTAGTGTTGGTCAATCCCAACGGTTATATTTTATAGTTGTTGGGACCTTGGCCTGATTGGCCCTGGCAAGCTGGCCTTCTTGGCCCAGACCAACTATATTTTTACAGCAACAACATTTAACAAAAGATATTGGTTTCCAATCCAGTGAACAAGAAGAGGAAGTTTGGGTTGTCATAGCAAATAGATGAGTTACACCAGTTTTCGAGAAGAAACCGTAGTCAGCTAACCAAAAAAGCAAAATCTGACCATTCATAACAAGAACAAGTGAACATAGATACACACATCCACACATATATGCATGCATGCATAGATAGATACATACATTCATTTCAGAATATATTACATAAAGAAATACAAAGAGAGGAGAGAAAGAAATACAAAGAGAGGAGAGAGAATAAAGTGTGGAAGAATACAGTCACATTAACTCCTCAAGTTCATGAAAAAATAATGCCTCCAGCTTTCTACTTAGATGGACAATCTAGAGAGGATTTGGTTACATTTGGTTACATTTACTGAAATAGTGGCCACATGAACTTTGCTTTTTCCTATGAGGCCACATGAATTTGTGTTAGAAAAAGAAAATGATCAATGCTTCATCGAAATGGGTATTCACATTGACCTAGTTATATGCAGAAGAGTATCCATACCAACATAGTCCCAAGCATTTTCTTGAATCCAGAAAAGAATTAACTTCCAATCTAGATTTTCTTTGGTACAACTCACAAATCAATGATGAATACAAGCTCCCTACAAACCTGAGCTTGCTTAGTTTCCACATATACATGTATTTACACCTAAGTAGTTAATAGCGTGTTATAGCGGTCACTATAGTGCGATATAGCGTTTTAGCATACCCAAAAAAAGGGATGACCTGCTTGGACGCTAGTAGCAGTGTGAACACTGCTATAGCAGTCCACTATATCATGGTTAGCGTACGTTGGGTCGGGTCGCCCGACAAACTAAATCTAACCTAAATATAAACCTAGCTCCCGTGCATGCCCCTCTCTCTCTCACCTCTCATCTCTCGCCTCTACTCTTGCTCTCTCTACCACCACGTGCATGCCAGCACGACGGACACCACCACCACCTCCGTTGTCCTATGCCTTCCCTTCACTCTCACTTTTTCTCTTTCCTCTCTCTCTTTCTCCTTTTCTCTCCCTTTCTCTCTTTGTTGGGAATATGAGGTTTCTCTGTCCATCAATGGTTTCACGAAATCCTTTTGAAGATTGTCACTCGTTGAAACACTACCACCATCATCGTGGTCACCCATTTCCATTAACCGAGCATCCCTAGCCATTGCCACCATCATCACACATACAGGACTTCTCTCTCTGTATGGTGGGCAACTATGCTCATGCACACATACACTTCTCTCTCTCCCTTCTCTCTCTTGTGGGTGACTACTCCTGATCATCAACTTTGCATCGATTGTATATCATTTCTGTTTGTCATAAATTTTATGTGTTTTCTTAGTTTGTGATCTTTGTTTTCTCCTTCTTTCTAATACTTCTATAAATCTAACAGCGACATGCGCATAGTAACATGGACAATCTCAACAAAACATCAAGTAGTTTTATAATTCATATTGATGTCTTAATTTATTTTCTACTTCTTTATAATTTATTTATTCTGATTTTTATTATAGTATTGAATATCATCTAGTACAGCCACTTGTCCATAAAGTGGCAACGGTCACAAGAGCGATAAAGAAGGCAACGCAAGAAAAAGGATAAGACGGATATGAAAGATCAAGAAGAGGAATTTAATTTTGAAGAAACAAATGAAGAAGAAGAGGAAATGTATTCGTCTGAAAATGAATGAACATGACTAATTTCTTATAAAGTAGTTTTTTTATTTATCTTAAACAATTAAGTGCATGTTGTAATTACACTTCAATCTTTATGGATGTTATGTTTTGGACTTGTTAGTTGTTAAGTTGTTAGTTGTTATATTTGATACATGCAATTGCTTCAAAAGTAATATAAATATTTTGGTCAATTAGTATATTATCCACTAATCCACCCTAACATTATTCTATTTTTTTTAGGTAAGTATAATTTGTTTTATTGCTCAAATTAGATTGGAGTCATGGACCATAGTCAACATACTTGAGTACATAAGTATAATATACATTAGTTTCTTTTAATTCTTCTTCTTATTGCATAGAATAATTTGGTTACATTTATGTTTTTGTTTATTAATGTAAGTTTAACAATTCAATATGCATATGCCACATGAAATTTATTGTTTGTTGTCTTAGAATTTGTTTATTTAGTTTGATTCATATTTATGAAAAAAGTAGATATGTGTTTCTTGATATTTCTTAAAATTAGAGAATCCATTATATATAATATTTTTTAATCATAAATAAAAGTGTGTCGCTTTATCTCCGCTACCGTTATATCAGGATCAACCACTAACAACCCGTTAACCGCTATTGATAACATAGATTTACATTGTGTATACATTTTGTGTATGCTGAAGTGGATGTGCAGTAAGACAAGAAAGGATCTGATGATGACAAGCATAAGAGAAAAAGTGATGTGACACCAATAGAAAGAGACAGGTTTAGGATGGATTGGACATTTAGAAAGAAGACACGACAGAGCTCGTGTAGGAAGGTGTGAGAAACTAGACAGTAAACACTTAAAGAAATAAGGCCTATGAAGTGTTGGAATGAAACAATAAAACATGATCTTTATGTTTTACAGTTTATGTGAATATGACACATGATTAAGCTCGATGGTGACTAAGAATCCTTGTAGCTGACACCACTTAACATGGAAAGAAGCTTGGTTTTAGTTTTCATTACTCATTGTGCCTGTTAGGGGTGTGTGCATGCACGTATGTGTTTGTGTATGAGTGAGTGAGAGAGTGTAGTAGCAGCAACAACTGAATATAGAAAGTTTATTCTTCAAAAAGCATCCTAGTCCGAACAAATGATGCAAAAAAGATGTATTAGAAAGTGTCATTTGTTGTTAAGAACTTAATAGAAAGTTTATTCTTCAAAAAGCATCCTACTCCGAACAAATGATGCAAAAAAGATGTATTAGAAAGTGTCATTTGTTGTTACGAACTTAAGATATTAACACAGCACGCCACCATTCTATCGAGACATGGAAGCAAAAGCAAATACTCAAGAATCCCAGATAGCAAAATAAATATTGAGGACTGCTTCGGTTATGAAACTTAATCAATTTGCGTAATTCGTAGAATGCCATCTAACAAAATTCTCATATTGATTACATACACGTCATTGACCAATGTTATAAAAGTCGTATTGTATCGTATCATACGACACGATTTTATCATATATCGTATGATTATATGGTATGATACAGGGACACATATCGCAATATACGATTAATCATACCGTATCATATTGTATTGTATGATACAGGGTTGTATCGTACCGTATTATATGATACACCCCATACCGTACGAGTCAATGTTGATTTCTCTGTTATAAAATCCGAAAATCCAAAAGTTGCGGAATTCATTTCTACTTTTTCACGTCATTCCCTTGCTTTCAGGTCCTCTTCTTACCTTGTTCTTTTTTATTTCGTGGTTTATTCACAAGATTCTCAAGTGTTTCACCCAATCCAACTCCCCATCTCTAGGGTTTTTGTCAAATCCATGGCATCCCTCTTTTCTTTTGCATTCTACCTGATTTTTCACTTAAAAATTTTGAGAGTTTTATAGATTTTGTGATTCTTAACCTCTAAAAGGTCTTTTTTCTTCTTGTTGATTGTTCACTCTTGTCTTAATGGCTTTCGATCGAGTCGATCCGACATTGAAATATTACACCCCGGTATATGAAGGCAATAGGGTTGTAAACAAGTGCATGTTTTGCAATACAGTAAAACATGGTAGTATTTCTTATATAAAACACCATCTTGCGAGAACCAAGAAGGATGCTAGTACATGTCATCGGGTTATCGAAGCAATGAAGTACAAGATTGAAGAGGTATTGGAGGCTTCGAAGGAGAAGAAGAGATTAAGAGAGAGAGATGGCAGAAATAGGTGGTTGGGATATGTCTAAACCATTTTAAGATGCTTCTGCTGCAGAGATGTACAGTGGTGAGGAATTCCATGGTAGAGTTGAGATGAAAGAAAATATGGCTGAAGAAGGGAGGAGAAAGGCGAAAAAAGGAAAAAAGTGTAGTTCTAGTGGTAGTAGTTGGCTCTTGTTTCACTACAAGAGCTCCTACTCGCCCGATGCCTACGAGGGGTACTAAAGGAGGAGCTAGAGCCAGAGGTAGTACGATGCCTTCATTTTCCCCTACATACGACTCATTGAGTTCAGTCGGGCATTAGATCAGCTATGACTTCAAATGAGGTAATTGAGAAAGTATATTTGAAGTGTACTGAATTTTTTTATGAAAATTGTCTTTCTTTTAATGCTGCAAACTCATTTTCTTTTCAAAATATTGCGGATGCTATTGTCAGTGTGGGATCGGGTTATAAAGTCCCTACTTATCATGCTTTGAAGGGCACATTATTGCAGAAATAAGTTGACATTATTAATGCATGGAGTTTTGAATTTAAGGAATCGTGGAAGGATACGGGATGTTCTATTATGGTTGATGGTTGGACAGATGGTCAGTGTAAGTCTTTGGTAAACTTTCTAGTCTATTGTCTCAAAGGGACACTATTTTTTAAATCATGACTTGTCCCATATGATAAAACTGCAGATAATTTACTCCTTATTTTCGAGGAAGTAGGTGTTTTAAATGTTGTTCAATTCATTAATGATAATGCTGCAAATTTTAGAGCAGCTGGTAAGATGCTTGGCAAACCATTCATCCTTAGTATGGATTTCATGTGTTGCACATTGTATAAACTTAATGCTTGAAGATTTGAGTACAATAGATGAAATAAGAGAGACTATATATGCATGCAGAAATATTACAAAGTTTATTTATAATCATTCTTCTATATTGCATTTTATGCGAATCCATATAGGTGGAAGGAAATTGATTAGACCTTTATTGATAAGATTTGCTACGAACGTCATTATTGTGCAAAGACTTCTCATACAGAAAAATGCATTGAAAAAATTGTTTGCATATGATGAATAGGGCTTTATTAGTTGGTCTACAAAGAGGAAGGAGATTGTTGTGGTAAATATTGTTTTTAATGTTGATTTTTGAAAAAATTGCAACAATTTTTTTAGGATGATTGTACCTTCAATTAAGCTAATGAGGATAGTGGACAGTGAAGTTAGGCCTATTATGCCTTATATAATATATATATATATATATATATATATATATATACATATATGCTATGGATAATGTCAAATTAGAAATGCAAGCAAACCTTGACCACAAGCGGTCACTTCTAAAGAAGGTTTAGAAAATAATTGATGCACGTTGGAACCGCCAAATGCATTATGATTTACATATTGTTGCATATTTCTTTAACCCTTCTATTCGATTTTCTCCTAACTTTATGGAGGATGAAGAAGTGAAAAAGGGTATATTGAATGCAATTGACATTGTTAAAATTCATCTACTCGTTGCAATATTCATTTAGAGTTAAGCAAGTATATACACAGTGTTAGAGATTTTAGAAAGCCAATTACAATCCAACTCCGCTCCCAAATGCGACCAGGTATTGTATTTTTATTGATATTCATTTAAATTATTAATTGATTGACTTTGAGTGTTTCTTACTACTAATCATTATCGTGTTTTATTTCAAATGAATGGTGGACTCATTTTGGTGTAAATGCACCGAACCAAAGTTTGCTCAATGTATATTGAGTCAAACATGCAATTCGAGTGGGTGTGAGAGGAATTAGAGGTTTTTTAAACGCATTTACATAAAAAAGCGAAACAGACTAGAGCATGCTCAACTGCATGATTTGGTATACGTTGCCTACAACATGAATGATTGATTAATGTGGCTATATTGCAAAGGTAATAATTTTAAAATATATATTGTTTGTTGTTGCCCAATTCATTCTTAATCTTATTAATAATGAATGATTGATGTGGCTATATTGCATTTGATATTCTTTATAATTTGAATATTTTTTCTTTACATACAAATGCAAAAGAATGTAACAAGGGCAAAAAAGGTGTCATATGACCCGTTAAGCTACAAAAATGTTGATATTCTTGATGATTTGGTCAAAGAGGAGGAGCTCCCTATCAATTTAGAGCATGAAAACTGGAGGACACTCCAAACCGAAGTAGAACTTAGAGTTGGAGATGAAGATGAAAATGAAGGTGTTGGATGGGCAGATTCAATTGTGGATGAGGAAGAGAGAGGAGATGATGACGATGGTGATGATGATAGTGATGATCCTAACTATGTTGATTATAATGCTTTTGTTTATTATGATCCACGTTGTGGATGATTGTAATTTGTTTTAACTTTTATTTGTAACTTTGTAACGTTCTTATCTTGAATCTCTTCATGATTGTAAGTTGTACTTGTAACCTTGTTGTTTATTAATTAAAGTTAAACCCCAAATGTACTATTCACTATTTTATTCACGTTATGGTATGGAATGTGGATGCTTGTACCCTTGTTTATTATGAGATGTTTTATTATAGTATGGATGCTTCTTCATTGAGTTATATATGTTTTGTTCATTAATTTCAACTTTTACTTTTTTGAATTTTTTATTTTTTGATTTTTTTTAATAAATTTTTTTACACCGTATCATACCATACCATACGATATAGGCGTATCGGTGCCCAGTGTGATACGGGCACCGATATGGTTTTTATAACATTGACAACTAATAGGTTATTTGTAATTTTGTATCGCCAGAACTGGTGTCCCAGACTTGGATATGCCCAAAGCTAATGCTAGTTGTGACTTCTTAAAGTTCATTCAGACAGCAAATCTACTGCAGAAATAATTTGAAGCCTGAGACATGAGAGGATGATTCAAAATAACACATAAGTTCAAAGAGTCTTACAAAAAACTTGTAACTGTGAACGTTAAATCAGGGAAGAAGTTTTCAAGGGTCTGTACCAGACGCTTAGGCCTTACACAAGACACGTGGAAGATCTACCTACAGGTAGCGAGGATTATGGTCATAAACCCGGCTTCCTGGATATGGTCCCCATGCATCAAAAGCAGGATTTCGGGCATGAGGATGGGAGGCATTGCCATATGGTGGCATTTTCGCTCTATAAGCATCATATGCTCTGGTAGGGTAATCCTGGTGCCCCTCACCCAATGAACCCCCATAATTGTGAATATCACCAGTCCCCATACTGCCATGCTGATATTGACTCCTTATTGAACGTTGGTATTGCTCTTGATGCATTTGTGCCTCTCTTCGAAGAAAACCTTCTAGATGGTTCCTGTGTCGTGCCCGCATTGTAGATAACTTGTCTTGATATTGGTCGTCAATTTCCCTCACCCTCTAAAAGCATAACATAGATGTAAGCCAGATGGAGAAAACATGTCGCTATCTTACAAAAATACTTAGTTATGTTCTAGGACAAGGCACCACAAACGGGAATTGAACGATCAATCTATAGAAGAAACAATTTGAATCTAGTTGTTTTCTTGCAAAGATGATTTTATCAATGCAAAATTTGAAGTGCTGAGAGAAGTAGAATTTTAAAGTTATCAGCAAAACTGCATATTCATTGAAGTCAGGTAATAGAGAACATGTTTCTGACTTATCAAACTTTGTAGTGTAACATAGCTAGGGCAAGATTGAGAAAAAACTACTCGAGCACTAAAAGAACTAATAATCATTAATATGGTTTGATGCTAAAGAATGTAGCAAATATCTCCCTATTGTTTTCACAAGACAACTACAAAAATAAATCCAACCTTTAGATACCGTGCATTTTCTTCATTTTCCGCATCTTGTTCTTCCTTCATTAGCTTCATAATCTCATCCATAAACTTCTGATGTAGACCTCCTAAATTTTCAGACTGTTGTGCATCCTCATAACCAAGTTCCATGTCTTGCTCATGATGATCATGGGATTTTGCGTCGTTACTAGCTGGTCTCTCTATTACTGGTTTTGGATCAGATTTTTGTCCTTGATAGAAAGAGTTCATCTCAGGTCCCTGACCTGTAGATACCATGTTAAGCGCAAGCATAAGCATGCTGCACATACCGACAAAACAGACTATAAACTTGAAGTCACTTGACTATTCCATCAAGACATCTTCTCATTAAAACATTGATGAAATTACAGAAATTTTGAAAATTCAAAAGAAGCTCCAGTAAACCTCAAAGAAGGTTTACATTCTTAAAGCTTTCTACCATGGGAAATTACAAAGCAACCAATTAGCTATTCTCAGAAGGCACCCAGCCTCACTTTCAATTGTTATATTCACAGCCGTACTTTTTAAGATATACACCCAAAGAACATCTAGAGTTAGAAATTATATTTTTATCCATTCTGTGCTAGCTTTTTAAAGTTTGTCAATAAGTATAAATAATGGGTGTCATAAGGCAACCTTTTTCATGGATTTAGAACCAAGTTTATATATGAAGTACACTATAAAAAGGTCAATAGATATAATATATGGAACATTAGGCACACCTTCATAAACAGCTGATTTGTTAAGCATGTATTTGTTAAGTTTCTCTTCTAATGTAAACATGCACATAGATTACTTTTGGATTGGTAGTAAGAAATTTGTAGCATACAACCGGAACCAGGGTTCATTTATTTTTACCCCAAGCAAGCAGCATGTACAAACCCTTCTTTTGCAGTTTTTCCCTGTTCGAACTACACAAAGAAAAGATAGAACAGTTATAGAGGTAAAACGTCCCACAAGGAACAACGTTCATCCCCATCTATCTAACACTATCTAATAACTGAAAGTTTGGAAGGAAACATCTAGCTTCAGGTATGTACTGCAAAATATTAACACATTCATCTGTAATTTTGCTTTTACTTTGTGACTTTCTTCTTACCTCCTTTAGCAAAAACCTTTGTTAGCACCTGGAGTAGACAATGCAACTACTGTGATAAAGCTTCATAACCGCATACATTCCCGATTGAGTATGCTTGGGCTTTTGACTATAAGCTATGTTATAGTGATATTTGTGAGTGGAATATCAGGTGAGATATGCGTGAGTGTCATAATGTTGGTGTGGCTAGTAGAGCACAAAGTAGATCACGATGTAGAGATTCTCAAACTATTTTTGTTTCGATTTGATGTGATATGGATGTGTGGATTTAAATCTAAAAAGGTCCCTTACTCTAGCATTCGAGACACATTTGTGATAGAGATACATAGGCTTAAAGAAGCGATTGTATCTCAGCATTCAGACCTTGGATGAGTGACTATGCTCCTGACCATCTTCTCTCTCACTTTCTCTCTTTGGTGGGCGAGTGTACTTTTTAGCATCAACTTCTCTCTCTTTCTCTCCCTAGTGGGCGACTATGCTCCTAATCATTGACTTTTCCGAGTTCTTTGCTTTCTCTCCCTTTGACGCTACCTTCTTTGCTTTCTCTCTCTCCCTTTCTCTTTTCTTCGAGTTATTTCTTCACCAAGTTATTTAATACTGACCTCTTGACTTATTTTTTCTACTTTTATAATTTATTTATTCTGATTTTATTACAGTGAGTATGAAATCATCAGCTAGTACAACAGCTTATCGTCCAGGTGGGAGCGATAGTGGTAATAGTGGCAAAGGCACTAGTAGAACAATTGGTATTCGATTTTCTAATCCGGCAGACAACTATAGGCCTCCAGTTTCTAAGGATCTTAGATAGAATTGGGGTTTAACAAAATCTAAGATGGATAATATGTCAATTTTTTGAACGTTATATGCCCATATTTTCTACTAGTGGAATAATGAGATACAAGATCTATCGACTTGTTATTTGTTAAGTTGTTAGTTGTTATATTTGATGCATGTTGAAGTTGTTGCTTCAAACATATTATAAATATTTTGGTCAATTGGTATATTGGTCCACTAGTCCACCCTAAGATTATTTTATTTTTTTTGGAGGTGAGTATAATTCGTTTCATTGCTCAAATTAGATTGGAGTCATGGACCATAGTCACCATACTTGAGCATATAAGTATAATATATATTAGTTCTTTTAATTATTGTGCTTAGTGCGTAGAATAATTTGGTTACATTTATGTTTTTATTTTTAATGGAAGTTTAACAATTCAATTCAATATGCATATGCCACAACTATGCCTTTTCTCATACTAGATGGGATCAGCTACATAGATTCTTTGTTTTCGCATAGCTCTATCATAATTTGTAGAATCCATTATATCTATAATATTTTTAATCGTGTGGCACATGCATATTAAATTTTTAAAGTTAAATTAAAAAAACATGAATGTAACCAAGTTATTCTAACTCAAAGTTAAGTAGTAACTATTTCCTATCGATAATCCCTTAAAGTGCAAATGCAAATCATTCGTAAGAGCTTAAAAATAAAAGATTATAGAAGAATGTGAATCCACTATACAATGGGCTGCACTTATGCTGCAAGTACAAATGCATTGTAAAACGAATCCTCTTAATTCATTTAACATACTTGCGTGGCGAGGCAATATACAACGTGCATAAAGCTGGATTTTCATCAATCGAAACATTTAACTCGATTATCAAATGAACCCGATGCTACACATAACGAGAGTTTCGTACAGAATCTCAGATGGAAGCAAGCAGCAATAGTGCCACCTAAGAAAGGTCGTCGGTGGCCTGTGCAGTCCATGCGTCGTGAACACACAGACAAATACGGAGAGACACAATAGTCATTACAGAAGAAAGAGAGAGACTTACCGTCGTCTCCGGCGGTGGCCGTCGCCGGTCGCTGCTGCCGGTGGTGGAGCGAAGAGGAACGCGCGCGCGAGAGAGAGAGAGAGAGAGAGAGAGAGAGAGAGAGGCGTTTCAGAAACCCTTTATCGTTTTTTCATAAAGGGTTTAAATTGGATCGGATCGGATCGGATCGGATCGGATCGGATCGGATCGATCCATACCCATTTGGATCGACCGGCCTGTACGCGCTCTGTCTATTGTGTAGAGTGGTCTAATAGTAAGCATCCACGCCTTCCTCGCCACTGGTCTCTGGTACTACGGACCCTCTGCCATCGCTTGGCTGTCACGATCATTTAATGAGAAATGACTTTGGCGCTAAGCGCCGGCCAAATATTTCATTCTTTAAACTGAATTGAAAGATACACAAATCCAAGTTGAACTTTTCAGTGCCTCCAGAAAGTTAACAAGCTCAAATTTTGTTGGCATATCCACTAGAAATGGACACTGTGAATACAATTATCAGAGCTAAAACGAGCTAAAACTTTAACGATAAGAAAGGGAAAAGTTAGAAAGATGAGAGATTTAACATATGAGAAGACTACAGATAGGGTCCAAGAACTCTCAGAAAGATACATGAGATGGTTGTTGGAGTTAATGCATGCTTCTCTCAGATGCCATGAGAGTCAAGGTTAAGGAACACTCTCAACATGTCTTTCTCAAACATTTACAGAAGCTAATAAACTGAGATTCAAGGTCTGGCCCATGAAAGTTGCTTGTTGACACAGATCCGTTTATCACTACTATAAGCATGATTGAATTATTATAAAATATAGATGTCCTCCACAATTTAGTGATTAAAGTACCTACGCCTTGGGAAGCGACTAACATTAGCTTTTACAGTGCCATCAAAATAATAAACTGAGAGAGGAACTCACCAAGACCGCAATCAAACAAAATCAAAGCCAATAGAGTATAGAAACCAATCTGCAGACTGTTATGCATTAAATTGAATGAGCAAAGAGCACAATAATACAACAACTAAGCCTTTTCTCATACTAGACGGGGTCGGATACATGGATTCTTTGTTTCCATATATCCCTATCGTGTGCCATGTTAGCAGTTAACTCCCAATAAGCTAGATCATTCTTTATTGTTTCTTTCCAACACTTTTGTGGTCGTCCTCTACCTCCTTTAATACTTTCCAAATTTAGTTTTTCTAACCTTCTTACAGGTTCTTCTTTTGATCTTCTTTCTATATGTCCAAACCATCTTAAACGATGTTCTCTCATTTTATCCTCTATTGGTGTCACTCCTAATTTGTTTCTAATAACCTCATTGTGTATACGGTCTTTTCTTGTATGACCACTCATCCATCTCAACATCTTCATTTCTGTCACAGATATCTTTTGTACATGTTGATGATTAACTGCCCAACACTCGGAACCATAAAACATGGCAGGCCTAATTGCTGCTCTATAATATTTACCTTTTAATTTTAATGGTATCTTCTTATCACAAAGAATACATGATGCTCCTCTCCATTTTAACCAACCAGCATTAATTCTATGTATAACATCTCCATCAATTCTTCCATCACTTTGAAAAATTGACCCTAGGTATTTAAAACTTTCCTTTTGGGGAATGCAATGTGTACCAATTTTAATTTCTATGTCCTCTGAAGTAGCCAAATGATCAAACTTACATTCCATATATTCTGTCTTTGTTCTACTAAGTCGGAGGCCTTTGTTTTCTAATGTTTCTCTCCATAGTTCCAATTTTCTATTAACTTTTTCCTTAGACTCCTCCACTAATACAATGTCATCTGCAAATAACATACACCAAGGTACTTCATCTTGAATATGTTTTGTTAACTCATCCATCACCATTATAAATTAGTATGGACTTAAAAGTTGATCCTTGATGTAACCCAATATTAACTTCAAAGAAGTCTGTCGTTCCTTCATGAGTCCTCATACATGTTTTTGCACCATCATACATGTCTCTTATAAGGTTAATATATATCAATGGGATACCTCTTTTTTCCAAAGTTCTCCAAAGAACCTCCCTCGGTACCCTATCATAAGTTTTTTCTAAACCAATAAATATCATGTGAAGGTCTTTCTTTTTTGCTCTAAAATATTCCATAAGACGTCTCAAAATGTGAATCGCTTCAATAGCAAAGAGCACAATAATGAGGAAAAGAAAAGGTGACCCTGAGTAACTATAATTTTTAAATTGAAAACTTCCCATTAAGAGATTAGCATGAAATTTGAGTTGGTGGAGGAAATGACTGAGCAGAAAAACTCCCAAGGACACTTCATTGTTTTTCAGCATCGCCTTTCAAACTTTTTAGCTAAAACCATTATGTAATGCCCAAACACAGAATTGAATGTCCCTAATGAGGAATAAGATCCCTTCAAAGAGACAAGACTTCAAGGAGTTGTGTGGAATCTTGGTCGAAATATTTGCAAGATATGGGAGAGTATGTAGCTCTCATTAGGCAAGTGAACAAAACGTGTGTTAGGTGAGCTTAAGGAGGAGTATATTGTGGCAGAAGGACAATTGGCAATGGAGTAAAGAAACATCAGAAGACCCAAAAGAAAACGATTCTAATCTTTGTAGTAAAACATAACCAAAGGAGGTGGAGTACTATAAGAACGAAAAGAAAGATGATATGTAGAAAAGAAAATGTAAAAATAGAGAACTGTACAAAAAGCTCAGTACAAAACAGGAATGAAGGGTTACCTTTGATCTAGTGAAGTTATAAAGAAGGAGACCTAACAACAATGAGGAGAAGGTGCATGCAGAAAGAGAAGATATTTAAACAATATACAAATTTCCAGGTGATTAAATTGGACTAGGAAGTCAAAGTAGCTAAAGGAAAGCTAATAAACTCACAGGAAAGCAAAGAACAGCTATATTTTGATGCATATAAAAGTAAATGATGCTCTGAAATCAATGTGTCATAGAAAGACATGGAATGTTTCAATTGAAGTCTAGAAAATGTTGGGGCAGAAATGCTTTAAAAAATATTTAACTATAACAGGTTGAGAGTAAAAGAAAAGAAGGAAGAAAGGGTATATTGACAAGGGTACATCAGGCATGATTTGGGACAAGAGGATATCACTTAAATTGAAAGGTTCCAGGATTGAGCGGCTCATCATCAGTAACTGTGAACAATTCTTGCAGCTCATCATCAGTAACTGTAAATGATTATTGTGGAAGAAGTCAAAATGTTGATCATGTACCATACTAACCAACAACAACTAAACCTTTTCTCATACCAGATGAGTGTGCTATATGGATTTTTTGTTTTTAAATAGCTCCATCATGTACCATACTAACCAATCTTTAATAAGATATTAAGGAAAAAGTCAATGTCATATCCATCAATGTTTTATAGTTGTTCAAGTACCAGCAGTAGGCGGCTAAGGCCCCTATATCGGTACCTAAGTCATATCAATCCAAGTACTGGACTCATAAATACACATTCATCATCCTGTATCAAACAACTTGATGACATTTTTGCTGTTTTTCCCCTAAAAACCAAAAACATAGCCGTTAAAATCCTTGAGATAAGTTAGAGGGCTTCTAAATAGCCTCTCTCCACTCCTAAACCCTCTCCCTAACTCTCGTTACTTGATTTTGTGAAGAAATCAAAGTTTTTTTTACCTAATCTTGTGAAATCCATAAAGATTTTGTCAAATTTATAGCTTAATCGCTTGTTTGGGTTTCAATGTATTTTCTCTAGATTTTTCACTATAAAATTTTGGTTTTATAGGATATGGGCTTCGTCCCTTTCCTTAAAGCCTTGAAGTTCATCTCCATTCAACGTGAATTGTTGAATGACATTTGATTTGTCCAATCAAGCTTCAAAGTACTACACTCCAATATATGAGGACAATAGACTTATGGATAGGTACATGTTTCGTAATGAGGTCAAGAATGCAATATGTGCGGCATGAAACACCAACTTGCATAAACAAAAGAGATCCTAGCACTTGTAGTTATGTTTCCAAATCTGTAAAAAATGAAATGAAGCACCTTTTGTAGTCATGTCTCAACCTATTCAAAATGTTTCTCAATAGATATGTGATTAAGGAGATGGAGAAAGTGAACCACATGTGAATAAGGAGACAATAATAAAAAGATAAGAGTGGAGGTTCTTCTGGCAGAAACACTGGAGTTGGTTATAAAGCAAGAGGACATGTTAAGTAAGGGGTGGTAGAAGTAGAAGAGAAAGTGCATAGCCAATGGCTTCTCCTTTTCTACCAAAAATGAGTCATAGAACTTACTTATCCATCGAATAGGTTATAGCTTCAAAGAAGATAATTGAGAAAGTTCATCTCAAGTGCATTGAGTTAATTTATGAAGATTACCTACCTTTAAATGTTGCTAAGTTATTTTCCTCTTAAGGCAAGCATGTGCCGTAGTTAGTAGACATTAGGATATAAGGTTCCTACTTATCATACATTGGAGTAGATTTTTTATAAAATAGGTTGACAACATAGACCTAAATTGACTTTTAAATTGAGAGTCGTGAAAGGTTATAGGTTGTTATGTTACATTAATGGTGGATAACATAAATATTTAGTGAATTTCTTAACTATTGTCCAAAAAAGATATTATTTTTGAAGTCATGTGACTTATCTTATATTGATAAAGCTATAAAAGACCTATTCTCTATTTTTGAAAGTTGTGCAAGAGGTATGTATAAAAAATATTATTTCATTCATTATTAATAATACTGTGAATTATAATGCAATTGATAAGTTACATGAATTGAACCATCCTTTGGTGTGGACCCATGTGTTTGTATGTCACATAGACTTGATGCTTAAGATTTGAGTGGGATAAATAAGGTCAAGAGCATCATTTATGCATGTAGAAATGTCACAATATATTTATAATTATTCATATGCATTGTGTTCAATGAAATATCTACACTAATGGTAGGAAATTGATTATAGGTGTAGTAACAAGGTTTGCTATGACTTTTGCAACCATTCATAGCTTTGTCATACGTAGGGAAAAATGTTTGCTCATGATGAACCTAGTTCAATTAGTTGGTTGAGAAAGGATATAGCTATAGATGACACAATTTTAAATATTAACTTTCAATATAAGTATCATATTTTTTAGGATAACTGTATTAATAGAAAGATCAGGAGAATGCTAAACAGTGAAAATAAGCATGTTATACCTTATATGTATCATGTAATAACAAGACCAAATTAGAAATACAAATAAACCTTGACCTCGAACGTGCACTTATTAAGAAGGTTGGTAGATAATTTATGCATAGAACTGGGGAATGGATCATACTTCGCGTGTTGATACATATTTTCTTATTATCTCTATCATATTTTCTTCCACTTTTTGAAGAAGATGAAGTTAAGAAAATGATATTCAATATAACTAAACTTCAACAAGATTCATCTATTCCGTATAGCACCTATTTGGAGTTGAGTAAGTCAGTGTTGTTTGTACTGTATCATAATGTTTATCTCTTTTTCCATGAGATAGGTGTAGTATCGGAACGTATCTTAAATTTTTAAAAAATATTTTAAAAATAAAAAAATATGAAAAAATCAAGAACAATTCTAAACAATTTTTATAAATCAAAATTTGGGTACATTGATCGATTGAATAACTCAAATTATAAGTACAATTTTCATCACTGAACAAGTAGTAAATATTCTTTAAAATTATAAGTTTCATAATTGAAAAAGAAGAATCACATATTATAATAAGGTAAATAATCTTCTTCTTGTCCTCCTCCTTCACAATCACCAACTTCAATAGCAAAATCAATACTATCATTCCCTACTAACATTGTTTCGCTCCTTTAAAAATGATTCACTAAATGTCTTTTTCAGTTAAGAGTGTATGTGTTTTATCATCTTTCATAATTCACTCTTCTAAGACATTAAAATTATCAAGACTTATTGGATCAAATTCGTTCTAATACTCACTTGAAGATAACTTTGTTAATTGTCTACAAGAATGATAAGTAAATAAAATTAAAACTAAAAGTTTAAGAATAGAAACTTAAACTGAAATATTGAATTGAATACTTTAATAACTAATATATTAATTACCTTTTCATAGCTTCATGTTACAACGTGTGAATACTAGATCATTAAGCAACTTTTGTTTCAACATGTTGTATTTTTTTGTGTGGATGTATTAAAAATACTCTAATTTCTTTCACAACCTTGCACTACATTTTTTACTCAAAATCCTTATTACAAAATCTCTTAGGTTTGGGAAATTACTTCCAAACCTACTCCACCAAATATCTAATTGAAAAAGATAAGTATAAAGATTATTCCACTATATATATAAGATTTAAGAAACTTAAATATAAAGATAAATTATTCATATGTTTATCTGAGCACATATTAGTATGGTTGCCAATGACTACAAGAAAGCCCATCGATTGAAGATAATTATAGTAGATCTTTATCTCCCGATATATAACATTTGCTCTACTCTCATCAATGACCAATCTATCTACATAATCAATTATACATCTATTGACCTTTTTAAATATTGTAGAATAGTTAAATGTTGGATTTAGGTAATAAGTTGTTACATGAATAAGCTGATGCATCTGTCTATTTTATTTATTATCAATAATCCTTTATACATGCACATAATTACTCTTTCTTCTATTATAGCTCTATCTAAGACTTCATAAAGATAACTTATAGATGGTTTTTTCTCACTATTAGTCAATCTTAAAACCTTTACCAAAGGATATATGATCTCTAATAACCTAATACGTGAGTTCAATCTTTGAAATCTTATTCAATTTTTCCCCTCCTATCTTAAGGCAAAATTGCTACATTACCTACTGTTTAAGTCTGCACCAGGTCGTGGTATTAATGTTACTGTGATACAAACAGGAAACCAAGGCTCGCGATTAGGAATGGCGATCATCCTGGTATGAGAGCCAGGTTTGTGTTTATTCTAATTGATTTGCTTCTGTTATCATTAGGTGATTGAATGCACGTAAGTGTTTAAAGATTTTATAAATTGCTCGTAAAATATTACATATAACATAATATATTAGGTTATATAGTTTAGTTAGTTATTATAGGATATTATAACATAATACGCCATTACAATAATATAGTATATATTATGTTAAATAATACAGTATAATATTATCAATAAATATGTATAATAGTATACTTATAACAATAATATACCAAGGTAGGACGGGATCATAAGCCTGACACTGCGTGGTTCATTTATCCAGTCTCACCTTGCCTACACAACAGAGCAGGTTTTCAACCTACCCTATGTAAGGCAAGGTGGGTTGGGTAGCCCACGGGCTGGATAGATATTGCCATCACTATTTATATTTGGGTAGCCCAGGCCCAGGGGCTGGTGCCATGTCCAACTCGACTGACTGACTTTTTCCTATTATTCTCTTTAAACAAAGACACGACCCTCTAGTTTGTACCTTTGCTAGGTTTTCACGTTGGTTGTTACATTTTCATGCATAATCTAAACATGACATGGCCGGTTTAAATAGGAACTGAACAGTCAGTCAGACTTTGAATTGGAGACCCTCCAGCGAGAAGGAACCTTGTGGTTCCAGTCTGAACTATCCAGAACCATGAAGTAGCCAGAACCGACAGTTCCAAACGGCCTTAAACCTGCACCCACAACCCTCTCCTGCACTTGTATTAACAAAATAATTTCAAATAAAAAAAGAGCACCCATTGGTTTCTACCTGATAGACAGACTAACATGAAATTATCAGAGCCAACTATCTCTTTCTTATATATCTATGATATAATTAGATTTAATATATTATATAATATACACAAATAATAATAACGTCTTAAAGAAATACGTTTTGAAACTTAAACGTAGAGTGCCCATTGGCGTCCCACCCACCCTCGTGAGTTGTGTATGCCAACCTTTGTGCTTTCTAATATATAATATATTTTATACAATATATAATATGTATTCCGGGGTCAGTTCTAAAACCAGAATCAAAACCGCCTAGAAACAAGCTCGGAATTGGAATCCGAACTGGCCTGTCCATGTCCATGACATAATCAGTTCTTCAATCTACAGAACATGTCAACGCACCCGTTCTCATACCTCGAGCGGCCAGAGCCAAGCCATTAGTCTCCTGTCATCAGGTGAGCAACCCTCGGTCAAATATTCCAAAAGAATATTCTACCTCTTTTAAAAACCCATTGATATTGGCATCACCCACCTTTGGACGCAAAGCCCGTGCCCCGATGGAACAAAACCAAGCCGTTCTCCGAATCTTGGCCGTCCAGTAACTGCACATTTCGCCTAGGGCGGGACCACAGTGAGGAGTTCTAGATGTACTCTCGCAACGGACGGTGGAGATTCGAAAGGACCTTCAAGTTGTATTTCTCCGTTGTACCTGGGGAACAAGTGTCCTCCTCCTCGTCGCGGACACTATACCCACATTCCGATCGCCGTAGTGCTGGTTGTGTGGCCGCTCTTTTGCTTTTCTGAACGCCACCGCCTGCGTGGATGATATTCAGTGATTTCTTATCACCAAAATCGCGTGAAACGATTATTTCCGAAGATTAAACAATTTGGGAAGAGAGAGAGAGAGATTGTTAGAGAATTTCTAGGACGCTCCTCAAAGAAAATTTCATTTTTTGGGTGTTAATTCCGTTGGAAGAGGGAATAAATTTGTGGGAGGGCGGAGCGGGAACCATTTCGTAAGCGCTCTCTTTCTGCCTTTCTCTAGCGAGCGAGCGAGAGAACGAACGGGGAAACTTTTGCTATGACGGAGCTGGGGAAGAAGACGGTGGTGACCA
The DNA here is from genome assembly GCA_036023115.1 of Brasenia schreberi. Lineage (NCBI taxonomy): Eukaryota > Viridiplantae > Streptophyta > Magnoliopsida > Nymphaeales > Cabombaceae > Brasenia > Brasenia schreberi. Next base: position 6,592,573 of record JAYKKT010000085.1, on the reverse strand, counting down.
CCGAAGGAGAGGATGGCAGCAAACAGCAAGAAGAAGAAGAAGTCTCCGTTGACCTACCCGCTCCCTCCGGATGGAAGAAGGTCTCTCTCTCTCTCTCTCTCTCTCAAGGTGGAGGCTATCCTGTTTTTTTTTAATTCGTTAAGTTGAGGACTCGATAGGTTTTGTTGGGTTTGCTGCTTTTTGCTTGTTGGTGTACCGATTTTGTTGGGCGCCCACTTTTATGCTTCTTGGTGCGCCAAGTTACCGAAATTTGTGAGCTTCGTAACTTAGGTGCGGCCTACCGTGTATTTCCTTTTGTATTATTGCATTTTCGACTTCCTAGATGCTGGAATTGAAGTTTTTCCCTTGTCTCTGGGAATGTACTGCTCCTATGCTCTTGCATCTGGTGTTATTTTCTATATGTAGGATCTGCCCCTCTTCTGCTCTTTTGGTACATGGAATTGTATAATAGGATGAATTTGTAATTTCACTCAAACGTAGACGAGTTGCTACGTGTTAGCTAGTGAATGATTGCTGTGGGGAGGTTAGGCTAATAGTCCTTAGTGCTCGAAAGACTTTTTCGTTAGCTGTTGCTTGTGTCAAGCTGGATATGCTTTACTTCGCTGCATCTGGTGAATTAGTGCTGGACGAGTCCACTGTTGGGGTTGAAGAAGATACAGATGCATCAAAGAGATACACATACACTAGTAATGTACTATGTGCAAAAATGTCTTCCATGACTGAGGGGCCATTTGGTGTGAAAGCTTTTGGAATAATAGAGGCAACTCCATGAAATTAATATATTCGTATACTGTTGGTGGAAAATCTTTTACAGTTTTCCCAAGTAATAGAACAGGTGTTCTTTGCCTTCAAGAATCTTTTTTCTGTTTAGTTCAAAGGCATTAGTAAACTGTGACATATTTAGTGACATGGTGCTGTTTATGGTCATCTAGTTGTAGATTTTCTTACAACTGCTTGATCTTGCAACAAAAAAGTGCGCTGCATCGGTGCACCTAACATATGTACCAGGTTATTCAATAAAAATGCTTTCTTGTACTGTAGAATAGACCCTTCCTATTAGACGTCGGAAGTGTAACTTCCTATCTATAACCCAATGATGGGGCACAAGCATCTCTTCTATCACCTTGCTGATTTACAAGTAATCATAGAGAATAGAGCCTTATTTGGCTGACCTTGACAGTAACAGAATACATGGCCACAAATCTAATTTTGGAATAACTGAGATTCAAGGGTGTTTATATCTATACAATATGTATCATGTATATGGAACATCATTGAGGCTGTGCCAATAAAGTTTCATATTTTAACAAGTGATACCATTTTTAATTAGTCCTTAATTTATGTGAGGTAAAATGTGAAATGTTTCTGTACCTTGAGCATTTTGTGGTTATCATTTGTGCAGATTCGATTGGGTTCTTTTCTCTGTTTTCTCTAGGTTTAAATCATCATTGGAATGTTGGACTTTTGTGGTTGTTTAATATTTTGAAGTTGGATGTAATCATTTATTGTCAGAGCTACAAATAATATTAATGAATATTAGCCGGTTAAAGGTTTCGTTGGTGAAGAAATTTATTGCTCTACCTTTTATATGTTCTTTTGGGGGATTTTGATGTTGGTATATCGATGCATCATGAGCAAGATCCAAGAATAACTTGATGTCCTGATGTTCAGTTTTTGTTGGGAAAGACCAATGAGGTAGCAATGCTTTTTGGATTTCTATTTCATGGGAAGATTGCATATTCAAATCACTATTCCAATTTCCAAGTCATGTCAACTTCTGAGCAATGTGCTTCCACATATTCTATCCAATGTTCATACAAAAATACCTGTCATTGAGATGAACAGGAGAAGTGCATGACTACTTGGAAAGTCGTGTTTGATTTTGAAAATGATGTGCTTGTCACCAATCACCTACTTGAGAAATTGAAGTTCTAGAATGCATCTATTTTGAAGACTCTTCACCTCACCTAAACAAGTTTCTTGTTATATATTTATGTGTTAAAGGATGTGGAAGAATATGAATGTATTTGCCTTATTAGTGTTAGGTTTGTCATTTTTAATGTTCTAGGTATTATTGTATTTGCCGTAGTATTAAGAGCATTTTGGTCATTTTGTGTAGTAACAACCCCATTATGTAAGGGTTGAACATGATGTATTAGGGTTAAAAGACTAAAATTAAGAAAGAGAGTGAGAAAGGGGGGCAACCTCTATTTGAGGGCCTGTCCTTCCTTCGATCTTCACATATTCTCTTCAATGTTCCTTATCGTTCTATGTTATTCGATCGTCCGTTATGCTTGCATAATTTCTAATATGGTATCAGAGCCGTACGATTGATGGGAGCATTAAATTTGAGGAGGAAAGAGACAACCAAATCTATTGTCCTGTTAAGGAACACAGTGACAATAAAGAGTATCCATTGTAACATATAGCTTTCTTCTAAGTGGATCATAACATTTATACCCTTTTTGGGTGGAAGAGTATCCTAGAAAAATACATTTAATCAATCTAGTATCTAACTTATCCCTCAATCCACGATGAACATTTACAAAACAAGTACAACCGAACACCCTTGGGAGCAAATGAAACTGTTTCTGAGGACACAATAAATGAAATGGAGTATCTCTATAGAGGACACTGCTGGGCATTCGATTTATCAGGAAGCAAAACAACAACAACAACAACAACAACAACAACAACTAAGCCTTTTCCCATACTAGACGGGGTCGGCTACATGGATTCTTTGTTTCTACAGATCTCTATCGTGTGCCATGTTAGCAGTTAACTCCCAATAAGCTAGATCATTCTTTATTGTTTCTTTCCAACACTTTTGTGGTCGTCCTCTACCTCTTTTAATACTTTCCAAATTTAGTTTTTCTAACCTTCTTACAGGTTCTTCTTTTGATCTTCTTTCTATATGTCCAAACCATCTTAAACGATGTTCTCTCATTTTATTCGATTTATCAGGAAGACTGCAGTAAAAACCGCTTCACCCCAATAGTATTTAGGAGCATTACATCCAATGAGAAGTGTCTTTTTAACTTCTAATATATGTCTATTCTTTCTCTCCACAATCCCATTTTGTTGTGGAGAATGGGCACATGAAGTCTGATGCAAGATTCCCTATGCTAGAAAGTATGAATTAAGAGATTGAGACATAAACTCACCCCATTATGACTACAGAAAACTCTTATAACGCGTTGAAATTGAGTATGTACAAATTGACAGTATATTGGAAGAATATTCTTCACTTCATCTTTGGTTTTCATAAGATATATCATTGTGAATCTAGTGCAATCATCAATAAAGGAAACAAAGTACTTATATCCATGCACAAATGTAGTAGAGCAAGGGCCCTAAATATCTGAATGAACAATCTCAAAAGAAATAACAGATCGGTCTTCACTTGAAGAAAAAGAAACACGATGATGCTTAGCCTTTTGACAAGTCTCATAATTTAAAATCAAATTATTATAATCCTTAAATTTAGGTAGTAACATTCTCAACTTAGATAATGGTAAATGTCCCAGTCTGTGATGCCATCGAGATATATCCTCTTTCTGTTCCCCGGTGATCACAATTGATTATAGTGCTGCTCCTTTATGATTCTCGCAGAAATATAAGCCTCTTCTCACACTACCCTATCCAAAGATCCTTCCCGTCTGCATCTCCTTAAATTAACACCCAGTAGAATCAAATATTATAGTACATTTTTTATCTCTAGTCACAACAAAAACAGATAATAAGTTGACTGAGATATTTGGAACATGCAAGACATTCTTTAAGATACCAAACAAAGTAGTAATACTCCCTTTTCTAGCTATAGGATAATAGGAGCCATCTGCGAGTTTGATATTAATGCTATCTTGAGACAATTCATAATTATCAAAAAACTCTCTTCGACTGACCATATGATTTGTCGCACCTGAATCAATAACCCAAATTCTTGAATAAGAACTAATATTACCCTGAGTCAAGAAAGAAAAATGATATACCACTGTGGCCTGAGGATCACTATGAGAGGATGTAGACGCAGATTGTGAATCAGTTAGTTTGGCTTTAAGGAGTTCAATTTCTTTCTTCATATTTGCTAATGAGGTCGTACTATCATCATTCTTTGGTTTTTCTGTTTGATCACTGCTGAAGTAAGCCCTGTTGGATCGATTTTGATTCTGAAACTGAGTAGAAACTCCAACTAATTTCCAACATGGTTCCCTCGTATGGTGTGATTTTCCATAATGTGAACATATTAACTTATCCTTGTCTTCAGAAGTGGTCCCAGATATGCCTTTGCTACGTCCATAACCTCCTCTCCTCCTAGAAAATGTGGGAGTAGATGTACCTATTCTTACGAAAGCTGAAGTTTCTGATATATTTACCTTGGTTTCCTTTTCTAGCTGCTTTCTGTCCTCTTCACGAAGTAAGAGAGAATATACTGTGCTCAAGGTTGGGAGCTCCTCTCTACTGAGAATATTATTCTTAACTGTCTCATATTCAGAAGAAATTTCCTAGAGAAGATCAAATACTTTTCGTTCTTCAAATTCTTCATTGCGCTCAAGTGTGCAATTCTGGCATTTGGTTTTGGAGTAGAGTTGTAATTCCTCCCACAAACCTCTTAGTTCTGCATAGTACTCACTGATATATCTTTCTCCCTGTCTACACTTTCTAATCTTCTCTATAAGATCATATTTTTTAGCAATTTTTTTTTTTCTCTGGGCATAGGCCTTATGTACTGCCAACCATATATCTCTAACTGTTTCTAAAAACATGAAGGTACTGCCAATGGAAGGTGTCATAGACTGAATCAACGAAGCACTCCCTAATGCATTTTCTTTTCGCCATCGAGGATAAAGAGGATCTATAGTTGGGGGTTGAGTTACTTCACCAGTTAAGTAATCCCAGTGCCCCCTGGCCATGATTGCCAATTCGATTGACCGGGCCCATTGGAGATAATTTTTGCCATCCAGCTTCAAATTTGTAATTTGAAATGATTCACCTTTGTCTGTAGAACTTTGGTCATTTCCATCAATGATCTTTGTTCTTTGCATTTAAATAAACTACAAGAGTTTCTAGATATCAATTCTTGAAACCCAAATATAAGTGCTACTATTATGTTTCGTTGGAAGTCACATATACCAAACAAGAGAAATATCAAATATCCCGTGTGCACAAACTGTTTCCTCTTCTTTTTTTTCGTTCCAATACTCTTAAACAAGATCACGATATCAAATATGCCGACTGCAATGCTCTTAAACAAGATCACGATATCAAATATGCCGACTGTAATGCTCTTAAACAAGATCACAATATCCAATATGCCGACTGCACTTTATTCCAGCAGTCACAATAAAAAAACGTGTTCCACCTTGACTTCAAATCACGATCAAATACTAATTTCAATCACACAAGCAAAAGAAAAAAAATCTGTTGTCTTACTTACACCACTATTGTAAAGATGATATCAAAGGAAAAATTCCAAGAAACTGCATTTGAGATTCTTCTTGATGAATCCATTTCCAACATAACCTACTCTTGATTCTTCGTGGCACGAAATAGCCGAAATAGGCTCTGATACCATGATGATTTTATGCTCAAAAAATGTAGTATTTTATTCATTGAAATGATTGAAAATAAGAAATATTGGAAGAGGGTACAGGTCGGCGCCCTAGGCTGCCCTGCTGCCACGACTTTTCCTTCTTAAACTAACCCTAATTACAAGACACTTTAAATACTACTAATCTAACTTAAAAGACTAACTTACCCCTAATTAGTGGCTAATAGAATTCGGGTCCCAATGGATCAGGATCAGAATATGATCCATTGGGATCCAAATCATACACGACTATTACTGCTTACATAAGACTGAATACAATCACTTTGCATAAAACAGCCTAGACTCTAAACACTGATGTCAACTTGCTTTTCACAACATAAAATGATTCTAGTGTTCCTGATGATGCAAGTTGAATAGCTTTTAAAGTGGCTGTACATATCTGTGGCTTGGCCGAAAGTTTTTGGATATAGTAGTGAGGCAGGAATTTTTATTCCTGATGGAGAAGACTGTAGGAAGTAGGGGTGGCAATTTCAGGCACAACTCATCGCCACAAAACCCTATTTTCGAGGAAAACTTGAGAAGAATTTATGAGGTATGCATCCAAGTCTGTGTTAACGTTAACAAGAAAAGGACACTACTTCATTGACATTCTATGTGGGGTATCTTTTCAAGTCACGGATACAGTAGTGTTTACGTTAACACTGCCTTTACTGCAGCCCAGATGGCGTATTAGTTAGTGATCAATTTTCATTCTTTCCCATGGACAATTTAAACTTTTTCTGCATGAAGGGCATCTCCTATTCAAACTGTCATTTTCTCTCAAATAAGGAAGCTCTTATTCCTTTTGGCTTTTGGTGTGGACTGTTTTCAGCCTTTTTTATAATGTTTTCTAATGTTTTTTGGTCCTTTTGTACAAAATTTAAGGATAACTTATTCCATTTCATATCAACACAACTGTATCGTGGACAATTTACCCAATTCTGAAAACGGGCTGTGGATGGGTTTGTCTTGATTTGTACACGAAGCTGATATAACATGACCAGAGAGCAACTCGATGACCCCATTTTGCCACCCATAGTCGGAAGATGACATTGATATTATAATGATCCCCTAGTCGGATGAGCTTCAGAGGTTCATGTTTCATGTTGCCGGTTCTGTAATTCATTATTGAAAACCTATCCACAGTTTATTTTTTGTTTGCATCCTCCGCAAAATCATGCTATCTGACCAAAGTGCCATTTGAGAGATGGGCTTGTCTGGAATAACATCCTTGTAGTTCATGAAGTTGGACTCTTGTAAATTTCATTTAGAAAGTCCTTGCCTGAAATGGATCTTCCGGAACCAGATGAGTGACTTTCAATGCTGCGATGCCTTTGGGTTGCCTAATCGTTGTGATATGTGCCATTATGATGACAATGCTTTATAAGATTTTGGCGGGTGAAGGGAAGGAGCTTGTTGTCCCTGTTCTCCCTGCTGTGCACACATAGCAACTTCAGGTCCTCAACTGCTTAAGTTCAATTATTTAGGAGTTATTTAGTGTACTTTTCAATCGTTCTTATTTTATTTGTAATAGTTGCTAGTGCCCAATAGTGGGCATTTCTCAAGGAAGTTATTTCCTCCACTTTCCTTGATTTGAGGGGCAATTATGGCTCCACTTTTCTTGTTTTTAGGGTAGTTATGACCAGAGACTTTCTCCTCCACTTTCCTTGCTTTAGGGGGGTGGTTATGCCTCTACTTTCCTTGCTTTTAGGATGCTTATACCTTCATGGTTGTATTTAACGATTTGCTGGAAAAAATGAATGAAGGTAGATAGAAGTTATTTCATGTGTCTGAGCACTCAGGAGGTTGCTGGTTCTCTTAAGAAATCAGCATCATAGGTAGGAGAAGGAAAACCCCTTCATGGACCTCTACATCTTGCTTTACTGGATTTGACATTGAAGATACATAACCATGAATAAGAGACAATTGTGGGTTGGTATCACGGCCGAGTTAAACAATCTCCTGTTCTATTGAGTAGTATAAAAGCGATAAGATAGAGTCCGTAGTGACCTAGTAGCATAGCGGCAGTGGGGATTTTCCAACTGAAATATGTGGTTTAGCTTTTGCTCTTTGAAGTCTGATAGAGATATAGTTGTAGGTGATTCACAGAATTAAGAAGAATATGGGTACCTGGAAATGAAGGTTGCTCCACCATGTGATCTTATCAAGGTGATTCTTTGTGGGGAGGATCTTCGTAGATTTCCCGGGGAGCTGTAAACTTCACCTTGTCAAGTGGATGTTAATGTCCTATATAGAAGGTAGGACGAGTAAGCTATGGTGCTGAGGATACCATTGGATAGGAATAGAGCATGTATAACAAAGGTCATGTTCGATCATCCGATACATGTAGTAAATCCAGATTCCATTTTGATTTTATACAGTACAAGTATATCCTAGTTAAGAGTTTAGGGAACCTTGACGTTTATCTTCCAGACTCTCACACTTGGATGTGCTATTTGGGTGTCATCCAAGGTGTCTCATGTATGAAGTTGGAGGTGCTTGCAAAGTTTGAATGCGACAACTGTTCTTTGAGATACAGCATTCTCTGGAAACCTCCATGTTAAACTTGTGTTCACTTTATGGATATGTGCGTACCTTTACACCTGAAATGAACTTCACATCCCTGACTCACACACAGTCATGATTAAGCTTATGGTTGTGGAGGATGATCTACCAAGAGAAGTGGTAATATTGATCTAGCAATTAGGATGAAGAGAACATTGTAAAATTCTGATTGGAAGCTCAGCCATGGAGGAAAATTTTCTCGTAGATGACATTGTCTTGGCTGTCTAATGGGGATTACCTAGTGACCTATTGTGGGCTGCTGATACATGCATGTGGTGCAAATTCGGCGGAGTTTCTCCCTTTGTGCCATCGGCATTTGTAGGAGGATAGCAATTCACTGGTTTGCAGCTCCATCTCTCCTGTTTGCGCTAGATCTTTTGTTGGCAAGAGGTTTTTGAGCTGGATTTATCCAATCATTCTTGGAAACGGATTGGATTCGGGCCTGTTGGTTTATGGTGCTCAGAGTGAATTTCATTGATAAGCTTATTCACAAGAAATGCATAGTTAATACTGATGTTAATATCAGCGCAGAATATTTGTGTAGAGTATGGCTATGACGATTATCTTCTATCAATGTATGCATGAATAATCATAGAGCTGATAAAAATTGCTCATGAAGTTGAAAAAAGACAAGGTTGGATCCGGTCTCAAGGATGCAGCTGGGAGATCCCATGAAGCTAAATGTGTTGTTACACCAAGGACTAAAACTCAAAATTAGTGTGCCAGATTATCCAGAGGCAGGTAGGCCCTGTGATGATAGTTCAGTTGAAGACACCTCAGGAATGTGGCAGTCAATAAGTACGATTCCTTTGAAGTTCATTTCTAGCGTCACACTTTTTCACTCCTGATGTTCCTTTGCTAAAAAGGAGTTTCCTTATCTGCTCTCTGCCATATATATATATATATATATTTATAGGTTTCTGTATCTGGGTATTGAAAGTACTGAAAAAAGTGAAGCAGATTGTTACGGAATTGTAAATCCAGTTGTTTCTTTTGTTAATTATACTTCACCGAAATTATGAGGTTTAAGCTCAACATTGATGTCAAAAAAGTGGGAAAGAAAAGTCAATGCTTGTCAATTGGAACGTGTATAAGGGCATGATATTCATCTGTGGTTCCTGATTAGATATAATATGGACGCAACATGTCAGAGTAAATGGATATCTATATGTATAACGTGTATAAGGGCATGATATTCATGTGTGGTTCCCACTCATCCATCTCAACATCTTCATTTCTGTCACAGACATCTTTTGTACATGTTGATGATTAACTGCCCAACACTCAGAACCATAAAACATGGTAGGCCTAATTGCTGCTCTATAATATTTACCTTTTAATTTTAATGGTATCTTCTTATCACAAAGAATACTTGATGCTCCTCTCCATTTTAACCAACCAGCATTAATTCTATGTGTAACATCTCCATCAATTCTTCCATCACTTTGAAAAATTGACCCTAGGTATTTAAAACTTTCCTTTTGGGGAATGCAATGTGTGCCAATTTTAATTTCTATGTCCTTTGAAGTAGCCAAATGATCAAACTTACATTCCATATATTCTGTCTTTGTTCTACTAAGTCGGAGGCCTTTGTTTTCTAATGTTTCTCTCCATAGTTCCAATTTTCTATTAACTTTTTCCTTAGACTCCTCCACTAATACAACGTCATCTGCAAATAACATACACCAAGGTACTTCATCTTGAATATATTTTGTTAACTCATCTATCACCATTATAAATAAGTATGGACTTAAAGTTGATCTTTGATGTAACCCAATATTAACTTCAAAGAAGTCTGTCGTTCCTTCATGAGTCCTCACACATGTTTTTGCACCATCATACATATCTCTTATAAGGTTAATATATGTCAATGGGATACCTCTTTTTTCCAAAGTTCTCCAAAGAACCTCCCTCGATACCCTATCATAAGCTTTTTCTAGATCAATAAATATCATGTGAAGGTCTTTCTTTTTTGCTCTAAAATGTTCCATAAGACGTCTCAAAAGGTGAATCGCTTCAATAGTAGATCTACCTGGCATATTAGTCATTCAAGTTTATATTCTCTGTCCTCCTTGGAAGTACTAGAAGTGAGGATCATTACTGCCATGCATGTTAATTAACTAAACGTCCCTAAGCTCCATCATGCATCTTTTTCTAAGTACGTACTAATTGCTTATCTTGGCCATCTTGAGACTGTTCATCTTTTTCCCCCTGAGAACAGTTTACTTCCAAGAAAGCTGGAACACCAAAGAAGACTGAGATCGTCTTCATTGCACCGACAGGGGAGGAAATCAGGAACAAGAAGCAGTTGGATCAGTATCTCAAGTCCCACCCTGGAAGCCCTGCTGCCTCTGAGTTTGACTGGAGTACAGGTGAAACCCCTCGCAGATCTGCTAGAATAAGTGAAAGGGCAAAGGCAGCTGGGCCACTAGAAGAAAAATCACCCAAGAAGAAGCGAAGTCGGAAATCATTAGGTTCCGAAACCCACAAAGAAACTGTTGCAGAACCTGAATCTGCTCCTGTAGACGCCAAAAGTGGCAAGGATGAAACAATGCATGATGCGGTGGAGGCAGATAAAAAGGATGAAGTTGCGATTGCCACTGCAGAACCTGGAAAGGAGAAGGAAACGCAAGCAGAAGAAACAGAAAAACCAGCAACTAAGGAACCCAAAGAAGGGGGAAAACCAGTTGTTGAACAGGAGCAAGGAGGAGGAAATACTGAAGTTGAAAAGACCCCAGATGAGGCGAACGCAAGCAATAAAGGGGAAGTGCAAAAGGAAACTGCTGCTCAAACAGATTCCACGGAGGTGAAGGAGAATGGCGTCGTGCGGTGTGAACCTGTCGAGCTGAACATCGAGGTTGATACTAAAGAGGTACCAGAGCCAGTGACTCACAGAAACCTGAATGAGGAGCCATCTGATGGCACAAACAAAGCGGTGGATAACAGCAGCCATGATGGTCAAGATACTGATGGTAAGGTTCATCCCATCGCGCACGTTGATGCTCAGCAACCACCAGCAGTGAGCTGCTGAATGCTGTTAGGTTTTAAATCTTCTCTTTTATGCACGGGATGAGTGTTGTTTGTTTTCCCATTGTGGTTGTTGCTCCGCGAAACCTGATATGCAGAGCATCTCTCTGAATGGTGGAGAGCCTTGTCTGTAGAAACTGTACTTGTGTGATCTAACACTGTCATGTATCGTTATTACTGAAGCACTGAACTTTGTCGTTCTGGAATTTGATGGCTTTATGGGTGGTAGGCCTGTGGAGATGGACAGTCTAATGGTACAAGTTTTCTCGATACGTAACGGTACAAGTTAATATCGGACGATAAGCAAAAACGCAATGATAGAATGAAATGGCGCTCTTCACTCGGACCATAGTTGAGAGAGAGAGAGAGAGAGAGAGAGAGAGAGAGAGAGAGAGAGACTTATATTCTAGTTTCTACCATGGTAGTCTTCTGCAAAACACACCACTATGCGTTGACAACTAAAGAGAACTGGAAGCATGCAAAAAATGTTAAGGTGCTCGATACGCAGAATACTGCAGTTGGTTCATAATTCTTTGCGTCGAGAGCTCGGATCTTCAATTGAATCCTTGAAAGTGAAAAGCATTTCAATCTCTTATAAAACCTACGTCTCTATTCGACATAAGTGAAATTATATATATATATATATATATATATATATATATATATATATATATATATATATATAGAGAGAGAGAGAGAGAGAGAGAGAGAGAGAGAGAGAGAATATGAGAGTTGTTAGATATCCTATCGTATCATACTCTAGTAAAAGATATGTGTTATTCTTTTGATCTTACAAAGAAAGTAGATTGAGCTGGCCATCAACATGAGCATGACGATCAATGTCATTTGCCGCGCGAGATAGGTGATTTGATCATCATTGTAGTTCAATTGATTGCACAAATTGTGATGATGATAAAAAAAATGTCTAGTATAAGAAATTGTCAAATAGATCTCTCCCTCTCTCATTTAGAACCAGTCCTTTTGGTTTTAACACCACACCTAGACCAAGACTCAAGCATGTCTCGATCCGGTTACAGATTATCTATTTAAAAGACTGGTATGGAACCAGAACCATTGTAAAATCCGGTGATTTGGGTTCTCGTTCAAACTCCTGAACCAGTTTCGAATCAAACCACCGGTTCCAGATCAAACTGTTGGTTCCAGGTATGGTTACGAATCAAACCGTCACTTCTAGGTCCGATTCGAACTAAACTGTGGGTTATGAGTCCGATTTCGAATCAAACTGCCACTTCTGGGTCTGATTTTGAACCGAATTACCAGTTCTGATCCAGTTAGGAACCAGTTGTCGGTTCTAAGTCTGGAACCATTCCGAATTGTATTCAAAGCCATAAAAAAAATCGGATATGAAAAACTGAAACCATATCCAAAACCTTCATAAAACCAAATCCAGAATCATCATAAAACCGGAACCTGATCTGGAATCGTCACTCTCGGAACCGGAACCGTCCGTTGAACGTTTCAATTACGGTTCCTGGTTCTGGATAACCCGGAACCAACGGTTTAGAACTGCCAGAACTCCATGACACACATTCTTTTGAATATAAAAAGCTATAATATATATTTTAAATACATTAGTTTGACCAAAACTTGAGACGATTTTTATCGTTCCTACCCCTACCCAGACGTGGTTTTTTCATGTCAGGTTTGGATCCAGTTGTCAGGTCGGACCTAAAATTACCAACCCTAAGGAAACATTGGGATGACATGTGTCTGAGGCTGAGGCCTTTGAGCTCGATTTTGTGGGTGGCACTTTGTCGCGCATGGAGGCATACGGACTCCTCACCATAGTGCAAGGCCTCATGGCACCAGAGTGTTAGCTCAACGGCATAGCGCTTTTACACCATTGCTGCCGGTGGAGGTTTAGGCTTCGGCCTCCTCTTGTAACCAAAACGAGAAAACCGATTCTATTGAGAGTTTAACTGAACCAAGACTAATTGATTGCACTTCGGAGTCCTCAACCTGGTTCCAGTGCATTTCAGAGACACAAAGGAATTTAAGTTGGGAGGTTTGGGAAAGAATTCAGGCAGTTCCTAGTTGCCGTGTAGCTGGTGGTAGCAGGTAGCAAGGTAGGCTTGTTTCATAAGACTACACAGCTAAGCATTGCCAACCATACATAATTAGATTAATCCCACTGCATCAGTCTAACTAGCCATCAAATATGAGATTTTTATTCCTAATCAATAGCAGTGCTTATGATCATAAGCCATATCATTAATGTGAAAAGGATCATCCACTGTCCAAGCAGCATGTGCAAATTGTATTTGACATTGCTCTCTCTCTCTCTGCTTTCAGTTTTTCCTCTAATCTTTTTCCTTATGTAATAACGTTGGGTGGTGTAAGGGTAAATTGGTCACCTAAAAGTTTTGCAGTTAACTTTTATGATAACTAAAAGTAATTTCCAGAGGGTGCACATTTTCACTTGGGCATATTCTCAGAACTATGGTCACTTCTGGAGTTTGCTTGATGTCAGATTTCAAGTTTTTGCAGCACTTAGAGACCTAGGCTAACAGTCGGGTACAGAGACGTTGAAGATGATGTATTGTATTTTTTTTGCTATTGACGACTATCAAAGAAATGACAAAGTATTGAAATGTGAATTAATCCAGGTTACTATTTGCATATTTACTAATAAAGTAATAAGAAAAATTCATGAAGTGTCTCAGTGGCATAACACTAAAAGATATTGATAATAGACAGTGCTGAATCAAACACGAAAAAGCTCCTGTAACAGCTTCATATTTAGATCATGGTTGCTCACCAAGAGAGAACTATTCTAAGATGAGATCTTGACACGTTTATCAGCAGAAACCAGAGTGGATCAAATTACTTCCAGTACGCAGATATGGAGTACACAGGCTGTTCGAAAAGCATTTGAGCAGCTGCTTGACTCAAAATAGGAAGATTAATTGTACACTTCAACACAAGCGTTGGTATCTCATGTCACCATGAGATGTAGCAGACGACTAACCTCCCGATAGCGAGGCATTTTGAAATCACACTAGGTATGTTGTCAGTCTCAGCTAGAAGACTTGCTCAAATAAAGCTAAAGTCCAGCAAACTATCAGGGTGGCAAACCGAAACCGTGATCTAAGAGCATTACTGACGAAAATCTGTTAAAGGACTATGCTATATGTTGGAAAAATACTCTCCAAGAATATTCGAGTTCCATCAAAGCATCAGTTTCCACTCTTGCATAGGTGCTGACACAGTGAGAGCAGCCAATATAATTGAAATAACAAAAAGACCAGTTGAACTCCTTGAGCAAACCATTCAACACGATTCGCTGCCAAGATCTTGTACAAGTCTTGCCAAAAGAAACATGATGTTACCGAGGCAATCCATCTAAGAGAAGGCAATAACACAACTTCCATACAATTATTTCAAGAATTTCCGAGGTCTAATGTCATCTTCCAATTAAACCTCCTTATGGATGTATTTTATCCATCATTCATCAGTTTATCAAGTACCGCATTCAGATCGACTGATTGTCCATCCTCTATAAGCTTTTCAATTGCAGCACGTACGTGCTTTCTTGAGAACCCCATTGTGGAAACTCTATCAACCACATCATCAATGGGAACACGGATTCCAGAGGTTGAACTTGACGTCCCCATAACACCAGAAGTAGCTGGTAGTGCATGAGGCAAAGGCCGTGCCGTTGGTAGGCGTGGGTAATCGCTTTCACCATTTGGTGCAGAGGTAGGAACTGGTGATGGATTCATTGGAGGGCGATCATAGCGAGACCGTGATTCCAAGTAACCGTAAGCCTCACTGAAGTGAGGGCCAGGAGGGCCATAAGCAGAAGGATATGGCGCCTGCCCTGAACTGGCCCTACTCGAAGGTGGTTCATAGATCTGAGGGGGCTCATAGAAGGGCCGAGGTGCAGGGAGGACAGCTGGTGGCTGGGGCACTGTGGTGAGAATCAGGAGGGTACGGTTGAGAAGGAAGGTAAGGAACTGTTTCCTCTTGGCGATGTGATGGATACAGAGAACTTGAAGACGACCTGGAATGTGGTTGGTTCTGCTGGGGTCGCTGAAGGTATGGCGGTGGACGAAGGTTTCCGTTTGGAGAAGGTGCTTGCATCATGTCAGGTGTCATTTGACAGTGATAAGGAGGTTGGACTGACTGCTGTGGTAAGTGGAATTGCTTTTCTTGAGGTTCATATGGTTGAGTTAGCAACTCATACTGCGAATGCAGTGGTGCCTCTGACAGAGGAGCAAGTGGTGATGGCGCATAGAAAGGAGATTGGCTTAGTGGGAATTGGGGAGGAGAAAGCTCACTAGGTGTTATATGTTGGGGAGGTGGCTGAGCATTCCGAAGAGGAGCATTTGGCGGTAGAGGAAAACCAGGTAGAGGCGATTGGTGTGGAGATACTTGGATAGCTTGGGGAACTGGAGGATTTACCTGCTGCCGTTCATAATCTTCTTGAGTGGATTTAGGGGCTTCTGGTACCTCAGAGTTTACTTTTGATAGCTGACGTTTTGAAAACTTTGAGCGTGCTTCCATAGCTTCCTGTTTCTCCTGTAGCATCTTTATACCAGCAATTATCTGCAAAGTCCTTCAAGTGTCAAATGTCAGATCGATAAAGCTAGTCCACGGAGATGCAAAACAGCATGCAAAATGGAAAACGAATGTTACAACAAGCAAAACGCAGACCATGCGTTGATGCATCCTTAGACATTGGTTCTACAAATAAACTCATCCCCAAAACTGGCATACTTAAATTCTACTGTGCACCACTACATTCTCAACTCGACCTCCCCCCAGTGGCAGAAAGCAAGGAAGTGGAACCAAAACCGAGAATATGAGTCATTTTGGGGATAACTAACAGGATCATACAATGCCCAGAAGTACCATCAGTCTTGTTTTTCAGTTAACGCTTTCAGTCTCTTTTCTCTCTCCATGGAAGAAAGCGAGGTGGTTACACATTTGATACAACAACAACAAAGCATTTTCCCATCTAGATTCTTTGTTTTCATAGAGATCGGTCATGTGCTATGCTAACCGTTAACTCAACAACAAAAAAGCTAAATCATGCTTTATTGTTTCCTTGCAACACTTTTGTGGGGGTTATACATTTGATACACAAAAGAATTCATCAATGAAGTGCAGAACTGATCTAAACAGGAAGACGGTGGAAATATTGATAATTGTACTCTTAGGAAACATTACCTCTCCTAGAACACTTTCCAGCTGTCTCAATTTTTTATCAATGCTTCTGTGATGACTTGCAACTGACAGTTTCAACTCAGACTGAGAACCCAAGTTGGTGAGTTCTTCTCTCCAGCTCTGCCAAACGTGCATTGATACCCTCCGTAGTATGGAGAATGTTATCGAAGATCGACTTCAATGGTTGGTCAATCTCAGACACTTCGGATTTATCATCAGCATCAGTATCCTGCTCATTAGATGCTTTCATTGGTTCACCCAAACTCTTGTCCTGGAAAAGATCAACAGAGTAAAAATTACAACAAATAAGATTAATATCATAAGGCACAAAAACTTACATTATCTCTTCAAATTAATTAGCACAATCCCATTGGGTCCACATCCTTATGGTTATGGATGTCGTGAGTGACTAGGTTATCTATCATTTACCTGAAAATTTAGATCAGGCAAGACACACAATTACTGTATTCTTGAACAATTAACAGAACACTAGTTATCTTGCATCTTACTAGATGCACCACATGAAAGGTTAAGTTCATTTTTCATAAACCTGGAACATGAAAACAATAGAAGATACTTTTTCCTTTACAAGCTAAGAGAAAGATGATCAAATTAAATACAAGGAACTATTAGTCATCAGATACCAACTTGGGTGTATGACTTGCGTATACGGTATACCGGGAAGAAAATTGCACTGTATCAATTGACACCTCTGCTGCCCGTAGGTAATAAAAGCTGGGTTCCACGTTGGCTTACACTTAACCGCTAAGAATTCAGGAAACATTTATATCCACCGAAAGATGCTTACTATGGCATATAGAAGCAATCTCAAAAGATAAATGTTATGTACAGGAAGTCCTAGAATCAAATTTAACCTCTTCACGACTGTTCTAACAAAATTGTTCAGTACGATTTGACATCAACGATCGAATCGCTGCAGGCCAGCAATGGGAACCTAATATCGCAGTTGAGTTAGTAGAGAGAAAAAAGGATCATATCCTACCAAGTAAACGAAGCAAGTGAACAGACATAATACCAGATGGTAATACCAGAAAGACAAAATTGCTTAGCGATTATCCATATCTCCAAGCAGGAAACAAATGTTTCATTTAATTGAGGAGAAGCAAAAGCTAGAACTTGATAAGAAAAGGCGCCATTAGATTCCCCAGCAGGAAAAGGCGTCAATCTCGCCAAACAACAATATGCATCATAGCATCACTCTTTAATCAACATTTTGAAGTTGTCTCAAACTAAAACTGGTTATAAGCTAAAAAAAGATTAGTTCCCCACAAGCCGTAAAATATAAACGATACAAATCCTTCCTGGAACCAAACCAATAATAGACAACAAGTTTACATCACCAACATCAAGACCAACATAACTTCCTGCGTGAAACAATAGATTACACACATTTCAAACGTCAAAAAGCGACTAAAGATGATAATCCTACCGTGGGTGCTAACTTTGGCTTCAAATCAGACGGAGTTGAAATAGGCGAAACAGTATATTTCGGCTCAACCGGCTGAAAATCGTAGTTAGGCAGAATATCATCCTTCTTCAATAGCTCAAGGAACTCGTTCTTTTGTGACGCCGATAGACCCATGACTTGCTTATCCATGAACTCTGTTGCATTCATCGTCACCCTATTCGTTCATCTGATTGAAATGGTGGCGCAAGAGATCGATCTTTCGGCGGTTCGACACAATCGACTATTCTAGAGAGAGAGAGAGAGAGAGAGAGAGAGAGAGACGGTTTCCGGTGTCGGAATTTCATTTTTCAGCGACGCATTTCAAATTGGATCAGACGAAATTTGTTCTCAATTCTGACCCAAAACAACACTAGCCAAAATTCGTTTCCGAATCCAAAAAAAGTTTAACAAATTGCACAAACCTGCATCCATAGCAATAGCTCTCCTCGCTAGGGGGCTCGGATCACATGTTGAACGTACTGAGTTCAATACCTGGGGTGTGCATACCTCGATTGGGCCTCACCGTTTTAACAAAACTATTCGGCAAACCTTTTCCTTTGTTTTTCACGATTAATGCAGTGAGACTTTGATTCGATGATCCTTATGCAGATTAGGCAAAGTCACCATTTTAACCAGAAAATGTAAATATTGGTATATAAAATTGGGGGAAAAACTGAAAGGTTCCTGTTGAGCTTGTGTTGGATCTTTGGATTTCATTTCAGGGATGGTGTTGACCTTTGTGTTGGATCTTAGGGTTCCAAATTTAAGTGAGGATCAAAGAGTAACCAAAACCTAACTGAAAACTTCTAGGTGGTTTCTTGCAAGAGATCTTTTTTGACTTTTTAATAGTATTTTATTCTAAAAATTTGATTTTGACCTGACCTTATCTGAGTTGTGTTTGACCCATTTGCAAAATGGGTTGAATCGATTTATGTGGGGTCAAATAAATGTTAAATATCTCAATTTCTTTAAATTGTGATTTTCTTTTGTTGGTTTCAAAAGATGTTAAATCGTTGAGGAGAGAGATGATGAAAGGAAGTTCCAATAAAAAAGTATAAAATAGAGGAAGAAGAATAAGTCTATAAACAAAGTATTTAAGACTAACTACCTATAGGAGCCAGCTATAGCCTAACCATCTACCACTCGCGGGAAAGAATGATCTATGTTGAATTAATTTGTAGTACGACCCATGAAAAGAAATAATCTATGTAGCTTATCTCATTTAGTCCATGTAGCCAACCCCGTCTAGTATGAGAAAATGCTTAGTTGTTGTTGTAGTTGTTATTAGTTGTAGATGGAAAATTTTCACTCCAAGCCTATGTAGAGACTTGAAGAGAAACTTTCAATTCTATTTCGTGCGCGAGCATGTCAGCTAGTTTCTAAAAACTAGCAAAAGTATGAATCCGACTTAGCGATTGTAGCTAAGCGGGCTCTTTTCGCTTTAGGCCTTCTTCAACCAATACTCAAGGGTCAGCCTAAGCGCTTAATGATTCCAAATAGATAGGTGATATTCCAAACTCACATGAAAACAAAGTGTTGCAAAGTGACAAACTAGTGCACTTAGTTTTCAAGTTCAAAATGTACAAGTTCTTAAAAATAGAAAATTATGTTTTCAGGACTTGTTTTCTGAATTATTTTGAGTGCCCTCAAGACCTCCAAAAATCACCAAAATTTTACAAGACTAAGCTCATATGTGAAGAGTCTAGGACACTTTTCAGATTTGAATTCGGGATTAGGATGTTGCAAAATTAATTCAATGAAATGCCTGTACTCAAACACCCAAAACTGTTTTATCATAGAAATATATAGGTTCAAAGATGAGCTTGTATCACAGTCTTTAGAGTTCCAATGAATCAAGAATCACTGATTTTGGATGCCTACAAACAGAGTTATGAGATAAATACCCAAACTCTATTGTAGGAAAACCGAATGGACAGACAGTTTATAATTTTTTTGTTGATATTGCACTGTTTTAATTATGTGGTTGCACGATCCTAAAATTCTTAAAAATTTTATCAGGAGTGGGCCTGTGTGTGTACATATAGTATGCAAAAGTTAGGAGGGTTTAGAGCAGTGGTTCGAAAATGAAAAATCAGACAATCAACGTATGCAATAATACTGAAAATCAATTTTCAAGTTTTAGAACATACGTGATGCAAAACTCACGCGAATCAAAGTACAACAACACAACATCCCAAAATTAAATGCTGAAGGAAAATGAATTGAAATGTATCTAATAGCTTAAACATAGAGCGGAGAAGAAGATATAGAGTATTTATAGCATATATTAGGGTAGAATCAAGAACTCAAACATATAGAGTACGTAAGCAAAAGAAAAAGAAATTTCAGCACATCTACTTCTATTACATCATGGGGGAGACAAAGCTCCATTAATGCAACTCCTTTTCAATTGAATAATGAGAAGAGATGGGGATTTAATAAGTTTAGAACCAGCATTTACCTGGATTCCCAAGGAGATGCCCTCCAAAGATGGTACTCGACCCTCTTTTTTCCTTCTTTTCACTCAATTCTCTTACTTAAACCCAAGAGCCTTGATCGTAACACCCTCTTCCCTCTCTAAGCCTCTCCCTAGCAGCTTATCCTCTCACTCAAGCAGCCAAAAGTGCAACAACCTCTCCAGAAATTCCAAGATGTAGAACCCGCCCCCCTCTTGGCCTCATTTATAGGCCAAGGGGGGCCTTTCTAGGCCCTTCCTTAGAGCGGGTAGCCTAAGATCCAAATTGATCCAATTCTTCATAGTCTTCACGTGAAAGAGAGAGGGGAGTGGTTTTCTTTTGGTCAGCTATGGATCAACCCCATGTAGGCTGGTTGTGGATTTGATTGGGTGCACCTAGCCATGGCCGGCTAGGTGCTTGTCGGCTAGGTGCTTGAGTCCTTACTTCTAATCGGCCGGTCCTTGCTTCTTCAAGTGGCTTGCATTTGTTGATTCCTTCACTTGATCAAGACTAGGTAGGAAGGTGATTTGATAAATTTTGGCTCAAGGATATAGGGTGAACAAGGCTAGAAAAATCCAATATTGGTTGAATTAAAACATTCAGTTCAAACAAGGCTTAATGTTTAATTCAAGATATTTATGTCTAGCACTAGGTTTAACTGGGTTGGGTTTGATGAGGCCGTCCACTTTTGATTTGATCTTGAGTGAGGATATTGTTTTGACTTGATCTCCACCCTTTGTGAAATCGTCTATACCTTGAAATGGGCCCTACCTGTCAACCTGCTTTACTCCAATCCTCTAGGCTTTACACTTTCAACTTTATTTAGAAACCTTTTAAAATCTTTATTTTAAAGACTTTAAAATTTTCATTTTAAAGCTAAAAGATTTAAAACAAGTCAGCTTTCGAATTTTGGAGTATTTTCAGAAATTTTTTATTTAAGGTATTTACAGATGCCCCTCTTTAGCATTAATTCAAATTTATTTGGATAATAGCAAAGAAGAGAATACCCTTTTTTATTTACTTCCAAAATTATCTTGAGAATATAAATCATCATACATTTCATAAAATCATTTTTCTTGGATTATAGAGGGGGGATTTTAGCCAAAGGAAACTTGACACACATTAGGTGTTAGTCGTGAACATGAACATGCATGGACGACTTTAGATGTATGCATGCATGGTGTATGTGATACAAATGAAGTGTGAGGTTTTAGAGACTCACTTAAGATCTGGGTGAGCTTGGGGAGAAGCCTATGAAGGCCGGCTATCCCAAATAAGACAATCCCGTGTCGTTTGACATTTTGGGTTTTCAAAATTCATTTTCAAAAGGGAACTCTTTTTAGCTTCAATCAAAAGGACTTTCAATCTTTTATATTTCTCCTCATTTGGGTTTCAATACCTACTACTTAGCAGAGGTTTTTGTAAGAAATTTTGGAAAACATTTCAAAATTTCATTTTCCATACAAGAAAGTCTAATTCTCAAACAAAATGAAATCCAAATAAGTAGATTTTATTCCTACTTTAGGATTTTCATGGATAAACCTTTTTCCATTGGAATTAGTTACAGAGATTTGGGAAAGAATTAACACGGTCCCTTCTGAAGTGTCCCGTGGTTTAAGGCAAAGAGATGGAAGATTGCTCCTTTTGAGCTTTGACTTTTCTATCAATATGGAAGGCCTCCTTTTTTTTTTCTTTTTGGAGGATTTTTTTGTATTCCCTCTTTCTTTTTTTTCTTTTTCATTGAAAGAGAAGACCTCTTTTGGGGAAATTTTTGTATTCCCTTTTTCTATTTGAAAGGAAGACTCTTTCGGAGGAGTTTTTGTATTCTCGTTTTCTTTTCATTTTGCCAATTTTCCTTTTGGAAGAGAAGTAAAATGGGGGAAAACTTATTCCTTTAGCTACTCGATTTAACCAAGATCATCCTATTTCCTAATAGCATCTGCCATTTGAAAATATTTTGCTATATCAAACCAGGCTTCATTTTGTAAGTCAAAGATTTTTGAAATGTTACCAAACGATTTTGAAAACTATACTTTTCATAAAGCATCGATTCCCTCATTCAGGGTCATGCGATCAATCTTGATCCTTCTTTCAAGAAGTTCAAAGGAGATTCATTTTAAAATCTTATCGAAAGAAATTTAACATCGACCCTATACATAATATTTTTTCAAGTATTGGGCATTTATAGGGTCTACTAAATTTCTACTCTCAACATTAATCAACCAATATGCATTGTTGGTGGTTGTTCCCCTTACAACATAGGGATCATCCCACTTGGGATGCCACTTTCCAAGTGGATGTGGGCCACGATGGTGGATAATTTTCAATACAAGGTCTCTCACTTTGAAGTGGCGAGCCTGTATGTGCTTTTCATAATGTCAGGCTATCCTTTACTGATATGCATGTGTATGATCCATGGCAAGGAGCCTCTTCTCATCTAATAAGTCAAGTTCAACCATTCTAGCATGTTGTAAAGCCTCTATGGGGAGGTCGAGTGCAAGTGATGTATGAAATGAATGTAATTTGGTATGAATGGGAAGTATGACATTTGTATCATAAACCAACTCAATTGGTGTGGCATTTGTGGGTGTTCGGATGGAAGTCCTATAAGCCCATAAGGCTTCATCAAGCTTCTCATGCCATGTCTTACTTTTTTCTAAGGTTTTCTTAATGATGCCTATGAGAGTTTTGTTTGTGGCTTCGGCTTGGCCATTGCCTTGAGGGTAGTAGGGTGATGAGAAGTGTTGAGTTATGCCATAGGTATTACATAAATTTTTCATCTTCTCATTCTTGAAAGGGGTACCATTATCCGACACTAGGTCTCTTGGAACTCCAAATCGAGCAAAGATATTTTTCTTAATGAATGCCACTACATGTTGTCCTTGGATATTAGCCAAGAGGTAGCTTCAACCCATTTAGAAAAATATTCGGTGGCTGCTAAGATAAACCTATGTCCATTGAATGCAATTGGGGAGATGGGTCCTATAATGTCAAATGCCCACATGGTGAAGGGCTATGGGCTTATAATGGAATGCAAGGTGGACGATGGGATATGAATGGTATGTCCATGTACTTGACATTGATGACATTTCCTAACATGATCATGACAATCTTGCTTAAGGGTAAACAAAAGAAACCCGGCCCTAAGCATCTTCATGGCCATCATATTTGCATTGATATGGCCTCCACATTCTCCATCGTGGAATTTATGCATTATGGTCCTAGCCTCATCAAGGTCTACACATCTCAACAAGATGCCAGTAAAACTCTTTTTATAAAGAATCCCTCCCAAAATCACATATCGGGTTGAAATTTTTCGAATAAAAGCTTTATCTTTAGGAGAAGCAAATTCAAAAAATCCTCCATTTTCTAAAAAGATTTTAATGTCTTGAAACCAAGGTTTTTCCATGGAATTTTGGTCATTTTGGCAAATCTCTAAATCATGGGTGAGTGTCAAATTTCTAAGGATTGAGTTCCCATGGTGGGATCGACTCTTAGAGATGATCCTAGGGATGAGAGGGCATATGCTATGGTATTGTCCTCTCTACCTATGTGGGTGAGTGTGCATGATTTGAAAGAACCGATCAATCTAGTGGCCAATTCGTGGTATGGTATGAGTTTTTCATTTTTGACTTACCAAATTTTCGAAACTTGGTTTATAGCAAGCATAGAATCTCCAAAGACTTCAATACATGATGTCCCTAGATTTTTCAAAATTTTTAGGCCTTTTACGAGTGCTTCATATTCAGCCACATTATTTGAGCATGAAAAATCTAATCGAATGGCAATTGGGATTTCTCCCTTTTCAGTGGATATGAGGATGATCCCCACACCTACCCCTTGTTGATTCTTTGCTCCATCAAAATACATCTTCTATATTCGATATTCATTAAAACAATTTGCTAAAATATGGTTTTGAAATTCATTTGCAAAGATGCCTTCATCGGGCATTTCATCAAGTATGGGATACATATCTTCAAGAGGCAATTCGGCCACATGATCGACTAAGGCTTGTCCCTTAATGGAGTTTTGTTGAAACTTTAAATCATACTCCATTAAGATGACCTGCCATTTACCTAACCTAACCGTTAGGATCTGATCGGAAGACTTATGAGCAGTAGTCAATCCCTTACTGTTTTTTTAAACAAGTGCTTGATTGGATCAAGCTTAGACACTATCCAAATTTCATGATCTAGGAAATACTGTCTAAACTTTTGGCAAGACCATACTAAGGTCAAGCATATTTTTTCCATGGCTTGATAATTTCTTTCATATGCCAATAGAGTTTTCGAAAGGTAGTAAATAACATACTCCTTAAGACTATCATCCTCATATTGAGCAAGTAAAGCACCCAATGCATTCGTATGAATGAAAATATAAAGCAATAAAGGTTTTCCTTGCTTTGGAGGTTTTAAAATTGGAGGATTTACCAAATAAGTTTTTAATCTTTCAAAAGCTTTTTGGCAATTAGAATCCCATTAAAATTTAACCCCTTTTCTCAAATGCCTATTGAAAGGTTCACATCTTGTTGCTAAATTGAAGATAAATATCCTAATGGCTTGGAGTCGACCTTGGAGGCTTCGGATTTGGGTTAAGTTGGAGAGTGGAGGCATATCTATGATGGCTCGACACTTAGAGGGGTCGACTTCTATGCCCATTTGGCTCACCATGAACCCTAAGAGTTTTTCCGATTCCACTCTAAAAACACATTTTTGAGGGTTTAGCTTCATTTTATAAAGCTTAAGTCTTTCGAAAACCTTTTACAAAGATTCAATATGTGTGCATCGGGTTTTTGATTTTACCAAAAGATCATCCACATATACTTCCAAGAACTCATCAATTTGATCATGGAAAATAGTAGTCATGGCTCTTTGGTATGTGGTACCAGTATTTTTTAAACCAAATGGCATAACGGTGTAACAGTAGTGCCCCAAGTTGGAAAACCTCCAGAATATAGAGATTATGGCAGAAAACCTACAGACTATGATAGTAATGTGGCAACCATATCTGAAAAGAAAGCTAAAATGAATCCTATAGATGAAGTAGCAGAATTGAGGAAACAGATTGCAGAAATTGAAACACATCTACGGGATCAACCTTCAACCTCTTCATCAAAGACAGAATTGAGTCCTCCTACCTCCTACAATATTAATGGTAATTACTCCCTTAAAGACTCTATTTTTTCTTGTAATTGGATAATAGATTCAAGGGCTACCGATCGTATGGTAGGAAACAAGTCTAATCTTATGCAGTATGAAGTGACTTCAACTCCTCAGTATGTGAAAGTAGCAAATGAATCCTTGATTCCTATGGAAGGAAAATGTGTAATTCAGAAGGATAATCTCAGACTTAATTCAGTGATATATATACCGAAATTTTCAGTAAATCTACTTTCAGTAATTTCCTTGGTTAGATATATGAATTGTACAGTTACATTCTCTCCATATGGCTGTGTTTTTCAGGATTTGAAGACAGGAAGAATCTTTGGTCGTGGTGATCTACACAATAATTTATACGTACTATCTGAGGATCAGAATTTAAGGCAGAAAAGAGCATTGTCAGCAATTACTATTGAAGAAGAAATAAAAGTTTAGCATAGTAGATTAGGACACTTGCTTGTTTCAAAAATTAGAGAGTTTGTCTCATTTTCAATTCCTAGTGATGTGATTATTCAATATGATGTATGCCAAAGAGCAAAACATCATAGAGCAACTTTTCCTAGTAGTGAATCAAGATTTGTTGTTCCTTTTGAGTTAATACATTTTGATGTTTGGAGACCATGCGTGATACCTTCATTGAGAAATTTTAAGTACTTTGTTACTTTTATTGATGATTTTTTCAAGCTTACTTTTGTTTATCTGTTGAAGTCTAAGTCAGAAATATCTTCTATATTTCCACTTGTTCATAATCTTATTAAGACCCAGTTCAGTTATACTATTAAAACTCTCAAATCTGATAATGGTGAAGAATTTTGTAATACTCAGTTGGAATCATATCTTCAAGCTCATGGCATTATACATCAGACTTCTTGTGTTTACACTCCATAGTAGAATGGCATAGTAGAAATAAAGAATAGACACATTTTGGAAATTGCTAGAACCTTACTTCTTGAGCACAGTGTTCCAAAATATTTTTGGCCAGAAGCAATTCTTACCACCATATATATCATGAATCGAATTCCTACTGTAACTCTTGCAGGAAGGTCTCCATTCAAGATGATTAAACTCGAAGGTAATCCGTTTCACATCATTCCTAGAATATTTGGATGTGTTTGTTATGTACATGTGCATCAATAGTTCAAAGATAAACTTGATTCGAGGGCGATAAAGTGTATCTTTATTGGATACTCTTGTGAAAAGAAAGGGTATATTTGCTATGATCCTAACTCTCATAGAAAGTATATTACTATGGATGTAACTTTCTTTGAAATGACTCCATATTACAGAAATTTAAATGATGCTTCTAATTCTAGTTTTGAAGAAAAGTTGTTTTACTGAGGATTAGTACAAGTGAAGGATCAGTTGAAGAAAAGCTTCTTGTAAAGACAGATCAATCCTCCGAAGAAAGCAAGATTCAAATATACAGAAAGGAGGAGAGAAATATATTTGGGCACAGACAAACAGATCCTATGGATCAAGGAGAAGAAATAGTATCAAATTCAAGTAAAAATATAGAGACAACAGGAGATCAACACCTAGAAGACTCAGATATTCCAATTGCACTCAGAAAAGGGAAGAGATCATGCTGTAAGTATCCAATTTCCCAATTCATTTCCTATAATCGACTATCAAAAAGTTATTATAATTTTGTGCTAAAGGAAGAAGTACATCAAGTTCTGAAAAACTACTTCGAAGCATCTAAGAACAAGGAATGGGTTGAAGCTATGAAGTCTGAAATTTAAGCATTGGAAAAAAATTAAACTTGGGAACTCAGTGATTTACCAGAAGACAGAAAAGCAGTCTCATGCAAGTGGGTATATACAATTAAATACATAGCAAATGGTTCATTAGAAAGATACAAAACAAGATTAGTAGCTCGTGGATATAGTCAAGCTTATGGGATAGATTATGAGAAAACATTTTCATCAGTCGCAAAGCTTACATCTATATGAGTTATTATTAGTATTGCAGCTCAAAGAAATTGTGAAATGTGGTAATTGGATATTTCTATAGGGAGAACTTAAAGAAGAAGTCTATATGGAGTTACCACCTGGATATCCGAATCCTAAGAAACAAGTCTGCAGATTAAAGAAAGCTATTTACGGATTAAAACAATCTCCAAGAGCCTGGTTTGAAAAAATTTAGTAGCAGTATTATAAATTTGGGATATCGAAAGAGTGTGAGTGATCATACATTATTCTTTAAAAAGGGAGATAGGTTGACACTATTATTAGTATATATGGATGACATCATTGTAATCGGTGATGATATCGAGGAAATCCAAAGATTAAAGGAAGATCTTCATCGGCTATTTGATATTAAAGATCTTGAAAGATTACATTATTTCTTAGGCATTGAGGTAGCCTACTTGGGTAAAGACATTTTTTTGAATCAAAGAAAATATACTTTAGATCTGCTCCAAGATGTGAAGATGAAAAATTGTAGACCTACGTATACTCCAATGGAAGTAAATCATAAATTACATATGGAGGATGGAGCTGAGAAAGTTGATATAACAAAATATCAACAATAGGTTGGAAAACTGATATACCTGATTATTACACGCCCAGATATAGCCTATGCAGTGAGTATAGTAAGTACATTTATGCAATCTCCATCAAAACATCATATGGATGCTGTGTTTCATATATTATGATATCTGAAGACAACTCCAGGACATGAGATTACTTATAAAGCTAATGGTCACACAGACATTGAGATTTATATAGATACTGATTGGGCAGGTTCTATTGAGGATAGAAAGTCAACTATAGGATATATAACATTGATTAGAGGCAATACAGTATCGTGGAAAAGTAAAAAACAGTTTGTTGTAGCAAGATCGACAGCTGAGGCGAAATACAAAGTAATAGCATCAAGTATTTGTGAAGAAAAATGGTTGCGTTCCTTACTAATGAAAATGGGCTTGTTTGCAGAAAAACCAATTTCTATATTCTGTGACAGCAAGGCAGCGATACAGATAGCCTCAAACCTAGTATATCATGAGAGGACAAAACATATTGAAATAGATTATCATTTTATACGAGACAATGTACATGTAGAGGAATTTCAGTTATAACATGTGCAATCAGGACATCAATGTACGAACATTCTAACGAAAGTAGTTCCTAGGGATCTACTTCAGAGATTGTGCAGTAAGTTGGGAGTAACATCTATCTTTCACCCAACTTGAGGGGAGTGTTAGTGTAGTATGTTAAGTTTTTTGTTTAAAAGACGTGTATTTCAAGTGTAAGTGAAGTCTAGGAGTTTACACCCAATGGATCGGATAAGATCCATTGGGAATCATGTCTTGTTAGTAGGGGTAATTTTGTCTTTTAAGTTAGAATAGGATTAGTATAAATTATGTTTTGTAATTAGGGTTGAAACAGAACAAGAGAAATAAGAAACAGACGGCTGCCCAGTGAAGGGGCCGATTCTGCCCAATTCCAATATTGATTTGACTGCTTATTTTATTATGTTTCTTATTGTTATTTGATGAAATTAAACACTTACAACTTACGGTTTAACCTGTTCTGAGCGATGGCTGGAATTTGAAGAACAATGTCTATGACATTTTTGATAATGTTCCAGATAAGTAGTTCCCAGGCTTTAAAGAGGTACTTTTGTTATGTTTTTTGAGTTGTTTTCTCGTTCACACATTAAATGCAGCGAGGTCGATGACTTATTTTTGCAGACTGCCTGGTTAAGGTGTACCCTGGAGAGAAACGAAATCATTTTTGTGCCTAGTGGCTGGTACCATCAAGTGCAGAATCTGGTATCCTTATTAAGCTTTTTTCTTTCCCGTATAGTGAGAACAGTAACACGGCTTCTACTGCATGATAAACTTGAATGCAAGGAACAACGGCCTAGAAAGAAAAAGAGTTTCAGTCTTATTCAAGCCCTTAGATATGTGCTTCCAGTTAGGAGGAGAATCTGTTCACGCATTTCTTGTATTAATATGCTTAGTGAGTGGGCCTTGACATTAATGATTAATATAAGTTAAATTCGGTATATGACCAATTGACAAGTTGATGAATCAAACAACTTCATGGAGGGGTATAAGGCCAATATTACAGGATATTTTAATATGTTAAATATAAGCTAATATCTATGTGGTTGTTGATAATTTTAAGTCCTTGCTAGATAGAAGTTGCTTTTGTCTGTTGGAGGAAACATTTTCTTATGACTTGTCTTTTCATTTTCTACGTTGGAAACAGAGGGGGAAAGAGTTTTACCTTTGTGTGTGTGTCGTAGAGATGCGAGCATTGACTGGCTTCTGCAATGGTGAATGTGGATGACGCAGTTTGTATCTAGGAACTGATATTGTCAACACAAGTATGACATCGGACTGGTCATTGTAGCATCACATAAAATGAGTCACCTCAAGCGTGTATGTTCAACTTGAACTTATTCAGCGTTGCATTCTGCCAACAGGTTATCATGTCCACTGCATGTGGTAGAACTTCAGCTAGATATTTACCCTGTGTTTGTTCCTTTCTAGAGTTTTCTTTTGATTATTTTAATTGCTGATTGGTATCTCCTAACTCCGCCCATGTAAGGGATCACCCTTGCATTGCCGGTCCCAAGCCCGGATAAAGGAGGAGGGTTGTGTTAGGCTTTCGACAGCCAACGTAAAACTTCGTCGGATTTTATAACATGGATTACAAAAATTATGAGCATTGCTTTGGGGCGTCCCCGCCTAGCAACGTGCTGCAGAGCCCGAATGCAGTAATAAGTTAGCAAGGGCTACTATATTTTCACCCGAATGTAGTGAATCAATTACAGAGATGGTTCCCACATCATGAACGGGTGTGGGTAAAGAAGTTAGTTCCACTACATTGCCCGAATGTAGTTAAAAATTTTCAGAGAGGGTCTCCACATTTTGATTATGGACGGATGCAAGGGGTAAGGAAGCTAGTCCTAGATAATAAGATTCATATTAGTTCTTGGAATATCGGAACATTATCGAGTAAGCTAATGGAGGTGGTAGATACTATGATTCGGAGAAAGATTCATATTCTATGTTTACAAGAGACAAAATGGGTTGGAGAAAAAGCAAAGGAGATAGAGGATACAGGTTTTAAATTATGGTACTCAGATAAAGAAAAGACTCGAAACGGAGTTGGTATTATCATAAATAAAGATTTAAAGGATAGTGTAGTAGACATACAACGATATGGTGATGGAATCATGACGTTGAAATTATTGTTAGGAGCAGAGGTTTTGAATATAGTTTGTGCTTAGACACCCTAAGTAGGACTAGAAGATAGTATAAAGACAACTTTTTGGGAAGAGTTAGATAAGATGATTCAAAAGATTCCACAAAGGGAGATGATTTGTTTAGGAGGAGACTTAAATGGACATGTTGGTAAAGAGACATTAGGATATCAAGGTATTCATGGATACTTTGGTTTTGGGGATATAAATGAGAAAGGTAGGGAGATTTTAAATTTTGCTATGGCATTTGATCTCTTTATAGTCAATACAATCTTCAAAAAATGAGATGAACATTTAATTATTTATAAGAGTTGCTTATCACAAACACAAATTGATTACTTTATTTGTAGAAAAAGATAGAGCGTGTTGTAAAGATTGCAAGGTAATTCCAGGAGAAAGCTTAACCACCCAATATCGACTTTTAGTTATGGATTTACAAATAAAAAAGTGGACAAAGAAGAAAGAGTGCATCGAGCTATTAGGACTAAATGGTGGAACCTCAAAAGCAAGAAAGAAGATATATTTAAACAGAAAGTCCTTCAAGGAGATGTTTGGAATTATGTTGGTATACCCTGTGATATGTGGAACAATATGGCTATACATATTAGGAAAGTGGCGAAAGATGTGTTAGGGGTATCTAAAGGAGGTGTACAAGCACAAAAAGAAGCTTGGTGGTGGAGTGAAGTAGTACAAAATAAAATCAAGGCAAAGAGAACATGTTACAAATTACATTATGCTAAGAAAACTAGTGAAACTTTAGAGGCTTATAAGAAAGTAAAGAAGGAAGCGAAAAAGGCCATAAGTGAAGCAAAAGCTAAAATTTGGGAGGACTTATATAAAAAAACTCAACTCAAAAGAGGGTGAAAGAGATATTTTTAGGATAGCTAGGGCTAGAGATAAGAAAACTAAAGATCTTAATTATGTTAGATGCATCAAAGACGAGGATGAAAAAATTTTAGTGACAAATGATGATATAAGAAATAGATGGAAAAACTATTTTTATAATCTTTTTAATGAAAATAAAGATGTAAGTATTAGCTTAGGAGAGTTAGCCAAATCAGAAAAGTATATAAACCACAATTTCTACAGACATATTCAAAAGAATGAAATCAAAGAGGCTCTTAAACATATGAAGGGTGGTAAATCGGTAGGACCAGATAATATTCCTATAGAAGTTACTATTTAATAAAATATGAAAAAACCAAAAGATGCCCGAGGAATGGAGAGCAAGTATACTTATACCCATATATAAGAACAAGGGCGACATTCAAAATTGTGTGAATTATCGAGGTATCAAGTTAATGAGCCATACTACAAAATTGTGGGAAAGAATTATCGAACGTAGGTTAAGACAGGTATCAAGTACAACAGAAAACCAATTTGGATTCTTGCCAGGTAGATCTACTATTGAAGTGATTCACCTTTTGAGACGTCTTATGAAACATTTTAGAGCAAAAAAAAAAGACCTTCACATGATATTTATTGATCTAGAAAAAGCTTATGATAGAATATCCAGGGAGGTTCTTTAGAGAACTTTGGAAAAAAGAGGTATCCCATTGACATATATTAACCTTATAAGAGACATGTATGATGGTGCAAAAACATGTGTGAGGACTCATGAAGGAACGATAGACTTCTTTGAAGTTAATATTTAATTACATCAAGGATCAACTTTAAGTCCATACTTATTTATAATGGTGATGGATGAGTTAACAAAACATATTCAAGATGAAGTACCTTAGTGTATGTTATTTACAGATGACATCGTATGAGTGGAGGAGTCTAAGGAAAAAGTTAATAGAAAATTGGAACTATGGAGAGAAACATTAGAAAGCAAAGGCCTCCGACTTAATAGAACAAAGACATATATGGAATGTAAGTTTGATCATTTGGTTACTTCAGAGGACATAGAAATTAAAATTGACACACGTTGCATTACCCAAAAGGAAAGTTTTAAATACCTGGGGTAAATTTTTCAGAGTGATGGAAGAATTGATGGAGATGTTACGCATAGAATTAATGCTGGTTGGTTAAAATAGAGAGGAGCATCAGGCATTCTTTGTGATAAGAAGATACCATTAAAGTTAAAAGGTAAATATTATAGAGCAGCAATTAGGCCTGCCATGTTTTATGGTTCTGAGTGTTGGGCAGTTAATCATCAACATCTACAAAAGATGTCCGTGACAGAAATGAAGATGTTAAGATGGATGAGTGGTCATACAAGAAAAGACCGTATACATAATGAGGTTATTAGAAACAAATTAGGAGTGGCACCAATAGAGGATAAAATGAGAGAATATCGTTTAAGATGGTTTGGACATATAGAAAGAAGATCAAAAGAAGAACCGGTATGAAAAACTAAATTTGGAAAGTATTAAAAGAGCTAGAGGACGACCACAAAAGTGTTGGAAAGAAACAATAAAGAATGATCTAGCTTATTGTGAGTTAACTGCTAACATGACACATAATAGGGATCTGTGGAAACAAAGAATCCATGTAGCCAACCCCGTCTAGTATGGGAAAAGGCTTAGTTGTTGTTGTTGTGATTGGTATCTCCTAGTAGCGATTTCCTAATTTCATGGTTGGGGAACACGTCTGTTTATGAAATTGTCATTAGTTTGTAAGGTTTCTGATATTGGCCTCCGCCCATTCCGGAAGATACAATTTCCATAAATCACAATTGGTTTAATGCGTACAACCTTTCCTGGGTGGTAAGCAGTGACCGAGGATCTGAATTTTGAGCATGTCAGAAGGATTAGAATGTTCCTTTGAAATGTCACAGTCTCTGGTTCTTCTAACTTGATTGATTCGACTTCCCCTGTTGCTTCACAAGAAGGTAGCTAAGCCATGGCCTGCACGTGCACCAAAAGAAAAACAAAACAAAAACCAAAACCAACCCTCTTTTTCCACACCAAGTCAGGTCTACATGAATCCTTAGTTTCTATTAACATTTATCTTATTTGATGCATGTATTTAACTTCAGAAAATGCAAGATGATGATTCATGGTTTCCTTCCAATACTCTTGAGGCCTTGCTTGCCCTCCTTTATGGTGCTCGTCATCTAACTTCTTATTCTATCTATTGGTTCCTCATTTTCCACACGACCAAACCATCTTAATCCATGGCTTGCACATGGAACTTGTCTATATAAGTTCTAGACATCACCTTACCGAACATGAGGGTTTGGAAGCGGTCATGTTGGGTGAAATATGGTTGCTTGTCCATCACGGTGCAAATATTTAATAAATTCTTGATGGCAAAGGAGTACATAGAGGACGTACGAGATATCTGTAATGACTTTGACGGTCTTATTAAAAGGAAATATGCATTGATCAACGAAATTTAACTTACAAAAGTGAGCAGATTGGAGGCATTCCTCCAATATGCACTTGCGGCTCCTTTAGGGCTGTCGACTGCCACTTTTTCTCTTACTAACTAAACCCTAGACACTATTATTTGTACTACCCTATCTAACTTGAATTTCTAAATTACCCCTGATTAGTACTAATTACTACTAAATAAACATGACACCCTAATACACTTAAATAACGATATTGCTAGACTTCCTTTACATCACACGTCTTTAACACTCCCCCTCAAGTTGGGTGAAGGATATTTATAACACCCAACTTAGATAATGTCTTCTTTAATTGTCTGCTGGTAGTAACTTTGGTTAAGAAATCAACTCTCTGTTTGATAGATTGAACATACTCCAACTTGAATTCTTGATTAGCAATCTTCTCTCTGATGAAGTGACAGTTGATCTCTATATGCTTGGTTCTTTCATGGTACACTAGATTAGAAGCCATCTGAATTGTTGCACTGTTGTTACAATATAGAGGTATAGAATGATTAGATGGAAATCCTAGTTCGCTGATCAACGAAGATACCCACTTTCCTTCACACATAGCTTGTGCAATGGCTCTGTATTCTGATTCTGCTGTGGATCTGGCAACCACTGTCTGTTTTTTACTCTTCCAAGATACAATATTACCTCCAAGTAAAGTAACATAACTTGTAGTTGATTTTCTGTCATCCCTTGAACTAGCCCAATCTATATTAGAATAAAGTTCAATGTGCAAATTTGATGATCGTGAATAAAGTAAACTCATTCCTGAAGTTGATTTTAGGTATCGAAGAATTCTATATACGGCATCCATATGATTCTTGGTAGGAGAGTGCATATATCTGCTCACAATACCGACTGCATAGGTAATATCAAGATGAGTAATGGTCAAATATATGAGCTTACCAACCAACTTTTGATATTTGTTAATGTCTTTGACTTCTTCACTATCACCACTGAACAATTTCTGATTAACTTCCATAGGAATATTACTTAGTTTACATTTTAGCATATGTGTGTCTTCAAGAAGATCCATTAAATATTTCCTCTGAATTAGGAAGATACCTTGATTTGAATAAAGAACTTCTATGCTCAAAAAATAGTAAAGTCGACTCAAATCTTTTAGATCAAATAATTTGTGAAGATGCTTTTTCAACTTGGATATCTCTTCGAGGTCATCTCTTGTGACAATTATATCATCAATATAAACCACCAAGTAAACACACATTTA
Source organism: Brasenia schreberi (assembly GCA_036023115.1). Taxonomy (NCBI): domain Eukaryota; kingdom Viridiplantae; phylum Streptophyta; class Magnoliopsida; order Nymphaeales; family Cabombaceae; genus Brasenia; species Brasenia schreberi. Next base: position 6,557,324 of record JAYKKT010000085.1, on the reverse strand, counting down.
TTCAAGAAGTACGACAATAAGACCGAATGATTCGCTTTACTCGTTTTATCCAAAATCCCGACAACGTAACCACCTTCCCAAACCAAGCTCGTGGAGATTGCTTTAGTCCATAAATTGCTTTATTGAGTTTACATACTGTATTAAGAGGCGTTTTTATCTTCATTCCTGGAAGAAGTTCCATATATACTTCTTCATTTAAGTCTCCTTATAAGAAGGCATTTTTAACGTCTAGTTACCATAGATCCCATCCCAAGTTTGCTGCCAAACTGAGAAGTATTCTTATTGAAGTCAGCTTAGCCACAAGTGCAAAAGTTTCTGTATAATCAATCCCATATGACTGGCTATATCATTTAGCAACCAATCTTGCTTTATATCTCTCCACTTACATTATTCTTATTGAAGTCAGCTTAGCCAAAAGTATTCTTATTGTACCATCTGCCTTGTATTTAATAGTAAATACCCACTTACATCCTACAATATTCTTATCAGGAGGTAGTTGTGTGATGGTCCATGTATTGTTTTTCACAAGAGCATTCAACTCTTCTTCAATTGCAGCTTTCCATAAAGGACACTTGATGACTTCTTTAAATTTTGAAGGAATCTTATGTTTTTCAGTATTCATAATAAAATTTTGGTATGTCTGAGAAGTATTGTTATACGAGACATAATCAGAAATAGGGTAACGTGCACATGTACGTTTACCTTTTCGAATAGCAATAGGAATTTCGAGATCATCTGTCTCTTCCACTTGAGGATTTGAGTTAGGAGAAATATCTTTAGTACTTGTATTAGGGGCTGGTTCTTCTTTAGTGTAGATAATGTTTCTTGATCCTCTCTTATACATCAAAATCTCTCCTTGCTTGCTGACTCCATTTCTATTCTCATCTGTATCTTCTTTGGCATCATCTGGGACTACTGGTAGGATACAACAACAACAACTAAGCCTTTTCCCATACTAGACGGGGTCGGCTACATGGATTCTTTGTTTCCACAGATCCCTATCATGTGCCATGTCATTTTATCCTCTATTGGTGCCACTCCTAATTTGTTTCTAATAACCTCATTATATATATGGTCTTTTCTTGTATGACCACTCATCCATCTTAACATCTTCATTTCTGTCACGGACATCTTTTGTACATGTTGATGATTAACTGCCCAACACTCAGAACCATGAAACATGGCAGGCCTAATTGATGCTCTATAATATTTACCTTTTAACTTTAATGGTATCTTCTTATCACAAAGAATACCTGATGCTCCTCTCCATTTTAACCAACTAGCATTAATTCTATGTATAACATCTCCATCAATTCTTCCATCACTTTGAAAAATTGACCCTAGGTATTTAAAACTTTCCTTTTGGGGAATGCAATGTGTGCCAATTTTAATTTCTATGTCCTCTGAAGTAGCCAAATGATCAAACTTACATTCCATATATTCTGTCTTTGTTCTACTAAGTCGGAGGCCTTTGTTTTCTAATGTTTCTCTCCATAGTTCCAATTTTCTGTTAACTTTTTCCTTAGACTCCTCCACTAATACAATGTCATATGCAAATAACATACACCAAGGTACTTCATCTTGAATATATTTTGTTAACTCATCCATCACCATTATAAATAAGTATGGACTTAAAGTTGATCCTTGATGTAACCCAATATTAACTTCAAAGAAGTCTGTCGTTCCTTCATGAGTCCTCACACATGTTTTTGCACCATCATACATGTCTCTTATAAGGCTAATATATGTCAATGGGATACAGTTTTTTTCCAAAGTTCTCCAAAGAGCCTCCCTCGGTACCCTATCATAAGCTTTTTCTAGATCAATAAATATCATGTGAAGGTCTTTCTTTTTTGCTCTAAAATGTTCCATAAGATGTCTCAAAAGGTGAATCGCTTCGATAGTAGATCTGCTTGGCATGAATCCAAATTGGTTCTTTCTTGTACTTGATACTTGTCTTAACCTACATTCGATAATTCTTTCCCACAATTTCATAGTATTGCTCATTAACTTGACTCAAATTCTGAATTAACACTCCTCAGTAAATCAAATACCTTTTTCTTAGGTCTCTGCATTTCTTTCAGTTTGGCATGAAGTGCATTTGATACTGGTGTAGTACTGAAGTTCATCCCAAAGTCCTCTAGGATTAGCATAGTAATCACTAATAGACCGTGAGCCCTGCTTACAATTCCTAATCTTTTCAATAATTTTATATTCTTTTGCTACATTCTTCTTCCGAGAATAAGCTTCTGAAACTGCACACCAGATGTCTGACACAAGAAACATAAATGTCTTAGCAATTGATGGAGTCATTGACTGTAGTAACCAAGATGATATTAGTGAATCTTCTCGTTGCCAAACAGGATAAAGAGAATCATGCATATCTGGTATAGGTGTCTGACCCATAAGGTGAGTCCATCTTCCCCTTGCTATGATAGCGAGTTCTACTGATCTAGACCATTCCAAATAATTTCTTCCATCTAATTTTGTTGTGGTAATTTCTTGCTCCTTTTTGATTCATATGATGCTCAGACATCATAGCTAGATTTTCAATTGTCTTGCCTTTACTCGCCATAGATATTCAATTCAAAGATATGAGTACACCTAGAAGGTGTGGTTTCCCAACAGAAATCTGTACCAATAATCTGTCCTTTCTAACTATAAAAAAGAAGAATGACCAATCAACTAATGTTGATTGGCAAATCTGGCCGATATCTGATTGTTGGATGATTGGTTAATCTGGCAAATCTGAAAAAAATAACTAATGTTTACCAATAAACAGATTGGAGGATTCTGCCTTCACGATTTCTGCTGGCAAATTTGGCCGATATTGGTAAATCTGGCCTTCACGATTTCTGCCTTCATGATTTTGTATGCCTTCACGATTTCAATGAACCAATGTCCAAAAAGGAATCTGTAATGTATTCTAATTGCAGCCAATATCTGAATGTATCTCACACATTCAAGAAATCAATATCACGAATTCTAATGGCAGCCGATAGTTAATATATGAATATGCATTCAAGATACCAATAACTGTTTTCCGAAAAATGAATCAGTAATGATTCACGCTGATTCAAACAATCGATCTCTGTTTTTCTTCCACAAAATGCATGAAAAGCTTGTTTCAATGATTTTCTTCGATCAACATCATTGAAATAAACGCCCATATAGGCTCTGATACCATATTAAAAGGAAATATGCATTGATCAACGAAATTTAACTTACAAAAGTGAGTGCGGCTCCTCTAGGGCTGCCGGCTGCCACTTTTTCTCTTACTAACTAAACCCTAGACACTATTATTTATACTATCCTATCTAACTTGAATTCCTAAATTACCCCTGATTAGTACTAATTACTACTAAATAAACATGACACCCTAATACACTTAAATAACGATATTGCTAGACTTCCTTTACATCACATGTCTTTAACAGGTCTATGCCAGCGAAATCTTGCTGCAAACACGGGTGAGAGATGTTGCTCACAACTGCTTTTCTCATTCCTCAACGTCCAGCTTATTTATATCTTGTTATTTTCAGGCATGTGATTTCTTCATGTTCCTCATCTGTTTCGCAATTGCAAACACAACCCAGCTTGATCAAGATCAACTCCTTGAAGATAAGTTATATAACATTATTTCTCTGACCAAACCACATCACCTTGTTTCTAATTTGTTATCTATACACAAAGTTGCGGATAGCATGAAGTCGCAGGAATTTTTCAGAGGAAATAAGCGTGGTAGTGAATTGGGTCAGAACGGAAGTGTCTCTCCAGACATTCAAAAATTATTCAAGGAAAATGAGTTTCAGGAGCTTAGCATGACTGTCAATAGAATATATGACTACGTAGCTTCGTCTGTGAAACCAGATGATGAAACGACAAAATCTGTATACACATCACAGAAATTTTCTACGGTGAAAGATTTGGAAGGTGATGCTGAAGAATCGGGCATCGCAGATGATCATAATTATGCAGAAGACTTGAGTTTCAACATATTGAACCCTGAAGATCTCATCAGATGTATTAATCGTGCTGTTAAAACTTTCAGGAGATCTGCTTTTGAGTTGGAACTTATTTACTAGCTTTGAAGTTTGCTGGTTGACTATGTTGGTTTTGGTTTGTTTGTCATCCTTGTATTTCACCAAGTCTTGTGAGAGCAGAAATATTGTGAATGAAGTGTGCCGAATCATACATGGAACTTAACTCACTGCCGGCTGCTCAGACATTGGTAAATTGGCAGGTCGTATCAAGTTACATAGCAATCGTGCACCCTAGATTTTCATGGTGCTGCTTGGATCCTGACCTGAAAGGAGCTCCCTGGAGTTGTCTCAGGTTTAGAAAGCAGATTGTCAAGCTGGTTCTACTCCTTTTCCAACACCTCCACAATTATGTGACATGAGTATGTCAAACTCAACATGAAATATCAATTTTCTACAGTTTGGTATTGAAAAATGATTTGCAGCCGGTCATGATACATCACTAGTTGGTGCAGCTTGTAACCCATGGCGGGCCTAGAATTTTTTTTCGGGTGAGGCGAAATTCAGTTGGTCCATTATAATTTTTTCAGAAAATTCGCAAGCATGGTATAGAATTTTGGATTGTTTTAGATATCAGGTGAGGAGGCGGCCAAGACTAGGTCTGCCACTGCTTGTGACACGGCTGAACCAAACCAAGAATGAAAACCAAGCCTTCTTCCACAATGAGGTCAGTTACATGGATCCTTAAATCGCCATCATGCTCTGTTTTGTATGCTCGTAACAGCCTCACATGATCTGGAGTGAAATATTCAGTTAAGTTCTTCAGTTTCTTATGGTGCTTTCTGAACTTTAATCATACAATTTACTGACTTTGTACACTGAGTGCCACAGAAACAGCTTCTTGGTTAATTGTGTTACCTGATCAGTTTACAAACAACATGTTTGCTACTTGAACTTAATGGCCAATGTATGCATCTGCATGCATGCACGCAGGCACACAGCTTATACTGGCATATCACCAATTTGGTTCCTAACCAACTTTATCTTAATCCAGGCACTCATGCTCAATCAGGTGGCATAAAGTCTGACTTCTGTTAACTGCAAACAGCTCTGAGATTCATGGGAGCTAAAGAAATTAGATTGCTGTTGTCCTCGATCTACCTTGGTTAAAGTTTCAGCAATTCATAAATGCTATATGCACCCCTTTTGATTTATGACTTGCCGAGACTGTACTCGAAAAAGGAGGCATAGTCATGCCACATGCAACCGAAAATGCGGAGTTTAAATAGTTCATGTAGCTGAAATCCACTAACAATGCAAGCTTATTAGTCAGCATATATTACTCTGCTTGCTCGTATGTCTCTCAAGACACCATTTATAGGACATTTATTTCCGATTTAAGTATAATATTTTTCACTTATTTGCAGGGTGTCATTAAGTAGTTGATGCATTGTTTCTCACAGTAAACCATGCTCTCCCTCCATGTGTGTTCACGTTGCAATTTTCTTTTTTGTTCTCTAATGCATGTTACAGTTTCTTCGGGCAGAAGTCTCAATATTAGCACATCACATGGAGAAATAACACAACACAAGCCGTTGTATATTCACTAACTTCTTTTCTAGAATTTACATACCATGAGAAGGTGGTATAGAATTAATTAATCGCTTCCTAAAAAAATAAAAATAAAAGTTTAAAAATGTACATCCTCAGAACTGACGAGGAAACCCACCCAAAAACCCATCTAAAAGAAAAAACCAAGCTTTTTTTGTTGTCATGGACATCTCACATTTCTTCCAGGACCCCCATAGTAGAATTAATTCCCCCATACCCTGTTGACCCCTCCTTGAATGACGTAGCAATTAAGTTGCCACTACCCATTTGAGTGTTTGTGTGAATCCCATAAGGTCTAGAGTTCACAATTTCTCCACCAAACTGCACCATACTAGCATGATCAGCAAGATGGCTGAACAACACAGCCGGCCAATATCCAACCAATAATCCAGATCCAAATTCCAACCACCAATTCCCATGCTTTGGATCCTGTAAGCACCACAAAGAAAGAAAAAAACAATTTATTCGGTTAATCAAATGAAACTAAAATAGCACATATAAATGAAGTAGACCATGCCAATATATATTAAATTGGACTTCAATTTTTTCAACAGAAAACAGTGCATAGGGTGGTGATTTTCTCTTCCTTTACCTACTTTTGAGCGTCATTTCTACAAAGCAGGTGGGCATTGAATTTGTTGAATGTATTTACAAAATCAGAAAGCAGACTTTCGAGAAGACAACTAAGGTCGTGGGGTTGGGTTCGAGTTTCCCTAACTGTGATACCAATATATATATGTATGCATATATCAGAGAGAGAGAGAGAGAGAGAGAGAGAGAGAGAGAGAGAGAGAGAGAGAGAGAGAGAGAGAGAGAGAGAGAGAGAGAGAGAGAGCACCCACCCACATATATATGAAACATGTTATGATGCCTATTCAAATACATTCGTGTAAGTGTGTGATTGTAGAATTGAGCGCTCGCCGAATCTTGTAAGATTCCAGAGTCAACTAGGGAGCTTGCTTCGTCACTCTTAATCGCCAGGCACAAGTTTTCTTCAAGGAGAATTAATTCTAAAAGCTCAAGAAGAGGATGTTGAAAAATGAGTTTCCTTTGTTTCTTCTTTTTAGATCTTTCCTTTTCTTGGTAATCCGTTTTCAATTGGGAGAAACGACTCCTTCATTTTCCTCTTAGGATCCTCATTGTCATAAATTCGAAAACAGAATTTTTTTTGTTAAACCATTTTGTAAACTTGTTTTTGGTGGTTAAAATGTTAGCCCATGAAAATAAGAAAGAGGGCCCACCTTTCCTAGGCTAACATGGCCACACTTATTCATAGGAAGTTATGTCTCCCACTTACCACTTAAACCGAATTATAATATAATGAATTCTTCTAACGATTCAATAACTTTTCTTATTGTATTTCAATTGTCCAACAATATAACCATCATGAGTTGTATTTATTACAGTTTTTCGTAATGAATATGTTTGCCGTATATAACAATTCAAGCACACTTTTAAGTTTAGTAGGTTTCTATTTAAAGTATGTTTTTCAACACAATCAAGCGCTTTAGATCTCAACTCCATGTGAATAACATACTTGAAGAACACGTTTTTCAATATGCTTTTAGTCAAGGGATTTGTTATAATGTTACGATTACGTAGATATGACATTGATATTTTATTATTTTGAACCATATCATGTATATAATGATGGTATTTAACTATTATATGCTTGCTTCTAGAGTTGTCAATTCCACTCTTTATAAAGCTTATAACTGCACTATTATCATAATATATAACAATTCTCATTGGTTATATCCAACTTCAAATCATGTATGAAATCATTTATTGAATCACACTAGTTACAATCATATTATAAGCAATATACCTAACTTCTTGTATATGCATGGTTATACATCTTTGTTTCATGCATAACAAAGAAACAAAACCACTTCAAAATAAGAAAATGTGACTCATGATTGACTTGAGGCCATCTTTGCTTTTAACAAAATCAGCACTTTAATATCTAACTACTTTTAATTCATATGCTTGATAGCATATAATTTTAAGTCCCTTGTCTCTTTTACATATCCTAAGATCCATTTTATTGTAACCGATTGTTGCCAATCAATATTACTTTGATATCTTATTATAAAACCAACAATAAAGCTAATATTAGGTCTTGTATACAATATAACATACATTAACTTGACAATAGCTTAAACATATGGGACCTTCAGTTTTTCTCATCAATGGGCTTTGGCCCCTTTAGCAATAGGTATACTTTTAAGCTTGCAGTCATCTATTCTAAACTTTTTAAGCATGCAATAAAGATATATATCTCTTGATTATGACAAAAGGGTCTTGATGCTCAATCATAAATAATCTTTATACTCAACATATAGGATGCCTCTTCTACACCCTTTATTTCAAACTTTGAATTCAAGTGTTACTTGGTTTGATAATCATATCATTATTGTTTGTAGTATGTCATCTACATATAAGGATAGAATGACTTCCACTATTCCATACATAAACATAGTAATCAAGTTCATTAGTTACAAATCTAAGTTCTATAATTACATTTTAAAAAGTGAGATACCATTGGCGATGTTATTCTTTAAGGTTATATATGAATCTTTTCAACCTATAAACTTTATTTTATTAGCCTATAACAATTCCTACTACTTCGCATGAACAATTTCATTAAGGTCACTATTTAAAAATCCTTGCATCTAGCTGTTGTAAATCAAAACCACAAAATGTTGCAATAGCTAGAATTATCCTAAGAGAATATAATCAACATAATCTCTCCTATTTTTGTGAGAAACCTTTTGAAACCATCTTACTTTGAACTTACTATTGTGCCATTAATTTTATATTTTTCTTTAGTACTCATTTATATCTAATTGCTTTTCTTCTTTCAAGCAAATAAGCCAATTCGCAAACTTGGTTTTCACTCTATTGATTAGCTTTTATCATCTATTACTTTTACCTAGTATGATGGCTCAAAAAAGCTCATAGCTTCTTGATAAGATATGTTATTAATCATTTCATTATAAGTCTTACTCAATAACTTACCTCCTTAGATAAATAAACCTAGTAATCCTTTAAATAGGATGGAGGAGCCCTTGATCTATTGTGGCCACTTAGTACAAGGGAAAATCACTTCAATTAGTATCTATGCATTAAGATGATAATTAATCTAGATCTACAAGATCAATAACATCCTCATCATCACTTGTAAGGATATTATTGTTAGAATCTTCTAAGAATTTGACATCCTTACTTTCTATTGGACCAATGTCCTTATGATAAAACAAATATCCCTTGAAACATTTTGATTATCAAATAAAGATACACTTCATTTCATCTAAGTCTTAAGGATGATAATTGATTTTTTGAAGCAAAAGTCTAAGAATTATCATGCTAGACCAATATATCTTATCTTTTATCTCACACATTCACATCAACAATAAAGTTACAATCAATATAAGCAGAAGAACTAGCTTTATTTTCAAAAATAGCAAGCTTAAGCAAACCGTGACCAGAAAAAATATTTAAAAAAGGTAATAAGATCTTATTTTCTACAATCTCTTTTCTAGGTAAAAACCTAACCTTAAAACCCTTCTTATCTAAGTTAGTAGGTGTATGCATTGGTCAGTTCAGTTCAATAACTGAATCGAACTGAAATAACCGAAACAACCGAAACCCAAATTCCTTTAAATTTGAAAACCAAACCCGAACCAAATTGTGTAGGTAACCGGACTGAACCAAATTATTTCGGTTCAGTTTTGTTATTCGGTTTACCCTCTATGACTGAATTCTTTCTCTATATACATATATACTTATACATTAACATATACATATATATATATATATATACATATACATATAGGTATGTGTATGTATATGTATATATGTGCATATATGTATAAATATATACACTATATACACATTTATATGTACATGTATATATATGTATGTGTATAATATATAGGTATGTATATGCATATATACAAACCTATATTTGGTTTTTCGGTTTTCAAACCTTAAAAATCGAACCAAGCCGATAAACCAAAATTTTATAAAAGTCTAAATGAGAATTGAACCAAAATAGAAATTTTGGTTTGGTTTGGTTATTCAGTTGTATCCAAATAATGCTCACCCCTAAAAGACAGGGGCATAAAAGATAACAAGATTGCATTTCTCTATATTCTTTTTCCCACAATCAATATATTAATCCTAAAGGACCCAACTCCTAAAATATTAGTATAAGTATTGTTTCTCATATAAATATGATGCTTCCTAGGTTGATATTCCTTTAGGTCAATAGCTTTATTCTTACTCTTTGCAATGTTCCAAGTAGCTCAAGAGTCTACCCATATTCCAAAGACATCACGATTCATATAGAGACATTCCGGCAAACATGTCTAGTTCCACTATGTCCAGAACTAGGGATTGTAATTGAATTGGCCATGGGCTAGTTTTGGTCTTGAATCGGCTATATCTATATTTAGGCAGAATGTAAATTACTTTAAGCTCCTATTTGTGCCCAACTTTTTGAGCATTTCCCTTATTTCTATTTTGGATATGGTAATCTCTCTTATAGTACCCCATCTCTCTACAGTTGAAATATCTTACCTTGAAAATGGATTTTTGTGAGTTTTTTTTTAATGTAGGACCCCCTTTTTGCCAAATTTCTCAAGCCTTTTGATTGGTTTCCTTTTGTTTTGGTGAGTTTTGGAACTAGACTTGGTATCATATTGAGTTAATAACAAATTCCCTTTTTACTCTTATTTAGGTGCTCTTGCTTAAGTATTAATTTCAATGGAAGTTCAGTTAGGGTGATGTTTGAATTAAGACTAAGTTCTGTCGTAACCATGTTTCATTAGGGTGGTTCAAAATAGTCAAAAATTGCATACTGTTAAGAAAGTTTTGGCTACATCTAAATCTCGGGTCATAACTAACATCTTATTTGTGTATTCAATCACACTAACTCATTCCTTCATCCTATAAAAATGTTACTGCTGAATGAGGAGCGGAACATATAGTTCATTTGTAGTTTCATACTTGGCAAATACTAAATCAAATATTTTTTTTGGTGTTTTGCACTAATTGAAGACTCTAACAAGGTCGTCCTCTATATTGGTCAACATGATAGTCTTAGTTAAAGTATCATTCTTAATAAAGGTAACTTGCCTTTTCCTCTATTGTTGCATTAGTTGTAACTCGTTTTCTTGCTTCGTTTAAGACATTGTCAACACCCTTTAGGGTTAAAGCTAAAAGGATTCTTCTGTTCAGTCCATTAATGTTTTCAGTTTTGTTTAACTCAGCGACACATGCTAGTAGTCATTTTAGGTTTTAACAAATTTTACAAATAGGGCATCTAACAGTCTAAAGGAAAGAAAAACAAGAACAATACAACATATTCCATATGCAACAGATAAAGCATATATGCACAAAGTTATAAACTAAATGATACAAAGAACAACAAGCTTAAGAAATTCCATAAATTAGATAAGTTTACTGCAGTTCTGGAATGAGAAAAGCACTAGTCTGCAATTTCTAAGAAAACGAGTCAGCAGCCTTTGATTTAGATCTTTTTAGAGAGCTCGATTAACTCTTATGAACCAAAAAGTAGAGCGGATGCTTGACTTTTTAAATATTTTTAAAACCCTTTATTTCAAGAACGCCTATGAAAAGCCCATTTTTTCTTAAAATGCTCACACGGTACTTGACTTCCAACATGACATCATCTTCATGAAAAATGATGTGCATTATGTGGAGAATGATGTTTTTTGCGTATATGGAAAGTGACATGGTCTGAGATGGGCCCGTCTTTGTTCAAGTGGGTGATCTACTTTTTTTTTATAATGAGTTTAATAGATAATTTGGGAACTGGATCGAAGTCTCCAATAACTCAGAGATTATAAAGAGTTCATGCATAATTTTGGCCGGTTAAAGGTTTGAATCGAGGTTGACTTGCAACAGAAGGCTTCAGCTAATGCTTAGACAAGTTTTACAAGGAGTCTAATTAAAGCGAAACCAAGATGAAAACAAATATTCACAATGGTGTCTCAAGAGCTTTAGTTTCTTGACGGGTTGACTGGAGGGCTTCTTTCAAGCGCTGTGTTTGGGCAAGATGTATCACGTAAAAAAAATCTAAGTTTTAACATGATATGGAATGGCTCACAATTCATAAACGAGAGCTTTTACCAAATATGACAGGTTAAATTGGCATATAAATGTTAACCACAAAGCAGTAGTTTGTTATTCTATTTTGGCATCTGATTGAGCAAATCAAGGGCACTCACCGTAGCTGCTACATCACCAGACCTCTGCTTAAAAAATAAATAGCGGTTATAATGGCCTTTAATTGCTTCTCGAGAAACAACCAAGCCCTAAACTTTAATCAAATATATTATGGGAGTGGAACCCATGGCGATATTTAGCTTTAACAGGGCAAGAGCTAAACTGAGAAAACATTGGTGGTGAGAGAGAGAGAGAGAGAGAGAGAGAGAGAGAGAGAGAGAGAGAGAGAGAGAGAGAGATTAACAATTAACAAGGCTTTGGGCTTTTGGATGATTAGACAACAAAAAAACAACTTTTTCTTGAGGTAGAAAGTCTTTCCGGCAATGCAGATAATACAAGCAACACTTGATCACTTGATGTTGATGAAATCAGTTGTCAATCGAGAGTGTTGTAATGAATACCCAATCACCTTTTATTGCTATAAATATGTTGAAGGCTACACTATAGTACAACAATCGAACAATCTACTGTTCCTGGAGTCTTTTGAATTCAACCCAGCAGCCTACGATGAGATACAAAAAATTGTTATGATGCCAGAATTCAACTGAGAGAAATGTCGTTCTAAGATAGTAAATGGCATCAACACCAAGTCTTGCTAATATGAAATCGGTTTGTGTATGAACTGCAACTGAAGACTTGAGAAACTGACTTCTTGTATATGCTTTCAATAAGTCAAGATGAAACAACAACAACTAAGCCTTTTCCCATACTAGACGGGATTGGCTATATGGATTCTTTGTTTCCACATAGCCCTATCATATGCCATGTTAGCAGTTAACTCACAATAACCTAGATCATTCTTTATTGTTTCTTTCTAACACTTTTAATTGTCCTCTACCTCTTTTAATACTTTCAAAATCTAGTTTTTATACCTTCTTAAGGGTTCTTCTTTTGATCTTCTTTCTATATGTCCAAACCATCTTAATGATATTCTTTCATTTTATCCTCTATTGGTGTCATTCCAAATTTATTTCTAATAGCCTCATTATGTATACAGTCTTTTCTTGTATACCACTCATTCATCTCAACATCTTCATTTTTGTCACAAACATCTTTTGTACATGTTGATGATTACTAATTGTTGCTCTATAATATTTACCTTTTAACTCTAATGGTATCTTCTTATCACAAAGAATACCTGATCCTCCTCTCCATTTTAACCAACTAACATTAATTCTATGCGTAACATATTCATCAATTCTTTCATCACTTTGAAAATTGACTCTATTCTTTTTGAGGGATACAATGTATGCCAATTTTAATTTGTATGTCCTCCGAAGTAACCAAATAATCAAATTTACATTCCATATGCTCTGTCTTTGTTCTACTAAGTTGAAAGCCTTTACTTTCTAATATTTCTCTCCATAGTTCTAATTTTCTATTAACTTTTTTCTTAGACCCCTACACTAACACAATGTCATCTCCAAATAACATACACCAAGGTACTTCATCTTAAATATGTTTTGTTAACTCATCAATCACTATTATAAATAAGTATGGACTTAAAGTTGATCCTTGATGTAACCCAATATTAACTTCAAAAAAATTTGTCATTCCTTTATGAGTTCTTACACATGTTTTTGCACCATTATACATGTCTCTTATAAGGTTTATGTATGTGAATGTGATACCTCTTTTTTTTAAGGTTCTCCAAAGAACCTCCCTCGGTAACCTATCGTAAGTTTTTTCTACATCAATAAATATCATGCGAAGGTCTTTCTTTTTTGCTCTAAAATATTTTATAAGAAGTCTCAAAAGGTGAATCACTTCAATAGTAGATCTGCCTGGCATGAATCCAAATTGGTTCTTTGTTGTACTTGATACTTTTCTTAACCTACATTCGATAATTCTTTCCCATAATTTTATAGTATGACTCATTAACTTAATACTCCTATAATTCACACAATTCTTAATGTCTCCTTTGTTCTTATATATGGGTATAAGTATACTCGCTCTCCATTCATCGGACATCTTTTGGTTTATCCATATTTTATTAAATAGTCTTGTGAGCAAAGTGATTCCTGTTTCTCCTAGGATTTTCCAAACTTCTATAGGAATATTGTCTAGACCTATTGATTTGACCACCCTTCATATGTTTAAGAGCCTCTTTGACTTCATTCTTTTGAATACGTCGGTAGAAATTATGATTTATATACTTTTCTAATTTGGCTAACTCTCCTAAGTTAATACTAACACCTTTATTTTCAATAAAAAGCTCATAAAAATAGCATATCATTATTTGCGACTAGAATTTTCTCATCTTTTTCTTTGATGCATCTAACATAATTAAGATCCTTAGTTTTCTTATCTCTAGCCCTAGCTATCCTAAAAATATCTCTTTCACCCTCTTTTGCGTTGAGCTTTTTATATATAAATCCTCCCAAATTTTAGCTTTTGTTTCACTGACGGTCTTTTTCGCTTCCTTCTTTGCTTTCTTATAAGCCTTTATAACTTAACTAGTTTTCTTATCATAATGTAATTTATAACATGTCCTCTTTGTCTTGATTTTATTTTGCACTACTTCACTCCACCACCAAGCTTCTTTTTGTATCGATACACCTCCCTTAAATTCACCTAACACATCTTTTGCCACTTTTCTAAGATATATAGCCATATTGTTCCACTTATCACAAGGTGTACCAACATAATTCCAAGCATCTACTTGAAGAACTTTTTGTTTGAATATACTTTCTTTCTAGCTTTTGAGGTTCCACCATTTAACCTGAATAACTCGATGCACTCTTTTCTTCTTTGTTTATTTTTTTACTTGTAAATCCATAGCTAAAAGTCAATATTGGGTGATTAAGCTTTCTCTTGGAATTACCGTACAATATTTACAACATTCTCTATTTTTTTTTACAAATAAAATAATCAATTTGTGTTTGTGATAAGCCACTCTTATAAGTAATTAAATGTTCGTCTCATTTTTTGAAGATTGCATTGACTATAAAGAGATCAAATACCATAGCAAAATTTAAAATCTCCCTTCCTTCTTCATTTATATCCCTAAAACCAAAGTTTCCATGAATACCTTGATATCCTAATACCACTTTATTGACATGTCCATTTAAGTCTCCTCCTAAACAAATCATCGCCCTTTGTGGAATTTTTTGAATCACCTTATCTAACTTTTCCCAAAAAGTCGTCTTTATACTATCTTCTAGTCCTACTTAGGGTGCATAAGCACAAATTATATTCAAAACCTCTGCTTCTAACACTAATTTCAACACTATAATTCGGTCACTATATCGTTGTGTGTCTACTACACTATCCTTTAAATCTTTATTTATGATAATATGAACTTTGTTTCGAGCCTTTTCCTTACATGAGTACCATAATTTAAAACTTTTATCCTCAATCTCCTTTCTTTTTCTCCAACACACTTTGTCTCTTATAAGGATAGAACATGAATCTTTCTCCGAATAATAGTATCTACCACCTCTATTAGCTTACCGGACAATATTATGATTCTGATATTCCAAGAACCAATACAAATCTTATTATCTTCTCAACTATATTTTCTAGAATTATATCGCTCCAATTGCGATGACTCCATTTGATACAAAGGAAAATATTGCATATATCACCAATATCACCACTGCAAATATGAAATAAAGAAGATGCACAGTCGATGTTCGGGATGCAAGCGGTAAATAACGAGTTTCCTTCATGATACATCGAAACTTCCTTGGTTTGTCTTGCACAATCACAACCAAGGCTTCAACAATCGACTGTGAGCAGAAAGGATAAGTTTTTGCTTACCTTTCTGCACACAAAAGGAAGAAAACAAGTTAACTTGTAGTAAGAGAAAGATGCGGGAAGCTGCCTTCATCGCTCTCACAACCGCTGAGGTGGCATGCACTTTATTTTCAATACCTCGTTGTTTTCAGCTGAAAGGTGGTGACTCTTGGTCTCAAGCAAAGCCGTTGATAACATCCACACGCTGTTCTCTGTTAAAGTGAATGGTCGATCTTGAAGCTACTTATATATATATATTTTTGTATCAACGTGGCTTTCCAACCCACTCACTTGTTCACAGTGCCTTGTTCAGCTTATTGGGTCACGGTCCTTCTAGAGTATCTAGAATTCTTGGAAAATCACCAAACACCAAGGGACACTAGCATCCAGATTTCATGGCACCCTTTCATGAACCAGCCATTTCAGAAAATTCTTCACAACATTCCCCATCATTTTCTAATATATATATATATATATATACATGTATGTACATAAATATATGTTCAAATAAATGCACCAAATAAAAAAACCTTATTATTCAAGAGACCGTATATACTATCAAGTAAAGGTGTCTCGTGACTTTAACCTTTACCTAATAAATCATGAGTTTCACTAATCCATAAAAGAATGGTATACCAGTTTTGAACCATTTGATATATAAGAATTAGTATACATGACCTATATATAAGATCTCAACCTCGTCAACCATTGTATTTTAATGTGACACCTTTGACACAACTTTGTGTCTTCTATCCTCATTCATGATTGCTTTAAAAGTTTCATTCCTAGAACTCCACGAGAGAGCCTCACCTCACACTAATATAGGTAGATTCCATTGAAAGTGCCCCATAATAAGTACTTTAGAACACGTGCTATAGGTCTATTAAAAGCAAAGTTCAACCTTTCATTTCATTCTTATTGGATGAAGTACCTTATTCCTTGCAATGGTTAATAAGAAGGTACTTGCAATCACTCTAATACTCTAATAGTGTGCTTTAACACATTGAATTTAAGATATAATATCAATTAGGTATGAGGTGAGTTTTCACCGTTCGTGTTCAGAGATATGGGCTTTAGTTCTATCCCATTTAATGCTTTTTACACCAATTCTCTTGCTAGTCCTTTGGTCAAAGGACCTGCAAAGTTCAATCTAGATTTGATGAAAATAATATATATTACTTTGTTTTTTATCAAGTCTTTAACACAACTATGTCTGATACCAACCTATCGAGATTTCTCATTGTATATTTGGCTATATGCCTTTTCTAGTATAGCTTGGTTGTCACAATGCATTGATATGGGCTTCGTGGTCTTTGGTCATAAGGGAATATCATGAAGTAGATCCCTAATCTGCTCTGCTTCTTTACTTGCTGTATCAAGAGCTATAAACTTAGCAGTCATGGTGGACTCATCAATACAAGCTTGTTTCTTTGAGCCCCAAGATACAACAGTTCCACCAAGAGTCAAGACCCAACCACATCTAAAAGCCTAGTTGTTTAAGTAGCTAATCCAGTATCCTTCTAGAGTTGAAGGATTATCATCATACATTAAAACATAATTAATTGTTTCCTTCAAGTACTTTAGCAATCGCAAAACATTGTTAGTGGTTTCTATCGGGATTATCTGCATATCTACTTAACATTCCAATTGTATAAGCAATATCAGGATGAGAACATATTATCGCATACATCAAGTATCCAATCATTTTAACATACTCTGGTTGTGAAACTGGGCTTCCTTTATTTGACAATAATTTAATGCTAGGATCAAATGAAGTAGAAACAAAATAACAATCAAAACAATGTAAGAAATCATCGATATTCGTATTTAGAAGTTGCCTGATCACGTATCATCAAATGTCAAACCAACAAGTTAAATACAAACACACTCGAGAATGGGTACTCTGAATCAAGAACAAGCCAACAATACAAATCAAAGTGTTATCCAAGAACAACTTAATTTATTGATGGAGTAAGGGTCTATTTGTAGAGCAATATTTACAATAAGCGAGAGAGAAGAGAGGAGTAATGAGATGATAGGAGATGGCCACCATTTAGTTGTTGGGGGATCAGGTCTCCCCAACAGCTATATTAAGTAGCCGTTGAGGAGACCTGATCCCCAACGACTAACTGGAATGGCTAGGGCCCTGATGGCCCTAGCTATCCAGTACCCAAACATGGGTCCGACCCTAGTAGCCCACCTTATTACATGTTAAGCCCCCCTCAAACTTACAGTATGTATACTGAAGTTTATCTAATAGAAAACTAAATCTAGGAGCCGATAATTACTTGGTGAAGAAGTCTACTAGTTGCATTTTAGATAATACATAACATAAAGTGAGCTTTTTATTCAAACATTCCTCTCGAACAAAGTGTCAGTTTATCTCAATATGCTTCATTGTTTTATGAAAAGTGTTATTAGATGTGATATACATGACACTCTTGTTGTTACAAAACAGAGTGAATGGTTGTTCAAGCATTCCTCTCGAGCTTTTGTTGCTTTTTGTATCTCTAAGAGATTAAAGATTCATCTAAAAATATACAAAAAACCTATGGTGAAATGTCGATTATTGACATCTCCACACCAATCTGCATCAATATATGCAGTCAAATCAAGTAAAGAGGAAGAAGTCAAAAATACCCCATTATCCACAGAGTGCTTGATATATCTGATGATTCTAATAATCGTACTCATGTAAACACTAATAAGAGCTTGTTGAAACTGGCTTATAGTGTGTATGACGTGTAATATGTCTGGACGAGTGATAGTGAGATAGGTCAATGCTCCTATCAGCTGCTTGCATGGGGTAGGATCGTCCAATTTTTCTCCATCTATTGCTCTCAATTTTGTTCCACAAACCTCTAGTGTATCCACCTTTTTCTCGTCGGTTAGACCTGACCTATTAACAATTTTACTCGTAAATTTTGTTTGAGATATAAAGTATCTTCTATCATTATATACAATTTCAATTCTCAAAAAATAACTAACCAAACCAAGGTCTTTCATTTCAAATTCTTTGTTAAGATCACTTTTAACTTGTAAGATGCTAGCTTTATCACTTCCAATGATGATAATGTTATCCACATACAAGAGTAGAATTACTATATTTGCAACTGATTTCTTAACAAATAATGTAGTGTAAGTATAGCAAGAGACAAAATTATGTATATGCATGAAGTCTTCAAAATGATCAAACCAAGCCTCGGGAGCTTGTTTAACACCATACAAGGCTTTCTGAAGTTTAAAAACATGATCTTGGGGAACATCAAATCCGAGAGGAGTTATATAAACATCTTCATGCAATTTTTCATTTAAAAAAGTATTTTTAACATCAAGTTGAAAAATATTCTAGTTTTTGGTAGCACTATAAGTTATGAGAATCCTTATTGTGGTCATTATAGCAACATGAGCAAATGTTTCATCATAATCAATTCTATGTTTTTCAGCATAACTTTTGACTACCAATCTAACTTTATATCTTTTTATATTATCATTACTATGAGTTTTAATTTTGTAAACCATCTACAACCAATAATTTTTTTATCCTTGGGTTTGAAAACAATGGACCAAGTTTGAGCTTTATTCAATGCAGTCAACTCTTCTTGCATGACAAGTTTGAGCTCAAACTTGGTTTGGAAGCTCAAACAATGGACCAAAATACCCCTTGCTTGATTGTATAACCTAGGCTCTTTTACTTGTAAAAGAGTGATAATCAAGTTTTTTTGTTGAGATCTAAATTATTCATAAGATACAAATCATTAAAGAGATTTTGAAATTCTAGGTTCTAATCGTAAAGTGTTTTGTTTTTTAGGTTTTCTAGTGTAGTGTAGCAAAAAAGGGTCAAGAATATATTGTGTCTTCAACATCATTCTCATCATGTTAGATAACATCAAGATTGTCTTGAAGATCACTATCAACAATTTCACTATCTTCTAAATTGAAAAAATTATACGAAGAATATTCTTTATTGTTTTTAATAGAACTAGATTTATAATAATAGTTATCTTTAAAAAAATTTACATCCATAGAAACATATAGTTTATCATTAATAGGGTCAAAACTTCTATATCCCTTTTTGTCGATTTCATATCCAAGAAAAATACATTCAATAGCTATAAGAGATAACTTATCATTTTCATCAGTATAAACAAAACAAAACATTTACAACAAAAAACCCTTAGTCTTTCATAATAAGGAGAGCGATCATACAAAATTTCAAAAAGAAAAATATTTTCAAGATGGGTTGAAGGCATTCTATTGAGATATACGACGGTAAGAGTAACTTCCTCCTATAAAAACTTAGGAACATTATTAGCAGTTAAAAGTATTCTACAAGTTTCTATAATGTGCCTATGTTTTCTTTTCACTAACCCATTTTGTTGTGGGGGTTTTGGTACAAGATTTTTGATATACAATCCCATTTGTTTTAATTTTTTTTTAAAATACTTTGATAAGTATTCTCCTTCTGAGTTGGATCTAAAAATCTTAATAGTAGAACCAAATTGATTCTTTACCATATTGTAAAAGATCAAATACTTTTCAAATACTTTTAGTTTATATTTGAATAGATATATCCAAGTAAAGTGGGTAAAATTATTTATAAAGGTTACATAACATTGTACTCAGTAAACAACAAGAGTAAGCCTCTAAACATCGGAATGTATTAATTTATAAGATTTACTTGTTACAAAATTTCTTTCACCAAAAGGTAAATAATGCATTTTCCAAGGATACATTCTTTACAATCAAACTTACGAATCTCATTTTTTTTAAATAAAAAAAAATTAAATACTCTATGCATATTCAAATGTCCAAGTCATTTACGCTAAAGAGTATATCATGAACTACATTATAAGATTCAAAATTTGGCATAATTAAACTATCTATTTGTATAGTCTACTTTATCTATAGCCTTTACTAATCATCTTCTTCGATTAGTGATCCTGAACTACACAATTCTTGGATGAAAAAGTAACTATACAACCATTATCACAAATCTGAGCAATCGAAGAAGATTTATATTTAACTTTGGTATAAAACTTACATTTTAAATTTTGAAATATTCTTTTTTAAAGTTCTCAATTTTTTCAATTTCAAGTTTCATAACATCGGCTATAAAAACATGTTTACTGAAAATATTTTGAGGATTTTTCATCATAAGTCATAAATCTAAAAACTAAGATATACCTTGAGATGTTGATAGAGTATTTTTGGAGATGCTTGCCTTCTCTTTGACCATTTCTTCTATATAAGCTTTAATGTTTGAAGGTAAGACTCTTCCAACTTTGTCTTTTATGTCTCCAATGTTTTCATATCTTTTCTGAAGAAGGGGACAAGTGGTCTTAATGTGACCACTTTCCTTACAATAATAACAAATAGTGTCTTTGTTTGACCATTGCACCATTGACTTCTTGCTTGAACTATCACAACCTTTTTATCTTTCAAAACTTTTAACATGGGAGGTTTGTATGTATTAATGTTTGCTCCTAGCTTGGAAGTGGGAAGAATGACTTCTTTTGAAATACTTAAAATTTTTAATATAATTTCTTCCATAACTAGATCGGCTAAGAAAAAGTTTTCTTTTAGTATAGGTTTCCTATGAATTAAGTTTGATATAATGTTTTCGAATTCATCCCTAAGATCTCTCATAAATAAAAAAATATTGATTATCCAAACTTATCAAAGCTTTCGAAGTTAAGTCCATAATTCAAAAAAACTCATTGTGGTACTCTCTAATGCTTAAGTTTCCTTGCATAAGCATTACCATTCTTTCCATTAAATCTATTTGAAATACAAAATCATTTTGATAATGAATTTTTTTCAAGTATTCCTAAGTTTCAAAGGCACTTTCAAATACACTAATTCAGTTTTTAAGTTTATGATCAATATTTTGGCAAATAATCTAAATTATTCTTGCATTCATTTTTTCAAAGTTTTTAAATCTTCTTTGTATTTTTCTTGGGCTTTCAAAGTATCATCATCGTCTAAATTTTTAAAATCTAACTTTGGTTTTTTAATTGTCCCATCTATGTATTCCCAATAGCGTTTTGATAAAAAATATTTTTCATAGTTCTTACCTAACTTCGGTAGCATTTTGAGTGAAAAATACACTTAAAAGACTCATTTTTACTATCCATTTCAAGAAAGAAAAAAGAATTTTGATGTTACCTCAAGTTTGGTACATCAAACATGTAATATTACAAACTTATTCAATTTTAGCATACTTCTCAATGTACTCAATTTCTTCAAAACGAGGCTTTGATATCATGTAAGAAATCATCGTTATTCATATTTGAAAGTCACCGATCATGTATTATTAAATGTCAAACTAACAAGTTAAATACAAACACACCCAAGAATGGGTGTTCCGAGTTAAGAATAAGCCAACAACACAAATCAAAGTGTTGTCTAAGAACAACTTAATTTATTGATGGAGTAAGGCTCTATTTATAGAGCAATATTTACAATAAGTGGGAGAGAAGAGAGGAGTAAGGAGATGACAGGAGATGGCCAACATTCTGTTGTTGGGGATCAGGTCTCCCCAACAACTATATTAACTAGCCATTGGAGAGACCTGATCCCCAACAACTAACTTGAATGGCCAGGGCCCTGATGGCCCTGGCTATCCAGTACCTAAATATGGGCTGGGCCCTGTTGGCCTGCCTATTACATGTTAACAAACAATTACATTTCTTCAATACTTTTCTATATAATGAGCTTATGAAAGAGCTATCTTTAATATTTGTAACTTTATCTCCAAAGTAATATCTTTTATACCAAAGTATGAAAGTCCCAACAACTAACTTGAATGGCCAGGGCCCTGATGGCCCTGGCTATCTAGTACCTAAATATGGGCTGGGCCCTGGTGGCCTGCCTATTACATGTTAACAAACAATTACATTTCTTCAATACTTTTCTATATAATGAGCTTATGAAAGAGCTATCTTTAATATTTGTAACTTTATCTCCAAAGTAATATCTTTTATACCAAAGTATGAAAGTTACTCGGTAAGAATTTCTTAGCATTTTCTCTTTCATTTAAATTAATGCCAAAAATAAGCATGTCATCTATATATAAAAAATAACAACACCTTTTTCATTTTGAGGTTTAGGATAAATGTATTTATTAGACTCATTTATTTTATATCCATCGAGGAGCACAACTTTGATCAAACTTTGGGTGCCATTGCTTAGGGAACCTACTTCAAACCGTACAAGGATCTAATTAACTTATATGTTTCTAACCAAAAACAACAAACCCTTAGAGTTGCTTTATATACATTTTTTTATCTAATTCAACATTTAAAAATACAATTTTAACATCTATTTGGTGAATGATAAGTTTAAAATAAATGTAAGTATTAGTCTAAGACTTTATCTTCCATTGAAAATGATTTAGATTAGATGTTTTGAGTAGTGCTTTGAGAAAGGTTACTATATCCAAACTACAAGTGGATATGTACCAAAGTAATCAACTTTTTGTTTTTAGTAAACCCTTTAGAAACTAATCTTGCCTTGAATTTATCAGCAATACCATCAACTTCCATTTTTCTTTTAGAAACCTATTTACGACCTATAGATTTAGACCTAAAGAGAGGTTTATAAACTTTCATGTTTTTTTTTCCATTATCCAATCTATTTCATCTTGTATTGTTTCTTTTCAAAAAAAGAGTATCAAGAGGCTTCACAATCTCTTCATATGTTTGAGGTTCACACTTGGTATTGAAACAATATGACACTAGACTCACTATAGAAGAGTCTTATGTTTTTTCTACTAGGAACATAGAAAAGTTTGGTCCAAAAGAATTAGCCATTTGTTTCCTTTTACTCCTAAGCAATGAACTTTATATTTTATCATTAGTTCTATCTATTCTTTGATTATGTTAATTCTCACTTGGAGAGGAGTTGAACCTATCTTCATAGAAAATAGTATCTTTATCTCAATAACCTTATTAATTGGGTAAGAGTCATTTAGTTCAATTATCATGAATCTATATGCATTCTTGTTTCTGGCATATCCCATGAAGATGCATTCAATTCTTCTTTTATCCAATTTCTTTTTCTTGGGTTCTACAACTTTATCTATTATCTTACAACTCCAAACTCCTAGTAGCTCAAGTTGGAATTTCTTTTATTCTAGAGTTTATATAGGTTTACTTTATTATCTTTATTTGAAACTCTATTTAGTATATAACATGCTTTTAATAATGCTTCAACCCAAAAACCATTGCCAGACCTGAGTAAAATAACATGGAGTTTACCTTTCTATCAACATCATATTTTTCTTTTCAACCACTCTATTTTGATGTTGTGTATATGGAGTGATAGTTTAGCAAATGATTCCCATGGATTCAAAGTAATTTGAGTTAACTCATGTTGTACTTCTACTTGAATTTTGAAAACTTTGAATTTTCTAATGTTTCTTCTTTAAAATGCATTAAATATATATGATAATATTGAAAGCAATCATCAATAAAGGTAATAGAATATTTCTTGCCACCTACAATGGGCCAACCATGTAAGTCACACATAAGATCTAATATTTTTGAAGTTCTTTATACTTCTTTGAAAAGGTAGTCTTGTTGTTTTGGTGAACACGTATGTAATACATTTATCTATTGTTTGATAATTTTAGGAATGAATTTTGATTCTATCATATAATTTAGTTCTATAAAAACTTGTCATCATTGATGATGCCATAAATCAAAAGATTCAAAACAATATAAGTAGAACCATCATTCTTATTAATCATATTCAACTTGAACATGTTACATAAATATTCTTTGCCAACAAATATACCCCCTTTAGACATGATAAACTTATCATCCTTAAACACACAATTAATCAATACCTATTACGAGTATATAAACTAAATTATTCTTTATATATGATACATATAATACATTCATAAGAGTCAAAACCTTATTCAATGTAAATTTAAGTTCTACCATCCTTTGCAGTATCGCCCATGTGCAGAGCGGTTTGTCCTCTTCATGAAAGGTTTTAAAAAAAGACTTGTTCTTGTACACTTGGTGGGTAGTACCTGAGTCGACACATCATGACTTCAACGATGCTAATTTTATATTTGATGACCACAAGGTTTTTCTTTGAAGAAATAAAATTCTTTATTTTCTTTCTTCAAGAACAAACATTCCCTCTGGTAACTAAACTTACTATAATGGAAGCATTTTCCTCTTCTTTGTTTGGTTCAAAATCACTTCCATTATTACCAATTATTAATTTCGCTTCTTTGAGAGCCACTTGAATTTTTCAATAATGATTCCACTACCAGGTTATTCTTTAAGATGGAAAATGAGTAGTTATTTGAGGATGTTGAGATTTGTAAAAGCTAGAGAGATGCAATTAAATATGTTGTATTTGAAGAAAAATATGTTTCTCCTTTTATAATTATGACTTCTGATTTGACTAAATAACGAATCTAATAACAAGATAATGTTGAAGTACTTATTCCTATCCAACCTCTCCTACAGAGTAACAAATGACACTATGGAGACCCATAAAGACATGGGAGTGCAATTTAACATGATTATATTATACTTTTTCAAAAGCATGAAAATGGCATTTGAATGAAAGAAGATGGCACGATTAATGTTGTCAAGCCATGCAAAGCTCTTATTCTCAAAAGCAGATTGATGCCATGAATAAAGATGCATAATAATGACTATTGAGATCTTGTTCCATTGACTAAGGTGTAAAATCTATTGGCCATAAATAGATATTTATAACCAAAAGAGATTCAAAAGGAAATGAGGAAAGATATAAAGCCTTGTGCTGTTGCAAAGGGTTTTACTCAAGAAAAAATATTGGCTACATAGAAACTTTCTCTCTAGTTTCTTCAAAACTCTTTTATAATCATATCCTCCTATCAGTGAGTGATGACCCTCACACTTTGATTGTATTGTTAACTCGTCAATGTAAGACAAGCTCATTTTTGTCTAAAATAGAGATATGAGGCTCCTCAAAAGATAGGTCCTTGTGTATCTAAAGTTGCTCAACCTCAATCACATGAGAAGGATCATTAATGTAGTTCTATAACATCGTCATATTAAATAGATTATGTGCTCCTATTAATGATGTCATCAATTTCAATTGATAGGCCAGATACAACTTTCACTAAAATCTTGTACAACCCAAAATGTTCCACTCTATGAGTTGGATATACCGTCAAAAACATATAGTCACCATCCTCAAACTCTAGATCAATGTGTCTCTTGTCTGCATAACTTTTCTAGTGATCTTCCTCTACCTCAATAACGTAAACTATACAAGTTCATCCATTCACACAACAGATGAAGTATCTCTGGCCTCTTATTTCTAGAGACCTCATCAACAATTTTCAACTTTGAATCATCTATTTTAGGTTGCTAGAATTTCCAAGCAAAGCTCTAGTGTGGCTCGCATAAGTATAGGGAAATAAGTAATATAGTCTTCTTTTTTTGCCATGGTTATCCGCTACGTTATTAGTCTTATCCAATTGAAACATAATTTAACAATTAGAGTCCTCTAAAAACTCTAATAATCACATGTATTAATAAGAAATATGATTATATACTTTAAGCTCTTATAATCAGTGAATATCTAAACTTATTAAGATCAAACATAGGTAATGTTACAATATGGATATTTTCTATAGTACATCACCAACTACTAACAATAAAAGTCCAAATACGATTTGCTAAAGGTGACTATACATAAATGGATTTCACATCATTATCCATTCCAAGATACTATAAATTATATAACCAATATTCCTAAAACAATCTTTTATCATTCCTCCAACTAGATACCCATTGTGGTTAGGAGTGCCTTCCTTCGTAATGTTGTGTCATCTATAGGGTAACCAAAGTTCAAGAAGAAAATACTAAAACAAAGAATCCACACAAGTTATAAATCTTCATTCATACCATTTTCTTTAGAACATAATTGCCAACTTTTCTTTTCATCCAAATACACAACCAAGTTAAAAGTCACAATATTGATAAAACAAAGGAGCTCATATATATATATATATATATATATATATATATATATATATATATATATATATATATATATATATATATATTATTTATAATATAAGCTATGTCACGGTAACAAATGCCCATGATGTGTCACCTACCCTACTGGCCAATGGGTGACATCTCTTGCTCTAACAATACTTGTAATAAACTAAATCGGGTTGAATCCAAATTAATATAGATCCGAATCCACCCAATAATCTATAACATAACTACAGATGAAAAGAGAGGGAGAAGGTGAGAATGGTAGCCCACGAAGATGGTAACTGCCATTTTCATACAGGCTGCCATCTTCGTGGTGAGCTCTATAAGAAGGCTGCCATGGGTAGCAACACCGAGAGGAACCGAGCAAGCCATGAGAAGGATGAGCAGTCGGCTGAAATTTGGTGTTAAATTTGAGTTGGATTAAAGGGCTTTTGCTTGATTTATACTAAACATTCAAAAATAAGCTTTAATGCTCGAAAATCGGTTGAAAACAAGCATAAATTTGTGAATTTCTTCTTAAATCTCAAGTTGTCATTTTTCATGATTTTTTTGACCAAAACACTGTCGCGGGTGGCCGATGTTGGGTTAGATTAGAAGAGGGGAGACAGGCGATCAGTTGGAGACCACTGTTGGCCTTGGTCATTGCTGAAAACCTGCAAAATCAATGCAAGAAAACCAAGAAAATTGGCCCCTTTTGGGCATGTTCTGGTTCTTGTGTCGTGTTGTGTCCAACACGATGTGTCATGTCCCATACACCTTGAAATGACACTGTGTCATGTCGTATCCTTGTGTCGTGTGTCACAATAATGGTTCTATGTCGAAATAGGTTAGAACTAGGTTATCAGGTTAGGCCTTGAAATAGGTTATGTGTTAGAAATAGTACCCATTTCAGTAGTTCCAGGTTATGTATCGACACAGGGATAGAAACTACCTACTGTGTCACTCAATTTGGATCGAATATGGATCTAAGTGTCAGTTTGGATCCAAGATAGCTTAAATAGATCTAGGTTTTGGGTGATTTTAGGGTCGTTTGAGATCTGATTTGAATACGGTTTGTTGCGTTAGATTCGTAGTTAAATAAATTTTAATATTTTAATTATTTATAGATTAAAAATGAAGGATTTGATGGAGATAAGATCGGCTGAGAAGTTTAGGGATTGAATCTTAATGCTCCTTTAAGTAGGGAGTTATGCATTCTTTTACAGAACCATATTAGAAGTGATTTTCTTGTATGAATATGGTATTTAAATGTTGTATGAATATGGATTTGGATAGGGAGAGTTGGACAACTCTTGGTGACCTTTGGAGTAGACAAAATATGGGTTGTAATTATCATAAATGATGATGTGTATGTGTGTAAGTATGAAATTGAGATTATAATTTAGAAATAAAACTGTGATTTGTTATAAAATGATTGTGAAACTATGCATGCTTTTAGTATGAATTCTGTTCAAAGATGTTTAACCTTCCTACTGAGCTATGGGTTTTCACCCTATCATTTTATAGTTCGTTCTGAAGCTAACACTTCCAAGGTGCATAGCAATCAGATAGAGTTAAACTTTCTCTTTACATGGTATGATAAGTGCTAGATTATTTAGAAAATCTTGTTATTCAGGGTTATGTATGGTGGACCCTGCACCATTTTGGACGTATTGTTTAGAACCTAGATATTGAGATATTTAAGTTAGATATTTCCCTTGAGTTAAATTAAATTAGTATTGTATTTGACTGTTGCTCGCAATGACGCCAACTCAATAAGCAGTCATGTGGCATCGGCTCGATCCAGGTGGTGGTCGCGACCCGAGTGGGTGTGACAATACTTATGAACTATAATCACTTGGATCATACACTTCTAACTCTTTTCCCCCTAAACGCTTCATTCAAATGAAAGTAGGATTATATAATTTACGAAAAATGTTGCTGAATACAAATATGCATGTGGATTAACTTTTTGAAATCACAACATATGTAAACAAAGACGAGAAAAAATTAGCTTATAAAATAAACCATTATAGAGAATCCATAAAATTTTGGGAACAATGTCAACGTTCACAAAACATCCTTTACCCACCCAGAGAATATAGTAACACTCAACTTAAAACAATAACTAGAAATCAAGTAACACATGGACCATACAAATTACTTAAATCATTAGAAACTCTAAGATACTAAACAATAGTAGAAACACTTATTAAAATTTTGACTAAGGTCATCATTACTCGAACTTCGTGCTCAAAGTAATCTTTGATCTTATAAAGCCACCTTCACAAAATAGTCATAGGGCACTCATCTAAACAATGTCGAAACTCACCATACTTGAAACAATGGCCGAACATTCTCTCAGCTGGTCTAATCTAATGCATTATCCAAAAATTGAGATAGATTATCTTTCCTTTAATGTCCTACCTTACGACATTTATAGTGCATGCCTCTCTCAAGTACACTGCCTAATCTAATCTAATCTTTGAGAGCTTCACTTTTAATTGTAATTTGGGTTCCACCTTTTACGCCCAACTCCTTGATATATACTAAGAATTCGACTTGATCTATTCGTCTTTTCTCACAATTCATGACATATGTCTTAATATCTACTTGTAATTCTTGTACGATATTTCTCATGTAGAGATCTCAGGCTTCCTTATACGCCACTTAAGCTCCTATAAGAGGGGACTCATGTGCTTCCTCTCTACTTGAACTTGTCGGGTTACTAGTACTGCTAGCAAGCTCTTACAAGACTTGACCTAAAATAACACTATATATAATTTCAAAATCATTTTTAGTTCCTCGTAACTACTCCCTTAGGGCCATGTCTTAGCTAAATGGTTAAACTTATGATCTCATACCAATTTGTCATACCCACACGAGACATGACTACGACAATGTCACATAGATACACTTTGCACGGGTATGAGCATAAGTAATATTCACAACCAAACATAGCCAACCAATTACAATAAAATATCATCTAACTTAAATGTTTGTGCATAATCTAAACAAAGTACTCCCTCCTATCCGTCTTTGAATGAAATAGTTAACAACAAAATCTAATAATAGCATTCATCCATCTCATACTATCTCGACACTTGTCTTCCAACTAGTCAACTACTCGCGCTATGTGCCTTGGAAGTGCTAGCTTTAGGACAAACTGTGAAATAATAGGGTGAGTATCACCATTGCCCCATAAGAAAGTTATATATCCTTTAATAAAGATAGACTAAAAGCATGCATGTTTTACAAATCTTTCATAGCAAAGAAACATTTATATTTTAAATTCATGATTTCAGATTACACACACCCCACATTTAAATTAGTCAAGTCAAGGAATATTACTTTTAGCATTGCTCTATCAACAAATGTATAACCCCCTAACTAAAAGTACATTAAGATCAAAACCCCATATTATGGGCCCGTGTTTATCTCCACCAAATCCTCCAATATTAGTATGTAGACAATTTTTGAAAAGTAATATTATGAAATATATTCAACTATAAGCCCAATGCAACCAAGCGAATCCAAATCAAATATTAAATGATTTTGAAATGACCCACAAACCTAAATCAATTTAAATAGATAGTTATGGATCCAAACATATACCTGGATCCACTTTGACATGATTATGCATTACAATAGGTATTCTATGTCATTACGCCAACATAGTATTTGCCTTGAACATGAACTTGATTGAACAAATTTTGTGTTCAGTCCAAAACCTAACCCACAACTTGTTTAAGATCCAACCTAAACTCAAACTGGTTGACTCATAACATAGAATAAACTTATACCCGAAATAGGATTTCAAATACGACAGGAGATGACATGGTCATATGTGACACGATAGATATTAACCTGGCAATCCCAACGGGATGCAATCGGACAAGACATGTTCAACACAACAACATTAAAGCCGGAGAACATAGTGGCACTTTTGCCATTTTCCGATATCATTGAGGGCCGATGACAGTCTCCCACCAACCGTCCAGCCCCCTTTTCCCACTATGAGCTAGAGCAGTCATCGGCGGTAGTATTTTGTTGGAAAAACTAGAACTAAAAGGATATATTGTAGCGAAAATGGAATCTGACAAAAATAATGGGTTTTTGATGTCCTTCAAGCACAACTAAAGCTAGAATGTAACCAAAAAACCCTTGATGCAACACGAAGACGGCATCGATTTGTGCATGAAATCAAGTCAAACCCTACCCTATCTAGGTTTGTTTCTACGTATTCCGGCAACAAAGTTTTTTTAGATAAATCAAGGCTGATGATTTTCGACAACACCTCACACATTTAAAGCAAAATAAAACCTTCCAACCATGCTTAGATTGATGAACGACTACGTTCTCTTTGCTAGAAAACTAAAACTAAATAGAAAGTGAAAAAGACACCTTTTCAGTTGTTTTTCGTGGCAACACCACTTGATCAGGTCATGAAGCCATTGCTAATCCATGAAGATCGATGAACGAGTCTCAACTGCTTATGTTTTCCACTTATATTTAGAGGAAATGATGGTGGTGGTGGTAGTAGTTTTTCCGCCATGCTATTTCGGTAACTCTCCCCCTAGAGTGCTACCAATCATGGGTGCAACCTATGTGGTTCGATGTTTGTCTGGATCTTACCATATTTGGATCCAACCGACTCACAATATTAGAATGCTTACTGAATAGTCATATTAATGAAATAATTTACATAGAGCAATAAAAAGAGGAAGGTTTACAAGTTAAAGAAATCGGTCTATGGACTAAAGCATGCAACTCAACAATTGCACAGATGGGTGCACCCAATGATCTTCTTCATGTAGAAAAACAAGGGGGAATAAAGTGGTGCAAGAGAGAGAGGGGAGGGATTCTCCATCGAAGACAAGTGGAAGCAACTTGAAAATACATGAAAAGGGAAGTAATGTATCGGATTTTCCATGGTAAACACCGCTCTATGTTTGTTTGACTTTTACGTTTTTTGACCAAAAATCAATGATTGACTATTGTTCCGACCAAGGGAAGAGAGGTGGGAGATGGATCTCGTCGGTCATCTGTAAGATTTGTTGGTGACTATCATCATTCTATCAAAGAGTTTTCGAGTATTGCTGGACGTGTCACCAAGCTTAGTCGAAAAGGAGAAAGGTTCATCTTAGTATTGACCTATCAAAGAAGCTTCATAGAATTGAAGCAAATTTTGACAAATTCATCCCAACTGACAAGCAAGGCTTTGAAATTCACTCCAACACATCAATTCACGTTGGGGATGTATGCTTATACTGTTGGGAAGAATAGTAAACATACATGCATAATAACATAATATGCAATAAATATAAACATGCCCCAATCATAAATAACAACCGTAGATCCAAAATAAGCCATAACTAAGCCGTATGAAAAACAAAAGCAGAAGCAAAATCAGAAACTTATCAGTGTGAGTCGCCCTTATGGACTTGCCTTAGAGAAATAAGCACCCCGCTATGAATACGTATAGGTACCTATGCCTTCCTCAGGATAAAACCCATACACAACTCAAAGAGCACGTATCTGGCTTCGAATCGACCTCGAACACACCCTCAGTCGCCTATGGCTGGAGTAGAAAGGAGGACCACCTATGAGTACAAGGACAAAACCACGGGCAGAGAGGCAGAACCATAAGAAGAGAGAGAGGAAAACATAATGAACTGCGTAATTAGGGAGGACCTCTAATCACCTATTTATCCTCAACAACCCGTTCTTATCCTCAACCACCCTGCTTTATCCGAAACTACCTCATCTTATCCCTATCTTCAACCATTATATCAAAAGTCTTAATCGATAGATTAAGACCCAAACCCAAACCACAAGCCACAAGCCCAAGCCCAAGCCCAAGCCCAAGCCCAAGCCCGATCCTGCACAAGCCCAAGACCAAGCCTGGTCGGACGTGCATGCGTGTGCGTGTAGTATATATAGCATGACCTCCCGAAGCTCTTTGAATTAAGGTTCATGAGTCACTAACTATATAAAAGGATATACGGGTTTGTCACATCCATTAATATGAGACTAAACTTTGTTTCTTCTTGATCATCTTTCGCAAAAGTCCCTCATATATTACCTTTTACACTTTAAGACTTTTACATAATTAAATATATAGGGATACCATCATGCATTTAATGTACACTAAATGCACATTAAATCCAACAATCCCCACAAAGTCCTTAAGTGTAAATTACCATTCTAATCCAACCATCATATTATGCTTTCAGTAATAGTACCTTTAGGTTTGAACCGTTACTTGAGTTATCTAGTATTACCCTTACAGGAACTAGGTGAACATACATCTTAACCTAAAACCTTGGGTGTAAAGGTATCTATTATTAACAACATAATAAAAGGCTATAATGTGATCTATAGTGGTGATACATTAATAGGCGTGCATCTATATACTGTATCATGATTGACTTCAAGAAACAACCCATTTCCCCTATTGCAACCACACAATATTAATCACTTAGCTTAACATCTCTAAGGATGTACTGTCAGTATAGTGTCCTACGACTTGATCTCATACAAAAAATAATCTCTTGTTAAACTTACATTCATGACACTTTAAGTTTAGAGGGGACAGACACACAAATACTAAAAGTATCACATAATACAAAGTGTCATCCTATTCACCCAACAACTTTTTACCACCACATGAAACCTACTTTGTGGGATCTCGACTAAGTTAGGTTGGGTTGCCACTCCTTGTGAATAAATCGCGGGTTTCAATCCCATCTCCAGCTTTGATTTCTCAATTAAGGCTACTCATAGACTTTTAGTTAAATGATCAACTGTGTTATCTTTGGATCCAATAAAATCTACAACCATCACCCCATCAGACACAAGAGCCCTTATACACTTCAGTTTGACTTGGATGTGTTTCTGTTGCTTTTGGTTATACTTGAAACTACTGATCTTAGCAATTGTAGTAATTCTATCACAGTTTATTGAAAATGTCAAAAGCGACTTCTTTACTGTAGGTAAACTAGACATAAGTCCCTTAATTCATTCAACTTTCAATATAGTTTCATCCAAAACACAAAGTTTTGCCTCAAAGGTAGAATGAGTCAATATAGTCTATTTCTTGGATTTCTAGGTGACACCACCACCACCCACAAGAAACACATATCTAATGACCTCAATACTCTCAAAAGTTTTTGTTATCTAACTAGCATCACCAAATCCTTTAAGAATTGAAGGATGTTTACCATAATGCAGTACAAAAGAAATTATTCTCTTCACATAGTGAAACACTCTGCCTAGAGCTTCCCAATGGGTTCTATCCAAGCAACTAGTATATCTACTAAACTTATACACAACAAATGCAATATCTAGTCGTGTATAGTTAGTTAGATACATCAAACTACCGATAATTTGAGAATATTATAGTTGAGACACATGAATACCACTTTTATTCTTATACAAAGCATTAGATGCATCATATGGGGTCTTAATAGGTCTATAGTTTATATATCCAAATCTCTCTTAAACTTTCTCAACATAATGAGATTGAGAGAATACTATACCATTAGTAAACCTTATGATTTTAAGCAATAAAATCACATCAACCACACCCATATCTTTAATCTCAAACTTACTACATAAGAATGATTTAGTTTCATTTATTATTCTTATATCGGATCAAAATAACAATATATCAACTATGTATAAGCAAAGAAAGCTGAAAGCATTATTGGTTGACTTGTAATAGACATACTTATCATAATCATTAGAAACGAAACCAAAAGATGATACCACATAATCAAACTTTAATTGTAATTGTTTAGGGACTTGTTTCAAACTATATAATGGTTTAACAAGCTTACACACCTTAGACTCATTCCCATGAGCCACAAATCCCTCTTCTAATCCATATAAATTTCCTCATAGAGGTCACAATGTAGGAAAGCAGTCTTCACATCAATTTGATGGATTGTGAAATCATATATAGAGGCCAGTGCTATAAGCACTCGGATGATGGTCATTTAGAAAACTGGGGAATAGGTATTAAAGTAATCTATTCATTCCTTTTGTGTGTATGGAATTGATTGGATTTCATCACTAACGGCTTCCTTCCAAAACATAACTTCTTTTGAGGTCATAGCATGTTAAAAGGAGATAGGACTATCATGGGTTGTTTACTTATCTTTGGTTCAATTATTTCCTCGGAGTCATCTGATATGAAAATAACACAACAAGAGTCACCTCCTAAATTTATCATCATTTTCACATGATCGAGAATGAAACCAATAGTAAGATCAAAATCTCTAGAAGATATATTTTGGGGAACTCCAATTTTCATGAAAAACACATTCTCAAAGAATATAGCATCACAGAGTTTAACAATTGTGTTAACGTCTATGTTAGAAACATTATATCAAAAATATAACATCTACTCTTTTAGACTCCAATTTCTTTCTCTTGTATTTAGGGATGAGTACCTTCGTAAGGCACCCCCACACTTTGAGATATTTGAGATTGGTCTTTCGACCATTCTAAAGCTCAAAGGAATTACTTTCCTTATGCTTATGAGAAACTCTATTTAAAATATGGCAAGTCGTATTCAAAGCTTCCCCACATGTAAGTAGGTAACCCAGAACTTTGAAGTAAAATATTAACTATATCATACAGGATTCTATTCTTCCATTCAACTATCTCATTATAGTGAGGAGAATATGGAGCAGAAACCTCATGAACAATACAATTGTTTTGATAGTATATTTGGAAAAGGTTTAAGGTATACTCCCCTCCCTTATCAGACCTTAATCATTTAAGTACCTTGTATATTTAAGTTTGTCTTTCATTTCTAAATATTTGAAACTTTTTAAAGCTTCATTTTTACTTTTAAGTAAGTAAATATAACAATATCTATTGCAATCATCAATAAACGTGATAAAATATCTTTTGTTATCTCTTGTAGTCATCACATTGAATTCACAAATATCAGTGTGCACCAAATCCAAAATCTCAGATTTTCTTTCAATCGTATGAAAAGGTTTTCTAGATTGCTTTGCTCACACACATATATCACATTTGTGTTTTAGGAATAAGATTTAAAATCATTATTCTTTTAATTAAATTAAGTTTTACATGACCCAACCTAATATGTCATACATTAGATGATTCAATATTGTATACAAAAGAAAAAGATGAAGTAGAAGTAGAGGCTTTATTATCATTAAAATTCATAAAAGAAACAACAATTGGTTTTACATGAATTTTAAACATATCATCTACATCACACAATTAGTCATTCCCAAAGAAACACCAGTACTAAGTTGTATAATGATGATTTTATTACATTTACAATAAAATATTAATTCCTCCCTAACTAAAGTAGGACCACTTAGGATATTTCAGCGAACCGTTGGAATATGTCTAACTCTCAAGAGTTAGAACATTTCTAGAAGAAAACTTCAAGTCCATACGCCCTTCGCCCTTGACTTTAGGAGTCGAATGATCTCCTAAGGCCACTGTTCGCCCACAGACGACCTAATAAGTCACAAACAAAGATTGATCAACAAATACGTGCATATTAGTCCTAGTGTTTATTATCTAGTATTGTGGCTCATAAATACAAAGGAGTTGGGGTTTAAGCGATAAATACCCATCACGAGCAAGTACAACGATCACCACCATGTTGACCATAACTCCTTCAGTGGTCACAGGTTCCTTAGATTTCTTTGAGGGACAATCTCTCACCCAATGTCCAACCTGACTACAAAGCCAACACGGTTTGTTTTTAGGTTTTTTTGGATCTTGACTTTTGGTTTATGCTTATTCTATTTTTTCTTAGGATTACTAGGTTGTTTCCTTTCGACCATAAGTTAAGCCTAGATGTGTTGTCTACAAACATAACGGGTTTCTGACTTTTATGTTCTTCATCTATTGCTATGTGTACCATTAGATCATCAAGGGTCATCTTACCCTTCTTATGCTTGAGATCTAGGTCGAAACCCTCCCAAGACTTAAAAATTTTTTCTATAATAAATATAACAATAAACTTGCTAGGAAGTTCCACTTCAGCTTCTTTTAGACCATGGCATAAAAACTAAAACTCGTGGGCCTATTCAGTCACAGATTTTTCCTCTACCGTTTGATACTTAAGAAACTTGACCACGAAATACTTTTCAAAACTGAGGTCTTCAGTATTGTATTTTTGAACCAAAGCAACCCACAGATCTTTCGTTGTCCTAAAAGGGAAAGAACTAATATACATAAAATAAAACATTTGAAAGTGCCGATAAAATACAATAGTGGCATAAAGTGTCCTTCTCCTTCCACTTGATAATTCTATCCGAGCTTTTAGGGTCAATATCATCGGGTTAGAGACAATCTGACTCGATATATAAATGCAACCCTAACATGGTTAACCAAATTTTTATAGGATGCTGTTAGCGTTTAAAATGTTAACCGGCAAACTTTTCTAACATCAAGGTCAAGTCGACCTTAGGTCGGAGGGTAACAATCGTAGACATGTTTACTACGATAAAAAGTGATCTTTCTAAGATTGTTCAAAAGAACCGTAGACATACATGCATAATAACATAATATGTAATAAATGTAAATATGCCCCAATCATAAACAACAACTACAGATCCAAAATAAGCCATAATCAAGCCGTACAAAAAATAAAAGAAAAAGCAAAATCAGAAACTTATCTGTGCGAGTCGCCCTTGCGGACTTGCCTTAGAAAAATCAGCGCCCAGCTATGAGTATGTATGGGTAATTGTGCCTTCCTCCAAAAATAAAACATACACACAACTCAAAGAACATGCACCTGCACCTGATTTCGAGTCAACCTCAAACACACCTCAGTCGCTTATGGCTAGAATGGTTGTTTATGCATTTAATGTACATTAAATCCAACATATGCAACATGGCATAATGGTTGTTTATGCTTCTAAACAGTTAAAGAAGCACAAGGTAAATCACTCAATGCATAATTTGAAGCTAGCAAAGATATATTTTTCTTTGAAAACACGGAGGCATTATCTGCATGATGTCAAGTTTGAGTATATACTTATAAAAATGTGAAGTATTTGTTTACTGAAGACACTTCCAATATGAGAAAGACCTGTTGATTATGGTTCTTGCAAATGATCATGAGATAGTGTATCATTAACAATAAGGGCACAACGTGATTGAACTGTCTACCATGATTATGATTTGTGGTTGAAAATTATAGCCGTGCAATGATATGATAAACAATTAAGAGTCATTAAGAAGGAAATCTATAAGAGGGATAGACCAGACTATGGTGTATATGAAGACAGGTCACAGGCTACTAAGGCCAATTGTGTCCCTAACGATGAGACTCTGTGACAAGAATAGGAAGCATTCCATCATAGTCGTTATGACATGTACAAGGAGTACAAAGATATAAAGACTTGAGCCATTAGTACCATTACAAGAGTATGAAGAAGGACATCACTAATCATGTACGAGATAACATCTTATATGTTTGTCACAACCTTTACCAATCCCCAAGGGCAAATCAATATGGACATTGGGGTTGGACTTCTTAAAGCACAACAAGAAATGATAATATTGAGGCAATTGTTGACTGGCTTACAAAGGTAACATATTTTGTTCCTATTTGAAAGACATTTGGAGTGGACTAGTTAGTACACTATTACATTAAGCATATAGTAAGATATTATGGTGTGCCAAAAACTCATTTTAGACAAAGGCACCCAATTCACAATGTGGTTTTGGCAAAGTCCACACGAACCATTGGAGAGAAATGTACAATAGAGTACATGCCTTCATCCATATTCAAATGGATAAGTTGAATACACAACTCGTGTGCAAATAATAAAAGTTATCAAGAAAATATTAAGATGGCTCTATAGATGTATTATCTGGTGACAAGTGTAGAACCCTATTATGTTAGGATGAGACTACGATACAACTGTTGACCAAACCCGTTTGCAAAAATGATGAAAAGAGTAACAAAGCACATAAAGGTAACTCAAGATCGTCAAAAGAGCTACGTAGACCGGGATCATTGCAAGATGGAATTTGAAGTTAACGATCACATGCTCTTGAAGGTATCCCCAACCAAAGGTATCATGCAGTTTGAACAAAAAAGAAAGTTGAGCCCTCGATACGAGAGACTATATCCAATGATTGGAATAATAGATGAGGTCTAATATAGGTTGGAATTGCCCACATTATCTGATATGCACACTGTCCTCTATATCTCAATGTTGTGCAAGTGTCTCCTCAATCCTTCCCATGTGTGCTTGAATGAGAGTCACTCTAAGTGGAAGAGGATATGACCTATGATTGCTATAATATACTGGAAGGAGCAGGTCTTGCATCATTGAGTGTTGAGGCTAGTTAAAGTTCAATGGAGCCACTACTCTTCAAGTGAAGCCACCTTCGAGCTCGAAGAGGAAATTCAGAAGAAATACCCATATTCTTTTAAGTATGAGTAAAACTTTTGAGGATATGATTTTTTTATAAGGCAAGTAGGAGTTTATACCCATGTCAAGTAGGATATAATATACTGGAAGGAGCAGGTCTTGCATCATTGAGTGTATTGGAAATATTATTACTTGCATTGATGCATGACTTGTGTGTTTGCTTTAGTGTGGGCTTGGATATGGATAACCCTCTTTGCGAGTATAGAACATGGTGGATGGGTGTATCAGGTAGTGTTCATTCACAGGTCTTCATGTATAGGGTGAAACAGAATGTTGTGGTCCCTATCCCGGTTATCTAGACGAGTGGCATGATTTGGGTGGATACGAATTACAGAAGGGTGTGTTAGGTGATATGAATCCGTTTGCTATTTTGTTAGTCATACTAGTCTCACACGTAGTTTACACGCAAATCGTGTATGAAATGCATAAACTCAGTTTAACATGGCTCAAAACAATCAAGGACATGATGTCAATCGAGTAAGCAAACACGAAACTGGTCATCTTAAAACAGCATAAACAACAGACCTATCCCTGAAGCATGCATAACTTGCATGAAGGCAAGATAGCAATCAACGATCAAGTATGAGTGTACGATATGGCACAGAAGTCATCTTGCAACCAGCAAAATGGTTCAGCTTGAAGGATCCAAATAGTCATACAAATATAGAGCCAAAACAGAAAAACATGGACTGATTCATCAAAGGATCATGAATCAACTGCTTCAATCAGCTATGGTATAAAATGCAAAACAAATCCAGTATGGAAACTTCGAGTCGATCCTCATGAAAATATGAACAAAGGCTATATGGTGATTAAGAATGGAATAAAACTACGGGTTACCTGCTGATCTTTGAAAGAAGACTGATTTGTAAGATTGATTAAAGATAAAATCATAAAGTTTTAGGAAATACATATAAGACTGGTTTTGTATATGTATATAATTTTATATTGGACGCCCTCTAACCATCAAATCACCGCCTCATGTCCTCAAGATCAGATTTTTAAATCTAGATAGTTTCCCATTTGCTTTTTCATCTTGAATTTTCAAAATTTTCAAACTTCTTCATACTTCTCAAAATTTCTCAAAGAATCATGTTTCGAAAATGATCATCTCCACAAAGAAATGATGATATGATGGCTTAGGATCTTCCACTTTGATGCTATTTAGTTCTGGTTATTTGCTATGGATAATTGCTGTAAAATAAAGTTCGTGTGCATTCCACTCTGAGTTAATTATCATTTGATCTTACTACGGAAAGACTGGTTACAAATAGGCATGATTTCCGTGTTGCATACCTATACTTGATTTAGGTTTTCGAATGTATTGATATATATGATCATTGATGGGTCTAGTCATGATATTTGTGATGAAGATCACTTTGGTCTTATGTTGATATAGTTGACGGACCATATATAATTACAAATGGTTGTTAA
Organism: Brasenia schreberi; assembly: GCA_036023115.1. Classification (NCBI taxonomy): domain Eukaryota; kingdom Viridiplantae; phylum Streptophyta; class Magnoliopsida; order Nymphaeales; family Cabombaceae; genus Brasenia; species Brasenia schreberi. The sequence goes on along the minus strand of JAYKKT010000085.1, from coordinate 6,516,857 downwards.
AGATATCAATTATGAGCAATATGGTCCTACATATATAATTAGGGAAGACTTTATAAAAGTACCCGTAGGTTATCCTATGGTCCCTGTGGTATGAAAATTGCTCTATGTTATCCTATGATTTCTGACATTTATCAACTCAGTCCCTCAGTAATAATAATGTCACTCGTAGATGAGGTGAAAGACAGATTCACTACAAGAGGTGATGTGGCTGCTGACTCAGTTTCCATATCATTAATATTTAAGTATTATTAATATTACATTAAAGTTTCAATATAACTTTTTTATTATTTAATTTAACATAGAATAGCTAGTAACATTGAAGAATATCTAATATTAATTAATATTTACATTTAAATTTAATATTAATTCATATTTAAGAATAATAACAAGTATAAGTTGATGTGATAGATGACATGGTAGATGGCATGACATCTTCCTCAACTAATATAAACTAACATGGCTGATGACATGACAATTGATTCACAACGTTGGATTAAAGGTAATGACTTTAGGCATTTGGACTCAACTAATAAACATCGAAAATCACTGGGTAGCAGCACAAAGCAATTCTCAAACCACATGGACCAAATTAAAAAACTCGAAAACCTTAGGGTACTCTTGTGAAGTTTTTCCTATAATCAATATTATGTACTATCTAATTAACTAGCCCTATTAAGTGATCTATTGTGGATTGTAGTAATGGGCCTAATGGCATCTCATAAAAGTGTATGGGATCTAATGTGCAAATACCATTACCATAACTTTCAGTTTTGTGAGTGGAATTAGAAGTTAACAAAGTCTCTTTGAAGCCCCATTGTTAGAGAGACGTTAAGGACAGTCCCCACATCTCCTAGTAGGGCTATGTATGGACTTGGAAGACCATAAACCTTAGCCACAGCTTTCATGATGGATTTAGGTATGCTTCTTGTTTAATTTATATTCCCTAATTAGATTACCAATACATACCACTAAGTTAAACTTCACTTTTCTGATTACTCTAAGAAAATTTATGTTTTTGTAAGAAATCCAATGGTTATAGTGATCAAGAAATACAATGGTAAAGGTTTAATCTCATTTCAAAGATTTATGGAAACCTTGCCATTATTTAAAATCAATTTGACCATTGAACATGTGTTAAGTACATTTTAAAGTAAACAAATTTAATTGTACTTAAAACTTAAATAATTGATACAAAATATTATTTTAATTTATTATAAATTAAGATTAAATATTTTAGTTATAATTTAAAATATCAATAAATTGATATAAATAATTATGTTACACCAATTAACTGCTTAATGTAATAATACTAACTAAAATTAACCTATTTTAAATTTTGAATTAATTAATTTAAACTTTAGGTATTCAAAATTATTTTTTAATTGAAATATTTGTTTCTATCAGTTAAGTAGTTTAGCTGATAATTTTTTTAACTTTTAAATTATTGATTTTGACTCAAAATTATATTTTAACTTACCTTTTGTAATCATTTTATCTGTTTTAAACCATACATTAGCACTCATTCAATGATCAAATTGATGCTTAATAAGGTTTTCTTGGTTGGTGGTAAGTTTTCATAAAATCTTCAATATGAGACTACATTTTGACTTAATTGGACTTTTATGTCAAAACGACCAGCCATAAGGTTTTGTATACAGACATAGTTTTCCTTAAAACAGTCCCCAAAGTTATCCTGGTGGTATGACCCTTCACTTTAAATGCAAGAGGTCATGGGTGCAAGTTTTCAAATGTACCTTCGTTATGTACTTGACAGAAAAGCTAAGGCAGCTAGCGAAAATGGACTAAACTCCTAACAATGTTGAGTCTTTTATATGATTTAGTATATAAAATCTTCAATAATTTCTCGATTTTATTGAGCTTTCAGTATAGTGTATGATAAGAAACTTGACTTGAGAGGATCACGCATGCTTACTGATTTCCTTACACACACGGTCTGTCACACCATGAATATAACTCACCAAGGTGATAAAGGCCAACTCACTCACCACCAGTTTAGGACAAGAGAGAGATTTAAATCAATGCTGCAAAGCAACAAAATGAGAATTCCTTAGGCCTGATCCTATTTACACTATGAACAACCCCCTAAGTTAGGTTCAAGGCACATTAACTTATTATAAAGACTCTCCTAAGAAATGAATAATAACCTTGTAAAATGTTGATGTAGGCTCAACCATCTATGAACTTGCTATAAAGACTCTCCTAGAAAATGAGCAATCACCTTGTAAATGTTGATGCATGCTCAACCATCTATGACTCTTGAATTATTGTTTCAGTAATTACTAAGATCACTAAATGTAATTAACTAAAAACATTAAATTTGAATTGTTTGTCTCCAAAATTAGCCAATTGGAGCTATTGATTCTAAGAGATGCTGAGAATCTCCTACCTAACTTAAATGTGGGTTCACTCTTGAGTAACCTCTTGTTAGAGTAAACAAACAACCTTGAGTTTGCTGAAGTCATTAATGCTCCATTCACCTAGCAACGATTTGGGTTCAAATAGGGTTGGGACGCTACTTCTACCTCGGGTACGAGTAAGAGGTCCCTAATAGCGGTCAGTGAGCCCATATGGCTAGGTTCGATCATTAGTGCATGGTCCTTTATCAAGGTACCAAAGTGAAATATGTAAAACCACAAGGTATTAAACTAAAATTTTCCTTAAAAACCTTACAAATATCCTGCTGCTGCTTGGACCACTTATTTTCCCATGGATTTAATAGGTTCCATGGTGCGCACTGTCACTATGGTTGTAATGGATTATAAAAGGAGTCATCATATTCTTTTTATAAGTGAAATAGGATATGAATACCCCTCTTTCTTTCAAAGAATGTTAATTCTTCAAACTTTCTTTTGTTTCAAACGAAGAGGTTGAGAAGAATGAACAGTCACACAAGAAAGATCATATATATAATGAGGTTATTATAAACAAATTAGGAGTGAGATAAATAGATGACAAAATGAGGGAAAATCACTTAATATGGTTGAACATGTAAAAAGACGACCAAAGAAATCTTTGATAATAAGGTATAATAAACTAAATTGTGAAAATATTAAAAAAAGCTTAGTTGTTGTTCCTTTTGTTTCAAATCTCCAATGAAAGATAGTCTCCTTTTCTTCAATTACTTATAAATCTCAAAGAAGAGCAACCCTTAAATTTTTAATTCAAAATTTTCCTTATCAGCAAAGTTGCGTGGGGCCTTTTCCACGTTACTAATTTCTAGCTGCTGCTTGACCACTGCTTTTTTCCCTGTTGATTAAATAGTTTGCATGGTGCGTATTGTCTATGGTTGTAACGGATTATGAAAGAAGTCATATTTTTCCTTTTATCAGTGAAATATGATATGGATATTGTTCCTCAATCAAAGAAGGCTTCAATCTTCAACTTTCCTTTTGTTTCAAATCTTCAATCAAAGGAGTCTCTCCTTTTTCTACAATTATCTTTGAGAATAAATTTAGAAATAAAGCATCTTTTTTTTTTCTGAAAGGAGAGAAATACAGCATATTTAAAGCGTTCCATTTATTGATCAATCACAAGAAAAATCCCGGCTTGTCTATACATATGGTCGATGATTGGGGTGCAAGTTATAACAAGCTGTTCTGATTTTCATCTTTTAGATGCCACAAAGGTGAAAGCTTTTGGAGCTTATGGAATGACATTTTGGCAGAACAAATAATAAATCACTTTCTCTTTTAGAATGCAGTGGCGGCTAGCTACCTCTCATGGTAACAGATAATAAGTTTTGGGTGGATTCCCATGGACAAAATGTTTAGCTCTTCAGCTTTCATTTACATATCTACCTCTCATGGTAATAAAATTTGTTGGTAAATAAATTGCAATAAATGCAATGTAGTAAAGAAAATCATACCGCAGAAAGCTAAAACTAAGTATCTTATACTTGGCTCAATTACATAAGGCTTTTCAAACTTTATTTTATTGTAAAACAAATGATAAAAGAATTTTAGTATATGATTGTGATGATGAGCAAATTTAAGATACTAATTTAAAAAATACTTATGCTTATAAATCAAATAAATAAGCGCTTGTATAATTATATATTTGTATGTCATAAGATAAATAAACTTTCTACCAGATAAGTTGAGTAAATTGGTCACGTGTAAAGTGCAACAACTTTTTCTATATTGCATGTACAAAATGAACTCGATATTTGAAATATAGTAAAGAGGTTGATTCATATCAAACTTGTACTAAAATGGCAGTCATACGACAAATTTGTCAAAAAAACAATGCGCTAATAGTACTTTTGGAGAAACGAAGGAAGAAGAAAAAGAAGCAAGACATTTAAACTCAAGTAAGCCTCAGTAAGATGTACTAGGCCTATTTTGTACTAAAAGGAACTAGTTTTTCCTTTGGAGTAGCATGAGTTTGCATTGCATCTACGCCATACCACGAGGTAGGACGCATATTGCATCGAAGCAAGCCCCGTATTCCCGCTCCAAATCGCCCATGTAGTGGAGTGTTCATAACACACAAACTAGGTGGCCCATAAAGGGATAAAAGGAAAGACTTAGGCACGTGCAAATCCACGTGATCTAAAATCTGCAATCGCATCTAAAAGACCCGAATTAGACACCTTGAACCGCTTCGTAGGCTTTCTACACCCAAAAACTCAAATTTTCAAACCGTACAAACTAACCCTTTCACATCGGTGCAAGAAGGTCTGCGACGACAAGAGCTCACTTGCTCACAGTCGCCACGATTAGAAGTCAGTTTAAATATATCTTCGCTAGCTTAGGTAAGCTAGCTGGCACGCCCTGTTTACATAAATAGTCCTTAGACGCACGAGAGGATCCACTCTAAGCCCAGGAAAGGCGGGGAGGCGTGAGGATTTTCGCCCGTCTACATGAACCATATATATCCAGATCCAAACCCAATATGTATTTGGATTCAGATTTGGATCCCAAGATCCAAATCCAATATCTGTATCCATGGCCCACTTCACCTCCTCATAAATAGGGGTGTGGGGCCCATAATATTTCACGTGAAATGCCTTGGAAGGCTTGGGTAGAGAGAGAAAGGGGGGCCATAAAGTATGAGTGAGAAAGTTGGTAGGCTTGACTTTTGGTCAAGAGTGGGTTAGCCTTGTGGGTTTAACCAAGAGTGTGGGTTCAAGCTTGTATGCACCTACACTTGACCTAGGGCTGCACCAACTTGGATATGGCTGCAACTGAAGCAATGGACCGGCGCCAAGGGGTGGTTCCTAAACCTAGCCCTAAGCTAGCTCACCTCACCTAGCCATTTCCCCTAAAACCTAACCCAAACCTAACCTAAACCTAACCCTTCTCACCCAAAACCGCTCCAACCTCACCTAGGTAGACCACCTAGACTCTAACCAACTAAGCCTAAACTAACCTAACTAAGTCCATAACCACTATGTCCCAGCCCACCTAACCGACCTACACCAAACCACTAACCAGCCCCCCTATCCGACCTACCCCAAACCATGTCCCATCCCACGTAATGAAAATATCTAGCCCACAGCCCACCAACCGACCTAGCTCTCAATCCCAACCTATATAAACCCCCTCCTTCATGCGGGTTCCCTCTCTCTCGAGGCTCTTGGGACCCGGCCAGCACCACTCTTCACCCCTTTCACTCCCAACCGAACACCACTTGCCCATCCCTCCACCTTCGGCAAGGAGCTCCACCCGGCCACCTTCCATCCACCCAGCCACCTTCCATCCACCCGGCTACCTTCCATCCACCTCCCGCCTCCTTCCCAGCTGCCACTCCTTCCATCCTCTTCCAGCCGACAATTCCAACACCACCAGCAGCGCCACCTTCCCGGTTAGTACCACCTCCCCTTTCACCTCCCGAAACTCCTCTCTTCACCCTCTTCTTCCCAGCCGAGCACCACCCAAACTCTGCCCATCCACCTGCTGCACCCACCACCTCCTTCCACTCGGCCATCACCTGGACACTCCACCACCCGGCCAACACCCCTACCTGCCGCAACCATCTACCCAAGGGACTCCCCTTGGCTGCCCAAGGCGACTCATTAAGGTCAAATCCACGCAAGCTGAACATGGACCAACTACATGTAAGTGCCTAAACTCGGTCCATTATATGAACTTGCTTTATAATTCAATTAAATTTTGACATGTGGTTGTAATAATGGAGCGTAGTCTCCCCCCAAGATGTAATAACGTGGTTTGACACACCAACACACATGTGCACTTGAGCCTTTCTGCTCTTAGCTGCACACTTTTTTGCACACACACGGGCCTTGACAGCCCCTAAGATATAGTTCTATATATATATATTTAGCTGCATGGGTTTTCATTTAAGTCGTGGGTGTAGTCTTTCAATTCTACACTCACACACATTGAGCTTTCGCTCTTATTCCCAAGACCCTAATGAGGGCCATATTGTAATTTAATTTGGGTGTTTTCCTTCAAGTCGTGTGCGTGGTCTTTCAATTCTATACTCACACACATTGAGCTTTCGCTCTTACTCCCAAGACCCTAATAAGGGCCATATTGCAATTCTATTTGGGTTTTACATTACAAGTCGTGTGAGTTGTCTTTACATATATACACAACACCCACACACACGTTGGCGACCTTCGGGCCCATATATATATAGTTGTATTTCCCTTCCGCTATGTCTTTAAGATTTGGGTTTTAAGGTTCAGCTGTGTGAGTAGTCTTTCCATATATACACGACACACACTTACACAATTAAGCCTTTCCGCTCTTAAGATATAGCCATATTTCCCTTTTGCAATTTACATTACGCAATTTCCCTTAAGCATTGTCTTTCAATTTCGGGTTTTCCCTTTGGAGTTGTGTGAGTTTGCATTGTATATTCGCCATACCACGAGCTAGGACGCATATTGCATCAAAGCAAACCTCATACTCCTGTGCAAAAATTGCCCAACTTAGGTTACTGCGCACACACCTAGTTGGCCTAAATAGCATAACATTAAAAGACATAGGCACGTGCAAATCCCACGTGAAATAAAATTTGCAATCATACAAACAAAACCCAAACACTTCGTGTATTTTCAAAGAGGTTATACTTTATCGACTTTGCTAAAGCGTACAGACTGACCCTTACGCATCGGTGCAAAAAGGTCTGTGATGAAAAGAGCTCACTTGCTCACAGTCGCCCCGAAAGAGTCAGATTTTCAAAACTTACTTCGCTAGCTTGAGTAAGCTAGCTGGCACACTCTCTTTTTATAAAAATGACTTAGACACATGAAAAGGTTCACTTCGGGCCTAAGAACCGGAAGTGAGAATTTTTTGTGTCTACACACATGAATTTGGAAGTTTCACCTGTTTAGTTGGAATCCCTAAGCGCTTAGACTAACCCTTGAGCATCGGTTGAAGAAGGTCTAAATCGAAAAGAGCTCGCTTAGCCACAATCGCCCGTGAGATTCAATTTTGCTAGATTTTAGAAAGCTAGCTGGCACGCTCGCACATCAAGTAGAGTTGAGAATTTCATTTCAAGTCTCTATATAGGCTTGGAGTGAAAATTTCACGTCTACATCGAGATATCACAAAATTTATCTATAACTATGCTTTTGTGTTATGTATGATGCCAAAACTCTTTCGTACAAGTGATACTCAGTTTGCAACTAATTTCTTATCAATATAGAGTATTGGTAAACAAAAACAAGCCTTGAAGTGGATGATTTACTCATATGAGTGACAATAATTTATAGAGTTGCTTCAAAATAGAATAAATAGAAAATTGAATGAGATTTCAAAGACAGTCTTTAGGAGTATATTTTGAAACTCGTGTGTTAGACTATTAAGGATTGCATGTATTTTAGTCAAAGTTTTGACATTTACTGATAGCGAGGATAAGTCATCTATTTGTTATTTTTATGAAGTCATGAATTAGGCTAAATAAGCTATTAGAAGCAATTTTAATGAAAAAAAGATAGATTATGTACTCGTGTGAAATATTATCGGATAATAGATAAAATAAACAGTTGTATTAACTTATTTATGTAACAACTTATTACCTAAATTTAACATTTAGGTATTATGCAAGTTATAAAAAGGATGGTGAGGTTAATCGAGGTATAATTGATTGCATAATAGATTGATCCCTAATGAGAGTAGAGCAAATGCTATATATCAAGAAATAAAGTTCTACGATAATGCTCTTGACTTGATGAGCTTGCTTTTAAACATTCAGAACTGTAAAAATATTCTTCAAGTTAAATTGTTTATCTTAATATGTAAGTTTCTTAAATCTTATATTTATTGTGGAATAACTCTTTATATTTGTCTTTTTCTATTAGATGTTTGGTAGAATAGGTTTGGAAGTGATTGCCCAAACCTTAGAGATTTTGTAATAAGAGTTCTAAGAAACTTGTAATGCAACTAGTTGTGAAAGGAATTGGAGTGCCTTTGAAGGTATCTACACAAAAAAGCACAACATGTTTGAACATAAGTGACTCAATGACCTAGTTTTCATCCATTACAACATGTGGCTCCGATAAACATAGTAAAAGATTAATTACTAATTAAGTATTCAATTCAATGATTTATTTTATTTAATTATTAATGTTATTTACTTATCTTTCTTGCAGGCAATTAACAAAGTTAAATAGGGAGGATAACCAATATGATCTAATAAGTCTGAACAATTTTCATATCGTTCATATCTTAGAGGAGTAGATTATGAAAGATAGTGAAACAAATATAAGATAGTGAAACAAATACACTCTTAAGTATGAATTAATTTGGAAGGAGTGCAACCACCTTAAGAGGATGATTTTTATTTTGAAGCTGAAGGTAGTGATGATCTTGAACAAGGAGGAGAAGATGAAGATTATTTAGTTGATCCTGATTATAATATATAAATATAATTCTTTTTTTAATTATGAAAGTTATAATTTTGCTAAAGTTGTACTGATTAAATGCTTTATACATCGAAAATTGAATGGTGACTAATGAACATGTACATGAATTGTTTTAAATTTGTGTGATTTTTTTATGTTTTTTAAAAAAAATTCAAGTTGTTAGGAATAGATTAAAAAATGATATAGGACAATACGATACATATCATATCATGGACCCAAACGATACACGATATGATATGCATCAAAAACACTAGTTGAGATAAATAGATGAACCAAAAGAGGACACTTATATGGTGAACTACTCAGAAACCCCTCCATAAGAGAGATGGTCAGATTGTTGACATACCTTATTATCACTCATCCTGACATCACTCATGCAGTACATACAAATGTTGTAATTAGTGTATCAGTACCTATATCATATAGGGAATCGATACATGATAATTGTATCATACGATACAATATATTAAAATATTGAAAAATAAAAATTATAAAAATCGTAAAAAAATTTATCATATATCGTAATACCCAGTATCGTGCTATACAGGATGTATCGAACGATACAATACCCGTATCGTAGTGTATCGTATGATACATTGTGATACAGGTGTGATACCATTATAAATAAACATTTATTCATACGGAAAACCAATACCTACATAAGTTGGAAGATTGGAGGCATCTCCCCCAATCTTCCTATGCAGGCTCACGGATGCTCTTGGCTGTACTTTTTGTTTCACATTAACACTAACCCTAATCACCTATTTATAAGTACCTTATAACTTGAAAGACTAAGCTACCCCTATTAATAATAAGTATAACAGAATAAACACAAAGTCTAATATGGGATGTATTATACAATCTCTAACACTCTCCCTCAAGTTGGGTGAAAGATATTGAAAACACCCAACTTTGACAAAGTATCCTTGAGTTGTTTGTTGGTGATGGCTTTCGCTAGAAAGTCAGCTCTCTGTTTTTCATATTTAACATACTGCAGTATCAATTCCTGATTTGAAACCTTCTCTCTAATAAAGTGATAGTCTATCTCTATGTGTTTGGTTTTTTCTTGATATACTGGATTGGACGTGAATATGTAGAAACAAAGAATCCATGTCGCCGACCCCGTCTAGTATGGGAAAAGGCTTTGTTGTTATTGTTGTATACTGGATTGGACGTCACTACTATTAGTCATTTGTATAGCTGCACTACTGTCATAATATAGTGGGATAGGTTGAGCAGACGTAAATCTCAACTCATATAGCAAAGAGGATACCCACGTTCCTTCACACATAGCATGAGCTACCGCTCTATATTCAACTTCTACTGTAGATCTTGCAACAACAGTTTGTTTCTTCCTCTTCCAAGATATAATATTAGCGCCAAATAATGTCAATACCCTGTAGTTGATTTTTGGTCATCTTTCGATCTTCTTGCCCACTCTGCATCAGAATAAAGTTCAATACTAAATTTGTAAGATTTTGAATAAAGAAAACCCATTCTAGGTATAGATTTAAGATATATGAGAATTCTATATATAGCTTCCATGTGATTCTTGGTTGGTGAATGCATAAACCTGTTTACAATGCCCACAACATTAGTGATATCTGAATGAGTAATAGTCAAATATATAAGTTTTCCTGCCAATTTTTAGTACTTTTGAATATCTCTGAAATCTTCACTATCTCCAATAAAAAAAAATTGATTCACCTCCATAGGAATATCAACCTGTTTACAATCAAGCATATTTGTTTCTTGTAGTAAATTTATAGTATATTTTCTCTATGTTAGGAAGATACCTTGATTGAAATACAACACCTCTATCCCCAAAAGATAGTGAAGTCGGCCCAAGTCTTTCAGGTCAAATAATTTGTTAAGATCCCTTTTCAATTTTGAAATTTCTTCAACATCATCACCTGTTATAATAATATCATCAATATAAATAATAAGAATTTAACTTAGTACCTTTCTTGAAAAATAAGGTACTGTCATTTATGCTTTTTTGGTATCCCAAGGTGCATACTGCCTCACTGAATTTTGAAAACCATGCTCTCGGTGATTGTTTTAACCCATAGATGGCTTTGTTCAGTTTGCAAACTGTATCATCATTTAATATTCATTCCAAGTAGAAGTTTTATAAATAGTTCTTCATTCAGATCTCCTTCTAGGAAAGCATTTTTTACATCCAATTGCCATGGGCCCTATCCCAAATTTGCTACCATACTAAGAATTATTCTTATAGAAATAAGCTTTGCAATAGGTGCAAAGGTTTCATTGTAGTCAATTCCATATGATTGACTGTAACCCTTGGCTACAAGTCTTGCCTTATACCTTTCAATTTTGCCATCTGCCTTATATTTGATAGTGAAAACCCACTTTCAGCCAACTATATTTTTGTTCGGAGGAAGTCTTGTGATGGTCTAAGTATTATTTTTTGCAAGGGCATTCAACTCCTCTTCTATAATAAATTTCCATAAAGGATACCTGTTTGTTTCTTTAAAATTTGTAGGAATCGAGTGTTTCTCAACATTCATAACAAAAGTTTGATAATTCTCAAAGGTATTAGCATAAAAAAATATACTAAGAGATAAGATACCGTACACAAGTACATTTACCTTTGCAAATAGCAATGGGAACTTTCAAGTCTTCTTCTACTGGTGATTGAGGATCTGAATCATGGGGATGATCTTTTGTTATATGAGTCTATATGTGTTCCTCTTGAGAGCAAATAGTTTGTCTTGGTCCTCTCTTATACACCAAGGTTTGTTTTGGTTCAATAGTCTTCTCTTCATTGACATCTGTAATATCTTCTATCTCACTTGGGATTAATGGAAGCACATGATGAGAGATGTTTGACTCTCCCTGAAAAAATAATAGGGAATGGTTTATGAGAAAGTAACATCTATAAATACATAAAGTTTTCTAAGTTTTGGATCATAACATTTTTAACCTTTCTGAGAATTCAAGTAACCAAGGAAAATACACTTTACAACTCTTGGATCAAGTTTATCACGACCAAGTAGGTGAGCATGAACAAAACAGGTACAACCAAAGATACGAGGAGTTATATAAAAGAGCCTTGATTTCTTATCAAGGTATTTCATGGGATTATCACTTTGGAGTACAATACTAGGCATCCTATTTATTAAGTAGACTATAGTAACATCTTGAGAGTATGAAATATTCCTTCATTCTATAACATCTATTTCCTTGGATTTATTTTTGCACAGGAAAAGATTTTAGCCAAAGGGGACTCGACGAGAGTATCTAGTCCTGGGGTAATCATGCATGGACAACCCAGTTATTAATGCATATGGAATATGAAGTGAATGAAATGGATGTTTAGAGACCCATACCTGTAATTTGTGAGCTTGAGGAGCCCAAGCAAGGTGGTCCATGTATTGTTTATTTTGATATTTAGGGTTTTCAAAATTTCTTTTCAAAAAGAGAACTCTTTTTTGGTTTCTATCAAAAGAACTTCCGATTTTTTACATTTCCCCTCACTCGGATTTTAATACCCACTAATCAATAGAGGTTTTATAGAAGATTTTGAATAACATTTAAAAGTTCAATTTCTTACCCAATAAAGTCTAATTCTCAAACAAAATGAAATCCAAATAAGTAGGTCCTATTCCTACTCTAGGACTTTCATGGTAAACTTTTCTCCATTGGGATGGGCTATAGGGAATTTCGAGAAAGAATTACCCGCGGTCCCTTTTGAAGCGCCCCGGGGTATAAGGCCAAGAATGTTTTTGGTGAAAAATTGCTCTTTTAAGCTTTAACTTCTTCTTTTTCTTTTCTTTCAAAGGGGACCTCTATATTGGAGGTTTTTGTTTTCCCTTTTCTTTTTCTTTTTGGAAGACCTCTATATTAGAGGTTTTGTTTTTCTTCCTTTTCTGATTTTGCCAATTTTCTTATTTTGGAGATAAACAAAATGGGGAATACAACTCATCCCTTTAGAGAATCGATTCAGCAAAGAATATCCTATTTCTTAATAGCACCTACCATTTGAAAGTATTTTGCTATTTTAAACTAGGCCTTATTTTGTAAGCCAAAGATTTTTGAAATGTCACCTAATGATTTTGAAAACTCCACTTTTGATAAATCATCAATTCCCTAATTCAGGGTCACATATTCCGTTTTGGTCTTTTCTTCAAGAAATTCAAAAGAAATCTATGTTTAAAATATTTTCAAAAGAATTTAAAGTAGACCCTATACATAAAAAAAAAAATAAAGTATTGGGCATTTATAGGGTCTGCTAAATTTCTTCCCTCAACATAAACTTATCAATATGCATTTTATGGTGCCCTTCTTACAACATAGGGACCATCCCACCTGGGCCGCCACTTACCAAATGGATGTGGGCCTCTTATGGATGAATGATATAAATGACATGAAAAATGTATTCTATATGATATGGTGGAGATACATGTTTTATGAAATGATGAATGTATTCAACCTCTGTAAAAGGTGTTTAGAAAATGCACTATACATGCCCCTAGTTTGGAGGAGATCACATGCGCACTCATGTACTATGGCCGATCCCTAATGTGGCATGAATGATTTTGAATATGATGCATGAAGGACATGCACGATCTTAATTCTAGGCATTATATGATATGATCCTAGTCTTTGATGTATTTTGGGTTAAGTTCACTCCCTAATTGACTTCTAGGAAATCCCTCCTATAGAATTTGAAGGTTTTTCTAAGTTAAGGATTTTATGGAATTCAGGAAGCTCAGAGGCTTTATCATCCTTATGGATGGGGGATCTTTCTCCTTGCTTTGATCACTCTCAAGTCTTTGATTTCTAGAGAAGTATATTGCATAAGAGAAAGGTTATGCACAAAAGGATTATGAGATCATTCGGGTTTGAAAATGCATATAGATTTTGTCAAAACCAATTTGAATTTGTACCTGATTTTAAAATCAAATGTTTTGGGATTTTTTGACCTTTTCAATTTTTTCGGATTTTTCCAAACAAATGCTAGAAGGAAAAACATAAAAGATTTTCTTTTTGGAATTTTCAGATTTTTTCAAATGCTTTTGGGATTTTGAGAGTTTTCTAATATTTTTTTTAAATATATACTTTTTTTAGATTTTTTTCAATAAACAAGGTCTTCCATCAAACCTACAAAGAAAACACCATGAATTAGACTCCAAACAAAAGGTCTAAGTCATAGGTTTCAGTTTTAGTTGGCTCTAGGGCACCCTTGACCCAATTGGTCTTAGGTGATGGCTCAGAGGGTATGGTTGGGTTGTATCCTAAGCCATATCAACTTAGGTTGGGTAGATGTATGATTGGTTCCAGTCTTCTTTGGCTCTTGGCTCTTAGGACTTGGTATGGTGCATACCCCATGTTCAGTAACATATTCTAAGGCCTTTTTAGTTTTGAAAAATTTTGATAAAGAGGATGGCCTTGGAATAATCTATTATCTATAACATGGTTATACACCTGAGTTTTTTTTGCTAAGGGAGAGCATGCCTGATCCCTTGCAAAGTGGAGAGAAAAGGAACTCAAGGGAAACCATAGTCGATTCTCTAGTGGGTTTGTGGATGTTTGGGGAAATTATGGCCGTAGGCTTGGGTTAATAATGCAAACCTAGGCTCAAAAAGATTTGTTTATACAAGGCAAGGTTAGGTGTACCTAGGATGTCGATGCATGCCCGAGGGATAACCATGTCTACCAAGTTTTGAATTTTATTTTTTTCTTTTTCATTTTGAAATTATTCTTGTTGGTGTTGGGCATTTGCCACACCTTGAAAATTCACATCCTTCGACACATTTGGTGGGTTTATGGGTGCATGAGTGTGATTTGAATATGGATGATCTACCGGTCCTACACAACAAAGAGGAGGATCGAGTAGAGAGTTTTGAGAGAAATGAGTTTCAACTATACCTTTTAGAGCTTGTCTACTTTTCCATGGTGAGAGCAAGCTTCCTTGCAGCGTCATGAGGGTGTTGTGACTCATGCATGGCTTCCAACTCCCATTGCTTTTCGAGGTATTGGATTTCATCCTTGTAGACATGAAAAATTCTCACTTCTGGTTCTTAGGCTCGAAGTGAACCTTTTCGTGTGTCTAAGTCGTTTTTATATAACAAGGGCGTGCCAGCTAGCTTACTCAAGCTAGCGAAGTAAGTTTTGAAAATCTGACTCTTTCGGGGCGATTGTGAGCAAGTGAGCTCTTTTCGTCGCAGACCTTCTTGCACCGATGCGCAAGGGTCAGTCTGTACGCTTTAGCAAAGTCGATAAAGTATAACCTCTTTGAAAATACATGAAGTGTTTGGGTTTTGTTTGTATGATTGCAAATTTTATTTCACGTGGGATTTGCACGTGCCTATGTCTTTTAATGTTATGCTATTTAGGCCAACTAGGTGTGTGTGCAGTGACCTAAGTTAGGTGATTTTTGCACGGGAGTATGGGGTTTACTTTGATGCAATATGCGTCCTAGCTCGTGGTATGGCGAATATGCAATGCAAACTCACACAACTCCAAAGGGAAAACCCGAAATTGAAAGACAATGCTTAAGGGAAATTGCGTAATGTAAATTGCAAAAGGGAAATATGGCTATATCTTAAGAGCGGAAAGGCTTAATTGTGTAAGTGTGTGTCGTGTATATATGGAAAGACTACTCACATAGTTGAACCTTAAAACCCAAATCTTAAAGACATAGCGGAAGGGAAATACAACTATATATATATGGGCCCGAAGGTCGCCAACGTGTGCGTGGGTGTTGTGTATATATGTAAAGACAACTCACATGACTTGTAATGTAAAACCCAAATAGAATTGCAATATGGCCCTTATTAGGGTCTTGGGAGTAAGAGCGAAAGCTCAATGTGTGTGAGTGTAGAATTGAAAGACCACGCACACGACTTGAAGGAAAACACCCAAATTAAATTGCAATATGGCCCTTATTAGGGTCTTGGGAATAAGAGCGAAAGCTCAATGTGTGTGAGTGTAGAATTGAAAGACTACACCCACGACTTAAATGAAAACCCACGCAGCTATACATATATATATATAGAACTATATCTTAGGGGCTGTTAAGGCCCGTGTGTGTGCAAAAAGGTGTGCAGCTAAGAGCGGAAAGGCTCAAGTGCACATGTGTGTTGGTGTGTCAAACCACGTTATTACATCTTGGAGGGAGACTACGCTCCATTATTACAACCCCATACAACAACAACAACAACAACAACAACTAAGCCTTTTCCCATACTAGACGGGGTCGGCTACATGGATTCTTTGTTTCCACAAATCCCTATCATGTGCCATGTTAGCAGTTAACTCCCAATAAGCTAGATCATTCTTTATTGTTTCTTTCCAACACTTTTGTGGTCATCCTCTACCTCTTTTAATACTTCCAAAATTTAGTTTTTCTAACCTTCTTAGAGGTTCTTCTTTTGATCTTCTTTCTATATGTCCAAACCATCTTAAACGATGTTCTCTCATTTTATCCTGTATTGGTGCCACTCCTAATTTGTTTCTAATAACCTCATTATGTATACGGTCTTTTCTTGTATGACCACTCATCCATCTCAATATCTTCATTTCTGTCATAGACATCTTTTGTACATGTTGATGATTAACTGCCCAACACTCATAACCATAAAACATGGCAAGCCTAATTGCTGCTCTATAATATTTACCTTTTAATTTTAATGGTATCTTCTTATCACAAAGAATACCTGATGCTCCTCTCCATTTTAACCAACCAGCATTAATTCTATGTGTAACATCTCCATCAATTCTTCCATCACTTTGAAAAATTGACCCTAGGTATTTAAAACTTTCCTTTTGGGGAATGCAATATGTGCCAATTTTAATTTCTATGTCCTCTGAAGTAGTCAAATGATCAAACTTACATTCCGTATATTCTGTCTTTGTTCTACTAAGTCGGAGGCCTTTGCTTTCTAATGTTTCTCTCCATAGTTCCAATTTTCTATTAACTTTTTCCTTAGACTCCTCCACTAATACAATGTCATCTGCAAATAACATACACCAAGGTACTTCATCTTGAATATGTTTTGTTAACTCATCCATCACCATTATAAATAAATATGGACTTAAAGTTGATCCTTGATGTAACCCAATATTAACTTCAAAGAAGTCTGTCGTTCCTTCATGAGTCCTCACCCATGTTTTTGCACCATCATACATGTCTCTTATAAGGTTAATATATGTCAATGGGATACCTCTTTTTTCCAAAGTTCTCCAAAGAACCTCCCTCAGTACCCTATCATAAGCTTTTTCTAGATCAATAAATATCATGTGAAGGTCTTTCTTTTCTGCTCTAAAATGTTCCATAAGATGTCTCAAAAGGTGAATCGCTTCAATAGTAGATCTGCCTGCATAAATCCAAATTGATTCTCTGTTGTACTTGATACTTGTCTTAACCTACGTTCAATAATTCTTTCCCATAATTTTATAGTATGACTCATTAACTTGATACCTCGATAATTCGCACAATTTTGAATGTCTCCCTTGTTCTTATATATGGGTATAAGTGTACTTGCTCTCCATTACTCGGGCATCTTTTGGTTTTTCCATATTTCATTAAGTAGTCTTGTGAGCCAAGTGATTCCTATTTCTCCTAGTATTTTCCAAACTTCTATAGGAATATTATCTGGTCCTACCAATTTACCACTCTTCATATGTTTAAAAGCCTCTTTGACTTCATTCTTTTGAATACGTTGGTAGAAATTGTGGTTTATATACTTTTCTGACTTGGCTAAATCTCCTAAACTAATATTAACATCTTTATTTTCACTAAAAAGATTATAAAAATAGTTTTTCCATCTATTTCTTATATCATCATTTGCCACTAGAATTTTTTCATCCTCGTCTTTTATGCATCTAACATAATTAAGATCTTTAGTTTTCTTATATCTAGCCCTAGCTATCCTAAAAATATCTCTTTCACCCTCTTTCGAGTTGAGTTTTTTATATAAGTCATCCCAAATCTTAGCTTTTGCTTCACTAACGGCCTTTTTCGCTTCCTTCTTTGCTTTCTTATAAGCTTCTAAAGTTTCACTAGTTTTCTTAGCATAATGTAATTTGTAACATGCCCTCTTTGCCTTGATTTTATTTTGTACTACTTCACTCTACCACCAAGCTTCTTTTTATGCCGGTACACCTCCCTTAGATACCCCTAACACATCTTTCGCCACTTTTCTAATATGTATAGCCATATTACATAACATATATGTATAGCCATTATTACAACCCCATGTCAAAATTTAATTGAATGTAAAGCAAGTTAATGGACCAAGTTTAGGCACTTACATGTAGCTGGTCCATGTTCAACTTGCGTGGACTTGGCCTTGTGAGTCACCTTGGGCAGCCAAAGGGAGTCGCTTGGGTGGATGTTGGCAGCAGGTAGGGGTGCTGGCCAGGTGGTGAAATGTCCAGGTGCTGGCCGGGTGGTGGAGTGTCCAGGTGCAACAGGTGGAAGGGCCGGTGTCTTGGTCGGCTGGAGTGGAGAGGTGCTGGCTGGATGGATGGAAGGTGGCGGGTGGATGGGAGTGTGTGGCTGGGAATGAAAGGGATGCGGGTTAGATGAGTTTGACGTGGGGTACTAACCAGGAAGGAGGCGATGCTGGTGGTGTTGGAATGGCTGGCTGGAAGAGGATGGAAGGTAGCTGGCAGGTGGATGGAGCGCTCGGTTGGGAGTGGAAGGGATGAAGAGGGGTGCTCGCCGGGTCCCAAGGATGAAGGGATGGATGAAGGTGGAGCCAAGAGAGCTGGCCGGGTCCTAGGAGCCTGGAGGGAGGGCCAACCCGCATGAAGGAGGGGGCTTATATAGGCTGGGATTGGGCTAGGTCGGTTGGTGGGTTGTGGGCCAGATATTTTCAACATGGGACACGGTTTGGGGTAGGTCGGTTAGGGGGGACTGGTTAGTGGTTTAGGGTAGGTCGGTTAGGTGGGCTGGGACTTAGTTAGGTGCACTAAGGTTGGTTTAGGCTTAGTTGGTTAGAGTCTAGGTGGTCTAGCTAGGTGAGGTTGTCTAGGTGAGGTTGGGGTGGTTTTGGGTGAGATGGGTTAGGTTTGGGTTAGGTTTTAGGAGAAATGGCTAGGTGAGGTGTGCTAGCTTAGGGCTAGGTTTAGGAACCACCCCTTGGCACCGGTCCATTGGTTCAATTGCAGCCATGTCCAAGTTGGTGCAGCCCTAAGTCAAGTGTAGGTGCATACAAGCTTAAACCCACACTCTAGGTTAAACCCACAAGGCTAACCCACTCTTGACCAAAAGTCAAGCCTACCATCTTTCTCACTCATACTTTATGGCCCCCTTTCTCTCTCTACCCAAGCCTTCCAAGGCATTTCACGTGAAATATTTGTGGGCCCCTCACCCCCATTTATGAGGAGGTGAAGTGGGCCATGGATACAGATATTGGATTTGGATCTTGGGATCCAAATCCAAATACATGTTGGGTTTGGATCTGGATATATATGGTCCAAATCTGACCCAAATCTGATTTTTTGATTCCTTTATGGCATTTTGAAACAGACGGTTTGTGCGGGGCCTGACTTCATCAGTACTCCGTCTTGCGTTGGGTCTTCACCAACATTGTCGTCCGGTCTTCTTCTCACCTTCAGGAGTTCATTTTGAGCATTTTTCTGATATTTTGGGGCTTGAATGTCTGAGAATTTGGGGATGCTTTTGATACGAGAGTTGATGCACCAGGCTTGAAATATGCTTCCGGTCCAGGCTCTCCTTTGCCTTTTCGGTCCTGCTTTTGTCAGGCTAGGAGGCTTTCGGGGTTTCAAAACACTTTTTTAAAAGTTTAAAACTATATGTATAAAGTTTAAAAATGTATACACAGGTTTGGAATATGTACAGGTTTTTTGGAAGGCTCCTGGCTTTCCAGACTCAAAATAGCCCTTTGGGGCTGCTTTTGTAAAACCAGGCATGTTTGAGAAAATCGTGAGATTTTGGGGTCACTCATAAGGACCGTAAAGCCCTACAACAACTGCTAAAAGGGCAAAATAAAGAGAAAAGAACGTATGCCCTATCTGATTTCCTTCCTCTGGATTATGAAATAGACAACGATGATGAAATACTGAATTTCCATCGGTATGATGGCATGGGGATCCTCGATCCCACTTGCAACTCTTTTCTCGTCGAGCCCACAAGAAAAAGAAGGACTCGATGAAGTGGATTTTTTGGTTTCCCCTTTCCCTCAAAGGAACTACTTCAAAATGGCTCGCTTCTTACGATTTGAGTCAATTCGTAAACTTTGAAGAGTTAGCGAACTGCTTTATGCAAAGATTTTCGCATAACGTAGAAGTAACGCCAACTCTAAATAATTTGAGGGATACAAAACAAGCAGTGAATGAGGATGTACATGCATTCATCGTTCGATGGAGGTCCCTCCTGGTGCAAGTAAGAGAACCCATCTCAGAAGGATGTGCAGTGATGCTCATCCTTGATAATTTCAAAAATAATTTGAAAACCCTTCTCTCCCTACATGAAATCTCTACTTTCCACAAATTGATCAAGAAAGCTTCCCTTTTCGAAACAAATTTAAAGAAGGGAGTCTACGATCATCTGTGGAAAGGGGGTGTTTTACCAAAGACTTGGTTGGAAAAACCCGGTACATATGGGATGCCCACGATGGACAAAGGGGCAAAGCCTTTAAAAATTGCCAACGTCCGAGTGGAAACAAACCCGGCCAGCACTTCGAAAAAAAACCGAGCAAAAAATTGAAAAATTACAAAAAAGCTTTGAAAAACAGGAGTACACTCCCTTGGGGCAGCCTGTTTTAGAGGTCCTGGACCTCCTACTCGCACAAGAGATGATTACACTCCTAGAAATCCCTGAGGGAACACCCCCAAAAGGGAAATTTCTAAATAGATTTTGCAAGTATCATCGACTGAAAGGTCATGATACCAGCAAGTGTTTTTCCCTTTTAAACAAGATTGAGAACTTGATAGCACAGGACCGGCTCCAGGTCACTGAGGAACCAAAGCATGCCCAAGCTATTTTCAAAGAACCCTTCCCCAATCATGCAAGCACTAGTGGGAAGGGCAAAGAGGTATGTGCTTTCTGGACTTCAAAGAGTCTAGTGCATTCATCTCATTCTGGTTTTGCTACTTGTGCACCATCTCTCCTTCTTCATAAGAAAATCGCACAAGTAGTAATCCGGGGAGCGCCTAGAGTCCCGCCCCCGGTTAGAACCGTTTTACAAATTCAAGGTGCTCCAAAGCACACAAGTAGAGCCACAATAGGCGTGAGCCCTAGGTAGATCGTGGGGGAGATGACTAGGTCCAGAAGGATCTATAAACCCCCACATCTACAAAATGCTAAAAAAGTGGTGAGTATTTCTGGCCCTTCAAAAGCATGTATTCCTAGAGTTTCGCCAAAAACGGACAAAGGAAAAAATGTTTTAACCTTGTATGATTTTGAAAATCATCTTTCAAAGATTCCAATTAACATGTCCATCCTAGAGCTGATACAAACCTCGCCTAGGCATAGACTTGTCTTAGAAAAAATCCTAGAAAGAGCCAAGGTTAGCTCAAGTATAACCCCTGAGTCCTTGTCAATCCAAGTGGCACCTATATGTGTAAAAACACCCATCGTGTTCTCGAAAGAGGATATCGAAAGACTAGATGAAACCCACAACCAAGCTTTGCACATCGAGGTAGTATTGAATCACTGTCCTCTTGATAAATGCTTAGTTGATGGGGGAGGGGGTCTCAACATCCTTCTACTCCATGTAGCGTATCAAATTGGAGTCACCTTGACCTCCGTAAACCCAAGCCCCATCGTAAGAGCCGTGGAATTACCCATGGAAACGGAGGGCATAGCCCACTTGGGGTGTTCTATGTCTTAGACATCCACCCCCACTACAACCTATTACTAGGAAGACCTTGGATACACAGCCTGCGAGCTGTGCCATCCACCTTCCATAGGTGTGTCAAAATCCCCCACGAAGACCGTATAGTGGTAATTCTAGGTGAAAACCATCCTTAGCTTTAGGGAATTCAAAATTTCCCATGCTTGTCAGCTTTTCAAGACTACGAGGGCAACTGACCACCTGGGTCAAGGGTGCCCTAGAACCTAGTAAAGCAGAAACCTACGATTTAGACCTCTTGTTTAGAGTCTAACTTGTGGCGTTTTCCTTTGTAGGTATGATGGAAGATCCCATCTTAAACCACAAATAAAAAAAATTGAAAAATCTCGAAATTCAAAAACAATTTGGAAAAAATGAAAAAATTGAAAAAAGGGTTGTTTGTATAGTTCCCAAAATCCTTTCTTTACAAAAATCCAAAAAACTCAAAAAATTAGAAATTCCCAAAAACAAAATCCTGTATATACCAGCTCCTAGTAAAAATCTGGAAAAGGCCAAGGATTTCGAAGAGAAAATCATCTTCATAACAAGACGAAAAGCTTCGAAACCTATAGAAATTTCAAAACAAAAACCAGGTGTTTTCAAAACCCATGCATTGAGTTCAAATTCCCTAGGATTCAATATTCGCGAGAATGATTGAAGCACGGAAGAAGACCCCCTTCTCCTTGAGGAGGATTCAACTTCCGAGCACCCTAAGTTTCATAAAATTCTCGATTTTGAAAAACCTTTGAATTCTGTAGGAGGGGATTTTATAGAGATCAATTTAAGGAGTGAAACAATGCCCAAACACATTAAGATAGGCGCATGTTTGCATGAGCATGAAGCATCATCATTCATTGCATTCTTGAAAACCTACATCGATGTGCTTGCATGGACGTATGAAGACATGCCGGGTATAGACCCAAGAGTCGTAGAGCATTGTCTTCCCCTAGATTCGGATTCGAAACCCATAAAGCAAAAGCTTAGAAAGATTCATCCGAACGTACATATGCAAGTTAAAGAGGGTTTAGAAGATCTGCTAAAGGCCGGTTTTATAAAACCCATTTTGTATTCTGATTGGTTATCAAATATTGTTGTAGTTCGACAATCCAATGGGAAAATTCGAATATGTATCGATTTGAGAAACCTGAACAAAGCCACTCCAAAGGATAACTTTTCTTGACCTAACATTGATTTGATAGTCGATAGTATTGCAAATCATGAAATGTTTTCATTCATGGATGACTATTCAGGATATAACCAAATCAAATTAGCCCGAAGAGATCAGGCTAAAACTGCTTTCACCACACCCTGGGGCACATACTGCTATACAGTCATGCCCTTTGGTTTGAAAAATGCTGGCACCACCTACCAAAGAGCCATGACTATGATCTTTCACAATCAAATTCATGAGCTCGTAGAGGTATATGTGGATGATCTTTTGGCTAAATCAAAAACTTGATGCACCGATATCGAATGTTTACAAAAAAATTTCGAAAGTCTTAGGCTTTACAAAGTAAAGCTAAACCCTCAAAAATGCGTTTTCGGAGTAGAATCCAGTAAGCTCTTAGGCTTTATGGTAAGCCAAAGGGGCATAGAAGTCAACCCCTCTAAGTGTAGAGCCATCATAGACATGTCTCCACCCTCCAATCTTACGCAAATTCGTAGCCTCCAAAGTCGCCTCCAATCAATTCGCAGGTTCATTTCGAACCTCGCTACAAGATGCGAACCCTTCAACAAACTTTTGAGAAAAGCGGTGAAATTCATATGGGACGATGATTGCCAAAAAGCTTTCGAAAGACTAAAAGCGTATTTGGTTAATCCTCCTGTTTTAAACCCTCCAAAGCAAGGAAAACCTCTTTTACTCTATATTTTTGTACATGCAAATGCTTTGGGTGCATTATTAGCTCAATATGAGGATGATACCCATAAAGAGTATGCCATCTACTATATTTCGAAAACTCTATTGGCTTATGAACGAAATTATCAAGCCATGGAGAAGACTTGCTTGGCCTTGGTGTGGGCCTGCCAGAAATTTCGACACTACTTCCTAGATCATGAGATCTGGATAGTGTCTAGGCTTGATCCCATCAAGCATCTGTTTGAAAAACATATCCTCACGGGTAGGCTAGATAAATGACAGCTCCTCTTGATGGAGTATGACCTGAAATTCCACCATCAAACATCCATCAAGGGCCAAGCCCTAGACGACTATGTGGCCGACTTCCCGTTAGAAGATGCGTATCCCACACTTGACAAAATACCCGATGAAGGCGTATTTCAAAACCAATTTCAAAGTCACATTTTATCAAATTGCTCAAACGAAAACCAAGTGTGGAAGATGCACTTCGATGGGGCACGAAACCAAAGAGGGGCTGGGGTAGGCATCGTCCTCATATCCCCTAAAAAGGGAGAAATACCCATAGCCATTCGCCTAGATTTTGAGTGTTCCAACAACATAGCCGAGTATGAAGCACTCATACAAGGCTTAAAAATTTCGAAAACTCTAGGGGCATCATGCATCGAAGTCTTTGGAGATTCTTTACTTGTCATAAACCAAGTGTTAAAGATTTGGCAAGTAAGAAACGAAAAACTTCTTCCATACCATGAGTTGGCCACCAAGCTGGCCGAGTCATTCAAATCGTGTACACTTACACACGTAGGAAGAGAGGATAATGGTGTAGCTTATGCCCTTTTATCCTTGGGCTCAGCCCTAAGGGTCGATCCCACTTTAGGAACCAGACCCTTGGAAATATGGCACTCGCCCACTCCATCCACACACGATCTTGACATTTGCCAAAACAACCAAACTGATACTGAAAAACCTTGGTTTCAAGACATTAAAGAGTTCTTAGAAAATGGAGGATTTTCAGAATACGCTTCATCCAAAGACAAAGCTTTTATACGAAGAATTTCAACCCGATATTCGATTTTGGGAGGGGTTCTTTACAAAAAAAGTTTCACTGGCATCTTACTAAGGTGTGTCGACCTGGAGGAGGCTAGGATAGTAATGCATGAATTCCACGATGGAGAATGTGGAGGGCATATAAATGCCAATATGATGGCAATGAAAATACTTAGAGCAGGTTATTTTTGGTCCACCTTAAAGCAGGATTGCCATGACCATGTTAGGAAGTGTCACCCATGTCAAGTGCATGGACACGCCATCCATATCCCGTCATCCTCATTGCATTCCCTAGTCAGCCCCTGGCCATTCACCATGTGGGCGTTTGACATCATAGGACCAATATTTCCTCATGCATCAAATGGGTATAGGTTCATACTAGCAGCCACTGAATACTTTTCCAAATGGGTTGAAGCTACCTCCCTGACAAATGTTCAGGGGCAACATGTAGTGGCGTTCATTAGGAAAAATATTATGGCTTGCTTTGGGGTTCCAAAGGACTTAGTGTCCGACAATGGTACCCCCTTCAAAAACGAGAGGATGGTTAAGTTATGTAACACGTATGGCATAACTCACCACTTCTCATCGCCCTACTACCCTCAAGGCAACGGCCAAGCCGAAGCCACCAATAAGACTCTCATAAGCATTATTGAGAAAACTTTAGAGAAGGGTAGGACGTGGCATGAGAAGCTGGATGAAGCCTTATGGGCTTATAGGACTTCCATCCGAACTCCCACAAATGCCACGCCGTTTGAGTTGGTCTATGGCACAAACGCCATTCTTCCCATTCATACCAAAATTCATTCATTTCATACATCCATTGCACTCGACCTTCCCCTAGAGACACTACAGCATGCTAGAATGGCCAAGCTTGATTTACTGGATGAGCGAAGGCTCCTTGCCATGGATCATGCACATGCATACCGGCAAAGGGTAGCCCGACACTATGAGAAGCATATGAGACCTTGCCACTTCAAAGTGGGAGACCTTGTGCTCAAAATTATCCAATATCGTGGCCCACATCCACTTGAAAAGTGGCGGCCCAAGTGGGATGGCCCTTATGTTGTATGTGGAACCACCACGAACAACGCCTACTGGCTAGTCGACGTTGAGGGTAGGAACTTAGCCGACCCTATGAATGCTCAATTCTTGAAAAAATACTATGTGTAGGGTCTAAGCTAACCCTATTTCGAAAATATTTTGAAAACCTCCTTTTGAACTTCATGAATGAGGATCAAAGCAAATCGTAGAACCCTGAATGAGAGACTCGATTGCTTGTAAAAAAACGGAGTTTTTCCAAAACCAATGGGTCACATTTTCAAAAATCCTTCTTCTTACAAAAGAAGGCCTGGCTCAAAATAGCAAGATACTTGCAAGTAGTACGTGCTATTTCTAAATAGGCCGATCTAGGATGAATCGAATAGATCCTTGGGATAAGTCCTTCCCCGTTTCTCTTCTCTTCCCCTAAAGGAAAACTTGGCCAAAAAGAAAAAGGGAAATCCCTGCAAAATCTCTTTCCCAAAAAGAAAGTTGAATCAAAAGAAAAATCGCTTGTTCTATGGAAAAGTGGGAATAAAGAAAAAATACTCCCAAACGGAGACCCTCTATGAAAAATAGAAAAAGGCCAAAAAGCTCAAAAAGAGCAGTTTTCCACCTCTATGCCTTAAACCACGGGACACTCCAGAAGGGACCGTGGTAAACTCTTTCCCAGCCCTGCGACTTATCCCAAGGTGAAGAAAGGTTCATTCTAAGGAATCCTAAAGTAAAAATAGGATTTGCTTACTTGAATCTCATCTTGCTTGAGAGTTAGACATCTGTAAGGCGTAGGAATTTTAAAATATCGCTTGATTTTCTTATAAAACCTCCGCTAGATTAGCGAGTGTCAAGACTCAAGTAAAGGGAAACATGAAAAGCTGAAATCCTTAGGATTGAAGCTGAAAGGAGCTTTATGCTTTCAAAAACAAGTTTTAAAAAACCTCAAACATCAAGCAGCATTAAGACCAGCTCACCTGGTGCAGTAGGTCTTCATAAGACTCTCAAGTTCGACCATTACAGTAAGTCTCTAGGAGACCATACTTCCTAGCATCTCATTCCATGCCACTCATTCATATGTACGCATGGACACTTGCATCAATCCCATTTAGGACTAGCACCATCTTAGGCAAAGTCCCCTTTGGCGAAAATCCCCTCTTACTGGGCTTAAAGAAAATGTTTTTCTCAAAATTGGGACGATCCCATATTCTCGAGGACAAATCCAAGGAGAAAGCAAACAGGGGTGTTGTCGTCTTTGCCATCATTCAAATAAATTTGGATAATGCCAAAGAGGGGCATCTGTAAACACCCCAAAATCCCATGATTTTGTAAAAACATGCACCTGGTTTGAAAATCAATCCAAGAGGCCAAATTTGAGATTTTCGAAAACCCAGGAGCTCCTGAAAGCTTTTTAAGTTTTGTTTTGAAACCCCGTATCCAATGTAGATTTCTTAAATTCGGGCCAAGTCCCATTTTGCCAAAAAGCCAAAGATGAACAGGTGAAGCATGAAAGATGACGCCTGATCAAGAAGTAGCCCAGAAAGTAGCTCAAAAGGGCCAAATCAAAAACAGCCTCAGAAGCAGATGCAGAAGCCCAAAAGCAGCACCCTGACCTGATAAAAGCCAGGGTCAAAAGACAAAAGGAAGGCCTAGGCCCGATGCAGATTGCCAGCCCGGAGCACCCGAAAGCGAAGTCAAGTACATCCACCCAAGCAGCATAAACTTGAGCCAGAAATGGCGAAATTGAGCAGAAACAGAGTCTAGAAAGGCGAGAAAGAGTCTAGACGACAAAACTAGAGAAAACCCAGCATAAGACAGAGTGCTGATGAAGCCAGGGCCCACACAAAACGTCCGCCTCGAAAAGCCAAGAAGGACCATCCAGAAAAAATTTGGATTGGATCTAGACAATATATATCCAGATCCATATCCAAATAGTGTTTTGATTTGGATCGATCCAAATAGTATTTGGATTTAGATTGGATCCAAATAGTGTTTGGATTGGATCAAATCTGGACCAAAATATCCAGATCCATATCCATATAAATGTTTGGATTTGGGTTGGATATGGATCCAAAATATCCGAGATCCAGACCCAAATAGTGTTTGGATTGGATCTGGATTCCAAGACCCAAATCCAAAACCCATATCCAAGACCCACCTCATTTGCCTATAAATAGGAGTGAGGGGGTCCCCAAATGTTCACGTGAAAGTGCTTGGAGGAGCTTGGAGAAGAGAGAGAAAGGGGTTAAGGTGAGTGTTTAGTGCTTAATTGCATTTTAGTGGGTTAAGCTTTGTGGGCTAAATAGGTTTAGCATGGGCTGCACCAACTTGAAGTGGGTTGCACCAAGGTGAACCCAGGTGGACCGGCTACAAGAAGGACTCGAGGTGGATTGGACTGTGGCAACCTAGACCTAACCGAACACCCTAAGGTAAGCCTAAATCCTACCCTCTAAACTACCTAAACCGCATCCCTTTAAACCCACCTCAGCTCGGCCAAAGTGCTGGCCAAGCCTTGCTTACACCCACCCCAAACTACCTAAAACCGTATCCATCAAAACCACCTAGCTTGGCCACTATCTGGCCGAGCCTTCCTTAGACTCTACCAAGGCTAATCCCCTTTAACCTTTGAACTTAAACCCTAACTAAACCCCTCCCATTAATCCTCTAAAACCTAACCAAACTGAGTGCTTAATACACTCGGTTTCTTACCTATCCACACCCACCTGGCTCGGCCACTATCTGGCCGAGCATTGCCTTTAAACTTTGGCGTTAAACCCTAACTAAACCCCTCCCATTAATCCTCACTTGGCTCGGCCACTATCTTGCCGAGCATTGCCTTAAACCCTGCCTAGTACCCCCACTAAAACCAACCTAGCTCGGCCAAGTGTTGGCCGAGCTTTGTCTTAAACCGCGCCTTGCACTATCCCTAAACCCAGCAGAGGTGCTGCCCAGCAGCATCCCCTCCCCCCCCTTTTCACCTTAGAGACTCCCACGTTCTGCTAGTGCGGGCCGAATGAGTTTAAAAGAACATATCATTCTAATTGAGACAGTGAAAGATCTTTTAATAAGAGGCGATTAGGGAAAGTATTAATCAATGTACAATACATGCATTATTTACATCAAAGAAGGATGAAACTGAACTATAAACAAAATCACTATCATATATTGTTTTCCAATCCCACGCCTTTGATGACATGTTTTCCAATCCCACATCTTTGATAACATGTTGGATCAACTCAATGGTGCTAGAATATTCACCAAAGTAGACCTAACAAGTGATTATGACCAGATTCGAATAAGACGTGGAGATGAGTGGAAGATTGCACTTAAGGGTAAAGAATGTTCGTTTGAATGACTGGTCATGCCTTTTGGTCTCTCCAATGCCCCTAGCACTTTTATGCATATGATGAACCAAGTACTTTGACCTTTTATTTCCTAATTTGTGATCATATATTTTGAACATCTTGAGCACATCAAAAAGGTATTTCTTGTATTAAAGAAGAATGAATTATATGTAAATATAAAGAAGTGCATTTTCTGCAAACTCAATTAATATTTTTGGGTTTTGTTATCAGTAGTGAAGGACTCCACCTAGATAAAACAAAACTTAACTCTATTCGAGAATTTAAACATCCCCAACAGCCCTCGGCTGTTAACCACCCCGCGCACCTGCCGACTCCTAGCGCCCCACCTACGCGCCCCAGTGTGCACCTGTCCGGCATGCCTAGTGCACCGAAGCCCTTCTCTGCGGTGCTCCCGGTCGCCTGCACCCAGCCGTGCCCCCCCACTGCCATCACAGCAGCCGAAACCCCCCTACAATTCCCAGCCATCTCCCTTGCCGCCTGCACCTTCCTAGCTGAACCCCACAGTTAAACCAACACTTACCTGGTTTGGACTGAACCGAGACTAGGACTAGCTCACCCTAATCCCAGCCCACGTCCATATCCAGCCCCCTCTCGCTTCAAGCCCCGAAAGAGGTAAAATTGTGGATTCAAAGTGAACCGAAGCCCAAACATGAGTAAGGAGAAGAAGAAGTCTGAAACCACTTGTAAGTGTTTAAAATTCGGCATTTTACATTACTTCTCCCTTATATCCAATTCAATTTGATACGGGGTTGTATTAACGGAGCGTTGTCTTCCCCCGGGATGTAATATTGGTGCTTGACACACGAGACACATACGTGCACTTGAGCCTTAGCTCTTATCTCGTACACGAGACACACACGTGCATTTGAGCCTTACCTCTTATCTCGTACACCAAGCACCCACGTACACAATTGAGCTTTTGCTCTTACTCCAAAGACTCTAGTAAGAGTCATATAAGCTGCAATTTCATCCGGGTTGTTACTTTAAAGTCGTGTGAGTTTGTCATTTCAATTCCACACTTGCACCCAAGGAACACCCGGGCACTTGCTCAAGCACTCACATACCTTTTGGCCTTGGCAGCCATTAAGATATAGGCATATTTATATACCTTCCGCTGCGTGAGTTTTCCCGGTTCAGCTGTGTATGTCTTTACATTTCGGGTTGTTAAATTTCAGTCGTGTGAGTTGTCTTTACATTTATACACAACACACGCACACATTGAGCCTTTTCGCTCTTATATCTATATTTCCCCGTTCTGCAAGTTAAATTTTAGTCGTGTGTGTGAGTTGTCTTTCAATTTATACACCACACATATGAACACATTGATGCCCTTGGTTTCATATATATATATAAGTATTTCCCATTCCGCACTTTACGTTTAAGTCGGGTGGCTTTTAAATTCAAGTTGGGTGAGTTGTCTTTCAATATATACACAACACACACGCACACATTGAGCCTTTCCGCTCTTAAGATATAGCTATATCTCCCTTCCGCAATTTCCCTTCAGCTATGTCTTTCAATTTTTGGTTTTACATTCAAGTTGTGTGAGTTGCATAGCATATCCGCCAAACTCGAGATATTGCACATACTTGCATTCAAAGGAGCCCCGAATACCTCGTGCAAACACACCAATCTTAGGCCACTTGATGCACACACACCCCGCCTAAGTAGATAAAACTTAAAGACTTGGATACGTGTAACCCCACATAAATAAAATCTGCAAATAGGCATACAATCGCTCAAATACTTTCATGTTCTTTTCAAAAATCCATGCTTGTTCAAAATTGATATTTTCTAAGCATTTAAACGGACCCTTGAGCACCGGTTCAAGAAGGTTTACAACGAAAAGATCTCACTTGTCTATAGTCGCCCCATAGGTCAGATATTTCAAAAATACTTCGCTAGTTTGAGTAAGCTAGCTGGCACGCCCTAAAGTGACTTAGACATGAAAAAGGTTCACTTCAGGCCTAAGAACCCAGAGTGGAAATTTTCGCGTGGAAATTTTCACCCTAAACCCATAGGAAAATCTTCCTTTGGTTTTTCTTTGGAGGTTGGAGAGATTGGAGGCTTGGGAATGGATGATTTTATCTGCCTTTGGGTTTCATCTTAAACCTCATATCCTTCGTTGATTTTAAGATCGGTTTTCCTTTCATGATTTCTATGTGCCTGAGATGAGTTGCTATGTGATCGATGTGCCTTAAGCTCAGCGTCCATCTTTCTAAAAATTTCTTGGATAGCAGTCAGCTCTTCTTGGGCTTTAGATGATTGGAAGAACCGCTTTGAGTTACTCGACGAGGATTTCTTTGGTTTTTCATCCATTTCTTGCAAATTTTGGTGCACAGGTTTTGAAAACACGCTTTTTGAAAGTTTTTGAAGTTTTACTTGTTTGATTTGAAGCTCACTTAAGACCCGAGTCCCACCGAACATGCCATTCTATAAACATGAAAATTTTTACTCCTAGTTTATAAGACTCGAAGTGAACCTTTTCATGCCTATGCTTGTGCGAGCGTGCCAACTAGCTTACACAAACTAGCGAAGGTTTTTGAAATGATTTTCTGACTTTGGTGATTTGTAGGCAAGCAGACTCTTTTCGCTTTAAACCTTCTTGAACCGACACTCAAGGGTTAGTTTAAGCGCTTAGGAACTTTGATTTTTCAAACAAGTTTTACTTCAAATTAACCGAATGCTCAGTGTTTTGGACGAGTTCGATTTGTGCACTTTTCTTTGCCAGTTTTATCACGGGGATGGGCATCCCTAAGTTCTTGCAAGTTTTATTTGTTTACACCTCATGTGTGTGCGGAACGTGTGGCCTAGTTTGAGCGTGTTTGGAGCGAGGGTTCGAGCATTTTTGCTTTAATGAGCTGATGCAGAGATGCTATAAACTCTTTTTGGGGTTTTGGAGAATGATGGTGCGAACTCACCCAAATTGAAATTGTAACTCACTCGACTTTCACAAAAGTAAACCCACGTGAATTGAAATTGTAACTCTACTTTCACGAAAGTAAACTCACGCGAATTTAAGTGCAACTCTACCTTCACGAATTTAACCCACGCGAATTTAAGAGCAACTCACATGACTTTCACGAAGTAAACTCACGCGAATTTAAGTGCAACTCACTCTGCTTTCATGAAGTAAACCCACGCGAATTTAAGAGCAACTCACACAACTTTCACGAAGTAAAACCCACACGAATTTAAGTGCAACTAACTCTGCTTTCACGAAAGTAAACTCATGCGAATTTAAGAGCAACTTACACAACTTTCACGAAGTAAACCCATGCGAATTTAAGTGCAACTCACTCTGCTTTCACGAAAGTAAACTCACGCAAATTGAAGTACATATACTTGCTTAAGAACAGAAGGGGTTCGAAGTATAGAATTTTTATATCATATATTGAGGCAGAGAGCGAAAAGGCTCAAGTGTATGTGAGTGTAAAGAGCGAAAAGGCTCAAGTGCTCGTGGGTGCGATCGTGTTCATCCACCAGATAAGAGCGAAAAGGCTCAAGTGCTTGTGGGTGCGATCATGTTCATCCACTAGTTTAAGAGCGAAAAGGCTCAAGTACTTGTGTGTGCGATCGTGTTCATCCACCAGTTTAAGAGCGAAAAGGCTCAAGTGCTCATGGGTGCGATCGTGTTCATGCACGAATATTACAACTCGGGAAGAGACTTCGCTCCATTAATACAACCCCGTTTCGAATTGAATTGAATTGAATGAAACAAGTGGTTTAAAACCGAAGTTAATTGTACTTACATGTTTTTCA
This sequence comes from Brasenia schreberi, assembly GCA_036023115.1. Taxonomy (NCBI): domain Eukaryota; kingdom Viridiplantae; phylum Streptophyta; class Magnoliopsida; order Nymphaeales; family Cabombaceae; genus Brasenia; species Brasenia schreberi. Next base: position 6,484,109 of record JAYKKT010000085.1, on the reverse strand, counting down.
TTCGGTTTAGCCCTTCATTCAGCTTGTTGGGTTCGCTCAAGTTGCTTTTGTTGCATCAGGTCAAAGCTTCATGTTGATGTTGCAGCCAAGTCCCAAGTTCGGTCAGCCCAAAGTGTGCAAGGTTCGGCCAGCTTTGTTGTAGCAGTGGTGCGGTTGGTGCAGCCAAGTCAAAGAGGTTCAGCTGGTTCAGTCAAAACCAAGGGGGCAGCAAAGGGTTTATTGGGATAGCCAAGAGTGGGTTCGGCCAACAAATTCAGTTCAGTTTGCAACTGGGTTTTGTCCAAGGCACAGCACAACCGGGTCCTTCAAGTGGGCTCGGTTCAAGGTAGGTTGGCCCCCAAGTTTGGTTCGGCCAAAGGTGGTTCAGCCCAAATCAAGGCCGGGTGCAGCAAGGGTTCGGCCAAGGATGCAGTCATCCAAGGATGCAGCTCAAAGGTTCAGTTGAAGATTCAAAGAGTGGTTCGGTTCTTGCTGGGCTCGATCAAATTCAGTTGTAGCTCAAGGCAGGTTCAGCTGAAGATGGTTCAGCCCAAGTCCAACTAGATTCGGCCAACACCAAGTCCAAGTCTTTGGCGTGATTTTAGTCAAGGGAGTCGGCCAGCAAGTTAGTCAACTGGTTGCAGCTGGTCTTCTTTGTAGTTCAGCCAAGTGGGTCAAGGTGTTCGGTTGAGTTCAGCCCATGTCAAAACAGCCCATCTTCAAGAAGGCCCGGTCCGAGGTGCAGGTCAAGTTGCTTACCTTGGTTGCAGCCCAAGTCCAAGTCGAGCCACCTTTGTTGACTTGGATTTCACGAGAACCTCTTGCTTGGCCTCCAAGTCTTGGTCAACTTGCTCTCGTGAAGGCTTGCTTGGGCTCCTTCTCTTGGTCAAGCCACTTTTATTGACTTTGCTTTTGATCTTCACGTGGATTGCTTGTTTCCACTCCCTCTCTCTCCTTTGCCCAAGCTCCAAATTGCCAAACTTTCAAGGGGTTTCATGTGAACCCCCTTGGTCCTATTTATAAGTCAGGGGGGTTATTTGGATTTGGATTTGGATCTGGATCTTTAGATCTAACCCGATCCAATTTCCCATTGGATCTGGATCTGGATCTTTTGGTCCAGATCCAATCAAACTTTTTCTTCTTTCTTGAGTCCTTTCTGGTGCATGCAACGGACGGTTTTTGAGTGGGCTCCAGTTCCTCGATGACCCGATTTCAGCTTGGGTTTTCTGAGGTTCTTTTTCTGGCCGATGTTTCACTTTTCAGGATGTGTTTGATGTTTTATTTGATCCGTCTTTTCCTGTTTTTGGCTCATTTTTTGATGAGGTCGGTCTCAGATTTTCCCACGGACTTTGTTTTTCATTTTCACAGGCTGAGTCTTTGATTTCTGATGGCTTCATCAGGGTCTTGGCTTCTTTTTGCTTTTTGGGACTGAACTTGATTTTGAGCTAGATGCCAGTTTCGATCTTTTGTCTGGCTTTCCTTCGAACAGGCTTTGGCCTTCCTTTTTTTCTTGATTTTAACATCGAGCTGGCTTTTTGAAATTCAGGAGTTTTGAAAACATGGAAATTTTGGGTGTTTACAGTGTACACGACCCTAAAGTTGTTGAAAATTTTATTTCTAGTGGGCTTGTGTGTGTAGATTCAATGTGTTAAATTTTAGATCACTCGGAGTAGCAGTTTAGCAATGAAAAATAAAATAATCGACATATGCAGGATGGAGAAAAATAGAGTTTCAGTTTTAGAATATAGATTTATGCATCCATCCGAATTTAAAAGTATCCACAACAAAATTAATGCACATTACTGAAGGGAAATGAATGTAAATGTATATATTAGCTTAAACATAGAGGGGATTAGGAGTTATAGGAGTTTATAGAATATAGAGAGGTAGAGAATCACAAAAGCAAACAAGTAGAGTACATAAACATGAAATGAAATGGGCAGCATTACTACTTGCTCTTTCAACATGGGGGGACTCAAGATCCATTAATACAACCCCTTTCTCAAATTGAATATAAAGAAGAGAATCAAGATCATCAATGGAAGAAGAATGCTTACTTACCACCCCTCCAAAGGTACATGGCTTCAAGAGGGAACTCGTCCCCTTCTTCTTCTCTCACTCTCTCTCTTTTCTCTCTTCTCTCTTTTTCTCTCTCTCTCTCTCTAGTTGTAGCCCCTCCTTTCTCTCCTAAACTCTCTCCTACACCTCACTCCAGCCTTGGCAAGGCTCCTCCAAATGTCTAAGTGCTAGAAATTGTCCCCCCCTTAGCCCTTATTTATAGGCCAAGAAAGGGGTTGCTAGACCCTTCCTTGGAGTGGGTCGGGTATGCTCCTTCCTGGCCCCAAATCTTGATTCACTTCTTGGCTGGACCAAGACCATCACATGGACATGGTTTGTGGTCCCCTTTGATCAATGTTGGACTAACCCATGCAACCTTTGCCTTGTGTGGGTTGGTCCTTGGCTTGAGCTAGCACAGTTTTCATGAAACCGGCTAGGTGTGTCCAAGTGAAATCGGCTAGGTGGCGGTCCATTTTTGGTGGGTTCGGCCAACTCTTAGGGGTTGTGTCACGATGAACATGGTGTAGACACAGAAAATACTCACTTCCGGTTCTTAGGCCTGAAGTGAACCTTTTCATGTGTCTAAGTCGTTTTTATAACAAGGGTGTGTCAGCTAGCTTACTCAAGCTAGCGAAGTAAGTTTTTGAAATCTGACTCTTTCGGGGCGACTGTGAGCAAGTGAGCTCTTTTCGTCGCAGACTTTCTTGCACCGATGCGCAAGGGTCAGTCTGTATGCTTGGTAAAGTCGTTTTGAACAAATAACCTCTTGAAAATACACGAAGTGTTTGGATTTTCGTTTGTATGGTTGCAAGTTTTATTTCACGTGGGATTTGCATGTGCCTATGTCTTTCACTTTTATGCTTTTTAGGGCCAACTAAGTGTGTGCGCAAGTGACCTAAGTTGGGCGATTTTTGCATGGGAGTGTGGGGTTTGCTTTGATGCAATATGCATCCTAACTCGTGGTATGGCGAATATGCAATGCAAACTCACACAACTCCAAGGGAAAACCCGAATTGAAAGACAATGCTTAAGGGAAATTGCGTATTGTAAATTGCAAAAGAGAAATTGCAAAAGGGAAATAGGGCTATATCTTAAGAGCGGAAAGGCTCAATTGTGTAAGTGTATGCCATGTATATATGGAAAGACTACTCACACAACTGAACCTTAAAACCTAAATCTTAAAGACATAGCAGAAGGGAAATACTTATAATATATATGGGCCCGAAGGTCTCCAACGTATGCGTGGGTGTTGTGTATATATGTAAAGACAACTCACACGACTTGTAATGTAAAACCCAAATAGAATTGCAATATGACCCTTATTAGTGTCTTGGGAGTAAGAGCGAAAGCTCAATGTGTGTGAGTGTAGAATTGAAAGACCACGCACACAACTTGAATGAAACACCCAAATAAAATTGCAATATGGCCCTTACTAGGGTCTTGGGAATAAGAGCGAAAGCTCAATGTGTGTGAGTGTAGAATTGAAAGACAACACCCACGACTTAAATTAAAACCCACGCAGCTGAATATATATAAATATAACTATATCTTATGGGTTGTCAAGGCCCGTGTGTGTGCCAAAAGGGTGTGCAACTAAGAGCGGAAAGGCTCAAGTGCACGTGTGTGTTGGTGTGTCAAACCACATTATTACAATCGGGAGGAGACAACGCTCCATTATTACAACCCCGTATCAAAATTTAATTAAATGTAAGCAAGTTCATATAATAGACTGGGTTTAGGCACTCACGTGTAGCTGGTCCGTGTTCAACTTGCTTGGCTTTGGCCTCGTGAATCACCTTGGGCAGCCGAAGGGGAGCTCCTTAGGTGGGTGCTTGCGGCAGGTAGGGGTGCTGGCTGAGTGGAAGGTGTTGGCTGAATGGATGGAAGATGGTATTGGGGAGTGGTGAAGGTGGGCTTGGAAGTGGGTGACTAAGGGAGGTGTTCAGCTGGAGCTAGTGGGTGTGGTGTTAAGGGGAGTTAGAGGGGCATGATGCAGGTCAGCCGGGTGGAAGGGAGATGGGATGGATGAAAGGTGGCGGATGGATGGGAGTGTGCGGCTGGGAAAGAAGGAGGTGAAGGGTTAGATGGGGTTGAGATGGGGTACTAACCGTGAAGGAGGGGGTGCTGGTGGTGGTGGAGTGTGGTGGCCGGATGGAAGTGGAAGAAGAGTGGCAGCCGGGTGGTGGAGCTCCTCGCCGAAGATGGAAGGTGGTGGAATCGGCTGGAATGGGGAAGTGCCAGCCGAGTGGTGGATGAAGGTGGAGCTGGCCAGATCCTAGGGGGGCATGGAGGAGTGGAGGAGCTTGGAGGGAGTGGAGGAAAGAGAGGGAAACCCGTAATGAAGAGGGGCTTTTATAGGCTAGGAATGGGTTGGGTCGGTTGGTAGAAGGTGGGCCAGATATTTGTAATAAGGTGGGCATGGGACATGGTTTGGGGTAGGTCGGTTAGGGGGGGCTGGTTAGTGGTTTAGGGTAGGTCGGTTAGGTGGGCTGGGATATAGTGGTTAGGGGTTTAATTAGGTGCACTAAGGTGGGTTTAGGCGTAGTTGGTTAGGGTCTAGGTGGTCTAGCTAGGTGAGGTCGGCTAGGTGAGGTTGGGGCGGTTTTGGGTGAGAAGGGTTAGTTCTAGGTTAGGTGTGGGTCAGGTTTTAGGGAAAGTGGCTAGGTGAGGTGAGCTAGCTTAGGGCTAGGTTTAGGAACCCTCCTTGGCGCCGGTCCATTGGTCCAGTTGTAGCCATGTCCAAGTTGGTGCAGCCCTAGGTCAGGTGTAGGTGCATACAAGCTTAAACCCACACTCTAGGCTAAACCCACAAGGTTAACCCACTCTTGACCAAAAGTCAAGCCTACCAACTTTCTCACTCATACTTTATCCCCCCCTTTCTCTCTCTACCCAAGCTTTCCATGGCTTTTCACGTGAAATATTTGTGGGCCCCACACCTCCATTTATGAGAAGGTGATGTGGGCCATGGATGTAGGTATTGGATTTGGATCTTGGGATCCAAATCCAAATCCAAATACATGTGTTCGGATCTGGATATATATGTTCCAGATCCGGTCCAAATCTGATTTTTTTATTCCTTCATGGCGTTTCGAAACGGACTGTTTGTGCGGGGCCTAACTTCATCAGTACTCCGTCTTGCGTTGGGTCTTCGCCAACATTGTCGTCCACTCTTCTTCTCACCTTCAGGAGTTCATTCGAGCAAATTTCTAATATCTAGGGCTTGGATGTCTGAGAATCTGGGGATGATTTTGATACGAGAGTTTATGTGCCGGGCTTGAAGTATGCTTCGGGTCTGGGCTCTCCTTTGCCTTTTCGATCCTGCTTTTGTCAGGCCAGGCTGCTTTCGGGGTTTCAAAACACCTTTTTAAGGTTTTAAAACTATATGTATAGAGTTTTAAAACATATATACAGGTTCAAAGTATGTACAGGGTTGGCTGGAAGGCTCCTGGGTTTCCAGACTCAAAATAGCCCTTTGGGGTTGCTTTTGCAAAACCAGGCATATTTGAAAAAATCGTGGGATTTTTGGGGTGTTTACATGTGGCCCCTTGTCCAGCCAAGGTAGGTCGAAGCAAGTGAGTCCTATCCAATGAGCCAAGAAGGAATAAGACTCTGCACCTTACAAATTCAATTTAAAGACCATATGCATGAACTTGGTTGTGTAGGTGAATTCTGTAGATAGCATCGATCATTTCTTATACTTCCGTGCTCATGAAATATGATGGTCTTCCATTCGACTTGCTTGTATGGTTCGGCTGGCAAGATATGGTAAGATATGGCTATCAAATGAAGCCAAGGTTTTGGGGAAAAGACCCTTCGCTGAATTGGTTGGGCTTCTTCCCATGTTGGCATCAATCGATCCTCCTTCCATATTGAAGTGGGCCTGGCTTGGATTCTTTCTGTTATATCCAGCCTTGAGTCCTCGGCATGGCTTTCGCACGCTGCATTCCTTCAACCTTATCTTTTTCAAATCTTTTTTAAAACTTTAAAATCCTTCAAATTTCCAAACATTAAAAATCCCTTTTTTTATTTTATAAGGTGTATTTCAAATAAGGACTTTTGAAAACGAGCTTATTGTTTTGGAAATTCTGAAACAGGTTGGGTTAAACTTCAAAATTATTTTGGGTGTTTACAATCATATCATGCAATGCCAAAAGCCAAGATCATGCATGTATAGGTCATTCATGCATCACATTGAAAATCATTCATCACACGCCACAATAGGGATCGGCTATAGTGTATGAATGCTCATGTCATTTCCTCTAAACTAGGGGCATTTAGAGTGTATTCCCTAAAAACCTTTCATGGAGATTGAATATATTTATCATTTCATAAAGCATGTATCTCCACCATATTATATGCAATGCATTTTACATGTCATCATTCACCCATAAGATGCCCACATCCATTTGTTAAGTGTCGGCCCAGGTGGGATGGTCCCTGTGTTGTAAGAAGGGTACCATAAAATGCATATTGGTAAGTTAATGTTGAGGAAAAAAATTTAGCAGACCCTATAAATGCCCAATACTTGAAAAAAATTTATTATGTATAAGATCTACTTTAAATTCTTTTGAAAAGATTTTAAAAATGGACCTCCTTTGAATTTCTTGAAAGAATGACCAAAATCCTGAATTAGGGAATTGATGCTTTATGAAAAGTGGAGTCTCCCACTTTTGGTGACATTTCAAAAATCTTTGGCTTACAAAATGAGGCCTAGTTCAAAATAGCAAAATATTTTCAAATATTAGGTGCTATTAAGAAATAGGATATTCTTGGCTGATTTGAGTATCTAAAGGGATGAGTTGTATTCCCCCACTTCATTACTCTCCAAAAAGAAAAATTGGCAAAAATCAAAAGAAAAGAAAGGAAAACAAAACCTCCAATATAGAGGTCTTCCAAAAGGAAAAACAAAAACCTCCAATATAAAGGTGCCCTTTGAAAGAAAAGAAAAAGAGAAAAGTCAATGCTCAAAAGAGCAATTTTCTATCAAAAAGTTATTTGCCTTATACCCCGGGACGCTTCAGAAGGGACCATGGGTAACTCTTTTCCAAAATCCCTACAACTCATCCCAATGGAGACAAGTTTACCATTAAAATCCTAGAGTAGGAATAGGACCTACTTATTTGGATTTTATTTTGTTTGAGAATTAGACTTTGTTGTGTAAAAATTGAGTTTTAAAATGTTATTTTCTATAAAACCTTTGCTAATTAGTGGGTATTAAAACTCGAGTGAATGGAAATGTATGAAATTTGAAGTCCTTTATTATAGAAACCAAAAGGAGTTCTCTTTTTTTGAAAAGAAATTTTGAAAATCCTAGACATCAAAAGCAACAATACAAGGACCATCTTTGCTTGAGGTTGCCGGCCTTCATAGGTTCCTTCTCAAGCTCACCATTTATAAGTATGGGTCTCTAAACATCCACTTCATATTCCATATGCATTCATAAATGAGTCGTCCATGCATGATTACCCTAGGACTAGGTGTTCATGTCAAGTTCCCTATGGTTGAAATCTCCTCCTACGTAAAAAATCCAAGGAAATGAATGATATGGAATAAGGAAAACCTCATATTCTCAAGATAAATCTGGGAAGAAAATCAAATGGGTGTTTTCTTCTTTGCCATTATCCAAATAAATTTAGATTAATGCGAAAGAGGGGCATCTGTAAACACCCAAAAATTTTTTATGAAAAATTTCAACTTTTAGAAAATGGGCTATTTTTGGCAGCTTTAGATTTTCAAATAAAAATACATCAAATAAACTCATTTTGGCATCAAAATTTTCTTCAGAAAATTTCCAATTTTGACAAATTTTATGGAAATGACTATTTTGCCCTCAAGCTAAATTGGCAGGATTCTGCCCTTTTAATGATCGCCTTTTAAAGAAAATTGATTTCAAACAATTTTTCTTTAAAGAAACAAATGAAAAGAAAAGTATTGGGAATAAAGCCCAATGCTTTCTAAAAATAGAATTTGAAGATTTCGTCAAATTTGATGTTTCCAAATACAAAAGTTTTCTTTAAAAAATGTTTGGAACTTGCCATGTGTGAAATTTGGACTAGAAGGAGGCAAATTCTCCGAAAAGAGGAGATGGCATGAACCAAAAAGGTAACAATCGAGCACCTGCCAATTTTGGTGTTGTTGGGCAAGGTAACTTGTCATTTTTAGTTTCAGGTATTAAAAAGGAACATCGACGTTCAAAATAAGGAAGGTCGGCATCAAAGATGGAAAGTCGATGTTCGAGAAGGAAAGTCGACATTCAGAAGGAAGGCCAATGTTCAAGAAGGGAAAGTCATTATCATCCAAGAGAAAGAAAAGCAATACATGATTTGGCAAGTGGTGATACTCAATTTGGTAAATCACCAAGCCGTTTCAACTTCAATATAGAAGGAAGGTGACTTTCCATACTTAGCCCGGTCACCAAGTTACTAAAAGTTGAACGATTTTATCATGGGTTACCAAGATCGATTGATTTCAATATGGAAGGAAGTAGACATGTATGGCTTCAACCACGAACAATGATAACTTGCCATGCTCATTGGTTGGTCATTCCCTGCAAGATTAAGCAAAGATACTTACCCTTCGTAGTCCTATTTTGGAAACCTTTGCAATGCTAGCTGCAGTATTGAGCAAGCATCCATATTGCACTTTCATGGTCATTTATCTGGAAGGAAACTGGAAGGAAACTGGAAGACAATAGAGCAGGTCAATGGGTTGTTGAGGATGAAAGGAAAAGAAACCTTGCAGACTTTGCTTTGTGGAAATTAGCAAAGCCTGGTGACCCAACATGGGGCAGCCCCTGGGGTCCAGGTAGACCGAGATGGCACATAGAGTGTAGTGCCATGAGCGCCTATTACTTAGGCCCTATTTTTGACATTCATGGAGGAGGGATGGACTTGATATTCCCTCACCATGAAAATGAGATTGCTCAAAGCTGTGGTGCATGCCAAGAGAGCGACATTAGATAATGGGTTTACAATGGGTTTGTTACTGAGAATAAGGCAAAGATGTCCAAGTCACTGGGAAACTTTTTCACAATTCGTACGGTCATAGATAGGTCCCATCCACTTGCTTTGAGACTTTTCTTGATGGACACTCACTACCGTTCTCCAATTAGAGGGAGAGAAAGAGAGGGAGAGAGAGAGAAAGAGAGGGAGGGAGAGAAGGAAAGAAGGTTGCTGCCCGCCGCCGACCACTAGCTGCAGACCATCCTCCACCTTCTATCATAGGTTCTTTCTTTCGTCAATCATCTCCTTTTCTAGTAAATATTATGGGCTTGTAATTAAGCAACTTAAGTCTCCATGAAGATGTATTGATCCAGATTCACAGGCTGCCCCATCTTTCTTTCATGCAGTCTTCATTATATACTTTGATATTGATTCTTTTGACTCCATAACACAACTTAAGATCATGAACCCCTTAATTTCCCTATGCTCACATGATAATTAGGATTTAGATTATTGTTTTATAATTGTAGGTTCGATTTTAAATCGGATTTAAACACAACCACAATTCTGAAAATCTAAAATCTATTTTTCTGCACTCTACACGTGTTCAGTAAAAGATTTCTCTTTGATTATTCCTTACTTAAAATATGTCAAAATTTTGCACGTCTAATATAGACATACGGATTCACTTGTGATAAAATTTTCAAGAATTTTGGGTAAATTGGAAATGTTTTATAAAAATCAGGATAGATTCTGGAAAACCAAAAGTTCCTGTAATACAGGTTGGGTTATTCATGAATAACTTTGTGCACAGTGAACCAAATTTATTGAAAATGGCATCATTGGAAAGCTGAAATCCATAGCTTTCCAACAAGACCATTTCATATAAATCAGAAGTCTGAGCACAAAAATATATCAGGTTTTCTAAACCTCTAATTTTCTGACACAGGTTTGTCCCAAATGTCTGAGTGAGGTCGATTTCTGGATTTAATTACATGAATCTTTAGCATGCAAAATAAAAATAAAAATATTTTTTAAATCCTACATAAAAGTCTATCCTTTGTAAAATTTTCAGAGTTTTTGAAAAATTGGAAATATTTTTAAAAAATCAGAAACAAGCCTATGAAAACAGAACCAGTTTTTGTTTTTCAATACTTGAAATATTTTCAAGTTAAAAACCAAAATCACGATTTTATCAAACTTTTGAAGTTGGAATCTTGTTTTTGAAAACTTACTGGATCTCGAATAATTTTCAAATTGTCTAGGCTGACCCTTGAGCATCGGTTGAAGAAGGCCTATGTCGACAAAAGTTCACTTGTCCACAATTGTTATACGAAGTTAAAAATCAATCTTTGCTAGTTTGGGCAAACTAGCTGGCACACTCGCACACATGACGTAGTTCGGGAATTTCTTTTCAAATCTTTACATAGGTTTCAAAATAAAAATTCACGTCTGCTGTTATAATAAGGTTTTTGTGTGCCGAAGCAACATTCCTAAGACAACATTCAGGAGTATACGGGTGAATGACATTTGGTCTGAAGAAAGGGTGACCTACCAATGAGCCAAGAACTATATCTCTCATGATTAAGACCATAGGTGCATGGATTTATATGTAGATGATATGGTGGTGAAAATTTCTAATTTTAAAGAACATTTGGTTGACTTGGAGAGAGTGTTTCAACAAATGCATGGGCACAATCTGAAAATGAATCGAATGATATGTAGGCGTATGTAACTAAAAGTTATATATTACTAGTTCAACCCAAATATTATCGAACACCCTTTTTGCATTTCCTTCTTCCCATGTTTCACAAATTGGAAAGAAGTTTGTCCATTTTTACATAACATCCAAGGACATGCAACAGTTTCTTCGCATTAGTACTCACGACCTTACTACCACAAATTAAAACTGGTCATCTTTCTACATCTGAAGGCAAGCAATTTTGTAAAGAAGTTATGCTTTTTCCTTATCTCATACTACTCTCTTGTTCCACAACATGCTTTGTCTATCCTCTATTTCATATTCAGGTTTAGTTTCTTCAAGAATAAAATCTTTTTAACCTTGAAACCTTGTCTTCTAGTTTGTGATTGATCATTGACATTTCTACCTAAATAGCAATATATGTGTATGTGAGTTTGGTGTTCTTGAAAAAATGCATTACAAAAAATATAGTAATGGACAACAAAAATACTTGGTGTCTCCTCCTGATTTGAATTAGTCTTAGTATGTATTTCTCTAGCACGCATGTTTGAAAGTTGTAGACACCCAAAATTTTCTTTTAAAATTCTTACCTTTTTAGGAAAGTATCCATTTTTGGTAATTTTGGGTTTTTGAAGGAAAAAGGCACTAAACGAGTTTGTTTTGGTACCAAAATTTTATGAAAGCTTTAAAATGATGAAAGAATACTTTCCTTTCTGAAAAATTCGAATTTTGACAAAATTGGAAAAAAATGACGATTTTGCCCCTGGCATGGAAAAGCTGGATTTCGTTTTCTTAAAAGATTTATGACAAAAACATATGTTGAAAGCTTGCCTTTTGAAAAGATACAGGCATGTATAAGATAATTTGACACCTGAAAAGGCAGGTGGGTGCCCAAAAAGGAGAGCGGGCATCAAGAAGGGAAAGTGAGCTTCCCAAAAAGAAAAGTTCATATTCGGAAAGAAATCAGTTACCCGAGGGAAAAGTTGATGTTATCAAAGGAAAGGAAAGATGGAAGCAAGAACGAACGCTTCCGAAAACGAAGGTTTGGTATCAAACGCCTTTCGTAACGTGTCTACGTTATGTTTGGGTATCGAGGTAATTAGTATTGATATACATCAATTTGCATCGTCATTGATATGTTATGATAAGATCAATTTTAATATCCCAACACTCGTGGAAAGGATTGAATGAGCATGATAGTTGATTTTCAAAAACGTAACATGGGCTTAACAGAACACATTCATAGTAGAAAGGCATGTAACATGTATTTGCTTAACCACTGTTACAGCAAGTATGCAGGTAGAAGTTCAGAATGCTCATGGTGGAGAACATGGAAGGTGCAGGAAATCTTGAAGTTGCTGATGTTGCTGCTAAATCACAGATTCACCTGACAAAGAATGGGGATAAAAAGGAAATGTTACAAAATGCCAATGTTGTGGAAAATGTTGAATTTTCTGAGACAGAGGTAATCTCTAACATGGAAACAAGCTAGAGGTGATTCCTGTACTGCACAAGCCGGGTGTGAATCTGCATTTACTAATGGTAGTATGGCTGAAACTGTTGCTATTGAAAGTACTAAGGTCGACCCAGAAGAGGATGTTGATGTTATCGGTGACAAGTATGAAACAATAGGTGCTAAGGATAGTGAATCTATTGGTAAGGCAGTTGAGATCTCGGAAGAAATATAACGAAATGGGAAATTCTGCTCTTGTTTCTTCATCTGAACTTGATGAAAAGCACCAACTATTGCCAATTAAGAGTTCCAAGAACTTATTCCAGTTTCATTGCCTAAAGATAGCCCTGGAAATGACAATTCACTGCCCGTTGTTGAGGACTTCTCTGTTAATAAAGGGGTGACTGAGAGTGGAATCACAAATTTACCAACTGGATTTAAGTTGCGGGCAGGGGTTCATTTGGACAGTGTTTCGTAGTCCAATCTAGAGGTTCCTCTTGGTTTGGTTCTTTTGTTCAAGTGACTACTACAAGTGGAATATCTACACCTCCTCTTGAAGGATCTAATGCTTCCAGCGTTTCTAGCTAGTTAGAGGATACGAAAGCGTTTCAAGAACCCAAAGCTGACAAATAACAGTAGTGCTAAAATTTGCAAGCATGCTTCAGCAGCTTGGTGCTGCTGTATCGTCAGTTTGGCTTCAATCTCAATCGTTGGGGAAGCTCAGATGGATGAACCTCCAGCAGAAAATGGTTCGGACAATAATCTACAGATTTATGTTGATATACAAGAGAATGAACTTTGGTGTTCATCATTTGAGGGACCTTCTGATGGGTCTCCTGCTGAATCAAAATGGTATATCATGTCTTGAATCACCTGCTTCTAAGGCAACAGAATTGCCGATGACTGAAGAACATAAACAGGGTCCTCGTAAGAGAAAAAGATCCAACATCGAAGAAGATATGGATGGGTTTGTCTACCTAACAAAGAAGCCACAAAGTCCATCAGCATTTGAAAAGATTAATGTAGATCCTGCGCATGAAAAGTTCATGAGTGGTAACATGACAATGACAGAGATGCAAAGTTGTTGATAATACCTCAAGTCACGTGGACAAGAAAGATGCCATGGAAAAATCTTTCTCTATGTCCTTCTGTGGAAACAAATGGCAAAGGACATGTGAGAGAAGAAGGATCTGCTGGTGAGGCCTCCAATGAAGAAGAGAAACCTCCAACTGCTGCAGGTCTTGTGGTTAGTAAAAATGGTAGGGAAGACACTGCTTCCCTTCCTTGTTCTATCCCCGCTGCGTGTCCGGATCGTCCTGGTATATTGAAATCTGAAAGTGGTGAAAGCGAGAAGTTCCAATTCAATACATCAAAAACAGCAGTTGCTTGTGTGACAGTAGATGACAAAAATAAATCTATGCACGGATGTGTAAAAGTCTGGTTGCCGATACAGAAGCTACTTCTCCAGCAGAATTCTTAGTTTGGTAACCTGCCATATCGTGTATTGCATGGTTTGGTAAGTAAGCGCAGCAGACATCGGCTTGGTTTGGAAGGTACATACAACATCCTACCTACCTAAACTCGAATGGGCAAGAATGGCTAGCATCTACTCCTTCCATAAGTGAATAAAGATGCTGTGGCTTGATTCAAAAAGCCATGCACTCTTGCCTAATGCTAAACGAGCTCAGCAAGAGTACTGTGATTCCGATTGGGAAAGCCATCCAACTTTCTGGACTAATTCAGCAACAAAGGAAGATCAAGTGAATCAATTTTGGCAAGAAGAGAACTTCCCGATATTCCCAGCAGCTGCACTTGTCGATCACAGCAGCTGCACTTGCCAATCAGCTTCCACAGCCAACACTGCTTACCATATTTCACCAAAATGGTACAAGGCAGGTTGCCTTATGGATGACAGTACCAAAGAGGCATCCTTTGGCCTATAAAAGGAGCCTCAAAGGTGTTGCAAAGGGGATCCTCCGGTCACCACAAAGCCTCAATCCGGGAAAACCAAGAAAACAGGAACAGTCAGTCCGAAAATTCAGAGAAATAAAGAAAGAGAGAGAGAGAAAGGAAGAAAAGAAGGAGAAGAAGGAAGTCCGGCCTGGTTCCGACGTTCGACGATCGTCCGGCGAAGTGCTCCTACGTCCCCTCTCACTCACACAGGTTGGAATTCTTGCACAAATTGGTTTTAATCCATGAGAACCTGAAAAAGCACAGATTCTGAAAATTTGTACATGAATCAAGGCTTTGAGCCCATGTTCTTCATTTATATCGATACAAACATGCATGATTCCTTCATAAACGAAATTAAAATCCATGTTTAGATGATTTTCATGATTTATTAGGACTGATACAGGTTGAACTTTGTTCTAGAATCACGTTAGGAACCTTCTGAAATTTTCTGTAAAACTGGTTTCTGAAATTGTTTGTGCACATGCGTCTGATCACAGAATTTTTATAGACAAACGGATAAGCCAATTGCTTCGACATTTTGCATGAATAATCTAGACATATCAGACGTTCTTAGATAAAATTGTGAGGAATTGTTATGAAATTTTGCCTATCCAATTATATCCGTGAAGTTTATACAAAATCCAGATTGCGTTTTACAGAAACAGAATGTTCAGTAATAGACCTCTGTTCTTTTGCCCATATCTCTGCAACCACTGAATAAAATTGGATGAAATTTGATTCTTTGAAAACCTAACATCCGTATCTTTCTAACACAACAAATTTCATCGAAATTGGACGACTGAGCACTGAGATATTGCTGTTTTTTTGAGCTTCTGATCTACAGAAATAGGGCTGTTCTGAATTTTATAATAGTTTTTGATTCTGTATTTAATTCTCAGAAAATAAAGAACAAAATTATAAAATAAAAATATATTATGATTCTACAGACACGTGTCTCTATTCTGTAAAAGTTTTAGAATTTTTGGAGAATCAGAAGTATTTTTAAAAATTCGAAGAACAGGTCTTTGGAACTGAACAGATTCTACAACTGTCAGAATCTGAAAATTTTCAGAAATCAAGAACTTAAACACAAATCTGAAACTTTGGAAAATCTGGTTTTTCCTTTCTCGAATTAACGGATTCAAACAAATTTCAAGCGTCTAGGTTGACCCTTGAGCGCCGGTTCAAGAAGGCCTAAGTCGAAAAGATCTCACTTGTCCACAATCGTTCTAACAAGTCAGAAAAACATAATTTGTTAGTTTTGGTAAACTAACTGGCACGCTCGCGCAACCCGACGTAGTTCGAGGGTTTGATTTCGAATCCCAAAAGGTTTGAAATAAAATCACGTCTACAAAAGTATATATGATTAAGTCATTTAACTAAAATAATTGCATTATAGTTTTTCATAATAAATATACTTTTTATAAATAGTATCACATACATGGATGCATACCGCTACTGAACCCATCAACTACGGGCCTTTTTCAATGATCATGCACTTTCAAAAGCATGTTTTCTCTACAAGACAACAAAAACATACTTATTAGTCCTAAGTATATGGTATAGCATAATACTATAACATAAACAGCTAAAAGCATAACATAGATAACATATTAATTTTTGACACACAATCACATGAAACTAAGTATGTGAAAATGCTAAATCAAGACTTTATGATATAATATATTAATTTTGTATATAGGAGATTAGGATAGTGATGTTAGAGAAACCTTAATTCATTTTTTTAACTGCTTTTATAACCACGAAAGGGAAATCGTGTAAGGTATATATGTACTCTATTAGCAACCACTTTGGACAATCAATGGAAATTTGATATGAGATATGAAAATAACCTTTTTTATACTTAGCACAAAAGTTTTACAATATATAAACAATAATCAGTCTAAGGTAACATGAAGCACATAGTGAAATTAGCAAAGCATTGAAGCAAACATATTTATTATGATATTTAATAAAAAAAAGCTATAAAATCAAAAAAACATATGCACATGAAAGATGCAACAGAGGAGGGAAAATGTATACATTAATGAGAGATCAAAAGTAATAAATATAAGAAATAACGCCCACATAAAACATTTCATGCATGACATAATTATGAAATAAAATTATTCAGCAAACAATTGATTAGAGACTATACATTAAGACAAAGGGTATACCAAGGATAAATTTACTGATGGAAGAGGGAGAGAGCAACTCTATTGATACGAGTGGAAACCATGGTGGGAGAGAAAATCAACTAGTCAAGTTTATTCCAAAGAGAAAATGGAATAAAACAAGAAGCAAATATGAGCAAAAAATTTTCCATTTTGAACGTGAACAACTAGTGGAGGTGAAAGGTGAGTGGTGGTTCTGTCCCAAGAAGGAGAATTGTTCCAAGAATATTCCTAATCTAGAGGCTTCTTGGGCCAGCCAATGAGCCTATAGATACCCACCTTGGCTGGAAATTGGGGAGAAAATTAGAGAAGAAAACTAGTAAAAGAGAGAGAGAGAAAGGAAGGCCTAGAGTGGAGGAGATCAGACCCCAAAGAAGTTGTCCAAAGAAGCAAAGATCAACTAGGAGGAAGAAGTATGGCCCATTCCCTCCACGTCTTCTTCATTTTCTGGTTTGTGCCCATTTGTAAGGGGATGCTAAATTGTGGTGGTGGGTCATACAATGCATGTTTGGGCCAGATGGACAACCATCCATAAATTTGTGGGAGCTTCTTAAAGGTAAGTTATGAAAATCGTTCATGCCTTCTTATATTGATTGGCAGGCTCGAGTCCCTTTTACAACCGTGGCAAAGGAAAATCACGTGGTGGTTCCAACCATAGGAGTTGTGGTGGACAAGCAACTGGTTCAAGTTAGAATCAAGGTGCATCAGGTGCCTAGAAATGGGGCACTCAAACCACACATATTGCCCAGGAATAAGCAAGCCAAGGTGTTGCTGCCCGTGATCATGGTCAAGGTAAGATTGACTCATATGGCCAGGGTTGCTTCATTGGTGCATGAACAAACCCTAATTCTTGACCAATATAATAAAGAGTTTATTGATTGAGCTTTTCTTTATAAAAGAACATCCCAAATATAAAATTTCATCTCAGTGCATGATTCATCTCCAACACCGAGCTCACGCATCGTTACCATCATTCTCATATATAGTCTATCAGGGTACTCATAGTGCTAAAGTGTCACATATTGTGGTAAGACACTAATATAAGAAAGTAATTACAAAAAAATTAGTATTATAATCAAATCAAAACAAAGTTAAAGATCACACTAATATATATAATTCTTCATGTACCTACATGAAAATTGTTGTATCGTGTTGCGTAACTAGAACTAACTAATAGAATCTCTCAAAATAAATTGATGTGTCCAAGGAATGTACCACTCCATGTACAATTCATCACACTCATGAGGATAGAGTGCTAGGATGAAAAAGTGCTCAAGGTCAAAATATTGTGAGCATTGTGCCTCCCACGTAGCGCTAGGCAACTCATATTGTACCTTATATACATGGGGCTTTGTAGGTCTATTTACAATGGAGGACCTTATCAGCGTAATTGGGATACCTTGACAATAGCCAAATTATCGAACTACATGATGTGGCATATACGATTCTACAATATATATACAACAAATGCATTTGTAGTACATGGATGATTTATATGCATTAAAATCTAAGTATTTTGTAGAACTATATAGCTGTCAATCAATATGCATTGAAGAATATATATCATCAAATGTTGTTTTAATTTAAAAATAATGAATATAGTTGTTGTTTTGAAAAATACCTATTTTGTCATCATCAAATCTAATTGCTTATGGTAATTAATAAGCCGATCAATAGGAGATTGTCTATGACAGACATTTTCCATCCATCGGCCTGCTCAAGATTCTCCATCTATCCATTCTAGTCACATGCTAATTATGAAATATTCATAAATCCATAGCTAAGATTAAAACATATAACTTAGTTGTGAAATTATAAAAAATGATTGTATAGAAGATATTGTAGCAAACAATAATAGTATAAGTTCATACTTGGAGTAAAGAAGTATGTCTACTAAGTTATTGTCTTTATCTATGATGTCTTTCTTAGTGACATGTACAAGTAGGTTAATATTACTGCACTCCAAGTATAACTTTTGCATTCTATCTCTAGACTTATCTTGATATGATATACAACCTTGTTGATACAACAAATATAATAACTTTATTTTTGTTACTGACTCTCTTTTTTAAAAAATTACTTTAGAACATTTAAAACTTAATGGCTTCAAACTTAATCTCTAGAACTACTTCATCGATACTCATCACAACATATCACTCAAAATATCTTCATTGCTTCTAGCCATCATCTCTTGTATCAAAGCAACAAGTTGTCCCTCAATTGGAAGATAAAAATATCTCATAGACATCATGAAGTATGATAGTCATATCATCCCATGGTATGTAAAAGTTGTTTGTGTTTGGTTGCCAATACTTGATAAAAGCAATCAACAATGCATAATCTATAACTTCATACAATAAACCTTCTTACCCAATCAGCCTGCTCCTATCTGCAATCTCAATCCAATTATTGGGCCTCACATTCATTCTCTTCACTGAGTATGCTCTACTAATAGTATATCCTATGTGGATTATTACTACTTTTTGTATTGTCTACATATTTACATTTACTAGTTGTCGTCTATAGAGTTGTCCTCTGTATAATATGGTGTTTCATATCCTATGTGGATTGTTACCACTTTAACAACATTCATATCTGTCAAAATATCTTTTTCTCCTTGTTGTCGTCCATGGAGTTGTCCTTTGTATAATATGGTGTTACATTTCCTAGATGAAGCGGTGATGTTACGCCCTTCTACTCATGTCTTATAAGTCATGTCTACATATCAAAAAGTAAAATTAGTTAATCAAATCGAAACAAGAGAGATGTGCCTGGGAAGTATCTAAAAATGGAAAGTCATTCGATTTTTGACGAGAATCCAATCAAAAGATAATGAAAACAAAAAATATCAAACAAAAACCAAATCAACAATTTACCTCGACAAATCAATGAATTAGTCTCTTATTTCTTCTTTTCCTCTTTCTCTTCTTCTTTCTTCCTTTTCTGATAGATTTCGGTCATTCCTTTACTACAAATGGATGTAGATCGAGTAATGGGTGGCTAAGAAGTTGTAGACACAGAAAATTCCCACTCCTGGTTCTTAGGCCCGAAGTGAACCTTTTCGTGTGTCTAAGTCGTTTTTATAACAAAAGGGCGTGCCAGCTAGCTTACTCAATCTAGCGAAGTAAGTTTTGAAATCTGACTCTATCGGGGTGACTGTGAGCAAGTGAGCTCTTTTCGTCGCAGACCTTCTTGCACCGATGCGCAAGGGTCAGTCTGTACGCTTGGCAAAGTCGTTTTGAACAAATAACCTCTTGAAAATACATGAAGTGTTTGGGCTTTTTTGGTACGATTGCAAGTTTTATTTCACGTGGGATTTGCACATGCCTGTCTTTCTTTTTATGCTTTTTAGGGCCAACTAGGTGTGTGCACAAGTGACCTAAGTTGGGCGATTTTTGCACGGGAGTGTGGGGCTTGCTTTGATTCAATATGCGTCCTAACTCGTGGTATGGCGAATATGCAATGCAAACTCACACAACTCCAAAGGGAAAACCCGAATTTGAAAGACAATGCTTAAGGGAAATGACTTAATGTGTAAATTGCAAAAGGGAAATATGGCTATATCTTAAGAGCGGAAAGGCTCAATTGTGCAAGTGTGTGTCGTGTATATATGGAAAGACTACGCACACAGCTGAACCTTAAAACCCAAATCTAAAAGACATAGCCGAAGGGAAATACTTATAATATATATGGGCCCGAAGGTCGCCAACGTGTGCGTGGGTGTTGTGTGTATATGTAAAGACAACTCACACGACTTGTAATATAAACCCAAATATAATTGCAATAGGGCCCTTACTAGGGTCTTGGGAGTAAGAGCGAAAGCTCAATGTGTGTGAGTGTGGAAATTGAAAGACCACGCACACAACTTGAATTTAAACACCCAAATGAAATTGCAATACGGCCCTTACTAGGGTCTTGGGAGTAAGAGCGAAAGCTCAATGTGTGTGAGTGTGGAAATTGAAAGACCACGCACACAACTTGAATTTAAACACCCAAATGAAATTGCAATACGGCCCTTACTAGGGTCTTGGGAGTAAGAGCGAAAGCTCAATGTGTGTGAGTGTGGAATTGAAAGACAACACCCACGACTTAAGTTAAAACCTACGCAGCTTAATATATATAAGTATAACTATATCCTAAGGGCTGATTAGGCCCGTGTGTGTGCCGAAATGGTGTGCAACTAAGAGCGGAATGGCTCAAGTGCACGTGTGTGTTGGTGTGCCAAACCACATTATTACACCCGAGAGGAGACAACGCTCCATTATTACAACCCCATATCAAATTTAATTAAATGTAAGCAAGTTCATATCAAGGACCGAGTTAGGCACTTACGTGTAGCTGGTCCGTGCTCAACTTGCTTGGCTTTGGCCTAGTGAGTCGCCTTGGACAGCCAAAGGGGAGCTCCTTGAATGTGGATTGACGACAGGTAGGGTGCTAGCCGGATGGAGACTTGATGATGGCCGGGTGATGGGCACGGCAAGTAGGGATGTTGGTTGGGTGGTGGCAGGTTAAGGAGGTTGGCTAGGTGGTGGATGACTAAGGGAGAAGGTCCAGCTAGGAGCTAAGGTGGGTGGCGCTAAGGGATGGTAGTGAAGTAGGGTGCAGTTGGGCTGGGTGTAAGGGAGAAGGCTGGGCGGTTGTGGCGGGTGGTGGAGTGTGCAACCGGGTAAGAAAGGGGTGGAAGGCTAGATGGAGTTGAGGTGGGGTACTAACCGTGGGTGGTAGGGGTGCTGATGGTTGAAGGTGGTGGAAGGAGGTGGCAACCGAAGGTGGAAGGTGCTGGAAGGTGGTTGAGGCGAAGAGGTGGCAGTCGGGTGGAATGTGGCGGTGGAAGTGGTGCAACTGGGGGGAGTGAGAGGGGATGTGAGTGGAAGAGAGTGCCGGCCAGAGAAGCCCTTTCCCGCTAGAAAATATGGGGTTTTTATAGGCAAAAGGGGCTGGGTCGGTTGGGGTGGTGTAGGCCAGATATTTGTAATAAGGTGGGCTTGTGGGGTGGTTTGGGGTAGGTCGGTTAGGGTGGGTGGTTTAGGGTAGGTCGGTTAGGGTGGCTGGGACTTAATGGTTAGGGGTTT
Organism: Brasenia schreberi; assembly: GCA_036023115.1. Taxonomy (NCBI): domain Eukaryota; kingdom Viridiplantae; phylum Streptophyta; class Magnoliopsida; order Nymphaeales; family Cabombaceae; genus Brasenia; species Brasenia schreberi. Next base: position 6,462,777 of record JAYKKT010000085.1, on the reverse strand, counting down.
AGTTAGGTGTATTAAGGTGGGATTAGGTTTAGTTTAGTTAGTGTCTAGGTGGTCTAGTAAGGTGAGGTGGGCTAGGTGAGGTTGGGGTGGTTTTGGGTGAGGACGGCTAGGATTGGGTCAGGTTTAGGGGGGAGTGGCTAGGTGAGGTGGGCTAGCTTAGGGTTAGGTTTTAGGAACCTCCCCTTGGCATCGATCCATGAACCTAGTTGCAGCCATGTTCATGTTGGTGCAGCCCTAGGTTAGGTGTAGGTGCATACAAGCTTAAACCCACACTCTAGGTTAAACCCACAAGGTTAACCCACCCTTGACCAAAAGTCAAGCCTACCAACTTTCTCACTCATACTCTATCACCCCTTCTCTCTCTATACCCAAGCTTTTCACGTGAAATATCTGTGACCCCACCTCCATTTATGAGAAGGTGATGTGGGCCATGGATGTGGATATTGGATTTGGTTCTTTGGATCCAAATCCAAATCCAAATGCATGTTGGGTTTGCATCTGGATATATATGGTCTAGATCCGGCCCAAATCTGATTTTCTGATTCTTTCATGGAGTTTCGAAACGGACGGTTTGTGCGGGGCCTGACTGCATCAGTACTCCGTCTTGCGTTGGGTCTTCGCCAACATTGTCGTCCGCTCTTCTTCTCACCTTCCGAAGATCATTTTGAACAAATTATTGATATTAGGGGCTTGGATGTCCGAGAATCTGGGGATGATTCTGATACGAGAGTTGATGTGCTGGGCTTGAAATATGCTCCGGGTTCGGGCTCTCTTTTGCCTCTTCGGTCCTACTTTCATCAGGCCAAGCTGCTTTTTGGGGTTTCAAAACACCTTTTTAAGGTTTTTAAAACTATATGTATACATTTTTAAAACATATATGTTCCAACATATGTACAGGGTTGTCTGGAAGGCTCCTGGGTTTCCAGACTCAAAATAGCCCTTTGGGGCTGCTTTTTGCAAAACTAGGTATATTTGAGAGAATCGTGGGATTTTGGGGTGTTTACAGAAGTGAAGAACAAATGGAAAAGGAGGTGGAAGGGGGTCAATCCTGTAACATATTACACTAATAATTATGAGAAATTACCATTGGTATTTTGAGAAATACAGGAAAAATAGGGTGTGTGGATAGTAAATAGGGTGTGTGCATATCAATCTTGTTATTTTTCCTCTGCAACTATTATTGTTATGATTTCTCTCTGATAATGTTGAAAGATTTGAGAAGCAAATTTGGATAACCCTCAAACTACTTTTATAATTTCTTACAAGAATATTGGAGGATTAAGGATGATATAATCATCTAATAAACTTGGGAGAAATGTTTCTCAACATAGAGGAATGGCAATTAATCGATATGAGAAGTGAATGGACACAAATTCAAGAAGAGTCTATGAGGGAAAATGAATCAAAAGGAATATATATAAAGACATTGCATGTGAAGTATCATTTAGAATCCAAAAAGACTCCTAGGAACCATCTGTGGAGCTTCCATAAAAGGGAGATAAGTTAATTGCCTCAAGGCCCTGAGGAACTCAAGCATAAAAGGCACCATCAATCGACCATCCAAATTTTTAGTTTCATCTTAGCTCAACTTTCTATTTCATTGTAGATTCAATTTCCTTAGTAATAAAATAGCTCATTTCCCTTTTATTTCCTTGTCTTAAGAATAGAAGTGGCTCTAGTATAGAAAGGCATAAGGCCTCCGAAAGCTCACCATTGGGAGAACCCCACAAGCACCAAAGGGCACTCTAGGATACTTGTCTCAAGGATTTGTAAAGCCCCATATGTCACTTGAAAGAACACTTCTATGGCATATTAGGTGGTATACTTGTTTCCAACAAATGATGATCCATTGCCAAATGTAATTTGCAAATGCTCAACATAGTGCCTTGTCTTGGAATTGTCTTCTGCCTAAAAAAAAGGATCAACTAGCTAGACATTTTTGCATGACATTGACCCAACTAGCCAATAGAGCCACATATTTTGAGCATATAATTGGTCCACAAAACCCACATAGGAGGGAGAATCATACTAAAGACCAGGCAATCCATGATTTCATGAATCAAATATGTGTTCTCAAAATTGGAAGAGTAAGCAATGGTGCAGATTGAGTCGACAACAGAAGCGTCAAATACATGTTCATCTCTAAAACCTCTAAAAAGAAAAGTGAAGATGCCACATAACAAGGATCTATATCTTTTTGACATCTCAAAGGCCAACCAAATATTCAACATTCTCCTAAGGGATCAAAGATCAAACTCCTTGAATGACACCACATTCTGAAAAAAATTATAATGGACTTTTGCGAAGGTCGTAAAGGAAGGATGACTCACACCACTGATCCCAACAACTCTTAATGATACTAATGTTGTCATATCATTTCAAATGGTATCATGTAATCCTAAAGAGAAGCAAGATGTAAAAAAATATTATTGCCCAAATGGTCATGATCCAAAAGGTTTGGAGACTAAAAGGTGAATAACATAATTTGAAAATTAACCTCACTGAACGGTAATTAGTGCCTTTGGATTAGTTTCTCATTTCAAAAAGAGACTTACTCTAACCAAATTGGGTAAAGGAGGAATCTCCTCAACTATCAATGAGGAGAAGGTCAATTTGAATCCCTAATTAAGGGAAGCAACCATTGCTTCTATGTCAAATGGTACATCTTGATCTCAAGCAAGACATTATGATCAAGTGAACTTTTGTCCACTAAGTCCAAGCATCTATCAAATCAATTTATCATAGAGATCCCAAGAGTAGTGTTCAGAAGTTGGACACTTGAATAAGGTTTTCTATCCTAAGAAAATACAGTTCCAAGAACAACCAACATCCATGTAGGGGAAAGTTTGTGTTTGATTCCTTTCTAATACTTGGGACTCATTTTACTCTTCTGCCTAAAGCGTGTCACTCCACAAGCTGGGGATACCTTCAAGAATACATACTCACCAATTGCAAACTCTAGAATATGACATCTCTTATTTGTGTAGCTCTTCTATTGGTCTTGAGTTGCCTTAATGCGCTGACGAATCAAATTCATCTTATCTAATTGTTGTTGAAGTATCTTTGGACCTATCACATGTCATAACTTGGGCACATCTCAATATAATGGAGTTTTACACTTTTCTCTATAGAGCATCTCATAAGACAATATTTGAATGCTCACCTAGTCCTTACCATCCAACACGCATGCTCAAACTGTAATTTCATCTCTAAAGCATCTTGCAAGCTCTATTGTGATGGCAACACTTAACAAGATGATCAAAATGAGAAGCATGAAGTAGTGTGTGTAATCTCTGAATGTTTGCACTTGGACTATGACATTTATGCTTAATAGGTTGATTCTGAAGCAACATGCTACATTGCAAAGAGCAAGGATGGAGCACCTTGAGAACATCGTATGTACATGAGAAAATACATATTTAGATGTTTTAGGATCTAGTCCTTTAGGACTGATGTATCAAGGAATCCTATATTACTTAGTAATATACCAATTGTGCCTTCTATAAGGCACAATTTTGTGTTTCTGCTTGTTAGCTTAAGTAAGTTAAAAGAAATTAGTAATATTTTATTTACTACGTGGATTTGATGAAACTAAATTTGATAATATGAGACTTGCGTTCAAAAGAAAATAATGTGAAAACCATTTCTTAAAGAAAAAAGAAGAGTCACAAGTTTATTAGAAATTATTTATACTAATATTTATGGACCTTTTAGCATAAGGCCCTATCATGAGATGGTTTATTTTATAAAGGTTTATTTTATGATGTTTATTGATGACTGTAGATGCAAAAATTTCACTTCAAGCCTATGCAGAAACTTGAAACAAACTTTTCAAAGCTACTTTGTTTGCGCGAGCGTGCTAGCTAGTTTTCCAAAACTAGCAAAAGTTCAAAATCTAACTTTGGGCGATTGTGGCTAAGCGAGATCTTTTCGCTTTAGGCCTTTGTAAACACCCCAAAATCCCACGACTTTCTAAAAACATACCTGGTTTACAAAAACAGCCCCAAAGGGCCATTTTGAGTTTGGAAACCCAAGAGCCTTCCAGAAATCCTGTACATATTCGAAAACATATACATACTGTTTTAAACTCTATACATATTGCTTTTTATCCTGTAAATAGTGTTTTGAAGCTCTTTATCAAATAGGAGTTTTGAAAACAGGGCTAAGCCCCATTTTCCCAAAAGCCAAAGGCGAACAAGTGGAGCATGCGAAGACGACACCTGATCCAGAAACAGCCCAACAAGCCAGTCACGAAGGCTAATACTAGAAGCAGCTTCAGAAGTCTGTTCTGAATACCAAAAGAGCAACCTGGCCTGATAAAAGCCAGGTTCGAAAGGTGAAAGGAAGGCCCAAGCACGAAGCAGATGGCAAGCTCGGAGCACCAGAAAGCCAGATCACACTTTCTCACTCAAGCATCACGAATCTGAATCGGGAAGACCAGAAATGAGAAAAAACGAAGTCCAAAAAGCAGAAAAGAGTCCAGACGACGCAAATTGGGGAAACCTAACACCAGACGGGTCACTGATGAAACCAGGGGCCCGCACAGATCGTTCGCCTCGAGAAGCCAAGGACTATCCAGAGAAAATTTGATTTGGATTTGGACTATAAATATCTAGATCCAAATCCATATAGTGAATAGTGTTTGGATTTGGGCCAATCCAAATAGTGTTTGGGTCGATCCAAATAGTGTTTGGATTTGGATTGGATCCAAATAGTGTTTGGATTGGATCGGATCTGGACCAAAATATCCATATCCATATCCATAAAAATGTTAGATTTGGATCGGATACGAATCTTAAAATATTCGAGATCCAAGATCCAAATCCAAATAGTGTTTGGATTTGGGTCTGGATCCAAATCCCAAACCCAAATCCAAGACCCACCTCAAATGCCTATAAATAGTGGTGAGGGGGTCCATTCTAAAGGGTTCACATGAATTTGAAGGGAGGAGAGAGAAGGTCCAAGGTGAGTGTTTAGTGCTTTATTTTATTTTAGGGTTTTAATTGTGGGTTAGTGTAGGGTTAGTCAAGGGCTGCCCCACCCTAATTGAATGGTTGATATTCCTTGGACAAAGAGGTTTAAGGTGGTTGATTGGAGCTTAAGTTCATCCTAAACCGGCATTAAGAGGTAAGCCCCCTAATACACCCTAAACTACTCTTCCTAATCCCTCTAAACCACCCTAAACTGACCTTAATTAGCACACCTAATCCACTACCCTTAAACCTTCCCAACCACCCTAAACCTACTTAGGCTAACCCAACACAACCGACTCCACATTAAGACCCCTCCCGGCCACCCTAACCTCACCCGCACCCTACGCGCACCCTACACGCGCCCTGCACGTGCTCTGCACGCGTGCCGCCCCCTGCACGCACCCTGCCACCCGCCTGGCGTCCACCCTTAGCCGACCTACTTCCTGCCACTACCACACCCCAGCCACCACCTACCACCATCTCCTAGCCCTCCATCCCGCCACCTTACCTTCCCTAGCTAGACCACCTAATCCCTAACCAACCAGTCCTAAGCCAACCATAGTTCACCCTAACTAAATCCCTAACCAACTAGAACCCAGCCCACCTAACCGATCTTAGTTCCTAACTAAACCTAGCCACACCCTAACTACCTAATCCCAACCGACCTTAGTTATTAGCTAAGCCCACAGCCATTAGTCCCGAGCTCCCTTATTCCCCAGCCACCAACTCCATCCAGCCGGCCACCATCCTTCCCCTCTCACCCGGCTGCCCTAGATCAGCACCACCTGCCGTCTCCCTTCCACCCGACTCCCCTAGTCGCCCATGCCACATCCCTACCATTCGGCCAGCCACTACCACCCAACTCACCTAGCCACTAGCACCTTGCATCTCCCATCTACCACACCTTAGATATCCCTAGCTCCCTTAACTCCCAGCCATGACCTTACCCTATCCCCTTTCATCACCTTACATAACACACTAAGGCCCCTAGTATCCCTTACCAAAATTCTCTCTTTACAAAAACACAAAAAAATCAAAAAACTACAAAATTCCCAAAAGGTTTTGTACATAGCTGCTCCTGGTAAAGATTTGGAGAAATTCAAAGATTTCAAAAGAAACGTTATCTACATAACCAGACTAAAAATTTTGAAATCAATAGAAATCCCAAGTAAAAAACCAGGTATTTTCAAAATCCATGCATCAAATTTCCTAGGATCTATAGACCTCGAGAATGATCAAAGCCCGGAAGTGGATCCCCCTGAGGAAGATCCCACTTCCGAGCTCCCAGAATTTCATAAAATTCTCGATTTTGAAAAACCCTCGAATTCAGTAGGAGGAGATTTCATAGAGATAAACTTAGGGTATGATTCAAATCCCAAACTCATTAAGGTAGGCGCATGTTTGCATGAGCATGAAAGATCATCATTCATTGCATTTTTGAAAACTTACTTAGATGTGTTTGTATGGACGTATGAAGACATGCCAGGTATAGACCCCCAAGTTGTAGAGCATCGTCTCCCCTTAGATTCGGATGCAAAACCCATAAAACAAAAGCTTAGGAAAATACATCCGAACGTACACTCACAAGTCAAAGAGGGTTTAGAAGATCTGTTAAAAGCCAGATTTATAAAACTCATTGCGTATTCTGATTGGTTATCCAATATAGTTATTGTTCGAAAAACCAGTGGGAAGATTCGAAAATATGCATCGATTTTAGAAACCTGAATAAGGCTACGCCAAAAGACAATTTCCCTTTACCAAACATTGATTTGATAGTCGATAGTACTGCAAATCATGAGATGTTTTCGTTCATAGATGGCTATTCAGTGTATAATCAAATCAAATTAGCCCCACGAGATCAGGCTAAAACTGCTTTCACAACCCCATGGGGCACGTACTGCTATACAGTCATGCCCTTTGGTTTGAAAAATGCTGGCACCACCTACCAAAGAGCTATGACTACGATCTTTCACAATCAGATTCTTGAGCTCGTAGAGGTATATGTGGATGATCTCTTGGCTAAGTCAAAGACTCGATGCACTCATATTGAATGCTTACAAAAGATTTTCGAAAGGCATAGACTTTACAAAGTAAAGCTAAACCCTCAAAAGTGCGTATTCGGAGTAGAATCTGGAAAGCTTTTAGGATTTATGGTGAGCCAAAGGGACATAGAAGTCGACCCCTCTAAATGTAGAGCCATCATCAACATGACTCCACCCTCCAATCTCACACAAATTCGTAGCCTCCAAGGTCGACTCCAATCCATTCGCAGGTTTATTTCAAACCTGGCAACTAGATGCGAACCCTTCAACAAACTGTTGAGAAAAGGGACAAATTTTTTATGGGATGACGATTGCCAAAAGTCATTTGAGAGGCTAAAGGCGTACTTAGTTAATCCCCCTATTTTAAATCCTCCAAAGCAAGGAAAACCTCTTCTGCTTTACATTTCTGTGCATGCGAATGGTTTGGGTGCCTTGTTAGCTCAATACAAGGATGATACCCATAAGGAGTATGCCATATACTACATTTCGAAAACTCTCCTGACTTATGAAAGGAATTATCAAGCCATGGAGAAGACGTACTTGGCCTTGGTATGGGCCTGCCAAAAATTTCGACACTATTTCCTAGATCATGAGATCTGGATAGTGTCCAAGCTTGATCGAATCAAGCACTTGTTCGAAAAACCCATTCTCACCGGTAGATTGGGCAAATGGCAACTCCTTCTAATGGAGTATGACTTGAAATACCATCACCAGATCTCCATTAAGGGGCAAGCCCTAGCAGACTACGTGGCTGAGTTCCCCTTAGAGGATGCATATCCCACACCCGATGAAATGCCTGATGAAGGCATATTACAAAACCAAATTCAAAACCACATTTTGGCAAATTCTTTTGAAAACCAAGTGTGGAAGATGCACTTCGACGGGGCACGAAACCAAAAAGGGACTGGTGCCGGGGTCATCCTCATATCCCCTGAAAAGGGCGAAATAACCATAGCAATTTGCCTAGATTTCGAGTGTTCCAACAACATAGTTGAGTATGAAGCACTCATACAAGGCTTAAAAGTTTTGAAAACTCTAGGGGCAGCATGCATTGAGGTCTTTGGAGATTCATTACTCGTTATAAACCAAGTTTTAAAAATTTGGCAAGTTAGAAACGAAAAGCTTCTTCCATATCACGAGTTGGCCACTCGATTGGTCGAATCCTTCCAATCGTGCACACTCACACTTGTAGGAAGAGAGGATAATGGCATTGCTGATGCCCTCTCATCCTTGGGTTCAGCCTTAAGAGTCGATCCCACTTTGGGAACCCGGTCCTTAGAGATATGGCATGCACCCACTCCATCCACACACGATTTGGAAATTTGCCAAAACAACCCAGACTCTGATGAAAAACCTTGGTTTTATGACATAAAAGGCTTTTTAGAAAATGGGGGATTTGCTGAAAATGCCACATCCAAGGATAAGGCATTCATCCGAAAAATTTCTACCCGATATGCGATTTTGGGTGGGGTTTTGTACAAAAAAAGTTTTACCGGCATCTTACTAAGGTGTGTCGACCTAGAGGAGGCTAGGATTATAATGCATGAATTCCACGATGGAGAATGTGGAGGTCATGTTAATGCCAATATGATGGCAATGAAAATACTTAGAGCGGGTTATTTTTGGTCCACTCTGAAAAAGGATTACCACGATCATGTTAGGAAGTGTCATCCATGTCAAGTGCATGGGCACGCCATTCATATCTCCTCATCTTCATTGCATTCCGTGGTCAGCCCCTGGCCGTTCACCATGTGGGCATTTGATATTGTAGGACTAATATTTCCAAAGGCATCGAATGGGCATAGGTTCATTTTAGCAGCCACTGAATACTTTTCCAAATGGGTCGAAGCCACCTCCCTGACCAATGTCCAGGGGCAACATGTGGTGGCTTTCATTAGGAAAAACATCTTGGCTCGATTTGGAGTTCCAAGAGATCTTGTATCCGATAATGGCACCCCATTCAAAAACGAGCAGGTGGTCAAGTTGTGCAACACCTACGGCATAACTCACCACTTCTCATCACCTTACTACCCTCAAGGCAATGGCCAAGCCGAAGCCACCAATAAGACTCTCATTAGCATTATTGAGAAAACTTTAGAGAAGGGTTGGACGCGGCATGAGAAGCTGGATGAAGCCTTATGGGCTTATAGGACTTCCATCCGGACTCCCACGAATGCCACGCCATTTGAGTTGGTCTATGGCATAAACGCCATTCTCCCCATTCATACACGATTGCATTCATTTCATACATCCATTGCACTCGACCTCCCCCTAGAGACGCTTCAGCATGCTAGGATGGCCGAACTAGATTTGTTAGATGAGAGGCAACTCCTTGCTATGGATCATGCTCATGCAAACCAGCAAAGGATAGCCCGACACTACGAGAAACATATAAAACCTCACCACTTTGAAGTGGGAGATCTCGTTTTGCAAAATCATCCACTATCGTGGCCCACATCCACTTGGAAAGTGGCGGCCCAAGTGGGATGGCCCTTATGTTGTGCGTGGAACCACCACAAACAACTCTTATTGGTTGATCGATGTAGAAGGTAGGAATTTAGCAGATCCTATCAATATCCAATACTTAAAGAAATATCATATGTAGGATCTAAGTTAAATTCCCATTTTTGAAAATGTTTTAGGGAAATTTACTTTGAAACTTCGAAATAAAGGATCAAAGGCGAATTGTGTGACCCTGAATGAGAGAATCGACACTTGCGAAAAAGTGGAGCTTTTCAAAATACATGGTTACATTTTCAAAATTCTTCTTCTTACAAAGAAAGGCCTAGTTCAATATAGCAAGATACTTGCAAGTAGTACGTGCTATTTCTAAATAGGCTAATCTGGAATGGATCGAGTATGACCTTGGGATAAGTCTTCCCCCCTTCTCTTCTCCTTCCGAAAGGAAAATTTGGCCAAAAACAAAGGGAAATCCCTACCAAAAGAAAATCTCTTTCCCAAAAGGAAAGCAGAATTGTAAAGAAAAATTTGACTCTTCTGTGGAAAAGAGGGAATAAAGAAAAAATACTCCCGAAGAGAGACCCTCTATGAAAAAAGAAAGAAAAGGCCAAAAAGCTCAAGAAGAGCAGTTTTCCGCCTTCTATGCCTAAAACCACAGGACACTTTAGAAGGGACCGTGGTATCTCTTTCCCATCCCTACGACTTATCCCAAGTAAAACATGGTTCATTTCAAGGAGTCCTAAAGTAAAAATAGGATTTACTTGAATTTCATTTTGTTTGAGAATTCGACGTTTCGAGTAAGGCATAGGAATTTTAAAATTTAGCTTGTTTTCTTATAAAACCTCCTCTAGATTAGCGGGTGTCAAGACTCAAGTAAAGGCAAACACAAGGAGCCAAAGGTCCTTAGGATCGAGGCTAAAAGCAGTTTCCCTCTTATAAATAGATTTTTAAAACTCGAACATCGAGCAACATAAGGCCCGCTCACTTAAAGCAATAGGTCTCCATAAGTCTCAAAAGTTCAACCATACCATCTGGTCTCTAGGAGGTCGCCCTTCTTGGCGTCTCATCTATATCATGCACTTGCATATTCACGCATGAACACTTCATAACATGATCCCCATTTAAGACCAGGAACCCATAGAAAGGGTCCCCTTTGGCGTGATATTTCATCTCTAAAGCATCTTGCAAGCTCTGTTGTGATGGCAACACTTAACAAGATGATCAAAATGAGAAGCATGAAGTAGTGTGTGTAATCTCTGAATGTTTGCACTTGGACTATGACATTTATGCTTAATAGGTTGATTCTGAAGCAACATGCTACATTGCAAAGAGCAAGGATGGAGCACCTCCAGAACATCGTATGTACATGAGAAAATACATATTTAGATGTTTTAGGATCTAGTCCTTTAGGACTGATGTATCAAGGAATCCTATATTACTTAGTAATATACCAATTGTGCCTTCTATAAGGCACAATTTTGTGTTTCTGCTTGTTAGCTTAAATAAGTTAAAAGAAATTATTAATATTTTATTTACTACGTGGATTTGATGAAACTAAATTTGATAATATGAGACATGCATTCAAAAGAAAATAATGTGAAAACCATTTCTTAAAGAAAAAAGAAGAGCCACAAGTTTATTAGAAATTATTTATACTAATATTTATGGACCTTTTAGCATAAGGCCCTATCATGAGATGGTTTATTTTATAAAGGTTTATTTTATGATGTTTATTGATGACTGTAGATGCGAAAATTTTACTTCAAGACTATGTAGAAACTTGAAACAAACTTTTCAAAACTAATTTGCTTGCGCGAGCGTGCCAGCTAGTTTTCCAAAACTAGCAAAAGTTTAAAATCTAACTTTGGGCGATTGTGGCTAAGCGAGATCTTTTCGCTTTAGGCCTTTGTAAATACCCCAAAATCCCATGACTTTCTAAAACATACCTGGTTTACAAAAACAGCCCCAAAGGGCCATTTTGAGTCTGGAAACCCAGGAGCCTTCCAGAAACCCTGTACATATTCGAAAACATATACATATTATTTTAAACTCTGTACATATTGCTTTTTATCCTATAAATAGTGTTTTGAAGCCCTTTATCAAATAGGAGTTTTGAAACCTAGGCTAAGCCCCATTTTCCCAAAAGCCAAAGGTGAACAAGTGGAGCATGCGAAGACGACACCTAATCCAGAAACAGCCCAGCAAGCTAGTCACGAAGGCCAATACTAGAAGCAGCTTCAGAAGTCTGATCTGAATACCGGAAGAGCAACCTAGCCCGATAAAAGCCAGGTTCGAAAGGCGAAAGGAAGGCCCAAGCACAAAGCAGATGGCAAGCCCGGAGCACCAGCCCTTTCTCACTCAAGCATCCCGAATCTGAACCGGGAAGACCAGAAATGAGCAAAAACGAAGTCCAAAAGGCAGAAAAGAGTCCAAACGACAGATTGGGGAAACCCAACACCAGACGGGTCACTGATGAAACCAGGGGCCTGCACAGATCGTTCGCCTCGAGAAGCCAAGAAGGACTATCGAGAGAAATTTTGATTTGGATTTGGACCATAAATATCCAGATCCAAATCCATATAGTGAATAGTGTTTGGATTTGGGCCAATCCAAATAGTGTTTGGGTCGATCCAAATAGTGTTTGGATTTAGATTGGATCCAAATAGTGCTTGGATTGGATCGGATTTGGACCAATCCATATCCATATCCATAAAAATGTTAGATTTGGATCGGATATGAATCTTAAAATATCTGAGATCCAAGATCCAAATCCAAATAGTGTTTGGATTTGAGTCTGGATCCAGATCCCAAACCCAAATCCAAGACCCACCTCAAATGCCTATAAATAGAGGTGAGGGGGTCCATTCCAAAGGGTTCACGTGAATTTGAAGGGAGGAGAGAGAAGATCCAAGGTGAGTGTTTAGTGCTTTATTTTATTTTAGGGTTTTAATTGTGGGTTAGTGTAGGGTTAGTCAAGGGCTGCCCCACCCTAATTGAATGGCTGATATTGCTTGGACAAAGAGGTTTAATGTGGCTGATTGGATCTTAAGCTCACCCTAAACCGGCATTAAGAGGTAAGCCCCCTAATACACCCTAAACCACTCTTCCTAATCCCTTTAAACCACCCTAAACCAACCTTAATTAGCACACCTGATCCACTACCCTTAAGCCTTCCCAGCCACCCTAAACCTACTTAGGCTAACCCAACACAACCGACTCCACATTAAGACCCCTCCCGACCACCCTAACCTCACCCGCACCTTGCGCGTGCCCAGCATCCGTGCCGCCCCCTGCGCGCGCCCTACACACACCCTGTCGCCCTACCACCCACCTGGCGCCTAGCGCCTGGCGTCCACCCTTAGCCGACCTACTTCCTGCCACTACCATTGACCTTCCTGCCACTACCACGCCCCAACCACCACCTATCACCATCTCCTAGCCCTCCATCCCGCCACCTTACCTTCCCTAGCTGGACCACCTAATCCCTAACCAACTAGTCCTAAGCCAACCATAGTTCACCCTAACTAAATCCCTAACCAACTAGAACCCAGCCACACCCTAAGTACCTAATCCCAACCGACCTTAGTTATTAGCTAAGCCCACAGCCATTAGTCCCGAGCTCCCTTATTCCCCAGCCACCAACTCCATCCAACTGGCCACCATCCTTCCCCTCTCACCCGACTGCCCTAGATCAGCACCACCTGCCGTCTCCCTTCCACCCGGCTCCCCTAGTCACCTATTCCACTTCCCTACCATCCGGCCAGACACTACCACCCAACTCACCCAGCCACTAGCACTTTGCATCTCCCATCTACCACACCTTAGATATCCCTAGCTCCCTTAACTCCCAATCGTGACCTTACCCTATCCCCTTTCATCACCTTACATAACACACTAAGGCTCCTAGTATCCCATACCATCCCAAGTCCCACTCTCACCGTGAACCCTCACCTCTCAAGCGTAAACCCGCAAGCTCAAGGGCTACGTTCAGCCACCTTTTGCTTCAAGCTTCAAGGAAGACTCATCCATGGGTGTGAAGCCAAGCAAACTCGTGAAGATTGGAGTGGACAAACATCCGAATCACGTAAGTGTTTTAATTCGGTATTTCATATCTCCTTTCTATGCTTTGATTCAATTTGAATACGGGGTTGTATTAACGGAGCCTTGTCTCCCCCCATTGTAATAACTTGGTTTGCTACACGAAGCACACACGAGCACTTGAGCCTTAGCTCTTACTCGTACACAAGCACCCACGTGCACCATTGAGCCTTCGCTCTTACTCCTAAGACTCTAGTAAGAGCTGCGTGAGTTTGTCTTTAATTTTATACACTCACATACGCATGCATTGAGCTTTCGCTCTTATTCTATTTAAGTATTTCAATTCAGCTGGGTTGTTACATTAAGTCGTGTGAGTTTGTCTTTCATTTACACACTTGCACACAAAGAACACCCGAGCGCTTGCTCATGCACCTCACGCACCATTTTGGCCTTGGCAGCCGCTAAGATATAGTCCTATTTCTATACTTTCCGCTGCGTTTTTTCAGTTCAGCTGCGTGTGTTTGTCTTTCCATTTACACACAAACACAATACGCGCACGTTGGCGACCTTCAGGCCTATATATATATAGTTGTATTTCTCTTCCGCTATGTCTTTAAATTTCGGGTTTTAAGGTTCAGTTGTGTGAGTTGTATTTCAATTTATACACGGCATACACTTACACAATTGATCCTTTCTGCTCTTAAGATATAGCTATATTTCCCTTTTGCAATTTCTCTTCGGCTATGTCTTTCAATTCTGGGTTTTCCCATTCAGTTGTGTGAGTTTGCATTACATATTCGCCATACCACGAGCTAGGGCGCATACTTGCATCAAAGCAAACCCCATACACCCGTGCAAAAATCGCCCATACTTAGGCACTTGATGCACACACCTCACGCCTAAAATGGCTAAAACCCATGACATAGGAAACGTGCAAATCCCACATTGATAAAATCTGCAACAAGACAAGTAAAATCGATCAAACACTTTGCATACTTTTCAAAAAGGTTATGTTTGCTCAAAATTTACTTTTTTAAGCGTACAGACTGACCCTTGCACATCGGTGCAAGAAAGTCTGCGACGAAAAGAATCCACTTGTCCACAGTCGCCCCAAACAAGTCAAATATTGTGAAAACTTACTTCGCTAGTTTGAGTAAGCTAGCTGGCATGCCCTTTTTCATAAAAACAAACGTAGATGCAGAAAAGTTCGCTCTAGGCCCTAAGAAGCTTGGGGTCGGAAATTTCTGTACAGCCTTCTTAAACCGATGCTCAAGGGTCAGCCTAAGCACTTTGAGGATTTCGTATGTGTATGTGATTTTCAAAATTCATGTTGAAATATGATTTTGATCAAAAGCAAACTCATACACTTTTGTCAAGAAGTTTGAAAATCTTCAAGTTCTAAAAAATTGAAACTGGTTCTATTTTCAGAACTTGTTTTCAATTTTTTTTTTTGGCAACTTAGAGATCTCCCAAATTCTTGAAAAATTTACAAAACATAGCCTCAGATGTGGAATCCTAACCAATTTTTATTTTGAATTTTGGGGACTATAGATTTACAAAATTAAATCAGGAATTGAACTCTATTCAGCAGTTTCAAGATATTCTGTTATAGAAACATAGAGGCCTAAAGAAACCTCTATACCTCAGTGTACAAAACTCCAAATTCTATGATTTTAGTCTTTTCAGAAAGTTGTGGATATCAGCTTTCCAATAAGACTAATTTTATCAAATTTGGTTTAATATAGACAGAGATATAAGACTTTTACCCAACCCCTATTGTAGGAAAACCGACTATACAGAAACCAAATCTGAATTTACCTGATCTTTCTTAGTTTTATTCATATAGCTAGACGGCCCTAAAATTCCTACAAATTTTATTTCTAATGTATTGTTGTGTGTAGATATGGTTCGTAAAATTTCAGAGTATTTAGATCATCGGTCTAGAAATGAAAATTACAGAAATCAATATATGCCAAATACTGGAAAAACATAATTTTATTTTTAGAACATACATGTTGCAAACTCACCCGAATTTAAATTTCACCAACATAACAACTCAAAATAAATTGTTGAAGGGAAATGAATAGAAATATATAGATTAGCTTAAGCATAGAGGGGATTAGGAGTTATAGGATTTTTATAACATATAGAGAGGTAAAATTAAGAAAACAAACAATTAGAGTGCGTAAGTAAGGAACAAAAATTGCAGTACATCTACTTCTTATTACATCATGGGGGAGACAAAGCTCTATTAATACAACCCCTTTTCTTGAATTGAATGTTAGAAAGAGAATAGAGAAGAATAATGGATGTGAAACACTTACTTGATGGCCACCAAGAAACTGCTTATAAAGTAAATACTCAGCCCTCACCTTCCCCTCTCTTTTCTCTCCACTTTCTTTTCTCTCTTTCACTCTCTAATTTGCAGAACTTCCTACCTTTCCTACACTCCCTCTCTCTCTCCACTTCAGCCTATTTAAACATCACGAAATGCTCCAGCCAAAGATGCCCTCCCAATGCTCACAAATGCTAGAAATCATTCCCCTTGGCCTCTATTTACAGGCCAAGGGGGGCCTTCTCTAGACCTTTCCTTTGGGCGGGTGCTCCATGGCACAAAATCCAGCCCCAAAACTTGGTCTTCACATGGCCTTGTAGTCCCATTTGGTCAAGGCTGGACCAGCCAATGTAGCTCCAAATGGGTCGGTTAAGTCTTGGCTTGAGCCACCTTGGTGCTTGATCCCATTGTCTAGTCATGGGATGGTTGTGTTTAATGAAAAAAATGGGCCGACTATGATGAATTTGGCCAAGGCTAGGTAAGGTAATGTTCATGGTGGTTTTGCCAAAGAGTATAGGGTGGAGATGGCTAAGGTGAGTCAACTCCATTCGGTCTAGTCAAGGCCACTTGGTTGGAGCTAGACCACGGGTCATGGTTAGCCTAGGTGAATTAAGTCTAGGCTTTGATCAAATTCAAATAGGTTAGGTTGGTGAGGCTACCCACTTGAATTAGTCCTTCATGGAGCCATGCCTTGACTTGATTTGATCCACTTCCTTGATCCATGGCTTGGTTCACGAGGTTGGTCCTGGTTTGATGTGGGCTTGGCTCAACCGTCACCTTGATCTTCTCTCCCATCTTGATTTATCCTCTGGGCTTCATCCCTTTAGCTTTCTCCATTGGTCCGGCTAGGTGCCCTTCTTCATGGGTCCTTGGTTAGGTTTGGCCTTGAATCATCAGCTTTGCTTTTGCCAATTTGTCTTTATCTCATGCTTTACCCTCTCTTGGATTTGGTTCATAGCTTTATCCCTGAATCAGACTTGAATCTTGCGCTTGATTTCAAATTCATAGCTTCAAATATTTCTTTTAATTATTTAAAACCATTTCGTTTGCAACTATATTTGAAAATATTAAGTTTTGTGAAAATCTTTAAATATTGTTCTTTTTTAGAACAACTGAGTTTCATTCCCAGTGTTCGTTTGCATGAGCGACCTGCTTTCACCCCGTGAGTTGGTCTTTATCGTTTCAACCACTTTAGCCCTTAATTGGGTGTAGGATATCAAACCACTTTAACCCTAGATGGGTGTAGGTTATCAAACCACTTTAACCCTAGATGGGTGTAGGGTATCAAACAACTTTAACCCTGGATGGGTGTAGGGTATTGGACCACTTTAACCCTTGATGGGTGTAGGGTCCTGGAGTAGGACTCTTCTCAATCAAGCAAGTTTTTGAGGCCTCATTTGGATTTTCAAAAGATTTTTGAGGAATTTGACATTTAGCAAACATGCTTGGGTTTGGTTCTCAATGTATTATTTTCAATTATTTTCTTGAAGAAAATTATTTAAAGCCATCCTTTCTTTAGATGAAATCATTTGAACAGGCAGAATGCTACCAATTTAGGTTTAGGGCAAAGCAGTCATTTTTTTTTGCTCTTTGTCAAAATTTGATTTTTCTGAGAGGGGTGTCATTTAACCCTATTTTGAGGCTGCCATGAAATTTTCGTGTGAAAATGAATTTAAGGTGTCTTTATGTGAAAACCCTTAAAAGACCCAAAACCGCGATTTTTCCTAAAAAGGCCAAATTTCTAAAAGATCAAATTATTTTGAGAAACTTTTTGGGTGTTTACAATGACTATTCGAGTTATGAATATGTATCTCTTGTCGCATAAGTTTGAAGCATTAGACATATTTAAACAATATAAGCAAGAAATTAAAAATTAACTAGAATGTACAATTAAGGTATTAAGATCTTATCAAGTGGTAAATACACCTCAACTTATTCTTTTGAATATTGAAAAGAATATGGTATATTGTAAACAAAAATTTTCAATCTTATGTGTACTTGAAACTTTGCTTGCAAATACGTGTGTGACTGAGCCAACAAGTTTACTCAAATTTGCAAAGATATTTATCTGACTATTCGGTGATTGTGAGAAAGTAGGTTCTTCTCGACACAAGCCTTCTTAAACTGACGCTTGTAAACACCCCGAAATCCCACGAATTTCTCAAATTCATCTGGTTTTGTAAAAGCAGCCCCAAAGGGCCATTTTGAGTCTGGAAACCCAGGAGCCTTCCAGACAACCCTGTATATCTGTTTTAAACTACATCTTTCAAAAACATATAATATGGCTTTTGAAAACCCCTTTTTAAAACACGTTTTGAAACCCCGAAGTGGCTTGGCCTGATCAAGACAGGACCAGGAGAGTTAAGAAGAGCCCGGAACCGGAGCACACGTCGAGCCCGGCACAGCAACTCTTGTATCTGATTCACACCCCCAGGATCTCGAACGTCCAAGACCCTGTTCTTATCAAAATATCATTTGAAGTCATCTCCGGAAGGCAGAAACGGAGGCGGACGACCATGTTGGCGAAGACCCAACGCAGACGGAGTACTGATGCTGTCAGACCCCGCACAAATCGTCCGTTTCGAACCCAGCTCGAAGGAGTCAGAGTTCAGTTTGGATTGGATCTGGACCATATATATCTAGATCCCAATCCAAACCCATATGTGGACTTGGATTTGGATTTGGATCCAGAGATCCAATCCAATATCCATATCCATGGCCCATATCACCTTCTCATAAATGGAGGTGGGGCCCACTTGAAATTCACGTGGGATATTGGGCATGAGAGAGAGTGGGGGTGAAAAATATCAAGAGTGTTGTATTAAGCTTGACTTGTGTGTCAAGTTTGGGTTTAATCATGTGGGTTAGCCTAATTGAGTGGGTTTAAGCTTGTAATTAGCTAAAACCTAACCTAGGGCTGCACCAACATGGGGTGATCAAGGTCTATGGGCCATGCTAAGGGAGCTCCCTCACCTAAACCTAACCCAAAATGACTAATCCTAGCCTAAACCCCTAATCCACCCCTAATCCCAACCTAATCACCTAACCCACTTCCCTAATCCCGACCTAATCCCAACCTAATCACCTAACCCACTTCCCTAATCCTTCCCTAAACCTAGATTAATTTCCCTAATCCTAGCCTAAACCTAGCCTAATCACCTAACCTAGCTCACTAAACCTCACCCTAAAACCCAACCACCTAACCTAGCCCTAAACCCCTAAACCACCCTTAGCCCACAATCTACCCAAACCCCTAGTTTTAAAATATCTGGCCCAACCCTTTCCAGCCCACCTTATCTACATACCACCCTACCTAAACCACCTAACCACTACCCTCAGCCCAGCCCTAACCGACCTACCCATCCCCTATTTAAACCCCCCCCTTGGGGGCGGGTTTTCAAGTGGGAACCCTCACCTCACCCAGCCGGGCCTTCTCCTTCTCCCACTTCCTCACCTAGCCGGGACCACTCTCCATCACCTCCGCCTGCTCCACCTGCTCCACCAGCTCCACCTGCACCGCCACCTTCCCTCTTCCATCCACCACCACCTCCCCCAGCCGGACGCCACCACCTTCACCCAACCGAACCCTTTCCAGCCCACCTGCCCGCCTGCTTCTCCTTGCCTTCCACCGCCTCTCCCCATTCGGTAAGTACCCAATCTCCATCCAAGCCCCTTCTCTTCCACCTCTCCACTCTTAGCCACCTACCCTATCCTCATCTCAACCCCTTTGCCACCACCCTTTTCACCTAGCCGAACCTAGTATAACCTAAACTATCGGCCACTACCTAGCCATCATATCCCATTCGACCTTCCCCTAGGTGTCCCATTCGGCCTTCCCACAAACCCTCCTTTAGGTCCAGCTTCCCTAAACTCTCAACTCCCCTAGTGACCCTAAAAACCCATTTATTTAGCCCCTTTAAACCCCCTACCTCGAGGCGACATCTACTTGCCACCGGCCACCTTCGAGGCGCCTATCCCGCGCCCCACTTGCAACCGGCCAGCACCTTTGATCACCTATCTTCGCGGAGCTCCCGTTTGCAGCCCAAGGCCAAGTCCACGCTCAAGCAAGACCTCTACGGACCAGCTACTCGTAAGTGTCTAAACTCGGTCTTTAGTTGTACACTTGCTTGAGATTCAATTTGATACGGGATTGTAATAACGGAGCATAGTCTCCCCCCGCTTGTAATAACGTGGCTTGGCACAACCACACACGTGCACTCTCTTAGTCGTGCACGATTTTGAACACACACGGGCCTAATCAGCCCCTAATATATAAGTGTACATATACTTTCATTTTCGAAGGGTTTTTGTTTGAGTTGGGTGCGTTGTCTTTCAATTCAAGCACTCACACACATTGAGCTTTCGCTCTTATTTGAAAGACCCAAGTAAGGGCCGACCTATACTATTTGGGTTTCATTTCATGTCGTGTGAGTAAGTCTTTCAATTCAAGCACTCTCACACACATTGAGCTTTCGCTCTTATTTGAAAGACCCAAGTAAAGGCCGACTTATACTATTTGGGTTTCATTTCATGTCGTGTGAGTAAGTCTTTCAATTCAAGCACTCTCACACACATTGAGCTTTCGCTCTTATTGGAAAGACCCAAGTAAGAGCCAACCTATACTATTTGGGTTTCATTTCATGTCGTGTGAGTAAGTCTTTCAATTCAAGCACTCTCACACACATTGAGCTTTCGCTCTTATTGGAAAGACCCAAGTAAGGGCCGACCTATACTATTTGGGTTTCATTTCATGTCGTGTGAGTAAGTATTTCAATTCAAGCACTTTCACACACATTGAGCCTTCGCTCTTACTCCCAAGACCTTAGTAAAGGCCTTATTGCAGTTATATTTGGGTTTCATTTATGTCGTGTGTGTAGTACTTCAATTCAAGCACTCTCACACACATTGAGCCTTCGCTCTTACTCCCAAGACCTTAGTTAAGGCCATACTGCAATTTATATTTGGGTTTAATTTCATGTCGTGTGTGTAAGTCTTTCAATTCAAGCACGCACCCACATTGAGCCTTCGCTCTTATTTGCAAGACCCGAGTAAGGGCTCATATACATAAGCTATATACATATCTCCCTTCGGTTATTTCCCTTCAGTATTGTCTTTACATTTCGGGTTTTCCCTTTGGAGTAGCGTGAGTTTGCATTGCATCTACGCCATACCACGAGGTAGGACGCATATTGCATCAAAGCAAGCCCCGCTCGAATTCGCCCATGTAGTGGAGTGTTCATAACACACAAACTAGGTGGCCCGAAAAGGGATAAAAGAAAAGACTTAGGCACGTGCAAATCCACGTGATCTAAAATATGCAATCGCATCCTAAAGACCCGAAATAGACACCTCGAACCGCTTCGTAGACTTTCTCTCCAAAAACTCGATTTTTTGCAAAAGCGTACAGACTGACCCTTGCGCATCGGTGCAAGAAGGTCTGCGACGACAAGAGCTTACTTGCTCACAGTCGCCACGTTTAGAAGTCAGTGATAAAAAATATATATATATCTTCGCTAGCTTAAGTAAGCTAGCTGACACGCCCTATTTGTATACATAGGCCTTAGACACACGAGAAGATCCACTCCAAGCCCCAAAAGAGGCAAAGAGGCAGGGATTTTTCGCGCGTCTACAACGCTCAAGGGTTAGCCTAGATGCTTAATGCTATTCTAGGTTAGCCCTATAAAAATAGAATTTGTTCTATTTTATAGTATAAAAGTTTATATTTTCTAAATGCCTTTATTTAGATTCAAAAATCTGGAAAATTTTACTTGAGAGAGAACCAGATATGAAGTTTTATTAAAAAAAATTATTTATATTTTTGGGTCCTTCAATGATCAAATAAAAATTTGGGAAAACCTTCTAACCGAATGCTATTCTGAAATTTTGGACAGTATCAATGATTGAGATTTAGGGTCTTAGTAGAACACTCGTATCTCTACACATAGGCTTTAGATTTCTATGCAACTTATCAATTTGGAAAGCTATGGATGTTACATTTCAAATAACACCATTTTTGAGGTATTTAGACACATATGGATTGAGTTATCAAGGTTTTACCAAATGTCTATTGTGAGATTTTTGTCACAATTAGGTTCAGTTTTGGGTTGAGTATGACCTTTGCTGATTTTTTTATCACCCTCACAAAGTCCAAAATTTAAGAACATTTTACCAAACATTGGCCAATATGTGAATTACTCACAAACCAAATTTGGCAGTATTTCGCATAGGGATGATGTCTGAAAAATTCTGGGTTCACACAAGGTTTGTGCAATATGGTGAAATCGAAAGAAATTTCCATATAGAAACTAATGATGCATCAAGTTTAAATCTTAGTGGTTTAGTGATCATTCAAAGAATTTTGTGGAGAACTTTTGCTCATTCGAGACTCGTTCGGAGAGGAACTCATCTACATATAGATCCTTAGGGCATCTCTCTCTCGAGAATTGTTCTATTGAAAAATATATGCGATCATAACCCAATGCCTTCTCATAGCACAAACTTATGGTTAATTAATTCACCATAAGAGTGATTACAAAATCATGTCATCATATATAAACATGGCAGTTATGTCCCTCTTATGGCTTCTTAAATTGAATTGAAAGCAATCAATACACCGAATAAAGGGAAGAAGGGATGATGTAATACATAAGCATAGAACAGATGAGAACGTATAAGATGTAGAGTATATTGGGGTAGAAGAATTAAAATCTTATGAAAGATATAGATTCCTCTTACTTATTGTAAACACCCAAATAAAAAATTTCAAAATAAAAAATTTTCATCTTTTACAAATTTTGCTTTTTTTTGGCACCTTTGGATCGTTTAAGGGTTTTTCAAATAAAAACACTTTAAACGAACTCATTTCCGTACCAAAATTTTGTAGTAACCTCAAAATGATAGTATGTGGCATCCCTCTGAAAAAAAATCCACTACAAAAGCTTTAAAAAGTGACTATTTTGCCCTCAAGACCGAATTGGTAGGATTACTATTTCAAAAGATTGACTTCAAAGAAAAGATGATTGCAAATAATCTTTTTATAAATAAAAATGAGGATATTGGGAATCAAACCCAAAAACATTTGCAAATTGATAAATTTATAAAATTCCAAAACCCTCAACTTTCATTAAATTCAAATCAGACCTTACAAATTCGCCTAGTCGAGAATAGTCTCATTCCGTGATCCTATACTCAAGGGTAAAAGGGATTTGATACAATATACCCGTTAAAGTGGTTTGATATCCTACACCCATATCAAAAGGGTTAAAGTGGTCAAGGTGGTTAAAATTAACTCACAGAATGAAAGTAGATCACCCATGCAAATAAAAATTGGAAATGAAACTCAGTGTTTTTCAAAAATAATATTTGAAGATTTCATTAAATTTGATGTTTTCGAATATAGGAATGGTTTTAGAGAAAGTGTTTCAAACTATACCTACCATATATAAAACTAGGACTGGAATGAGGTAAATTCCCTAGAAAGAGGAGATTGTATGAACTAAAAAGGCAACGACCAAGCACCTGTCAATTTTGGCATTATTGGGCAAAGTAACCTGCCAATTTTAGTTCCAAGCAAGTATCCTAAGAAAGGAAGGTTGGCTTCAAAGAAGAAAAGTTGGCATTAAAGAAAGGAAGGTCAGTGTTTAAGAAAGGAAGTTCGGCGTCCAAGAAGGAAAGTCGATGTTTAAGGAAGGAAAGTCGGTATTCAAAAAAGGAAAGTCATCATCATCCAAGAGAAAGGAAAGCGGTTTAATTTGGCAAGCTGTGATTTTCGATTTGGCAAGCTACCAAGAAGAAACTAACCAACTTCAATGTAGGTGAATTATGCAACTTATCATAAGCAACCTTGATACATAATTTAATAAGTCATAAAGCCCCTGATCGAGTTCAGAAGAGTTGGAGAAAGCCATCTTACCATATTCATTGGTTGGCTGCTCCTTGCAAGATTAAAGAAGCCACTTTCCTTTCCAAGCAACTGGCCAAATTTAGTAACATGGCCAGTATCTTACCAAGTTGAGTCAACTTCAACATGGAAGGAAGAAGGCCCTGGCCGAATTTAGCAAATAAGTGGACAGCAGGATCCACTTACCTTTCCTAGCCAACCGAGCTCAGCAAATGGACAGCAAGCCCACTTGCCTTTCTCCACCTTGGCTTGATTTGGTAGCCATAAGGAGGTAGCTTACCACATCAAGTTTGATCAATTCAGCATCATCACAAGGCATCCACTTACCATATCCAATCTGACCACATCAGTCCCAATCGATTGCAGCAAGTAGGTGGATAGGAATAGAAATTGATTTTAGCCGAATTGGGCAACTTACCAACACCCAATCTGACCGATTTTAGCATGGCAACACAAGGCAAATTTGCCATGTGTCCAACTGATTTTAGTAAGTGAAGGCCAACAACTTACTATATCATGTGTTGGACGACTTTGGCAAGTGGGTGCAACAGCTTTTGCCTAATTTGGTAGGTCCTTAGACAGCATCTCATCCCAATTCCTGCAACTTTCAACAAGGCAACTTGCCATATTACATGGGTCAAGTTGACTTACAAAGAACCACAGCAAAAGGCATCTCTATGCCTATAAAAGAGCCCTTGAGGGGGCTGCAAAGGCATCGATAAAATTCATCACTCATCAATCGACCAAGGCCAAGCATCATCTAGGATCAATCAAGTTCCAGCAATCATCCCATGATCCAAGAGAGGGAGAGAAAGAGAGAGAGAGAGAGAGAGAGAGAGAGAGAGAGAGAGAGAGAAAGAAGAAGGGGGTTCGCCGCTGCCAACCGCCGACCACCATCCTCCGCTACAAGTCTTTTCTTTTCTTGATTTTCAATTATTATATTCTCTTCTTTCACTAAGATTAATGAGGTTGTAATTAAGGAGCTCGTGTCTCCATATTGATGTATTAATTCAGTATTATATGTTGCCCCTCCATATTGATGTATTAATTCAGTATTATATGTTGCCTCCTTCTCTTTCACATTCATGAATTATCTATAATATGTTTGATTTTGATTTTTTCTACTCCGATATATATTATAAGATCTTATAACCCTTAATCCCCTCTATGCCCATGATGTAATTATAATTTTGTTTATTTTGACTCGTTGTAGATTATTTTTAATTCGTACAAAAGCATGCATGTATCCTGAAAAATTGAAAACCAATTTTCTACACTCTCTACATATCCGATAAATGATTCTTATTTCTTTATCCCCTGCTTTGAATATTCTAAAATTTTGCACATCCAATATACACACAAATACACTATAAATAAAATTTTTAAGAATTTTAGGATTGTACACTAATGTAAATAAAATCGGAGAAGATTTAGTAAAATCAAAACAAATTCTGTAAAACCAGAAGTTCTTACAATAGAGGCTGGGTAATAATCTCGTATCTTTGTATAAAGTGAACCCTTTTTATCAAAAATTATCTCGTTGTAAAGATGACCATAGCTTTTCAAAATGACCAATTTCATAAAAATTGGAGATCTGAGCATAAAGATACAATCGTTTTTCTAGACCTCTGATTCTTTATTGTAGATCTATCCTTAAAATTTCATTGGAGTATATTTTCATATTTAATTGTATAAATATGCAACATGTAAAATAAAAAAAATAGTTTCTGAATCTTCACATCAAACTCTATCTTTTGAAAATTTTGAGAATTGTTAGAGATTCAAAAGCTATCTAAAAAAAATAGAAACAAGTCTTTGAAAACAGAACTAGTGTCTGCTTTTCAAGATTTGGAATGTTTTTGAGTTAAGAAGTAAAATCATGATTTTTGTCAAGCTTTTAGAATTAGAAATTGGGTTTTGAAAACTGATCGGATCTCGAATGATTTTCCAAAAGTCTAGGTTGACCCTTAAGCATCGGTTCAAGAAGGCCTATGTTGAAAAGAATTTACTTACCCACAATCGCTATGGAAGTCAGAAATCATCTTTGCTAGTTTGAGCAAACTAACTGGCACGCTCGCGCACACAAACAACAACAACAACAACAACAACTAAGCCTTTTCCCATACTAGACGGGGTCGGCTACATGGATTCTTTGTTTCCACAGATCCCTATCATGTGCCATGTTAGCAGTTAACTCACAATAAGCTAGATCATTCTTTATTGTTTCTTTCCAACACTTTTGTGGTCGTCCTCTACCTCTTTTAATACTTTCCAAATTTAGTTTTTCTAACCTTCTTACAGGTTCTTCTTTTGATCTTCTTTCTATATGTCCAAACCATCTTAAACGATGTTCTCTCATTTTATCCTCTATTGGTGTCACTCCTAATTTGTTTCTAATAACCTCATTATGTATATGGTCTTTTCTTTCCTTGTTGAGTATACATTGGAAAAAAATACAACCAGGAAAAAGAGATTTCTCTTTAACTGAATATGCATCGCTCTTCAGCTTCTTTTTTATGTGGACAGCTGGAACATAGACCTGCACCACGAATAACAAGTTTAGTCTGATATTAGCAACCATTTTATGACAACAACAACAACAACTAAGCCTTTTCCCATACTAGACGGGGTCGGCTACATGGATTCTTTGTTTCCACAGATCTCTATCGTGTGCCATGTTAGCAGTTAACTCCCAATAAGCTAGATCATTCTTTATTGTTTCTTTCCAACACTTTTGTGGTCGTCCTCTACCTCTTTTAATACTTTCCAAATTTAGTTTTTCTAACCTTCTTACAGGTTCTTCATTTGATCTTCTTTCTATATGTCCAAACCATCTTAAACGATGTTCTCTCATTTTATCCTCTATTGGTGTCACTCCTAATTTGTTTCTAATAACCTCATTATGTATACGGTCTTTTCTTGTATGACCACTCATCCATCTCAACATCTTCATTTATGTCACAGACATCTTTTGTACATGTTGATGATTAACTGCCCAACACTCAGAACCATAAAACATGGCAGGCCTAACTGCTGCTCTATAATATTTACCTTTTAATTTTAATGGTATCTTCTTGTCACAAAGAATACCTGATGCTCCTCTCCATTTTAACCAACCAGCATTAATTCTATGTGTAACATCTCCATCAATTCTTCCATCACTTTGAAAAATTGACCCTAGGTATTTAAAACTTTCCTTTTGGGGAATGCAATGTGTGCCAATTTTAATTTCTATGTCCTCTGAAGTAGCCAAATGATCAAACTTACATTCCATATATTATGTCTTTGTTCTACTAAGTCGGAGGCCTTTGTTTTCTAATGTTTCTCTCCATAGTTCCAATTTTCTATTAACTTTTTCCTTAGACTCCTCCACTAATACAATATCATCTGCAAATAACATACACCAAGGTATTTCATCTTGAATATGTTTTGTTAACTCATCCATCACCATTATAAACAAGTATGGACTTAAAGTTGATCCTTGATGTAACCCAATATTAACTTCAAAGAAGTCTGTCGTTCCTTCATGAGTCCTCACACATGTTTTTGCACCATCATACATGTCTCTTATAAGGTTAATATATGTCAATGGGATACCTCTTTTTTCCAAAGTTCTCCAAAGAACCTCCCTCGGTACCCTATCATAAGCTTTTTCTAGATCAATAAATATCATGTGAAGGTCTTTCTTTTTTGCTCTAAAATGTTCCATAAGACGTCTCAAAAGGTGAATCGCTTCAATAGTAGATCTACTTGGCATAAATCCAAATTGGTTCTCTGTTGTACTTGATACTTGTTTTAACCTACGTTCGATAATTCTTTCCCATAATTTCATAGTATGACTCATTAACTTGATACCTCGATAATTCGCACAATTTTGAATGTCTCCCTTGTTCTTATATACGGGTATAAGTGTACTTGCTCTCCATTCCTCGGGCATCTTTTGGTTTTTCCATATTTCATTAAATAGTCTTGTGAGCCAAGTGATTCCTATTTCTCCTAGTATTTTCCAAACTTCTATAGGAATATTATCTGGTCCTACCGATTTACCACTCTTTATATGTTTATGAGCCTCTTTGACTTCATTCTTTTGAATACGTCGGTAGAAATTGTGGTTTATATACTTTTCTGACTTGGCTAAATCTCCTAAACTAATACTAACATCTTTATTTTCATTAAAAAGATTATAAAAATAGTTTTTCCATCTATTTCTTATATCATCATTTGCCACTAGAATTTTTTCATCCTCGTCTTTTATGCATCTAACATAATTAAGATCTTTAGTTTTCTTATCTCTAGCCCTAACTATCCTAAAAATATCTCTTTCACCCTCTTTTGAGTTGAGTTTTTTATATAAGTCCTCCCAAATCTTAGCTTTTGCTTCACTAACGGCCTTTTTTGCTTCCGTCTTTGCTTTCTTATAAGCTTCTAAAGTTTCACTAGTTTTCTTAGCATAATGTAATTTGTAACATGCCCTCTTTGCCTTGATTTTGTTTTGTACTACTTCACTCCACCACCAAGCTTCTTTTTGTGCTGGTACACCTCCCTTAGATACCCCTAACACATCTTTCGCCACTTTCCTAATATGTATAGCCATATTGTTCCACATATCAGAGGGTGTGCCAACATAATTTCAAACATCTCCTTGAATGACTTTTTGTTTAAATATATCTTCTTTCTCGCTTTTGAGGTTCCACCATTTAGTCCGAATAGCTCGATGCACTCTTTTCTTCTTTGTCCATTTTTTTATTTGTAAATCCATAACTAAAAGTCGATGTTGGGTGGTTAAGCTTTCTCCTGGAATTACCTTACAATCTTTACAACACGCTCTATCTTTTTTTCTACAAATAAAGTAATCAATTTGTGTTTGTGATAAGCCACTCTTATAAGTAATTAAATGTTCATCTCGTTTTTTGAAGATTGTATTGACTATAAAGAGATCAAATGACATAGCAAAATTTAAAATCTCCCTACCTTCCTCGTTTATATCTCCATAACCAAAGTTTCCATGAATCCCTTGATATCCTAATGCCTCTTTACCGACATGTCCATTTAAATCTCCTCCTAAACAAATCATCTCCCTTTGTGGAATCTTTTGAAACACCTTATCTAACTCTTCCCAAAAAACTGTCTTTATACTATCTTCTAGTCCTACTTGGGGTGCGTAAGCACAAACTATATTCAAAACCTCTACTCCTAACACTAATTTCAATGTCATGATTCGGTCACCATATCGTTGTATGTCTACTACACTCTCCTTTAAATCTTTATTTATGATAATACCAACTTCGTTTCAGGCCTTTTCTTTACCTGAGTACCATAATTTAAAACCTGTATCCTCTATCTCCTTTGCTTTTTCTCCAACCCATTTTGTCTCTTGTAAACATAGAATATGAATCTTTCTCCGAATCATAGTATCTACCACCTCCATTAGCTTACCCGATAATGTTTCGATATTCCAAGAACCAATACGAATCTTATTATCTAGGACTAGCTTCCTTACCCCCCGCATCCGTCCATAATCAAAATGCGGAGACCCTCTCTGAAAATTTTTCACTACATTCGGGCGGCAATGTAGCGGGACTAACTTCTTTACCCACACCCGTCCATGATGTGGGAACCCTCTCTGCAATTGATTCACTACATTCGGGCGAAAATGTAGTGGCCCTTGCTTACTTCTTACTGCATTCGGGCTCTGCAGCACGTCGCTAGGCGGGGACGCCCCAAAGCAATGCTCATAATTTTTGTAATCCATGTTGTAGAAATCCGACGAAGTTTTACGCTGGCTAGGCGGGCACGCTCGTGCACACGTAGTTTATAAATTTAATTTCAAGTCCCTACATAGAATTCGGAATAAAAATTTACATCTACAGATTTGGCATGCCCAGTAGGACATGAGTCTTTGAAAATTGTTTGATCCATTCTTGTTTTTCCAAAACCAATTCCAAATTAAAATCGTGAAAATATGTCAAGAAAGGACTCATCATACTTCCCAATCGGTTTTCCAAAACTACAAAAAAATCTTCTCAAATCTGAGAAGAAATAATTGCCTTTTTGAAGAAGGAAATTAAAGGAGAAATTAAGGCCATAAACCAAGAGGTCAACACATATCGTTCCCAAAAAAATACATAGGGAGAAAAACCATACCCGGAAAACCAAATTGAGGCCAAAATTTAATGAAAGATATGAGGCCGCAGATGAAGCAAGTGTTAAGATCAAATCATCTAACCTTGCTAATCATCCAAACACCCCTTTGTTCATAGAAAAACCAAAAAGATTCTTTATTTTGAAAAACCAAAAAAAATCTAGAATTTTTCAAAAATCATAAACATTTGAAAATCAAAATTTTGAAATTCAGAAAATTAAAAAGGAAGAAAAAGTTTACATCTCTAAGCGCACAAGCGGAGTGGGGCATGAGAGTCACTTCACACAAATCACTTCAAATTTTTCAAAATCAATTGCTCTGGGTTCCATTCCCATGAGCACCATTTCATACACAAAGGAGAATGAGTGTTGCACACACATCAGCTTGGAGGATGAAATCCAAGACCTTGAAAAGCAATGGGAGCTCGAAGTCATGCATGAGCTAGAGCAACCTCAGGACGCTTACAAGGAAGCTTGCTTTCACCATGAAAAGGTAGTGAAGCTCGAAATATGTATACATGAAACTCACTCTCCCCAAAACTCTCTACTCGATCCTCCTCTTTGTTGTGTAGGATTGATAAATCATTCATATGCATTTCATGTATTAAATCACACTCATGCACCTACAACCCCACCAAATGTTCCCAAGGATGTGAATTTTCAAGGTACAACAAATGTCAAGCACCAATAAAAAGAATTTCAAAATAAAAAAGTATAATAAAATAAAATTTAAAACTTGGTAGACATGGTTATTCCTAAGGTATGCTTTGACATCCTAGGTACACCTAACTCTACCATGTATAAACAAATCTCTTTGAGCCTAGGTTTGTATCATAAACCCAAGCCTATGACCATGATTTTCCCAAACATCCATAAACCAACCAAGGGACCGATCATAGTTTCCCTTAGAATCTTTTTCTCTCATTTGTGCAAGGGATCAAACATGCTAGGATCCCTTGCACAAACTATCGACCCCTAGGAGCACATTTGGTTGCACCTAGGATCTATCCCAAACCTTTAGGGGTACAATGGGTTGCACCTAGGATTCATTCCAAACCCTCTAGAGTCACATCCTTCCAAGGTTGTCCATCTCCTAGGGACACCTAAATCACCTAAGTCACATCCTTCCAAACCTTTACACCCCTAGAGCCTTACATCTCCTAGGCACACCTAATAAAACTCGAGTGTATAACCATGCGATGAATGATACATCATTCCAAGGCTTCCAAGGCCATCCTCTTTATCAAATTTTTTCAAAACTGGAAAGCCTTGGAATATATTACTAAACATGAGGTATGCACCATATCAGGGCCTAGGAGTCAAAAACCAAGGTAGATTAGAACTCATCTTATCTTTACCTAACTTGGGTCGATATGGCTTAGAATACATCCCATCCATACCCCTGAGCCACCACCTAAGACCAATTGGGTCAAGGGTACCCTAGAACCAACTAAAACCGAAACCTATGACCTAAACCTCCTGTTTGGAGTCTAATTCATGGTGTTTTCTTTGTAGTTTGATGAAAGACCCCTTTATTGAAAAAAATCCAAAAAAAGTATATATTTTGAAAAACCAAAAAAAATTAGAAAACTTGAAGAACTCAGAAACATTTCAAATATCTGAAAATTCTAAAAAGAAAGTCTTATGTTTTTCCAGCTAGTATTTGTTTGGAAAAATCCAGAAAAATGAAAAAGTCAAAAATCTTAAAAATTTTGGTTTTCAAAATTGAGTACTATGGACGCGAAAATTCTCACTCTTGGTTCTTAGGCCTGAAGTAAACCTTTTCGTGTCTACGTCACTTTAGGGCGTGCCAGCTAACTTACTCAAACTAGCAAAGGATTTTAGAAAATATCTGACGTTTTGGGTGATTGTGGACAAGTGGGATCTTTTCATTGTAAACCTTCTTGAACCGATGCTCAAGGGTCGGTTTAAATGCTTAGAAAATCTCATTTTTTAACAAGCATGGACTTTTGAAAAGAACACAAAAGTATCTTGTCATTTGTATGCCTATTTGCAGATTTTATTTACGTGGGTTGCATGTATCCAAGTCTTTGATTTTACGCTATTTAGGCCAGCTATGTGTGTGCATAAGTGACCTAAGTTTGGCGTGTTTGCACGGGGTATTCAGGGCTTTTTCGAAAGCTTACAAAATGCAAGTATGCGAAGTATCTCGGGTTCAAAGGGTATGATGTGAGCTAAGCTCGAATTGAAAGCAACTCACACAACTTAAATGTAAAACCCGAAATGTAAAGACATAGCTTAAAGAGAAATACCCGAATTTAAAGGCAACTCACACGACTTAAATATAAATTGCCGAAGGAGCGGAAAGGCTCAATGCATGCGTGTGTGAGTGTAGAATTGAAATAACAAACTCACACAACTTGAATTGAACTTGTCGAAATTGAAATATAAGTATATATATGAGCGGTAAAGCTCAACGTGTTCGTGTGTGTTATGTGTAAATGGAAAGACAACTCACACAGGACTGAATTGAACTTTGCCGAAAGGGAAATATAGAGATATATATATGAGCGGTAAGGCTCAACGTGTTTGTGTGTGTTGTGTGTAAATGGAAAGACAACTCACACACAACTGAAATTTAACTTGCGGAACGAGGAAATATAGATATAAGAGCGGAAAGGCTCAATGTGTGCGTGTGTGTTGTGTATAAATGTAAAGACAACTCACACGACAGAAATTTAACAACCCAAAATGTAAAGACATACACAGCTGAACCGTAAAACTCACGCAGCTGGAAGTATATAGATATGTCTATATCTTAAGGGTTACCAAGGACAAAATGTGCGTGAGAGTGTTTGAGCAAGAGCTCGGGTGTCCTTTGTGTGCAAGTGTGGAATTGAAATGACAAACTCACACAACTTAAAGTAACAACCCGAATGAAATTGCAGCTTATATGGCTCTTACTAGAGTCTTTGGAGTAAGAGCGAAAGCTCAATTGTGTACGTGGGTGTCTTGTGTATGAGATAAGAGCTAAGGCTCAAGTGCACGTGTGTGTCTCGTGTACGAGATAAGAGCTACGGCTCAAGTGCACGTATGTGTCTTGTGTGTCAAGCACCAATATTACATCTCGGGGGGAGACCACGCTCCATTAATACAACCCCGTATCAAAATTGAATTAAATATGGAAGGAGTAATGTAAATACCGAATTTTAAACACTTACAAGTGATTCGGGCTTTTCTTCTTCGTGCTCACGCTTGGGCTTGTGTCCACCTTGGGCTTGCGTCCACCTTGGGCAGCCAAGAGGGGTCTCCCTAGGCGGGTTTCAGAGAGAGTTTGGGGCTTCGGAAGGCTCGTAGATTGGGAGCTTAGGTCTGTCCAAGAGGCTCACAGCAACAACGGGCTGGTCCTAGGGTAGGTCACGGGTTAAGGGTGGCTGGTCCTAAGTGGATCGGCTGGAATGGGGCAGCAGGTCAGTGCTGCAGGGGCGCGCGTCACAGGCGCTACAGTAGGGCGGTGCCAAGGCATTGGCGCTAGGGCGTTGGGCGCGCAGACAGGGCAGCGACGCGGGGCGCTAAGGGCGTCTGGCGCTGGGCGCGCAAGGCAGCGGGATGCAGGCGGGGCGTGCTGAGGTGCACGGGGTGCCGGAGGGGCGTCGCCAAGCGTCTGGCGCTGAGGGGCGCCGCAGGGGCTAAGGGGCGCGGACAGGGCAGGGCGCAGGGCACAGGGTGCAGGGCGGTGCGTAGGGCGTGCGGACAGGGCGCGGGGCGCGCAGGCAAGGCACCGAGGCACACGGTTGGGCCAGGGGTGTGCTAGCGGTTTTGGTGTTTAGCTTAGGGGTAGTTTGAGTGGGTTAGGCTAGGTTTAGTCTAGGTTTAGTGATGTGGGTTAGGTGGTTAGGAGACCTACCTCTTGGAGTCGGTCCTTCTTGGTTGAGCCCACGTCCAAGCCACGATTGCAGTGTTCCTTGATCGAGCCCACCGTGGTTGCAGCCCACTTAGCCCACAAGGCTTGAACCCATACTCACCCTTGAGCCAACATGGCTTAGCCTCTCTCTCACTCTCTCTCCTCCAAGCAAATTCACGTGAATCCCTTCTTGGAGACCCCCTCACCTCTATTTATAGGCAAGTGAGGTGGGTCTTGAGTTTGGATATGGGTTTGAGATCTGGATCTAAATCCAAATCCAAATACTATTTGGATCTGAATTTGGATATTTATGACTAGATCCGATCCAAATCCAAACATTTATATGGATATGGATCTGGATATTTTGGTCCAGATCTGATCCAATCCAAATACTATTTGGATCCAATCCAAATCCAAACACTATTTGGATCGATCCAAATCTAAACACTATTTGGATATGAATCTCGATATTTATGGTCTAGATCCAATCCAAATTTTCTCTGAACAGTCCTTCTTGGCGTTTCGAGACGGATGGTTTGTGCGGGCCCTAGCTTCATCAACGCTCCGTCTTATGCTGGGTTTTCCCCATTTTTGTCATCCGAACTCCATCTCGCCTTTTTGAACTACGTTTCTACTTAGTTTCGCCATTTTTTGCTTGAATTTCTGTTGCTTGGGTGGATGTGCCTGACTTGGCTTCTGAGTGCTCTAAGCTGGCATTCTGCATCAAGCTTGGGCTTTCTTTTCGCCTTTTGATCCTGGCTTTTATCAGGCCAGGGTGCTGCTTTTGGGCTTATGCACCTGTTTCTAAGGCTGCTTTCGCATTCAGGGCTTCACTTGTTGAAAATTTGCTTTTGCAAAATGGGGACTTGGCCCATATATGTGAAATTTGATTTGAACGGGGTTTAAAACAAAATTTGGAAGCTTTTACAGCCCCTGGGTTTTCGAAAATCTCAAATTTGGCCTTTTGGATTGATTTTCAAACCAGGTGTTTGGTTTTGAAATTCGTTTTATTTTGGGGTGTTTACAAATACAAACTCAAGCATTGGTTTTGACAAGATCTGTATATATTCTCAAACCTGAATTGTCTTATAATCTTTTGTGCATAACTCTTATGCATGATACTTCCCTACAAATCAAAGCACTTTTGAGTGATCAAAGCAAGGAGGAAGATCCCATCGTCCATGAGGATGATCAAATCTCCGAGCTTCCCAAATTTCATAAAATCCTTGACTTAGAAAAACCTTTAAATTCCGTAGGAGTGGATTTCCTAGAGATCAATTTAGGGAGTGAACCTAACCCAAAATGCATCAAAGGCTAGTATCATATCATGTAATACCAAAAACCAAGATCGCGCATGTATAGGTCATTCATGCATCTCACTGAAAATCATTTATCACATGCCACAATAGGGTTTGGCCATAGTGTATGAATGCTCATGTCATCTCCTCCAAACAAGGACATATAGAGTGCATTTCCTAAACACCTTTCAAGGAGACTAAATACATTCATCATTTCATAAAGCATGCATCTCCACCATATCATATGGAATACATTTTACATGTCATTTACATCATTCATCCATAAGAGGCCCACATCCTCTTGGTAAGTGGCAGCCCAAGTGGGATGGTCCCTATGTTGTAAGAAGGGCAAATAATATATATTGGTTGATTGATCTTGTGGAAAAAAAATTGGTTGACCCTATAAATGCCCAATACTTGAAAAAATATTATGTATAGTATCTACTTTAAATTCTTTTGAAAAGATTTTAAAAATAGTTCTCCTTTGAATTTCTTGAAAGAAGGACCAACATGGATTATGTGACCCTGAATTAGGAAATGAATGCTTTATGAAAAGTAGAGTTTTCAAAATCATTTGGTAACATTCCAAAAATCTTTGGCTTATAAAATGGGGCCTAGTTAAAAATAGCCAAATATTTTCAGATAATAGGTGCTATTAGGAAATGGGATATACTTTGTTGAATTGAGTATCTAAAGGGATGAGTTGTATTCCCCCACTTCATTTCTCCTCAAAAAGGAAAATTGGTAAAAATCAAAAGAAAAGGAAGAAAAACAATACCTCAAATATAGAGGTCTTCAAAAAAAAAAAAAACCCTCCAATGTGGTTTCCTTTGAAAGAAAATATTACAGCTCAAAAGAGTAATTTTCTATCAAAAATTTCTTGGCCTTATACTATGGGATGATTCAAAAGGGACCATGGGTAACTCTTTCTTGAAATCCCCACAACTCATCCTAATGGAGAAAAGTTTATCATTAAAATCCTAGAGTAGGAATAGGACCTACTTATTTGGATTTCATATTGTTTGAGAATTAGACATTGTTGTGTAAGAAATTGAACTTTGAAATATTATTCAAAATTTTATACAAAACCTCTACTAAGTAGTGGCTATTAAAACCTGAGTGAGGGAAAATGTAAGAAATTGGAAGTTCTTTTTTTATAGAAACCAAAAGGAGTTCCTTTTTTTTAAATAAAATTGAAAACTTAAAACATCAAAAGAAACAATACAGGAACCATCTTACTTGGGGTAGCCGACTTTCATAGGCTTCTTCTCAAGCTCACAATCACAGGTATGGGTCTATAATCACACACCTCATTCACCTTACATTTCATGCACACATGCATCCCTAAAGGGGTCGTTCATGCATGATCATCCTAGGACCAGGTGTTTTCTTGTCAAGTTCCTTTTGGCTAAGATCCCCTCCTTAAAAACAAATCCAAGAAAATAGATGTTATGGAATAAAAGAAAATTTCATACTCTCAAGGTAAATCTGTGAAGAAAATCAAACAGATGTTTTTTTTTGTCATTATCCAAATAAATTTAGATTAATGCCAAAGAGGAGCATCTATAAACACCTCCAAAATAATCAAAATAAAAAAAAAATATCTTTTAAAAATTTTGCTTTTTTAGCAGTTTTGGATCGTTTAAGGGTTTTTCAAATAAAAACACCTTGAATGAACTCATTTCTGCACCAAAATTTTGTAGCAACCTCAAAACGATAGTATATGGCATCCCTTTGAAAAAAAATCACTTTTGATAAAAGCTTAAAAACGTGACTTTTTGTCCTCAATACCAAATTGGCAGGATTCTACTATTTCAAAAAATTATCTTCAAAGAAATGATGAATTCAAACAATTTTCTTTCATAAATGAAAATAAAGATATTAGGAATCAAACCCAAAAATGTTTGCAAATTGATAAATTTATAAAATTCCAAACCCTTGAAATTCATTCAATTTAAATCAAACCTCAGAAATTTGTCAGGTCGAGAATAGTCTCATTCTAAGATCCTATACTAAAGGGTTAAAGTGGTTTGATACCCTATACTCATTAAAGTGGTTTGATATCCTATATTCATATGAAAAGGGTTAAAGTGGTCAAGGTGGTTAAAGACTAACTCATGGAGTGAAAGTAGGTCACCATGCAAACAAAAACTGGGAATGAAACTCAGTGTTTTCCAAAAATAATATTTGAAGATTTCATTAAATTTGATGTTTTCGGATATAGAAATGGTTTTAAAGAATGTTTCAAATCATACCTGCCATATATAAAACTCGAACCGAAAGAAGGCAAATTCTCCATAAAGAGGAGATTGTATGAACTAAAAAGGCAACGACCAAGCACCTATCAGTTTTAGTATTATTGGGCAAAGTAACCTACCAATTTTAGTTCCAGGTAAGTAGCTTGAGAAAGGAAGGTCGACATCTAAGAAGAAAAGTCGGCGTTTAAGAAAGGAAGGTCGGTGTTCAAGAAATGAAGGTCGTCATCCAAGAAGGAAAGTTGGCGTTCAAGGAAGGAAAGTCGGCATTCAAGGAAGAAAAATCGTCGTCATCCAAGAGAAAGGAAAGTGGCTTAATTTGGCAAGCTATGATGCTCGATTTAGCAAGCTACCAAAAAGAAACTTACCAACTTTAGCGTAGGTGAATTATGTGACTTACCATAGGTAACCTTGATACACAATTTGGTAAGTCATAAAGCCCCTGATCGAGTTCAACAGAGTTGGATAAAGCCAACTTACCATATTCATTAGCTGGTCGGTCCTTGCAAGATTAAAGAAGCCACTTACCTTTCCAAGCAAATGGCTGAATTCATCAACATGGCCAGTATCTTACCAAGTTGAGTCGACTTCAACATGGAAGGAAGAATGTCCTAGCCGAATTCAGCAAATAAGTGGACAACAGCATCCACTTACCTTTCCTAGCCAGCCGAGCTCAACAAATGGACAGCAAGCCCACTTGCCTTTCCCTACCATGGCATCATCACAAGGCATTCACTTACCATATCAAATCTGACCACATCAATCCCAATCGATTGCAGCAATTAGGTGGATAGGAATAGCAACTGATTTCAGACGAATTGGGCAACTTACCAACACCCAATCTGGCCGGTTTTAGCATGGTAACACAAGACAAATTTGCCATGTGTCCAACTGATTTTAGTAAGTGAAGGGCAACAACTTGTGTCCAGCTGATTTTAGTAAGTGAAGGCTAGCAACTTACTATATCATGTGCTGGATGACTGGCAAGTGGGTGCAATAGTTTTGGCCAAGTTTTATAGGACCTTAGATAGCATCTCACCCCAATTCCAACAACTTTCAACAAGGAAACTTGCCATATTACATGGGGCAAGTTGACTTACAAGGAACCGCAGCAAAAGGCAACTCTATGCCTATAAAAGAGCCCTTGAGAGGGCTACAAAGGCATCGAAATCCATCTCTCATCAATTAACCAATGCCAAGCATCATCTAGGATCAACCGAGTTCCAACAATCATCCCACAATCCAAGAGAGGGAGAAAGAGAGGGGGAGAGAAAGAGAGAGAAAGGGGAAGAGAGAAAGAAGAAGGGGGTTCGCCGCTGCCAACCGTCGGCCACCATCCTCCGCTAGAGGTCATTTCTTCTATTGATTTTCAATTATTATATTCTCTTCTTTCATTAAAATTAATGGGGCTGTAATTAAGGAGCTCGTGTCTCCATATTGATGTATTAATTCTGGATTATATGCTGCCCCTTCTCTTTCACATTCATGAATTATCTGTAATATGTTTGATTTCGATTTTTTCTACTCCGATATATATTATAAAGTCTTATACCTCTTAATCCCCTTTATGTCCATCATGCAATTATAATTTTGTTTATTTTGACTTGATGTAGATTATTTTTAATTCGAACAAAAGCACACACATATCCTGAAAATCTGAAGACATGTTTTCTACACACTGTACACGTCCGATAAATGTTTTTTTTTTTATCTCTTGCTCTGAATGTTCTAAAATTTTGCAAGTCCAATATACACATAGATATACTATAAATAAATGTGTACCTAAAATCAGAGAAGATTTAATAAAATTGAAACATATTTTATAAAACAAGAAGTTCTTGCAATAGAGGTTGGGTAATAATCTCATATCTTTGTATATAGTAAACCATTTTTATTGAAAATAGTCTCATTGGAAAGATGAAATCCATAGATTTCCAATAAGACCAATTTCATAGAAATCAGAGATATGAGCAAAAAGATATCATTGTTTTCCTAGACCTTTGATTCTTTATTATAGATCAGTCCCAAAAATCTGAGTGGGGTATATTTTTGGATTTAATTACATAAATCTGGAGCATTTAAAATAAAAATAGTTTCTAAATGTGCACATCAAGCTCTATCTTTTGTAAAATTTTGAGAATTTTTAGAGATTGAGAAGCTGTCTAAAAAAAATCTGAAACAAGTCTCTAAAAACAGAACTAGTGTCTATTTTTCAAGATTTGGAATGTTTTTGAGTTAAGAAGTAAAATCACGATTTTTGTCAAGCTTTTGGAATTGGAAATTGGGTTTTGAAAACTTATCGGATCTCGAATGATTTTCAAAGCATCTAGGTTGACCCTTGAGTATCGGTTCAAGAAAGCTTATGTCGAAAAGAATTCACTTACCCACAATCACTACAGAAGTCAGAAATCATCTTTGCTAATTTGAGCAAATTAGATGGCATGCTCGCACACACGTATTTCATAAATTTAATTTCAAGTCTCTATATAGACTTCGAAATAAAAATTCACATCTACACTTATGACCCTCTCTTTTTGTATTTTTGGATCGGGATGGGCTTCCTTTGCAATGATATTCTACGAAATGATTGTTATTCTTGAGCTTACAAAGGATTGGAGACAATAACTCCAAGCTTACAACAAGAAAAGACAAGAAAAATGGGTAGAAGAGGATCACTTGAGGCTTTCTCTCTTTAGGTCTCTCCCTTTCTCTTTCTTCCTTGGATGAACTCTTCTTTGGGTTATTACAAGATAGCCTAGGGGCCCAATAAAGTTCAACGTCGAAGGGTACAAACTTTGGTATCAGAGTCTGTTTGGTTTTGTTAAACGTGAGTCGATTAAAGAACTCAAAGAAAAGCATATGGTCGCTCATGGACAGACTTTTATAGAACACTGAGAAGATCATGATTGTATAGCTTTCACATTAGCTGGAAGGAACACTACAACTAAACAAGAGGTCTGAGGCACCAAAAACGATCCTTGATCAACTATCGATAGGAAGGATGATCTCCTCCTATCAAGAAGATAGTATTCGGAAGCCTTGTGCTACTACCACACAACACCCAAGGGACATTCAACTTCGCGTTATTTGTAATGGGGTATGCTTGTACCATGGAGATTAGAAAGGATGATTAGAGGATCGACACATGAAGTATTGTTCCTTTAGGTACCCCCAAGATCATGGTCGACCCATGGTGAGACAGGGCGGTCATGTGGGTGGATACGTTCATGCGACGGGGGCGCACTGAACCTCACCATAACTTTGGATATTGTCACCAAGTGTAAGTCGTGATGTGTAGCACATAGATGGGACCTCCAGTTGTACTGTAGTGGCCCAGGATGACACAGTGGCTGACACTACCCGCGTGAAGAGTAGGGCAGACTGGTGGAATGTTCATTCGTTCATTTGCATCAGTCGCCGGTGAAGATTGTGTGTGCAAGTGCTAATCAGGACCCATTTTTGTTCTACAAGGTAGGTCTCGTGTGAATTTTCAATCTCTAGTGGTGACTTTGGTGATGCGAAGTTCCACTATATAAGTCCATTCATGCTAGTCGCTAACAAGGATTGCGCACCCTCTTTAGTTTAGATGATACCCCATGAGACAGGTCTCATGTGGGCCTTTGGTTTCTCGTGGCTGTCTTGAGTAGTTTTGAACATTTAAATATGCATGAATGTTAACTATTGTATTGATGCTTCTTTATAGATATAAAAAATTATAGGTTCTCTAATGTGTATATGAATAATATTGTTTATAACATGATTGTTAGTGTGCATGTTTTGATGTACATATATTTGATTGAAGAACGTGGTTTGATATTATGTGCATTGCGGAATTTATATATCAGTACATAGATAAGATAATGTGGAACTGGTTTTAGAAAATAATATAGTGCTATGAGTCATACTTGCGTGGTTTATGTATGAGGTCTTTAAAGACTTATAGGTTCCTTTGTTTTTTGACTTGGGACATAACACATAGGGCATTCTTAGACACTCTATCGTGAAAGTCAATGTGGTTTGATCGTTATGGATAGGGTGATCAAGGTCATGTATAAAAGAGTCAAACAATACCTTCAACCTTTGGTTATACACCATATAGATTGTAAATATTGTAATTAATG
This sequence comes from Brasenia schreberi, assembly GCA_036023115.1. NCBI lineage: Eukaryota > Viridiplantae > Streptophyta > Magnoliopsida > Nymphaeales > Cabombaceae > Brasenia > Brasenia schreberi. Next base: position 6,421,349 of record JAYKKT010000085.1, on the reverse strand, counting down.
ATGCATATAGGCGTATGTATATGTGTGTGCATATGAATTGAAAGGATGAACTAAAGTATAAATATTTTATTTTCATAAAATAGTTGAAAAACATGCATGTTTTTAGCCTATAATATAGAGAAACATAACTTTCCTATAAAACAATAAGTTGGAGCTCACTCAATTATTTTATAGTTTATCAATAAGATAGCACTTCAAAAGTACATTATGCTGAGTAGTTAATTTATTGAAGGACATGCATTAAGATGGTACTCGATGAAGGAATGCTATTTTCAGATTTTATTTCATTCAGAGGCGTGTCAATAGGCCCCTTGCCTCATTTTCACTTGTTTAGATTATATAAACATTTGAATTGGACGAATTATGTCGATTTGTTTGGTCATTGTAGACACGCGAAAATTTTCACTCCGGGTTCTTAGGCCTAGAGTGAACCTTTTCGTATGTCTAAGTCGCTTAAAAAGGGCATGTCAGCTAGCTTACTCAAGCTAGCGAAGTAAGTTTTGGAAATATCTGACTCAGGGGGCGACTGTGGACAAGTGGGCTCTTTTCGTTGCAAACCTTCTTAAACCGATGCTCAAGAGTCGGTTTGTACGCTTAGAAAACTCGATTTTGAACAAGTATGACCTGTTTTGAAAAGTATGAAAAGTGTTTGATCGATTTGGTTTGTTTAGTTGCAGTTTTTATTTACGTGGGGTTTGCACGCATCCTATGTCTTTGGTTTTAGCCACTTAGGCATGAGATGTGTGCATCAAAGTGCCTAAGTCTTGGCGATTTTGCATGGGTGGTTCGAGGTTGCTTTGATGCAAGTATGCGCCCTATCTCGTGGTATGGTGGATATGTAATGCAAACTCACACAACTGAACCTTAAAACCCAAAATTGAAAGATATAGCTGAAGGGAAATTGCAAAAGAGAAATATAGCTATATCTTAAGAGCGGAAAGGCTCAATTGTGGGCGTGTGTGTTGTGTATAAATTGAAAGGCAACTCACACGACTTGAATGTAAAAAACCCCGCTTGACTTGAATGTAAAGTGCGGAAGGGAAATACTTATATATATATATATGGGCCCGAAGGTCGCCAACGTGCGCGTATGTGTTGTGTATAAATTGAAATGCAACACACGCAGCTGAAATGTAAAACCGAGCTGAAAGGGAGATACAACTATATATATGGGCCTGAAGGTCGCCAATGTGTGCGTGTGTGTTGTGTAAATGTAAAGACAACACACGCAGCTGAACCTTAAATACTCAGAATTGAAAGACAAACATAACTGAACCGAGAAAACTCGCGTAGCTGAATTTATAGAGATATGGCTATATCTTAGTGGTTGCCGAGGCCAAAATGGTGCGTGAGGTACTTAAGCAAAGGCTCGGGTGTCTTTGGGTGCGTGTGTGTAATTGAAATGACAAACTCACACGACTTAATGTAACAACCCAGCTGAATTGAAATACATATATATAATAAGAGCGAAGGCTCAATGCACGCGTGTGTGGAGTGTGTAAATTGAAGACAACTCACGCAGCTCTTACTAGAGTCTTGGGAGTAAGAGCGAAGGCTCAATCGTGCATGTGGGTGCTTGGTGTATGAGTTAAGAGCTAAGGCTTAAGTGCTCGTGTATGCTTCGTGTATCAAGCAACCTTATTACAACCCAGGGAGAGACAACGCTCCGTTAATACAACCCCGTATCCAAATTGAATTAAATGTAGAAGGAGATATGAAATACTGAATTTGAAACACTTACAAGTGATTCGGATGTTTGTCCACTCCAATCTACAAGGGCTTGTGCTAGCTTTACAACCATGGACGGGCCTCCCTTGAAGCTTGTGGCGTGAAGTGGCTGGCCAGACTCAAGAGCTTGGTGGGATTTATGTGCGAGAGGTAGGGCTAACGGCAAGAGTGTTAGGCACGGGTCTTAGTGGGGCTTTGTAGGGTTGCGGCCAAGGAGGTGCTAGATGGAGGTTATGGCAAGGTGTTAGGGATATGGTGTGGGAGTTGGGTCACTGCTGGGGTGTGTGGTGGGGTGCGGTATGGAGTCCAGGTGTGTGGTGAGGTGAAGGTCGGCTAAGGAATGTAAGGTGGCGGGATGGAGGGATAGGAGATGGTGGCAGGTGGTGGCTAGGGCATGGTAGTGGTGGCAGGTCGGCGGAAGGTAGGGTGTAGGTCGGCGGTGGATGGGATGGGAGTCGGGGTCAGTTGGATGCGGGTGTAGCAAGGCGAACGCCAGGCGCTAGGCGCCAGGCGGGTGGTAGGGCTACAGGCGCTGGGAGCCAAGGAGCGGGAGGTGAGGCGCTGGGCGCAGGTGCAGAGAGGGAGCAGGGCGTGGGGCAGGTACAGAGCGCACGGGGCGCTTGCAGGGTGTGCGGGTAGGACTAGGGGTATTCGGGTGGTTGAAGATGAAGTCAATTGGGGGTTTAGGTGGGTTCAAGTAGGGTTAGGGGTGCTGTGGGGTAGTTAGGTGGGGTTTAATTAGGGTTAGGTGAGGTCGGCTTAGGTGGTTTAGAGGGGTTCGAGAGAGGTGGCTAGGTTAGTTTTAGGCTTACCTTAGGGTGCGGTTGGGGTGTGCTCAAGCTCCAAGCCAGCCACTCTACGCCTCCTTGTTCAAGCAAATACAGCCCTAAATCAAGGTGGTGTAGCCCACACTAATCCCCTTTTAAGCCCACAATTAACCCACTAAACAAAATTAAGAAAGCACTAAGCACTCACCTTAATACCCTCTCTCTCCTCCAAGCTCCTTCCAAGTTGAGTTTTACGTGAACTTGTGGAGACACCCTCACTCCTATTTATAGGCAAGTGAAGTGGGTCTTGGATATGGGTCTTGGGTTTGGATCGTGGAATCCATGTCTGATCCAAACCCTATTTGGATCTGGATCTTGGATCTCGAATATTTTGAGATCCATATCCGATCCAAATCCAACATTTTTATGGATATGGATCTGGATATTTATAGTTCATATCCAATCCAAATTTTCTCTGGATGGTCCTTCTTGGCTTCTCGAGGCGGACGATCTGTGCGGGCCCTGGCTTTATCAGCGCTCCGTCTAGTGTTGGGTTTCTCCAATCTTTGTCGTCCAGACTTCTTTTCGCCTTTTCGGACTCCGTTTCTGCTCTTTTTTACTTTTTTGGTTCAGATTCTTGATGCTTGGGTGAGTGTATTTGATTTGGCTTCTAGGTGTGGCATGCTTGCATTCTGCGTCGAGCCTGGGCCTTCCTTTTGCCTTTTGAACCTGGCTTTTATCAGGCTAGGATGCTCTTTTGGGCTCTGGAAACTGCTTCTGAGCCTGCTTCTGGAATTGGCCTTTGTGAGCCACTTGTCGGGCTGCTTCTCGATCAGGTGTCGTCTTTGCATGCTTCACCTGTTCGTCTTTGGCTTCTTGGAAAATGGGGCTTAGCCCGGGTTTAAAAACTCCTATTTGGACATGGGGTTTCAAAATACTATTTACAGGGTTCAAAACAATATTTACAGGATTTAAAGCAATATTTACAGGGTTTTGGGAAGACTCCTGGTTTCCATAACTCAAAGTGCCTTTTGGAGTTGATTTTGTAAACCAGGTAGATTTTATGAAAGTCATGGGATTTTGGGGTGTTTACAGTCATGCTTAACTATGAATATCGTTTATAATCATATGTATGCAAGGTGCATCTATGTGGCATCACCCGTCATGACTTGTGTGGTAGTAGGTGCCTGATATCAATGTGGATACAAATAATATGTGATATACAAAATTGTATTTTTAGGTCTTAATTCAACAGATTTTTATAACAAAGTGGGTGCAACTGGATTAAATAAACTAAGGTTTCATGAACCAAGTTTCAGACTCAAATGTAATTGAAAGCAGCTAGAAGCAAGCCTTGGTCAACCCAAAATGTTGAACGGTTCTTGGTGGGGACCTACATTGACATCATATAGGCAAAACCAACTCTTCAAGCTAGATCCTCTCTCTTCAGCTTGAAATATCCATATTCATATGAATTGAATGCATTGATAAAGTGGATTCATATATATTCCATCAGTGTGTGTTCCTTATATATCCTTCTTTTATAGTGAATCTGGATCTAGAGTTGGATCAATTCTTATATCAAACTGAACTATAATAAAGCCATGAATGGTAGGACTTTTCATCTTCACAAACCATCAAAACTTGGTTCCTGAGGTGAGCTAATTTTATAAAAATTAGAACTCTAGATATCATCCCATGTGTCTAGATTTGAAAACCAGTTTTTAAAATCAAAATCATATTTTTTTAAGAAGATTTTGGGCATTTACAAGTTACCATTCAACTCCATAACCGATGTCCACTAATCAACAGTGACATGAATAGCACCAGGTGGCAAGATTCTTCAGGCCAGGCCACCTTCATGGTTCGGACACCATTCAATGAGGGGATCTCTTTCCCTTTATCTATCATGCCGCCATAAGCGGAGCTGTGGAAAGAATGCCCCAAATAACCCTACAACATACCTGAATTCAATGGAGTGGTGCTTCCTTAACAAGGTTGGGAATCAATATTGTGTAATAGGCAACGTATTTTCCGGTGCCAGCCACAACAAATGCTACATGTTTGCCGCCAATGGCTATTAAACAGCTACATCAAGTTTCTACAAAACCGCTATGGTAGTTGTCTAGATCGGCTCACCCACATGGGCCATTGGTTTCTCGTCACTACTGACCATAGTAAATTTGGATGCAAGAAAATGAGTAAGGAAACACATAGTGAGGATGCTTGTAAGAAATAGCCTCCCAATAAAGGGATGAGTACCAACAATATGTGCCTGCTAAAAAAGAAATATCCTCTCAATATGGTGACGACACATCAGTGGCGTACACATTTAAAATCACAACGCTTGTTCACACTTATCAAAACAAGTAAATTCCACACAACTTTATAATGCAGTAAACAAACAACACATGCACACACGTTCATATTTTTAAATCTATGTACCATCATACTCATATATATTTTTGCATACCTTTTAAATTTTCTCATAATTATGACCAGGACTATCCAGAAAACCAAGGTTATACAAGTCGTTCCATACGCCCGCAAAGGCCTGCTTACTATCCACACACACAAAGCATGAGTGTACCCTTTCCCTTTCTCAAACATCAAAAGTTCATCTCGTTACAACCAAATCTCTACCAAGGCCACACAACAAATGTGGCCAATATTTTTCAAACAATTAAGTTTACAAGTGCTCTCTAATTTGCTCGTATCAGTCAACAACTTATTCTCCATTCTCAATGCATCTTAAAGTATATCATTTTTAATATTCTCAGATAAAGCAAATTCATTTTTATCATTATCAATCAATCCTCCTACACAACCAACAATACGTGTATGCAAGACTCTTATCATGTACGTACATTCTAAAAGCAACTGCCAATAAGTATCACAAATAAATCAAATGGTAGTTCAATAAGACATTTCTAAATGGAAATTACAACACATACAGGTTCAAATCTATGAAGCATCGATTACCTTTATCAACTTCTCTCACCATCTCTTAAATAGGCTCTATGAATTTAAGAAAATATCATACATTGTCCCACCATAAATCATTAAGAATAATAACCTTCATTGCTTGGGCCCTTACTTGACCTTCAACCTTGTTACCATGGTATAAATCTCAGTTTGAATCGGTAATCATCTGAACCAATGATGTCTTAATTGTCTTAAATTATTTTACCATCACAACCAAAGAAGCAAAACGTGTCTTTGCAACCTTCAACAATTTTAAACCAAAATGTTTGTTAAATATGGTTGTAATCAAATGATGGTTCATTACAAAATTCCTTATCTTTATACAATCTGCTATCATATCTTCAATCCATTAACACAATTAATATATAAGAGAATTATCCATCTTCTGATGACTTACATATATGAGAAAGAGTCAAATTTAAACTATGAGCTACACAAGGTGTCCAAAAAATGTGTGGATAATTACCTTCCAAACTTAATCCTCTATTTTTACAATTAGTTGCATTATTAGTGATTATTTAAACATTATCATGTCCAATACTCTTAATAACTTTTACGAACAAATCAGCGTGTAATTTTAATTTGTCAAGATAAATCAACAGTCGAACAACTTGGTGCTATAATGAGCCCGTGGGTGGTGTTAACGTGCAGGCACATAGGCCAAGAGAAGAGGGGGAAAAGCTATTTATGGACGATTATATTAGTGACAGGATAGTGGTGTTACATGAGAAGCCGGCGACACACTTAAAAATAGCGGATTCACACGATAAATCGTCTTTTTATCGGCTCTAGTAACGTTGGATCTCTGTGAGAGGTGACAGTTTTCTTCACCGTGCCTACCGACCTGTTTCTCCTCCTGTTTGCTTCGGAATCTGTCCTTCGCGCTTAATTGCGTTAATGCAGGGGGAAGGAGAAATTGCTGTCCCCTCGTCCTCCCGGAAACCCTGCAACGCACAGATGGGTAGATAGATAGATAGATAGAGATGTCGATTATTCCTTTCTTGGTGGCCCTCTTCTCTATCATCCTCTTCCATCTCCGACTCGCATCCGATCCCATCGATGGCACTCAATTCAAAAACAGTACCACCATCTCTGACGAGGAAGGGCCGACCGAAAGGAGGTACATCGTTAGGTTTGGTGGATACAAGAAGGCGGAAGAACTTAGGAATTACCTGGAGGAGAATATCAGATCATCGAAAGGGTGGCGTTGGGTCGACAGGGAAAACCCTGCTTCTGCCTTCCCCACCGACTTCGCTCTCGTCTCCATGCATCATTCTTCTATGCAGACGCTTATTCATGAGTTCCGGAGATTGGCGTTCGTCAAGGATGTTTCCGTTGAGTGGAAGTATTCTCGAGGCTTGCTCTTCGATGCAAAAAAACCTGGGAAGATCTTCACTTCCATGTCTTTCGACGAACAACAACACATCACCAACAATAGCTATTCGGCCATTACTTGGAGTCGGAAGCTTATGATTCAGGTATTTGCTAGTCTTCTTTCTTTATGCATCTAATCTTAGCAATTCCAATATTTTTTTCCAATGAGCATTTTCATTAAAAAAGAGAGCAATAATCAGCTGGATCGTATCATATTGGTGTTCAAGGAAATTACTGACAAATAAATGAATATGAATTTTGCTGGTTTATAGTTTGGTAATAAAATTTTACCGTTTCCATGGATGTCTGCACTTTTATTATAGAGGAGATTGAGTCTGAACAGCGCTTTGTTCCATTTCCTACTGCTGAAGAGTTTGGCTTTCTTCATACCTGGTCAAATAGGTTCCATCTATTTTCTGAAAATATTGATACGGATTCTATTTACTCCATCACAGAGGTCTCAGGTTACTTCGCTGTTTGGAGCTGGGACACTCTGGGCTAAAGGCTATACGGGTGCAAAGGTTAAGATGGCAATATTTGATACCGGTATCCGGGCCAATCATCCCCACTTTCGCAATATAAAGGTACAGCTTCCCTGGTGGCTATCATGCTCTTCCTTTGCGTTTCTTTTGATCACGAAATGGAATTTTTTTCTCCTTTGGCTTAAACTTGCATCTTACTTCGCATATATTCCAAGTGCACACCATGCTTGTTGTGGTGCATTTATAGATCACTTAGGCCCTGTAAGACAACCTTCAATATCTCTGGCACTACCAAACCAGACCAAAAGAAAGAAAGCGTTCTCCTGCACTAAATGAGCCTGCTGCATGGATTTCTCAGTTGAGATTATGCTCTACATCGTGTTATAGTAGCATTTATTGTTTTTCTCCAGCACCTTCGAATCAACACTTTTCTTTAACCTTCCATATCTGTTTCCAAGCCCCCAAAAAGAAGGGTTATGTAGCTGAAAACCAATCCAAAACTCATTTGAAATTTTTGTCTTGTGCTGCCTTAACTTTCTATGTCCCGATATTTTTTCTTATGCCCATCATATTCATGTGGACAGTATTCAATTCTTTCAACAATCCTTGACATATTATGTGCCCTTCAACTTTTGCACTTCTGTCAAGGAAATTTTGCTTAAATCCATGTGTAAAAAATTTCCCTTTTCCTGCAGACCTGTACCATCATATTTCCAATTGAAAGTACATTTTGTTCTTAGAATGAAAAGCATCAAAGATGTGTCCTAATACCAGAAAATAGAGGAAAACCCCAAGTTTCTGTACTTGTAAGACTGAATTGCGATGCTGGTATGTAAAGATGATAACTGCTGGTAATGCTGGTTCTTAGCCATGGTTACACCATGACATATAGGGAAGTATCCAGTGCTCTGAAGCTCCAATTCAAACTTATTACAGAAGAAAAGGTACCGCGTGTAATCCTTCTTATTAGGTGCAGTGGAACATGCTTTAGGTAGTTGAATTCCATGAATCAAGCCCAAGTTCAATCCATCAAAGTGGGTGGTCATATATTTTCCCATTACCGGTTATATATTTCTCTTCCCAAAGTTAGATAAACAGCTATATTGACTCAACTAAATGTTTCAAATTACTTAGTAATAGCTTCTCTGAGATGTATTTGCAGCACACTTATTGGTGTCGTTCTTGATGTTTCCTTGAAATTAATTTTGTGAGCTTCATTGTTTCTTGCTTCTTGTAATAGGAACGCACAAATTGGACCAACGAGGATACATTAAATGACAACCTTGGTCATGGAACTTTTGTGGCTGGAGTTATTGCTGGTGAAGATTCCGAATGTTTAGGATTTGCACCAGATGCAGAAATTTATGCCTTTCGTGTCTTCACTGATGCCCAGGTACCGTGGCGTGCTCCCTACATGTCAGAGTTCATTTTGTTTCACTTCTTACCATTGCAATTCAAGTGCATATTAAACATAGTTCCAAGAATGGGACAGGCCGTGGGTGTTGTTCCCATGCCTTTTCATCATAGAAGCTAGGTCATCATGGTGACTGTGGGAGTCCGCTTTATATTCCTTTACTGGAGGTCCATTAGGCATTTGTCTCAAGAAGTGAGAAATTGAGTTTAATAAAACCATAGTGTCGCTTCTTTTTTTAGCACCCTCTTATAGTAGATGGGCACTGGCGAAGGCCCGCTTAGCTCCAACCAATTTAGGTTTTGAAAAGTTAGATCCAAACTTGGAATAGTTGACTTGGTTTGGTTCTTATTCTTGTTGATGGTTGTAGATGTGAATTTAATTTCCAAGCCTATGGAGAGACTTGAAATTCAATTCACAAATACGAGTGCGTGAGCGTACCACCAAGTTTTCTAAAACTTGCAAAGTTTAGTTTGATTTCTGACTTCTTTGGCGAATGTGGATAAGTGAGTTCTTTTTGACGTAAGCCTTCTAGACGCTTAGAAAATTGTCTCACGATCCGTTATATTTTCAAAACAAAGTTTTCAATTGAAAAACCTTTCTAAAATCGTGTAATTTTTCCTTCAAATTCAATCGTGAAAAACAGAAACTAGTTTTGTTTCCAGCAACATATGTTCCTAATTTGTTTGATATTTTTAGGATCTCCAAAAATACTGAAAAAGTTACCTAAGAGAGACACAGGTGTGGAGTTTATTGAGATATTTTTGTTTTGGTTTTTGGATCTATGGATGAGCAGAATTAAATCAGTGAAGTTCCCGTTCTTGGAGTTCGGGACAGACCCTGTGATAGAAACACAGAGGCCTAAAGAAACATATGTATCTCTGCACGTAGGTATTGAAATTATATGAAATTGGTCAAGTAGGAGAGCTAACTTTCCAACGAAACCATTTTCAAGGTTTTTGGATCACTACAGACAGAGGTAAGAGACTTTTACCTAGGCTCTATTGTAGGATGTATTGCAGTCAGGTTCTGTTTCGAATTTGTTCGGTTTTCCATGATTTTATTTACGACCTTACCCACATATAAAATTCTTGCAAATTTTATGGAGTGTTGGTTGAATGTGAGTGATATGTGGACCTATTTTTATAATTTTTCGTTCACAGATTCGAGCTAAAAAAAATCGATGATTAGACGGATGCAGAATGCTGAAAACAGAGTTTTCTATTTTAAGAGTAATAAATGCATCCGATTGATCTTTGGTGTGTTAGATGATCATCCAAAGAATTTTCGTGGAGAACTTTATTCTATTAGAGAGGAAGTAAAATAACAACAACAACAACAACTAAGCCTTTTCCCATACTAGACGGGGTCGGCTACATGGATTCTTTGTTTCCACAGATCTCTATCGTGTGCCATGTTAGCAGTTAACTCCCAATAAGCTAGATCATTCTTTATTGTTTCTTTCCAACACTTTTGTGGTCGTCCTCTACCTCTTTTAATACTTTCCAAATTTAGGTTTTCTAACCTTCTTACAGGTTCTTCTTTTGATCTTCTTTCTATATGTCCAAACCATCTTAAACGATGTTCTCTCATTTTATCCTCTATTGGTGCCACTCCTAATTTGTTTCTAATAACCTCATTATGTATACGGTCTTTTCTTGTATGACCACTCATCCATCTCAACATCTTCATTTCTGTCACAGACATCTTTTGTACATGTTGATGATTAACTGCCCAACACTCAGAACCATAAAACATGGCAGGCCTAACTGCTGCTCTATAATATTTACCTTTTAATTTTAATGGTATCTTCTTGTCACAAAGAATACCTGATGCTCCTCTCCATTTTAACCAACCAGCATTAATTCTATGTGTAACATCTCCATCAATTCTTCCATCACTTTGAAAAATTGACCCTAGGTATTTAAAACTTTCCTTTTGGGGAATGCAATGTGTGCCAATTTTAATTTCTATGTCCTCTGAAGTAGCCAAATGATCAAACTTACATTCCATATATTCTGTCTTTGTTCTACTAAGTCGGAGGCCTTTGTTTTCTAATGTTTCTCTCCATTGTTCCAATTTTCTATTAACTTTTTCCTTAGACTCCTCCACTAATACAATGTCATCTGCAAATAACATACACCAAGGTACTTCATCTTGAATATGTTTTGTTAACTCATCCATCACCATTATAAATAAGTATGGACTTAAAGTTGATCCTTGATGTAACCCAATATTAACTTCAAAGAAGTCTGTCGTTCCTTCATGAGTCCTCACACATGTTTTTGCACCATCATACATGTCTCTTATAAGGTTAATATATGTCAATGGGATACCTCTTTTTTCCAAAGTTCTCCAAAGAACCTCCCTCGGTACCCTATCATAAGCTTTTTCTAGATCAATAAATATCATGTGAAGGTCTTTCTTTTTTGCTCTAAAATGTTCCATAAGACGTCTCAAAAGGTGAATCGCTTCAATAGTAGATCTACCAGGCATAAATCCAAATTGGTTCTCTGTTGTACTTGATACTTGTCTTAACCTACGTTCAATAATTCTTTCCCATAATTTCATAGTATGACTCATTAACTTGATACCTCGATAATTCGCACAATTTTGAATGTCTCCCTTGTTTTTATATATGGGTATAAGTGTACTTGCTCTCCATTCCTCGAGCATCTTTTGGTTTTTCCATATTTCATTAAATAGTCTTGTGAGCCAAGTGATTCCTATTTCTCCTAGTATTTTCCAAACTTCTATAGGAATATTATCTGGTCCTACCGATTTACCACTCTTCATATGTTTAAGAGCCTCTTTGACTTCATTCTTTTGAATACGTCGGTAGAAATTGTGGTTTATATACTTTTCTGACTTGGCTAAATCTCCTAAACTAATACTAACATCTTTATTTTCATTAAAAAGATTATAAAAATAGTTTTTCCATCTATTTTTTATATCATCATTTGCCATTAGAATTTTTTCATCCTCGTCTTTTATGCATCTAACATAATTAAGATCTTTAGTTTTCTTATCTCTAGCCCTAGCTATCCTAAAAATGTCTCTTTCACCCTCTTTTGAGTTGAGTTTTTTATATAAGTCCTCCCAAATCTTAGCTTTTGCTTCACTAACGGCCTTTTTTGCTTCCTTCTTTGCTTTCTTATAAGCTTCTAAAGTTTCACTAGTTTTCTTAGCATAATGTAATTTGTAACATGCCCTCTTTGCCTTGATTTTGTTTTGTACTACTTCACTCCACCACCAAGCTTCTTTTTGTGCCGGTACACCTCCCTTAGATACCCCTAACACATCTTTCGCCACTTTCCTAATATGTATAGCCATATTGTTCCACATATCAGAGGGTGTGCCAACATAATTCCAAACATCTCCTTGAAGGACTTTTTGTTTAAATATATCTTCTTTCTCACTTTTGAGGTTCCACCATTTAGTCCGAATAGCTCGATGCACTCTTTTCTTCTTTGTCCATTTTTTTATTTGTAAATCCATAACTAAAAGTCGATGTTGGGTGGTTAAGCTTTCTCCTGGAATTACCTTACAATCTTTACAACACGCTCTATCTTTTTTTCTACAAATAAAGTAATCAATTTGTGTTTGTGATAAGCCACTCTTATAAGTAATTAAATGTTCATCTCGTTTTTTGAAGATTGTATTGACTATAAAGAGATCAAATGACATAGCAAAATTTAAAATCTCCCTACCTTCCTCGTTTATATCCCCATAACCAAAGTTTCCATGAATCCCTTGATATCCTAATGCCTCTTTACCGACATGTCCATTTAAATCTCCTCCTAAACAAATCATCTCCCTTTGTGGAATCTTTTGAAACACCTTATCTAACTCTTCCCAAAAAACTGTCTTTATACTATCTTCTAGTCCTACTTGGGGTGCGTAAGCACAAACTATATTCAAAACCTCTACTCCTAACACTAATTTCAATGTCATGATTCGGTCACCATATCGTTGTATGTCTACTACACTCTCCTTTAAATCTTTATTTATGATAATACCAACTCCGTTTCGGACCTTTTCTTTACCTGAGTACCATAATTTAAAACCTGTATCATCTATCTCCTTTGCTTTTTCTCCAACCCATTTTGTCTCTTGTAAACATAGAATATGAATCTTTCTCCGAATCATAGTATCTACCACCTCCATTAGCTTACCCGATAATGTTCCGATATTCCAAGAACCAATACGAATCTTATTATCTAGGACTAGCTTCCTTACCCCCCGCATCCGTCCATAATCAAAATGCGGAGACCCTCTATGAAAATTTTTCACTATATTCGGGCGGCAATGTAGCGGGACTAACTTCTTTACCCACACCCGTCCATGATGTGGGAATCCTCTCTGCAATTGATTTACTACATTCGGGCGAAAATGTAGTGGCCCTTGCTTACTTCTTACTGCATTCGGGCTCTGCAGCACGTCGCTAGGCGGGAACGCCCCAAAGCAATGCTCATAATTTTTGTAATCCATGTTGTAGAAATCCGACGAAGTTTTACGCTGGCTGTCGGAAGCCTAACACAACCCTCCTCCTTTATCCGGGCTTGGGCATGGAGGAGAAATTATTATATAGCTTAAGCATGGACGAGATGAGAGAGTATAAGTTTACAATGTATATTGAGGTAGATATAACTACAAATCGAACAATTGATAGGCGATTTTACCTTTCCTCTTAAATGAAATTTTGGAGTACCTCCACTCAAATATTACAATACTTTTCGAGACATTTGCTCCTTAATTACAACATGAATTGAATAGAATTGAAGAAGCAAAGAAACAAAGGAGAAGAGAAGGGAAGAAGGCCGATCTTGATCAGCTGCTTGAAGGCTTGGAAGACCGGCAACTTGGCGGCAACACCTCCACTCTTGGGGGATGATCTCCTCCTCCTTCTTCTCCTCCTCTCTCTCTCACTTTATTGGAATTTTTTCCTTTAATTTTCCTCACCCCCAAGGGGTCTATCTATAGCTTTCAAGGGGAGTCTCTAGGATCTTCCATAGGATGGGCATGGTGCATGATATTTGGCCAAATTTTGATCTAATCCACTTTGAAAGGTGCTGGACCGCTGCTCACATGGCTCACATGGGAGCACGTGGATGGTCCCTATTTTGGTGAAGGATGAGCCTTGGTGTAGCCCTAGGCTATGTGCAATGAAGCTTGCCCCTTGCATGGCTCGATTTGGTGTTGCTTGTGGCCCGTGATTAGGTGTAGCCTGCCACTTGGTGCATGAGTAGTTCCTTGACTTAGCCACTCAACCCTTGTTTTTGCCTTGACTTTGACCCTTCTTGGCTTGATCTAGCACATGACTTGATCATCTTGGTTTTTGACTTACTTTGGCTGAGCTCACACCTTGATCCTTGGTGTGTCTTGATCGGGTGCACTCCTGGCTTTCTTTGGTGTAGATGTAGCTTCTTGGCCTGTTTGGTGAAGCTACCTTGGTTCAATTTTGATTTGGGCTTCTTTAGTATGACCCTTTGACTTGAATTGAGTGATTTTGATTGAAACTCAATCTTAATCTTGCCTTGAATTGGATCTTGCTTCGTGGTTGGTCTCGAGCTTATTTAATTTTATGTGGGCTTGGTCGTGTACCACCCATTTTTGACTTGGTATGGGCTAGTCATGAGCCCATCTTTAATTGAGTTGAATTGGGTTTGATCATGAGCCTATCTTGTTTAATTTGGTATGGGCTTGTTCGATTTGATGTGGGGCTTGATTTGAATTGATCCCTTGTAGGAGTTGGAGAACCTCTTCTTCTTTCTTTCAAGATTCTACTTCGCTTGATTCAGAGATTTATAGTTTCAAATGTTTTCTTTAAAACCATTTCTTTAAGATATATTTGAAAACATTGAGTTTTAACGAAATCTTCAAATATTTTTTTGGAAAACAACAAAGTCACATTTCTAATGTTTATTTGCATGGGTGACCTGCTTTCGCTCCGTGAGTTAGTCTTTACCGTTTCGACTACTTTAACCCTTTGTTGGGTTTCAAACCACTATAACCCTTTTGATGAGTGTAGGGTCTCGAACCTCTTTAACCTTTGGGTGTAGGGTGGGGTATAGGGTATCAAACCTCTTTAACCCTTTGGTGTAGGGTCTCGGAATAGGAATATTCTCGATTGGGCCATTTTTTTTAGGTCTTGATTTAGATTTAATTTTTTTTTTTAATTTCAGGGGTTTTGAAATTTTGTAAATTTGACATTTTGCAAACATTTTAACTCCGCCCATGTAAGGGATCACCCTTGCATTGCCGGTCCCAAGCCCAGATAAAGGAGGAGGGTTGTGTTAGGCTTCCGACAGCCAGCGTAAAACTTCGTCGGATTTTTATAACATGGATTACAAAAATTATGAGCATTGCTTTGGGGCGTCCCCGCCTAGCGACGTGCTGTAGAGCCCGAATGCAGTAAGAAGTAAGCAAGGGCCACTACATTTTCGCCCGAATGTAGTGAATCAATTGCAGAGAGGGTTCCCACATCATGAACGGGTGTGGGTAAAGAAGTTAGTCCCGCTACATTGTCGCCCGAATGTAGTGAAAATTTTTCAGAGAGGGTCTCCGCATTTTGATTATGGACGGATGCGGGGGGTAAGGAAGTTAGTCCTAGATAATAAGATTCGTATTGGTTCTTGGAATATCGGAACATTATCGGGTAAGCTAATGGAAGTGGTAGATACTATGATTCGGAGAAAGATTCATATTCTATGTTTACAAGAGACAAAATGGGTTGGAGAAAAAGCAAAGGAGATAGAGGATACAGGTTTTAAATTATGGTACTCACGTAAAGAAAAGGCTCGAAACGGAGTTGGTATTATCATAAATAAAGATTTAAAGGAGAGTGTAGTAGACATACAACGATATGGTGACCGAATCATGACGTTGAAATTAGTGTTAGGAGCATAGGTTTTGAATATAATTTGTGCTTACGCACCCCAAGTAGGACTAGAAGATAGTATAAAAACTGTTTTTTGGGAAGAGTTAGATAAGGTGTTTCAAAAGATTCCACAAAGGGAGATGATTTGTTTAGGAGGAGATTTAAATGGACATGTCGGTAAAGAGGCATTAGGATATCAAGGGATTCATGGAAACTTTGGTTTTGGGGATATAAATGAGGAAGGTAGGGAGATTTTAAATTTTGCTATGGCATTTGATCTCTTTATAGTCAATACAATCTTCAAAAAACGAGATGAACATTTAATTACTTATAAGAGTGGCTTATCATAAACACAAATTGATTACTTTATTTATAGAAAAAAAGATAGAGCGTGTTGTAAAGATTGTAAAGTAATTCCAGGAGAAAGCCTAACCCAACATCGACTTTTAGTTATGGATTTACAAATAAAAAAATAGACAAAGAAGAAAAGAGTGCATCGAGGTATTCAGACTAAATGGTGGAACCTCAAAAGCGAGAAAGAAGATATATTTAAACAGAAAGTCCTTCAAGGAGATGTTTGGAATTATGTTGGCACACCCTGTGATATGTGGAACAATATGGCTATACATATTAGGAAAGTGGCGAAAGATGTATTAGGGGTATCTAAGGGAGGTGTACCGGCACAAAAAGAAGCTTGGTGGTGGAGTGAAGTAGTACAAAATAAAATCAAGGCAAAGAGGGCATGTTACAAATTACATTATGCTAAGAAAACTAGTGAAACTTTAGAAGCTTATAAGAAAGCAAAGAAGGAAGCGAAAAAGGCCGTTAGTGAAGCAAAAGCTAAGATTTGGGAGGACTTATATAAAAAAACTCAACTTAAAAGAGGGTGAAAGAGATATTTTTAGAATAGCTAGAGCTAGAGATAAGAAAACTAAAGATCTTAATTATGTTAGATGCATAAAAGACGATGATGAAAAAATTCTAGTGGCAAATGATGATATAAGAAATAGATGGAAAAACTATTTTTATAATCTTTTTAATGAAAATAAAGATGTTAGTATTAGTTTAGGAGATTTAGCCAAGTCAGAAAAGTATATAAACCATAATTTCTACCGACGTATTCAAAAGAATGAAGTCAAAGAGGCTCTTAAACATATGAAGGGTGGTAAATCAGTAGGACCAGATAATATTCCTATAGAAGTTTGGAAAATACTAGGAGAAATAGGAATCACTTGGCTCACAAGACTATTTAATGAAATATGGAAAAACCAAAAGATGCCCGAGGAATGGAGAGCAAGTACACTTATACCCATATATAAGAACAAGGGAGACATTCAAAATTGTACGAATTATCGAGGTATCAAGTTAATGAGTCATACTATGAAATTATGGGAAAGAATTATCGAACGTAGGTTAAGACAAGTATCAAGTACAACAGAGAAACGATTTGGATTCATGACAGGTAGATCTACTATTGAAGCGATTCACCTTTTGAGACGTCTTATGGAACATTTTAGAGCCAAAAAGAAAAACCTTCACATGATATTTATTGATTTAGAAAAAGCTTATGATAGGGTACTGAGGGAGGTTCTTTGGAGAACTTTGGAAAAAAGAGGTATCCCTTTGACATATATTAACCTTATAAGAGACATGTATGATGGTGCAAAACCATGTGTGAGGACTCATGAAGGAACGACGGACTTCTTTGAAGTTAATATTGGGTTACATCAAGGATCAACTTTAAGTCCATACTTTTTTATAATGGTGATGGATGAGTTAACAAAATATATTCAAGATGAAATACCTTGGTGTATGTTATTTGCAGATGACATTGTATTAGTGGAGAAGTCTAAGGAAAAAGTTAATAGAAAATTGGAACTATGGAGAGAAACATTAGAAAGCAAAGGCCTCTAACTTAGTAGAACAAAGACAGAATATATGGAATGTAAGTTTGATCATTTGGTTACTTCAGAGGACATAGAAATTAAAATTGTCACACATTGCATTCCCCAAAAGGAAAATTTTAAATACCTAGGGTCAATTTTTCAGAGTAATAGAAGAATTGATTGAGATGTTACACATAGAATTAATGCTGGTTGGTTAAAATGGAGAGGAGCATCAGGTATTCTTTGTGATAAGAAGATACCATTAAAATTAAAAGGTAAATATTATAGAGCAACAATTAGGCCTGCCATGTTTTATGGTTCTGAGTTAATCATCAACATGTACAAAAGATGACTATGACAGAAATGAAGATGTTGAGATGGATGAGTGGTCATACAAGAAAAGACCGTATACATAATGAGGTTATTAGAAACAAATTAGGAGTGGCACCAATAGAGGATAAAATGAGAGAACATCGTTTAAGATGGTTTGGACATATAGAAAGAAGATCAAAAGAAGAACCGGTAAGAATGTTAGAAAAACTAATATTAAAAGAGGTAGAGGATGACCACAAAAGTGTTGGAAAGAAACTATAAAGAATGATCTAGCTTATTGGGAGTTAACTGCTAACATGGCACACGATAGGGATTTGTGGAAACAAAGAATCTATGTAGCTGACCCCGTCTAGTATGGGAAAAGGCTTAGTTGTTGTTGTTGACATTTTGGAAACATTTTGTGGGTTTGGTTCCCAATGTCTTATTTTCATTTATTTCTTTGAAAATTTGTTGAAATCATTCTTTCTTTGCAGGCAATCATTCCTGCCAATTTGGTCTTGAGGACAAAGTAATTGTTTTTTTGGGTTTTGTCAAAATTGGATTTTTTTTAAAGGGATACAAAATATCCTTATTTTAAGGCTCCTACGATATTTTGGCTGGAAAATGAGTTCGTTTAAGGTGCCTTTATTTGAAAAACCTTTAAATGACCCAGAGGACCAGAACCATAATTTTTTTTTAAAAGGCAGAATTTGTAAAAGATCAAATCTTATGAGAAAATTTTTGGGTGTTTGTTTACACTGACTGTCATTCCTGTTGCATTGTAAATTTGACTTTACACTTAATTTTGCCTGATTGTGCAAATAGTTGGATAGGAACAGGCCTTTCAGCGGAATTCAGATCAATATTCACATAGTCATGATTAAGACCTGTAAAGCCAGGCAAGCTTTGACTGTTTGTAACATTCTCTTGAGTCTTGACTATGGCCTGAGAGCTCATGGCTTGTCTCATGTAGTCGATGAGCAAACCCTGTTATTTGGTTATTTTACAACTCATATACTGACCTGTCTAGAGTGGCTGACTGAGACTGACGTTGGGGTGGACATTTATGCTTTCTCTTTTGTGTTTTACCTTAGTTTGTATTTTCTGAACATTATCAATATCTTTTCTTTGAAATGTGAACAGTAGAAAGATTATGAGATGCTTGAAATTCAGTCTAATTGCAGGTATCTTACACGTCATGGTTTCTTGATGCATTCAACTATGCGATTGCAACAAATATGGATGTCTTAAATTTGAGTATTGGTGGACCTGATTATTTGGACCTTCCATTTGTTGAAAAGGTAACAAAGGTGTTGAGCTTTTAACAAGTACATAGTGCGTTTTAATTATTAACTACTAGTTAGTGGTTATTATACTTGTCATTCTCCTCCTTTATTTGGCAAGTTATTATTTTCACATTTTGCATTACCTTTCTAAATGTTTTACTCTGAATACAGTGTTCAGGGGTTCAAATCACTCAGATTTAGCAAGGTTAACGTTCTTGCACTGGCCTTACTTGTAACAACTACTAAAATGAAACACTTGTCTTGGTCTTTTTCTAGAGTTCACTTAGTTTCAAGTTTTTCTTCTTCCAATTCAAGACAGTGGTTATGTCAATTAAGAGTCACTGGATGGAGGCCCCAAAATACATTTCGAGCGAAGACCCTGACCACAATATTTTCTTACATCTGCAACAAGTCATAGAACAAAAGAAGAACCTGTAAGAAGGTATGAAAAACTAAATTTGAAAGTATTAAAAGAGTTAGAGGACGACCACAAAAGTGTTGGAAAGAAACAATAAAGAATGATCTAGCTTATTGTGAGTTAACTGCTAATATGGCACACGATAGGGATCTATGGAAACAAAGAATCCATGTAGCCGACCCCGTCTAGTATGGGAAAAGGCTTAGTTGTTGTTGTTGTTTGTGCAACAAGTCATAGAACAAAAAGTACCTTTCCTTAAAAAGTTTCATGCAACACAATGAGAATGCAACCAATCATCAAGTCTAGCTTTGGAAATAATAAGAGTCCAAGCTTCCTTGACCTTCCAACCAGATTTTAGTAAGCCACACTTAGACAAATAGCGGGTGCTTCACAAAAACATCTGCCTTAATGACCAGAAATACCTCCTAAACAAACCTAGAAAGAGGGTCTTCTCATTGTCCAACCGAAGAGAGACTGAACGATAGCAACCACATAGGCTTCTAAGAGACTGCTAGAAGATGTTGTATCGAACTAGAAGTTTTTTTTCCTTGAGAGATGCCATACATCTCCAAGGTAGCACAACTTGTAAAGCTTGAGTATTGCCAATTAATTAATTGCCTCTATAAACTTGTTGGACCCACTCTTATGCCAATCACTGATCCTTCCCATCTTAAAATCCTTCTTCACCTCCCTTTGATTGGATAGGTTTCTCTCTTTTTCTCGTGTTAGGTGCCAATGAGAGGGGAGAGGAGGGGCAGCTGGTCCTAGTTATTGGAGACCTTTTCAATCTTGTGAGGGGGAGCCTTCCACTGTTCTGTCATCACCTTCTACTGGGATGGCGACAGCACATATGCCACCACCTTCATCTCATCCAAACTGGCATCTTTGCCTCTCTCTCTCTCTCTCTCTCTCTCTCTCTCTCTCTCTCTCTCTCTCTCTCTCTCTCTCTCTCTCTCTCTCTCTCTCTCTCTCTCGTGTGAATCTTCCTGTTATGTGTATTCATATTCTTGCCAACATGGTGAAGGAGCATCATTGTATTAAAATTTACTGTTTCCTGAAAATTAATTCCAAGTCATTTTCTAGATTTTCTTTGTCCGGAATGAATGGTTGCTTATTGAGTTAATATATCTACTCCCATTATCATGGTTTCAGCAATTGGAAATGATGGGCCTCTTTATGGAACCTTGAACAATCCTGCTGATCAAAGTGATGTTATTGGTGTTGGTGGCATCGACTATGATGACCATATAGCTTCTTTTTCTTCACGTGGCATGAGTACCTGGGAGATTCCGCACGGGTAACATCAACTTATTTGTTTCTACATCTTATATTTCATTCTTCCTTCTCCAACTTGTATTAATTGATATAAGTCTAATGAGGACTTTTAGCATTTGTTCCTGGCATGATATTCTAAAATATCATTTTGTTGAGAAAATGTTTTTACTGGGTGAAAAATGAATAGTTTTTTTAGTTCAAAAGACTTCATACCCATCGAGTCTGTTCATATCCTCCCCTTCCAATGTTGAAGTGAACCTACAGCTGGGGTGATATATATATATATATATATACACACGGTGGCATGTTGGATATGAAAATTTGAAAATCATTTTAACAGGAACAGAAGTTGGGTTCTGCAACATTTTAGATTTTTCATAGTTCTGGCTTTAATTGGTTTGGTCCTTGCTATATATATATATTTTTTAATTGACATTTATATGCAAGTTTGGTTTCTTAATCCTGATAGATGTGTAATTGATATTGACATCTTCACCTTGCAGGTATGGTCGTGTGAAGCCAGACATAGTTGCATATGGACGGGACATAATGGGATCCAAGATTAGTACGGGTTGTAAAAGTTTATCAGGAACTAGTGTTGCCAGTCCCGTAGTTGCTGGAATTGTATGCTTGCTTGTTAGTGTCATTCCTGAACCTAATCGAAAAGATATCTTAAACCCAGCAAGCATGAAACAAGCATTGGTTGAGGGTGCTGCAAAGCTTGCTGGGCCTAACATGTTTGAGCAAGGTGCTGGAAGAGTTGATCTGTAAGTTCAACTATTTAGCCTGTTCCCTTTGTTTTGTTTTGATATGGCGATAGTTGCCTTATCAATATGATGTTTTTTCATTGGATTCTTTAATCTTTTAATTTATAGTTCTTATTTGTTGATGTACTTACTTGTCAGGTTAGAATCGTATGAGATTCTTAAGAGCTACAAGCCCAGGGCAAGCATCTTCCCCAGTGTCCTTGATTATACAGATTGTCCTTACTCATGGCCCTTTTGTCGTCAGCCACTCTATGCAGGTTCCATGCCTGTCATCTTTAATGCCACCATTTTGAATGGAATGGGTGTTATTGGCTATGTTGAAGGTCCACCAACATGGCATCCTTCTGATGAAGAAGGGAATCTTTTAAGCATTCATTTTACATATTCAAAGGTTATCTGGCCTTGGACTGGTTATTTGGCACTTCACATGCAAATCAAGGAAGAAGGTGCTCAATATTCTGGGAAGATTGAAGGTAATGTGACTGTCAGAGTTTCCAGCCCTCCAGCTCAAGGAGAGAAGGACCCTCGAATTAGCATCTGTGTACTTCAATTGAAGTTAAAAGTGGTGCCAACACCACCACGGTCAAAACGAGTTTTGTGGGATCAATTTCATAGTATTAAATACCCACCTGGTTATATTCCAAGAGACTCCTTGGATGTTCGTAATGACATTCTTGACTGGCATGGTGATCATCTGCATACAAATTTTCACATCATGTTCAACAATTTACGAGATGCTGGTTATTATGTTGAAACACTTGGTTCTCCTTTTACGTGCTTCGATGCTCATCAATATGGAACACTTCTCATGGTGGATCTTGAAGATGAGTACTTTGCTGAGGAGATTGAAAAACTAAGAGACGATGTTATAAATACTGGATTGGGACTGGCTGTCTTTGCTGAGTGGTATAATGTTGATACCATGGTAAAGATGAGATTCTTTGATGACAATACACGGAGCTGGTGGACCCCAGTTACTGGAGGTGCTAATATTCCAGCACTTAATGATCTTTTGGCTCCATTTGGGATTGCTTTTGGAGACAAGGGAAGGTGGTTATTTGCATAGTTTCCCATTACATGATAGTTCAGAGAGTGGTGCCACACAGAACATACTGCAGACTTCGGGTATGACCAAGGTGAGGGCTCATATCGTTTCTCAGAAAGTATAAGCATATTTCTTTTTTAAAGTATCCATGAACAATATCCATTAGCCTTGTTCATGGATAAACAACTACCCTGCCAATTGAGTATTCTTCCCTTCCTTTCTGTTAGTCGTAAGTCATTGTTCTTTACTGTTTCTGACACTTTCAGGTTGAGTCATCCATCCTTGGGCTTCTTGAGGTGGGGGGTGGTCGAATTGCTGTCTATGGTGACTCCAACTGCCTTGACAGTAGCCATATGGTGACCAACTGCTATTGGCTTCTTCAGAAGATTTTAGATTTTACCAGCAAGAAAGTCAGAGATGCAGTTCTTTTCTCAGAGACTGTGAGACAAGCGCATGCATTATCCAAGGATGAAAGCCAGTTGCCATGTCGCCGTAGCGACGTGAACTTTTCAACATACTCTGCAGTTATGGGCAAGGAGCTAATATGCAGAAAGGATTCCAGGTTTGAAGTCTGGGGCACAAAAGGTTATGGTTTTCTAGTCGGTGGTAGTAACCGAAGACTCCCTGGGTACCCAATCGCAGATAGAAGAAGTTTGGGAGTTTCTAATATGACAGTTAGTACTGATCTAGAACTAAGACACGTGTGGCAGGAAGATGGTGGGGAGGGCAGTCTGAAGGAGGACCATGGGAGGACTTTGCCTACCTACACTTCAAGGCCAAAGTACCACAAGATGGACTTCTGGAGCTTACTCAACAGGGAGGAGGTATTGGAAGATTAGGGCGCTATTTTATTTAGTTGCTTCGATTGTAACTGTTGGTCTTTTAAATTTAATTCTTCAAGAAGATGAACATCGAATGAATCTCTGGAGTTGTATGTGCTCTTCGCATATTTATGTCTGCTGAAACTCACTCACTTGAGGTGTTGGACTGCAGGCTGACGCACACAACGTCGGTGCTGCTCGATGGGTTATGCCTGCTTTTGTTGCAGTCACTGGTAACTATCGTAGAAAAAGTCCTAGTCCTTCAGTATTTACAAATTATTGTAGAAAAAGATGGTTTTTAATTTTGAGGCCTTTGCCTTGAATGAGAGAACATGAAGATAAATAGGAAAAAGGTCTATCAGGCTCATTTGTGGGGCTATCAAAACCAGGATGTGCGTTGGTCTGAACAGTGGAAAGATGCGGAGAGATGAACTATGACAAATTTATACTATATTCCTCTAACCTTCTTAATCTGAGCTCACATTCAGAACCGTTTTTGCTGATTTTCAGGTTTCGTCTTGTGCCTGAGCTTGTGGCAAATGCGGCAGCATCAAAGGAGGCGGCGGAAAGGATCTGGACGCGTCATGAACGTGTAACGTTACCTTATTATTGATTTTAGATTATGACGGCATTTGGAATTGAACAGTGCGTGATGAAGAACAGGAACAGCGGGACCTTAGGTGGGGGTCTTGCCTTGAAAGAGTTGTGGCCTCGATCATCTTACGTAGAAAATGATTGGTCACTGGTGGGTGTATCAGAGGATGAGGGAGGCTGATTTTTGGCTCCGGAGACCTCCTGAGCAGTGGTTCTTCAAAAGGGTGAGCTTGTGTAGCTGATGTACCAGCTTGGGTCTAAATCATGACTGAGGCCGTAATAGTGGATCATCCATCGAAGAGAAATTAAGCTGCAAGACGTTTTAAAGGAAGGCCGGGTGCATTCTTGTTGAGTGGTGTGTCTCGCCTGCTGTAATTGATTATATTATGATTGGGGTACTCGTAATTTGAGTATGAGTCTCAAGTCCTAAGTTATTTTTCCAGGTCTTTCATGAAGATTTATGCACCCTGCACCCAGAGCGTTAGCTCAACGGTAGGGCTTTCTAATTTCCAATCACTGGTGGCGAACCTGACTCGTGGAGGGTCTGTGTTAGGCTTCGGCCTCCCATTGTAACAAAAAGAATAGGAAAAGGAAAATAAAAAATAAAAAGGGAAACTAGACGCAGTCTACTCATGTCTTGTTACACCTATAATGCTTTCAAACTGTGGCCCATGTATTAGTTTGTCCTTTCACAATGTTGAAAGGTTCGCTTGTTTCATTCTATCATCAATAATATCTCTTCCATTTCAAAAAGAAAAAAGCATACATGTATAAGGTTAGGAAGAGCAATGCATTCGTCCCTCTTAAAAAGCTGAGAAGACGATCTAATATATGGATTTGTTTCAAACTTTGGATCAGTTTAATAGACGTTTTAATGATGCATTAGAAGTATTGTAATTAAGATATTTTAATCTTTGAAGTTATAAAATATTATATATATATGTATGTATGTATTGTAATTAGTTTTGTAACTGTAAGAGAGATTAATCAAAAGAAGAGAGATGAAGTTATACGAGGCATTTTCAATTTGTCTCTAAGTGTCTTGTGTAATTGTGTAATCTCATGTTAATCAATAAATAAGTTTATATATATTTTTAATATGGTATCATAGTCGTAAGCTATGAAACTAGTGATGGTGTTAATATTGTAATTGCTTTGGAGCAGTTTGGGACCTGTCAACTAGAGTTAGGAAGGCGTTAGTGTTGCAGACCGTAGGAAGGGTCTCACGTGAGACTAGTTGAAGGTGTGAATCGAAGGAAGGCTTTCAATAGCTTGCGTCGTTGTTGGATGACATTTGGTGTGGGCCAGCAGCCTTGCATTGTGTGATTGTTGCAAGCAAACATGTGGTGATTGCAATTGAGGACCTAAATTAGAGCTCTACTGCATGTAGGGAGAGTATGATCGACAAAAGTAAATAAGTTGAGGGTTTATATCAATATTCTCAAAACTAGTCAGAAGAAAAAGTTGACTTTTCATATTACAAAAGTCAAATTAGATTGTAGAAATTATCGTAGAGTGAGCTAAATCTATTGAGTGGGCAGTCCTTGAGAATGATGACACAACAATGCTCCGATGAGAATAATTTTGCTCATTTCAAGTGATGAGGAGATGATCCCTTGTGTCTTCATGGTTGCTGCAATCAAGATACACCTTCATTAGGGAGAGGGCATAAAGCTTTATCTTTTGATTAAAAAATAAATTGAAGTGCTCTCATTATCGTAAGAATCGACATACAAAATAGCAATGTTGGGATTTGACTGGTAAGCTCGACTTCATTAAGAACGGCATACCAAGCTGAAAACTCCATCAGATAATACATATATGGGTATCATAACTAAAATAATGAAGCGAACAGAGGGCTTAGAGTCACAACTTAGGGAGCAACCTTCTACCTCAGAGTCTCATGCCATTATGACACATTTCTTATTCATGGTGACTAGTAATCATAATTCCTCCTTAGCTAGAATATAGATTGTTAACTATGGAGCTACTGATCATATGGTTGGGAACTAGATGTGTTTATCTAATTATCAACCCTTCATAACAAAGAGTTGATTAAACTCGTTGATGGTTCTCATACCTTTATGACGGGGAAAGAACAGTGTTTCAACAACTTTATTTAAATTACCTTATGTTCTCCATGTCCTTAGCTTCTCTATAAACTTATTGTCTATGAACTCCCTCATCAAATATCTAAATTGTTCTGTAACTTTCTCTTTGTCTTGCTGTGTATTTTAAAATCTAAGACGGAAAGAATCTTTGGTCATGATAGCTTGAAGAAGAGGTTTTACATTCTTGAGTAACCTCAAGCTATACTCCTAGCCTACACTCTTTCAGTCATGACTACTACAAAAGCCAAGGTCAATCTATGACATGATCGTTTTAGTCGTTTGCCCTTATCGAAGATCAGATATGTTGTCTCAAAAGTTTTTGCGAAAATCAATAATGTAGTCCTCTAATGTGATGTTTGGCAAAAAGCTAAACATTGTCGTACTTCTTTTATGTATAGTGAGTTAGAGTGTCAAAACCCTTTAAGTTAATTCATTCACATGTTTGGAGTTCTTATCCTCTTACTTCAATGGTCATAAATATTTTGTTTCTTTTGTTGATGATTATACTCAGTTTTACTCTCATTTATTTAATGAAATCTAAAGATAAAGTTTCTAAAATCTTTCTCATGGTTTATAAGTTTATTGAAAACCATCACTCATCTATAAAGGTTCTTCATTTTGATAGCGGTGGAGAATATGACTAGTTTGTTATGAGATTACCTAAATAAAGTATGGCATCATATATCAAACATCTTATCCTTATGCCCCACAACAAAATGATGTGATGGGAAGGAAGAATATACATATCCTTGAAATTGTTAGAACCCTTGTTATTGGGTTCAATGCTCCTAAATCTTATTGGAGTGATGTTGTATTAACTTCAGGCTATTTTATTAATAGGATGCCAAGTTTTGTCTCAGCAATGTCTCCTTGCAATGTTGTTTCATATTCTCTCTTGTATCTTTGAGTGTATTTCTTATGTTCATATGCATTTGCATGCCATAATAGATTGGATCCTAAGGCTATTACATGTGTTTTTATTGGATATTTTAGATCTTAAAAGAAGTACAAGTGTTATGATCCCATAACTAGAAAAATTTATGTCTAATTTGTTGTTATCTTCTTTAAGTCAACTCCTTGCTATTATTTCAAGAGGGAGTTTCCTAATTCTTTCATCAAACCTACTCCTATGCTACCTTTAAGTCCAATCACTTATGAATCAGAGTTAAATGATAACACAAGGTATTAAGGGTTCTAAAATATATACTCATGGAGAGAGGAAGGTTGTGATGTCAAATACTCAAGTTCACATGACCAATGATTCTTCTTGTACTTCACATCGGTGATCTTTAGAGATATTGTAGTAAAGTTTGTTCATGAATCCTACATTGGAACTTCTCATTGCCATCAGAAAAGATAAGAGAGTATGCACTCCTTATCCTATTTCTCAGTGTGTCTCTTACCATAAGACCTCAAAGAATTGTCAAAATTTTTGTTATAAATGTTGAGCTACATCGTATACCTAAAATTATCAAGAAGGCAAACTAGTCTCCAAGGTAGAAGGAAGATATGTAAAGTGAGTTGGTGGCTTTGGAGAAGAACAATACTTGGGATATTGTTTATCTACTCATTATGGAATAAAAAATGTTCATCAAATACATTTGACTATGTTGCCAGCATCAAAAAATAGTAAAGAAGAATGATACCTCTTGCCTCCATACCCAACTCTTTCACCACTCTTCAACCATACTCTATCACACATTCCTTGAGCTGTATTCTATCTCTACACTTAATCTAGCTACTATCATTTGTTTTTATTTTTATGAAACAATATTACCACCAATTAATATATATACCAACAAGTAAATTTTCTATCATGAGAAAAATATGCCCAATTAATATCAGAGAATGAATTTGACTTTGGCGAAAAAGGATGCACCATTGAGAGAGAGATTTGTGTTATCCAAATTTTGAACGACGGTGTAGCCATAGTTGTACCTGAATAACCACTGCTACGTCCATGTTCAAGACAACTTTTCCTCACCCTAAAAGAATTTTAATAAACATATAGCCCACAGTTTAATCATATATATTACACACGAAACCCATGGGATATTCACATCTAGGGTCTACACTAATAGATCCAGACACCCACATGCGTTGACATCCATCCCCACATATTTGATAATCATGATAAAAACTGTTCAAGCAAAAAAACAAGGTTATATGAGTTGTTCGAACCTCGCCAAGGCCTTTTCAGTATTCTGTGTCGATCCTACGTAGGCTTTTCGGCAGGTTTAGGAGCTACACACATCACCACCGATTCTTTGAGACCAAAAATAGAATGCTGCATAGTCTGGCCAGTATCTCCAAACAATTAGTCAAGCCATATCTTTTACATTAACTTATTCTCATGCTCATAAAAAATCATCGTTACCAAGTGTTTCTCACATTTCCAATTTAAGTCAAAGCACTCACAACTCAACATCACACATAGCATGACTCCTACCACAAATATGTACATTTTAAAGTAGTTTTTGTACAAATATCATAAAAATTACGTAAAAATTCAATAAAGCATTTAATAACATCATATTAAGCACATCCATATTCAAGACCACTCAAAACAATCCACACCATGCTCCTACTTAAAGGAACATATGCACCTACCTCAAAGAGTAGCATACCGATCTCCAAAAGCCATAATCCACATGAGATGAAGCTAAATTATCTTGTTATAAACCTATAGAAAGTATAATAAAAGCAGTTATGTTGTAACCTACTCAATCACTAGTAATGCATCCATGTCGAGTTCAAGGGGCTACCAAATCACTAAAAAACTCTAATCAAAATCCTACTAAAGATTCTTATAGCCAACTTTCTCAATCCAAATCCCCTTAATCTGCTCACCGAAAAATAATAAAACAATAATTAAAACAAGGATCACTAAACCACAAGTCTAATGCTTCAAACTAGGCTCAAGTCGAACATTGGATGACCCTAAAATCACCTTAAACGAATATATAGCAGGATATAGATCCTATCAGGACCCAGTTACCGTACCTAGTTATGATAGGATACATTGACATCACACCAAATGGCATAAAGTTACATGGTAACGGGCACGCCAATGGGACACGGTGAGGAGACGATGTTGACACTGGCAGATGGATGCTATCCAGAATGGTAGCAAACATATTACAGGACACCCTTCAATTCCTACATACACGCGCATGGAGCGAGAGGCTCATGCACCAGGATTGAACCCTTGGCGTGCCTTTGCTTAATGACTTATGGTCTTCCCTATTTGTTTTGATATGTAATAAGTGGTCATATGTGACTACATTTGGTGTGTTTAAGGAGTCCATGTGTGGGACGGATCATTAAGATCCAAGTTTAGTTCATTTGGATCTAGTCTAGGTCCATTTGCTTTGGCATTTGGTTTGGGTTTGGAGCGGTTTATTAAAGTTTGTTTCCATATGTTCGGATTTTATTATTTAAATTCTCATTGAGCTATTGTAATAGTTGACAACAATCAAATAAAGATTCTACCTTTAGAGAGCAAAGACTGGTTCTTCTTTCTCTTCCATCTCTACGCATGTATGTGTTGTGCTTGAGAGAGCTTCACCGATCAGAGACTAATATCCGTAAGTGATCCATATTCCATACAAGGGTGTGCTGGTCGTAACCTATTGGAGAAAAGAGAGGTTGTTCCGCTGTGTTGAAGACTTGGAAAATTGGGTTGAGGCAGTCAAGTACGATTGTCATCACCGAGAACTTCTAGAGACTATTTTTATGGATCTGACAAAAGGACGGTGACACCTCACCCCACACCCACTTTGGTATAATCATCCTCGTCTTGCCCCACTTCAACCTATAAAAAGTAACCTAAAACAGTTAATAATATATATTCTACATAAAATAAAATCTACTTAATGGTATATTGTTAGATTAAAAGTGACTATATGTATGTAAAATATATACACTCAGATATGTATGTATATATATTATATATATATATATATAATGTATATGTATATATATACATATACATGTCGGGGCGAGACTAGGTGTATTTACCTTAAAGCCTATTCTATCCTGATTACCGGTTGTCTTTGCCTCGGCCTACCCCGCCCCACACCGTGCCAATTTTCTTTTCCTTGAGAACCTGCCTCGTGTAGGGATGGGGTGAGGTGGGTAACCATGAGGCGACCAGAGAACGTTAAGGCCACCACATCTAGTGTTTGTCATGTTGAAGCCAACAGGGACGATGAGCTTAATTTAAACGTCTTCCGATTTTGGGGAAGGCGGAAACATGCAGCCGGTACAATGACCACTCATCTGACATTGTGTCGAAGGAAGGGCATCATCCATTCTATATCAAGGTTTAGTTAGGTTTGATTGATTGATCTAACTGGAAGTTTGTTTTTGTCAATTCTTGAATTCAGCAGCAGAAATGAAAGGATTTATGGTCATGCAACTGAGTTCAGTTAATTTTATTAACCTCTATCATTAAGTGCCAGGTGTTCTCCGTGGTTGCAATCTGATTGCTTGCATCATCACTCTAGTCGGCCAAGGCAAGTAGTCCAACTCTGAGTATATCAGACATAAATCTATATTACATGCAATGTCAGATGTCAATGGTTGAGACATTTTGAACTCGTCTCTCTATGTAAAAAGCATAACAGGAAAAAGATTTTTTTCGTTTTTCTCCCATCCACTGCATTCTGTTTTCAACCTAAGAAGTCCAGGATTTACAAATTCGTCCCAAGGAGGGGGCTCACTCCCATTATCAAATTGAACAGCCACCACAGCTGCAAGCACGCCAACACAACTTGACCAGCTTTCCGTGCAGAATAAAGATCAAGAGAAATATGGCGCGTGGAGTATTGCAGACTACCAAGAAGCAGCAAGTACAAAAAATCAACACACAATAATACCACATTGTGTCTAATCGTTCATCCAATACACAATTTGATGATACAACAGAGCGAACATGGCAACCAAATGGGGTAACAATTAACGGAAAAAGGAAAAGAAAATTTTACATGACAAAGAAAGATAGCCATGCATGAACTTCATTAGCTTCCGCTGTGACCAGCATTTCTCTTCATCCTTTCCATCTCCAGCTCTAGAGTCCGTTGGCCTTCGCTGCTGCTGGATGTCGATGCATTGAGTCCATGATCGCTGGTGGGTTCACTCTGCCCGCTAGTGCCATACTCCTGGCTTCCCAAAGCCACCTTCTTGAACCTCCTCATGTCTTCACGATACTGCCCAGAATCGTAGTCTGAGCTTGTGTACCCATACACTGTGCTGTGTCCTGGTTTAACTCCTTCGTTCAGATCATCGAGCGAGACACCACCTTCCAACACTCTCTCAATCTGCCATAGTCAATTCCATTCCCAACTCAGGTTCATGCAAAGATGCAGCCAAGACCACATAATTAACCTCTCCCCTTCCCTTCATAACTTGGGTTAACCCAGAAGGAGGTCTTCGCCCTGAGGTCTCTCACAGCGCCAGGAAAGAATGGTACATTTTCTGTATGAATACAATTAAGGTTCCACCAAAATTGCACAGTATTTCCAGCCATGCAATGTTATATGCTGAGTGAGAAGTTCTTTTACAGAGTTTCTAGGTGCAATCGCGATAACCTCCAACGGTTTGGAGGAACAAATCTTGTACAAGTTGGATCCTTATCATATTCTTCTTGGGATTGTTTTGGCATCTCATAGTTCAATTTCAGGAATAACTCCGCTAAGTGATGAATAGACAACTGTGAATTTTTCTTTTGGCCCCTAGAAAGAGGAAGGGGGCACATGCATCTAGATTTACTCGTTTCAACTACCGTATGTGTTCGGGAGTGCAGATTTTGGTTGCATGCATTTTGATCCCAGTAATAATAAGATAGATCATTATGGTCCGAGTATGGTACCTATGGTTAGCAAAATTATCGAATTCCATTTAAAAGGGTACATGAAAATTCTACAGAGCAAAAATTGGTGAAGACCTCAGACTTTGGTTGAGGTGTATAATATTATCCCAAATCTTGATACATGCATGAAATTCTCCTTTTGTTGCAAACCTTATATCTGTTAAACCAAAGAAACTGTATGAAGTGGCTTCTAGGCATTTGGAGGTGGCTCTTTTATTCCTCAGGCTTTTTCAGTTGAGCCTAAAAACATCAGGTGGGGGGGCACACACGTGTGCGTGTGTATGCATCTGTGTGGGTTTGCGAGATCATTTACTAGCTGTCACATGAAACTTCCTTAGCGCTGATACCTGAGCAAGAAGCATTAAATATACTAGGAGTTTACATTTTTGTTAAGGCTTTTAAAGAGGAGAATGCTATGGAACATGGCATCAGATCTATTATTTCCACCCTACTCGGCAAATCTTTTTGGATTTATTGTCAATCATGAGAATGATGGCTCTGCTTTAGTCCTGAGACTGGGTTTTATTGCAGATTTACGTACAAGGTAGTTATAGCAAAGATAATTGAGCCTTCTTGCTCGTCTACTTTGGCCAACAACAAAGTTGTGCCCTCCCACAGTTATTTGCAAACTTCGGGTTTTATTGCTCGTTTACTTATAGTAAAAGATAAGAGACTTCTTGCTCATCTACTTTGACCAACAACAGGGTTGTGCCTCCAGCAGTGATTTGTATACCTCGTTGGAGCTCAGTTAGTCCTTGCTGGCTTTCAACCTCTGGGAATAACCACAAGCTTAAGGTTCTTCCCGAGACTATCCCGGACCACAACACCTTGTTTTTGTTTTATTACCACAACCTAATATAACTTGGGGAGATTTCTCCGTGCAAATAATTCTCTTCAGTTAACACATAACTGATGGACGTTTGAGAAAATAATTTCAGACTGCTGGGCCTTGAGACTTGGTGGTCCTTGTGGAAAAGGTTGCTCACAAAAGTTGCTCATAAGCTGCATTATGTTAAAGTGCAGCTATGTGAGTGTTGGGACATGGTAGTAGTCCTATTGCAAGGTTGCTTTCAAGTTTATTCATGATCAGCATGCCCCTTTAGGTATGGAGGAGAAATAGTCATCTGAATCACACCTTAAATGATGAGGAACTACTTTGGAGACAGAAATCTAACATAAATTAGCTTAAGATAGGTCACCTCAATACCCCCTTTTCCATGCATCTAACAAGTCTAGACAATGAAGGAATAATCTTTAATGTCTTTTTTGTAATAGGTGCTGTTCATAATATTGATTATATTCATTTGTAGTGGGTATAGTATATTTTACAATTTATTATATAGTGTGTCTACAGACTTGTGCTGGATAAGGATGCACCAAGGTTTACTGTTCCAAAATTGTCAAGCTTCTTTTGGATACGTCAGTTGATGAAATCCAAAATATAGTGTTAAACTCGAAACAGCAAAAAACCCCAACCCCAAAGTTGTCTAGGATTTTGCTCTTTACAGTGTTGTTCCTTTGATTCCTATTCCATTGTAGGGTTAACAACTTAGACACAACGAACAAAACTCTTGTTGTGCTTCATTCCTTATAATAGGACTCCACAGCCAAAGCCAGGAACAATAGATCTAAATATGGCATATCTCCCTGTCAAAACCAAACTCCGCCCATGTAAGGAATTACTCTTGCATCGCCGGTTCCAATCCCGAATAAAACTTTGTCGCCGGTTCCATTATAGATATTATGAATATTTCATTAGAGAGTCCTCTCGTAGCGATTACCGTAGAGCCATAATACAGTAAAAAGGTAAGGAAGGGCTTCTACGTCATCGCCCACGTAGCACTAGAAGATATCATAAAAAAGATATTTTAAGTGGAGTTAGATAAAATAATTTAAAGAATTTCACAAAGAGAGATGATTTATTTGAGAGCATATCTAAATGGATATATGAGCAAAAAGTCATTAA
This sequence comes from Brasenia schreberi, assembly GCA_036023115.1. Lineage (NCBI taxonomy): Eukaryota > Viridiplantae > Streptophyta > Magnoliopsida > Nymphaeales > Cabombaceae > Brasenia > Brasenia schreberi. The sequence goes on along the minus strand of JAYKKT010000085.1, from coordinate 6,387,369 downwards.
GATATCAAGATATTCATAGAAACTATGGTTTTGAGGATTTAAATAAGGAAAGCAAGCAAATTTTAAATTTTGCTATGACACACGATCTCCTTATAGCCAATATTATTTCTAGAAAACGAGATAAATATTTATACAAAAGTAAGAATGGTTTGTCACAAACACAAATTAATTATTTTGTTATAAGAGAAAAGATAGATCGTGTTGTAAAGATTATAAGATAATTCTAAGAAAAAGCTTAACTATCAAATATTGACTTTTATTTATGGATTTATAAGTAAGGAAGTGGACAAAAAGGTCAAAAGTCTATAGAGTGACTTGGACCAAATGGTGAAACTTCAAAAATGAGAAAGAATGACTTGGACTAAATGGTGAAACTTCAAAAATGAGAAAGAAAATATATTTATACAAAAAGTTCTTTAAGAAGATGCTTAAAATTATATATGTATGCCCTTTAATACGTGAAATAATATGGTTAAGCATGTACTAAGTAAATCTAAAGGTTGCATATCTATACAAAAGAAATTTTGGTGGTACAATGAAGTAGAGAAAGATAAAATTAAAGCAAAGAGTACATAATACAAATTGCATTATGTCAACAAGACTAATAAAACTTTAGAAGCTTATAAGAAAGTAAAGAAAGAAGTGAAAAAAGTTGTTAGTGGAGTGAAAACCAAAACTTGGGAGAATTTATATAAAAAGTCCAATGCAAAAGAAGGTAAAAGAGTATTTTAGGATAGCTTGTCAATATGTAATAGAATGGTTGGGCCTTTAGGGCCAGCAATACCACCTGTGTGGGCCAGAAGGGCCAGTCTTTGCCTAACGGCTACACTACTAACTCTTGGGATCCCAACGGCTAGTAGTGTAGCCGTTGAGAGTTGTTGCTAACTTACTTTCCTTATCAAATGTAATAAGTCCTCTATAAATAGAGGATGTTGTGAATGAAATAAATAAAGTTTTTTTATGCTCATTTGACTTGTTTTGGTATTGTACCTATTCAGTTTGGCTTATGCACCAAATGTTTGGTGATTTTACTTGTGCAAGATCTTGTGTGATCCTTGGTGTTTGGCTTTGTGAACATTGTCTGCTATATCATAGTGTTATTTTTATATGGTATTAGAACTAGGACGGTTTGTTTAGAGTTGTATTGTGATTTGTGCCGATTATAGAAAGATTCTCAAAATTGGGCGTTGTTTGGCTATCTTAAAAAAATCAAGGTATTTTTCAAATTTCTTGTTATTGTTGAGAAAAATAAAAGAAAAAAGTGAGACATTTCATTGTTTATTGGTTTTAAACTCTTATCCAACTTGGGCATATACTATAAAAAATATTTTATCTCTAAAGATTATTTAGACTATATTGATTGTACGATTAAAGAGCCCAAATGAATATAAGAAGGGTTTGATTGAGAAATTCAAGCAAGAGTCAAAAAAGTGGGAAAGTATAATGCCAAAATTGCACGAATTATTGACTAAAATGTGGATGATAAACTTCATAGTAGAATTAGCATATTTGATAATGTCTTTGAAACTTAAAAATAACTTAGAAAAACTCATTCTTAAGACGATTTTTTCTTTCAAATAAGTTTGATGGAGAAGATGATAATGCTCAAACAAGGTTCCAAGAGCATTAGGGATTATCATAATTAGTTTTTTAATCTATGGAACCAACTTAGAAATTTTGATAAATTCAAAAAACTTCAAAGTATTATTTATAAGGGGATTACGATATGAATTTAATAATATAAGATCTAATTTGATATATAGAAAACCAAGACCCAAAAGCTATGAGATATTTATCGATTTAGTTATGGAAGAAACTAGATTGAAAAATTTAAGAGACAACAAGAAAGTGGTTTTTGACACATTTAGACCCAAAAATTATTTGAAGACATACAAACCTCCATGCATCAAAATAGTAAAAAAATGGATAATTCAAAGGTAATATAATGTCTTGGTCAAACAAGAGTATGATTTGTCATTATTGCAAAGAAAGTGGACAAATCAAGACCACATGTCCTCTTTTGTCGAGAAAGATTCAAAAAGTGGTTGCCATTAACAACAAAGAATAAGTGATACCTTCAAGAATCAAGGCATACATTGAATAAATATTCAAAGAGAAGGCAAGCATCTTCGGGTCAACATTATCAACTTCTTCCAAAGATAAAGATATGCCATGATTTTTAAATGCTAGTGCTTTTTTTAATATGACACATGAAATAAATTGTTAGATAAATTCATACAAGCATAAGTGTTTAAAGTTAATTGAACTAAGCTTGATGTTAAAGAAATTATTAACTTATAAATAATTTTTTTTAAATACCTCAAACATGTTTTATACCAAAATTAAACCTTAATCTTCTCTTGGTTTCTCAAATTGTGAGAATGGTTGCATTGTTACTTTCTCAACAAATGAGTGTGTGGTGCACAATCATCTATCAAAAAAGACACAAAGAAGGTGGTATTCACACCATGGATAATTTAATTATGTCAAATTTTAAAACATGTGGGATTACTTGATGAGTTTGGGCTTTGGCACAAAAGATTAAGGCATCTTAATGTAAGCAAAATGAACAATTATCCATGAATAAAGACTAATGAAAAGAATGATTTATTTACGAAGATTATTTTTTTGGCAAAACACATCATGCATCATTCGGCGAAAGAACCCTTATCACAAAAAGGCTTTCAAATTAGTGCACTCCGATGTTTGGGGATGCTCCCATAACCTCAAAATGAGGAGTGACCTATTATGTTATTTTTGTGGATAATTTCACTCGACACATTTGAATATATTTTTTAAAATATAAATCAGAAGTTTTTAAAAAGTTTTGATCTTTCACGATATGATCTTTGAAACTAATATCAAAATCTTAAGAACTGACTCTAGTGGTGAATATCTCTCAGGACTTCAAAAACTATCATGAAGAACATAAAATTTGGCATAAAAAAATCTTTTCCAAAACTATTAAACAAAATGGTTTAACCAAAAGAAAACATAGGCGTATTATTGAAAATACTAGAACTTTGTTGTTAGCAAGTAAAATTCTTAAATATTTGTGGGCTGAAGGTGCTTTAAGTTCCGTGTATTTGATAAATAGGATACCATAAACCAAACTAGAAAATTATTCTCTCGTTAAAAGGTCGGATTGATTATGAGAGACATTTGCTCCAGTGGCAAAAATGAATACGGTAAGAATCATCCTCTCCTTAGCGGCACACTTTGGTTGGGAGATGCATCAATTCGATGTTAAAAATGCTTTCCTACATGGAAGTTTGGAGGAGGAAGTATACATGGAGATTCCACCTGGATATGGTGCCATTAATGGTGGGAATAAGGTTTGTAGACTAAAAAAGGCATTGTATGGCCTCAAGCAGTCTCCCGTGCTTGGTTTGGAAGGTTCACTCGAGCTATGGTATCCTTGGGGTACAAACAAAGTCAAGGTGACCATACTCTCTTTATAAAACATTCTCGGGATAGCAAACTTACACTTGCTTTTGGTATATGTAGATGATATGATAAATGAAGGATTCGGGGTTCTCAATATATTTTTGGTATTGAGGTAGGTCATCATCCATAGGTTATCTTCTTCTTGGTAAATATGTTGTAGATATTCTTGGCGGAGCTAGACTTACCGATAATAAGATCAGAGATACCCATTGAGGTTAATGCAAAGCTTTCCTCACGGTTTACTCACGATCCTACTTATATCACATCATCAGTTTTAGAAATTGGTATACCTTACTATTACTATCCAGATATTGCATATGCTATCTACGTTGTTATTGGGCCGGGCTTTGTTGTTTCTCCTACATCAGCTCATTGGGTACCGTTTTCAGATTTTCGCGGATATCTTGATGTACAGTTCAGTCTTTTATTTCCATCAACCTCTTTCCTTGAGCTGCATACCGTGATGTCAATGGTGGCGCATCCTGTCAGATCGCAAGTCTCAGCACGTTTTATATTTTGGTGATCTCTTCTTATTTCTTGAAGAGAAGTAACAATCTATCGCTTTCTCAATCTTCAACCGGCCAGAATATAGTCATGACCACTACAACAATTGAGATATCATGGATCATTCAACTTCAAGCAAACATGAAGGTTGCTTTAGAGAAACCTACATAATTACTTTGTGACAACAAAAGCGTCATGTATATTGCTTCGAACAATACATTCTATGAACAAACTAAGCACATTGAGATTAACTGCCACTATATTTTGGAGGAATATTTGAAGAAAAAGTTGAACTTATGTTATGTTCATTTAGATATACAGTTAGTAGATTTTTTCACAAAATCTTTGTCATCCCCTAGATTTATGTTTTTGTTGGACAAACCTTTGGTATACATACCAAAAGTTTGAGGGGGTGGTGTTAAGATGTAATAGGATTGGTTGGGCCACTGCTGACTTCGAGGATTGGGCCAATGTGGCATAGTCATTGGGACAAGAATAGGTTCTCTAACAGCTAGTTAGATAGTCGTTAGACTCCATCAGCTATCTGGCTAGCCATTGGAGAGTCTATCTCCTCTCTCTATCTTATATAAAAATAACGAATTCATCTGTAAATTACATAAATCTTTTAGTTCAATAAAAATGCATCCATGATTCTTTACATGGTATCAAAGCTTGCGATGGGCGAGCAGCGACGGTACATCCATGATGGTGTGACTTGATCAATGATGGTCGAAAAAGGCGACAACCGATTGAATGATTTGGTGTTGGTGGTTCTCGATGATTCGATGAGGATGGTGACAATTGTGAGATTCTCTCCACTTAAGGTTGTGATTCCCCTACACTACGGTGCACTACAGAAAACAGCTCGGAAGATGTTCCCATCCACAATCAGCCTATTGGTGGAAGAAAAGTGTTGATTCATCGAAGAAAGATGGTGATGGCTTCGCATTAACGAAGGTGATGTGTGGATTGTTGGGCTTCATGGAGTTGGTGGAATGAGTTGGTGGTAAGCGGTGATGAGTGGTCGGAGCAAAGAGGTTTTAGAGGCGGTGGTGGTTAACGGTGAAGGCAGCTATGGTAAGATGGTGAAGATGGCCAAGGTTTATTTCTTCAGCCTTTTTATGAGAATTGGCATCTACATTCCCACCGCATCTTCACTCTCGACACAACTCAGTTTCTATAGTTGAAATCGACATCTATATTCCCCGAATGCACGAAGGTCGCAGAAGGAAACCTGATGGGAATTGAAATCGACATCTATGCTCCCACCCCAAAATGAAGCAAAGTCGAAGCAGTGACGCCCCATAGGGCATGATTGGACAGAGTCATTTCACGGCACCCTGTTGTCGAAGGGATGCCTCGCTTCCGATGGTTTCTTCATCGGATAATTAATGTTGGTGGCCAAGGGGATCTTGGCAGAGAGAGCTCAGCCAGTAAGTACGTTGCAACCAGTGTTGTCTGACGCGTATTGTATCGTGTATCGCTGGGCTCCACGATACGGGCGTATCGTATCGTATCGTACTTTAATATTAAAATAATGTAAAAATTAATTAAAAATTAATAAAAAATAAAAAAAATCAGGAAAAATCTGATAATTGCTTTAAATTCATATAATGTAAGTTTAGTACAGATTGAGCATTCAGCATTGAACAATTGCATCCAAATTTATATATTTTGAATCCAAAAAATAAAATACACACATAGTTTACACTTTACACTACAGTACACTACAGTTACATATAATGTTACATTTTACAAATTGTAATCAGGATCATCAACTAAATAATCTTCATCTTCTCCTTGTTGCAGATCCTCATCATCATCAGCCACGCCCACACCTTCTTCTTCAAAATCAAATTCTTTATCTCCATAATGTTGTTGCGCTCCTTCTAAATTAATCCAGGCAACGTCTTCTTCTGTTAGGAGGGCATTTTCTTCAGTGTCTTCCATAACCCAATCTTCTAATATATCAAAATTATCCAAACTTATTGGATCGAACTGACTTTCTTCTCTATTTACTTTTTTTAATTGCCTACGACACAAACAAAGATAAACAATTAGTAAGTAATATTAACAATTGAAAAATGAAGTTAAATAATATCGAATTGAAAATTTGAAAGTAATACAACATTACCTTTCACGAAGGCGCATGTTACAACGAATATAAACCAAATCATTAAGCCTTTTGTGTTCCAACCTGTTGCGCTTTTTTGTATGGATGTGTTCAAAAACACTCTAATTTCTTTCACAACCTGTTGCACTACAGGTTTGGCTTAAGACTCTAACTGCAAAATCTCTAAGGTTTGGACAATCACTTCCAAACCTGTTCCACCAAACATCTGTAAAAAAAATATAAACATTAGAGACATAATAATCCACAGTAATATAAGATGCAACTTAAATATGAAAATAAACAATGTACCTGGACGCATCGTAGAGCGGTTGCGAATTGCAACAGGCAAACCTATCAAGTGAAGAGCATTATCATATATCTCCATCTCTCAATGTATCGCATCTACTATGCTCTCATCAGGGACTAATCTGTCGATGCATTCAATGATTCCTCGATTAACCTCACCGTCCCTTTTGAAGGTTGCTGAATACCTCAATGATGGGTTTAGATAGTAGGCTGATGCATGAATAAGCTGATACAATTGTTTATTCCATCTACTATCAATTATTTTCCACACGGGCACATAATCTCTTTTTTTTTTCATTAAAGTTATTTATGATCGCTTCTTTTGCCCTGTCCATGGCTTCATAAAGGTAGCCCATAGATGGTTTCTCCTCGCTGTCAGCCAATCTCAAAACTTTCACTAAAGGACAAGTAATTTTCAATAATCTGATACATGCATTCCAAAATGAACTTCTAAAAACCGTTTCTACAATCTCATTTAACTTTCTGTTCCTTCTATTTTGTGGCAACTCTGCACATTGTTGCCACTCATCTGAGGAGAACATTCTCTTTAAAGCTTGCTTCTGTCTCACAATACTCTGTACAGATAAGAAGTTTGTTGCGAACCGAGTTACAGCTGTACGAAGAAGCTCTGCACCTTCTGTGTATCTCCTCATCATACACAAAACAAATGCATGGTTGTAAATGAATTTTGTAATATCTTGGCAACACTCAGTTATTGCCTTTATTTCATCCATCTCACCAATGTCCTCGAGGATGAGATCTAAACAATGGGCTGCACATGGTGTCCAGTAGAAAGTCCCATAAATATCAGCTAACTCCTTTCCAGCTGCTTTGTAGTTAGCTGCATTATCTGTAATCAATTGGACTACATTTTCTAGCCCAACCTCCTGTATAACCTTATTAAATTCCTCTCGTAGGATCTCTGTAGTGTGCCTCTCCTCTGACATATCTAGAGATCTCAAAAACATGAGTCTTTTAGGACAATATACAAGAAAGTTTAGCAATGTCCTTCCTCGCCTATCGATCCATCCATCTGCCATGATAGTGCATCCTGTTTCCTTCCACGATTATCTCAAAGTCGAACAGTATTGTTGCACTTTAATCACGGTCTGATCTAATATCTTCCCTCAACTTCTGATAAGAGGGCATCCTGTATCCTGGACCAATGTTAGCAATTGCATCTGCCATTGCTTGAAAATGAAAACTGTTTGCTGCATTAAATGGAATGCATGCATCATAAAACCATCTGCCCACTGCAAGGTCTGCTTGATCGTGCAGTTGTTCTGAAGCCATAACAGCACGAATTCCTGGCTGAGCACCAAGTGTAGTGGAAGGAGGAAAGAACGAATGTATGCTAGAAGAAGAAGCTCTTCCTCTACTTCTTCCTGAACTTCCTCTTCTACCACCTCCAAAGTCTTCAGCTGTAACCCTCTTTTCTCTGCTAGGTGCTCGCGAACTGCTACTACCAATATTTGTTCTAGCATCTGAAGGCAAACTATCATTGAATCCAACTCCAGTGGCAGTAGCATCATCAACTTCTTCACACATCTGAAAATCATCCTTTTGTTGTCTCCTTTCCTGTATGCTCTCAATCATCTGTAAGCATTGCCATTTAATACCTTCTGGCACACTTCTAACTCTGCCTGTGTATGGAGCAACTTCTTTCCTGGTTTCTGCTAGGTGGTGTTTCAACCTTGAAATTCCACCACTAACGACCTTTTCACAAAATAAACATATGATTTTTAACCTTGAACCCTCAACTGGTATACCCCACTGCCATGCTGGATCATCAGACTTTGAATGAGAGTCTCTACCACCCCTTCCTGCCATCTCAATGGAGTACTTTAATTCAAACAAAAACCTGAAAAATAAAAGCACTTCGTAAATCCCCCAATCTTCAAATAACACTCAAATCGAGTGTCTCCCACTTCATGAATGCAATAAAAATCGCATAAACACACTTAATAACTTCATATTTTGTCATTAAAAAAAATGAAATAACACAAAAAACAATAAATATAAAGGAAAAAAATGGAAAAAACATTAAAAATATACTTAAATTCGAGTTTGGAGGCTTGGACGGAGACCGTAGGACACGATTTTAGAGCTTTGAACACGAAGGAGGCGAAAATCGACTCTTAGGGAGTTTGAAGAATCCAAAAGGAGAGAGGAAACCCGCGAAAAATCGCGGGTTTCTCTTGGGCCGGGACCCTTATCTCAGGGCATATCGCCCGTATTGTACGATACGGGCGATACGCGTGTGATACGCCCACACCTGTGATACGGGGCCCCGTATCGTATCGTGGTGCACACGATACGATACATACGGACAACACTGGTTGCAACTACCTTAATCTCTCTCTCTCACACACACATCTCATATCACCTCCGTCATTCGTTTTTGTTTTTCTTGCCACGAACCGACAAGAGGTACATTTTTTGGCTCTGGATTCCCTTCCTTCTAATCTTTCTGCCACTCATGCGATGTTGAGGTAAATAAAGAAGAATCAAAAGGGGAAGAAGGTGAGCTATCTACGACAACGTTCAAAATGGGAGAAAATGTTGTTGCCTCCATGATCAGGAAGAACGAGGAGTGTTCGTCAAGGGGTGGCTCGTCAGCCCCAACTTATGTTGTGAATCTAGCAAAGGTTTCGTTAAAGAGGAGGAAGATTAAGGAGTAGGAAGGAGTAGGCAGGATGGTTGGTTTGGATTTGAGGGACTCATCACCCGAGATCCAGACCTGAATTCTGGCTTAGCTACGTTGTTGTTGATCGCCATGAACAACCAGGGAAGGGTTGTTCTTTGTTAATGAATGTTGAAGATAGTGTTCTTTGTGTTAGTTTTATAATTTCTGATGTTTTTAGGTATTATTGTACTTGCTCAATACTAAAAGTATTTTGGTAATTTTTTTGTACTAATGGTATTTTGGTCAATTTTCGTTTTATAGCTCCTTATATAAGGGCTGGTAGGTTGTATTAGGATTTGAGGCAATGTGTAAGAAAGAGAGAGAAAGAGGGGGGGGCCTCCAGTGGAGGTCTGCCCCTTTCTTTCAATCTCTCGTGTTTCCTCCTTAATATTAATCATATTTTGTGTTTTAATCTTCTGCGATTCTACTCTGAATTTCAACATGGTATCAGAGCATAAATCCTCAAGCATCGACTGAAATCAAGAAGGGAGAGTGAAATCAAATCGTGCACAGTGAAGACTCTGTTCAAAATTTTTTAAGGTGTGTTTGTTTCTTATTATTTGAGATTGAATATTCAGTGGTTTGCAGATTGCATTGTGAAGAAAGAAAGCATTGATTTAGAGCCTTGCCTTACATATACTTTAGCACTAGAATCGACTGAACGCACCATTACTATTAGTTCTGCTACATCAGTATCCTGAATCGTGTATGTCAAAGGAATATACACATTGAGAAAAATGTGTATTCACAAGCTTTGGGTGCTTCAACTAGTTGTAGCTATTGTGTTGATTGGTGAGGCTAACTGGATTTTATGTTGCTGATAGACTCAATGACATTGACAATGAAGCCCTAAGTATTCTCAACATGTGTTATAACCGTGCAAAAGAGATCTTGCTGAGAAACAGAGAACTTATGGATGTTGTAGTTTATGAACTTATTCAGAAGAAAAGTCTCACCAAGGAAGAGTTCTTTTCTCTAGTTGAAGAAAAAGGTCACCTTGAAGATCCAAAGCCCAGCATAATTGAAATTAGAAACACTAAGCGTGCACAGTTTCAAGAGATGATGATGGCAAAAGTAAGGGAGCGCAGGTAGCATTGCAAATGATATTGTTATTCGTCTGGTTGATCCCAAAGTGCAGCGCCCATGGGTTGATTATACAGGCATAAGAGGTTGAGTTCTTGAGGAAAGTGTATGGTGATACAATGGGAATATCGTTAAAATGTAATGCTCTTTTGGCACGATTAAGGAAATGTCGAATCAGTGGTTCTCAGATATTATTCAGCAGTGATGAGGTGGTGATAAAGATTACAGAGTACAGATTGATGATATCGAAGAAGAAGTAAAGAGGAGGAAGATGAAAAGCATGAGAAGTTTAAATTGGCAGAAATTACCTGCATTCATTGACTGCACGAATTGGAAAGGGGCAAATTAAGTGCATTTATTACTCTTCATATTAAAGCAATGAGGATTGAATTAAGTGCAGTAATAGACTGGCGGCTGCAGTAATATATTGGAAAGGTGGTTGCATTCACTGTACTCTTTGTATTTTCAAGAAAAGAAGGGAATCTGAGATGGTTGCATTTATTACATATGGCGGCTGGAATTAAGTGCATATGGTGGCTGCACTTATGAGAATGTGGGCTGATTTAACTGCCTGCAGTTATTGAAAGATGGACTGCATTTATGGATGGTGGTTGCACACTAACAAGAGAAAAAGAGAGAGATTCGAAGGCATGGATATTGACAGTCTGGAAGAAATGGACCCTGACAGTTATCTATTGGAATCTGATGATTGTGTTCAGTATTTAATGAAATCGGTTTGCATTCTAACCATATCAGGCTCTATCTACTGCTTAGAGGAAACACTGAGCACACTTGACTATGCACACCGTGCTCAGAACATTAAGAATAAGCCAGAGATTAATCAGAAAATGATGAAATCAGCAATGATCAAGGACTTGTATAGTGAAATTGACCGCCTTAAACAAGAGGTATATGCTGCAAGAGAGAAGAATGAGATGCTAAAAAGAAGGCAATGACTGAATACAGTGCATGGAACTTGACTTAGAAGCATATGATGATGCAGAAGCAGCAGATGGTGATAGAGACATAGAAGGTTGTGAAGATTCAGGAACTCACGTTAATGAAGATTTACAAGAAACTTCCGTGAAGAATCAAATGCCTGAAGACTTGGAGGATGACTATGGAATATTTGAGCTCAGAGTTATACATCGAAGAAATTCTAATTGAATAAGGACATACCAATAACTTTAAATACGGTTATAGCTGGTTGATATTATGTGATTGATAACAGGAGTAGATGTCTACTTAAAAAACATATTTTGATCAGAGTTTAGATGAGATTAAATTTCTGAAGTGGGTCAACAGATGTGACCCTACTGACAGGCATCATATAGTGCGCCTTTATGATTATTTCTATTATCAAGAGCATCTTTTCATTGTCTGTGAACTGCTGAAGGATTATATTAATGCCACCCCTTACGGATGAAGATAAAAGCGAAGTGGATGAATGAAGTGATGCAATTACGTATGCCTTAGTGAGATTACGGCAGGTAGTGTAAATCTCACTGATTTGTCATCATCTGAAGATTAAGAATACTCAGCTCCAGCAGAAGTGGAACTACAAAATTTCTTGCCGCATTAGTGTTGGATTCAGATTTTTGAAGTTGATTGCGGGCAGTGGAGAGAACCACATTCAAGTTCTTGAAAACGGATATTAGCTTAATGATGTTGAGAGGGCAAAGAAGGTTTTAGAGCAGGAAGAATATTTTGATCCTAAATTGGTAGATGAAGAGCGCAAGATCTTGAGATCCAAACCATTCTATCGGATCCTATTATGCGATAGGTGCTGATTGATTTCCAAGAGAATCCAAAGGCAGCGCAGGAGCACTTGAAGAACCCCCAGGTGATGCACAAGATACAGAAGCTTGTGAGTGGAGGCATCGTTCAAATGCAGTTATGTTACAATGGGTTCGAGAACTGAAGCTAGAGGTGCACGTAATGCACTCGACAAATCTGATCTTGGTTGATGTGAATTGTGTGTGAGATTCATACCTGATACAACTCCCAGAAAAAGGAATCTGCCAAGAAGAACTGTTGATCAGGGTTAAGATTGTACCCATGTACGGATCCTAGATGAAATGGGTGAAAAAGAGCATGTTGACTATTTGATGGAATGAGAGATGTTTACCTGCACGAGAAGTGTTCGATGAGATACTCAAGTAGAGATATTTGCTTGCATATCAAGTGTTTGAAGAAAGATTTAAGAGAACTAGAAAATTCTTGTGAAGTTTGCAGTCATGAGAACTACTAAAATGAGTGTTGCAGCCAAAGTAGTTGCTTATGTTATTGTTACAGCCAGGATGGCTGAGTTGTTGAGATAATATTGTGTTCCAGTCAAGATTGCTGAGTTGTGTTACAGTCAGGATAGCTGATTTGATGTTGTTACAGCCAGGATGGCTTATTTGATGATGTTACAGCCAGGATGGCTGATTTGATGTTGTTACAGTTAGGATGGCTGATTTGATGTTGTTACAGTTAGGATGGTTGATTTGATGATGTTATAGCTAGGATGGTTGATTTGATGTTGTTACAGTCAGAATGGCTGATTTGATGTTGTTACAGTCAGGATGGTTGATTTGATGTTGTTACAGCCAAGATGGCTGATTTGATGATGTTACAGCCAGGATGGCTCAGTTGTTGTTAGAGTCATGAAGGCTGAGTTTATGTTGGTACAGACAGAAAGACTAAGTTGAAGATATTTTTCAGCCAAAGAAGCTGGTGATTATCAGATCAGTGATGAAAACAGATGAAAAATGTTGCAAACAGATATGAAGATTTTTGGCAAGTTTGGAGTTCGAAGTATCTCACTCCCAACTTGAGGGGGGTGTTGAAGATAGTGTTCTTTGTGTTAGTTTTATAATTTCTGATGTTTTTAGGTATTATTGTACTTGCCCGAAATACTAGGGGCATTTTGGTAATTTTTTGTACTAAGGGTATTTTGGTTAATTGTTGTTTTACAGCTCCTTATATAAGGGCTGGTAGGTTGTATTAGGATTTGAGGTAGTGTGTAAGAAAGAGAGAAAAAGAGGGGGGCGGCCTCCAGTAGAGGTCCGCCCCTTTCCTTCATTCCCTCGTGTTTCCTCTTTAATATTAATTATATTTCGTGCTTTAATCTTCTGCGATTCTACTTTGAATTTCAACAATGAATTGATTGTTGAAGGGCTTAGTTGATAGTAGTTGTCTCGTGGTGTATGAGAACAACAAAAGGTTATAATTGCGATTGTTGTTGGATTGTTGGAGCTTGGGCCAGAAGGAAGAAAGTCCATATTCATAGATGTGGATGGGTGTCGTCTGTGACTTTATGAGTTAGGGCAGTTTTGAGAGTATTATTTATAAGGATTCCATTCACAAAGAAAGGTGTTCTGGTTTTTCCTGTTGAATTTGAGTTGGAGTTGATCCAGGTGTGCTCTTTCCAAGTTGTTTACTTTTAACATTTATTGGATCAATTGTTTAGTGTCTTGTTTAGAAGAAAAATGTGTTTGTTGTTTGTTAGACAATAAGTTGAATATCTTTGTATGAGTAAGATCTGTATTGTAGTTATATGTCACTTTTGTTGGCCTTTTATTGAAGATCTTTGTGTTAAAGTGTTTCGTGTTGTTGGCTATTAGTTGGAGATTAGTCGATGTTTGAAGATCACTTACTGTTCTTTGATAATTTGTGATCTTGATAACTTTGAAGTTGCATTTTTATGTGATTAAGATCTCTGTGTTGTGGTTATATGTCATATTTATTGGCCTTTTATTGAATATCTTTATGATTAATGTGTTTCATGTTGTTGGTTATTGATTGGAGAGTTAATATTGAAAATACACTTATTGTTATCTTGATAACCTTGTGCTTGATACAAGCATTTGAAAATAATGCATCAAAAGAGTTTTGCCTTGAGTATTGATTATTCATTTGCTATATTTTCAGCATTTTATGCAAATGATAAAAATTACATTAAAGGAATTCTTATTTTTTAAGACACATTTTATATTGAAAAGATTCTTAGAAAATATTAAGTTGATTATAAATCTTTTCATATATATTTAAAATATTTTTTGATCATCTTGATGGATTATTTTATCCTTCAAATCATAGAATCACGTTTGAGATTGTGAATTATTTAAGGGCCTTGGCATTTAGTGATTTGGATGGTTTGAGATTAGCCTTAAAACTTGTTTGATTAGGATGGTTTGATCATCTTGGTTTGATTAGGATGGTTTGAGCTTTATAGGCAAAGTGGCAGTCGACTGTCTCTATGCAGTCGTCGTTCTGTTCTCTTTCTTTCTCATTAAAAATCGTTCTCTACTGATAGGGTTTCACTCCCTTAAATATCAGCAATACAATAAACTAATTTGCTTAAATGCACTAATGATGCTTATTTAAAACTACCTTTAAAAACATAAAACAGAAGTTAAAAAAGGATAAAACAGAATTAACATAAATGAAGAATGACAAAAATTGTCTCATAACTGTCCCATTTGCATGTCGTCCATTCTCATCTCTTGGTGCATTTGACTTATTTATAAGCTTCAACACTCCCTCTCAAGTCTAGACTTGAAAATGTCCTCCATGCATAAGTTGCTTGCTTACAAAGATACTATCAAACCCGACTTTTAGTAGTCCTCAATTAGAATGTTCCATACTATTTTGTCATAGTGGACACAAACAGACGTATATACGATGTCCCTCTTTTCTATCTTCTCCGATGAAGTGATTAGTCAACTTCCACATGTTTTGTTCTATCATGTAAGACCTGGATTGTCGAGCAATGGAGATTTCAAAACTTGTTGTCACAATACAGCTTTGGATTGGTGGAGAATTATAGGTTCATCAATTAAATTCCCGATAGAATTTAATTCAACTCACAATACTACATTCCACGAGTCATTGCTCTTAAATTCAGTTTTTGCACTACTTTGCCAAACATTTTGTATTCTTGCTTTTCCAACTAGACGTATTTCTTCCAACAACACATGCAATAGCTCGAAGTTGATTCTCGGTCCGATGCTACAGCACTCCCACTTTCAATCTCGCATCAAATAGGTAGGCCTTCCAACTGTAAGTGTCCATTGTATGCCTTTTTAAAGAGAAGTCCTCTTCCGGGGATTCCTTCAAATACTTTAGGATCCTATTTATTGGCATCGAGTGTGTCTGGGTCTCGGGGTGAATGCATAAATGTAATTTTATCATACCTTCACAACAAATGCTATGTCCCATTTGCAAGGTTACGTGATAAATAGATTAACCTCCGACTCGCCGTTAGATACCTTCCCTTTCGTTCTACTACATCCTCACAGTTTGGCCTGTTGAGTAATTTGATGTTGGTCCTCGCAATCAGGTGTGTCTCAATAGCAACTTACATCCCAACAAACTGTTTCTTTTAAAAGATCCACAAAGGTAGCATCCTGCCGATTAACAAATATACACCTTCTTGACTCGCAACGAACTCAATTCCAAGAAAGTATTTCAATGGATTCATAATATCATCTACATACACAATCGAATTATAATTTTGCCATCTATTGAGTGTTTGTAGAATAATGTGTGATCACCACTTGGCTTTAAGTATAGCCAAGGTGTTTTACCACTATTCCAAAATGCTCAAACCATGCTCTTGCTTTGAATTTTACAGTATACACCCATTTACAATTGACTGTTTTTCTTTCTGGCGGTAGATCACTGACCTCCCATGTCTGATTCTTTTCAAGTGCCTGAAGTTCAGATTTTATAGCTTCTACCCAGTGTTTTTGCTATGATGCTTCAACAAAATTCTTTAAAACTTGATATAATTCAGCCTTTAACACAAAGTTCTGATAATTGGGTGATAACTGATCATAAGAAATAAATTGTGAAATCGGATACTTACCACACAATCTTTTTCCTTTTCGAAGAGCTATGGGAACATCCAAATCATCACTGCCTCTTCTTCGAATGTTTCAATTGAATATGAGGAAGGTTCTCCCCCTGTTCGTGGTGTCTATAGAATTGACATAATTATATTTCTCTCTCTTTTTATACACTTGCATCTCCTTTTCTTCTTGACGTTGATCATTTTGTGCAACTGAATAATCTTCATTTGCTTTATCACTAGTGATATTAATCGGAAGAACAATCTCTTCAATGGTAGAGTTTGATAAGTCGGTAGAATTTTTGAAGGAATAAGTTTCAAAGAATGTTACATCTATGGAGATATATTTTCTATGAGAATTAGTGTCATAGCAAACATATCCCTTTTTGTAAGAATATCTAATAAAGATACATTTGACAGCCCTCGGATCGAATTTATCTCGAAATTGACTATGAACATGAACATAACAAACACATCCAAACACTCTAGGAATAAGATGAAATGGATTAGTTTCAGGCTTGATTATGTTAAATGGGGATTTTCCACCAAGAACCACAGAAGGAAGTCTATTCATGAGATACTCTGTTGTAAGTATAGCTTCATGCTAAAAATATTTAGGAACACTATGTTCAAGGAGGAGAGTTCGTGTGATTTCCAAAATGTGTATTTTTTCTTTTAGCAATTTCATTTTGTTGTGGAGTATACACACAGGAAGTGATGAAGAATGCCATGACTTTGGAGATATGATTCCAATGTAGAATTGCAAAATTCACCACCATTATCAGATCTAAGGGTTTTAATAATGTACCCAAATTGATTCTTAATGAGACTGTGAACCATAGGGAAAATAGATGATATTTCTGATTTGGATTTCATAAAATAAACAAAGGTAAATCTGGAATAGTCATCAATGAAAGTAACAAAGTATTTAAAATTTCCTAAGGAAAGTGTCCAAAATGGACCCCATACATAAGAATAAATTAACTCAAATTGAACTGGTGACTTAGAATCACTATTAGGAAATGAGGCTCTATGATGTTTAGCCCTATGACATACATCACACTAAATAACTAAATCCCTTGGGATTACAAAAGGGACAAACTCATGAATTTTAGACACAGGTAAATGACCTAACCGACTATGCCAAAGTCTTATTTCTTGTTCTGCAGAAGTAGCTGCTAATGCTCTTCTTTATATTGCAATATGTGGTCCGGAAAGTAGATTCACCACGTCCAAAGGTTCTTCTCGTCCTCAGATCTTGAAAAACACAATCAAATGGAGAAAACGTGATTGAACAATTCATATCTCTAACCAATGAACTTACAGAAAGTAAATTTACTGAAAATTTAGGAATGTATCACTAAGTTAATAAGATTTTTCCCTTCAATTACTCCATTTCCTTCCATTGGGATCAAGGAATCATTTGCCACCTTTACATTATGAGGTGTTAGAGTAACTTCATATTTTATAAAGTTAGATTTATCTCCTACCATATGATGGGTGAGTCAATTACCTAGTAATTGGAATATATAGAATTTTTCCCAGAGAAGTTACCACTGATATTGTAGGAAGTAGGCGGGCTCATTTCAATTTTTGATGAAGAGGTTGAAGGTTGGTCACGAAGTCGTATTTCTATTTCTCCAAGTTGCCTCTTCAATTCAGCTATTTCATCTATAGGACTTGGTTCTGCTTTTTCTTTCTGATGTAGTCGTCACATGACTGTCATAATTCTTATACTCCATAGGTTTTCCAATAATTTCCCAGCAATGTTCTCGTGTGTATCTTATGTTCCCACAATGAGTACATTGTAGCTTGTTTTTATCTTCATAATTTGGAAATCTTCCTCTTCCACAGCCTCTCACTAAATCTCTACCTCTCTGATAATTCATCTTACCTCTACCAGCAAATGCAATTTTTTCAGCTTGAGTTTGTTCTCATTTCTCTAAGTTTTTCCGATCTTCCTCTCTTAATAAGAGAGAATAAACTGTTCCTAGTGATGGCAGATCTTTCTTGTTGAGAATATTCAACTTGATTGATTCATATTTAGGTAAGATTCTCCAGAGTAAATCAAATACTTTTCGAATGCCACATTATGTTGTTCTCTCTTTTACATAGTGACTGCACTTGTTTTCTACAAAATATCTTTGTTCGTTCCATAATTCCCGTAATTCTCCGTAATACTCACTAACTGATCTAGTTCATTGATGACATCTCCTTATTTTCTCAATTATCTCATACTCTTTAACGAATATGCTTCTTCGTCTCGAATATGCTTCTTCAACTGCTGTCTAAATTTTTGCAGTCGATTCCATATACATAAAAGTTTTGCTAATAGGTTGATTCATTGATTAAAGAAGCCAGGAGCTTACCAAGGCATCATCCTTGGACCATCTCTCAAAATATGCATTGTCTTCATCTAGTTGTGGCTGACTTTGTTTAATAACTGATAGCTTTCCTCGAGCACGTAGGACCAGCTCAATTAATCTTTTTCATTCTCTGTAATTTCTTCCTTCTAAACTAATATTTGTGATTTGAAATGGTTCTAGTTTCTGTTCATTACTACCTGTGGCTGATTGTTGTTCCTCTTTCATCCTTCTTTCCATTATTTGTATATGTTGAATATGTGTAATAATATGAATATGTTTTTCTGTGACACAAAAATATTCAGCAGTTCCCAACAGATTGTGTACCAATTGTTACTTCAACAGGTTGTAGCTTGATGTATATAAGATGCAGTTTATGTCACACAACACAGTATGTGTTCAGATCATTTAACACACAACAAATGCAGTTTGTGGTCAGATTGATACCTTAACACGTGACAGATTCATATTAGTACCTCAATACGCAGCAGATTCTTCATCGATGATATCTGTTATCCAATAAAATATTGGTTTATGTGCTCTGATTTTGCATTGATATCTACTGTACCTCAATAAGCAGCAGCTTTGTTCAGATTCTTCATTGATATAATGGAATACGTGGTGTTTCTCCAACTGCATACCAACAGGATGCTTGATTATATTTCAATATAGATTCCTCACTAGATAAGACTATTTTTGTGTTTCTTCAACAGAATATTTGATGATGTTTCAACACAGATTCTTCACCAGATACAACCCTTTTTGTTAAGGAAAAAAACTCTGATACCATGTGTAATAAGAAACAATATACTACAAAAGTATTTGAGATTGAACTTAGTTGAGAATGGCAAAGTGGCAGTCGGCTTTCTTTGTGCAGTCGTCACCCAATTCTCTTTCTTTCTCATTAAAAATCGTTCTTTGCTGATAGGGTTTCACTCCCTTAAATATCAGCAATACAATAAACTAATTTACCTAAATGTCATTCATGAGGCTTATTTAAAACTACCTTTAAAAACATAAAGCAGAAGTTAAAAAATGGTAAAACAAAATTAACATAAATGAAGAATGACAAAAACTGTCCCATTTGCATGTCGTCCACTGTGCATTTGACCCATTTATAAGTTTCAACACAATGATGTAGGTAACTCCGCCCATTTAAGGTATAACCCTTGCATTGTCGGTCCCAAGCCCGGATAAAGGAGGAGGGTTGTGTTAGGCTTCCGACAGCCAGCGTAAAACTTCGTTGGATTTTTATAACATGGATTACAAAAATTATGAGCATTGTTTTGCAGCGTCCCCGCCTAGCGACGTGCTGCAGAGCTCGAATGTAGTAAGAAGTAAGCAAGAGCCACTACATTTTTGCCCGAATGTAGTGAATCAATTGCAGAAAGGGTTCCCACATCATGGATGGGTGTGGATAAAGAAGTTAGTCCCGCTACATTATCGCCTAAATGTAGTGAAAATTTTTCAGAGAGGGTCTCCGCATTTTGATTATGGACGGATGCGAGAGGTAAGGAAGTTAGTCTAATATAATAAGATTCGTATTGGTTCTTGGAATATCGGAACATTATCGGGTAAGCTAATGGAGGTGGTAGATACTATGATTCGGAGAAAGATTCATATTCTATGTTTACAAGAGACAAAATGAGTTGGAGAAAAAGCAAAGGAGATAGAGGATACAGGTTTTAAATTATGGTACTCACGTAAAGAAAAGGCTCGAAACGGAGTTGGTATTATCATAAATAAAGATTTAAAGGAGAGTGTAGTAGACATAAAACGATATGGTGACCGAATCATCACGTTGAAATTAGTGTTAGGAGCAGAGGTTTTGAATATAGTTTGTGCTTACGCACCCCAAGTAGGACTAGAAGATAGTATAAAGACAGTTTTTTGGGAAGAGTTAGATAATGTGTTTCAAAAGATTCCACAAAGGGAGATGATTTGTTTAGGAGGAGATTTAAATGGACATGTCGGTAAAGAGGCATCAGGATATCAAGGGATTCATGGAAACTTTGGTTTTGGGGATATAAATGAGAAAGGTAGGGAGATTTTAAATTTCACTATGTTATTTAATATCTTTATAGTCAATACAATCTTCAAAAAACGAGATGAACATTTAATTAAGAGTGGCTTATCACAAACACAAATTGATTACTTTATTTATAGAAAAAAAGATAGAGTGCGTTGTAAAGATTGTAAGGTAATTCTTGGAGAAAGAATAACCACCCAACATCGACTTTTAGTTATGTATTTACAAATAAAAAAATGGACAAAGAAGAAAAGAGTGCATCGAGCTATTCGGACTAAATGGTGGAACCTCAAAAGCAAGAAAGAATATATATTTAAACAGAAAGTCCTTCAAGGAGATGTTTGGAATTATGTTGGCACACCCTGTGACATGTGAAACAATATGACTATACATATTAGGAAAGTGGCGAAAGATGTGTTAGGGGTATCTAAGGGAGGTGTACCGGCACAAAAAGAAGCTTGGTGGTGGAGTGAAGTAGTACAAAATAAAATCAAGGCAAAGAGGGCATGTTACAAATTACATTATGCTAAGAAAACTAGTGAAACTTTAGAAGCTTATAAGAAAGCAAAGAAGGAAGCGAAAAAGGCCGTTAGTGAAGCAAAAGCTAAGATTTGGGAGGACTTATATAAAAAACTCAACTCAAAAGAGGATGAAAGAGATATTTTTAGGATAGTTAGGGCTAGAGATAAGAAAACTAAAGATCTTAATTATGTTAGATGCATAAAAGACGAGGATGAAAAAATTCTAGTGGCAAATGATGATATAAGAAATAGATGGAAAAACTATTTTTATAATCTTTTTAATGAAAATAAAGATGTTAGTATTAGTTTAGGATATTTAGCCAAGTCAGAAAAGTATATAAACCACAATTTCTACCGACGTATTCAAAAGAATGAAGTCAAAGAGGCTCTTAAACATATGAAGGGTGATAAATCGGTAGTACAAGATAATATTCCTATAGAAGTTTGGAAAATACTAGGAGAAATAGGAATCACTTCTCATAAGACTATTTAATGAAATATGGAAAAACCAAAAGATGCCCGAGGAATGGAGAGCAAGTACAGTTATACCCATATATAAGAACAAGGGAGACATTCAAAATTGTGCGAATTATCGAGGTATCAAGTTAATGAGTCATACTATGAAATTATGAGAAAGAATTATCAAACGTAGGTTAAGACAAATATCAAGTACAATAGAGAACCAATTTGGATTCATGCCAGACAGATCTACTATTGAAGCGATTCACCTTTTGAGACGTCTTATGGAACATTTTAGAGCAAAAAAGAAAGACCTTCACATGATATTTATTGATATAGAAAAAGCTTATGATAGGGTACTGAGAGAGGTTCTTTAGAGAACTTTGGAAAAAAGAGGTATCCCATTGACATATATTAACCTTATAAGAGACATGTATGATGGTGCAAAAACCTGTGTGAGGACTCATGAAGGAACGACAGACTTCTTTTAAGTTAATATTGGGTTACATCAATGATCAACTTTAAGTCCATACTTATTTATAATGGTGATGGATGAGTTAACAAAACATATTCAAGATGAAGTACCTTGGTGTATGTTATTTGCAGATGACATTATATTAGTGGAGAAGTCTAAGGAAAAAGTTAATAGAAAATTGGAACTATGGAGAGAAACATTAGAAAGCAAAGGCCTCCGACTTAGTAGAACAAAGACAGAATATATGGAACGTAAGTTTGATCATTTGGTTACTTCAAAGGACATAGAAATTAAAATTGGCACACATTGCATTCCCCAAAAGGAAAGTTTTAAATACCTAAGGTCAATTTTTGAGAGTGATTGAAGAATTGATGGAGAATTTACACATAGAATTAATGCTGGTTGGTTAAAATAGAGAGGAGCATCAGGTATTCTTTGTGATAAGAAGATACCTTTTAACTAATATTATAGAGCAACAATTAGGCCTGCCATGTTTTATGGTTCTGAGTGTTGGGCAGTTAATCATCAACATGTACAAAATTTGTGATAGAAATGAAGATGTTGAGATAAATGAGTGGTCATACAAGAAAAGACCGTATACATAATGAGGTTATTAGAAACAATTTAGGAGTGGCACCAATAGAGGATAAAATGAGAGAACACCGTTTAAGATGGTTTGGACATAGAAAGAAGATAAAAAAAAGAACCTTTAAGAAGGTTAGAAAAACTAAATTTGGAAAGTATTAAAAGAGGTAGAGGACGACCATAAAAGTGTTGGAAAGAAACAATAAAGAATGATCTAGCTTATTGGGAGTTAACTGCTAACATGGCACATGATAGGGATTTGTGGAAACAAAGAATCCATGTAGCCGACCCCGTCTAGTATGGGAAAAGGCTTAGTTGTTGTTGTTGTTGCAACACAATGATGTAGGTGAGAAAGGTTGTGCTCTTTGAAGAACTACAGTCTTCACTTGTTAGTGATCTTCACACATTAGAAGTTGGGATAATTATGGTTAACAAATTGGTGCTCACGAAGTTATGTCTCTTTCCAACCTTACTAATGTCGGCTTGAAGTATAATAATATGGGGTTCCATGAGATGTGAAGATTGTAGTAACTTCAACTATAGTTATGGCAGAATTCATATTATTTAGAAAATATGTCTCCTGCTCAAATATTAAAAGTTGAACTCCTATAGCATTGATGTGGAAGACAACACCGATTAATTTGCTCTCCTTGGTTGCCTTGATGCATTCTCTTAATCCTCCTAAATGGTTCTACAAAATTGGCACTCTCATATTCATGTTTTTCTTTGTTAGACAAACTTTCCATATACACATTATAGGTTTGAGGAGGGTATTAAGATGTAATAGGATTGTTTGGGCCAATAGGGCTCAACCTCGTTGACTTCGAGGACTGGGACAATGAGTCTCTCTCCTCTCTCTATCTTGTATAAAAATGGCAGATTCTTTAGTAAATTACATAAATTTTTTAATTCAATAAAAATGCATATAAGATGGTTGGGCCTTTAGGGCCCAATAGGCCCATTGCACGGGCCAACATGGACTAGCCCTCATACACTACTAGCCATTGGAAACCAGTAGTGTAAACGTTGAGAACAACAACTCTAACTCTATCTCTCTCTTCTCACTAGGATGTGGTTATGTGAATAAATTAGAGTTTTTTGTACTGACTTAACTTGTTTAATATTATACTTATTTGGTTTATCTTATGCACCAAGTGTTTGGTGATTTGACTTATTGAAGATCTTGTGAGGTCATTTATGTCATTGGTGAGATTGGAGTGTTACTTTCATAAAAACAAGTATCAAATAGAACAAAGAACCAATTTGGATTCACGCCAAGGAGATTTGGTGTCGAGGTTATTCACTTATTGAGACGTCTTATGAAACATTTTAGAGAAAAAAATCCTTATATCGTATTATTGATTTAGAAAAACTTACAATAGGTGTTAATAGATAATGTTGGAGAACCTTAGAAAAGAGAGGTATGTCACTAACATACAGTCTTATAAGAAACATATACAATGTTACACAAACATGTATGAGGATCTATGAAGAAATAATAGATTTCTTTGAAGATAATATTGGATTCCATCAAGGATCACCTTTAAGTTCATATTTATTTATATTGGTCATAAACATATTCAAGATGAAGTACCTTTGTACATCATTCACACATAACATTGTGTTAGTAGATAAATTAAAAAAAAGTTAATAGAAAATTAAAACTACGAAATAAAAAATTTGAAAGTAAAGGCTTTCGACTTAATAGAACAAAGACCGAATATATAAAATGCAAGTTTGATCATTTGGTTACTTCAGATGATAGTTAAGATTGACACATATTATATCCCTTACAAGGAATGTTTTAAATACCTAGGATGAGCTTTTTGAACAATCGAAAAATTGATGGAGATATTATTCATAGAATTAATGAAAGTTGGTTAAAATAAAGAGGTACATCATGTATTCTATGTGAAAAGAATATAACATTAAAGTTGAAAGGTAAATATCATAGAACAACAATTAGACCCATTATGTTTTATGGTTATGAGTGTTGTACAATTAATGATCAATGTGACAATATATACAAAAGATGTTCGTGACATAAATGAAGATGATGAGATAGATGAATGATTACACAATGAAAGGCTATATACATAACAAATTGGGAGTGACACCAATAAATGATAAAAATGACGAAAAATTGTTTAAGATGATTTGAACACATAGAAAAACGATCAAAGGAAGTTACAGAAAGAAGATACGAGAAACTAGATAATAAAAATGTTAAAAAAAGAAAAAGAAAAACACAAAAGTATTGAAAGGAAACAACAAAGAATGATCGACCTCAAGTTGAGTGAACTATTAGCAATGCACATGATTGAGCTTTATGAAAACAAAGAATCCATCTAACCGATCCCATCTACTATGTGAAAAGGCTTTGTTGTTGTTGAATCTTGCTTATTTAGCCTAGTATGTTGTGTCCATTGATTCGCTTTGAGGTCACGTAATGAGATGGTGAGGTGGTGAGAAAGGAAAGTTTATTTATATAAGATGGAATAGATAATACAAGGCTAGAATGGTATTGCTTTTCATATTTTCTCAAAAGTGTGCCATGGTAGGAGGGCCTCCTTCTAAGATGAACATTGTGTTAAAGCTGAATTATAATAGGAGATGTGTTACTAGGGCCTATCTAACTTAGACTAACTGGTCTGGCCACTAGAGTCAAGGCCAGTTAGTATTGCTGGCCCTAACTAGCCGTTGGGGACCAACTGTTGACTACCAACGGCTAGTTCAAGTAGTCGTTGGGTAACTCTTCTTTTTCCTTCTTCTCCGTAATGTAAATAGAGTATATCACGCTATATAAATAGAGCCATTCTTCATCTATAAATCATGATGTTTTATAGCATCTTGATACTTGTTTGACTCTTAGTTGTTTTGATATTTGACTTGTTACGTGACTTGAACATTGAAATACCAAGCTTTTAGTGAATCGGTTTTGTGGCTATTATCGGTTTGTTCAATTAACAATTGGTTGTGATTCCTCGAGCAATTTGAAGAATCATTTGTTTACATGGTATCAAAGCCTCGTTTTGAAGAAATCAAGCACATCGAAAAACATGTCAAAATTAGAAAGTTTGTAATATTGCATGTTTGATGTTTCCAACTTGAGATAACATCAAAATTCTTATTTGTTTCTTGAAATGGATAGTAAAAATGAGTCTGTGAAGTGTATTTTTTACCCAAAATGCTATCAAAGTTAGGCAAAAACTATGAAGAAATACTTTTTAGCAAAAGATTATTGGGACTACATAGATGGGACAATTCAAGAACGAAAATTAGATATTAAAATTTAGATGATGATGATGTTCTTAAAGCCCAATAAAATATAAATAAGATTTAAAAACTTGAAAAAAAATGAATACGAAAATAACATTGATTATTTGTCAAAATATGAATGATAAACTTATAAACCAAATTAGTGTATTTCAAAGTGCCTTTAAAACTTGAGAATATTTGAAAATGTTCATTCTCAAGATGACTTTGTGTTTCACATAGATTTAATGGAAAGAATGATAATGCTTAAGCATGAAAATTTAAACATTAGAGAGTACCAC
Organism: Brasenia schreberi; assembly: GCA_036023115.1. Lineage (NCBI taxonomy): Eukaryota > Viridiplantae > Streptophyta > Magnoliopsida > Nymphaeales > Cabombaceae > Brasenia > Brasenia schreberi. The sequence goes on along the minus strand of JAYKKT010000085.1, from coordinate 6,361,405 downwards.
AGTGAGTCTTGTGAATTGTGGACTCAACTTCGAAGTTTTGATAAGTTTAAAAAACTTCAAAAAATTGATGAATTTCAAGAATTTTTTAACAATCAATAATTTTTCTTATTTATGCGGAGTCTTAGAGATGAATTCAAAAATATTAAATCAAATTTAATTCATAGAAAACTTAGACCAAAAGGGATACTTTCTTTGTCGATCTAGTTATAGAAGAAACTACATTGAAAAATATGAGTATTTTAAAAGAAATTGTTATTAGCCTCCCCATATTAAAAGCTTTAAAAGATAAAAAGATGATGGATCGAGCAAGAAGTCAATGGTGCAATGGTCAAACAAAGATGATATTTGTCACTATTATAAGGAAAGTAGTCACATCAAGATCACTTATCCCCTTTTTCGAAAAAGATATGAAAATATAAGAGTCGTGAAAGACAAAGATGAAATAGTCTTACCTTCAAACATCAACGCCTACATAGAAGAAATATTTAAAGAGAAAGCAAACACCTTCGAAAATGCTCTATCCACTCCTCAAGGTATGTCTTGGTTTTTATATTGAGGTGTTTCGTTTTCATTTCATATGACTCATGATAAAAAATCTTTGCAAAGTTCCCAAAATATTTTTGGTAAACATGTTTTTATGGCCGATGGTATAAAACTTGAAATTAAAAAATTAGAAACTTTAAAAAGAAAGATTTTAAAATTCAAAATGTAAGTTTCATACCTAAGTTAAATCTAAATCTCCTCTCCATCACTCAAATTTGTGATAATGGTTGTATAGTCACTTTCTCATCTAAAAATTGTGTGATGCAGGATCACCTATCAAAGAAGGTGATTGGTCAAGGTGATAGAGAAAGTGGACTATACAAAATGGATAGTTTAGTATTGCTAAATATTGAATCTTGTAATGTAGTTCATGATACTAATCTTTGGCATAAATGTCTTGGACAATTGAATATACATAGACTATTTAATTTTCTTTTGTTGACGAAAAATGGGATTCATAATTTTGATTATAAAGAATGTATCATTGGGAAAATACAAAAAATTTTGTAACAAGTAAACTTTTTGAATTAATACATTCCGATGTTTGGGGACATGTTCCTATTGTTTCCAAAGGAGTATAATATTATGTAACTTTTATAAATGATTTTACTCGCTTTACTTAGATACATCCATTGAGACATAAATCAAAGTATTTAAAACATATTTGATCTTTCACAATATGGTAAATAATCAATTTGGTTCCACTATTAACATTTTTAGATATGACTCAAGAAGAGAATACTTATCAAAAGATTTTCAAATTTTTTTAAAAATAAATGAGATTTTACATAAAAAATATTTCACTAAAACCACACAACAAAATGTGGTAGCATAAAAAAACATAGTCAAATTATAGAAACCTATAGAATCATTTTAATTGTTAGTAATGTTCCTAAGTTCTTATGGCGAAAACTACTCTTACCGTTATATATCTCATTAATAGAATGTCGTCAACCCATCTTTAAATATTTTTTCTTTTGAAAAATTATATAATCTCTCTCCTTATTACGAAAGACTAAGGGTTTTTCGTTGCATATTTTTGTTTATACCGATAAAAATGATAAGTTGTCTCTTATAGTTATTGAATGTATTTTTCTTGGATATAGAATAAAAAAAATGATATAGATGTTTTGACCCTATCAACGATAAACTATATGTTTCTAAAGATGTAAATTTTTTTGAAGATGACTACTATTATAAAACTAGTTCTATTGAAAATAATAAAGAATCTTCTTTGCATGATTTTTTCAACTTAGAGGATAGTGAGACTGCTGAGAGTGATCTTGAAGACAATCTTGATGTTATCCAACATTATCAGAATGATGTTTTTCTTAATACACAACATATTATTGAACCTTTTTCGCAACACTATACTAGAAAACCTAGAAATCAAAACACCTCACGATTAAATCTCAACGAAATAATTTGATTGCAATCATTTTACAAGTGAGAGAATAACTTTTAATGATATTCCTCCCGAATAAAAAATTGAATAAATATGTTTATATGACTCCTCCCGAATTTCATATTCCCCAAGATCATGTTCTTAAACTTAAGAAAGCCTTGTATGATCTTAAAAAATCTCTCAAGGCTTGGTTTGATCGTTTTGAAGACTTCATGCATATGCATAACTTTGTATCTTGCTATACTGACACCGTTTTGTTTGTAAGAAAATCTTATACATGTAATGTTATATTATTTCTATACATGGATGACATGATCATCACTAGAAGTGTTGATAAAAGAATTGCAGAGGTTAAACATGATCTTCATTAGGAGTTTAAGATAAAAGACCTTGGCCTTATGAGCTACTTTTTGGGTATAGAAATTGTTAGAAATAATAGAAGATATTTTATGTCACAAACTAAGTTTGCAAATGAAATAATTGATAGGTTAGGGATCACTCACAACAAACAAGTTGATACACCCGAGGTCCTAGGCACAAAGTTAAGAACAACGGATGGAGAAAAATTAGATAACTCTAACCTATCTTACTATAACCTGACCTGATATTTCTCATATAGTACATACAGCTAGTCAAATTCAATAAGCACCTACCACAATCCATATGAGTGTTATTATAAGAATTATTCTCTTTTAATCTATCTATGTATACTGATGCTGATTGGGATGAAGATGTTAATAACAGGCATTCTACTATTGATTTTTGTGTTTTCTTAGAAGAATCACTAATTTTATGAAAGTGCAAGAAGCAGCAAAAGGTTTTGTTTTCCTCCACTAAAGTTGAATACCGAGCTATGGCTACCACTGCTACATAAATCTCTTGGATTAAAGAAGTACTAAGAGATATGGGAATCATGTTACAACAACTAGCAACTATGTTATGCGATAATAAAAGTATCATGTATATCATCTCCAATAACACTTTTCATGAACGTATGAAACATATTGAGATAGACTGTCATTTTGTTCGTGAATAATGCTGATAGATTTCTTTACCAAATCCCTATCGGCAACTTATTTTAATTTTTTGTTAAACAAACTTTCGGTATGTACACTGTAAGTTTGAGAGAGGGTGTTAAAGCAGAATTGTAATAGGAGACGAGCCACTAAGCCCTGATGAACTTGGACTAGCTGGCTTGGCCACTAGGGTCAGGGCCAGTTAGTATTGCTGGCCCAACTAGCCGTTGGGGCCCAACTGTTGGCCGCCAACGGCTAGTTCTAAGTAGTTGGGCAGCTCCTCTCTTTCTTTCTTCTCCATAATGTAAATGATATATATCATGTTCTATAAATAGAGCCTTTTTTCATCAATAAATCATGTTGTTTTGCAACACCTTGAACACTTATTTGACTCTTGCTTGTTTTGATATTTGACTTGTTACGTGACTTGAGCATTGAAACACCAAGCTTTTGGTGAATCAGTATCGTGGCTATTCCTGGTTTCTTCAATTAACAATTGGTTGGGATTCCTCGAGCAACTTGAAGGATCGTTTGCTTACACATTGGTCAACAAGAAACTATTAATTGATAAGGTCAACAGCGCCTAGTATGCGCTAACCAAAACTTTTCATCTCTTATCCTCAAATTTTGGATTTTATTCAATTTGGAAATGATCTTGGACCAAGGATTTTGTATGTCGTAGCTAACTGGTGATTGGATTGCCTTTGCTGAAGACTCATTCTATGACACAACTAAGTCATAAAATGTTATAGGAAGAAATGAGGTGGGAGGCCTTCATTTGGGCTAAGCAAATTATTCTAAAGCTGCTTCAACTGTTCGCATTGCCTGTTACACAATCTGCTTACTTGAAACATTTTATGGTACATTGAACTTCCTACCGTTAGTATATGTTTTCTGCTCAAAACCTTGAATCATTATGTTTTTGTGGATTTTCTGTATATTCACAAGGTTTGGGAGATATGATTGCCTAGTTTGAAACGGGTCGTGATCAGTTATCTCATAGAGAAACCATCTCCAAGGGAAAGTCCCGGAATGGATATGCCCAAAGTGCCACATGTGCCCGGAATGGATAAGGCCGGTTCTGCTATCGGGCATTTGCTAATCATGCATTATGGGCCCTAGCCTTCAAGTCTATGCTGCGGTTACACAATCTCTCAAAAGGGTCTTTCTCCAAGTTATAAACCAACAAAAAAATTGTCACAAGACAGTGGGTGCAGGAGCATATATGGACCAACAGCTTCACAAATTATGCATGCGATGACAGGCTTAGGTGAAAGAACAAAACTTAGGAAACAAACATTTTTGAATTATGACAATAAACTCTACATCAAACTTCCTCTAAGTTACCTTTTTTCGAGTAATATTTAAAATAGTTAGAACAAGTCATACAGGAGAAGAACCTATGCCAAGATTTAATGTCTGAGATTTACGGTTTGTTAGCCTATTTGAGGTTTCTGGTTTAACATAGATAAAAAGCGTAAAGACTAACATGGATCAGAATAGCATGTACCTGACTCATACGAGGTCTTTTCTTTGCAGAATGCCGGACTGCTGCTGCTGCACAGGCAATCATGCATGCCATCTGATCGTGATTGTAATTGTTCTGTAAACCTGGGTCCACCAAGGCCCCATGGTTACCATCTTCAACTACTTGTGTAAGTAAAGGCCTTGCCTTAAAAATATGAAGATAAAAGATGTTGGTTATTCGTTGCATTGGCAGAGGCAATCAAACTATAATTTGGCAATAAGCTAAATAATCTGCTAACCCAGTCCACTAAGCTATCGTCCATGTATGCCTGAGAAGTATCAACAGGCTTACGTCCAGTAATGAGCTCCAAAAGCATGACACCGAAAGAAAATACATCTGATTTTTCAGTGAGTTTGCCGCTAGATGCATATTCTGGAGCAAGATACCTGACAGTTAAGGAGTCAAAATGTGTAATTAAGAGAAAAAGAGCGATCTTTTAGAGCCACACTGACTACTGTCACCCCCTTGAGCTAAGATTAGGAAAAGTGATTCTGCTGTTTCCTTGCAATTGTATTGCTAGGTGGGAAGACAAATCTTGGAGCAGCAATTTCATTCGTTATTGAAAGCAAATGACATATCAATAGGGCTAACTTAATCATTTGTTAGAATTATTATTTAAAAAGAGATTCCATTGCTTTTGGTCTCCCTGTGAAAGGACAGGAGTGCCAAGCTTAGAGCAACAATATCATTCTGAGAAGCAAATGAAATATCAGTTTACGGTCATTATTTATTAACTTCCACCTGTCAAAAAGATATGGAGGAGTTAAATCTGCAGACAACATTGTAGACTGCTAATTCTACTTCCATCTAAAAATACAAAATGCGTAGTATAAATATAAAAGTGCCTATGAAAATATGGAATATGAGAGAAATAAATATGAACATAATTTGCTTTAATGCACTGTAAAATGAAAGTTATCAATTTTATATTCCATCAGCGCAGTGTATCAAGAACCTTACACTAGATAATTTAGTTTAACTTAATCATCACAATGAAAGCATACCACTTAGACAATCAAGAACTATAAAAGTAAATCTCACAAAAAATTAACAAGAAAGTAACCCACTAAAACAACAAGAGTATCACATACAACAACAACTAAGCCTTTTCCCATACTAGACGGGGTCGGCTACATGGATTCTTTGTTTCCACAAATCCCTATCATGCGCCATGTTAGCAGTTAACTCCCAATAAGCTAGATCATTCTTTATTGTTTCTTTCCAACACTTTTGTGGTGGTCCTCTACCTCTTTTAATACTTTCAACTTTTAGTTTTTCTAACCTTCTTATAGGTTATTCTTTTGATCTTCTTTCTATATGTCCAAACCATCTTAAACGATGTTCTCTCATTTTATCCTCTATTGGTGTCACTCCTAATTTGTTTCTAATAACCTCATTATGTATACGGTCTTTTCTTGTATGACCACTCATCCATCTTAACATCTTCATTTCTGTCACGAACATCTTTTGTACATGTTGATGATTAACTGCCCAACACTCAGAACCATAAAACATGGCAGGCCTAATTGCTGCTCTATAATATTTACCTTTTAACTTTAATGGTATCTTCTTATCACAAAGAATGCCTGATGCTCCTCTCCATTTTAACCAACCAGCATTAATTCTATGCGTAACATCTCCATCAATTCTTCCATCACTCTGAAAAATTGACCCTAGGTATTTAAAACTTTCCTTTTGGGTAATGTAATGTATGCCAATTTTAATTTCTGTGTCCTCTGAAGTAACCAAATGATCAAACTTACATTCCATATATTCTGTCTTTGTTCTACTAAGTCGGAGGCCTTTGCTTTCTAATGTTTCTCTCCATAGTTCCAATTTTCTATTAACTTTTTCCTTAGACTCCTCCACTAATACAAATGTTATCTGCAAATAACATACACCAAGGTACTTCATCTTGAATATGTTTTGTTAACTCATCCATCACCATTATAAATAAGTATGGACTTAAAGTTGATCCTTGATGTAACCCAATATTAACTTCAAAGAAGTATGTCGTTCCTTCATGAGTCCTCACACATGTTTTTGCACCAAATGATCAAACTTACATTCCATATATTCTGTCTTTGTTCTACTAAGTCGGAGGCCTTTGCTTTCTAATGTTTCTCTCCATAGTTACAATTTTCTATTAACTTTTTCCTTAGACTCCTCCACTAATACAATGTCATCTGCAAATAACATACACCAAGGTACTTCATCTTGAATATGTTTTGTTAACTCATCCATCATCATTATAAATAAGTATGGACTTAAAGTTGATCCTTGATGTAACCCAATATTAACTTCAAAGAAGTCTGTCATTCCTTCATGAGTCCTCACACATGTTTTTGCACCATCATACATGTCTCTTATAAGGCTAATATATGTCAATGGGATACCTCTTTTTTCCAAAATTCTCCAAAGAACCTCCCTCGGTACCCTATCATAAGCTTTTTCTAGATCAATAAATATCATGTAAAGGTCTTTCTTTTTTGCTCTAAAATGTTCCATAAGACGTCTCAAAAGGTGAATCGCTTCGATAGTAGATCTGCCTAGCATGAATCCAAATTGGTTCTCTGTTGTGCTTGATACTTGTCTTAACCTACGTTCGATAATTCTTTCCCATAATTTCATAGTATGACTCATTAACTTGATACCTCGATAATTCGCACAATTTTGAATGTCTCCCTTGTTCTTATATATGGGTATAAGTGTACCTGCTCTCCATTCCTCGGGCATCTTTTGGTTTTTCCATAGTTCATTAAATAGTCTTGTGAGCCAAGTGATTCCTATTTCTCCTAGTATTTTCCAAACTTCTATAGGAATATTATCTGGTCCTACCGATTTATCACCCTTCATATGTTTAAGAGCCTCTTTGACTTCATTCTTTTGAATACGTCGATAGAAATTGTGGTTTATATACTTTTCTAACTTAGCTAAATCTCCTAAAATAATACTAACATCTTTATTTTCATTAAAAAGATTATAAAAATAAGTTTTCCATCTATTTCTTATATCATCATTTGCCACTAGAATTTTTTCATCCTCATCTTTTATGCATCTAACATAATTAAGATCTTTAGTTTTCTTATCTCTAGCCCTAGCTATCCTAAAAATATCTCTTTCACCCTCTTTTGAGTTGAGTTTTTTATATAAGTCCTCCCAAATCTTAGCTTTTGCTTCACTAACGGCCTTTTTCGCTTCCTTCTTTGCTTTCTTATAAGCTTCTAAAGTTTCACTAGTTTTCTTAGCATAATGTAATTTGTAACATGCCCTCTTTGCTTTGATTTTATTTTGTACTACTTCACTCCACCACCAAGCTTCTTTTTGTGCCGGTACACCTCCCTTAGATCCCCTAACACATCTTTCGCCACTTTCCTAATATGTATAGTCATATTGTTCCACATATCACAGGGTGTGCCAACATAATTCCAAACATCTCCTTGAAGGACTTTCTGTTTAAATATATTTTCTTTCTCGCTTTTGAGGTTCCACCATTTAGTTTGAGTAGCTCGATGCACTCTTTTCTTCTTTGTTCATTTTTTTATTTGTAAATCCATAACTAAAAGTCGATGTTGGGTGGTTAAGCTTTCTCCTAGAATTACCTTACAATCTTTACAACACGCTCTATCTTTTTTTCTACAAATAAAGTAATCAATTTGTGTTTGTGATAAGCCACTCTTATAAGTAATTAAATGTTCATCTCATTTTTTGAAAATTGTATTGACTATAAAGAGATCAAATGCCATAGCAAAATCTAAAATCTCCCAACCTTCCTCGTTTATATCCCCAAAATCAAAGTTTCCATGAATCCCTTGATATCCTAATGCCTCTTTACCAACATGTCCATTTAAATCTCCTCCTAAACAAATCATCTCCCTTGGTGGAATCATTTGAAACACATTATCTAACTCTTCCCAAAAAACTGTCTTTATACTATCTTCTAGTCCTACTTGGGGTGCGTAAGCACAAACTATATTCAAAACCTCTGCTCCTAACACTAATTTCAACGTCATAATTCGGTCACCATATCGTTGTATGTCTACTACACTCTCCTTTAAATCTTTATTTATGATAATACCAACTCCGTTTCAAGCCTTTTCTTTACCTGAGTACCATAATTTAAAACCTGTATCCTCTATCTCCTTTGCTTTTTCTTCAACCCATTTTGTCTCTTGTAAACATAGAATATGAATCTTTCTCCGAATCATAGTATCTACCACCTCCATTAGCTTACCGGATAATGTTCTGATATTCCAAGAACCAATACGAATCTTATTATCTAGGACTAGCTTCCTTAGCCCCCGCATCCGTCCATAATCAAAATGCGAAGACCCTCTCTGAAAATTTTTCGCTACATTCGGGCGGCAATGTAGCGGGACTAACTTCTTTACCCACACCCGTCCATGATGTGGGAACCCTCTCTGCAATTGATTCACTACATTCGAGCGAAAATGTAGTGGCCCTTGCTTACTTCTTACTGCATTCGGGCTCTGCAGCACATCGCTAGGCGGGAATACCCCAAAGCAATGTTCATAATTTTTGTAATTCATGTTATAAAATCTGACAAAGTTTTACGCTGGCTGTCGGAAGCCTAACACAACCCTCCTCCTTTATCCAGGCTTGGGACCGGCAATGCAAGGATGATCCCTTACAAGAGTATCACATCCTAGAGAAAATTAGCAATGTCAAGGATTTCGATATGACTTCAGCTAGACCAATACTGGACTTACTGCGGTTATCATTTGATAACAAAAGATGAGATCCTTCAATTATTCGAGTCATGAATGGATCCAGTTGATACGTAAACCAGGTTAAGGTTTATGAAATGTAATATATAACCTGGATCCGACCTTGACCTCACTTTAAGGCCATGAAATTTCAAAAACAAACATAGGTTCCAGTTAGACATGGGTCTCCTCTAGTATTAGCGTCTCAACTCAAACTGCTGACCAAGAGACCCAAGCAAGGCGAACCATTGACATCCCCAATAAAATGTAATATAAGAATAGGTTCATACAAAAAATAAAATGAATAAAGCTTTAGTTTTCATCAATACAGTGCAAGTATATATTGTTGACCACGATAAGCAAAATTGAGTTTATGAAAATATGATGGCAATGCACTCGGTCAAACTATGTTGACCTCATAGCAAAGTCATTGAAGCAACTGGGTCACATCCAGTTGTTTCTGAATGATACAGAGTTTCATCCAGTAACGTCCCTTTAACTAGAATGTTGGATTATAAGTTTGAATTGATAAATAATCAGGATAGTATTCGAGCAACAATCTGGGATCACCTAGTGTAGTTAACTAAGATTATATGGATCTTAAAAACTAGGCATGTAATGCATCAATCAAACAGATAACCAGAGAAACATTAAAAGATGCAGATCAAGGTTCTTGAAGTTCATTTAATTACAAGAATGTCTCTGCAATTTAATGACAGGAGAGGCTCTACGAAAAAGGTCTTTTCCATGCACGCCTGTGTGTGTGCGTGAGGGAAAGCCCAAAAGTTAGGGTGACTATTGTCAATTTAAGCATGCAATCAAACAGTGCCATTAGACACCAATATTTCCATGGCATAGGTGTGGACATATAGAGCTCTTACCCAAAGGTCCCCATCACACGAGTAGAAACATGAGTATCAGTTTCAGAAGAAAGCTTTGCAAGCCCAAAGTCAGCAACCTAATCAAGAACATGAGAAGGAAACAATCACTTAAAAGATTGGATTGAGGGTATCGAACTGCAAAACTAGTGCAGACCCTTATTTATAGTACAAGCATAATATTTCTTGTTCTCAATATTGCAATCTTGTTTGTATGGAAAGCCCATTTGGTCTTTCATTAACACCCCAGGTGGAAAAACATATCACCAAAAGCATGACAAAAAGTGCCACAAATACCAAGATGCAACAAGATCAAAATCAAGTACTAGCAAGAGCAAAAACACATGAAAGCTGACCTTGGCTTCGAAATTGAAATCAAGGAGTATGTTTGCGGATTTAATATCACGATGAATTATGCGAGGATGGCCTGCAAAATAGAAGTCACAATGAGCAATCTAGAACAGTTCCTGCTACTGACTAAAACCTGGTAGCATTTTCATTTGTTTGAATAAAGAACTCACAATCCTCATGAAGATAAGCAAGTCCTTTGGCTGAACCCACTGCAATTTTGAGCCGCGTGGGCCATTCCATAGTTGGTCGTCCTTTTCCTGCAGCAACCAGGCAACAAACACTACCAATGTTTTAAAAACAACCCCAATCTGGGATAAAGTATTATATAAAGGGAAATAACACAATACACAGAAATGCATGGCTTATTTGTTCCATTGATTGGCTTAATTCAATCTTTCTTGTTCTTAAATTCACTGGCTGTAAACAACTATATACATCTTTTGATTTTATTGTTGGTCTTTTTCCTTGGTAAAATTTTCATGAGTTTCCAAATTTCATGTCACTAGAGAGTGGTCCTAACATCTAAAACAGAGAAAAGAAGATTCATCAGAGAAAATTACCATGTAAATGGAATTCAAGTGTGTTGTTGGGCACAAATTCATAAACAAGAAGCCTTTGGCTGCCTGTAATACAATATCCAACCAAAGAAACCAGATGTTTATGATGCACACGGCTGATTATCTCCACTTCTGCCTGGAATTCACGGTCTCCCTGTCCACTACCAGCCTTCAACTGCTTCACAGCAATTTCTTTTCCGTTCCGAAGGGTTCCCTTGTGGACATATCCAAAACCACCTTGGCCGAGAAGGTTAGCTGGGGAGAATCCATCGGTTGCGATTGCTAGTTCTTCATACATAAAGGTGCTCCTTCCAAGAGCCAGTGAAAGGCCAGGTGATGGTGCAGCAAGCAGAGCTTCTGACCCTGAGTACACGGAACCAGAACCTCCACCACTACTTATCAGGAGTGGTGGAGGTGGTGGTTGTGAAACAATCGGTGGAGTAGTTGAAGGAGAATTAGAGATCTTCACTACATTATCTGATGGAGGAGGAGCTGTGCTCTGCCAAGTTTTAGGGCGTCCACCATAAGGGTCAGTTCCAGCATCTGCATGCTGGCACAACAGTAAATATATCTCCCCGACAGAAACTTACTCATAATCAACAAAAAGGACCAGAATTTGAAAAGGAAATAGATAATTAAGAACCGTTCTTTGCCAGCCGTTGATGAACCAAATTTAAGGAAAACAACAAAAAGAGCATTGTAATGGAGGAGGAGAGCATAGATGGAAAACCAACCGACACAATGACATCAACAATGATAAGCAAAAGAAAAGACAAGGGAATAGTTGAAATACAGGAGATAATTCATGGTGCCCAAATCTTTTGTTCGTCAGGGGTCATCTATATTCTTATCCTCCTAACCTTAACTATTACATAAGAGATTTGACACTACTAACTTTGACAGGCAAGAAAAGGGAACAGTTTCCTTGCAGCAATTCCATATAGCAAGCAATGGCATTGGAAATTAAAAGAGAACTTCTCTAGGAGCCTCCCTACATGACGAACATGTCCGACTTTACATCAAACTTGCTGGCCGCACAAGCAAACCCAACTGTGGAATCATCCCCAAAGTCCAAAGACAATCAACGGACAACATTTCAGAGAGAATCAAACTTGATTGATCTAAGAGAGGGCATCTCCACTAATTGTTAGGGGCAAACTGTTGTTCCTACACTTACTCAGCCTAAAATCCCGTAGACTTCATGATTATCTTGATCGAGCACATCTGGAGATAAAGAAGATTGCAGATGGTCAACTTAATCCCTAACCACTCTAAATTACGGCAACAGATGAGAGAACAAGGAAGAAGTCCTAGACATGATAGATTTAACGAACTCCAGTTACGGTCAAAGTCCATCAAGCCAAGTGTTGTTATTCTGACTCCGAAGATCCGCACCGGTGAGTTGGAGCCCATGTCACAACTTATTCTCTGCCACCATTCAATTCAATCCCGCAGCGAATTTTCCAGTAACAATTGGCTAGAACATTTAGTCTGAATAATGATCTAAGAAGCTACCTACGAAAGTCGATATCTACTGCTTGAATGATCACATGCTGATCGTCTCAATTGTCAGTGACAAAGTAAAAGAGAATCAACTTGAAATTTTACAACGTTATCTTATCTATCGATTTTGCGGGAATGGTACAAGATGGCAGAGCAAGACCTTTAGGCGGATGGTAGGGAGGCTGAGAAGAAGGGGGAGGTGATCCGTAGTGGGTCCGTCGCCTCTTCTTCCTGCAACAGAGGAACGCAACGGTAACAAGAAGTAGAAGAAGTGCGCCGCCGACCGCTACTCCGATGATCAGAGTGGTCGAGGAAGAGCTGGAGGGAGGCGAGGTCGTCGACGGAGGAGGAGGAGGCGGAGATTTGGTCGATGGAGGGGGCGGCGAAGATTTGGTCGATGGCGGAGGTGGCGGAGAAGAGGCGCCCGGCGGCAGAGTCGGCGAAGGAGGAGGAGGAGGGGGGCTGGACGCCGGAGAGGGCGGTTTAGGAGGAGGAGCGGATGGAGGGGAAGGACCAGGAGAGGAGGGAGGAGAAGTCGGGGAGGGGGTAGAGGGCGGAGGTGAAGGCGAAGTAGCGTTAGAAGGCGAAGGAGCAGCCGACGACATGGCTCTGATAGTGTAGCGGAAAACGCTAGCAGATAACGGTCGACGTCACCGGTCGGCAGTCTCACCGGCCGGATACCTCCGGTTGGTTGATGGATTTGCTTTTCTCTCTCCCTTGTCTGCCTACGCCGACGTCTTAGTCCATCATATTCTTCTCCTCTGTCCGGTCGTCGAACGAGAGAGAGAGTCGTTATTACTATGATAATAATGATGTCCGTTGTCAAGAATGGCTCCCACTCTCCTCCTGTCTCCCTCAGCCGGCTTCGTCAGATTGGCAGCTGACTAACTGGCGCCGGTGTCGCTGTATTCTCTACCATTTATATCTCGCTCTCTCTTCTTATTTTCCATAATTATTAACTATTTATTGGTTGGAGATCATTTACGTGTCCTTGTTCAAACGGATGAGACACGATACGGGGGTGGTTGAAGTAGGTTCCCTTCTTTCCCTGTGATGGTGAAATCGTAAATAATCAATCAAGTGGTGCCGTTGGGTTTGACCCGAGGGGAACCTTCATTAGTTGGTAATTCTGATGATGACGATGGTGTTTTGATCCGCACGATTCGTTGAAGCGATGGAGTGGAGACCATGATGAAACATCGACTGTGGGCAAGTGAGCTGATTGCCCTTCACGTTCACGTTTCGGTGAGCCAGCGGGGACATTCTCGCCTACCGTGCAAACTGCGACTATCGATCGCTCTTGGCTGCAACCCTCACCTTTGTTGTTTTCAGCGACGCGTCAACTATACAAAACTGGAGACCAACGAGAGAGAGAGAGATACGCAACCCGGCTATTAACTAAAGCTCAATTCGTACATCCTGTTTACTACACATATGCTCCCTACTTCACTATTTTCCTGTTACACATTCCATTCGTATTATCATAAATAAAAATTTAAAGGAGAGTTTAGTAGACATACAACGATACGGTGACCGAATCATAACATTGAAATTAGTGTTAGGAGCATAGGTTTTGAATATAGTTTGTGCTTATGCACCTCAAGTAGGACTAGAAGATAGTATAAAGACTATTTTTTGGGAAGAGTTGGATAAGGTGTTTCAAAAGATTCCACAAAGGGAGATGATTTGTTTAGGAGGAGATTTAAATGGACATGTCGGTAAAGAGGCACTAGGATATCAAGGGATTCATGGAAACTTTGGTTTTGGGGATTTAAACGAGGAAGGTAGGGAGATTTTAAATTTTGTTATGGCATTTGATCTCTTTATAGTCAATAAAATCTTCAAAAAACGAGATGAACATTTAATTACTTATAAGAGTGACTTATCACAAACACAAAGATATAAACGAGGAAGATAGGAAGATTTTAAATTTTGTTATGGCATTTGATCTCTTTATAGTCAATACAATCTTCAAAAAATGAGATGAACATTTAATTACTTATAAGAGTGGCTTATCACAAACACAAATTGATTACTTTATTTGTAGAGAAAAATATAGAGCGTGTTGTAAAGATTGTAAGGTAATTCCAAGAGAAAGCTTAACCACCCAACATCGATATTTAGTTATGAATTTACAAATAAAAAATGGACAAAGAAGAAAAGAGTGCATCGAGCTATTTAGACTAAATGGTGGAACCTAAAAAGCGAGAAAGAATATATATTTAAATAAAAAGTCCTACAAGGAGATGTTTGGAATTATGTTGGCACAGCCTGTGATATGTGGAACAAAATGGCTATACATATTAGGAAAGTGGCGAAAGATGTGTTAGGGGTATCTAAGGGAGGTGTACTGGCACAAAAAGAAGCTTGGTGGTGGAGTGAAGTAGTACAAAATAAAATCAAGGCAAAGAGGGCATATTACAAATTACATTATGCTAAGAAAACTAGTGAAACTTTAGAAGCTTATAAGAAAGCAAAGAAGGAAGCGAAAAAGGCCATTAGTAAAGCAAAAGCTAAGATTTGGGAGGACTTATATAAAAAACTCAACTCAAAAGAGGGTGAAAGAGATATTTTTAGGATAGCTAGGGCTAGAGATAAGAAAACTAAAGATCTTAATTATGTTAGATGCATAAAAGACGAGGATGAAAAAATTCTAGTGGCAAATGATGATATAAGAAATAGATGGAAAAACTATTTTTATAATCTTTTTAATGAAAATAAAGACGTTAGTATTAGTTTAGGAGATTTAGCCAAGTCAGAAAAGTATATAAACCACAATTTCTATCGATGTATTCAAAAGAATGAAGTCAAAGAGGCTCTTAAACATATGAAGGGTGGTAAATCGGTAGGACCAGATAATATTCCTATAGAAGTTTGGAAAATACTAGGAGAAATAGGAATCACTTGGCTCACAAGACTATTTAATGAAATATGGAAAAACCAAAAGATGCCGAGGAATGGAGAGCAAGTACACTTATACCCATATATAAGAACAAGGGAGACATTCAAAATTGTGCGAATTATCCAGGTATCAAGTTAATGAGTCATACTATGAAATATGAGAAAGAATTATCGAACGTAGGTTTAGACAAATATCAAGTACAATAGAGAACCAATTTGGATTCATGCTAGGCAGATCTACTATTGAAGCGATTCACCTTTTGAGACGTCTTATGGAACATTTTAGAGCAAAAAAGAAAGACCTTCACATGATATTTATTGATCTAGAAAAAGCTTATGATAGGGTACCGAGGTAGGTTCTTTAGAGAACTTTGGAAAAAAGAGGTATCCCATTGACATATATTAACCTTATAAGAGACGTGTGATGGTGCAAAAACCTGTGTGAGGACTCATGAAGGAACGACAGACTTCTTTTAAGTTAATATTGGGTTACATCAATGATCAACTTTAAGTCCATACTTATTTATAATGGTGATGGATGAGTTAACAAAATATATTCAAGATGAAGTACCTTGGTGTATGTTATTTGCAGATGACATTGTATTAGTGGAGGAGTCTAAGGAAAAAGTTAATAGAAAATTGGAACTATAGAGAGAAACATTAGAAAGCAAAGGCCTTCAACTTAGTAGAACAAAGACAGAATATATGGAATGTAAGTTTGATCATTTGGTTACTTCAAAGGACATAGAAATTAAAATTAGTACACATTACATTCCCCAAAAGGAAAGTTTTAAATACCTAGGACAATTTTTCAGAGTGATGGAAGAATTGATGGAGATGTTACACATAGAATTAATGTTGGTTGGTTAAAATGGAGAGGAGCATCAGGTATTCTTTGTGATAAGAAGATACCATTAAAATTAAAAGGTAAATATTATAGAGTAGCAATTAGGCTTGCCATGTTCTATGGTTCTGAGTGTTGGGCAGTTAATCATCAACATGTACAAAAGATGTTTGTGACAGAAATGAAGATGTTGAGATAGATGAGTGGTCATACAAGAAAAGACTATATACATAATGAGGTTATTAGAAACAAATTAGGAGTGACACCAATAGAGGATAAAATGAGAGAACATCGTTTAAGATGGTTTGGACATATAGAAAGAAGATCAAAAGAAAAACCTGTAAGAATGTTAGAAAAACTAAATTTGGAAAGTATTAAAAGAGGTAGAGGATGACCACAAAAGTGTTGGAAAGAAACAATAAAGAATGATCTAGCTTATTGGGAGTTAACTGCTAACATGGCATACGATAGGGATTTGTGGAAACAAAGAATCCATGTAGCCGACCCCGTCTAGTATGGGAAAAGGCTTAGTTGTTGTTGTTGTTGTAACACTGTTACACATTCCCTTTTAACCTTACCTTCCATCTCAGTCAATTTTCAGATAAAACAAAGTACATCCATAGCCTCAAAAATATTTATTAGGTTGCTGACTTTGGGCTTGCATCAACAAAGGGCAATAGTAACAAGTAATCCATCCAAGGGGCATCACTCTTTTTTAAGGTTCACAAAGTCAAGGCGTATCCTTTTATATATATTACATCGACATATACTTGCCACCTTATATGCTTGCATTTGTTTATTTCATTATTTTTTATCCTTTGTCAAATAATTTTTTAATGTATTTATGGGATGTCAAAGAACTCCACCTTAGATTTTGGATATACCCCGAATGATGAAAGTGTTTATTATGGTGTATAATTTAGATTTGCAATGAACGATGAGAATAAATTTGATTAGCTTGATTGGTTGGTTGATTAGCTTGACAATATATTTGGTAATTGCGAAAGTGGTGGACTTGATTATTCACTTATATTTGTAACTGATATTATGTTTTACAATGAAGAGGACTTCATTCGGTACACAAGAGATATTAGGAGGAAGCACAATAATATCATTGTTATTCTTTGTTTGAAAAGTAAATATATAAGAAGTAAGGTATGGCTTGGGTATGAAAGAAGCATTGAATATAAAAACAAAAAAAGTAGTTTGTGAAATAGTATGAAAAGGGTGAAATATACATAGAAAAAGATGAATTTATTGGTTTATGAAAGTTGAATATAGTTTCTAAGATGCATAATCATTGTCTTGGTTTATATCTCGAAAGGTATGCTTTTACATGCAAATTGAATGATTTTTTATATATTATTATAAGAGAGATGAGCAAAAGTAATTATAAACTCAAGCATATTTTGGCATAGTTGAAGTGACTTAATGAGATAAATATTAGCACAACAATGTGAGGATGAAAATTAAAGAGAAAATAGGTGATCAAACTATTCTCCAATACGTGATACCTTTTTGTGATATTTTAATATTTATATTAACTAATAAGAATTTTATTACGAGATTCGAGGTATAAGATGCTTTTTCTTGAGTTCATAGGATTTACTTCAATCAATAAGAATTTTTTATGATATTTGCTTTCATGGGTATAAAGAAGGGAGATAATCATATTTGGATATCGAGGTATATCAGGAACTTATATAAGCAAAACAAATTCCTTGATATAATTTATAACTATCATGATTTGTCACTCATGTAGGCAATTGAGATTATATTTGTAAAGGTAGCAGATTTCTTATGCAAATATCATATTACCAAAAATTGGAATGTTTGATTGACAATGAATAAGAAAATGAGCACTGCATTTGATATGAGTTTAGGAGAAAGTTGTTGAATTGATAGATGAGAGCATTTATGTGGAAGCATTAATTATGATAAAGGTGAATGAAAAATTTTTGGTTGTGCTTTCTTCTATTAAAGAATAATAGTTGGACTCATAAAAGGCAATGATTACCTCAACATAGACAAATACACTTATGCACTACAGTATATATGATTAACAGGTATTAAAGTTTCTTGTTAGTATATATATTTTTCTAATGGATTATGAATCTTATAATAATTATAGTGTGTTAGTTGATAGGGCCGAGAGTGTGTACTCAATAGCTTCATTGGGAGGTTCGATGCAATATGAATCCACCTTTTTTTGAGAAAGGTCTTTGACCTAGGGTTTGTGAGGCGGGTTTGCAAGTCAAGTCCACGTGGTGGGGATGTGAAGTTCTTATTGTCATCCCTGCCTCGATCCCCATGGGGATCATCTCAACTCTCTTTGGCCCTCAATGGTAAATGGGGATCCCTACCTCATGAACACCTCTAATCTAATGGTTATAGGTTTATTTAACTATCACAGAGTATTTTATCAAATAGGTCGAAGATGTGTCTTTATTTAGAGTTCTAGGTCAAGTTTTATCTAGAATTCTAGGTCAGCTTGTAGATTCATTCATTAGAAAAAATATTGTGTATGGTTTTTGTGTTCTTAGAGATATTGTTTGTGATAATGAGACTCATTTTAAGAATGAGTGTGTCAATAGGATGTGTCACTCTCTTGGTACTACCCAACATTTTCCCTCACTTTACTATCCTTAAGAGAACAAACAAGAAGAGGCAACTAACAAAACCATCATTAGCATTATAGAGAAAACCATTAGTTAGGGTGGAACTTGATACGAGAAACTCCACGATACACTTTGGGCATATAAGACCACTATTAGGATTCTTACTAGTGTCACACCTTTTCAATTGTATATAACATAGAGGTTGTACTATCCATCTAGGTTCAATTGCCTTCCCCTTGCATGATTACATTTTGTATATGTTGTATGATGTGTAGCATGAGACTTGGTTGGCTAAGTTAAATCTTTTAGATGAGAGGCAGCTACTTGCTGATGAATATGCACAATCAAATAAGTGTTGAGTTGCTAGGTGTTATACCAAGCACGTTCTGGCACGAAAATTTCGAGTGGATGATTTTATTCTTAAACTAACATATTATAGAGGTCATCATCCTTTAGGTAAGTGGCATTCCAATTGGGAGGGACTTTATGTTATAACAAGGTTGCCTCTTCTAATTTAGACTAACTTACCAAAGTTGATGGTAGAGACTTTCCATACCTAATAAATGTCAAGTACTTTAGGAAATATTACCTTTGATGTTTATTGGATCTTTAATTTTATTTTTATAACTGGTTTTGTATGAATAATAAAAGTATTCTTTCAAAATGATTTGGAGGCAAATATATACACCATACTCTTAGAGTTGTGCACTCATGGCTTGATCTTTCAAGTTATTGCTTTCATTGTTGGAAGTATCATTTTAGTTTTTAGTATTTTATATTTTGATGCACTTCTATTGTTTTCATCATGTGTACCTTTTGATTTGCTTTCAAAAAATTTCACCTTACTTTATTTCAAACCACTTCAAATTAACTCTTTTTGAATAAATTATCTTCACTTGATTTTAAATCTTAAAAAAAATTAGAAAGCCATTAATGCATGTATTTCAATGAAATTACCTTGGCTTTTAAAATACTCAAATGATTTATCCTCGAGATATCTTAGCTTGTCAATTGGCTAGTGTCTTATTGATTTCTTGTTGCATGACGTGATGTCTATATTTAGTGTGTTAGATTTTCAAGTCTGTCCTTTATCTTTGTGCTTCAATGATATATGTAAGGAATTTATTTTTATGTGCTAAAGGTCATAAAAAAATTAAACAACCAAAGGACTAAAAAAGGGGGAATAAAGAAAAAATTAAGAAATGAAACAACCAAAATTCTTATCCTTTTATGTGCTCATAGGCTTTAGAAGGGACCAAGTGAGCTTTTATTATCCATCTTTCTTAGATGTTATATGATTAGTCTTAAGAGTCTAACACATTAGAGGAAGGATTTATGTTCTATTGGGAGTTAGGAGGTTCTAACATGTTCACCTATATATAGGTCATTAGATGATCATTTTTTGTATTTTAAAATTAAGATTTTGATTGCTAAAATTGACATTGTTTATTTCTTCCATCAATACTTTAAGACAAAGAGTAAGCAAAAATACTTTGATCAGCTAGATTTTATTTGAAGTTGTCGTTTTTTTTAATAAAACCACATATGAGTTTCGTCCTTTTTCTAGTGTCTAGATGTGTCTTTTCCTATCTTTCTTTAGCTTGTACTAAAATGTATACCTTTCACCATGACATTATGACAGGAGCATGACATATCCCATTGACACTTGTAATCACACGTCATATTGTGTATACACATCTTGAGTCATGTTCGTGATACATTTCATAACATACATGCATTTTCTTATAAGCATAAACATTTTCTTTTTGTGTTATTTTAAGAGTCAAGTTGGTCCCTTTTGCATTATAAGTCACAGTTTGCTCTTACTATGACCAAAATATTTTTCTTTAATGCTATTTTGACCTTTTGATTTAACAAGGTTCTTTTGAGTCCACCAAGGGTTCTCTCTATTCGGGATAAATCTCTCTATTTCACTTTGGCATTCACACTCACACTCATATTTGCATCTCATGTTCTCATTGCATGCTTTGTATATCTCTGGTATTTTTATACTTTTTGTAATGTTAGCCTTTTCTCTATAATTATGATACATATTTGATTTTGTTGGAGGTGATCTCACAAGTTTGGTTAAATGCACATGATATATTTTGCCTAAGTCCTAGAAGTCCCACCTTTGATGTACATTGGCTTGGCTAAGTTGTCCTATCATGGAGATAGGCAAAAAATGGGTCTACAACTTAGGATGAATTTGTATTGTAGCTTGGTGACACTTGAGAAGAGACTCAAGGATGATTAGATACAGGCCCATCCTCACGTACTTGAAAAGACCAAAAACAAATGATTGGAGCTCATATTCTTGCTAGGCTCGTATGCATTCATAAGAATTAAGGTTTAAGGCACCGCTACAATGGTATTTAAAATTGATCATTTTTAAAATATGTTTTACAACTCATTCTTTTAAAAAAACTCAAAATTATCTCTCTTAACTATGAGAAAGAACTTTCAAAGAGTGTTTGCTACTCTTCTCTTTTTAAAGAATATTCTAGAAAGCAAGCTTATCAATTTGAATTTGATAAAAAAATTCTTAAGTCAATTTAGAATCTCTTTATAAAATCAATGATCTTTCTCAAAATCAATGGAGAGAGCAAAAATGCAACATTGTTGATTCCAAAGCTTCATATCATACAAGCACTAATGTTCCATGAAGGGGGTAAACTGTTTAATATCGTTGATATCTGCATCGGTTCTGGGATGACAGATTTTGCTACGGCTAAGTCTCTAGCCATTACCAACATATGGTTTACATGCTCTACTACATTGTCTCCTTTTTTCATTCTGAAGGAGTTGTACTTTTGTAGTAGCAACTACACATGTAACTTGATAGTTGTATTATACTTAGTTGTTATTGAGTCAATAACTCTTTAGCGGTCTCATATTCTTCGATGACCCTAATCAAGTCATCCTCCATGTAGGTTAACATTATTGTCCTTACTATAGTGTCATCTTTTAGAAATGTTTTGTACATTTTTACTTGTTACTCAGTTGCGTCTGTAGGTGGCGGATGCATAGTTTCCTTTAGTACATACTCAACACCTTCAAGTGATAGAGCTAGTGGGATTCTCCTCTTCCATGTTTGGAAGTTAAGACCATTCAACTTTTCAGTTTTTGCCAACTCAGACACACATATTCTAGAGCTCATTTTTATGTGTTTGGCAATAATAACAATCAAACGGTCTAAAAAGTAAACAAATATAAAATAAAGAGCACACATAGCAAGAATCATGTTAGAATGATGCATAATCTTATAAAAGCAAACCAACGATAATTTCATAAGCACCTTGGGATAAATTTAAAATTTTCCCAAAGAATTTCTGCCTTTGAACTTTTTTAAATAATACCAAGGGTAAAATCATAATTTTAACTATCTGTCATCTTTTGTAATTTTTGAAAAAACCTAAGTACAGACTTGTAAAATTACTCTTTGGTATTTCTGTAAAATTCGTGACTAATCGAGGTTAAAACTGTAATTTTAACCCCTAGGCCGAATCTATAATTACTTCAAAAGTATAGGGCAATCCTGTCTTTTAACTATATGACAGAACTGTAATTATCTCAATCGAGAAGGGCATAAATGTAAAATGATAGCCCAGTATTTCGTAATTATTATAAACTACCAAAGGACAAACCAGACTTTTTGCATAATAAGGGCAAAATAGTCTTTTTAGCCAAAATATCTAAACAGTTTTATAATTTCATTTGGTGGCAAAATCGTAAATATGAAAAATTGATCAGGGCAGAACGAACTTTTTAGTCCGTTGCCCGAGGTGGTTTCTCAGAAACAGTTGTCAGTTTCCAAAATCGTTGGCAATTTCGGGAAATCACCAATTTCAACCCATGGTTTTCTAAAACCGCCTGGCGATTTCTGTTCAGATATTAAAGGAGGAGAGAGAAGGAGAGTTCAAGAAAGAGAGGGGGAGAGAGAGAGAGGGATAGGGAGAGGGAGAGAGGGAGGGGTGATCGACTATTTGCCGATCGCCAATGTTTCCCTGCTTTTTCTGATGGAAAGTTAATACGGGAAGGGAGAGAGGGAGACATAGAGAGAGGCTGCCCTGGTTTTCTTTTTTTTTTTTGTTCGGCTCTATGACGATTCTAGCCTGTTCTTGTTTGCCAGCCTTCTGGTTATGGTCAGTTTTGACCTTCCTTCCTTTAGGCCGTGGGCGACTCCAGCCTGTTCTGGTCTGTCTACCTGCCTTCTGGCCATGGGCAACTCCAGCCTATTCTGGTCTCTCTGCCTGCCTTCTGGCCATGGGCGGTTCCGGCTTGTTCTGGCCTATCTGCCTGCCTTTTGGCCATGGGAGGCTTTGGCCTATTCTAGCTTTCTTGCCTTCTCTTCCGTTTGATGCCTCCTCTTTTCTTACTTTTCCCTTTTCTCTTTCTTTTCTCTTTTTTTTTCTCTTCCTCTGAAAAACCTTTTACCTGAGCAATTTTTTTTTGTAGGGTTTGTAACGAGGCTCTAATACCAGATGTTGGAAGTTGCTGCTTCCAGCAACATGCTTCGGTTCTGTTCCGGCCTAAAGCTTCTGTTCGCCTGGAGAGTCTCCAATGGAATTGTTTTTATGGATTTGTATGTGGTTTCCACACAGGGGTTTTTTGGGAGAGGAACTCGGTTTATTTTTCCCTTTTTCACAGTATTTTCCATGTTTTATTATGTATTAGCTACTTTGTTTAAATAGGCAGCATGCACCCCCCTCTTTTCGAATTTTCCTCCTATGACTTCCCTCATCTAGAGCGTTATGCAGAGCATTATCGAAAATCTCAGTAACATCCTCTAATTATGATCCTTCTTTATCCAAGATACAGGCAACGATCTAGATGGCTAGTCCAGCCGTTACCTGTGTTGGATAAGTCGAGAATGACCACAACACATCATAGAAGATCGCTAAAGAGCTGTTTGACTCAATAACAACTAAGTATGATACAACTATCAAGTTACATGTGCAGTTGCTACTACAAAAGTACAACTCCTTCAGAATGAAAGAAGGAGACAATGTAGTAGAGCATGTAAACCATATGTTGGTAATGGCTAAGGACTTAGCCGTAGCAAAATCTGTCATCCCAAAACTGATACAAATATCAACCATATTAAACAGTCTACTCTCTTCATGAAACATGGTCACCATTGCTCTTAGAATAGGGCCTGAGATTAATCTTTCCGAGTTACCCCTGAAACTAGCAATAGAACAAGAACACATGGTCAAAAACAAGAAAGAAAAATTGCTAGTAGTCGAAGATGAGATAGTGTCTAGCTCCAAAATCAACTAGAAGAAAAATAAAACAAACAAAAAGTTTGGCAAGAATAACAAGAAAGACGATCAAAATTTAAGAAATCGCAGAAAACTGCTTCTCGGGTTAAGTGTTTCAACTGCAGAAAGATAGGACACTACAAAAGGGACTGCCGCAACAAGAAAGGTGGAGGAAACAACCAACAACGCGGACAATCGGAGAAGCAGGATATAATCTGTGTGATTTCTAAGAGCTTGTATATGGACTGCCCGGTGACAAGTTGGTGGATAGACTGAGGAGCTACACGACACATCTCGAAGACCAAGGAAGGGGCAATGGATCTGAAGGAATATAAACTAGGGGAACATCAAGTCTATATGGAAAATAATACTTTCTCGGATGTTTTGGGTATTGGGTCCTTTAGAATATTTGTTCAAGACAAATCAATTGTATTAACTGATGTATTAATTGTGTTATCTATAAGGCACAATTTAGTCTTGGTCCCTACCTTTGTAAATAAAGGTTTTGAGGTTAGGTTTATTCCTAACAAGGTGACTGTGGGAAAGCACGGGAAAATATTATTCTCTAGGGAATTTGATATAGAACATAGGCTATTTAAACTTTGTGATAATGAAATTTGTACATCTTCTACTTATATTGAGAGTATCTTTATTATTGATGTGAATATGTGGCATAAACGCCTAGGGCATATAAGTCTAGAAAAGTTGAGGAAATTATCCAACTTTGACTTACTGCCTAGATGTGAGGAAAATACTTTCAACAAGTGTGAAACTTGCATACAAGGAAAAATGATAAGGAAAGTTTTTTCCAAGGAATCAATAAGGGCAACAACCCTGTTGGAAGTTATTCACATGGATTTATGTGGGCCTTTTAGAGTAAAGGTACATCGTGGAAAGGGTTATTTTATAAACTTTATCGATGATTACTTTAGATATATGTATTTATATCTTTTGGCACATAAATCTGAGGCACTTGATGCTTTTAAAGAATATAAGCAAGAAGTGGAAAACCAATTAGTGCATTCGATCAAAGTCTTAAGATCGGACAGAGGTGGTGAGTATGCTTCTGTAGAATTTTTGGAATTTTGTAAAGACTTTGGTATTGCAAAGCAAAATACAATGCCCAGGACACCTTAACAAAATGGTGTACCTGAGAGATATAACAGAACCTTCCTGAATATGAGAAAGTCTATGTTGATCGATACGTCTCTTCTAAGGGTATTTTGGGGAGAAGTAGTAAGTACAACGATTTACATAATTAATAGAGTACCATGTAAAGTTGTATTCACTATACCATATGAGATGTGGTTTGAAAGAAAACCCAACCTAGGTCATCTTAGGAGGTGGGGATCTGTTGTACATGTAAAGATCTTTGATTAGTCTAGAGATAAGCTAGACAGTAGGTCCTTGAGATCTATATTCATTAGATATCTGAAAGGTTCAAAAGGATATCAGTTTTATCATAAGGACCATGGACTCATTGAAAGCAGAGATATTGAATTCTTAGAAGATACTAAGAATGACATCTTGAAAAACAATGATGAATGTATTGATAATCTAGTAGACTTAGACCAATCATCTTTTGAGCCCATTGAAGATATTCTTGAAACTATCGAAACCTTAGGTGGACATAAAAGACTAAGAGCCACACCGTCCTACTTAAAGGATTATCACACTTATCTTGCAGAAGAAGTATGTAATTCAGTGGATTTAGATGAGTTGACTGATAACTTGACTTATTAGCAAGCAATGAACTCATCAGAAGCAACAGATTGGGGGAAAGCTATGGATGAGGAAATTGAATCCATAGAGAAAAACCAAGTCTACGAATTGGCTGATTTTCTAAAAGCAAGGAAAGCCATAGGCTATAAATGGGTTCTGAAAAAGAAATATAAGGTCGATGGTACAATCAACAAGTTTAAAGCGAGGTTGGTTGCAAATGGTTTTTCGCAAAAAGAGGAGATAGATTATATTGAGACATATTCTCCAACTATGAAATTTGCATCCATATGTATAATCTTGGCAATATCTCCATACTATGATTTGGATTTACATCAGTTAGATGTAAAAACAACTTTTCTAAACAGAAATTTAGAAGAAATCATATACATGCAGCAACCCGAAGGATTTGTGGTTGAAGGCTAAGAAGATAAAGTATATAGGTTGAAAAAATCCCTATATGGCCTGAAATAGTCACCTCACCAATGGTATTTGACTTTTCAAAATGCCATTATAGAACTTGGGTTTGTGGCTAATAAACTTGATCACTATGTATATGTCTAGAATAGTAGGAGCTACTTTATCATCTTATCATTATATGTAGATGATATATTGTTGACTGAAAATGACAACGAGATGATTGTCAAAACTAAGTCATGGTTGAACTCCAAATTTGAATTGAAGGATATAGGGGAAGCATCCTATATCCTCGGAATAAAGATCTCTCAAGATAGAGAATCTAGACTCCTATGCCTGAGTCAGGAGAGATATATTGACTATATTCTCAAGAAGTTCAAAATGGGTGAATGCAAGTCTGCTGATACACCTATTACAAAATGGGTCAAATTAAGTAAGGTTGATTGTCTAGGATGAGCATCACGGCGCACCCTTCGGAGATAGGTTCTTTGACTTGCCCCAAGATTGATCTCCATCTAACGATAAACGCGTGGGCGTCTTCGTTAGGGCCTTGTTTGGTGTCCCTCAATGTATTTAAAGTGGGGGTAACTTCAACATTGTGCGAAAATCTTTGCATAAAACAGTTGGCTAATTCTTCAAAATCGGCAAACTGGCTTAAGTCATAAGAGGCCAACCATTTTGCAGCACTCCCTTTTAAAGAATGAGGGAACCAATAGACCCACTTAGAGGAGTCTTTTTTCTTTTTATAGGCACTTTGGGAGAAAAGTTGGAGATGAGACCTAGGGTCTCCGTTTCCATCATAACGGTGGAAGCTGGGTATCTCATCATCACTATCGGTTTGGTAATCGAAAGGTAGGAAATCTGATAAGGAATAGGATTTTTTCTCATGTTTTTGGTTTTTCAAAAGTTGATGTAGAGCCTTTCGATCTTTCATGGTGAAGGATTCGGGCTCAAGTTCTTCTTCGATTTTGGAAACGACCCTAGGCTTCCTACAGTGGTTTGATTTCCTATTCGTTTTGGTTTTCCTATCATGGGAAGAGCAGGATTCAACTGCTTCAGCTTCTTGGCTTAAAGCGTCGATTTCTTCTCTTAGTACCTTTATTCCCTCCCTTAGGGCAGCGAACCTGTCTCCTTTTGAAAAGCTTTTTGAAATTTTGTTCGAGCAGCGGCTGGTAGAGCGGGAGACCCGGCTGGATACCTCACAAGATCCTTCTGAGCTCGACATGATCAACCTGTGTAAGCCAACTTATCACAAACCTGAAAATTGAATTAGTATAATGGATTCAAACAAAATTTCAAAGTCTCAAGTCCCACCGGGCGTGCCAAATCTGTAGACGTGATTTTATTTCAAATCATGGGATCCGAAATCAAACCCTCGAACTACATCAGGTTGCGCGAGCGTGCCAGTTAGTTTATCAAAACTAACAAATTCTGATTTTCTGACTTCTAAGAACGATTGTGGACAAGTGAGATCTTTTCGACTTAGGCCTTCTTGAACCGGCGCTCAAGGGTCAGCCTAGACGCTTGAAATTTGTTTGAATCCGTTAATTCGAGAAAGGAAAAACCAGATTTTTCAATAGTTTCAGATTTGTGTTTAAGTTCTTGATTTCTGAAAATTTTCAGATTCTGAAAGTTGTAGAATCTGTTCAGTTCCAAAGACCTGTTCTTCGAATTTTTAAAAATACTTCTGATTCTCCAAAAATTCTAAAACTTTTAGAGAATAGAGACACGTGTGTGTAGAATCAGAATATATTTTTATTTTATAATTTTGTTCTTTATTTTCTAAGAATTAAATACAGAATCAGAAACTGTTATAAAATTCGGAACAACCCTGTTTCTGTGAATCAGAAGCTCAGAAAAACAACAATATCTCAGCACTCAGTCATCCAATTTCGATAAAATTTGTTGTGTTAGAAAGATACGGATGTTAGGTTTCCAAAGAATCAAATTTCATCCAATTTCATTCAGTGGTTGAAGAGATATGGGCAAAAGAACAGAGGTCTATTACTGAACGTTCTCTTTCTGTAAAACGCAATCTGGATTTTGTATAAACTTCACGGATCTAATTGGCTAGGTAACAGTTCATAAAAATTCCTCAAAATTTTATCTAAGAACGTCAGATATGTCTAGATTATTAATGCAAAATTTCGAAGCAATTGGCTTATCCGTTTGTCTATAAAAATTCTGTGATCAGACGCGTGTGCACGGACAGTTTCAGAAACCAAGTTTGCAGAAAATTTCAGAAAGTTCCTAACGTGATTCTAAAACGAAATTCAACCTGTATCAGTCCTAATGATGCATGGAAATCATCTAAACATGGATTTTAATTCCATTCATGAAGGAATCATGCATGTTTGTATTGATATAAATGAAGAACATGGGCTCAAGGCCTTGATTCACGTACAAATTTCCAGAATCTGTGCTTTTTCAGATTCTCATGAATTAAAACCAATTTGTGCAAGAATCCCAACCTGTGTGAGTGAGAGGAGACGTAGGAGCACTTCGTCGGAACCAGGCCGGACTTCCTTCTTCTCCTTCTTCTCTTCCTTTCTCTCTCTCTCTCTATTTCTCTGAATTTTCGGACTGAACATCTTGATGCTCCTTGGTTGATCGTCGCTGGTTGATGCCCTTTGCAGCACCTGGGGAAGCCTTTTTATAGGCTCTGGCTATGATTTGGATAAGCCAGATGGTTGGGATTTGGGTGAGTTCGGTTTTGATTGTGCTGATAAAATCTTATCGGAATTGGTTTCATCTTATCTGGAATGTGATTTCCACAGGATCTGTATTGCTGAACTTTATCTTGAACGTTACTTTGTAATTTGAATATCATATGCATCTGATTTCTTGTGAATTGGTTGGGACGTTATCTGTATTTGATGATGCCTTTATCTGGTAAGCTTTGAATCTTTCCGCAAAACCTCGATTATGGCTGGGATAGTGTAGACACCGAAAATTTTCACTTGCGGGTTCTTAGGCCTGAAGTGAACCTTTTCGCAATCTACTTCGCTTTATGGGCGTGCCAGCTAGTTTACTTTAACTAGCAAAGTATGTTTTGAAAACAATCTGACTTTTGAAAGGCGATTGTAGGCAAGCGGGATTTTTACGTCGCAGACCTTCTTGCACCGATGCGCAAGGGTCAGTCTGTACGCTTAGAGACTTCGTTTTGAAACAAGTTTAACTCAAAATATATTTTGAATGAAGAAGTGTTTTAAAACCTTTTGAAAACCATGCATTTGGGCGATTTTGACTTTGTAAGGGTTGGACGACCCTAAGTCTTTCAAATTTTAATCTACTTAGGCATGATGGGTTGATTCGGGTTTGTACGATTTTCAGATTTTAGATCACGTGGATTTGCACGTGCCTAAGTCTTTCTTTTTATCCCTTTATGGGCCACCTAGGTGTGTGTTATGAACACTCCACTACATGGGGCGAATTTGAGCGGGAGTACGGGGCTTGCTTCGATGCAATATGCGTCCTACCTCGTGGTATGGTGTAGATGCAATGCAAACTCACGCTACTCCAAAGGAAAAACCCGAAATTAAAAGACAATGCCGAAGGGAAATTGCCGAAGGGAAATAACCGAAGGGAAATGACTTGTAAAGTAAATAGCCGAAGGGAAATGACTTGTAAAGTAAATAGCGGAAGGGGAAATATGGCTATATCTTAAGAGCGGAAAGGCTCAATTGTGTAAGTGTGTGTCGTGTATATATTGAAAGACAACGCACACGACTTGAACCTTAAAACCCGAATCTTAAAGACGTAGCCGAAAGAAATACTTTATATAGAGTATATGTAGGGGCCCTTACTTGGGTCTTGTAAATAAGAGCGAAGGCTCAATGTGTGTGCGTGCTTGAATTGAAAGACTTACACACACGACATGAAATGAAACCCAAATATAAATTGCAGTATGCCTTGACTAAGGTCTTGGGAGTAAGAGCGAAAGCTCAATGTGTGTGAGTGTAGAATTGAAGTACTACGCACACGACATAAATGAAACCCAAATATAACTGCAATAAGGCCTTTACTAAGGTCTTGGGAGTAAGAGCGAAGGCTCAATGTGTGTGCGTGTGGAAAATGGAAAGACAACACACACGACTTAATTAACAACCCCCTTGACTTAAAATATATATATATAACTATATATTAAGGGCTTGTTAGGCCCGTGTGTGTGCAAAAAGTGTACGACTAAGAGCGGAAAGGCTCAAGTGCACGTGTGTGTGGGTGTGTCAAACCACGTTATTACAATCGGGGGGAGACGAAGCTCCTTTACTACAACCCCGTATCAAAATTTAATTGAATATAAAGCAAGTTAATGTAATAGACCAAGTTTAGACACTTACAAATAGCCGGTCCATGTTCAACTTGCTTGCACGTGGGCTCACGGTTCACCTTGGGCAGCCAAGAGGGGGTTATCCTAGGTGGCTTTGAGGGAGGTTCTATGGGGCACGATTAGGGTCTTAGGGGAACTAAGGTTCGGCAAAGATGGGGCTGTCTAGGGTCTGTCCTAGGTGGCTGGAAGAGGTGCAGGTCACGGCCAGGGGGGTGGTCAGGTCGGCAGGAAGGCGGACAGGGCGGCAAGGAGGCAGTCGGGTCGGCAGGGAGGCGTCTGGCGCCTGGCGCAGCAGACGGGCGCCTGGCGCTGGGCACGCTGGGGCGCAGGGCGCGTAGTAGCGCGGGACGGCTGCGGCACGGGGCGTGCCGGCGACAGAGGGGCGCGCGGCAGGAAGCAGGGCGCGCGGCAGCAGAAGGGGCGCGCAGCAGGACTCAGGGCGCGCGGCAGGCGCTGGTTGCTCACGGCCGGCCGGGGTGAAGTTTTTGGGGTTTGTTAGGGATGGTTTGAAGCGGTTGGGGTTAGGTTAGGTCTAGTTAGGGTTCAGTTAGGGTTAGGTTGGTTCAGTTAGGGTTAGGTTCAGTTAGGGTTAGGTAGGTTCGAACCTAGGCTAGGTTGGGGTTAGGTTTACCTCTTGGAGCCGGTCCTTCTTGGCTTGAGCCCACGTCTCCACGGTTGCAGCCACTTGGTCCAGCCCACCTTGGTTGCAGCCCCTTGGTCTAGACCCACTTAGCCCACATGGCTTGAACCCACCTCACCTAATGAGCCCATATGGCTAGGTCTATCACTCCCTCTCTCTCCTCCCAAATATTTGCATGAACCCTTTACATGGACCCCCTCACCTCTATTTATAGAGATTTGAGGTGGGTCTTGGATTTGGGTTTGGGTTTGGGGTTTGGATCCATACCCAAATCCAAACACTATTTGGATCTGGATATTGGATCTCGGATATTTTGAGATCTATATCCGATCCAAACCCAATATTTTTATGGATACGGATCTGGATATTTTGATCCAAATCCGATCCAATCCAAACACTATTTGGATCCAATCCAAATCCAAACACTATTTGGATCGACCCAAACACTATTTGGATTGGCCCAAATCCAAACACTATTCATTACATGGATTTGGATCTGGATATATATGGTCCAGATCCAAATCAAAATTTCTTCGGACAGTCCTTCTTGGCTTCTTGAGGCGAACGATCTGTGCGGGCACTGGCTTCATCAGCGCTCCGTCTGGTGCTGGGTTTTCCCCAACTTTGTCGTTCGGACTCTGTTTCGCCGTTCTGGACTCCGTTGAGCTTTTCATCAAATGGGCTCTGCTTTCTTTTATTTTTTTTTATCAGGGAGTGGCTTCTGAAGCTCTGGGCTTGAATCCTCTTCGGGCCTAGGGTTTTCTTTTGCCTTCTGTACCTGTTTTCACATTTCAAAACAGGTCGTCGTTTTGGCTCAAACGAGCTTTTTGGTGTTTTGAGAGTTTTTGAAAAATAGAAGATTTGGGGTGTTTACAGATAGCTCCCTCTTTCACGATCATTCTCTTGTTTGTTTGATCAATTGACAAGTTGAAAAGGAAAAGCATCTAAGACATCAAGAGCAGTGTCTTCTGCAGATTCCAGCAGCAGAACAAGCCCATTAACAATGTCCTTTGTGGAAAACAACTCAATATGAAGTGCGGAAAGAAGAACAGAAGCCATCTCCGTCTCATGATTTTTTTCTGTTTTGTTAAGATAGATTCTTCGTTGGAAACATCAGGAAGAGCATACTACAGCTCTTCACATTTCTTCTTTGCTGATCTTGATGATATCTGCATTATCCCATACGTTGAGGATCCCTTCTCTTGCACTCCCTGCTTATTGAATGTTGGTCTGCACAAAGTTCTGCATACACTCCCATGGCATTGTCATCATAAACGTCCCATAATCCATCCTTGAGCATACCATCAACAAGAGTTCCATGTGAAAAACGGATTCCCTTCCTTGAATCTGGAAGATAGTGAGGGGTGTTTGACATGCTTTCCATGCCACCAGCCACAGCAACATCATTGTTGATGGTGCTTGTAGCAAACAGTAGGTAAGGAGGAATGCAATCATTGCCCAGACACCCCTTGTTACAGATGTGGCGTCATCATGGACAGCATCCTTGCGTGGGCCAAGAACTCCACTGGACCCGCACCAAGTATGTGGATATCTGTGACAGCTTTTGATTCAACCTTTTCAATAAGGCTGGCCTATTTTACATCATGAACATTCATTATTGGTTCTAGGTGAGCATTGCCACTAGCCATAGCTTTCTACCAGGTAGATTAAAAGGATGAGTGATATGAAAAAGAACCATAAATGTTTCACAACCAGAACCTCTGCCCGATGTTACATTCAAGGCAATAAGAATCAGTGTAGGTTCAGAGATAATATGAACTTGGCTTGCAACATGGCGGGCTATTAAAGCTGGATTTCCAGCTATGAATGACTCAGATAAAACAACAGCACACTCTAATCCAATAAAACACTTGAAAACTTTTCATTGCTGTTGCTGATTATACTTTTGGGATGTATTTTGCTAAACTGGAAAAAAATCCTTCTTTGTACCACAACAATTTCAACAGTCTAGCTCAATACAGAATAAGCAGAAAAGTATTAATAAATAGCCACTTCTAAGGAAACATGATGAATCTCAATTGAATCTTTTACATGTATAAGAGTACTCAAGTAGTCTTCCGTTATCTGTATATGCCATGAACGTGGCTATGCAAATCCATATTACATACTTAGCTATTATGAATGTATTCAAATAGGCCTATGTTACGTTTTTGAAAATCGACTTTCATGCTCATTCAATCCTTTCCACGAGTGTTGGGATATTAAAATTGCTCTTATCATAACATATCAATAGCATACCAGTAACAAATGACAATGCAAATTGATGTATATCAATACTAATTACCTCAATACCCAAACATAACGTAGACACGTTGCGAGAGGCGTTCGATACCAAACCTTCATTTTTGGAGGCTTTCGTTCTTGCTTCCACCTTTCCTTTCTTTTGATAATACCGACCTTATCCTCTAGAAATTGATTTCTTTCCAAATATGAGCTTTTCTTTCTAGGAAGCTCACTTTTCCTTTTTGATGCCCGTTTTCCCTTTTTGGGCGTCCACCTTCTTTTTTAGGTATCAACTTGTCTTTTCAATGCCTTTTTCTTTTGAAGAGGAAAGCTTTCAACATACTTTTCGTAATAAATCTTTTAGGGAAACGAAATCCTGTTTTTCCAGTACTAAGGGCAAAATCGTCATTTTTCCAAATTTTGTCAAAACTCAAAACTTTCAGAATGGAAAGCATTCTTTCATCATTTTAAAGCTTCCATAAAATTTTGGTACCAAAACAAACTCGTTTAGTGCCTTTTTCCTTCAAAAACTCCAAAATTTGCCAAAATGGCCACTTTCCTAAAAAGGTAAGAATTTTAAAAGAAAATTTTGGGTGTTTACAGTCTTGTAAGTACATATCAAAGTAATCCTAGATGGCAGCATTGGGTAGCTGTGAAAAGGATTTTAAGATATCTGAAAAGAACAAAAGACTTGAAAATGTGTTTTCAAGCAAATGAACTGAAAGTGGTAGGATACTTAGGTGCTGACTTTGCTGAGAGCAAAGATGACAACAAATCAACCTCGGGACAAATATTCTTATTTGGAGGTGGTGTTGTTTCTTGGGCATGTAAGAAACAGGGTTGTGTAGCATTGCATACACAGGAAGCTGAGTATGTAGCTTGCTGTATGGCTGCAACGAGTACCGTCTTGATAAACCGCTTCATAAGAGATTTGAAATTGAAAATAACCGACGAGCCAGTTGTTATTTACTGTGATAACAATGCAGCAATTACTCTTATCAAGAGTGGAGCTGATTGCTCAAAAAGCAAACATATAATGGTGAAATACCACTATGTTCAAGATATGGTTATGAGAAAGGAAATATCCATCTCATACATGCCAACAAATGATATGTTGGCAGACCCCTTGACAAAAGGCATAACCGAGGAACTTTTCTCAAAACATGTTACGAATATGGGTTTAAGGTATGTTTGATTGTTGTGTAGGGAAATAACCACACAACGGATAAAAGTGTTGTATAGGTAAACAACCATACAACGGATAAATTGTTGTATAGGGAAATAAATACACAACGGGTATCGATTGTAGTAACAATCATGAAAAGACAGTACTAGGTGAAACCCTGTAAGAGTGATAGGAAACCAGTATGTCTGTACACTTGGCTCGAATGGCCAAGTGGAAGATGATGTGTTGTGGCCATTCTCGGCTCATCCAATAGAGGTAACGGCTGGACTGGTCATCCAGTCCGTTACGTGTATCTTGGATAATGAAGGATCATAACCAGAGGACGTTACCGAGATTTTTGGTAACCCTTTAGACAACGCTCTAGATGAGAGAAGCCATAAGACGAAAATCCAAGAAGAGGGGAGAGCATGCTGCCTATTTAAACAAAGCAACTAATACAGAATAGATCACGGAAAATACTCTGAAAAAGAGAAAACCAAACCGAGTTCCTCTCTCGAGAAACCCCCTATGTGGAAAACTCATACAAATCCACAAAAACAATTCCGCTGCAGATTCTCCAGGCGAACAGAAGCTCAAATTCCTGCCCTCAACATCGGTTAACCAGTATGCATTATTCATGGTGGTTTCATGTACAACATAAGGACCATCCCACTTGGGCTGCCACTTTCCAAGTGGATGTGGGCCACGATGGTGGATGATCTTCAATACAAGGTCTCCCACTTTGAAGTAGCGAGGCTTCATATGTTTTTCATATTGTTGGGCTATCCTTTGCCGGTATGCATGTGCATGATCCATAGCAAGGAGCCTGCTTTCATCTAATAAATCAAGCTCGGCCATTCTAGCATGCTGAAACGTCTCTAGGGGGAGGTCGAGTGCAAGTGATGTATGGAATGAATGTAGTTTGGTATGAATGGGGAGAATGGTGTTTGTATCATAGACCAACTCAAAAGGTGTGGCATTTGTGGGAGTTCAGATGGAAGTCCTATAAGCCCACAAGGCTTCATCCAACTTCTCATGCCACGTCCTACCCTTCTCTAAGGTTTTCTCAATAATGCTTATGAGAGTCTTGTTGGTGGCTTCGGCTTGGCCATTGCCTTGAGGGTAATAGGGCGATGAGAAGTGGTGAGTTATGCCATAAGTGTTACATAACTTTACCATCCTCTCGTTCTTGAAGGGGGTGCCATTATCAGACACTAGGTCTCTTGGAACTCCAAATCAAGCCAAGATATTTTTCTTAATGAATGCCACTACATGTTGCCCCTGGACATTAGTCAGGGAGGTAGCTTCAACCCATTTAGAAAAGTACTCAGTGGCTGCTAGGATAAACCTATGTCCGTGTGATGCATTTGGAAAAATTGGTCCTATGATGTCAAACGCCCACATGGTGAATGGCCATGGGCTGACCACAGAATGAAGGTTGATGATGGGATATGAATGGCGTGTCCATGCACTTGACATGGGTGACATTTTCTAACATGATCATGACAATCTTGCTTTAGAGTAGACCAAAAGTAACCGGCTCTAAGTATTTTCATTGCCATCATGTTTGCATTTACATGCCCTCCACATTCTCCATTGTGGAATTCATGCATTATAATCCTAGCCTCCTCAAGGTCTACACACCTCAATAAGATGCAAGTAAAACTCTTTTTATAAAGAATCCCTCCCAAAATTATGTATCGGGTTGAAATCTTTCGAATAAAAGCTTTATCTTTAGACGAAGCGAATTCTGAAAATCTTCTGTTTTCTAAGAAATCTTTAATGTCTTGAAACCAAGGTTTTTCAGTAGAAGTTTGGTTGTTTTGGGAAATCTCCAAATCATGAATGGATGGAGTGGGCGAGTGCCATATTTCTAAGGATCGAGTTCCAAAGGTGGGATCGACCCTTAGGGCTAAGCCTAAGGATGAGAGGGCATCAGCTATGCCATTGTCCTCTCTTCCTACGTATGTGAGCGTACATGATTTGAACGAATCGACTAGCTTAGTGGCCAATTCGTGGTATGGAAGGAGTTTTTCATTTTTGACTTGCCAAATTTTCAACACTTGGTTTATGACAAGTAAAGAGTCTCCAAAGACTTCAATGCATGATGCCCCTAGAGTTTTCGAAATTTTCAAACCTTGTATGAGTGCTTCATACTCGGTTGTATTGTTGGAACATTCGAAATCTAGGCGAATAGCAATGGGGATTTCTCCCTTTTCAGGGGATATGAGGATGATTCCCGCACCAGCCCCTCTTCGATTTCATGCCCCATCGAAGTGCATCTTCCACACTTGGTTTTCGTTTAAACAGTTTGCTAAGATATGGTTTTGAAATTGGTTTAGAAAGATGCCCTCGTCGGGCATTTCATCAAGTATAGGATATGAATCCTCTAAGGGGAAATCAGCCACATAATCAGCTAGGGCTTGCCCCTTAATGGAGGTTTGATGGTGGAATTTTAGGTCATACTTCATTAAGAGGAGCTACCATTTACCCAGCCTACCCATGAGGATAAGTTTTTCAAACAAATGCTTGATTGGATTAAGCCTAGACACTATCCAGATCTCATGATCTAGGAAGTAATGTCGAAATTTTTGGCAGGCCCATACCAAGGCCAAGTACGTTTTCTCCATGGCTTGATAGTTTCTTTCATAAGCCAATAGAGTTTTCGAAATATAATAAATAGCATACTCTTTATGGGTATTATCCTCATATTGAGCTAATAAAGCACCCAAGGCATTCGTATGCACATAAATGTAAAGTAAAAGCGGTTTTCCTTGCTTTGGAGGATTTAAAACCAGAGGATTAACCAAATACGCTTTTAATCTTTTGAAAGCTTTTTGGCAATCGTCGTCCCATACAAATTTCACCCCTTTTCTCAAAAGCTTGTTGAAAGGTTCGCATCTCATTGCGAGGTTTGAAATAAACCTTCTAATCCATTGGAGGCGACCTTGGAGGCTTCGGATTTGAGTTAAATTGGAGGGTGGAGACATATCTATGATGGCTTGACACTTAGAGGGGTCGACTTCAATGCCCCTTTGGCTTACCATAAAACCTAAAAGCTTGCCGCATTCCACTTTGAAGACGCACTTTTGAGGGTTTAGTTTCACTTTATAAAACCTCAGTCTTTCAAAAACTTTTTGCAAAGATTCGATGTGTGTGCATTGGGTTTTTTATTTCACCAAGAGATCATCCACATACACTTCTAAGAGCTCATGAATTTGATCATGAAAGATCATAGTCATGGCTCTTCAGTATGTGGCATCGGTGTTTTTCAAACCAAAGGGCATGACTGTGTAGCAGTACATGCCCTAGGGTGTGGTAAAAACAGTTTTAGCCTGATCTCTTGGGGCTAACTTGATTTGATTATAACCCGAGTAGCCATCTATGAAGGAAAACATTTCATGATTTGCAGTACTATCGACTATAAAATCAATGTTTGGTAAAGGGAAGTTATCCTTTGGAGTGACTTTGTTCAGATTTCTGAAATCGATGCAAATTCGAATTTTCCCATTGGATTTTCGAACTACAATAATGTTTGAAAGCCAATCAAAATACGCAATGGTTTTATAAAACCAGCTTTAAGCAGGTCTTCTAAACCCTCTTTCACTTGAGAGTGTACATTCGGATGAATCTTTCTAAGCTTTTGTTTTATGGGTTTTGAATCTGAATCTAGGGGAAGATAATGCTCTACGATTTTTGGGTCTAGACCCAACATGTCTTCGTATGTCCATGCAAAAATGTCAATGTAGGCTTTCAGGAATGCAATGAATGATGCTTTTCCATGCTCATGCAGACATGTGCCTATCTTAACATGTTTTGGTTTTGCTTCACTCCCTAGGTCGATTTCTATGAAATCCCCTCCTATAGAATTTGAAGGTTTTTCTAAATCGAGACTTTTGTGAAACTCAGGAAGCTCGGAGGTTTGATCCTCCTCAGGGAGAAGGGGATCCTCCTGAGTGCTTTGATGATTCTCGAGAATTTTAAATCCTAGGAAATTTGGATTTGATGCATGGTTTTTATAAACACCTGGTTTTGATTTTGGAATTTCTACAGGTTTTGAAGATTTTGGTCTTTTTATGAAGACGATTTTTTCTTCAAATTCCTTGGCTTTTTCCAAACTTCTACTAGGAGCTGGTACGTACACGATTTTTTTGGTATTTTCACAAATTTTTAATGTTTTTGGGTTTTTGCAAATTTGCAATTTTTTTGTTTTTTTGGTTAAAGAGGGGTCTTCCATCACACCTACAAAGAAAACGCCACAAATCAGTCTCTAAACAAGAGATCTAAGCCATAGGACTTGGTTTTAGCAGGATCTAGGATAGCCTTGACCCAAGTGGTCGTAGTTGGTGGTTCTGGGGGTATGGTGGGAATATAGCTTATCCCATACCTATTTAGATTTGGGTTTGGGAAGGCAGGCTCTAGACGCCCATTGTTTTTGTTCCCTAAACTTTGGTAGGGCATGTAGCCCATGTTGAGCAGCATGTTCCAAGGTTTTCTTATTTTAGAAAACTCTTTGTACAAAGGATGACCTTGGAACTTGCTGTCATCCATGGCATGCTTGAAGGGTTTTCTGTTTAGGGGTTTTGAAAATATAGGGAGTTTGGATTTGCCTAGGATAGTTACGACTTTTGTTGGGCCAGCTTTGGGCTGCCCCTTGACGTACACAACTATCCTAGGGTTTTGGGGGACGAATTCGTATGGTTCGTCCATGGATTTCATGGGGTTGGCCCCATAGGCCTTTTCACTTGACAAGCAAGGGAAGTTTTGAATTCACCTTAGCTGTGGATGGCTTTTGCCTACAATTACTATGATTTGGTTTTCGTGGGAGATTTTTACACACCTATGGAAGGTGGATAGCACAACACAAAGGCTGTGTATCCAGGGTCTTCCCAAAAGTAGGTTGTAGTGGGGGTGTATGTCTAAGACATGGAACACCCCTGCGTGGGTTATTCTCCCAATTTCTATGGGTAACTCTATGGCTCCCAAACGTTTTGATGCATTCCCATCATATCTAGTGATAACGATGGGACTTGGGTTTATAGAAGTCAAGGTGACTCCAATTTGACATGCCACGTGTAGCGGAAGGATGTTGAGACCTCCTCCCCCATCAACCAAGCACCTATCTAGAGGATGGTGATTCAATACTACCTCGATATGTAGGGCTTGATTGTGGGTTTCATATGGTCTTTCGATTTCGTCTTTCGAAAACACAATTGGCATTTTAGCACAAATGGGTGCAACTAGGAATGACAAGGACTCAGGAGTTATACTCGAGTTAATCTTGGCTCTTTCTAAGATTTTTTCTAAAACTAGTCTTTGCCTAGGTGAGGTTTGTATCAACTCTAGGATGGACATGTTTATCGGTATCTTGGAAAGATGATTTTCAAAATCATATGAGGTTAAAATATTTTTACCTTTGTCTCTGATTTGCAAAACCTTATAAATACATGCTTTTGAAGGGCCAGGAACACTGACCACTTTTTTTGCATTTTCTAGATGTGGGGGTTGATAGATCCTTCCGGACTTGGTCACCTCCCCCACACTTTGCCTAAGGCTCGCCCCTATATTGGCTCTATTTGTGTGCTTTGGAGCACTCAAAATTTCTAAGACGGCTCTAGCCGGGGGTGGGACTCTAAGCGCTCGCCGGATCACTACTTGGGCGGCTTTCTTGTATATGATGAGAGAAGGTGGTGTGTGACAAGTAGTGAAGCCAGAATATGATGCATGCTGTAGACACGCAAAAATTTTCACTCCGGGTTCTTAGGCCTGAAGTGAACCTTTTTCGTGTCTAAGTCGCTTTAAAAGGGCGTGCCAGCTAGCTTACTCAAACTAGCGAAGTAAGTTTTGAAATATCTGACTTAGGGGGTGACTGTGGACAAGTGGGCTCTTTTCGTCGCAAACTTTCTTGAACAGATGCTCAAGGATCAGTTTGTAAACTTAGAAATCTTGATTTTAAACAAGCAGGGCCTTTTTTGAAAAGGTATGAAAGTATTTGATCGATTTGTTTGTCTAATTGTAGATTTTATTTACGTGGGTTTGCACGTATCTATGTCTTTGAATTTTTATCTGCTTAGGCGTGAGGTGTATGCATCAAGTGCCTAAGTCTTGGCGTGTTTGCATGGGTTGTTCGGGGATTGTTTGATGCAAGTATGCGCACTATCTCGAGTATGGCGGATATGCAATGCAACTCAGACAA
Organism: Brasenia schreberi; assembly: GCA_036023115.1. Taxonomy (NCBI): domain Eukaryota; kingdom Viridiplantae; phylum Streptophyta; class Magnoliopsida; order Nymphaeales; family Cabombaceae; genus Brasenia; species Brasenia schreberi. The sequence continues at coordinate 6,320,559 of JAYKKT010000085.1, read as the reverse complement.
CCCAAAATTGAAAGACATAGCTAAAGGAAAATTGCGGAAGAAAAATATATCTATATCTTAAGAGCGAAAAGGCTCAATGTGTGTGTGTTGTGTGTATATTAAAAGACAACTCACACGGCTGAACCTTAAAACGCAGCTGAAAGGGAGATATAGATATAAAAGCGGAAAGGCTCAATTGTGGGCATGTGTGTTGTGTATAAATTGAAAGACAACTCACACGACTTGAATGTAAAACCCCGCTCGACTTAAATGTAAAGTATAGAAGGAAAATACATACATACATATATATATATATATGGGCCCGAAGGTCGCCAACGTGTGCGTGTGTGTTGTGTATAAATGTAAAGACAACTCACATGACTTGGAATGTAAAACCCAGTCGAAAGGGAGATACAACAATATATATATGAGTCCGAAGGTCGTCAACGTGTGCGTGTGTGTTGTGTATATATTGAAATGCAACTCACACAACTAAAAATTAATAACCCGGAATTTAAAGATGTACACAACTGAACTGGAAAAACTCACGCAGTTGAAAATATATAGATATAGCTATATCTTAGTGGCTGCCGAGGCCAAAAGGTGTGTGAGTGCTTGAGCAAGTGCTCGGGTGTTCCTTGGGTGTGAGTGTGTAATTGAAATGACAAACTCACATGACTTGAACCTTAAAACCCGAATGGAATTGCAGCGTATATGGCTCTTACTAGAGTCTTTGGAGTAAGAGTGAAGGCTCAATGGTGTACATGGGTGCTTGGTGTATGAGATAAGAGCTAAGGCTCAAGTGCACTTGTGTGCATCGTGTATGATATAAGAGCGAAAGCTCAAGTGCACGTATGTGTCTTGTGTGTCAAGCAACAATATTACATTTCGGGGGGAGACAACGCTCCGTTAATACAACCCCGTATCCGAATTGAATTAAGTATAAAGCAAGTTAGCGTAAGGGACCAAGTTTAGACACTTACAAATAGCCGGTCCGTCTTCACTTGCTTGTGATTGGGCTTGTGTTTCACTTCAGGCAACCAAGGACGTGCTCCCCTTGGAGCTTGAGACGTGAAGTGGTTGGCCGGGCTTAGAGCTTGGTGGGGCTCTAGGCACGAGAGGTAGGGCTCACGGGTGTTGCGGGCTTGTGTGGGATAGGCAAGGGAGGTCACAGGTTTTGGTGGGGCTATGGCAAGGAGGTCACGGGTGTGGTGTTGGGTGGTAGGTCACGACGGGGTGTTAGGTGGGGTATGGGAGCGTAAGGCGGTGGATGTGGGGTGTGGAGTGTAAGGCGGTGGGATGGAAGGCTAGGAGGTGGTGTAGACTAGGCTGTGGCATGGTAGGGTGGCAGGTAGTGGTTGAGGTCAGTGGAGTTGGTGGGATGAAGGTCGGCCAAGGCAGAGGTGTAGCAGGGTGGCCGGGAACCAGTCGGTTGGCGCCAAGCACTAGGCGCCAGGTGGGTGGTAAGGCGACAGGCGCGCGTCGCAGCGCGCGGGTGCTAAGGCAGGAGCGGCAGGCGCTGGGTGCCAGGCGGTGCGCAGAGCGCAGGGCGCGCTATGGTGCGCAGGGGGTGTTCGAGTGGCGATGGGAGGTGGTTTGGGTGTTAGGGTTTGGGTCGGTTAGGGTGTTGGGCTGGTCTAATTAGGGTTAGGGGGTTGTGGGGTAGTTAGGTGGTGCTGATTAGAGTAGGTTTAAGGTGGTTTAGAGGGTTAGGAATAGAATGGTTTAGGGGGTTGATTAGGCTTACCTCTTGGGGTCGCTTTAGGGTGTGCTCAAGCTCCAAGCCAGCCACTCCAAAGCCTTCTTGTCCAAGCAAATACAGCCCTTAATCAAGGTGGTGCAGCCCACACTAATCCCCCTTTAAGCCCATAAATAACCCACTAAATAAAATTAAGAAAGCACTAAGCACTCACCTTAATACCCTCTCTCTCCTCCAAGTTCCTCCAAGTGGATTTCACGTGAACTTTTTGGAGACCCCCTCACTCCTATTTATAGGCAAATGAAGTGGGTCTTGGATATGGGTCTTGGGTTTGGATAGTGGAATCCATGTTCGATCCAAACACTATTTGGATTTGGATCTTGGATCTCAGATATTTTAAGATATATATTCGATCCAAATCCAATATTTTTATGGATATAGATCTGAAAATTTTGGTCTAGATCTGATCCAATCCAAACACTATTTAGACCCAATCCAAATCCAAACACTATTTGGATCGACCCAAATCCAAACGCTATTTGGATATGGATCTGGATATTTATGGTCCATATCCAATCCAAATTTTCTCTGGATGGTCATTCTTGGCTTTTTGAGGCGGATATTTTATGAGGGCACTGGCTTTATCAGCGCTCCGTCTGATGCTGGGTTTTCCCCAACTTTGTCGTCTGGACTCCATCTCGCCATTCTAGACCCTATTTCTGTTCATCTTGGCCTTTTCTGATTCAGATTCGTGTTGCTTGGATGGGGATGCTTGATTTGGCTTCTGGGTGTGCCGGGCTTGCATTCTACATCGGGCTTGCGCCTTCCTTTCGCCTTTTGACCCTGGCTTTTATCAGGCCAGGGTGTTGCTTTTGGGCTTCTACACTCGTTTCTGAGGTTGCCTTTGATTTGGCCTTCGTGGGCGGGTTTCTGAGCTGCTTTTCGATCAGGTGTCGTCTTCCATGCTTCACCTGTTCGTCTTTGGCTTTTTGGGAAAAATGAGGCTTAGCCCGCCTTCGATGCTTCAGGCTTGAAGTACATTTGTGGCCTAGGCTCCTCTTTTGTCCTTGAATTTTTGAATCTTTGAATTTTTGAATCTCTTTTGCAACTGTTTTGGGCCAGGCTTCACCTGTTCGTCTGGGCTTTTGCAAAAATGGGACTTTCGTCCACTTTTAAGAATTTCATGTTCCAAACAGGGTTGGAAAATGGAGGTTTAAAGTATTTGAGCTCCTGGGTTTTCAAAAATTCCAAACTTGGCTTTTTGAGCTGATTTTTGAACCAGGCATTTGGTTTTGCAAAATTTTTGGATTTTTGGGTGTTTACAATGCTCATCCTTGAAAATTTTAAAACGGAGATCAAAACTCTTCTTTTGTTGCACGAAATTTCTTCCTTTCACAAGTTAATAAAGAAGGCTTCCTTATTTGAAACTAATATGAAAAAGGGAGTCTATGACAACTTACAAAATGGCCTTTTGAGTTGATTTGCAAACCAGGGATTTGTTTTCTTAAAAATCGTGGGATTTTGGGGTGTTTACACATACACAAAACCTTTCGACGTTGCAAAAGCACATACCTCTTTTCCCTTCCCACTGGTACTTGCGTGATGGGGAAAGGGTTCTTTGAGCACAGCTTGGGCAAGCTCAAGTTCTTCAGTGACTTGGAGCCGGCCATGCTCTATCAAGTTTTTAATTTTGTTTAAAAGGGAAAAGTATTTGTTCGTATCATGGCCTTTGAGCCGATGATACTTCCAATATCTGTTCAAAAACCTCCCTTTTGGCGGGGTCCCCTCGGGAATTTTTGGGAGTATCACCAAGCCTTGGGCGAGTAGGAGGTCTAGGACCTCTGAGATAGGTTGCCCCAGTGGGGTATACTCCCGTTTTTCAAAGTTTTTTTGAAAATTTTCATTTTTTTATTTTTTTGTTGTTCGAGCTTTTTTGAAGTGCACGCCAGGCTTGACTCCACTCAGACATTTGCAATCTTTTGGGGTTTTGCCCCTTTGTCCGTCATGGGTGGCCCGTAAGTTTTAGGTTTTTCAAATCTCATTTTGGGAATTTTTTGTAAAATTCGATACGGGTGCATCGGGTTTTGGATTTTGCCAAGAGATCATCTACATACACTTCTACAAGCTTATGAATTTGATCATGGAAGATCGTGGTCATGGCTCGTTGGTATGTTGCGCCGGCATTTTTCAAACCAAAGGGCATGACTGTATAGCAGTACGTGCCCCATGGGGTTGTGAAGGCGGTCTTACCCTGATCTCGTGGACTTAGTTTGATTTGATTATAGCCTGAATAGCCATCCATGAATGAAAACATTTCATGATTTGCAGTACTATCGACTATCAAATCTATGTTTGGTAAAGGATAATTATCCTTTGGAGTGGCTTTATTCAGGTTTCTGAAATCGATGCATATTCGAATTTTCCCATTGGTTTTTCGAACCACAATGATATTTAACAACCAATCAGAATACGCAATGGGTTTTATAAATCCGGCTTTTAGCAGATCTTCTAAACCCTCTTTGACTTGCGTGTGTACATTCGGGTGTATTTTCCTAAGCTTCTGCTTTATGGGTTTTACACTTGCATCTAAGGGAAGACGATGCTCGACTATGCTAGGATCTATGCCCGGCATGTCTTCATACGTCCATGCAAACACATCTAAATAGGTTTGTAGAAATGCAATGAATGCTAACCTTTCGGTTTCATGCAAGCATGCACCTATTTTGATGGTTATGGGATTGGAATCATCCCCTAGGTTCACCTCTATGAAATCTCCTCCTACTGATTGGGAAGGTTTTTCAAAATCGAGAATTCTATGAAATTCTGGGAGCTCAGAAGTGGGATCTTCCTCAAGGGGATCCACTTCTGGGTTTTGATCATTCTCGTGGGCTATAGCCCGAGGGAATTTGATGCGTGGTTTTCAAAATGACCTTGTTTTGTACTTGGATTTTCAAGTGATTTTGAAATTTTTGGTCTGGCTATGCAGACGACGTTTCTTTCGAAATCCTTTTCTTTTGCCAATGTGCTACCAGGAGCAGCTATGTACAAAATCTTTTTGGTATTTTCCAAATTTTTGATTTTTTGGGTTTTTTGTAAAACAAGAACCTTGGGAACTATACAAAGCACTCTTTTTTCGAGTTTTTGTTTTTCCATTGTTTTTGGTTTTTCTTGTTTTTTGATTTTTTTGATTTTAAGTTTTTCAAATGTTTTTGTATTTTTAGAAAAAGGATCTTCCGTCATACCTACAAAGGGAAAACACTACGGGTTAGACTCGAAATAGGAGATCTAAATCGTAGGTCTCTTCTAAGGCAGGCTCCGGGGCACCCTTGACCCAGGTGGTCACAGGGGGTGGCTCCGGCGGTATTCGGGGAGTATAGCCGATCCCATATCGGCTTAGATTGGCCCTAGGAAGGATGGGCTCTAGGAGACCTTGGTTCTGTGCCCCTAGACTCTTGTAGGGCGTGTAGCCCATGTTTAACAACATGTTCCACGACTTTTTGTTTTTAGAAAAAGTTGGATACAAGTCGTGGTCCTGGAACATGCTATCGTCCATATTGTGCTCATATGGCCTCTTGTCCAGGGGCTTTGGAAATAGGGAACGCTTGGGTTTTCCTAGAAGGATTAGAGTCAGGAGGGGGCCTGCTTTGGGCGGCCCCTTCACACATACAACCTTCCTAGGGTTGTTTAACACGAGCCGAGGTGGCTCAACCATAATTTGCCCCAAGTTAGCCTCATGGGCCTGGGAGCTTGATAAACAAGGGGAGTTTATGATCCCCTGAAGTTGTGGGTGACTCTCACCTAGGATCACTACGACCTGGTCCCTAAAAGGGATCTTGACACACCTGTGGAAGGTGGATGGCACAGCGCATAAACTGTGTATCCAGGGCCTTCCCGGCAACAGGTTATAATGAGGGTGGATGTCCAAGACATGGAACACCCCCGTGTGTTTGATCCCTCCCGTTTCCATTGGGAGTTCGATGGATCCTAAAGGTCTAGACGCATTCCCATCGTATCCAGTGATAACGATGGGGCTTGGGTTCACTGAAGTCAAGGTGACTCCGATTTTGTACGCCACATGAAGTGGAAGGATGTTGAGCCCTCCTCCACCATCGACTAGGCACCTGTCCAAAGAGTGGTTGTTTAGAACCACCTCGATATGTAGGGCCTGGTTATGGGTTTCGTAGGGTCTATCTACATCATCTTCCGAGAAAGTGATGGGCGATTTTGCTCCTAATAAAGCCACTTGGGTAGACAAGGATTCCGGACTTATGTTCGAATCAACTTTGGCCCTTTCTAGAATTTTCTCTAATACAAGTCTATGCCTAGGCGAAGTTTTTATAAGCTCTAGGATAGACATGTGAATAGGAATCTTTGAAAGGTGGTTTTCGAAGTCATAAGGATTTAGGATGACTTTGTCCTTATCTGCTTTTGGCAGAACACTAGGGATACATGCTTTTGAGGGGCCAGACACACTGACCACCTTTTGAGTACCTTGAAGGTGCGGGGGTTGATAGATCCTCCCGGATCTAGTGACTTCCCCCACGACCAACCTAGGGTTCGCGCTAAATTTGGCTCTAAGGATGAGCTGAGGAGAACCTTGGATTTTCAAAACTGGTTTTACCGGGGATTCCACTTTTGGTGGTCCCCGAATGACGACTTGGGCGGGCTTCTTGTATAGTACAAGAATGGGCGCACAAGTAGGTCGACCAGACTCTGGTTTTTGCGCTAGTTCCTTGGAAATGGTGAGGGTACATACCTCCTTTCCTTTCCCACTGCCACTGGCGTGTTTGGGAAAGGGTTCCTTGAAGATAGCTTGAGGTGGCTCAGGTTCCGCAGTGACCTGGAGCCGGCCTTCTGCTATCAAGTTCTCAATTTTATTTAAGAGGGAGAAGCAGCGTTTGGTATCATGGCCTTTGAGCCAATGGTACTTACAAAATCGGTTTAAATACCCCCCTTTGGAAGTGACTCCTTCGGGGATTTCAGGGAGTTCTATCATGCCCTGGGCAAGTAGGAGGTCTAGGACCTCCGACACAGGTTGCCCCAGTGGAGTGTACTCCCTTTTTTCAACCGGTTGTTGAAAATTTCGCTTCCTCTTATTTTCTAACTTTTCAAAATTTTTGGAAGTGCCCGCCACGCCTGGATCCACCCGGACATTGGCGATTTTATGGGGCTTTGCCCCTTTGTCCGTCGTGGGCAGCCCATATGCGATGGGCTTTTCCAAGCGGGTTTTTGGAATGGCACTTCCTTTCCACAAGTGATCGTATGTCCCTTTTCACAAGTTGGTTTCGAAAAGGGAAGCCTTTTTGACCAACTTATGGAAAGTTGAAATCTCATGGAGTGAGAGAAGGGTTTTTAACTTGCTTTTAAAGTTATCCAGGATGAGCATTACTGCGCATCCTTCGGATATGGGCTCTCGCACTTGGCCCAAAAGCGACCTCCATCTTATAATGAAGGCATGTACGTCTTCATTCATGCCTTGCTTTGTATCCCTTAAGGTATTCAGAGTCGGCGTGACTTCTACGTTGTGTGCAAATCTTTGCATGAAGCAGTTCGCTAACTCCTCAAAAGTAGCGAACTGGCTTAAGTCGTAGGAAGCCAGCCATTTGGCAGCTGTGCCTTTAAGGGATAAAGGGAACCAATACACCCATTTCATCGAGTCCTTTTTCTTCTTATGGGCTCGACGCGAGAAAAGCTGCAAGTGAGACCTAGGGTCTCCCATGCCATCATACCGATGGAAGTTCGGTATTTCATCGTCACTGTCTGTTTCGTAATCCATAGGAAGGAAATCAGACAGGGCGTAGCTTCTTTTCTCTTTATTCTGCCCGCAACTACTGTAGGGCTTTACGGTCCTTTTGTGTGAAAGACTCATGGTATTGGTTGCCTTCCATTACGGAGGCCTCTTTGTGCTTGTGAGGTTTTTCAGATTTCTTTTTAGGCCTTTGTTCACCATTTGATGAACATGAATCGCCTACTTCAGCCTCTTGGCTGAGAGCATCGATTTTGGCCTCAAACTCCCTTCTCAAATCCTCGATTTCATCTAGTTTTATTTTGTTTTTGAAAATCCTCCTAGAGTGAGAACTTGATGCGCATGAGCCTTGGCTCGACACTTCACTTGGATTGGATTTTGACATGCTTTTCAAGCTTTTTCAAAATGTCCTAAGTACAAGCAAAGAAAAATAAGTTAAAAATGACACCTTTTAAAAATTTTCGCAAGACTTCTACTTAAAAACTCGATTTTTGAAAGGCTCACGTCCCACCGGGCGTGCCAATCTCTGTAGACGCACGAAAATCCCCGCTTCTCACCTTTTCAGGGCTCGGAGCGGATACTCTCGTGTGTCTAAGGCCTATTTATGTAAACAGGGCGTGCCAGCTAGCTTACCTAAGCTAGCGAAGATATATTTAACACTGACTTCTAATCGTGGCGACTGTGAGCAAGTGAGCTCTTGTCGTCGCAAACCTTCTTGCACCGATGCGCAAGGGTCAGTCTGTATGCTTTGCAAAAATCGAGTTTTGGGAGAGAAAGTCTACGAAGCGGTTCGAGGTGTCTAATTCGGGTCTTTTAGATGCGGTTGCATATTTTAGATCACGTGGATTTGCACGTGCCTAAGTCTTTCCTTTTATCCCTTTTCGGGCCACCTAGTTTGTGTGTTATGAACACTCCACTACATGGGCGAATTCGAGCGGGGCTTGCTTTGATGCAATATGCGTCCTACCTCGTGGTATGGCGTAGATGCAATGCAAACTCACGCTACTCCAAAGGGAAAACCCGAATGTAAAGACAATACTGAAGGGAAATAACCGAAGAGAAATAACCGAAGGGAAATGACTTGAAATATAAATGCCGAAGGGAAATATGTATATAGAGTAGGTATATGAGCCCTTACTCGGGTCTTGCAAATAAGAGCGAAGGCTCAATGTGGGTGCGTGCTTGAATTGAAAGACTTACACACACGACATGAAACTAAACCCAAATATAAATCGCAGTATGGCCTTAACTAAGGTCTTGGGAATAAGAGCGAAAGCTTAATGTGTGTGAGTGCTTGAATTGAAGTACTACGCACACAACATGAAATGAAACCCAAATATAACTGCAATAGGCCTTGACTAAGGTCTTGGGAGTAAGAGCGAAAGCTCAATGTTTGTGAGAGTGCTTGAATTGAAAGACTTACACACACGACATGAAATGAAACCCAAATAGTATAGGTCGGCCCTTACTTGGGTCTTTCAAATAAGAGCGAAGGCTCAATGTGTGTGAGAGTGCTTGAATTGAAAGACGTACCCACATGACATGAAATGAAACCCAAATAGTATAGGTCGGCCCTTACTTGGGTCTTTCAAATAAGAGCGAAGGCTCAATGTGTGTGAGTGCTTGAATTGAAAGACAACGCACCCAACTTAAGCAAAACCCTTCAAAAATGAAAGCATATGTATATACTTATGTATTAGGGGCTGATTAGGCCCGTGTGTGTTCAAAATCGTGCACAACTAGGAGAGTGCACGTGTGTGGGTGTGCCAAACCACGTTATTACAAGCGGGGGGAGACTATGCTCCGTTATTACAACCCCATATCGAATTGAATCTCAAGCAAGTATACAACTAAAGACCGAGTTAGGCACTTACTAGTAGCTGGTCCGTAGATGCCTTGCTTGAGCGTGGGCTTGGCCTTCGTCTTGGGCTGCAAAAGGGAGCTCCGCGAGGGTGAACGGCAAGAGGTGCTGGCCGGCTGCAAATGGGGCGCGGGAGAGGCGCCTTGAAGGTGGCCGGGTGCTAGGGATGGGGTGTCGGATGCTAAGGATGGGGTGCCGGATGTCAAGGATGGGGTGCCTAGGGAATGTGGCACTAAGGGAGGCTAAGGGAGTACCTAGGGGACGGATATAGCTAGCGGGTGGCTGACCGAAGGGGTAGGTGGTAGTCGGTTGGAGTGGCCGACTAAGGGGACTTGGTGGTGGCGGGCTGCTAGAGTGGCTATGGGTGGATGGTTAAGAGTGGAGGGAAAGTGGAGAAGAGGTGAAGTAGGGTATGGGGTACTAACCAAGTGATGGGAGGCGGCGGGTGGCTGAGGAGAAGCCGGGTGTGATGGTGGATGGGGCAGGTTCGACCGGATGAAGAGGGTGGCGACGGATGGTTGGTCGGCTGGGGCGTGGTGGAGCAGGTGGAGCGAGGTGGTGGCTGGTGGTGGTGCAGGTGGAAGGTCCAGCTGGAAGTGGTGCAGGCGGCTGGGTTCGGCTAGGCTGGGAAGGGGGGTCCAAGGCTTGAAAACCCGCCCACTAGGGGGGGTTTATATAGCCTTTGTGAAGGGCGGTGGGGGTGGTTTTGGGGTAGTGGTTAGGTGGTCTAGGGAGGGTGGTAAGGTGATATGGTGGGCTGGTATTAGGGTAGGGCCAGATATTTTGTTTTAATGGTTTTGGGGGATATGGTGTGCTAGGTTTAGATGGGGTGGTTTAGTAGTTTAGGGTTTAGTTAGGTGGGTTGGTTCTAGGGTGAGGTTTAGTGAGCTAGGTTAGGTGATTAGGCTAGGATTAGGCTAGGTTTAGGGAAATTAACCTAGGTTTAGGGAAGGATTAGGGAAGTGGGTTAGGTGATTAGGTTGGGATTAGGCCGGGATTAGGGAAGTGGGTTAAGTGATTAGGCTCAGATTAGGGGTGGATTAGGGTGGAAGGCTAGGATTAGGTGTTTTGGGTTAGGTTTAGGTGAAGGAGCTCCCTTTGCATGGCCCATAGACCTTAACCACATCATGTTGGTGCAGCCCTAGGTTAGGTTTTGGCTAATTACAAGCTTAAACCCACTCAATTAGGCTAACCCACATGATTAACCCCAAACTTGACACATAAGTCAAGCTTAATTACAACACACTTGATCTTATCCACCCCCACTCTCTCTCATGCCCATGATCCCACGTGAAATTCAAGTGGGCCCCACCTCCATTTATGAGAAGGTGATGTGGGCCATGGATATGGATATTGGATTGGATCTCTGGATCCAAATCCAAATCCAAGTCCACATATGGGTTTGGATTGGGATCTGGATATATATGGTCCAGATCCGATCCAAACTGAACTCTGACTCCTTCGAGCTGTGTTCGAAACGGACGATTTGTGCGGGGTCTGACAGCATCAGCACTCCGTCTGCATTGGGTCTTCACCAACATGATCGTCCGCCTCCGTTTCTGCCTTTCGGAGATGACTTCAAATGACATTTTGATAATAACAGGGTCTTGGACGTTCGAGATCCTGGGGGTATGGATTTGATACGAGAGTTGCTGTGCCGGGCTCAACATGTGCTCTGGTTCCGGGCTCTTCTTAGCTCTCCTGGTCCTGTCTTGATCGGGCCAAGCCGCTTCGGGGTTTCAAAACATGTTTTAAAAGGGTTTTAAAAGCCATATTGTATGTTTTCGAAATATAGAGTTCAAAACATATGTACAGGGTTGTCTGGAAGGCTCCTGGGTTTTCAGACTCAAAATAGCCCTTTGGGGCTGCTTTTACAAAACCAGATGAATTTGAGAAATTCGTGGGATTTCGGGGTGTTTACACGTTTTCTTTCCCTGTCAAGCATCACTCGCATCTGCAAGCCAGTGGCCGATTCATGCTACGTAGAGTATTGGGCCATGGTCTATTGGAAGGAAAAGAGGTTGCTTCATCTAGGTTTATTCCATTGCATGGTTAGAAGAGAGGGACTGAGGCAATTGGGTGTGGTTGTCGCCATCATCGGACACTTCTAGAGACTATATTTTCATGGATCCGGTAGAGGGGCGGTGCCTAAGGCATGGAAAAGAGGCTTCTATGCTCAAGGTCTTTTTCTTTTCTTTCTACAAGAGGATGCCACATCTTAACACACACTCTTCATGCACCCCCCTCAGAGTCTAACGCTTTGAGTGTTGTACTCAAAACATTTTTTTGCCAGATGGAGCCAATACCAAGCTCTAGCTCTAATCCTTTTAAAGCGTAGGAACTCCTTAATCAGACCGTAGTATTCAATCTTTATGGCTTACAAGGTCTTCTTCCCTTCCTCTCTTGGGAAGGTAGCCTCTCTAACTCGAATCTCCTCCAAGCAAGAGGAGATCAAGGCAGAGGAGGCTACACGGAATTACTTGGATGTTGCAGATTATGCCATCCATCCAGCAATGAACCTTCCGGGCCAACTGAAGCAGCTCTATGCTCGTGCCCTCTAACAATGATGTTGCACATTGCAGGTTGTTTTATTTTTCGTTCCACTTGTGATCCTGGATGCAGTGGAGGATTTGGATAAATGCGCCCGACCCCCCTCCATCAGACCAATCTTCTCTTTCTCGCCGAAAGCCTCGACCTGGCGAAAGAAAGATGAAAGAGAAAGAGAGGCCAGAGACCGAGACAGTAGACAAACCCCGGAGGAAGGGGGTGACGTTAAGACAAGTTTCCACAGGCCCGCCGGGCCGTAGGCTGCCGAGCCGAGTGGGAAGCCGCGTTAGAAAGAGAGGCCTTGAATTCCTATGTAATAGTCCCATTCCATAGTATCTGCATCGTGCTGCAAGAAAGACAATGCATAGGAGATTAGCGGGATCTTGGCCTCTCTCAAGGGTGCTCGATTGCTGCTACTGCTAGAATGGTAAGTTCTTTATCAGAACTGAGCTGTAACGCAAGAGCTAGACTACGCTTGAAGCGAGGCCTCCGCCGACAACAAAACGAGCGAAGCGTGAAGCCCTCACATTATCAACTCCTTCACTTTATTTGAATTGGTCCTGGCGTGGAAATTGGCAGGAATTGATTGAAAGTCGCCATACTTAGAAGGAGCGAGCTCTTTCCTGTAAGTCGATGCCTAGTCTGATTTGCAGACTGAAACGGAAACCTACGCTACTGACCACCTACTGAGAAAGCCGGTCTTCTTCAAACAGCGAGCGAAGGAGCGAGCTTATGAAGAACGATCGCCTTCCCTAAAAGCTAAAAGCACGTGTACTACTAAAAGCTGAAAGTGATTTGCCCGCATTAAGCCTCTGGCTTCTCCCATTCTACATGGGCGAAGGGAGTCCGGGGTGAAAGAGAAGGTGAAAACCCGGGTAGAGGGACTAAACGCAATAAAGGGGAAACGAGGACGGATCTTTGAATGCTGTAGAAATTTCAGGGATAGGGAACTATACTAACTCGTAGAAATTTCCGGGATCAATGATTAGACCATGCAAAAAAATAGCAATACTTTTTCTTGGGTAAAGGAACAGATGACTCGATCCATTTACGTATCGATGATGATATATGTAATAACTCGGGCATCTATTTCAAATGCATATCCCATTTTTGCGCAGCAGGGTTATGAAAATCCGCGAGAAGCAACTGGGCGTATTGTATGTGCGAATTGTCACCTGGCTAATAAGCCCGTGGATATGATGTCAAGCTACTAATAATAGTTAGAAATCCCCCGCCTTGAAGACCTATCTTTGACCGTGGAACAGGAGCTTCGTCATGGGAACCCGCAAACATTGTCTGAAGCTATAACGGCTGCGGAACCTTGGCTTTACTGACCTCTACTATGCCTTCCTCCTCTTTGATATGCTGACCCCTTTGGCTGGAATTCCATGATATGAGCATTCACATCCAATGAACACTTGAAGTGACCCGGTTCAAGTTGTTCACAAATTGAACTTGCATGCCCTCTTTTTGACAAAATGCTTCATGTGATTTGCTTTCGTACATGGTAGATGAGAATGTTAAATTTGGAAGACTTGACGAGGATGGGGAGGATAGGTGCAATGCATTTGCTTTGTTTGATTTGGTGTGGTCTTCCTTGTGGCTGGTGGCTAGGTGCAGCCCGCCACTTTGGAGCAAGAGTAGGCCCTTGACTTAGCCATTCAATACTTGCTTTTGCCTTCTTTGAGCCTTCTTGGCTTGATTTAACCCATGACTTGATCACTTGCCCTTCTTGGTGTCACTTTTGACTCGACCTTGATCTTGATATGTGTTGGTCGGTTTGATGTACCCTTTGACTTGATTGAATTTGAATTTAAATTTGACTTGCGCTTCTTGGCATAGCCCTTTCTTGGTTTGATCTTGTCTTGGGCTTGGTTTTGTACCCATTTTGATTTGATTTGATTTCAGTCTCGTCGAATGTGCCCGTTTGATTTGGTTTTGGGCTTAATCGTCAACCCAATTTGACTTAGTTTTGAGCCTGATCATGAGCCCATCTTTGATTTGGTTTTTGGGCTTGATCATGAGCCCAATTTGACTTGGTTTTGGGTATGGGCTAGTTACATGTGTCACCCAATTTGACTTGGATTGGATTTGATTTGATCCATTTGTTGGAGGACTTCCATTTCTTTAGGACTCGCTTGCTTTTATCTTAGCCTTTAGGAATTTTGTTTTGCTTTATTCTCTTTTCATTTAAGATTTATGGTTTCAAATATTTCTCTTTTTATTATTTAAAACTATTTCATTTGAGATATATTTGAAACATCAAGTTTTAATAAAATCTTTAAATATTCTTTTTACAAAGTAACTGAGTCCCATTTACAATGTTTGTTTCCATGGGTCACCTATTTTTGTTTCTTGAGTTAGTCTTTACCATTTCAACCACTTTAACCCTTTGTTTGGTGTAAGGTGTCTGACCACTTTAACCCTTTAGATAGGTGTAGGGTTATGGAGTAGGGCTTTCCTCGATCTAGCGAGCTTTTTAGGTCTTGATTTGGATTTGCTTGGTTTTGAATTTTACAGGTTTTGTAATTTTATAAAATTGTCATTTAGCAAACATTTTGGTGGGTTTGGTTCACAATGTCTCATTTTCATTTGTTTCTTTGAAAAATTGTTTGAAACCATTCTTTCTTTTAAGGCAATCTTTTGAAATAACAAATTCTTGCCAATTTGGCCTTGAGAGCAGAGTGGTCATTTTTTTTGCCTTTTGTCAAAATTAAATTTTTTTGAGAGGGGTGTAAAGTACCTTATTTTGAGGCTCCTACAAAATTTTGATGCAGAAATGAGTTTGTTTAAGGTATCTTTATTTGAAAACCCTTAAACGACCGATAACCTTAATTTTTCTTGAAAAGACAAAATTTTTAAAAGATAAAATCTTTTGAGAAAATTTTTGAGTGTTTACAGATGTCCCTCTTTAACATTAATCAAAATTTATTTGGTTAATGGAAAATAATAACACCTATAAAAATTTTATTTTTTTCAATGCTAGAGTTGATTTGAGTTGAATCAAGATTTCACGAACTTTCCCAATCCTTGTTGAGGGATTGATTTATTGGACTTGGGATGGTAACTCATTTAAATCTTATCTTTGTCTTCGTTTGAGTTTCTACTACTCTGTTCTTAGCTCTGAAATTTTAGGGTTATATATGTCTTGTTTGCCAGGTTGCATATGATGTTGGTTGCAAACTGGAGATTATGATCTAAAATTTCCCTTTCATTACTAACTACCGACTTCTAGGGCATTTCGGGTCGGTGTTTTTATAAAGTGCCGCCTGGCATTAATTATGTAGAGGTGGTGGTATTTAGCTAGCTCATAGGGCTGTTCAAAGATGAACATATCTTACCTTGTTGTCATGCTTGTGAACTGTTGGGAAATTGATTTTCCTTCATACAGTATTTCGTGTAGAGCTTGTTGAATACCATTGTTTATTTGATTTTCTTCAGCTATATTGTCTTCGTTGTCATGCTTGTACTTTTGCTTTTCTTAGCGAAGCCTTTCGAGTAGACCCCCCTAAAATTCGGGTCCGAGACTCTCATATCAAGGAGGAACCTAACGGACCAGTGTATCTCATTCTTGGAAGCAAGTTGTCAAATTTGTTGGAAACATATTGCATTCCTCTTGTTGAGCTGGTTCAAGTTTTCATTTAGGTTTCCGGTATTCTCGTGGGTTCTTGATTTCCTACTTGTTGGAACTGCATGAGGACGAGACCCAAATTCTTTTTGCACGTTCTTATTTTCTTAAATAGCCTCCACATATGCCCTTATTTACGTATACAGCCGCTTATATAAATATTTCAAAATTTCCCACCGACGCACGCATTTACGCTTCCAACAAGTTTTGTGTTGTATATGTACAACTTAGTCCCGTCATTCGAGTTGCAACCCACAAAAAGAAACATTCATATCCAAAGGTCTAAAAAAGCTCAAAACTATATTCTTATACATAGAGCCCGCACCCCTCAGAATGAGATTCGGGGTATGCAGAGCCTATGACAACACTTGGGTCGAGAATGCATAGTACCGAGTTGCAAGTCCTTAATTCGATTTCTGATCTAAATCTGAACCAGAATTTTAATTTGATATGGATCTAATTTAAATACAAACTAGAATTTTAATTTGATTAGTCGTTTGAGTGCAGTTAATGCCGGTTTCAAAAGTTTCAACCCACATAAATTTAGATTCAAATTCAGGGGTCCAAAATAGGATCCAATTTGAGAACTGTATCTGGGTGCTTAACTAAATATTGTGAACACCAAACTGCTTCAGGTTCTTATAACAAAATGAACCGACACAGCGCAGGTTGTAAAAGGAACTTTTGTTATGGGTTCACAACATTGCACTGATGAAACCTTTTCTGGCTTTATAGTACGATCAAATTCCGGTTTGGTATGATCAAAATGATCTCGGTTAAAAATCTGATTAATAAAGGATCCGACTTTCATTGCTAAAATCAGACTCGGGGTTCAAGGTAAGGCATCATCGCTACTAGATTGCACTTCACTTGAACCAGCCTTGTGCTCCACAAATAACGAGATATCTGATCTTTTTGTCAAACTTTTATAACATGAATTGAGTACGAACAGGATCTTCCCAATCGTGACAATCGCAGCAAACATGATGCCATTAATTAACCAGCCCCCTTTGTCAAGAGACGGGCTCCGACCGACCAATTTTTGATATAAATAACTTGAACTTTTGATATAAATAACTTGCTTTCACCATACAGAGGCACACACGATGAGCTATGTAAATCATACAAATATCAGGCCTATATTAAGTACCCAGCAGGTTCCAATACATCCATGTGTGTTTGTAAGAAAGAGAGTCCGGAGGCATACACGATGAGCTATGTAAATCGAACAAATGCCATGCCCACGTTAGGTATCCGGCTGGTTCCAATACTAGCCATCCGTGTGTGCGTATGTGTTGTGTGTTTGAGAGAGAGAGGGAGTCCGAAGGATCATTATATCATATGCTATGATTGGCAAGGAAGCAAAATTTAAGATAGAACAGTAAAAAGATAACACAGGAACTACATACATCTGATTGAATGTTAATGACTAATAATCATTCATCATCTACATCAAGCCCACCAATTTGCTGTCGTCTGCAGTCAAAAACTGCCCTGAAAGACTCATGTTCTGCACGAAGTCGTTCAAGAAACACAGAATGGCTCTTGGACCCTGCAGGAACGCTATGACTGTTCGCCTCTTCCTCAGGTAACGGATTGGAGTCCTAATATGAAAGGTAGCAAGTGAGCAGAAAGAACATACCTCAATAATGGGTTAACACAATTAGCACCAAAGCAACCGACCCCTTTGCACTAAGAGTCGATCGAGTAGAATCCACGTTCAAGAGCTTTGCTTCAAAGGGACTCTAAATTCAGATTTAAACCTTTGGACGGTATGACGTTTCCTTATTCTCTTTCCTCATCATGTAACCTAATGAAATGGCATCACATAAACAGAAAGCAATTGGTTTGAAATGCATATCACCATCTCAAAGTGCGGATATGCACTCTGCACTGTATCCCGTCAGAACTCTGAACTCAAGTGCCCTTGAGAAAAGGCTTGGTCAAGGTTAAAATTAAAGAATGTTGCTTGTTTCTCTCACCTCTACCCATGCTAAATCCTCACCACAATTGTAAAATTGCACGAAATACACGAAAATTGGAAAGTGATCTGCCTTGTACATGATTCATTTCTTTTATCATTTCTTTTTTCCTCCTTTAGGATAGGAAGGCGAAATTCTCAAACAGGGCCTACAAACTTCGTGACACTTGAGAAAATGCAATCTCAATCAGGCAGGTCACTAGTGAACCA
Source organism: Brasenia schreberi (assembly GCA_036023115.1). Classification (NCBI taxonomy): domain Eukaryota; kingdom Viridiplantae; phylum Streptophyta; class Magnoliopsida; order Nymphaeales; family Cabombaceae; genus Brasenia; species Brasenia schreberi. The sequence continues at coordinate 6,302,908 of JAYKKT010000085.1, read as the reverse complement.
GAATGGTAACCCTTAAAAAGAAAACCTGAGAAGACTCGAAGGAGATGGAGAGTTGATATTGCGTTTCTTATTGATTTTGCATGAGGCAGTGAGTTGTTCCACACCTTACTTTTGGAGTTTTCAAGAGTCTCTCTCCAACATGCGTTAAGGACCATCTCAAATTTATACCTCTAACTCATAAAATTAGCTCTTCCCTATTTCAGACAGAAGCTAAAATTGGCACGCAATACATTCTCTAAAAGATGGTCTTATGTACTTAAGGTCAGTGTTTCAAAGCGATGAAAAATTAGATGAAGATGTTATACACAGAATCAACACAGATTGGCTGAAATTAAGGATGCCTCAGGTGGTGTGCTAAGATCCTGCTAGAGTTGAAAGATAAATATTATCAGTTTTTAGACCAAGACATTACAAACTTATACGGAGTTGAGTTTTAGGCAGCCAATGATCACCATGTGCAAAAGATGTATGTGGTAAAATAAAGATATTGAAGTGGATGTCTGGTCACAAGAGGTACTATCTATAATGAGGGAGATATGCTTAAGATGGTTTGGACATGTATAGCTGAACGAAGTTCTGGTAAGAAAGTGTAAGAAACTAGATGGTCGAAACTCTACGAGAAGGGGAGGGAGACTGCAAAGTATCGAAGGAAACATTTAACATGAAGTGGATTTTTTTTGGAGCTAACTGCTACCATGGGACAAGATTGAGGTCTATAGTGTCAAAGAATCCACACAACCAAATCTACTAAGGTGGGCAAAGCTTGGTTCTTGTGGTTTTGTTCTTGCTATTCAGACAAAAGATAATCTTCTCCATTGGCGTATAAATCACCATGTGTAGGGAAACTTGGATGAATCTCCAAACTCTATACTCCACTGCATGCATCACTTCAACATCACTAGAATCTACAAATCTACAATCTGATATCTTTACCAATTTGACAAGGCAACCAGAGCTCTATGTGCTCTGCTTTAGTCATCTAACTTGCCATATCAAAAGTGATCAATTACAAGCATGTTTCAGGCTTGCAAGAATAGGCAAGCATATACAGTCACTCATGTGTGTATGACGGTATGTGTATACATAGAAAAAGTCTAACATGCTTGCCTATCCTTGTAAATCTCAACCGTCCTCGGATGGTTGAAATAGAAAAGCAAAGAACAAAAAGCCCACACGTGAATCAAGTACACCAACAAAAAGAATGTGTTGCTTTTTCCTTTTGATCTCAGTCATTCATTTCCTTCATCGGATGGTTGAGACTTTTAAGGGTATGCCAAGCTGTAACATGGCGAGCATATTAGGCTCAGCCCTATATATACATATATGAAATAGCAAAATTTGGAATAAGGTCCTATTTCTAGAAAAGTAGTTAAGTAGACCTTATAAGTTTCCATTCTCGCCTAAACTTCTCAGGTTCAGCATATATAGCTTATTTACTAATGGTTTAGATGGTAGAATCACCGAGAACAGCTATGCTTTTCTTGCTCTTTCGAAGAAAAGGGGCTGCAATGGAAGAATTTTCCTTGGATAATTCATCTTTTTCTGATGCAACTATTCATTTGTGCAGATTGACATGTAAATTTCACTGATATACCAACAAGGGGATCCCAAAGAAAGCACAAGACTGTGAACTACGAGGAGATTATATACAGTAGCAAAGGCCACATAGTCTACACCATAGAGGAAAGCATAGGGTCCTAAATTCAAATCTGAAGAAATTTCAGATCTCTTTTGGGCATGAAGCATTATAAGATGGCGAGCTGTATAAGTACATAAAACCATTGGAAAGCCATGAAAGCAATTTCTAGAAACCTAACAGATCAAAACATGAATGATTTCATATGAATATCTCTACCAGAACCAGAAAACTGGAAAAGAGAAAGACTAATGAACTGCTTACCAAGTTGTATCCAGCTCCAGGTCCAATTATCAAAGAATTACATTTCTTTCCGACCCCTATGGCAAAACCACTCCCACGCTGCACTCACAAAGAACCCACTAAGCAGAGTAAAACATCCACCAGTTCATGCACCTAGAGAATGTGAATGCCGCAGCATTCTGCAAGTGATCCAGTGGATCGTGCATGACAGCATAACATTTACTGCAGGATTTATGAGATGAAAAATTTAGTAGAGGCCACATGCAATGAGGCAAGGATGCATGTCACCAGAATGTGACAAAATGCAGCAACTCCAGGTGTCTAGGTAAGTAGAAGTGTTGATACACAAGCAGCTGAGCCACCCCAACAATATGGCTGGTGGGATGCAAGTGCCACCAGAATCGTGTGTCCCACATGCCTGTATATGGCAGTACATAACCAAGTAGAGGCACTAGTTCTACGTACAACTAGACAAAAATGAAGCACTCACAGCCCTCCTGGCTAGTGGGTGGACTCGTGAGAACCTTCAAGTTGGAGTTCACGCATTTGATACCTACAACATGCAAAACTTTATGACATCTGCACATACACTTACACGATCACCCCAATGAACAGATTTATCTCCTTTTCCATACGCTTGCAGTAGTCCATTTAGTGCGGTAACAGATGCTCTCTTAGGAGATTTTACTGCATCAGCAACCTCATCCGTTTTGTCAAACCACTTGCTCCTTCCTATGTCTTTTGCCTCTTCTAAGGAGTCGGAAATTCCACACTTCCACTTCTCTCCAGTTCCAGATTGATCACCTAAGAGAAACCACATGAGCGGAATATGACGCAAAGCCTTCTTTACCTTCATAATTTGATATTAAAGCAGCAAAAAGATAAGCAACATGATTTAGAAGAGAGATGTTGATCAGTTGGAGACAAGAATTATGAGAGTTTTTGAGTCTCAGAGTATCAACCTAACAACCCTTGCAGTACCCACGTCTTAAAAAGAAGTAATCATTATTTTACAACAGTTACACATAACCAGAGTATATTATATAACTGTAAGGTATCTGCATATGAATGAGGCCCTCTAATATATTGGGAAGATAAGGGCCACCTCAGCAACTACATGCACCAAACAGAATAAACAATAATTTCCAAGCAGAAGGGGTTAAAGCTGGTTCTTGAACAGGCTGACATAGGGTGATTCAAAACAAAATCTATAGAAATGGCATTATAGGTCGCAGGAGGGGGGAAATAATAGGCAAATTTGGGCTATTGACTGGAAAAAATAAATACACAAGAAAGTCATTTGAAATCCTTGGGTATGCAAATGAAAGGTTTCTTATCATGATATACATCAACCACCACTTCTCAATTTGCAACTCTCATTGTCTTGATAAGCAGTAGAAAACTTCAAGAAAATTCTAATTATGAGGAACAAAGAAACAAATTTTGTGCACGTATGAAGTTTTCTTCTTTCTCACTTCTAAATGGAGTCTATAAATTTTTATCCGTATTCTGAACTTCACTACAACAGCATTTAAGATTTACATGCGTACATCCTAACCAGAACCCATGCGAGGCATAAAGAAAAAGCTATAGCAACCATGAGTACAATTTCAGTGTATAGATTGACAGTACCTACCTTCATATTCAGATTTTGGTGATGGCATGTCAAGCTTGTTTGCAGTGTTCACATAATGCTCCCTAAGAGATTCTTCTGTGTTGCAATCCATGTCCTCCATATCCATCTCAACCTAAAGAAAACATGTGAACTTTTTACTGAACATTTACCAAAATATCTTTCTTTGCTGCACATGCAAAAATGAGAAACAGTGTAACTAAGATATTATGGCATTCCAGTCATAAGGAAATGGAAGCTTCTGATGTAGCTAGACAATGGTGTTATCATAAACTGAGAAAGTTAAGCCTCTGTCCATCCACTTGAAGGTGCAATAAGTAATGAGATTCAGTATCGGCAGGATCACATATGATTGCAAGACTAGTAAAACATGTAAAAAAAACTACCTAAACAGCTTTTGGCATTTTATTTGTGACACACACACACACAAAAGAGAGAGAGAGAGAGAGAGAGAGAGAGAGAGAGAGAGAGAGAGATTCCACCTTTGTTCAAGTGATTGTAATATCAGTAAGCCTTTAGACGTGTTGGAGATCAAGTTTCGTCTTTATATTATTAGAGTTTTGTGTAATTCAAGTGTAGTTAAGTCTATATAAGTCTAGTTAGTGAGTTTGAGTCCAGCTATGTACTTGGATCCTAATGAATCGGGTCAGATTCATTAGGATCCATCAGGAACCATGTACTTTAAGTAGGGTCATTATGGTTTTTTAAGTTATAACAGGGATTAGTATAAAGTGTAATTAGGGTTACTTTACAATGGACGATGGAATGAATAAAGAAGGAAAGGGACGGCAGCCAGAGGGTGAGCCGATTTCTGCCCTAACTCAAGAAACATGTCTTGTCTTGCATTTCAACTGCTGTTATCTTTATTTTATGCGTGAAATCAACATGGTATCAGAGCATAAACTCTGAGTTTCGGCTATCATGGAATACAAACAGGAAGATTAAGAGGTTCCAATAAAAAATCGTGTGTATAATATATCATTCAGTGCTTTGTTTCAGTTCTGAAATGCAGAAGATTCAATAGAAAAAAGGGGGACAGTTTCTTGTTGAACATGTGCACAGCAGCTGCCTTTAAGGAAGTTTTTTTTAAATCGATTATAATGATGACAGGGATTTATATCATTGTTCATAGTTGATTAAATCCTGGGATTAAGGAACCTAACTGTTTTTTTAGATTCATCATTCTTAAAGTTCACAGATTCAAAGCATCTTGATCTTCCAATATCTCAGTCAGCAATAATAGTCATCACGTGAGAAGGCATCATTAGAGATAACACTTCATGATTTGTTAAATTTCTTCCTAAGTGGAATCGGCAGACACATATTGTGACGCAGTTAAGATTAATCGGCAGATACATTTGAAGTGTAAAGATATACATTTATTCAGTCTATAATATCCAGTTTCAGTTAAGATTGCTTGCACGCACCAATATTCAGATTTAGGTGTGGTTCTTGTGTGGTTTAGTCAAAGAGTGACGGTCTACAAACGACGTCTTCAATGACTAATGGAAGGAATCAAGATGGGTGATACAAATGAAAACTGTTCAGTTGATAAGAGTGAAGGGTTTCAAATAATCAATCTAAAACTGGATGGAAAGAATTTTCTTCAGTGGGCTCGATCGATAGAACTGGCAGTAATGGCAAGGGGGCGTTGGGATTATCTGACTGGTGATATGACTCAACCTCAAATTAATGATCTTCCGTATTCAAAATGGCGCAGGAAAAATGCACTAGTCAGTGCCTGGCTCCTACAATCGATGTCTCCATCCATTGCTAGTGCGTTTATGTTTCTGTAAACAACTAAAGACATTTGGTTGGCAGTCCATGATGCTTATGCTCAGAGGAAAAACATAGCCAAGAAATATGATATTATTGAGAAGATTAGACGATGTAGACAAGGAAACAGGTCAGTTAGTGAATATTATGCAGAACTCCGAGGCTTATGGGAAGAACTACAGTTTTACTCAAAGACAAAATGTCACAATTGCATACAAGAGAGGAATGAAGAGTTTGAAGAAAAAAAAGTATTTGATCTTTTATGGGAAATCTCGACAGATTATGAAGAAGTGAAAAACAACATTCTGGGCAGAGAATAATTACCAACTCTAAGCACAGTATATTCACTCTTACTTCGAGAGGAAGATAGAAAACACTTAGAAAAGGAAGCAAAAGTCAATACAGATAACTATGGTCGTGGGAAGAAATACACATAACTCCTCTTCAGTTTCTCGTGGTAGAGGTAATTATGGTCGTGGTAGAGGTAGGTTTATACCTCATTTTGATGAGAAATCCAAATTAACCTGTTCTTACTGTGGAAAAACATGTCACACAAAAGAAACGTGTTAGGAATTGGTCGGAAGACCCACTCAATTTCAGAATAGACCTAACAGTGCTTATTTAACCAGTGAATAGAAGGATAAACAGAATATTAAGAACAGTGCCAGTTCACTAACAGACATAAAAAAGGAGATTGAATTGCTTAAGACCAGTGTTGTCCGTATCGCACCGTATCGTACGATACGGTGCGATACGTATCGTATCGTGGGCCACCACGATACGATACGGGCCCCCGTATCGCAGGTGCGGGCGTATCGCACCGTATCGTGCGATACGGCCCGTATCGCACGATACGGTGCGTATCGCCCGTATCGTACGATACGGGCGATACGCCCTGGGACCCTTATAAAGGGTCCCGGGCCGAGGGAAACCCGCGATTTTTCGCGGGTTTCCTCTCTCCTTTTGGGTTCTTCAAGCTCCCTAAGAGTCGGTTTTCGCCTCCTTGGTGTTCAAAGCTCTAAAATCGTGCCCTACGGTGTCCGTCCAAGCCTCCAAACTCGGATTTAGGTATATTTTTAATGTTTTTTTCCTTTTTTTCCTTTATATTTATTGTTTTTTGTGTTATTTCGGGTTTTTTTTTTGAATGACAAAATATGAAGTTATTAAGTGTGTGTATACGATTTTTATTGCATTCATGAAGTGGGAGACACTCGATTTGAGTGTTATTTGAAGATTGGGGGATTTACGAAGTGCTTTTATTTTCAGGTTTTTGTTTGAATTAAAGTACTCATTGAGATGGCAGGAAGGGGTGGTAGAGACTCTCATTCAAAGTCTGATGATCCGGCATGGCAGTGGGGTATACCAGTTGAGGGTTCAAGGTTAAAAATCAGATGTTTATTTTGTGAAAAGGTGGTTAGTGGTGGAATTTCAAGGTTGAAACACCACCTAGCAGGAACCAGGAAAGAAGTTGCTCCATGCACAGGCAGAGTTAGAAGTGTGCCAGAAGGTATTAAATGGCAATGCTTGCAGATGATTGAGAGCATACAGGAAAGGAGACAACAAAAGGATGATTTCCAGATGTGTGAAGAAGCTGATGATGCTACTGCCACTGGAGTTGGATTCACTGATAGTTTGCCTTCAGATGCTAGAACAGATATTGGTAGTAGCAGTTCGCGAGCACCTAGCAGAGGAAAGAGGGTTGCATCTGAAGACTTTGGAGGTGGCAGAAGAGGAAGTTCAGGAAGGAGTAGAGGAAGAGCTTCTTCTTCTAGCATACATTCGTTCTTTCCTCCTTCCACTACACCTGGTGCTCAGCCAGGAATTCGTGCTGCTATGGCTTCAGAACAACTGCACGATCAAGCAGACCTTGCAGTGGGCAGATGGTTTTATGATACATGCATTCCATTTAATGCAGCAAACAGTTTTCATTTTCAAGCAATGGCAGATGCAATTGCTAACATTGGTCCAGGATACAGGATGCCCTCTTATCAGAAGTTGAGAGGGAAGATATTAGATCAGACCGTGATTGAAGTGCAGCAATACTGTTCGACTTTGAGACAATCGTGGAAGGAAACAGGATGCACTATCATGGCAGATGGATGGACCGATAGGCGAGGAAGGACATTGCTAAACTTTCTTGTATATTGTCCTAAGGACTCATGTTTTTGAGATCTCTAGATATGTCAGAGGAGAGGCACACTGCAGAGATCCTACGAGAGGAATTTGATAAGGTTATACAAGAGGTTGGGCTAGAAAATGTAGTCCAATTGATTACAGATAATGCAGCTAACTACAAAGCAGCCGGAAAGGAGTTAGCTGATATTTATGGGACTTTCTACTGGACACCATGTGCAGCCCATTGTTTAGATCTCATCCTCGAGGACATCGGTGAGATGGATGAAATAAAGGCAGCAACTGAGTGTTGCCAAGATATTACAAAATTTATTTACAACCATGCATTTGTTTTATGTATGATGAGGAGATACACAGAAGGTGCAGAGCTTCTTCGCACAGCTGCAACTCGGTTCGCAACAAACTTCTTATCTGTACAGAGTATTGTGAGACAGAAGCAAGCTTTAAAGAGAATGTTCTCCTCAGATGAGTGGCAACAATTTGCAGAGTTGCCACAAAACAGAAGGAACAGAAAGTTAAATGAGATTGCAGAAACGGTTTTTAGAAGTTCATTTTGGAATGCATGTATCAGATTATTGAAAATTACTTGTCCTTTAGTGAAAGTTTTGAGATTGGCTGACAGCGAGGAGAAACCATCTATGGGCTACCTTTATGAATCCATGGACAGGGCAAAAGAAGCAATCAGAAATAACTTTAATGGAAAAAAAAGAGATTATGTGCCCGTGTGGAAAATAATTGATAGTAGATGGAATAAACAATTGCATCAGCCTATTCATGCAGCAGCCTACTATCTAAACCCATCATTGAGGTACTCAGCAACCTTCAAAAGGGACGGTGAGGTTAATCGAGGAATCATTGAATGCATCGACAGATTAGTCCCTGATGAGAGCATAGTAGATGCGATACATCGAGAGATGGAGATATATGATAATGCTCTTCACTTGATGGGTTTGCCTGTTGCAATTCGCAACCGCTCTACGATGCGTCCAGGTACATTGTTTATTTTCATATTTAAGTTCCATCTTACATTACTGTGGATTATTATGTCTCTAATGTTTATATTTTCTTTACAGATGTTTGGTGGAACAGGTTTGGAAGTGATTGTCCAAACCTTAGAGATTTTGCAGTTAGAGTCTTAAGCCAAACCTGTAGTGCAACAGGTTGTGAAAGAAATTGGAGTGTTTTTGAACACATCCATACAAAAAAGCGCAACAGGTTGGAACACAAAAGGCTTAATGATTTGGTTTATATTCGTTGTAACATGCGCCTTCGTGAAAGGTAATGTTGTATTACTTTCAAATTTTCAATTCGATATTATTTAACTTCAGTTTTCAATTGTTAATATTACTTACTAATTGTTTATCTTTGTTTGTGTCGTAGGCAATTAAAAAAAGTAAATAGAGAAGAAAGTCAGTTCGATCCAATAAGTTTGGATAATTTTGATATATTAGAAGATTGGGTTATGGAAGACACTGAAGAAAATGCCCTCCTAACAGAAGAAGACGTTGCCTGGATTAATTTGGAAGGAGCGCAACAACATTATGGAGATGAAGAATTTGATTTTGAAGAAGAAGGTGTGGGCGTGGCTGATGATGATGAGGATCTGCAACAAGGAGAAGATGAAGATTATTTAGTTGATGATCCTGATTACAATTTGTAAAATGTAACATTATATGTAACTGTAGTGTACTGTAAAGTGTAAACTATGTCTGTATTTTATTTTTTGGATTCAAAATATATAAATTTGGATGCAATTGTTCAATGTTGAATGCTCAATCTGTACTAAACTTACATTATATGAATTTAAAGCAATTATTAGATTTTTCCTGATTTTTTCTTGATTTTTTTCGATTTTTTTCGATTTTTTATTAATTTTTAATTATTTTTACATTATTTTAATATTAAAGTACGATACGATACGATACGATACGATACGATACGCCCGTATCGTGGAGCCCAGCGATACACGATACGATACGCGTCAGACAACACTGCTTAAGACTCGACTGATTGATTCACATGCTCCATCCACTTCCTCCAATAATGAAGCTCAAGCAACCATGGCGTATCCATTCTCCTTCTTAGCTAAGGGTAATATGAACACTCCTAACTCACAGATATGGGTGATTGATTCAGGGGCAACTGATCATATGGTCAGTAGAAATGAATGGTTTGATAGTTATTAGCAGACTCAAGAACCTATTAACATCCGATTAGCAGATGGATCACATACTCCTCCTATAGTGGGAAAAGGGAACATTATTACTTCTTTTGGTGTACTGAAAAATGTTTTACATGTTCCGAGTTTATCAGTTAATTTACTATCCGTATTTGCTTTAACTCATGACCTAAAATATCATATAATTTTTTATTCCACTGGATGTATATTTCAGGAACTGAGGACGGAGAAAATCTGTGGTCAGGGTAATGTGAGGAGAGGTCTCTATTTCTGTGAAGACAAAAATAAGGTGGCGATGCAGTCGACCAGTATTACAGAAAAACAGAAGGATATACCTCGCTAGCATCAAAGATTGGGACACTTACCTTTATCTAAACTTAAAGTTCTACTTCCTGAATTCAGTTTATGTAATAATTTCAATTTGAACTGTGAGACTTGCCAAAAGGCAAAACATCATCGTACTTCATTTCCTTTAAGTGAAGAAAAATCATCTACTTTTGAAATTGTACATTCTGATGTTTGGGGTCCTTGTACTACTACCTCTTTGCATGGTTTTAAATACTTTATAACCTTCACAGATGATTGCACCAGATTTACAATGATATATCTTATGAAAACTAGAGATGAAGTAAGGAATATCCTTCCCATCTACTGTAAATTTGTACGTACTCAATTTTAGGGCACTATTAAGATCCTTCGCAGTGATAATGGTGGAGAATTCATGTCCCAGTTCCTTCAATCATACTTTGTCAAAAATGGAATGTTGCATCAGACGTCATGTGCATATTCTCCCTAACAAAATGGGGTGTCTGAAAGGAAGAACAGACATATTCTGGAGGTTGCTAGAACTTTACTGATTGGGTGTAATGCGCCCAAATATTATTAGGGTGAAACAGTGTTGACAGCAGTGTATCTTATAAACCGCATGCCTAGCAGAATTCTAAATGGTAATACTCCATTTCACTCATTATGTTCTCAGCAGAAGCAATTTCATTTACTTCCCAGAGTTTTTGGGTGTACTTGTTTCATTCATCTACATCATGGTTTGAAAGATAAATTAGATGCAAGATCGATCAAATGCATATTTGTGGGTTATTCTTCTACTCAGAAAGGACATAAGTGTTATGATCCTATTAACAGGAAATTGTATGTTACTTTGGATGTTACATTTCACGAAGATATACCATTTTATAATATCCAGGACAATTCTTTATCTGAAATAACCTTTTCACATGTGATGCCTATTCCTCCGATTGAAAATCAGCTACAACCTGAGAAGAAAGATGAAGAGATAATACCAACCCAGAATAAAGACTTGCTGGTGTATTCCAGAGGTAACAGAAAGGTTTTTTCACTAGATCAAGATAGTGGCTCAGGTTCAGATTCTCCCACGACTCAGGTTACTTCTAACTCTTCAGATATTGATCTTCTTATTGCAGTCAGAAAAGGGAAGAGAGAAGTAGCAAAATACTCTTTATAGAATTTTGTGTCATATTCTAACTACCCTCAAGAATATCAGGCTTTTGTGATGAATTCTGATTCAGTACTTATTCCAAGAACATTTGAAGAAGCTGAACAGAAGCTAGAACGAAAGAAAACAATGGAAGAAGAAATTGATGCACTAGTCAGAAATAAGACTTGGGAGCTAGTAGAATTACCAGCAGGAAGGAAAACCGTTGGGTGCAAATAGGTGTTTTCTGTAAAGTATAAAGCGGATGATACTATTGAAAGATACAAAGCCAGATTAGTGGCAAAAGGTTACAACCAATCATATGGCATTGACTACACAGAAACATTCGCTCCAGTTGTAAAAATGAATACAATTCGAATAATTCTGAGTGTGGTTGTCAATAAAGGATGGGAGCTATGACAATTAGATGTTAAAAATGCTTTCCTTCAAGGAGATCTCATGGAAGACATTTATATGGATATACCTCTAGGTTACCTTCAGAGACAAACACATAGTAAAGTATGTAAATTGAAGAAATCAATTTATGGCTTGAAGCAATCTCCACGAGCATGGTTTGAAAAATTTAGTGATGGTATTATGAAAATTGGTTTCAGTAAATGTACCAGTGATAATACTCCTTTTATCAAGCATGGTCAGAAAATTATCATACTCCTAGTCTATGTGGATGATATCATTATTACTGGTGATGATGCAGAGGGTATAGTTGAGTTAAAGAAGAGATTAAAAACTTTATTTGACCTGAAGGACATGGGCAGATTACATTATTTTCTGGGAATTGAGATCATTCATAAAAAAGGGACCTTGTTTCTAAGCCAAAGGAAATACATCCTGGACTTACTAAGGGAAACAAAAATGAAAGAGTGCAGAATATGTTATATTCCCATGGATACTCCGAGAGAAGAAGATAGTCAATCTACAGAACTATATGAAGATGTTGGCAAGTACCAAAGATTGGTAGGAAAAATGATATATATAACTATAACTCGACCTGATATCAGCTTTACGGTAGGATATGTCAGTAGGTGGCTGCATTGCCCTTCCAGACATCACATGAGCAAGGTATTCCATATAATCAGATACTTAAAATCATCTATTACCCACAGGTTACTATATGCACCTCATTCATCTATGAATTTAGAAATTCACTCAGATGTTGATTGGGCAGGTTTCAAAACTGATAAGAAATCTACCTCGAGTTATATGGTATGTTTGGGTGGTAATATAGTCTCATGAAAGAGTAAAAAGCAATCAGTGGTAGCCATATCTAGTGCTGAGGTAGAGTATCGTGCAATTGCTCTAGGAATGTGTGAAGGCCTATGGATTATATCACTTCTCAAAGAGATTGGTCTCTCTAGACACGCGAAAATTTCCACTCGGGGTTCTTAGGCCTGAAGTGAACCTTTTTGCAATCTACGTCACTTTTTAGGGCGTGCCAGCTAGCTTACTCAAATTAGCGAAGTATGTTTTGAAATATCTGACTTTTAAAAGGCAATTGTGAGCAAGCGAGATCTTTTCGTCGCAAACCTTCTTGAACCGATGCTTAAGGGTCAGTTTGTACGTTTAGAGACTTCGTTTAAAACAAGTTAACCTCAAAATCGATTTTGAATGAATCAGTGTTTTGAAATCTTTGGAAAATCATGCACTTTGGCGAGTTTTGATTTACAAGGGTTGGGCGACCCTAAGTCTTTCAAATTTATCTACTTAGGCACGATGTGTGTGCATCAAATGGCCTAAGCCTTGGCGTGTTTGCACGATTTGTTTGGGGTTTATTTGATGCAGGTATGCACTCTAGCTCGAGTATGGCGAGTATGCAATGCAACTCATACAACTTAAATGTAAAACCCGAAATTTAAAAACTTAGCTGAAGGGAAAACCCAAATTGAATGCAACTCACACAACTTGAATGTAATTTGCAGAAATTTAAATATATCTATATCTTAAGAGCGGAAAGGCTCAATGTGTGCGTGGGTGTTGTGTATAAATTGAAATGCAACTCACGCAGCTGAACCGTAAAACGCAGCAGAAGGAAGATATAGATATAAGAGCGAAAAGGCTCAATGTGGCATGTGTGTTTGTGTATAAATTGAAAGACAACACACACGACTGAATTTAACAACCCGAAATTGAAATGCGTACACAGTTGAACCGGGAAAACTCACACAGCTGAAAATATATAAATATGACTATATCTTAGTGGCTTCTGAGGCCAAAATGTGCGTGAGGTGCTTGAGCAAGCGCTCGGGTGTTCTTTGGGTGCGAGTGTGTAATTGAAAGACAAACTCACACGACTTAATGTACCAACCCAACTGAATTGAAATACATATATATATATAATAAGAGCGAAGGCTCAATGCACGCGTGTGTGGAGTGTGTAAAATAAAAGACAACTCACGCAGCTCTTACTAAAGTCTTGGAAGTAAGAGCGAAGGCTCAATCGTGCATGTGTGTGCTTGATGTACGAGATTAAGAGCTAAGGCTCAAGTGCTCGTGTGTGCTTCGTGTATCAAGCAACGTTATTACATTCCGAGGGGAGACAATGCTCCGTTATTACAACCCCGTATCATGAATTGAATTGAATGGAAAAGATACTTGATATATATCAATAAGACTTACACTTTTCCAGGTTTTTGATTTGGAATTGTACAAGAAACGAATCCACCTTCTTCTTATGGAGTCCGGGGCACGTGGGAGCGAAGTCGGCTAGTTAAGGTGCTGGCTAACTAAGGCAAGTCACGGCTAGGTTAGGGTATCTTGGGCGCAGGCTAGTTAAGGTGAGTCCTAGCCTAGTTTGGGTGGTGTATGGTAGGTGGTTTGTATGAGACACGGCCAGCAACTGGCCATGGGCTTGGGGATAAAGTAAGGACACGGCCTGCCTTATGGCAGGCCGGGGTTTACTAGGGTAGAAGATACATGGCCTGCACTGGCAGGCCGTGTGGTTTAGGGTAGATGACCTGCCGAATAGCAGGTCTTTGTTTGGCTTTGGTAAGGGAGCACAGCCAGCTGCTGGCCGGGGGGTTTCAATGGGAAATGGCCTGCCTAAAGGGCAGGCCTGGTGTTGGGTAAGATGAGGGAAACACGGCCTGGCTAGACCGTGTGGTTTTGTGTTAGGTGGCCTGCCTAAAGGCAGGCCTGGTGTTTTGCAAAAGGAGGGAAGCACGGCCACCTTTGGCCGTGTGTTTTAATGGGAAATGGCCTGCCTAAAGGCAGGCCTGGTTTTGGCGAAAACAAAGGGACACATGGCCAACACTTGGCCGTGTGGTTTAAGGGAAGATGGCCTGCCGAATGGCAGGCCTGGTTTTAGGTAAAGGCCAGGGGAGCACGGCCTACCTTGGCCGTGTGGTTCAAGGAGAGTTCGGCCAGGTCTTGGCCGAACTTAGTTGGTTTAGGGTAGTGCTCGGCCAAAGGCTGGCCAAGCTAGGTTTATTAAGGTAGAGCTCGGCCAAAGGCTGGCCGAGCTTTAGGTGTTTTAGGGTAAAGTTCGGCCAGCACCTGGCCGAACTTGGTCTGTTTTAATGGAGTATGGGCTGGATTTAGGTTGTCTTAGGTTGGGTGGTCTAGAGAGGTTAGGGAAGAGGTTGGTTTAGGGTTAGGGTTTAGGGTACTAACCGTGATTTGCAGCTCCACCCCAAGCCGCCTCCATGCCGCCAAGCTCCACCACATGCAGCTCCACTCCCAGCTATAAGAAGACGTCATTCCATTTGGTGCAGCCCGGGCCTCAATGGGCCAATCCCAACACTCAAGGCCAAGCGTTGGCCAATAGGGCCCTCTCTCTCTCCTCCCCCTCTTGAAGTTCACGTGAAAGGCCTCCCTTTGGATTTCACGTGGCTGGATTTTTGAGACCCCTCACCTCTATTTATAGAGTTTTGAGGTGGGTCTTGGATTTGGGTCTGGGTATCCGGATCCAATCCAAACACTATTTGGATCTGGATTGCAGATCTCGGATATTTTCATATCCAGATCCAATCCAAATATTTATTTGAGTTTGGATCTCGGATCTCAGATATTTTGAGATCCAGATCCGATCCAAACACTATTTGGATCTAGATTCGGATATTTTTGGATCCATATCCAACCCAAAATTTTCTTCTGCTCCTTGGTTTTCAGTCCTTTTCTGGTGCTTTTCACCGTCGGTTTTGAGCGGGCTTCGTTTCATCGGAGGCCCAACTCTGGCCTGGGTCTTCCCCAAGTCCTTCCAACTGGTGCTCTGCTTTTCAGGACTTTTTCGGTGTCAGTTTCGGTCCGCCGTTTTGGTTTCTGGCCAGTTCCTGGTGATATCGATCTCAGATTGCCGCACGGATTCCGTTCTTCATTCTGACAGGACGTGTCTCGAACTTCTGTCGACTTTATCAGGTTTTTGGCTTCTTTCTGCATTTTGAAGCTGCTTTTGGATTTTCTTTGACCCAAATTATGCTTTTGCCCTTCTGTCGGGCTTTTCTCCGAACGGGCTCTCCTTTCTCTTGTTTTTGAGCAGGGGATGGCTTCTGAAGTTCCGGGCTTGAGTTCTTCTGCTTGCCTGGGCCTTCCTTTTGCCTTTTGAACCTGTTTTGACATTTTAAAACAGGATTGTTGTTTTGGCTTTAAAAAGAGCTTTTTGTGTTTTTGAGAGATTTGAAATTTGGAAAATTTGGGGTGTTTACAATCTCAAAGACAACGTACCAATTAACTTCTTTACAGACAGTAAAGCAGCTCTTCAAATAGCTTTGAATACAGTTTTTCATGAGAGGACTAGACACATAGAGATTGATTGCCATTTTATCGGAGAAAAAGTTTCTCAAGGCATATTCAACCTTATTCATGTACGCTCAGAAGATCAATTGGCTGATATCCTCACTAAAGCAGTACCAGTGAATGGCTTTAAGAAAATTCTTACAAAAATAAGAATCACAACTCTTCAAGACTCAACTTGAGGGGCCGTGTTGGAGATCAAGTTTCGTCTTTATATTATTAGAGTTTTGTGTAATTCAAGTGTAGTTAAGTCTATATAAGTCTAGTTAGTGAGTTTGAGTCCAGCTATGTACTTGGATCCTAATGAATCGGGTCAGATTCATTAGGATCCATCAGGAACCATCTACTTTAAGTAGGATTATTATGGTCTTTTAAGTTATAATAGGGATTAGTATAAAGTGTAATTAGGGTTACTTTACAATGGACGATGGAATGAATAAAGAAGGAAAGGGACGGCAGCCAGAGAGTGAGCCGATTTCTACCCTAACTCAAGAAACATGTCTTGTCTTGCATTTCAGCTGCTGTTATCTTTATTTTATGCGTGAAATCAACAAGACGCATACCCAACACGCCCTTCAGTATTATAAGTGGAGATCCAATGTTAAGGCTTCTAATGATTCATATCATCTTCTTTTGCAATACGTGTCAAGAACAGTAAGAGATGCCTATAAATTAATTATTTTTTCTTTACCAACTTACAAAGATTCTTCTTGTACTTATACATAAAGTAATAATATATTATCAATATTATTTTCTCAAACCAGTACATGAGTTTTCTAACAACACCCATGTAAGGGATCACCCTTGCATTGCCGGTCCCAAGCCCGGATAAAGGAGAAAGGTAGTGTTAGGCTTCCGATAGCCAGCATAAAACTTCGTCGAATTTTTATACTATGGATTACACAAATTATGAGCATTGCTTTAGGGTGTCCCCGCCTAGCAACGTGTTGTGGAGCCTGAATGTAGTGATAAGAAAGAGTCACTACATTTTTGCCCAAATGTAATGAATCAATTGCATAGAGGGTTCTCACATCATGGACGGGTGTGGGTAAAGAAGTTAGTCCTGCTAGTCCTAGATAATAAGATTTGTATTGGTTATTGAAATATTGGAACATTACCCGGTAAGATAATGGAGGTGGTAGATACTATGATTCAGAGAAAGATTCATATTCTATGTTTATAAGAGACAGTGGGTTGGAGAAAAAGCAAAGGAGATCGAGGATACAGGTTTTATGGTACTCAAGTAAGATAAAGGCTTGAAACGAAGTTGGTATTATCATAAATAAATATTTAAAAGATAGTGTAGTAGACATACAACGATATGGTGACTGAATCATGACATTGAAATTAATGTTAGGAGCAAAGGTTTTGAATATAGTTTGTACTTACGTACCCCAAGTAATACTAGAAGATAGTATAAAGATGGCTTTTTGGGAAGAGTTAGATAAGGTGATTCAAAGGATTCCACAAAGAGAGATGATTTGTTTAGGACGAGACTTAAATGGACATGTCGGTAAAGAGGCATTAGGATATCAAGGTATTCATGTAAACTTTGGTTTTGGGGATATAAATGAGGAAGGTAGGGAGATTTTAAATTTTGTTATGGCATTTGAAAACTAAAGATCTTAATAATGTTAGATGCATCAAAGATAAGGATGAAAAAATTCTAGTAGCAAATGATGATATAAGAAATAGATGAAAATTTTATTTTTATAAGCTTTTTAATGAAAATAAAGATGTTAGTATTAGCTTAGGAGAGTTAGCCAAATAAGAAAAGTATATAAACCACAATTTCTACCGATGTATTCAAAAGAATGAAGTCAAAGAGGCTCTTAAACATACGAAGGGTGGTAAATCGGTAGGACCAAAGAATATTCCTATAGAAGTTTGGAAAATACTAAGAGAAATAAGAATCACTTGGCTCACAAGACTATTTAATAAAATATGAAAAAACCAAAAGATGCCCAAGGAATGGAGAGTGAGTACACTTATACCCATATATAAGAACAAGGAGACATTTAGAATTGTGTGAATTATCGGGGTATCAAGTTAATGAGCCATACTATAAAATTGTGGGAAAGAATTATCGAATGTAGGTTAAGACAAGTATCGAGTACAACAGAAAACCAATTTGGATTCATGCCAAGCAGATCTACTGTTGAAGCGATTCACCTTTTAAAACGTCTTATGAAACATTTTAGATCAAAAAAGAAAGACCTTCACATGATATTTATTGATCTAGAAAAAAAGCTTACGATAGTTTACCGAAGTAGGTTCTTTGGAGAACCTTGAAGAAAAGAGGTATATCGTTGACATACATTAACCTTATAAGAGACATGTACGATGGTGCAAAAATATGTGTGAGGACTCATGAAGGAATGACATACTTCTTTGAAGTTAATATTGGGTTACATCAAGGATCAACTTTAAGTCCATACTTATTTATAATGGTGATTGATGAGTTAACAAAACATATTTAAGATGAAGTGCCCTGGTGTATGTTATTTGCAGATGACATTGTGTTAGTGGAATAGTATAAGGAAAAAGTTAATATAAAATTGGAACTATGGAGAGAAGTATTAGAAAGCAAAGGCCTCCGACTTAGTAGAACAAAGACAAAATATATGGAATGTAAGTTTGATCATTTGGTTACTTCAGAGGACATAGAAATTAAAATTGGTACACATTGCATCCCCCAAAAGAAAAGTTTTAAATACCTAGGGTGATGGAAGAATTGATGGAGATGTTATGCATAGAATTAATGCTGGTTGGTTAAAATGGAGAGGAGCATTAGGTATTCTTTGTGATATGATAATACCATTAAAGTTAAAAGGTAAATATTATAGAGCAGCAATTAGACCTGTCGTGTTTTATGGTTCTGAGTGTTGGACAGTTAATCATCAACATGTACAAAAGATGTATGTGACAAAAAATGAAGATGTTGAGATGGATGAGTGGTAATACAAGAAAAAACCACAAATTATGAGTGGTACCAATAGAGGATAAAATGAGAGAATATCGTTTAAGATGGTTTGGACATATAGAAAGAAGATCAAAAAAAAGAACTGTAAGAAGGTATGAAAAGCTAAATTTGAAAAGTATTAAAAGAGGTAGAGGACGACCACAAAAGTGTTGGAAAGAAACAATAAAGAATGATCTAGCTTATTATGAGTTAACTGCTAACATGGCACATGATAGGGCTCTGTGGAAAAAAAGAATCCATGTAGCCGACCCCGTCTAGTATGGGAAAAGGCTTAGTTGTTGTTGTTGTTTGTAAACCAGTACATGAGTTTTTAAAATTTCTGATGTGGTAATGTATCATATCAATTTTTCTAATAGTGATAATACATTGTACAGTATCTGATTATATGATACCATATGAAACAACAAGCACACAGGTATTGTGTCTGTCCCAGCTGGGACAGTTCACTTGTGAAGTGTCGTCTAAGACACTGGTACAACACTGACACCAACATGGTGCAGCTCTATTCAAATTTTCCATGTTGATGCTGGTTTCTTTTAAAAAATTATGCTTTTGAAAATAGTTTATGTTGCCCTACGTAGTACTGACACAGTTAGTGCCAACTTTGCAAGTTTTCAGCACATATATCTATCAGCTGTACTGCAAGTGGCACACTTTTTTAACAAATTACATATATAGTTAACAATGCAGCTTTTTAGCAATATACATGTACGAATAATGAACAACCAGATGCATCGCAGCTAGCCAGCATCATAGCTGAGACAATCAAAACTGTGGTTGTGCAGCTTTTCAGCATAGCTGTTTATCAGACAATATCTCAACTGTTGGCAACTTTGTGAGAAAATACAGGCACATACACGTATATCTATCATACCTTTAGCATGGAAAACTACTATATACATATAATATATACTACATCTATTATATAGGTAAGGATACTCTCTTTTAAGTGTACATGGACCTCAAAAGTCAAAACTGAAATCTCATAGGTTGTGCATGAGAAAACTAGATTGATAAGTAACCTTATATTATAAAATTATGTACCATTTAAAATAAATACAACAACAACTAAGCCTTTTCCCATACTAGACGGGGTCGGCTACATGGATTCTTTGTTTCCACGGATCCCTATCGTGTGTCATGTTAGCAGTTAACTCATAATAAGCTAGATCATTCTTTATTGTTTCTTTCTAACACTTTTGTAGTTGTCCTCTAGCTCTTTTAATACTTTCCAAATTTAGTTTTTCATACCTTCTTATAGGTTCTTCTTTTGATCTTCTTTCTATATGTCCAAACCATCTTAAACGATATTCTCTCATTTTATCCTCTATTGGTACCACTTCTAATTTGTTTCTAATAACCTCATTGTGTATATGGTATTTTCTTTCTTGTATGACCACTCATCCATCTCAACATCTTCATTTCTATCATAGACATCTTTTGTACATGTTGATGATTAACTGCCCAACACTCAGAACCATAAAACATGACAGGCCTAATTGCTGCTCTATAATATTTACCTTTTTAACTTTAATGGTATCTTCTTATCACAAAGAATACCTGATGCTCCTCTCCATTTTAACCAACCAGCATTAATTCTATGTGTAACATCTCCATCAATTCTTCCATCACTCTGAAAAATTGACCCTAGGTATTTAAAACTTTTCTTTTGGGGGATGCAATGTGTATCAATTTTAATTTCTATGTCCTCTCAGGTAACCAAATGATCAAACTTACATTCCATATATTCTGTCTTTGTTCTACTAAGTCGG
This sequence comes from Brasenia schreberi, assembly GCA_036023115.1. Classification (NCBI taxonomy): domain Eukaryota; kingdom Viridiplantae; phylum Streptophyta; class Magnoliopsida; order Nymphaeales; family Cabombaceae; genus Brasenia; species Brasenia schreberi. The sequence continues at coordinate 6,282,357 of JAYKKT010000085.1, read as the reverse complement.
AGGCCTTTGTTTTCTAATGTTTCTCTCCATAGTTCCAATTTTCTATTAACTTTTTCCTTAGACTCCTCCACTAATACAATGTCATCTGCAAATAACATACACCAAGGTACTTCATCTTGAATATGTTTTGTTAACTCATCCATCACCATTATAAATAAGTATGGACTTAAAGTTGATCCTTGATGTAACCCAATATTAACTTCAAAGAAGTCTGTCGTTCCTTCATGAGTCCTCACACATGTTTTTGCACCATCATACATGTCTCTTATAAGGTTAATATATGTCAATGGGATACCTCTTTTTTCCAAAGTTCTCCAAAGAACCTCCCTTAGTACTCTATCATAAGTTTTTTCTAGATCAATAAATATCATGTGAAGGTCTTTCGTTTTTGCTCTAAAATGTTCCATAAGACGTCTCAAAAGGTGAATCGCTTCAATAGTAGATCTACCTGGCATGAATCCAAATTGGTTCTCTGTTGTACTTGATAATTGTCTTAACCTACGTTCGATAATTCTTTCCCATAATTTCATAGTATGACTCATTAACTTGATACCTCGATAATTTGCATAATTTTGAATGTCTCCCTTGTTCTTATATATGGGTATAAGTGTACTTGCTCTCCATTCCTCGGGCATCTTTTGGTTTTTCCATATTTCATTAAATAGTCTTGTGAGCCAAGTGATTCCTATTTCTCCTAGTATTTTCCAAACTTCTATAGGAATATTATCTTGTCCTACCGATTTACCACCCTTAAGCCTCTTTGACTTCATTCTTTTGAATACGTCGGTAGAAATTGTGGTTTATATACTTTTCTTATTTGGCTAACTCTCCTAAGCTAATACTAACATCTTTATTTTCATCATTTGCCACTAGAATTTTTTCATCCTCGTCCTTGATGCATCTAACATAATTAACATCTTTAGTTTTCTTATCTCTAGCCCTAATTATCCTAAAAATATCTCTTTCACCCTCTTTTGAGTTGAGTTTTTTATATAAATCCTCCCAAATTTTAGCTTTTGCTTCACTCATGGCCTTTTTCGCTTCCTTCTTTGCTTTCTTATAAGCCTCTAAAGTTTCACTAGTTTTCTTAGCATAATGTAATTTGTAACATGCCCTCTTTGCCTTGATTTTATTTTGCACTACTTCACTCCACCACCAAGCTTCTTTTTGTGCCTATACACCTCCCTTAGACACATCTAACCCATCTTTCGCCACTTTCCTAATATGTATAGCCATATTATTCCACATATCACACGGTGTACCAACAGGGTGTACCATTTAAAATAAATAACTATATATTATGCCCAGCCGTACCTCAGCACCCATGATTTTCTAAAATTGCCATGTCTCAAACTCAGCTCTGCCCATGTATCAATCTTGCATGGCTGGTCCCAAGCCCATATAAAGGAGGAGGGTTGAGTTAGGCTTCCGACAACCAATGTAAAACTTTATTGGATTATCTATCATGGTTGCTAGATGTTATGAGCATTACATTGGAGCATTCCCTCTTAGTGACCCACTATAGAGTCTAAATGTAGTGAAAAGTAAGCAAAGAGCCTCTATATATTCGTCTCAATGAAGAGAATTAATTACAGACGGTTCCCACATCATGAGTAATTGTGAGTAAAGAAGTTAATCCCATTGAATTGCTGCCCGAATATAGTGAACAAATTGCAGAGAGAGTCTCCACATTTTTAGTATGAATGAATATAAGGTAAGGAAGCTAATTCTAGAGAATAAGATTTGTATTGATAAATTGGAATATTGAAACATTACTAGCAAGCTAATGGAGGTGGTAGATACAAGTGACAGATTGAGTTGGAGAAAAAGCAACGGAGATTGAGAACATAGGTTTTAAATTATGCTACTAAAAAAAGGCAAAGGCTATGAAATTGAATTGGTATTACATGGTAAATACATATTTAAAGGATAGTGTAATAGACATACAATGGCATAGTGATTGACGAGTTAAGAAATTGAGTTGGTATTATCCCATAAAGGAATGACACATTTTTTTGAGGTTAATATTGGATTACATCAAGAATCAACTTTAAGTCTATATTTATTTGTATTGGTCATTGACGAGTTAACAAAGCGTATTAAAGATGAAGTTCCTTGGTGTATGTTATTCGTGGATGACATTGTATTAGTGGATGAGTTTAAGGAAAAAGTTAATAGGCAATTGAATGTATGGAGAGAAACATTAGAAAGTAAAGGCCTCCGACTTAGTAGAACAAAGACAATATATGGAATGCAAGGATAATCATTTGGTTACTTCAAATGACATAGAAATTAAGATAGGCATTCCCTTACAAGAAAAGTGTTGAATATCTAGGGTCAATTTTTCATAGTGATGGAAAAAGTGATTGAGATATTACACAAAATTAATGTAGGTTGGTTGAAATGGAGAGGTGCATTAGGTATTTATGTAATAAGAAGATATCATTAGAGTTGAAAGGTAAATATTATAGAGTAGCAATTCAGACTTATATGCTTTATACTTTTGAGAGTTGGGTAATCAATTATCAACATTTTTAAAAAATGTCTCACAAAAATGAAGATGTTGAGATGGATGAGTGGTTACACAAGGAAAGACTATATATAATGAGGTTATTAGAAACAAATTGAGAGTAACACTAATAAATGACAAAATGAGGATCATGTTTAAGATGGTTTAGACACATATAAAGACAACCAAAGGAAGTTCAAATAAGAAGGTAGGAGAAACCATATTGTGAAAATGTTAAAAGAGGAAGACCATAAAAGTGTTGAAAGAAACAATAAAGAATAATCTAGCTTGTGTTGAGTTAACTGTTAGCATGGCACATCATCAAGCTCTATAGAAACAAAAAATTCATGTAGTTAACCCCATCTAGTATGGGAAAAGGCTTAGTTGTTGTTATTGCTATGTCTCAAACTCCCATCGGTATCCGTGTGACATAGATGTGAGTGCATGTGTGCATGCGCCTGTCTATGTTAACCCATGCCAGCTCTTTTTGCAAGCATTCCCTGTTAGAAACCCTTCCGATGACCACAACATATAGCAGTAAGACTGGCTTTAGCCTTGAAGTAGAAGGCAGAAACTCATTTACTGATGGATGCTCTAAGATGACCCACCTACACAGATACACTCACGCACTGCAAGTAAACAATTCTCCTTCCCTTGGGGTTTAGTTTTACTATGATTGTTCAGTGACAGGGCTATCAACTATCAAGCATTGACCCTTGCAATCAATTATTCACCATCAGTCTACAGCATTTTGTTTAACCATATAACTTTTAGGTAGCCAAAAACTGTAGCTTCGATAAACAACACAGTTAATGTCACTCATAAATGCCATCTCTACTGACAGTAACCTCACTAAAAAAGAAAGGAGATCTAGTCACTGGGAAGTGTTGGAGTACAATCTTTCCGTAACCTATCGTGTGTATTACACGATCCATACTGATATGTATCATATATTGATATTTGATAGAGATTCAATATGATACACAAGAGTATCCTAGAACATTTTTTGTATCATATGATATGAGGTTGTATATTACACCCATTGGTCTGAATGTTTTATCAGTTCAAGTGATTTTAAGAGTTCGTTTAGTCTTCAATTCATTATTCAAGTGATTTTTATAATATTTTTAGATACTTTTAAGCTTTTTTGTGTTTTTCAGATTTGTTAGTTTATTTTTTAAAAGTAAAATGCATATCTATAGGTATCGTATCTTTGGGTACAACACTGACTCCAAAAGCCAAAAGCAAGCCACTTACTCACTGAGTGGGATTGGAGACATGGATTATGAGTCGGTGTGCACATCTTATTTTGTATTAGCTTCTAGCTCCAAAAAGCAAGATTATGTTTCGCCATTTCTTTCCAATAATTTTCAGGTTATCCTGCACCTGAAGCGTTCATTATCCAAATTTCTCCATCTTCTCACCAGGACTTCATCTAAAGCCACCTTTTAAACGTCCACAAGCTTAAGAACGCCTCTTTTAATATCCGCACCACCTTAAGAGTTTGTATCAAGTTATCTTTTATTGGTGTAGCACTAACTTTAATTTAATAACCTCATTGTGGATCTGGTTTTCCTTTGGCCACTTTTCCATCTCAACATTTTCATCTTTGGTGGGCGACTGTTCAATAACAGTTTCCTAAAAGTGTGTTGCCTATGGTATCTCACAACTTTTTTTACCTTGATGGTTGTTGCAACCAAGGGAGAAAAAAAGACCTTTAAGACTCATTAATGGTCATCACGCAATCTACCTGAAGCAACATCATGGGCAAGCCGAGAATATGACCTAATCATGGAAGTGTGAGAATGATTGATCAAGAAGCAAGTACTGAAATCATAACCCCAAATAATAAGCATTAGGTAAAAGGCAAAGCTACTTGTGACAAACGCAAGAGCAGCAGCATTCCATCCAATGAAAAAATAATACGCAATTAGGGGTATGGACAGAACGACATAGTTTTAAGATTCAAATCATATACAGCACAGAGATTACCTCTGCAATATCTTGGTTATTCAGGTTATCTCCACAGAATAATAACTGTAACAAAAATAAAAATATGGAATTTAATAGATGCATTAAGAAGCTATCTGCAAAATTAATTGCACCAGTTCATGCATTAATGAATTAGTACATGTCACTGACCAATCTTATGCTAAGCAATAGTAGCGACAAACCTGGGTGTCTAATTGTAGATATAAAGGTGGGGCTTGTTCCCATTTCTCTGCCATTTTCTGAATGTCCTCAGAAGTAAACCCATGCACATTCCTAGCCGCACATCCCTACCTTGGTGTAAATTTATAGCATGAAAAGACATAAATATCAGGCCCAATACATTTTAAGATTATACGATAGAACAATAAAAGTAGCAACCCAACAGAAGCCACATTGAGACAAATGGATCTGAAGAGCAGGAAGAACCAACATATACAGCATTGAAATGTACCACAAACCTACCCCAGCATGAATTAGGAAGCCTCCATAAATATAAGAGTAACAATATTGTAACGGACACCCTCCATGGTTGGATATTATGAGGTATTTTTGTCTAAGATGACCTAATGCATTAGCACACAGAGCCAGATAACAGCTTCGTAACCTATCTTATCACAGGTTTGCTTGGCTGGCAGCACTCAAAAGTTCAAGACCAGGTGACAGGTCAAATATGTAAGGAAGATGACGTATTCTATGACCCTCAACAACATCAATGAAAATTCTTGTGCATAGGAAAGCCATGCGGCCTTCTAGATACCTTGTGCGTGGTAGAATTTCATTTGATTTCAAAACAAACTGCTTCTTTGTCGAGTAAAAGTGGCACCAACTGTAGTGACCAAAAGGAGGGAAACACGAGAATAACCAACTGCTTGCAATTGACATGCAGATCGGATATCATGTTGAATAGAACTATCAGATATCATAATGCAAGCCAAGTAATTGGAAAATCATCGCAATAATTTTTCTGGCAACAAGATATGTCCTAGCCTTTTTGTGTCACCATCAGACACGTAGAACATAAACTGACTAGAGATCAAGAAGTGAGATAACTCATCAAAAGGTAGCACATATATATATGTATATGTACACACACACAATGCACTCACACATACACACAATATATATGAATCATTAGCCCTCAATCAGAGCTCATATTTTAAGTCCTCTACACAACAAACCTCGTTATTCCCATGCATTATCTTGCTTTAGTTACTTTTCATAAAATTTATGACACATAGGTTCTGGTGCAGGACATGGCAGTTAATCATCAACTTGTACAAAAGATGTATGTGACAGAAATGAAGATGTTGAGATGGATGAGTGGTCATACAAGAAAGAAAAGACCGTATACATAATGAGGTTATTAGAAACAAATTAGGAGTGGCACCAATAGAGGATAAAATGAGAGAACATCGTTTAAGATGGTTTGGACATATAGAAAGAAGATCAAAAGAAGAACCTGTAAGAAGGTTAGAAAAACTAAATTTGAAAAGTATTAAAAGAGGTAGAGGACGACCACAAAAGTGTTGGAAAGAAACAATAAAGAATGATCTAGCTTATTGGGAGTTAACTGCTAACATGGCACACGATAGGGATCTGTGGAAACAAAGAATCCATGTAGCCGACCCCGTCTAGTATGGGAAAAGGCTTAGTTGTTGTTGTTGTTGTTGTTGTATTTGACCTCTTTATAATCAATACAATCTTCAAAAAACGAGATGAACATTTAATTGCTTATAAGAGTAGCTTATCATAAACACAAATTGATTACTTTATTTGTGAAAAAAAGATAGAGCATGTTGTAAAATATTGCAAGGTAATTATAGGAGAAAGCTTAACCACCCAACATTGACTTTTAGTTATGGATTTACAAATAAAAAAATTGGACAAAGAAGAAAAGAGTGCATCGAGCTATTCGGAATAAATGGTGAAACCTCAAAAGTAAGAAAGAATATATATTTAAACAAAAAGTCCTTCAAGGAGATGTTTGGAATTATATTGGTACACCTTGTGATATGTCAAACAATATGGCCATACATATTAAGAAAGTGGAGAAAGTTGTGCTAGGTGTATCTAAGCGAAGTGTAACGGCACAAAAATAAGCTTGGTGGTGGAGTGAGAAAACTAGTAAAACTTTAGAGACTTATAAGAAAACAAAGAAGCAAAAGAAAAAGGCCGTCAGTGAAGCAAAAGCTAAAATTTGAGAGGATTTATATTAAAAAACTCAACTCAAAAGAAGGTGAAAGAGATATTTTTAGGATAGCTAGGACTAGAGATAAGAAAACTAAAGATCTTAATTATGTTAGATGCATCAAAGATGAGGATGAAAAAATTTTAGTGGCAAATAATGATATAAGAAATAGATTGAAAAACTATTTTTATAAGCTTTTTAATGAAAATAAAGATGTTAGTATTAGCTTAGGAGAGTAAGCCAAATCAGAAAAGTATATAAACCATAATTTCTACCGACGTATTCAAAAGAATGAAGTCAAAGAGGCTCTTAAACATATGAAGGGTGGTAAATCGGTAGGACTAGACAATATTCCTATAGAAGTTCGAAAAATCCTAGGAGAAACAGGAATCACTTTGCTTATAATACTATTTAATGAAATATAGAGAAACCAAAAGATGCCCAAGGAATGGAGAGCGAGTGCACTTATACCCATATATAAGAACAAGGAGACATTCATAATTGAGAGAATTATTGGGGTATCAAGTTAGTGAGCCATACATTGAAATTGTGGGAAAGAATTATCAAACGTAGGTTAAGACAAGTATCGAGTACAACAGAAAACCAATTTGGATTCATGCCAAAAAGATCTAATGTTGAAGCGATTCACCTTTTAAAACGTCTTATGGAACATTTTAGAGCAAAAAATACAGACCTTCACATGATATTTATTGATCTAGAAAAAGCTTACGATAGTTTACCGAATGAGGTTCTTTGGACAACCTTCGAAAAAAGAGGTATCCCATTGACATACATAAACCTTATAAGAGACATGTACGATAGTGCAAAAACATGTCTGAAACTCATGAAGGAATGACAGACTTCTTTGAAGTTAATATTGAGTTATATCAAGGATCAACCTTAAGTCCATACTTATTTATAATGGTGATTGGTGAGTTAATAAAACATATTCAAGATGAAGTACCTTGATGTACGTTATTTGCAGATGACATTGTGTTAGTGGAGGAGTCTAAGGAAAAAGTTAATACAAAATTTGTTAATATGGAGAGAAACATTAGAAAGTAAAGGCTTCTGACTTAGTAGAACAAAGACAGAATATATAGAATATAAGTTTGATCATGTGGTTACTTTAGAGGACATAGAAATTAAAATTGACACACATCCCATCCCCCAATTTTAAATACCTAGGGTCAATTTTTTAGAGTGATGGAAGAATTGATATTTATTGATCTAGAAAAAACCTATGATAGGGTACCGAGGGAGGTTCTTTGGAGAACCTTGAAAAAAAGAGTATATCGTTGACATACATTAACCTTATAAGAGACATGTACGATGGTGCAAAAATATATGTGAGGACTCATGAAGAAATGAAAGACTTCTTTGCAGTTAATATTGGGTTACATCAAGGATCATACTTTAAGTCCATACTTATTTATAATGGTGATTGATGAGTTAACGAAACATATTTAAGATGAAGTGCTTATTTGCATATGACATTGTGTTAGTAGAAGAGTATAAGGAAAAAGTTAATAGAAAATTGGAACTATGGAGAGAAGTATTAGAAAGCAAAGGCCTCCGACTTAGCAGAACAAAGACAAAATATATCGAATGTAAGTTTGATCATTTGGTTACTTCAGAGGACATAGAAATTAAAATTGGTACACATTGCATCCCCCACAAGAAAAGTTTTAAATACCTAGGGTCAATTTTTTAGAGTGATGGAAGAATTAATGGAGATGTTACGCATATAATTAATGCTAGTTGGTTAAAATGGAGAGGAGCATCGAGTATTCTTTGTGATAAGAAGATACCATTAAAGTTAAAAGGTAAATATTATAGAGCAACAATTAGACCTGCCATGTTAATCATCAACATGTACAAAAGATGTCTCTGACAGAAATGAAGATGTTGAGATGGATGAGTGGTCATGCAAGAAGACTATATACATAATGAGATTATTAGAAATAAATTATGTGTGTCACCAATAGAAGATAAAATGAGAGAATATCATTCAAGGTGGTTTGGACATATAGAAAGAAGATCAAAAGAAGAACCTTTAAGAAGGTATGAAAAACTAAATACCTAGGGTCAATTCTTTTCAATTACCGTGACTTTTCTTGAATGTTTATATTTTTTATTTTTTAATATTAAAAAACGATAAGGTCGATACGATACATTACATTACTATATTGTGGACCAAAACGATACACGATACGATACACGTCGAACAATATTGTTCATCACCACCACCCCACTTCCACCGTCCCCCACCAATCCACCGAGCGGTCTCTCTAGCATGGTTTGGTGGTTCCCCTTCTTTTAAGTGTCCAGTGACTCCATCCACCTATCTCTCTCTATAAGCACAACCAAAGAGAGTTTCTATACTGACTACAATTTTTTTGTATGTTGTTGTTCCTAACGAAAATGCTTCTAGACTGTTGTGGTGACAATTTTGTATCATTATGGCAAAGAGTCCATACTCCTATAGATAGTAAGCAATCTATTTATTCAAAGATTCGTATTAGTACTTTGAATATCGGAACATTGATCGGTAAATTAATGGAGGTGGTGAATACTATGATTTGAAGAAAGATTCACATTTTATGTTTACAAGAGACAAAGTGGGTTGGAGAAAAAACAAAGCAGATTCATAATGAATGCTTTAAATTATAGTACTCGAGAAAGGAAAAAGATCATAATGGAGTTGGTATTATTATAATGATGGTGAAATTAGTACTAGGAGTAGAGGCTTTTAATATAATTTGTGCTTATGCACCCAAGTAGGATTAGAAGATAGTGCTATAAAGAAGGCTTTTTGGAAGGAGTTAGATGAGGTAATTCAAAGAATTTCACATTTATTTAGGAGGAGACTTAGATGGACATGTTGGTAAACATGCATTAGGATATAAGGTATTCCTGGAAATTATGGTTTTAGAAATACAAATGAGGAGGGTAGAGAGATTTTAAATTTTGCTATAGCTTTTGATCTCTTTATAGCCAATATAATTTAAAAAAATAAGATGAACGATTAATAAATTATAATAGTGGTTTATCACAAACAAAAATTGATTATTTTTTTGAAGGAAAAAGTAGATCGTGTTGTAAAGATTATAAGGTAATTTTAAGAGAAAGCTTAATTACTAAACATCGACTTTTAGTAGTAGATTTGCATGTAAAAAAGTGGACAAAGAAGAATAGAGTGCATAGAGCTATTCGGACTAGATGGTAGAACCTCAAATGTGAGAAAGCATATATATATTTAAACAAAAAGTTCTTCATGAAGATGCTTGGAATTATATAGATACACCTTATGATATGTGTAACAATATTGCTATACATATTAGGGAAGTGGCAAAAGATATGTTACGTAAATCTAAAAGAGGTGTACCGACACAAAAAGAAGCTTAGTGGTGGAGTGATGTGGTGCAAGATAAAATCAAGGCAAAGAAATCAGGTTCCAGATTACATTATGCCAAGAAGGCCAGAGAAACTTGGAAAGCTTATAAGAAAGCAAGAAGAAAACGAAAAAGGCCGTTAGTGAAGCAAAAGCTAAAATTTGATAGGATTTATATAAAAACTTAACTCAAAAGAAGATAAAAGAGATATTTTTAGGATAGCTAAAGCTAGAGATAAGAAAACTAAAGATCTTACTTTTGTTAGATACATTAAAGATGAGGAGAATATTTTAGTGGCGAATGATGATATAAAAAATAGATAAAAATTATTTCTATAAGTTTTTAATGAAAATACATATGTTAGTATTAACTTAGGAAAGTAGTCAAATCAGAAAAGTATAATAACCGTAATTTCTACCGACGTATTCAAAAGAATGAAGTCAAAGAGACTTAAATATTTGAAGGTTGAAAGGTTGGTAAATCTAGTGTTAGCCGTATCGCACGTATCACCCGTATCGTATGATACGGGCGATACGCCCAGAGACCCGTATAAAGGCTTCCTAGCCGAACAGAAACCCGTATCTGAATTTTTTTCTTTGTATTTATTGTTTTTTGTGTTATTTGTGTTTTTCTTTTTTTTAAATGATAAAATATAAAGTTATTAAGTGTGTGGATATGACTTTTATTGCATTTATGAAGTGGGAGACACTCTATTTTGAGTGTTATGTGAAGATTGGGGATTTATAAAGTTCTTTTATTTTCAGGTTTTTTATTTAATTGAAGTACTCAATTGAGATGACAGGAAGGAGTGTTAGAGACTCTCAATCTCGATCTGATGATCCGACATGTAAGAAGATACGATGCACTATCATGACAAACGGATGGACACATAGGTGAAGAAGGACCTTGTTAAACTTTCTTTTATACTGTCTTAAAGGACTTATGTTTTTTAGATCTCTAGACATGTCAAAAGAGAGGCACACTACAGAGATCCTAAGATAAGAGTTTGATAAGGTGATATGCGAGGTTGGGTTAGAGAATGTAGTCCAATTGATTACAGATAATGCAGCTAAGTATAAAGTAGTTAGGAAGGAGTTAGCAGATACTGATGGGACTTTCTATTCGACACCATGCACAACCCATTGTTTAGATCTCATTTTTAAGGATATTGGTGAGATAGATGAGATAAATGTATCAACTGAGTGTTGCCAAGATATCATCAAATTTATCTACAACCATACATTTGTATTGTATATGATGAGGAAATATACAAATGGTGCAGAGCTTCTTCATACAGTTGCAACTCGGTTTTAAGATTGGCTGATAGCGAGAAGAAACCATCTATGGGTTACCTTTATGAAGCCATGGATAGGGCAAAAAAAGCCATTAGAGATAATTTTAATGAAAAAAAGAGAGATTATATGCCCGTGTGAAAAATTATAGATAATAGATGGAACAAACAATTGCATCAGCCTATTCATGCAACAACATATTATATAAACCCAGCATTAAGGTACTTAACAAACTTTAAAAGGGACGGTGAGGTTAATCGAGTCATCATTGATTTTATACATAGATTAGTCCCTGATGAGAGTAGAGCATATGTTATACATTGAGAGATTGAGATCTATGATAATGCTCTTCACTTAATGGGTTTGCTCGTAGCAATTCGCAACCGCACTAATATGCGCCCAGGTAAATTGTTTATCTTCGTATTTAAGTTTCTTAAGGATTAAGTCTGTGTTTAGTGGAATAGGTTTCTAAGTGATTGCTCAAACTTAGAGATTTTGCACTAAGAGTTCTGAGCCAAATCTATAGTGTAACGGGTTGTGAAAGGAATTGAAGTGTTTTTTAACACATAACAACAACAACAAACAACAACTAAGCCTTTTCCCATACTAGACGGGGTCGGCTACATGGATTCTTTGTTTCCACATATCCCTATCGTGTGCCATGTTAGCAGTTAACTCCCAATAAGCTAGATCATTCTTTATTGTTTCTTTCCAACACTTTTGTAGTTGTCCTCTAGCTCTTTTAATACTTTCCAAATTTAGTTTTTCTAACCTTCTTCTAGGTTCTTCTTTTGATCTTCTTTCTATATGTCCAAACCATCTTCAACGATGTTCTCTCATTTTATCCTCTATTTGTGACACTCCTAATTTGTTTCTAATAACCTCATTATGTGTACGGTCTTTTCTTGTATGACCACTCATCCATCTCAACATCTTCATTTCTGTCACAGACATCTTTTGTACATGTTGATGATTAACTGCCCAACACTCAGAACCATAAAACATGGCAGGCCTAATTGCTGCTCTATAATATTTACCTTTTAATTTTAATGGTATCTTCTTATCACAAAGAAAACCTGATACTCCTCTCCATTTTAACCAACCAGCATTAATTCTATGTGTAACATCTCCATCAATTCTTCCATCACTTTGAAAAATTGATCCTAGGTATTTAAAACTTTCCTTTTGGGGAATGCAATGTATGCCAATTTTAACTTCTATGTCCTCTCAAGTAGCCAAATGATCAAACTTACATTCCATATATTCTGTCTTTGTTCTACTAAGTCGGAGGCCTTTGTTTTCTAATGTTTCTCTCCATAGTTCCAATTTTCTATTAACTTTTTCCTTAGACTCCTCCACTAATACAATGTCATCTGCAAATAACATACACCAAGGTACTTCATCTTGAATATGTTTTGTTAACTCATCCATCACCATTATAAATAAGTATGGACTTAAAGTTGATCCTTGATGTAACCCAATATTAACTTCAAAGAAGTCTGTCGTTCCTTCATGAGTCCTCACACATGTTTTTGCACCATCATACATGTCTCTTATAAGGTTAATATATGTCAATGGGATACCTCTTTTTTCCAAAGTTCTCCAAAGAACCTCCCTCGGTACCCTATCATAAGCTTTTTCTAGATCAATAAATATCATGTGAAGGTCTTTCTTTTTTGCTCTAAAATGTTCCATAAGACGTCTCAAAAGGTGAATCGCTTCAATAGTAGATCTACCTGGCATAAATCCAAATTGGTTCTCTGTTATACTTGATAATTGTCTTAACCTACGTTCGATAATTTTTTCCCATAATTTCATAGTATGACTCATTAACTTGATACCTCGATAATTCGCACAATTTTGAATGTCTCCCTTATTCTTATATACAGGTATAAGTGTACTTGCTCTCCATTCCTCGGGCATCTTTTGGTTTTTCCATATTTCATTAAATAATCTTGTGAGCCAAGTGATTCCTATTTCTCCTAGTATTTTCCAAACTTCTATAGGAATATTATCTTGTCCTACCGATTTACCACCCTTAAGCCTCTTTGACTTCATTCTTTTGAATACGTCGGTAGAAATTGTAGTTTATATACTTTTCTGACTTAGCTAAATCTCCTAAACTAATACTAACATCTTTATTTTCATTAAAAAGATTACAAAAATAGTTTTTTCATCTATTTCTTATATCATCATTTGCCACTAGAATTTTTTCATCCTCGTCTTTTATGCATCTAACATAATTAAGATCTTTAGTTTTCTTATCTCTAGCCCTAGCTATCCTAAAAATATCTCTTTCACCCTCTTTTGAGTTGAGTTTTTTTATATAAGTCCTCCCAAATCTTAGCTTTTGCTTCACTAACGGCCTTTTTTGCTTCCTTCTTTGCTTTCTTATAAGCTTCTAAAGTTTCACTAGTTTTCTTAGCATAATGTAATTTGTAACATGCCCTCTTTGCCTTGATTTTATTTTGTACTACTTCACTCCACCACCAAGCTTCTTTTTGTGCCAGTACACCTCCCTTAGATACCCCTAACACATCTTTCGCCACTTTCCTAATATGTATAGCCATATTGTTCCACATATCACAGGGTGTGCCAACATAATTCCAAACATCTCCTTGAAGGACTTTCTGTTTAAATATATCTTCTTTCTCGCTTTTGAGGTTCCACCATTTAGTCTGAATAGCTCGATGCACTCTTTTCTTCTTTGTCCATTTTTTTACTTGTAAATCCATAACTAAAAGTCGATGTTGGGTGGTTAAGCTTTCTCCTGGAATTACCTTACAATCTTTACAACACGCTCTATCTTTTTTTCGTAATCAATTTGTGTTTGTGATAAGCCACTCTTATAAGTAATTAAATGTTCATCTCGTTTTTTGAAGATTGTATTGACTATAAAGAGATCAAATGACATAGCAAAATTTAAAATCTCCCTACCTTCCTCGTTTATATCCCCATAACCAAAGTTTCCATGAATCCCTTGATATCCTAATGCCTCTTTACCAACATGTCCATTTAAATCTCCTCCTAAACAAATCATCTCCCTTTGTGGAATCTTTTGAAATACCTTATCTAACTCTTCCCAAAAAACTGTCTTTATACTATCTTCTAGTCCTACTTGGGGTGCGTAAGCACAAACTATATTCAAAACCTCTGCTCCTAACACTAATTTCGATGTCATGATTCGGTCACCATATCGTTGTATGTCTACTACACTCTCCTTTAAATCTTTATTTATGATAATGCCAACTTCGTTTCATTAAAAACTGCCTTTTCTTGATAATGTCATGTTTTTTAACACATCCATACAAAAAAAAACGCACAGGTTGGAACATAAGCGGCTGAATGACTTAGTTTTCATCCGTTGTAACATTCAACTTCGCGAAAGGTAATCTTGTATTAGTTAGTAGTTTAGTACTTAAAGATTCAATTCAATATATTGTTTGACTTCAATTATTAATATTATTTACTAATTACTTATCTTTTTTTCTTCTAGGCAATTAAAAAAGGTAAATAGAGAAGAAAGCCAATTTAATCCAATAAGTTTGGATAATTTTGATATATTAGAAGACTGGATTATGGAAGATAACAAAGAAAATGTCCTCCTAATTGAAGAAGACATTGCATGGATTAATTTGGAAGGAGCACAACAACATTATCAAGGAGATGAAGATTTTGATTTTGAATCAGAAGGTGGTAAGTATCTTCAGCAAGGAGAATATGAAGATTATTTAGTTGATGATCCTGATTACAATATGTAAATGAAAATGTATTTCATTTTATGCTTTAAAATATATAATTTTTTTTAATTATTCAATGATGAATGATCAATATATACTAAACTTTGCATTATATGAATTCTTTGTAATTATCAAATTTTTACTATTTTTAGATATTAAAGTATGATATGCTACGATACGATACGATACATGATATTTATAGAACATTTTAGAGTAAAAAAGAAGAACCTTCACATGATATTTATTGATCTAGAAAAGATTTACGATAGGATGTTAAGAGATTTCTTTGCAGAACCTTGAAAAAGAAAGGTATCCCATTGACAATCATAAATCTTATAAGAGATATATATGATGGTGCAAAAACTTGTGTGAGGACTCACGAAAGAATGACAAACTTCTTTGAAGTTAATATTGGGTTACATCAACGATCAACTTTAAGTTCGTATTTATTTATATTGGTCATTAATGAGTTAACAAAACATATTCAAGATGAAGTATCTTGGTGCATGTAATTTGCATATGATATTGTGTTAGTAGATGAGTGTAAGAAAAAAGTTAATACTAAATTGAAACTATGGAGAGAAATGTTAGAAAGTAAAAGATTCCGACTAAGTAGAATAAAAACAGAATATATGGAATGTAAGTTTGATCATTTGGGTACTTCACAGGACATAAAAATTAAGATTGGCAAACAATGCATCCCTCACAAGGAAAGTTTTAAAAGTGATGGAAAAATTGATGGAGATGTTACGAATATAATTAATGTCGGTTGGTTAAAATAGAGAGGGGCATTAGGTATTTTGTGTGATAAGAAGATACCATTAAAGTTAAAAGGTAAATATTATAAAGCAATAATTAAACCTATTATATTTTATGATTATAAGTATGAGGCGGTTAATCATCAACATATGTAAAAGATGTTCATAGCAAAAATGAAGATGTTGACATGGATGAGTGGTCAAGACCAGATACATAATCAGGTTATTAGAAACCAATTGGGAGTAGCATCAATAGAGGATCAAATGAGGAAAAATTGTTTAAGATGGTTTTAACACGTAGAAAGACGTCCAAGGAAAAATGGAGAGGGGCATCTGGTATTCTTTGTGATAAGAATATACCATTAAAGTTAAAAGGTAAATATTATAGAGTAGCAATTAGACCTGCTATGTTTTATGGTTGAGTGTTGGGGAGTTAATCATCAACATGTGCAAAAATGTTCATAGCAGAAATGAAGATGTTGAGATGGATGAGTGGTCACATAAGGAAAGGTCGTATACATATAATCAGGTTACTAGAAACTAATTTGGAGTAACACCAACAGAGGAAAATCGTTTAAGATGGTTTGAACACGGAGAAAAACGACCAAAGGACACTTCCGTAAGAAGATATGAAAAATTAGATTGTGAAAATGTTAAAAGAACAAGAGGACGACCACAAAAGTGTTGGAAAGAAATTATAAAGAATTATCTAGTTTATATTGAGTTAACCGCTAGCATGGCACATGATAGGACTATGTGGAAACAAAGAATCCGTGTAGCCAACCTCATCTACTATGGAAAAAGGCCTAGTAATTGTTGTTGTTTTATAGTTTCACTTTCTTATATGCTCTTGAAGATTTTTTTCATGTTTTAAGAGCACTTTTTCTAAATCCTAACATTATCCTATTCTTTTTGCAAGTATAATCCATTGCTCAAATTAGATTGGACCATACTTGAGCAAATAAGTGTAATATATTAGTTCCTTAGTTTTTCTACTTTGTGTAAGAATAACATGGTGACATTTATCTCTTTGTTTTTTAACAATTCAATATGATATTTATTGTTTGTCTTCTTAAAATTTGTTTATTTAGTTTGATTCATATTTATGAATGTGGTGGTTATGTATTTCTTGATATTCTTTAGAAATTAGAAAATCTATTATATATGTATTAGTTTTTAATCTTAAATGATAATGTACCACTATATCACTGCTATATCTTCACTACTGCTATATTAGGGTCAACCGCTAACCGCTATTGATAACATAGCAAGCTTGTAATGTGCTAAATCTGATGGTGTCCGCAATCACATCTGAGTTGTACCAGCAGATCCGACACCTTTAGGCATGTCCATGTTACACAGCATAAAGTGCATACAGCAAAAAGAGATCGACTCAGAAAGTCCCAAATCATCTTCTGGTATCTAGGTTGGTCTCGTACTGGACCAAAGAAACCCAATGGCAAAGTCAAAGTATCACCATATCTTCTAGTCTTGTGCACAAACATTGCCAGCAAGCAAATCAATAATGAGAATGTCATGAAGTTCCACCATCTTAGTGGCAATAAGGCACCCATTTATTCTAGGGTTCAAGGTCATCAGATGATCTCCTAGATCTCAAGAATGCCACAAGGCATCACCTTAACGCGTTTATTGATTAGCAAACGTTGATAACAGCAGGAGGATATTTGCTAAAGTGAAGCCAGCAATATCATTGATCACCTTTGTTGCCTTCTGATCTGGGTGACCTTACACGCTTCATGCAAAGAACGCAAATCTGAACAGACTTATGCACGTGACGCACCAAATTTTCCACCAGCCATACAAGGACCTGAAAACCACGGTTGACAATTGATGCCTCCTTTGACGAAAACACATCTCCAAATTCATAACCAATGGCCAAAATGTCCACATGTAATAATTACTTCACAATCAAACAACTGTCCACAGCTAGAAATAGATGACCTCAGAACCTCGTTGCATGTACCGACAACCAATGATTTGATAAAGTATCTTTAGGTTGCTTATTGCTACTAAGCACCCGCAATGCCATCACAACCTTTAATTCTGATGGTGATGGTTGCAAAATAAACCCTTTAAAGTCCGAACAATTGTCTTGCCTCCGACAAAATAGCTCTCGACTTTTATCCTAAGTGCAATGGACTATAGTGGTTTGCTCTTTCTCTTCCCTAAGTTAGCAAGTGAACCCTAGCTGGGACTAGTGAGCATAGTCTCACATTCAAAAGAAGCTAAAAGTAAGAAAGTAGGGTTGGCCCGCAAAAGAAATAGGAACTTGTTTGCATATACATATATACATACACATATATACATACATATATATATATATATATATATATCGATGGGACATAAGGGAGTAACAAGAAGAGAATCGAAGAAAAGAGGTGTACAAAAGACAAGCATGAGCCATGAAGAAATACGAAGGGAAGAGAACAGACTAAACAACAACTAGGCTGCCTACCTACACTTCTGAGGGCACCTAGTCACACCTGCTAAGCCAAACAACAACTAAGCCTTTTCCCATACTAGATAGGGTCAGCTACATGGATTCCTTGTTTCCACATAGCCCTATCAGGTATCATGCTAGCAGTTAACTCAATATAAACTAGATCATTCTTTATAGTTTCTTTCCAACACTTCTGTGGTCATCCTTTTCCTCTTTTAACATTTTCACAATCTAAGTTTTCGTATCTTCTTAAGGGAGCGTCCTTTGGTCGTTTTTCTCCGTGTTCAAACCATCTTAAATGATTTTCCTCTATTGGTGTTGCTCCAAATTAGTTTCTAATAATCTGATTATATGTATACGGCCTTTCCTTATGTGACCACTCATCCATCTCAACATCTTCATTTCTGCTACGAACATTTTTGTACATGTTGATGATTAACTCCCCAACACTCAACCATAAAACATAGCAGGTCTAATTGCTACTCTATAATATTTACCTTTTAACTTTAATGGTATCTTCTCATCACAAAGAATACCTGATGCCCCTCTCCATTTTAACAACCGACATTAATTCTATGCGTAATATCTCCATCAATTTTTCCATCACTTTGAAAAAATGATCGTAGGTATTTAAAACTTTCCCTGTGAGGGATGCATTATGTGTCAATCTTAATTTATATCTCCTCTGCAGTACCCAAATGATCAAACTTGCATTCCATATATTATGTCTTTGTTCTACACACCTGCTAAGCCAACTTTTAATAAATTTTGTTCTTCATTTGGTTATGGTTTTGGTACATGACAGTTAGTACTTCACTTCAGTTTTTCTAGCAAATAGAATATTGTGGATTTGATCAATCTTGCAACCAATAAAGTAGTATCTGATTCTTCAACCTACCTAAAGCACAAAATATAGCAAAAAGAAATATTTGACATAAAGAAGAGTAAAAACTAACCGCAATATCTCTGTAGGCAGCCTCAAGAATGTAAACTTCATACCCTGACCTCTGCCACATTTTAGAAAGAAAATAAGATAAGCATCAAAAGGTAATGGAAAACCATATAGAACAATGTGGCAATGCAAAACAAGCCTTAAAGGCCTTCACAACAGAACAGAAGAGATGGCATGTTGATTAGACAACCACAATATAACTATACATATACATACATGCATATATACATACATAGACATATATGATAAAGACACATAATATATATATAGACACACACATAAACTAACATAGACATTACATGCAATAACAAGATAACAATTAAGAAGTGGAGTATCAAGAATGATAGTAGCAATAATGAGAAAGCAAGGAGAAGATAATATAACCATGTAACTGATAATACTCATAGATTCAGTGCTAGTTACAGGATTTAATAAGACAATCCAGGTGTCTCCATCTACTAGTGTAGGAGGCCTAACATACATTTTGAGCTTGGGGGTCTGCGAATCAATGGTTTGAGCCTGATTCTATCAGTACAATCTTCATAACAAGAAGGTATGGTACTTTGACATGAGCTCTCACAGTATTTTAGTTAAGAGAACTGCACCTCAAACAAGATAACCTAGCACCTGATGAAGCTGCTTTAATTGACTCAATTTCATTCACCAATTGAACGTTTTTTGTTCATTGAATACGAATATCAGGAATTAACAAGAATGGACGCATTTTACTCAAGTTTTATTAACCAAAGAGATATTCAGGAACACAAATTTGCGGATCTCCAAATTCTCCTCCATTACTAGGTAATCAAGTGGGCAACACGCAAACACAGATTAACATACACACGAACATTTGTCCCTGTAACAGATAGATGGATAGATAGACAGCAAAAGCTCATGACATGCTCAGCTTCCATTTCCTTTTTTCCTGAGAGCTATTTCATATGGATGTGGTTGGATTCAGCAGATAGAAATCATCTTTATGCAGTTCCAAGATAACCATTATATAAAAGGATTAGCATTAGGTTACCGGAGGAAAAAACATGAATCAGCAATTTTTTGTAACACTTGTAGGAACTAATTAAGATGATCAAAGCTTCAAGAGAGAAAGTGGTGATGCAGAAACTCATCAAACAGCCAGAAAGTTTTACAAGATGCATTTCCTCCATATAATGCTCTTGTATCAGATTCACATGCAGATGAAAGCACATACAGGATGCGACACAGACAAACCATTGACCAGCATTTCCACACGTTGTCAAACATATTTGACAAATAAATGGTGCTATTGTTTTAAGCAATGGAAGGACTTTTACACCTGATAGGTGATAATGAAACAGGAAAACAAAGAAACTCAAAAACCAACTAGCTCAAAAATCAAAGACATATTACAGACTTGGCTTATGAGAGCCTCCACATTTAACCAGGTACAGCTGGAAAAAGCTAAAAGGGAAAAGAAAAGGCACAAAGAAAACATCAATTCTCAAGGACATTGAATATAGGTTCAAGAGTCGGAAGCCAACTAGAAACAAAATCCATGCATGCAGTAGTGACTCGCACACACAAAGAAAAGATGCCTTTATTTCCCCTTCTTTATTTTTCATCAAATTCTCATTCTGAGGTAAACCTGAGACTCAGCATCACAAGACGAGGCAAACTTGAACTAGAACCACGTATAAGATTTGAAGAGCTACATTGGGACATAATTTTAAGCACTATCAGGCTACCAGCTCCAATTCTGAACCTTGTTAGACATTATGATAATGGGGAATGCCAAAGATGAAAGGTACACCATCAGGTTGTTCTTCGAAGTCATGCTAATAGCTGACAGCAGTAAGTTGGACTCACTTCTACACCATAAAGGACACAATCTGAATCAGAACATGGTTGATTTCTGTTTCTTAAAGATACTAGAATGGAAACTTGCCCAAAATTGAGCAAAATCAGCTACCCGCAGATTGCGGTCATCCACTAAGACGAGGCACAAATACCACCAAGAAAAGGGTCAATTGCCGAACAAAACTGCATCTGTAGTTAGTTAACAAATAGGCAGTGCATGGGCACTGCATCACCACTTAATCTAAAACGAAACTACATCATTAAACTTATTAAATTCATAACATTAAACTTATTAAATTCTATATACAAGCCAGCATAGAGCCCTCAACCACTTCGTCCTGACTTCTATGCTAAAGCTTTTCCAATTCACCTAAGAAAACATTTTTCTTTTCTTTTGGTTTCCTGAATAAACAACGATTTAGGTAATTTCACATAAACACATCTGACAGAGGAGAAAAACAAAGACAATGTCACTGAAATGAGTATGGAACTCACAACAAAATGCAAGATTTCCCATCCAGAGCAAAACTATGACCTCAAATTATGTTATTACCATAAAATCATCGGTTTGAAGAGTAATTTAGCTATCATATTTTTTGTGATGCATACCGATAATGAAGGTGAAAACTCCCTCCTCAACAGTTTTCTTGAATGCTTTCAACATGCTTGACAATAACACATAAGAAGGCAACATGATGCTCAATAATTAACATGGAACTCAACTCCAAATTCACATGCATCAGATGAAATTCAGATACCTCAGAGCAAGGCATGCACTAACAGTTTACACATGCATAGGAAGTTAAAATATGTATATGTTACTGTATTTTTCTGTGTGAAACTATTTGTAATCAAGCCCATCAGGCACCAAGGCCATCAGGGCCGCCAGACAGTAGGGCCACCAACGGCTAGATTACTAGCCGTTGGGCCCTTCCAACAGCTCTTTTGACTGGCTGTTTTCATATTCAGTTGCAGTCTCTCTTCTCTATAAATACCTCAATGTATTCAATAAACATTAAGCCTGCTTGGCCAATTTATATGCATTCTTTTGAGTGTATTTGCTATTGTTAGTGCATTTGCAATTATTCTAGCCTTTTCTAAGGCTTTTCATAGTCATCCTTAGGTGACTCATGATTGTTGTATATGTGTGTTGGATATCCATTGCTCCATTCAACACGTTGAAGTATCATCTTCATTACATAGAATGCTAACCAATACAAAAACCAAGCCATTTCCCACAGTAAATGCAGTCAGCTACATCAATTCTTAATTATGATCCAGCTTGATCTTATGTTGTATTAGCATGTACTAATGTTCCTAAAAAGCAAGATCATTTTCCTTCAAGCAAATTAAAGGACTTTCTCTCCCTCAGTTAAAGTATATCTTTTAATTTCTCGCATTTTTGGCCATTCATGCAGCCTCATCTCCAAATGTCCAAACCACCTCAAATGTATCTCTGGTTTTATTTTCTATTGGAGTTACACCAACTCTATCCCTAACAACCTCATTGTAAAATGAGCCTCTTTTTGTGTGTCCACAAACTCATCTCAACATCTTAATTTTTGAGACAGTTTGAAAGATATTTTCTTGTCATACGACATTCCTAATAGATCTTTCCATTTTAATCTACTTCCATTAATTCTACATGGGACTCAATCAATTATCCCATCTTTTTGAATTATAGAACTTGGTCTTTATTGTGGATGCATAATATACCAACTTTAACTTCTCCATCATCCACCTCAATTACAATATTGTACTTGATCCACCAAGTCAAAAGCCCTTTGCTCATAAGGTGTCTTTCCATAGTTTTAGTTTATTGGTAACTCCTTATCTTAACCACAAATATAATATCATAAGCACATAACGTGCACCAACATGTTTTGTTGGTTTATCCATAATCAAAGCAGAGATAAGAGCTTAGTGTGGACCCCTGGTGTAACCCAATATCTGCTATCCCCTTATGAATCCCACTCCATCACACAAGCATTCATATACACATAATAGGTACTCCATTCTTTTTCAAATTCTCCATAGAATCATTTAGTTCCATGTCATTAGTGTTTCTCTAAATCAATAAGTATCCTGTGAAGGTTCTCCCTCTTGCCCTTGAAAGTGATCATAATAAATGAATAGCCTTAACAGCAGATTGCTCTAACATAAATCTAAATTGGTGTTATACTAGATACTTGCCTCAACCTTCTTTCAATCTCTTTTTCATAGTTACACCATATGGATGATTAACTTGATACACCTCTTGCACATGGGCATTACTAGTTTCACTAAAGAGCTGATTAACTTGATACACCTCTTGTACATGGGTATTATTATGATCTACCTCAATTTCTCCAATATTTTCTTGCTCCTCCATATTGACTAATAATTTTCCAAATCAGTGATTTATGTCTCTCCTAATATTTTTCATATTTCTATCACAATATCAAATGGCACTCATGCTAGATTTCATAAGTTTAAAAGTCTTTTTTAACTCCAAACCAGTAGCGGGTAAAAAACTTGCGAAAAGCAAAATTTTGGTCCGTTTTAATATCCTTAGGAGTCAAAAGAATATTCACCTTCTCATCTTTGATATGTTGATTCAAGTGAGGTCCCTTGTTTGTCCTTCTCTAGCCTTAAAGCTCACTTAAAGTATCTCTTTTACCAACTCTTTTATTAAGTTTTTATTCAAAATCTCATTAAGCTTTGGCTTTGGCTTCACTAATCAGTCTTTCTTCTTCCCTTGCCTTTTTATAAGCTTCCCAACTTTCAAGAGTTTTAATTTTTTTCCTTAATTTTACACTAAACAACTTCATTCCACTACAAAGCCTCCTTTTCCTCCACACCTCTTGTTTTGATATTCATTGTCAATTTGTCATAATTTCACCTACCTTAGGCACACCCCTAAAGTTACAAGCACCTCCTTGAGGTACTTTCTCTTTAAATAAACCATATTGTTCCCTCTTAGTCAAAATAGATGTAAATCCATCCACTACTTAATAATCGAAATAGGATAGTCGCTACACCACAATCTACTTTTTTCTTCCTCAAGACGAAAGAATCAATTTCAGTTCCAACCAAGACACTCTTCTCGAAGATCAAAAGATCATCTTGCTTTTCAAACGATGCATTAATATGCAAAATTTGTAGTCATAATACAACTAATAATTTTCTCGACACCTTCATTTTATTCCCTAATCATAGTTTCCATGAGCACTTTTATACACTACAACCTTCATACTCGCATGTGCATTAACATCTCTCAAACAAACCATTTCTATGTGGAAATCTTTGGATCACTTTATCTAACTCCTCTTAAACTCCTTTTTACTCCTTTAACCAATTACACCAAGTACATAAATGGAAACAATAATAAGAATTGATTCTCCAAAAATTCCTATTTTACTCTTTATTCCATGCCAAAAGATGCCCCAAGAACTTTCCCACAAAAAGATCATGTAACAAGTAGGTGGAGCCTGAATACGGAAAAACGCAAAATATGAACTGTCTAAGAGGGAATAACTAAATTTGTAAATGGTCTAGTACAGCGTCCATAGTGAAAAGTTATACAGAACTGCAAAAACTATTGCACAATGCACAGTGTTCAGACGCTTAGGCTAATATGCCTTGTATTATTGGATGTAAATTTGTTAAGGAATGTCGAATTGTGTCATGTAATAAGTCAAGTCGTGTATAAGAGTCCTGTCGTGTATAAGAGTCCTGTGTAATTTCATTAGTCTTTTGAGTCTTATGTCATCTTAGAGATAGTTAATTCTTAGTAGGGGTAGATTAGGAAATTGAGTTAGATAGAGTATTAATAGGTGATTAGGGTTAAGTAGTAATGAGATGAGAAAGTGAGGGTGACGGCTGCAGGAGGCGGATGATTTTGTTCTTGGTGCATATTGGAGGAATGCCTCCAATCTGCAATCTCATGTAATCTTCTCTCCTTTTGCATAATAAGAAGACGTTTATTCCAAGAAGTTTATTCTGAGATGGTATCAGATGTCAGACGCTCTCTCTTGACTTCCTGCGCACGTGCAACCTAGCCCTCAGCTCCTTCCGCCGCCATCACTTTCCACCCCATCGTGGCCTGTCTCCCGGCTTTTTTTTTTTCTTGGCCCTGTGCTTTGTTCTTTCATTGCTGGCAACACTTTCCTGCTGTCATGTGGCCTTAACCACGATCGCCAGCTGATTTGCAGATAGGACTCCTATATGGATGATAACAGTCGTGCACGTCATATTGGTATTGCTTCTTATTTAGATCCGAATCTGACTATTGTGTGGTTTCTGCACTTGATTCCAGCCGTGTGTTTTCCCTTTTTTTCTTGATCTTGCTTCCCCTTTAGATCACAATCTTACTCTCGGGTGTTTCCTTTCTGCACCTACCTCCTCTGCTATTTTACTGTCCCGCATTGGCCTCTTCCAACTTCCTATTTTGTCATTATTCTTTTGGACTACATGGCTGCCAAGGGTAAAGGCCTTGACCTTTCCTCTCCTTCAAGTGACTCCTCTGGTTACTTTGACAAATCTGATCCGCTTCAGATTACTTCTACTAAACTGGATGGACGTAATTACATGGAATGGGCACGCTCTGTGGAACTTGCCATTGTTGCTAGGGGGAGATGGGAACATTTGATGGGGCACTCTACAATTCCAGCTCCCCATGACAGCCTTTATTCCATCTGGAAACATGAAGATGCCTTAATCTCATCATGGTTGCTCCAGTCTATGATTCCCTCCATTTCTAAAACGTTTATGTTTTTAGAATCTGCCCATGCCATTTGGTATGCTGTTGCTGAGGCTTATTCCCGAAAAAAGAATGTTGCCAAAGAATATGAGATTTTGGAACGCATCAGAAAGTGCAAACAAGCCCATCGCTCGATCAGCACATATTATGCAGATCTCCGTGGTCTTTGGGATGAACTTTTTTACTATACGAATATCCAGTGTTCTAGTTGCTATACTGAACGACAGGCTGTGCTTGAAAAGAAGAAAGTCTTTGATTTATTGTGGGGCGTGAATCCGGAATTTGAATCTGTCAAACTGAATATCTTGGGCAGAGATGAACTTCCGTCTTTGGGCACTGTTTACTCCTTATTGATCAGAGAAGAGGATCGTCGGAATCTTGAGAAGGATCAGCTTGTGACTCCCGATCAGCATGCACTTCAAGTTCGAGACGATAGTTCATCTTTTCGTGGCCGAGGGGGATTCCCGAGTCGTGGTCATGGCCGTGGTCGACTCAATTCTGAAGACCGAAATAAACTTATCTGCTCCCATTGTGGCAAATCCAGACATACCCGCGATCATTGTTGGGAATTGCATGGTAAACCAGATTCTTATCGACAGCGCAATCCCTCAGTTCACTCTGCGGAGTGTTCCGCTCCCCCCACTAATGGCATTCAGGAGATTCTCAGACGCATAGAAGGCCTTGAACAGAGATTCACTGCCACACCTTTCCCAACCCAGGCTACCATAGCCCAGGCTACAGACACTGTCACGGGTACTCACTTCTCTTCTTCCACTTCCAAAACTTGGATAATTGATTCCGGCGCTACGGATCATATGGTTGGCGACTCCTCATCCTTTGCTACTTACAAGACTCTGCCAGATAAGGCACCCATTAAATTGGCCGATGGTTCCTTCACTTATATACTTGGACAGGGAACTGTATCTACGTGTCTTTCCGATTTACCATCCGTCTATCAAGTTCCCAGTTTTCCCCTCAATCTCCTTTCTGTCAGCTCTTTAACTCGTCAATTGAATTGTTGTGTGACTTTTCATCCTACTGGTTGTGTATTTCAGGATCTGGCGACGGGGAAAATCTTTGGACATGGTAAATTACAGAAGGGATTATACATTCTTGAAGACTCACCTCAGCCTTCTACCTCTTACAGTGTTTCTGCCCCCCCTACTCCGGATGCAGCTCAACGTCTTTGGCACTATCGTCTAGGTCATCTTCCAGCGTCCAAAATTCCCTATGTTATTCCCCGTTTTCGAGTCCAGTCCAATAAATTTTCGTTTGAATGTGAAGTCTGTCAACTCGGGAAACATCACCGGGCATCTTACCCTTTGAATGCTTCTCACAGATCACAACCTTTTGAACTTCTTCACTCAGATGTATGGGGTCCCAGTCCTGTCACCTCTTTGTTTGGTCATAAGTATTTTGTATCCTTCATTGATGATTGTACTCACCTTACCATCGTTTACTTAATGAAATCGAAGTCTGAAGTTGCATCTATTTTTCCTCTTGTGCATAAATTTATTTATACTCAATTCAATGCCACTGTTAAAGTTTTACGGTCCGATAATGGGGGCGAATACGTTGGGACTCAATTCGCCTCTTATCTCCAAACACATGGCATTGTTCATCAGACTACGTGTCCCTACACGCCTCAGCAGAATGGTCTTGCTGAACGGAAGAATCGGCATATTCTGAAAGTTGCCAGAACCCTTCTATTTCAGAGTCATGTTCCCAAATTCTATTGGGGCGAAGCTGTTCTTACCGCTGTTTATCTCATAAATCGCATGCCCAGTGATACTCTTCAGGGCCAGAGTCCTATTCATTCTCTTAATCCAGCCTCCAAATCCTTCCATCTTATCCCTCGTATCTTTGGGTGTACATGCTTCCATCTTATCCCTCGTATCTTTGGGTGTACATGTTTTGTTCATATTCCTCTTCCCAATCGTGATAAACTTGATGTCAAGTCCGATAAGTGTATTTTTCTGGGCTACTCGCCCTCTCAAAAAGGATATAAATGTTATGATCCATTGCGTCAAAAACTATATGTCTCCATGGATGTCACTTTCTTTGAATTTACCCCTTACTATTCTCCTACACTAGCCTATCCTCCCTCTCCTAGCTGTGTCCTTCCACTAGTTCCTAGTGAGGTGGAGTATCATGAGATAGTTGAGAGCCAGTCGGAGAACACACAACACTCAAAAGAGATTTTGATGTACAAGAAAGGACAACGGAAGATTGTGTACACTCGAGAAGAACCATGTACTAAAGATATTTCCCCTGAATCAGATCCTCAAGGGCAAGTAGACAGTGACCTAAAGATTCCTATTGTTGTTCGCAAAGGTAAGCGTGCATGTACACGATATCCAATTTCTAATTATGTTTCATATGTCAATACTTCTCAGAGTTATCAAACCTTCATTATGAATGCTGAAAAACAAAAGATACCTTCAAAGTTTGAAGAAGCAATCAAGTGCCCCTTATGGAAAGCTGCAATTGAAGAAGAATTGAATGCACTGGTTAAAAACAGTACATGGACCATCACACAGTTACCTTCTGACAGACATACAGTAGGATGCAAATGGGTATTTACTATTAAATATAAGGCAGATGGAACAGTGGAGAGATATAAAGCTAGATTGGTTGCTAAAGGATACAGTCAGTCGTATGGCATTGATTATACAGAAACCTTTGCACCAGTGGCTAAACTTACATCAATCAGAATACTTCTTAGCATGGCAGCAAATTTGGGATGGGACCTATGGCAATTGGATGTTAAGAATGCTTTCTTACAGGGAGACTTAAATGAAGAAGTATGCATGGAGCTACCTCCAGGACTATCCAGCAATTTGTCATCTTCCAATAGAGTTTGTAAACTCAACAAAGCGATATATGGGTTGAAACAGTCACCAAGAGCTTGGTTTGATAAATTCAACAAAGCAGTGTGTAGTTTGGGTCCTTTGGGATACTGCAGGAGTCTCAATGATCATACAATATTCTTCAAGAAAGGGATAAAGATATTGACTCTCGTAGTTTATGTTGATGACATTATTGTTACAGGAAATGACCTAGAAGAAATATCAAAGTTGAAAATGAGCCTTCATAAATTATTTGACATTATCAAAGTTGAAAATGAGCCTTCATAAATTATTTGACATTAAGGATCTGGGCAGACTTCATTACTTCTTGGGAATAGAAGTCATTTACTCTGACAAAGGTATATACTTGACTCAGCGAAAATACCTAATGGATCTCCTTGAAGAAACTCAAATGCTTGAATGTAAACTTAGTGATATTCCAATGGAAGTGAATCAGAAATTTTTTAATGGAGACAGTGAAGAGTTCAAAGACATCCATAAATATCAGAAGCTAGTGGGCAAGCTCATATATTTAACCATTACTCGACCAGATATTGCATATGCAGTGGGGATTGTGAGCAGATTTCACCAACAAAAAATCAGATGAATGCTGTGTATAGAATCCTTAGATATCTCAAATCAACTTCAGGAATGGGTTTACTTTACTCGAAATCATCACATTTGGATATTGAACTTTATTCTGATGCTGACTGGGCGGGTTCTTATGATGACAGAAAGTCAACTACTGGTTATGTTACTTTACTTGGAGGTAATATTATATCTTGGAAAAGCAAAAAACAGACAGTTGTTGCAAGATCTACGGCAGAAGCTGAATATAGAGCTATAGCTCAAGCAATGTGTGAAGGAAAATGGATATCTTCATTGATCACTGAATTGGGTTATTCACTCAACCATCCTATACCCTTATATTGTGATAGCAGTGCAGTAATTCAGATGGCTTCCAATCCAGTATATCATGAAATGACTAAACATATAGAAATTGACTGTCACTTCATCAGGGAGAAAATATCCAATAAAGAATTTCAGCTGGAGTATGTTCACTCTTTTAAACAGAGGACTGATTTTTTAACTAAAGCTACTACCAACAAACTATTAAAGGAGACCTTATCCAAGTTGGGTGTCATCAATATCTTTCACCCAACTTGAGGGGGAGTGTTAGGGAATGTTGAATTGTGTCATGTAATAAGTCAAGTCGTGTATAAGAGTCCTGTGTAATTTCATTAGTCTTTTGAGTCTTATGTCATCTTAGAGATAGTTAATTCTTAGTAGGGGTAGATTAGGAAATTGAGTTAGATAGAGTATTAATAGGTGATTAGGGTTAAGTAGTAATGAGATGAGAAAGTGAGGGTGACGGCTGCAGGAGGCGGATGATTTTGTTCTTGGTGCAGATTGGAGGAATGCCTCCAATCTGCAATCTCATGTAATCTTCTCTCCTTTTGCATAATAAGAAGACGTTTATTCCAAGAAGTTTATTCTGAGAAAATTAACTCTGCAAGCAGTAATGTTGGATTACCGAAACAATGGTTGCATCTCTGAAGAGCAGTGTTGCCAGAACTAATTTAAATTTGGCTGATTCAAATCAAACAATAGGTTTTCAATTCATGCGGGGTAGAGTAGCCCAATTTATGTTATCAATAGCAGTTACCAGGCTGTTAGCACTTGACCATAATATGGTGGTGGTGGGAATATAGCAGATTTAGCAGGACACCATCATTTAAAATGAAAAACTAATATATATATATATATATATATGAATCAACCCAAACAAATAAATTATGCAGAAACAAGGTTGAAAGATGTTATTGTTCAGTAGGCTGAAGTCTTCATTGTAATGAAGAGCATAAATTTATAGGAATCACATTCCACAGAGGATACAACTAATAAACATTTCTAGAACTCTAGCACTTTACTACATCAACTAAGCCTTTTCCCATACTGAAACTCTCTCTAGCACTTTATGTTAATAAAATATTTTCAAGTGCAATGTTCAAACAAACTCATTCTAGGAACAGTAAAAAGAGTTTCAGAATATGGCTATCGAGAGTTTGAAAAAAAGCAGTACAACTGTTTATAAAATCAGGGTTTAGAGTTTAGCGGCCAGCAAGAGAGAAAGAGAGAGAGAAAAAACATCCATAGGCTCATGACGAAGCACCATCTTTCAGGTGTTAACTTGAAATGAAAAAGAAGAGGTGAATCACGATAGATGAACAAGTATCAATGGTTCCTTTCTCGGATGAGAATGGACGATAGAAGAAGAAGAAAACGAGAGAGGGGGAGAGAGAGAGAGAGAGAGAGAGAGAGAGAAAGTTACTATCGCATTGGTCAGAGGCACTAATTGATTAGGGTTTTAAATATGTGAATTGGATCGGATCGACCCACATCTATATGAATCAACTCAACTTGTCCACGGCTGCAATAGCACGCTATTAACTACTAAGAGCCCAATACTTTATCAAATCAGCTAAATCGACCAAAATTGGCCCAGATTATGAATTTTCAATTTGAAAGTTCATGTATTTTTGTTTTAGAATTAGCAAATAGGACCAACTTCATTCAATTCAGCCGTTTCTGAATCTTTTTGAAGTTCAGTTTCTTTCTGAAATCAACTCTGAGAGATACTAGAATAGCATTGAAAAACAGAAACCACATAAAAAATGCAAATTAAAGCAAATAACATCTGCAAAAAATGGAGGATATCCCAAGAAAAACATGCACACAAATGTGCAAACATTGCTCCAAACATTACCTCCTCCATTTCTGGTTCATAACGATACTCCATCACTTTCTTCTTTACAGGCTTCTTGTTTCTGCCTGAACTTGAAGTTTTTTTGATGCATCATTATCCTCAACCTTTTCAACAGAAAATACAAATATTAATACAGCATCCACCAGAACTTACAGAACTAATCAAAACTGCATATAGGACAGGATAAGAATGTAGCTAAAAATGAAAAGCAAGAGCGTATACTAATGAACCTTTTCAACCTCAGTAATGAAATAATCATCCATGGAATGGATTCGTGGTGCATTACCACCATTTGAAACCTCTAGATCGCGCAAAGCCTTTGCCATGTAGCTCTTCCCACTGCCTGAAACAAATATAATCCGTCTTCTCATCATCTATTGAAAAGATAACCATAATACGCAACTAAATCACATAACCAGAAATACAAACTTCATACAAAGCTTAGACATTGACTTAGTATGTGAGACAGATATGGCTATATCAGGAAGCAACAATAGTACCAGAACAGGAAAGCATCAGCCACCTTAAACATCATTTATAAAAGGAAAATATTAGAAACCTAATACCACAATATGTAAACATAGAAATGGATGTAGCACCACAGCAACAAAAGGGACTGTCAGAGGGCCACCACAGAAAGATATTAATATACCACTTTTGCACAATTTTTCTGTATAAATCTACACATTGAAGAGGCGACACGAGGGAAAGTTGAAGCGTTGATGTGATATAGACCAAGACCCCTGACTCATTTCCATAGTCATCTCATCATCATCATCGGGACATCATACTTGTCCACAAAGCAAGTTCACTGGATAATGGATAGAAATAATGGGACAACAAAGGGAACTTACACCACACTGAATTCTTGCAAGTCCAGAAAGTTACTCATATTCTTGCATATCAGGTACAAAGCAAACTAATAAGAGACATACAGTAAGAAGGTTGACTGCACCCTAGCATAATTGAGTCTCACGTAATTGGTTTCTTGTACAATTAGATCTTCTTCAGGCTTTTATGCAACAATACTACATATATGAATGTTTTTTACTGGTTGGAAGTGCCATGGCAGATGCTTGTTTATGTTTTCTAGGTGTAGAAGGAACCACTATAATTACCACCATCTGTTTTTCATTATCTTTTATCTTTGTCTTTTGCTCCTTTCGGTAAAATAGCACCAGTGACCCGCATCTAAGAATTGCTTTATGGATCTCCAGATTCATTTAGCCTATTGTATTTTATTCATGAACAATGCAACCAGATCCAGATTATCTGAGGGATTTCAGGTGCAGACATACATATTTGTTACTCAACCTAATCCAATTGTAAGTAGATCATGTTTCCGGTTACCATACGAAACGAAGGGTTTAAGTGATTGGATGCACAAGTCTAAACCTGTAAAATCCACATCCCTCAAATTTCCTGTTGAGGCAGATTGTAAACATCGTTTCCCTCATAGTCCACTTGATGAACTGGGATGCCTAATAATCACAGAAAAGCTCAAGTAGCTAGAATCATCAAAACCTTGGTTAGCTATGACATGGCTGACTTGATAATTGAAACCTAGTCAGCCCTTTTTTTTTGTAGTGCAACCTTTGATGAAGGAGGACCAGGCACTAATGATCTAACCTAGCCAGACGGGCTCACCGATCGGTATCAAGGACCTCTTACTTGTGCCCGAGGTTTTGTTTACTCCAACAGGAGGTCACTCAAGAGTGAAGCGCACATTTAAGCCAGCTAGGAGATTGTTTCTCAACATATCTTAGAATCAATAGCTCTAGTTGGCTAATTTTTGGGACATACAATTCGAATTTAATGTTCTTAGTTAATTACATTTAATGATCTTAGCAATTACCGAAACAGTAATTAAAGAGTTATAGATGGTTGAGCCTCCATGAACATTTTATAAGATGATTGTTCATTTCCTAAGAGTCTTTATAGCAAGTTAATATGCTTTGAACCTAGGTCACGGGGTTGTTCTAAGTATAAATAGGATCATGCCTAAGGAATTCTCATTCTATTATTTTCCAGTATTGCTTTAAATCTCTCTCTTATAGTTAACTGACGATGAGTGAGTCAGTCTTTATCACTTTGTTGAGTCATATCCATTGTGTGGTAGACCATATGTGTAAGGAAATCAGTAAGCGTGTGTGATCCTCTCAACTCAAGTTTCATATCATTTGGTGCTCTCATTGAGATTAAGAGGATGGCAGGACAAGATTTTGATTCTCCCAGTACCAAAAGGCATGTGTTTCAATCAAGCTCATATCATGGCACTGCAACGTTAATAGGAAGGACTTGCAACCCGGATGGCACAACTGATCCAAAGTCTTAAGGAATTGCTACGACAACGAGCTCCTTCTCCTAACCACTCCAACACCAGTCATTATGATGTGGACCCAAACTCCCTGAGTTGGGCTCAACTGTACGAATGCACGAGAAGGAGAGAATGGATCGAAGAGATGTGGATCACCAAGTTCGAGTCAAAATTCCCTCTTTCACCGAATCAAGCTCTCTGAAGAGTTTCTCGAATGGGAGCAATAGGTGGATAAGATTTTCGAGTATTATCAATACTCTTAAGAAAGAAAATGTCGCCTGGCTATTTTGGAGTTCACCGATTATGCTAATATCTGGTGGAGCAAACTCCAAGACCAATCACACAAGGAAGGAAATGGGACATAACAAGCTGGGGCTTGATGAAATGGATCATGCCTAAGAGATTTTGTTCCCGACTACTATCAACAAAAGTTGTACCTTCGGTTGCAAAGCTTGCAACAAGGTGGACTCACCATGGAGGACTCCGTCAAAGAGTTTCACCTTGATATTGCATTACGAAATACAAGAATCACGAAAGCAAACCATTGTTGCGAAGTAGAGGAATCACGGGAGCATACCATTGTCCGATTTCTCAATGGGCTAAACAAAGAACTAACTTACATTGTGGAATTACAACCTTATTCATTTGTTGAGGACATCTTTCAGCTTACTATTAAGGTTCCTAAGCCAACCTAAAACAAGGTTTTCTCATGTACAATCAGTATTTCCAAAGAAATCAAGAAAGCCAAGCTTAGTATGGAGCCCGATTGAAAGGAAAAAGAGGTGGATGAAAACCCTCACGCTACCTATTGCAGTCGTAACATTAAATGTTTTAATTTTTTAAATGTCGCGACCTTGGGCATATCACTTTCCAATGCCCCAACAAGCGAATAATTATGCTACGCGAGTTTTCTGAGTAACTAGATAGCGAGGACGAACATATCCCTGAATATGTTAATGCTAAAACTATTAAAGTTATAGATGAAGGGAAACTTCTAGTCATACGTAGGGTCATGAGCTCTCAAGCCGCTCCTAAACAAGAGCAGCATGAGAACACCATGAGAACCTATTTCATTCTGGTTGTAAAATTCTTGGTAAAGTTGCTCGCTCATCATTGATGGTGACAATTGTATCAACATGGCCTCTACGGAATTAATTAAGAAGCCAAGTTTACCCACCATAGCTCACCCACCTCCTTATAAGCGCAATCCTTATAACTTGCGTTGGTTCAACAATCAAGGAGAAATCTTGGTTAAGCAAGAAGCTATTTTGTCAATATCCATTGGTAAGACTTGCCATGACTCCATTATATATGACGCGGTTCCAATGAATGCAAGTTATCTCTTATTGAGTTGACCATGACAGTTCCAACAACAAGCATTACATGAGGGCTATTGGAACACGTATACATTTACAAAAGATGGAAAGAAACTCACTTTGGCCCCGTTAGCACCACAACACCGGTCTCCGACATCAACTAACAAGGAGTTGGAGGACAAAGAAAGTTTGGTACTCACTAGAAGAGAGGTTAAGCTAACCCCCAAAGAAAGTTTGATACTCACTAGAAGAGAGGTTGAGCTAGCCATCGCACAAGCTGGCTTGGTATCCTTGGTTGTAGCCAAGAGAGTGAAAATCGGCATACCAACGTAGGAGCATCCCCTGCTCGTTAAGCTATTAAAGGAATTCACCGATGTGTTTCTTGACGAGCTCTCTGATGAGTTGCTTCTAATTCGAGGTATTAAACACCACATTTATATAAACCTGGTGCAGTTTTTCTAAACAAGTTGGCCTATCCATGTAACCCCATTGAGGCTAATGAGTTGCAACACCAAATCTAAGAATTGGTCACCGAAGGCTTCGTGCCGAAGTCCATGAGCCCGTGTGCAATGCCCGCCCTTCTAGTACCAAGAAAGTGGATTGTTACGAATGTGTATTGATAGTTGAGCCATCAACAAAATACCTATTTGGTACCGCTATCCCATTACATTACTTGGTTGAATGACATGCTGAATGAACTCAAAAGATCAAGATTGATCTCAAGAGTGGTTACGACCAGATTTGAATCAAGGAAAAAGATAATGAAAAACGGTGATCAAAATGAAGTTAGGGCTATTCGATGGCTCGTGATGCCATTTGGCCTATCAAATGCACGTAGTACCTTTATGTGACTCCTAAACCATGTGTTGCGAGAGTACATTGGCAAATTCCTCGTCGTATATTTTGACGACATCCTAATTTATAGTCATGAAATAGATGAAAATATTATCTACATTAGGAAGGTTCTAGAGGTTTGGTGCCGTTAAGGACACTATGGTAACTTTAAAGTGTCAATTTTGCCAAGTACTTGGGGTAACTTTAAGGAATTGGGGTTGATCCCGAAAAGGTGAAAGCTGTCCAAGACTAGTCATACCCAACCAACATGGTTGAGATGTGCAATTTTCATGGGTTGGCTTTGTTCTACCAAAAATTCATCAGGAATTTAAGTAATATTAAAACAACATTACTGATTGCATCAAGAAAAACCAAGAATTTTAGTAAACTTTAGCATGTAAGCGTTGGCTCTTCTTGACTTAAGGAAACTTTTAAAGTTAAATGTGACGCTTTGGGGTAGGAATTGGAGCCAAGTTGATGTAACAGCAACGGCTCATTGCATTTTTCAATGAAAAATTAAGGACCCAGTTTGCGCTACTCTACTTACGAGAAGGAATTCTATGCATTGATTCGAGCCTTAGACATGACAGCATTACTTGTGTCCTAAAGAGTTCGTGAATCACATTGATCATGAATCTCTTAAGCATCTTCAGGACCAAGGCAAACTGAAAAGAAAATATGCCAAATGGATTTAATCCTTTTCCTATACCATTCGGTACAAGAAAGGAAAATATAACATAATGGTTGATGCTCTATCACAAAGATACTCGTTTATCACTGTTCTTGAAACCCGTATGTTGGGATTGGAGGTTCTAAAAGAACAATATTCAAGGGACCCAGACTTCCCACCCCTCAGTTCGGTTGGCCATAAAAGGGTTACATGGATTCTACCATAATGACGAATACCTTTTTCGACGAGAGAAGCTTTGCATTCTAATAGGTTCTCATCGAGAACTCTTTACTCAAGATGCTAATGGTGGTGGGTTAGTAGGACATTTTGAAAAATACTAGAGCGGCTTAGAGAACATTTTTATTGGCTGAGAATGAACCGTGATGCTCATAGGATCGTTGAAAGATGTGTTACCTACAAATTAGCTAAAGGAAAAGAGACAAATCAGGGACTACATGCCAAGGGACTCTACATGCCTTTGTTGATCCCTACTAAGCCCTAAACCGACGTTAGCCCGGATCTCATTATAGGCCTTCCTAAAACGACCATGGGATGAGATTATATCCTAGTTGTGGTAGACAAGTTTTCAAAAATGTCATGTCATAAGACTGACATTCATGTTGTATATTTTTTTTAGGGAAGTCGTAAAACTCCACGGTATTCTCAAAAGTCTTGTGTCTGGCCGCGATGCTAAGTTTATAAGCTACTTTTGAAAGACTATTTGGAAGAGGTTCGTAACCAAGCTCCTCTTTAACACAACATGCCACCCTCAAACTCACAGGCAAACTGAAGTGGTGAATCGCACTCTTACGGTCTCACAACTCTTCTACGAGCTTTTATCTCCAACAATCTACGAAGGTGATTTGTTCTTAGTTTGTTTGTTTACTCCTACAAGAGGTTACTCATGAGTGAAGCCCACATTGAGGACAAACAATTCGAATTTAATGTTCTTAGTTAATTACAATTAGTGATCTTAGCAATTACCGAAACAGTAATTAAAGAGTCATAGATGGATGAGCCTGCATCAACATTTTAGAAGGTGATTGCTCATTTTCTAAGAGTCTTTATAATAAGTTCATACATGGTTGAACTTGCATCAGCATTTTATAAGGTGATTATTCATTTCCTAAGAGTCTTTATCGCAAGTTAATCTGCCTTAGCTTAGCTCTAGGGGGGTGTTCTAAGTATAAAAAGTATCAGGCCTAAGAAATTCTCATTCTGTTGTTTTCTAGCATTGCTTCAAATCTCTCTCTCTTATCTTTAACCGGTAGTGAGTGAATTGGTCTTCATCACCTTGGTAAGTCATATCCATAGTATGATGGACCATGTGTGTGTACATAAACATGTGTGAACATCTCAACACAAGTTTCATATCACTTACCCATTTCACTATCTTTCCTTTACCTTAGTAGCCCTATTGACCGCCTTCTAGGATTCATATGGTTATGCCTCTAATTGTTGTGATGTTATTCCCTTCCTATCAAGAACAAAATTTATGGATAAGCAAAAACTATTGAATCACTACAAAATGCTTGCAAAAGTACTGATTCAGATTTGGACACATAGATGTAAAGAAAATAATTTCATTCATTAAAATAAAGAAACTTACATAAATCAGCAGATTGGAGGCATCCTCAAAACAACAGGCAGCCTCCACTAGCAACCATCCTCTATCTTATTGCTAATCCTAACCCTAATCTAATTATATATATGTAATCTAACTTGAATGACTATATTACCCCTGATTAGTATTAAGCCTAACTAAACAACCACCACCTACAACTAAGACTCACGATAATTACATAGTGACTCTAAACACAGAACAAACACATAACAGGTTATAACAATAACAATTTAACAGGTTATAACACTCCCTCTCAAGTTGGGTGAAAGATATTGAGAATGCCCAACTTGCATAATGTTTCTTTGAGTTGTCTGCTGGTAGTAGCCTTGGTCAAGAAATCAACTCTCTGTTTTGCAGATTGAACATATTCCAACTTGAATTCTTATCTAGATATCTTCTCTCGGATGAAGTGACAGTTAATTTCTATATGTTTAGTTCTTTCATAATATACAGGATTTGAAGCCATCTAAATTGTTGCACTGCTATCACAATATAATAGGATAGGCTGAGTATGAATAAATCCAATTTCACTTATAAATGAAGATACCCATTTTTCTTCATACATGGCTTGAGCAATTGCTCTATATTCTGCTTCAGCTGTAGATTGGACAACAACTATATGTTTTTTTGCTCTTCCACGATATAATATTACCACCAAGTAGTCACATATCCGGTAGTTGATTTGCGGTCATCTTGAGATCCAACCCAGTCTGCATCAGAATAAATTTCAATATCAAGAATGGAAGATTTGAAATAAAGTAAACCCATTCCCGATGTTGATTTGAGATATCTTAGAATCTTGTACACTGCCTTCATATGATTCTTGTGGGAGAATGCATGTATCTACTAACAATGCCAATTGCATAAGTGATATCTGATCAAGTAATTATCAAGTATATGAGTTTGCCAACCAACTTCTGATATCTGTAAATATCTCTGAATTCTTCACTATCACCACGAAACAATTTCTGATTTACTTCCATAGGAATATCACTTAGTTTGCATTCTAGCATGTGTGTTTCTGCAAGGAGATCCATCGTATATTTTCGTTGAGTCAGGAAGATGCCTTGAGAGGAATACAACACCTCTATTCCCAAGAAATAGTGAAGTCTGCCCAAATCTTTGAGGTCAAATAATCTATGAAGATTCCTTTTTAAATTGGATATTTCTTCAAGATCATCTCCGGTGACAATGATGTCATCAACATAAATAGCAAGAATAGATACTTTTGTGCCTTTCTTAAAGAAAATTGTATGATCATTCAGACTTTTGTGATATCCCAAACTGCGTACCGCCTTACTGAATTTCTCAAAACAGGCTCTTGGAGACTGTTTTAACCCATAAATAGCTTTATTTAGTTTGCACACTCTATTATTAGAAGTTTTGATATCCATGCCTAGAGGTAGTTCTATGTAGACCTCTTCATTTAAGTCTCCCTATAAGAAGACATTTTTCACATCTAGTTGCCATAGGTCCCACTTTAAATTTGCAGTCATACTCAGAAGTATTCGGATGGAAGTAAGTTTAGCCACAGGTGCAAATGTTTCTGTATAGTCAATACCATATGACTGATTATATCCTTTTACAACTAACCTTGCTTTATATCTTTCAATAGTTCCATCTGCCTTATATTTAATAGTAAATACCCACTTGCATCCAACAACATTCCTGTCACGAGGTAGCTTGTGTGATCATCCATGTATTATTCTTCTCAAGAGCATTCAGTTCCTCTTCAATTGCTGCTTTCCATAATGGACATTTGATTGTTTCTTCAAACTTTGAAGGTACTTTGTGTTGCTCAGCATTCAGAGCAAAGTTTTGATAATTCTCAGAAGTATTAGCATATGTGACAAAATCAGCAATAGGGTACCGTGCACAAGTGCGTTTACTTTTCCGAATACCAATAGGAATTTCCAAGTTTTCTTC
Organism: Brasenia schreberi; assembly: GCA_036023115.1. Classification (NCBI taxonomy): domain Eukaryota; kingdom Viridiplantae; phylum Streptophyta; class Magnoliopsida; order Nymphaeales; family Cabombaceae; genus Brasenia; species Brasenia schreberi. Next base: position 6,242,190 of record JAYKKT010000085.1, on the reverse strand, counting down.
CACTTCCAATTAAGGATCTGAGTCAGGAGAAATATCTTTGGTCTCTTGATGTTGAACAGGTTCTTCTGGAGGGTAAATGATCTGTCTTGATCCTCTTTTGTACACCACTATTTTCTTTGGTTCTCCTGCCTTATTTTCAACCTCACTGGGTATTAGAGGAAGCATACATGGAGTATTATGCTGAGGTGTAATTGGCTCTCCTGGGAAGAATAATAAAGAGTTGATTCTGAGAAGGTAACATCCATGGATACGTATAGTTTCTTAAGAAGGGGATCATAGCATTTATAGTCCTTTTGAGAATTGGAATAACAAAGAAAGATACACTTTACAGATCTAGGATCCAGTTTGCCATGATTTGGATGGTGAATATGTACAAAGCATGAACAACCAAAGATACGTGGGACTATATGAAAAGGTTTTGATTTATTATTGAGTCATTTCATTAGACTTTCACCCTTGAGAATATTACTGGGTATCCTATTGATCAGATATACTGCAGTAAGAACAGCTTCTCCCCAATAGAACTTAGGAACATTATTTTGGAGTAATAGTGTTCTAGCTACCTCTAGAATATGACGATTCTTTCTTTCAGCAACACCATTCTGTTGAGGTGTGTGGGGACAAGAGAACTGCTTCGAAAAAGAACCACTTAGTTTGAAGAAGAAAATGAACAAATTTAGCACTAGTAAATTTATCACCATTATCAGAACAAAAAAGATTTGATAGTAGTGGAAAAAAGATTTTCATCATGTGATTTAAAATGCTAAAAACAAGAAAAAAAAAATTCATGTTTATCACATATCAAGAATACATATATCTAAAAAACAAGTGAGAATATAAGTTGAAAGACATATGTATGACATGAGTTCTGAAACTTCGTTATTGAACACAGAAATGTGTCCTACGGTTCTGCTTTTAATGTGTAAATGAAACTCATTGACTATATTTGTTTTTCAGTTAGTTGCCTTAGCATGTTTGAGTTTTTGCTTTAAGCAGTACACTGTTATTATCTTGAAAAAATGCATTTTTGGAATTTAGAACTACAATTAATTGAACATAATGTCCATATGAATAGCAGTATGTTTATAAAAAATGACTAAGCTTTTGTTCGTGGTACAGGGATTGGCTGCTAATTGGATCCTAGTGATTTTGTTTTTCCCGGTTCAGTGATTTTGTTTTCCCGGGTGACAATTATCCTTGTTGGATTTAACCCATACTGGTGAAAGGACATTCAATATATTTTCGAAGTTCCTCAAGCAAGTGATTGGCTCATTATGAAGGGAATGATTTTAGTAATGTCGTTTATTCATCTACCTCTAAAACATGGCAGCTGAATGTCCTAGATGTCTTGATCGTTAATTACACAAAGTACATCATCCAGCTTTACAAGCGTGACACAGTATTTTCCCTTTAATGATGAGGGAGTGGCAGCGCATAGTATCAAATCTTGGACCTCGAGACAAAGTGGAGATTTTTGTAGTTTTTGGGCATGGATTGACTGTCAAGAAGACGGCACTGTATCTTAATATATGGTGAATCAATTGACGGGAAAATGGAACCCTTCACCAGAGCCAGAGAATAATATTGCCTTTATAAGACCACCACAAAGAGAGAATATAGAGAATGCAAGGGCGTGAAGCCGGAAATGGGCTATGTACTACTCTAGTCATAGTATAGATTCCCTTGTTCTCATTGTTCTGCAATATTCTGGCTATGTTACTACTCTGAATATAGTATAGGATTCCCCTTGTTCTCATTGTCTTTCGTATTTTTCTCGGAGGAGGCGGGGCAGTCTTATGTGTTGTATATACACAAAGGAGAAATTCATGTGGTTGTTATTGTTTGTTCCATTAATGTTGTGAAAATCTTGGTAAGAATTCGTTTCTCATTATCCCTGAGACCTCGCATGATTGCTTGAGACAAGTTGTGATGCTATCAAAACTGTATAAAAATATGTTGGTTGGGTACAAATGTTTTAACTACAGCTTTAACTAACCAACATTACAAAAGCAAAATTAAACAAGAACTTAAAGAACGGTCATTACAAGGATAGCAACAAATACATTATGAAGTTAACCTAAGAAAGCAAATAGAGTTCATTGCATGGACTTCGGTTCCATATTTGTAGCATCCTCTAAAGGCACAGAACAAGTTCTTCTCCTTCATTCTGTGATAGAGGAATGACATCACTGATATGTGCTTATATCTTGGTGATTTTGCTAATGGCACATAGTGGCCTTGTTCCGTACCATAGTACCATATTTCGACTTTTGCAAGCTTGGAATTGCTAAAATCAACCCACGGGTTCCAAATTTCCAATGAAGTTGCATAATACCCTCAATTCCCTCGTACATCTGGCTATTCCTGATCCCATTTCTCTAGAAAATGAGCTTCTTTGAGCAAGGTTTGACATTATACTTGTGGGCAGATATTTTGGGGATCTCTTAATTTGCTTGATAGAAAGGGGTGCTGTTTCCACAAATTGACGAGGTAATAATGTAACAGCATTTGTAGAATTGCAAGTCATGTTCACTTTGTTCTACTATGCAAATCCTTTCCCAATATTGAGGTTACTATTGGGTTACAATGTATTTGTATCTCTTTCGACTGTGATCGCCATGATAGAAATAATAATTTATTAAATTTTTAAAAGACGAAAAATATGTAGTCGTTATTAATTTTTATTTAAATTAAAAAAAATTAAAATCTTTCTTAAAATAATAGTCTTTTGAAAATCAAATCAATTTGGAGAATCGGTTATGGATAGTAGAAACTTAATTCTACAACGAATTTCACACACAATTAACCTGTACTTGGATTAAACGTGAATCGTACTTAAACGTCAAAGACAATGTAACTATTTTTTTATTTATTATTATTATTTTTAAAAGAGGATAGATAGAAAAGAAACAATTAAATTGTGAAAAATTTAATTTTTGACTTGACAAAATAGAGATTCTCGCTCTCCATACGTCTCGGTCTCCTATAAGAATTTAAAAGTCAAAGTCACGTAGTTCTCTGTACGAAAATAAGTGTGTGTTGGACTGATTTTAATTTAAAAAATTATAATTTTTTATTCTAAAATTTAGAATTAACAATCGTCCGCGACCAATTAGACCATGCTAAGGTTCAATCTTGATTGAATTGACCTGGCTAGACTAATCGCTAGACGTCAATGCACTTGATTATCAAGTTTGTTATGATTTAAATGAATTTTTTTATTTTAAAAAAAAGTTTTGAATATTCATGGATTAGTGATTTATTTTATTTCCAAAAATTGAATCATCAAATTATCACAACTCGTATGATTCTAAAAGGTACATTTATTAATAAATTATTACAACTCAATTAATTTGATTTATTCTTGAATTAATTTTTAAAAAAGTACAAAAAATAAATGATTAGCCAATTTTATAATACTTACTCAATTAATTAGATTTATTCTTGAATTAATTTTTAAAAAGTACAAAAAATAAATAGATAAATAAATAATAAATAAATAATAAATAAATATAATCATTATAATGACAAAATTAAAAATGAAGCAACGCGTATAAAAAATAATAATACAAAAAAAATAAACTTACCTTTCAAGGCGTAAAAAATGTTACGCTTGAGAGAAATTATTACACAGCATTCTGCGCGCTTCTCTTGAAATCAAACCTTTGAAAAGAACTTTAAACTTGCAAGAAAATTTTTTACTAAAGTTTTGGTACCATATCTCTGGTATTAAATACAAGTAAAAAAATTATTAAATTCCCAGTGACTCTTATATCTTGGTATTAAGTTGAAGTATGTAATTTTTTGCGATGGATCTATAGCAGATTGGGAATCACGCTTTGCTGCTATAGGAGGATAGAGGGAGAAGGAACATTACTTTTTTCAATGATGTGAGACTTAGTGATATTAATGTTCAATCGAGACACCTTTAATTTTTCAAATTTCTTCTCTTTTTCTTTTTCATTTTTTTTAGATTTTATTCATTTTTTCAAGTTTTAGAATTTTTCCTTTTTTAGAATTACCTTTCGCTTTTATCTCTCTGTTTTGTTTTTTTATTGTTATTCAAATTTTTTTTTACATTCAAAATAAGACAAAGTGACTAAATGAGCTAAGACATATACTAGAGGACTATAACCATGTGAACAATTAATATTAATTAATTTTTTTCTCTTTTTTTAATTTTTTTCAAGGTTGGAATTAAAATTAAGTGTTGCTCATATCAGTATTGATATCACAATATAAATTTATAATTTTTTTATTTTTTTTATTTAAATCATATAAGGCAGTATCGGGCCACTTGGGCCATCCGGGTCCTACCCTCAAGGTCTGGCACATGGTTGCTAGGGTCACAGGGTCAAGCCCCAATGGCTAGCTAGCCGTTGGGGGCTGACTATGACTAGTACCCTTGACTGGTCTTTCTCTCTTATTCCTCTTATTCTCTCCTATAAATATGCTTCTCATGTACATACTTTCTCAAGACTTTGTGGCTAAATAATATCGACTCCCGTTATATTATGCATTTGTTGCATATGTTTTATTATAGCCTTTTCTAAAGTATTGTGATTGACATTTTGAGGTGATATTCACCAATTTTTCGTTGCTACATTGAAACATCAACTTCATTACATGGTATCAGAGTTATTCACGATCGTGAGAATGTTGTTCGTCCCTCGAGAAGTGTGTCAATTGTATCTTTAGCTTTATTGTAAGTTTATCTCTTTATACTCCTTTTTTCCTTGAAAAGTGAAAAATAAAAGAGGGTTTAACTTCCGTTTAACACCCTTATACTACAAAACATTGACTAAACATATGAAAAATTAACAATACTTTAAAAAATTATGAGACTCGAAGGTAGAACCTTCTATTAATGTCACACTTAAGCAAAAAGAAGAATATCGATGAGGTCATAGAACGGTCATATTGGGTGCTCATGAACGATGTGAATGAGCACACTAAGGACACTTAAGTCGATTTCACTAATGTCATAGAACAATGAGAATATTTGAAAAAATCCCATGTTCAAAGTGATGTTGCTAATAGAATATCATTAAGAGATAAATTGGTATCCCCATAGATAAGGAGATGGTAAACGAATTTTTTTGTGAATATTCTAATATTTGAAATCAATTGTACGGTTATAAAAATATATATACACAATGTCTTAGTGAGAGATAATGTGAGGATAACGAGGATTTTGTGTATAAATTTCTAAGAAATCTCTAAAAAATGTTTGAAAGGATAAGATCATCCTGTATTCATCGGAAACCTTTTCCTACCAAAAAAGAAGTTCTTACCGATCTTCAAAGGGCAAAACCAAAAATGAATTAAGCTAGACTTCAAAAAGACATTGCCCTAACCGCATCTAAACCTGAAGAAAATATGAAGGCTTATCGCCCTTCCTACTTAAAAGACGAAGGATGAAGCGAAACAAGAAAAGAAGTCATTTGCCACAATTGTAGAGACCGATCACATAAGGCCAAATTGCCCTAAATTGAAAAAAGAAGGTAGCTTTAGTGGAAGAACAAGCTTCATCCCTTATTCTTACACTTAAAGAAAAAGTGAAGAAATTCGAAGCTGAAATGAAGGAGAAAACAATGGTTGATGTGGTTTGCTCTTCTTCAACAAATGAAATTAAAGGTACTACCTTTTGGATTCTTGATTCGGATGCTACATTTCATATGACATAATGAAAAAATTTAAACTCATGTGTTAGAAGTCTTTACCATGTGTTTATCCTACGGATGAAACAAAATTAAATGTTGATAAAATTGGTGATTTGGAAAATAAAAACATTGAAGTTTCTAAAATTAATGTTGTTCCAAAATTAAATTTAAACTTGCTCTTTATATCTCAAATGTTGGATAAGAATTGTGTTTAACTTTTTCATCCACGAGATATATTGTAAAGGATTGCCTCTCGAAGAAGGTGATTAGTCGTGACCTTAGGAAGGGCGGATTTTATATATAGTATGGGATATGTTAATGTTTTGTTCTATGGCACAAAAGATTAGGACATCTTAATGCTCAAAAGTTGTATCAATGCTCTCTTCGAATAAAGACTATTGAAAAATTTTCTTGTAAAGATTGTGTTTTTGTTAAAATGCACCATCTACCTTTTTAAAACAAAACGCATATTACCATTAGACCATTCGGATGTAAGAGCACCGACACGTTTTGTCTAAAGGGGCATTTCCTACTATGTTATTTTTATAGATGATTTTACTAGGTATCCTTGGGTGTATCTTTTAAAAGTCAAATCTAATGCTTTTCAAAATTTTGTTATATTTCATATCCCTGTAAAAAATCAATTTGATTATGAAATCAAGATTTTTAGATCTAACTGAGGAAGAAATTTTATGTCAAAGAATTTAAAAACCATCTTAACAAATTCGAAATTGTGCATAAAACCTCTTCCACTAAAACTCCCAAACAAAATAGTATTTCGGAACGTAAGCATCGACATATTTTGGAAACCAGAAGAACCATGCTTTTATTGAGGGGTGTTCCTAAGAATTTCTGGGCAAAAGTTATTATAATTGTTGTTTATTTAATTAATTGAATACCACTTCAGTTTTACAAAACATTCTTCTGTAGAAAAGCTTTTTAAAGTTTCTCTTAACTATTCTGGATTATGTATTTTTGGATGTAAATATTTTGTTTATACCGACAAAGATGATAAACTATTTTCTCGTGCCGTAGAATATGTATTTTTAGGGTATAAAATAAATTAAATGGATATATGTGTTATGACTATAAGGATGACAAGCTCTACATATCGAGATATGTCGAATTTTTTGAAAATGAATATGTATTTAAAGGCATGAATGATATTAGTTCTATTGATTATTCTACTTATTCTTTTTTAAATAATATTTTAAGAGATGTGATTCATGTAGAAAATGGTCTTGATGAACACATAATTTCAATACATTTTTTACCCCTTTTGGTCAATACTACATTAAGAGAACTCCTAACATTACTCCTTTCACCAAAGCATAGAGCCATGGTAACCAATATTTCAACTATAAAAGAACCTAGAACTTTTAAGGAAGCTCAATTATCACAAGTCTGGATTCACGCTATGAATTAAGTATTAGACGCTTTATTCAGAGACCAAACTTGGGATATAGTCTGTAGACAACAAAACAAAAAGAATATAAGTTGTAGGTGGGGTCTATAAAATTAAGACTAATGATGATGGTTCATTTGAACGTTATAAAGTTATATTAGTTGTCAAAGGTTACTCACATGAATATGGAATTGATTATTAGGAAACCTTTGTTCCTATAGCCAGAATGATAATTGTTAGAACTATTATTATAGTTGTTTGTGCAATAAAGAATTGGAACATCTATCAATTAGATGTTAAAAATGGTTTTTTGAATGGTTGATTGAAGGAGATTATAAATGAAACCTCCTTCTCGTCTCGTCTTAACATACCTAGAAACGAAGTTTTGCGTCTTAAAAGAGCTTTGTATGGTCTCAAATCAGCTCCTAAGTCTTGGTTTGATAAAATGATTAAATTCATGATATTTAATAGCTTTACTATATGTTATACTAACACAACTTTGTTTATAAGAAAGTCTTCGACAGATATTGTTATACTTTTGCTCTATATCGATCATATGATTATTATAGGTAGTACTAGTTTTGGGATTCAACAAATCAAGCAATTACTTGATAAGATGTTTAAGAAGAAGGATATTGGACAACTCTCTTATTTTTTTAACATTTAGGTAACTCGGGATAATAGAAGTTTCTTTTTATTACAAACTAAATTTGTTAATGATATTATTCTTAAATCAGGACTTACATATAACAAAGTTGTTGAGACACCTGAGGTAATCAACCAGAAGATACGACTCGTAAATAGAGAGCTATTGAGTGATCTCACTCTTTAGAGACAGATGGTTGGGGCAGTGACTTATCTTCCAATAAGATGCCTAGATATTGCTTATGTCGTACATATTGCAAGTAAGTTTCAACATTCACCTACTTGAGTGCATATGAGTGTTAATGTGGATTGTTTGATATATTCGTCAAACCTCAATTAAGGGAGTATTTATATCATCTTCCTCCTTACTTTAGTTACATATATATACTTATGCTGATTGGGATGGTGATATAAATAACAAGCACTCTACTATAGGTTATTACATTTTTCTAGATAACTCTCTTATATTATGGAAATGCAAGAAACAGCAAAAGGTGTTTTTCTCCTCTCCTGAAACTGAGTATCGTGCAATGGCAACACAACCACATTGGAAGTCCCTCCAACCATGTACTACGACAACAAAAAGTGTTATGTATATCAGTGTTACTCAATGCATATCATACTGTGTATCATCTTCGATACGTATCATTATGTATCATAATTTAATATTAAAAAATTAGTAAAAATCTAAAAAAATTAGAAAAATAAGAACAAATATGATAATTACAAAGAATTCATATAATACAAAAGTTTAGTACATATTCGTCATTCACCATTCAATAATTGAAAAAGAATTACATTTTGAAGCAAAATTCTTAGAAAAAATATAACTTTCATAATTAAAAATATATATTTACACATTGTAACGAGGATCATCAAATAAATAATCTTAATTTTCTCTTTACTGAAGATCCTCACTACCTTCTCCTTAAAAATCAAAATTTTCATACCCTTGATGATATTGTTGTTGCGCTCCTTCTAGATTAATCCATGCAATGTCTTATTTGGTTAGGAGTGCATTTGCTTTATTATCTTCCATAATCCCCTCCTCTAATATATCAAAATTATTCATTAGATCAAATTGGTTTTCTTTTCTATTTAACTTTTCTAATTGCATGCAAGAAAGAAAGATAAAAAATTAATAAATAATATTAACAATTAAAGTCAAACAAAATATTGAATTGAATCTTTAAGTAGTAATTAATACAAAGATTACCTCTACCGGAGCCGCATGTTACAACGAATGAGAACTAATTCTACAAAGATTACCTCTGCCGGAGCCGCATGTTACAACGAATGAGAACTAATTCATTCAGTCACTTATGTTCCAACATGTTGTATTTTTTAGTGGGGATGTGTTTAAAGATATACTCCAATTCCTTTCACAACCCGTTGCACTAAAGGTTTGTCTCATAACACTTACTGCAAAATCTCTAAGATTTGAGCAATCACTTCCAAACCTATTCCACCAAACATATGATATAAAAGGACAAACATCAGGAACTTAATCTACAATAAATATAAGATTTTAAAAACTTAAATATGAAGATAAACCATTTACTTGGATGCATATTAGTACGGTTGTGAATTAATACAGGCAAGCCCATCAAGTGAAGAGCATTATCGTAGATCTCAATCTCTCGATATATAGCATATGCTCTACTCTAATGAGGGAATAATCTGTCTATACAATCAAAGATACCTCGATTAACTTCTCCGTCCCATTTAAAGCTTGTTGAGTACCTGAATGTTGAGTTTAGATAAAAAGTTGTTGCATGAATATGTTGATGCAATGGTTTGTTCCACCTACTATCTATAATGTTTCACACGAACACATAATCCCTCTTTCCTCAATTGAAATCACTTCTAATAGCTTCTTTTGCCCTGTTCATGACTTCATAAAGATAGCCCATAGATGGGTTTTCCTCACTATCAGTCAATCTCAAAACTTTCACTAAAGGACATGTAATCCTCAATAGTTTAACACAGGCCGAATACTGTCTCTGAAATCTCATTTAACTTTTTGTTTGTTCTATTTTTAAGCAACTCTACAAATTGTTGTCACTCATCTGAATAGAACATTCTCTTCAAGGCTTGCTTTTGTTTTACAATGCTCTGTAGATATAAGAAATTAATTGCAAACCAAGTTGCAGATGTACGAAGGAGTTTTGTATCATTTGTATATCTCATCATCATACATAATACAAAAGCATGATTATAGATAAATTTGGTGATATCTTGGCAACACTCAATTGATGCCTTTATCGCATTTATCTCACCAATGTCCTAAAGAACGAGATCTAAACAATGGGTTGCACATAGTCCAATAGAAAGTCCCATAAGTATATACTAACTCTTTCTCAATTGTTTTATAGTTAGTTCATTATCTGTAATGAATTAGACTACATTCTCTAGCCCAACCTCGGATATCACCTTATCAAATTATTGCCTTAGGACCTCTGTAGTATGTCTCTCCTCTGACATGTTTAGAGATCTCAAAAACATAAGTCATTTAGGACAATAGACAAGAAAAACGCAAATAACACCAAAAAATAATAAATAAATAAATAATCAAAAAACTCAAAAGTATACCTCTAACCCGGGTTGGGAGCCATGCATAAACATCGTAGAACAGTTTTTGTAGAGCCTTGAACACCAAAGAGGGGGATCCACCACAGACGCACTTAGGAGCCCTTAAGAGTGTTGAACAAAAGCCAAACCCCACAAAAATGAGGGTTTCTATTCGGCCAGGGACCCTAATAAAAGAGTCCCTAGCCGTATCGTATGATATGAGCGATATTGGTCATATCATACGTTACGGGCCCAATACCTTCCTGTATGCGATACGTATCCTGGAGGCCCACGATGCGATACAGATGACACTGATGTATATAGTCAATAACCATACATTTTATGAATGTACCAAATATATATCGAGATAGATTATCACTACATTCATGAAGGGCATCTACAAGACAATTTGACACTATAGTTTATATGATTAGAGTATCAGTTTGCCGATGTCTTCACCAAGTTGCTACCAGCTCCACGATTTCAGTTTTTGGTTAGCAAGCTTCAAGTCATGAGACTGTCAGTTTGAGGGGTATTAGAAAATGATATAATTTTATCTTTATTTTATAATTTTCTTTTTATTTCTTTTTATTTAAATCATGTAAGGCAGGACCAAGCCATTAGGGTTCTACCCTCAAGGTCTAGCACTGGCGCTTGGCCGCCAAGGCCATAGGGCCAGACCCCAACAGTCACCAGGCCCTCAACGGCTAAATGGCGACCAGAACCCAACGGTCGCCAGGACCCCAACAACTAGAATATATAGTCGTTGGGAATGGCTATGACTAGTCCCCTTGGTTGGTCCTTCTCTCTTCTTCCTCTTGTTCTCTCCTATAAATATGCCTCTCCTGTACATGTTTTCTCGAGCGTTTTGTGCCTAGATAATATTGATTTATGTTATATTGTGTCTTTATTGCATATGTTTTATTATAGCCTTTTCTAAGGCTTTGCGATTGACATTTTGAGGTTATATTCACCGATCTTCCACTGCTACATTGATGCATCAACCTCATTGCACCTACTCCATGATGGGTAGCCGTGTATAACAAACAAGAAATCAATTAGTGATACTAGAAAAATTCTAGGTGAATTTTACATCATGTACTAGTCATGCATACTCTCACTTCAATTCATGTGCACCGCTTCCACCATGGTCTCCAAGCTTGCAAAAAGGGCATTCTTACTGGTATAGTTTTGAAGCTCCTTTAAACAACCCTATGACAACTAACTGACAAGACATAATGTGCAAGGAATCAGAATGATGCAAAATATGCAGGAAACATTTTCGTTACAAAGACATTCTTAGCAGAAAGAGAATCCACTACAATAAGAAATTTCCATATTATGATCAGGAACCATCTTTTCTGTTTTAACAAGATGAGGGTGCATCTCAAACAGAAGCCAACAAAGTAAATCATGACTTGTTTTGGGACATGCCTCTCTACCTTTAACAAATGACAAACTAAAATTAACATCTAAAGCAATTTGAAAGACAAAAGAAAACAAAGTAAGAGTTTCTATGAAAAACATAATAAACATTGGAAACTGGAATTGTGGAGGGAAACATTGGAATTGAAGGTTTTCATCTTAGTAGAACAAGTTTGGTAACTTGATTGAACCAAATGAAAAAGAAGTTAAAATTAGCATGTTTGCATCCCTTACAAGGGCAATTTTAAATATTTAGAGTTAGTCTTTCAATGCAATAAAAATTTATCACGATGTTATGTTAATGCGTGCTGGCTAAAACAGAGAAGTGCCTCAAGTGCTTTGTGAGATAATAATATACATCAGAAGTTAAAAAGGTAAATATTATAAGTAACAATTAGACCAGTAATGATGTATGGTGCCGGAGAAGTTACACATGCAAAAAATGACCTTGAGGTGGATGTGTGGTCATACTACAAAAGACCATACCCATAAAAGTAATTAGAGAAAAAGTTGGAATAGCACAAATACAAAGTAAGATATGAGAGACATGCCTAAGATGGTTTAGACATGTAGAGAGGCAAGTAAATAAAGCTTCATTAAGAAGGTAGGAGAAACTAGACAGTGGACACTTTAAAGAGGGAGAGAGAAACTGCAAAAGTATCGGAAGGAAACTACTAAACATGATGTGGCATTTTTTAGTTAACTACTCATATGGCAAAAGATCAAAGCTCTATGGTGTCAAAGAATCCTAGCAACCCCACTTAGTTAAAAGGGTAACATAATAACTGAAAAGAAAAGGATCCATATACCAGGAAGCCCACGAAGAATGATAACAATATGATCAGGACGGGTTGCTCGGTGAGGCAGCATAAATATATGAGTTGCATCAACCACTTTCAATTTATCGATTACAGGTTTATGTGCAGAAAATAATTGCCCATCTGCATAATGCTTTGATTCTGTTTCTGGCAATCCCTGTAAAACCATAAAGACACAATAAAACAGAAACGATAAGACTACTGTCCACCCAATATGACCGATGCAACAATGAAGATTATTAAAAACGCAGACAAGATATTAAAGGAAAGAGCTGATAAAATAAAATACAGACTCATATTTTTCACTGGATGAATAAAGGTCAGGCTTAATAACCAATTTCACGTCACATACTTATCCCACTTTCTTGGAATTGATGATAGCATCAAGAAAAGAGAGGCAGATTCAGAAGATATTTAAGTATAGAAGCAAGAACACAAAAGTTAAGAGGATGCATATTATTCACCAGGGAAATCAAGAAAAAATGATATTACTTGAGGCCTTTGCATACACATAAGATTTGTGCATAACAGACACAAAGCAAAGGATGCAGCATCTTTGATAACCAACCACCAGAACCCCATACATGCCACACAAGTACTCGCTGACTTGATATTCTAGTTCAAATATGTAAGTAGAAGAGCATTTCTAGAGTCATTACACGACATGTTGAAGACAGATTTACAAGCAATATCAGTTGTGTCCAGCTTTCCTGGTGAGATATGAAAAGATTGGCCACACACAACCCACTCAAATGGATTTTTTTGGAGTTCATCTAGTGTGTTTGTATTGTATTGTATCGTGTATCATTTTTCTCTATGATACGATGTATTGTATCATACCATAAAAAAAATTAAATATTTTGAAAGAAACAATAAAGAATGATCTAGTTTATATTGAGTTAACTGCTAGCATGACACATGATAGGGCTATGTGAAAATAAGGAATCCATGTAGCCGACCCCATCTAGTATGGGAAAAGGCTTAGTTGTTGTTATTGTTTTAAAATATTTTAAAAATAAAAAAACATAAAAAAATAAAGAATCAAAAACTATTATAAGTTAGACTAGTTTCCTAATTCATTTTACCAATGCCGGATGTGGTCATGATTGGTAAGTTATCAAAGGAAATCGCCTCTTCCATTATTGAAAACTTTGGAAACGGCTTATTTGTATGGTTCTTATTATTATTCTTGGGAGGTCACTTTTTAAGGTAAGATAGTTGTGTTATGCAATATTTTAATGCTAGACATGATCATAATTGTTAAGTTACAAATGTTGGACAAGATCATAATTGGCAAGTTATTGAAGTACATTATCTTTTTCATTCTTGAGAACTTGCTTATTTTTATGGTTCTTATTGTTATTCTTCAGAGGTCACTCTTTAAAGTAAGATGTATCTAAAAAAAGAAAAGGATCAGTTCAGTTCATGTCCATTTCAAGCAAGGAAGAATTTTTATAAAAATAGGGCATACGATGCGACCTGTATCGTGCGATACAGGCCAATACATAGCCTATCGTGATAGGCTAAGGTATATCGTCAACACTGGTACCATCCTTACATAAGAAGTGTAGAAGCATAAGAGGTCCTGCACCATACTTCTCATAAAGCAACTGAAACAACAAAATTATATGGGAAACAATACATTAAGCTACAGATTCAAGGTCTTGCAGATAATCCTGGAGCTCACAAGTATGTTCTTTCTGGTTCATGTGGATTCTAAAATTTTAACCTGCATATATCAGCGGCAAATGATCCTCCAATCAAACAAAATTGCAGTGCAACTACACAACATCTGCTATGCAGTCAGAGTCAGCTACGATGCTTTTGGATGAACCAAGACAATCACACAATGATCAGAATCCAAAAGAACTGCTATAACAATGGAAAACAAAAGTCATAACTGCTAAGGCAATGGAAAACATCAGTCTTTAGGTCTATGTCACACGGGTGCGGGTGCGGGATACGGCAAATTTCAAAAATTTTGGGTGTGGTAACACGGCTAGAGTATATAATATTATATATTATATATAATATTCAAGCTACAACAAGTGACACATCAATTAACATAAGTATATAACAATAGCAAGTACACAACTTTATATTAAAGCAAAACACAAACTATAAACAACTACTAATTTCATCATAATACACAAATCAATCTTGATTATCCGCACCCATTTATCGAAAAAGACCCGAACTTCAAAATCGATACCAGATTTTGAAGCGCAGAATATTCACACAAAAGGAAGCGAAGAAGGTCCGCGTTGAGATATTTTTCTACGTTCATTGGTGGAGTTTCATGGGAGATGATGGAAGACAAGTTGAAGGAGCATTTTGAAAACTATGGTGAGGTAACTCAGGTGGTCATCATGGGAGATAAGGTCACGAGTCCACTAAGAGGCTTTGGTTTAATCGTTTTCACGGATTACTCCCTCTTTGATCGGGTTCTGCAGGATAAATACACCATAGACGGCAGAATCGTGAGTTACAAAAAAATAAAAAATAAAAATTGCCAAGTCACTTAGCTTTAGGTGTATCTTTTAAGAGTATAAGGATCAAGGACAAGGTCTCAAACACCCTCCATGTCTCTTCTTTTAATTGTCCAAGTAAAAGCAACATGGTTCCTTATGACAAAGCTTGAAAACGGTAACAGTGAAGATGCATTACCCGGCACTTTCACCAGCCACATATGGTTGTGACTAGTAACACAAAAACAAGACTAAGACTGACATCATGCTTCTTAAAGTAATCTATGGTAGTTGAAAGTTGAAACTTCCACCAGCAGGTTGTTCTTGTGTCCAAAACTTGACTAGTTATAAGGCCACATTAGGCTTTCCTCTTGTATATTGTACTTACATATTTATAAGTCATTAGTTTTTCTGTAGTTCTTATAAAATTATGCACAATAATCAAATAATCCGTGATCAACTTCTGTAAGTAGCATTTAACCATGAAATACAGCTCAGAATCAAATATAGTTCTTAGGCTGAATATCAAAATGTAACAATATCCATTATTAAGTAGAAAAGTAAATTTCATCCAAATGTCATACTACTACTCCTTGAAGGCGTGATGTAAAGAAAAGCGTAGTAATAGGAGCTTTCAGCCATCGAATGCATCAAATCAGCAATACCTCCGGTAAGAATTTAGTAGCAGTATGAACTGCTGACTGGTTTAAATAGCAACCCTGAACAGGAGGTTGAGCTTCAGGTATCCCGTGACCAGGAACCATGAGAGAAGATGACAGTGCAACTGATGTGTTAGGAAGGCCCATATATTTTGTTGTGGGTACTAAGGTCGTTGGCTTAGCCTGGTTATCGTGACTAGATGTATGCGGAGGAGGAGGTGGTGGTGGTGGAAGGGGGAGCGAAGGTGGCAGAGACTTCCCTGTCATAGAATGCACATGGGAAGCCAGAGAAGGAGCCCCAAATGCCTGAGATGCATCTCCAGGCACACTCTTGGGAATTAAATGCCCCTGAAGGCCCACCAGTGGTGGTTGTAGCATCTGATGATGATTGGTGAGGTGTGCTGATAGATCCATATCGGGAGAAGAGTAGTTTTGCTGCCTCTTATCAACATTCTGTTGGTTGTTCTGAAGAGGCGTGCCGACATTTTCCGGGCCATGCTGCCGTTGCGATTCACTTGGCATCCCAGCCAAGTTATAGAGATGCTGCTCCCTGCTACCTTCCCCTGGTTGTGGATAAGGATGGATGGCATAATCCGAATTAATGGATGACGGAAACTGATGAATACTAGAGGCAGTGGACAACCGATCCTGATCAGCTGCATGCTGAGGCACATGAGGATCTGGTTTACTCCAATTTCCTTGTTCTCGGTAGTTCATATTTCTGGGCAGATTGCCACAACTTTTATCCAGAAAATCCTGGTTTCGCATACTTGGTCCAGAAGAATATCCATCATTTCCTGAAAAATCACCACAAATTTGTTTTGGGGCATGGTGAGGGGGATTTTTTGGGATATTTGTGAACTCAAAAGGGAAGTTCGATGTTTTCCCGGGTACGTACCTGACGACAATTTAGCATTCTCATGAGGATACTGCTCCTGATTGTACATGAAGCCTCTCTCGGGAATTGCATGTCCTGCTAAATGAGGACGTACTCGGAAGGTAGCAGATCCAAGAGGACTACTCTGCAGATAATGCGAATTCGGTCGTCCTGGAAACGGCGTCTGGACATTTGGACCATTGTATCCGCCATGATCACGAATTAGATTCGATATTCTTTCTTCTTCAATAGATCTTTTACCCGGGTAACCGCACTGACCATTACCAACCACGTGATTGTTATCTAACTTTGCCCGTTTGTGAACAATCTCATTGTCAACCAAATGCTGTTCCACTCGATCAAAACTCCGATTCGGTAAATGTTCCATCCTATAGTCGAAACTCCCTTCATGAAACGAACTGTACCCAAAGAGACTCTCGGAACCATTTGTCCCCGTCTGCATTTGTTCGCTCCTTCTATCGACGCTTGCGCTAGAGAACGTCACAGAACCAGGATGATTGCCAGAGCCATCATTCGGATTCACAAATCGCTCTAATCTTTTATTAGAATTCGGTCCAACGAACGAGTTCCAGCTTGAGGAATCGCCTTGGGGCCGAAAATTATCCCAATGTCCCTGTCCGGGGAGATACCCACCTGCCGAATGATTGGCCCGAAATTCGATTTCCGGCCGGGACATACCCTCTGCGGCCTGCCGGAATTCCAACCCGTGCTGAAACGAGGGCCCTCTAGGATAGAATTCTGGCGAACCGTGAGGCCGAGGATGACCTAGCGGAGGATCAAGGAAAGACCTTTGGAAGATATATTGCTGCGGATTCTGAAAACCGAACCCTTGATGAGGATGAACATCCCAACCGGGATTCGACGGGGGGAACCTTGGCCGAGCGAAGCCACCTTGAGTCGGCCGAAAATTCCACGGATGCTCCATATACACCTGAAAATCTATCGCACAGTATGCTGTGAGAGTCTGGAGGCGCGCATCGACCGGAAAGGTAGTCGGAGGAAAACTAGGGTTGGGGTTTGGGCCGGTCGCACGCACTAAGCCGGCCGTACATTTCTCGAGGACGACGGAGACGGTAAGGTTATCAGTCGGGCTAATCGGGTCGGGTGACAATCCGTAACCTGAACCATGTCACCGATATGGTGCTGCTACTGCGACTCGTCAATGTACGGTCGGCTATTCGAATCTGTCACACGTTTGAAACTTTTGGCGGAAAAGATGAATCATGTACTTGTTCATAATCACCACACTAAGAATCACCAGGCACACTACTTGTTACTATAGTTACTCTAGGTACATTCACAATTACTACACATAACACCCTATAATATACTTTAAGCATTTCCTCTCTCGTACAGAACACTAATTGCATTCCCCATCTCATAGAAAACCTCAACAGCTCAACCGCCTTGGCACGCTTGGTATTGTCTTGTGTATTTTATTCAATTTCATATGAAATCAAATGTATAAATACTCAATCTCACTTGCGTCCTTCTTCACCATGATCTCGTGGTTGAAGATCCTTTGATTTCGCTTTTTTTTGTTGTGTACATACTTTGAAGAATTGTGGTGCATTGGATTGAACAATCGAATTAATTAAAATTCAACTTAGGTATGTCTCGTCATTTTCATGTTTTGCGTGCAAGTAGAACTCACGACAGCAAGGAAAGAAACGTGGCCAAGGTGTGGTGTTGGTACTACTGTGCCACACCTAGTCTAATAAGGTATCACAGGCATAGCATGACACCTTATGTCCAATCATGCAGCCTCGACGCGGTCTGTCATATGACTATGTGTGCTTGGACCACGGTACTCGGTTATGTGGGGGCATGTTCCTTCCATACAAGACATACACAACTCTCTCTTAGCACTCCTTTAATATGGTATGATGAAGATTCATATGCTCGTCCAATAAGTCAAGCAACTCTGCTCTGTTTTTCGATATTAGAATGAGTCAATAGTTGGTAGATAATATCATATATCTTAGTTATGTTTTTTTGTTCTCATCTTTACTCAAATATGAAAGAACTTTCTACCTTCATATTAAGCTTTTTCAAAACACATCAATGAAAAAGTGTGTACATCCTCGCTCAATTGTTATATACATTCCTAAGGTATTGTAGTTTGATTACATATATAACATAAATATATATAAGTTATGCTTTATTATATTTATTCATATTTATTTTAACTAATGAGAATTTTAAGTCTTATTTAGGTTGTAGAATTTATGTTAACCAATAAGAATTTTTTTATAACATTTCCTTTATAGGTGGTGGAGAGGAGGATGATAATTATGTGAGTATTGAGTTGTATTAGAGAGTTGTATACGACAAAAAGATTTTCCTATATAGTTTACAGTGATCATAATCTTACACGTATGAATGCAGTTTAGACCATACTTTCAAAGTTAACACATTTCATATTGTCAAGAATATAAAGGGTAATATTGTTTGATTGACGAGGAATAAAGAAATAGCCACCACATTTGGCGACAGTTAAAGAAAAATTATTATCTTAATGGACGAGATTATGTATATGCATTAGATATGATAGAGACGAGCTTAAAAATTTGACCTATTGTACTTATTTTTATATTAAGGAATAGTAACTAGACCCATATAAAAAGAGGATTGTTATAGTATAAATAGATAATGTATTGCATTACAATACTCATACAACTAATTGATGACCGAATATGCTTGTTTGCACATATGTATAGCATTATTTTATTTTGAATCTTATATTATTATAGTGTGTTGGTTGACATTTACAAAAACTAAGTCATTCTTTATTGTTTTCTTTCAACATTTTGGTGGTATTCCTCTTCCTCTTTAATATTTTCACCTCTTCTTTCTCACACCTTATCAAAGCTTCCGTCACCTTTTTATGTGTTCAAATGATTTTCTCTTATTTTCTTATCTATTCATTCTACTTCCAATTTATTTTTGTTGACACCAAAAATCAAGAGGGTGTGGTAAGCTCTCAATGGTTTTGAAAAGAGATTTTGTTTAGGCCAACAAGATAAAGGGACCTTGAGGCCCGAGGTAACAGTAGTGACACTCGGTAGATCATAAGAAATGCACACCTAATATTGTAATGTAAAGGCAATAAAAACTATGTGAGTAGAAAGTTATTGAAAATCATGTTCACGAGAATATAGGATGGATTTCACTGTTGCCGCCTTTAGAAAAGCCTATAAATTGCAACTGAATTGATCTAGGAGGATTCATGCAATCACATTATCAACTCTTTTTGTTCTTAGTTAGTTTCTCCTATTTGTGATAGGAGTAGTTCTAACTTAGCTTCACAATGATGATTCTTTCAATATGATAGTGCTTTCCTTTTTATGTTTCATTTCATCATCTTCCTTTCTCGAATGCATGGTTCCAATGGTATCTGGATGGATTCTTGGAGACTTAGGTTCGTTCCTTGAGTCTTATCAATCTTTCTCTTTAAGAACGAGTGTCAAAATTCTTAGGCATACATTTAGCTCAACCAGATTCCTATTAGTGCTATTAGAATTGCATTACCACTTCTAACAACAACAATTTTTAATAACCTATTTTCGTGCACGATCTCTCCTTGTGTACACACCCATATCAACAATAGCAGGTCTAGTTTCTACTCTATAATATTTACCTTTCACCTTTATTGGTATCTTCATGTAGAGTATTTGATGTATCTTTTTATTTTAATTAACTTGCATTAATTTCATGTATAACATATTCATCAATTTTCTAATCACTTTGAAAAACTAATCATATGTATTTAAAATTATCGCTCATTCATAGAAAACCCTTTCCTACAAAAGAAGAGATTATTATCGATCTTCAAATGGCGGAAACAAGAATGAATGAAACAAGACTTCAAAAAGACGCCGCCTTGGCCGCATCAAAACCCGGAGCAAATATGAAGGCTTACCAACCTCCTCATTTCAAAAGTGAAGAAGGAAGAAAATATATTATTTGCCATCATTGTAGAGAAGTCGGGCATATAAGGTCAAATTGTCCTAAATTGAAAAAGAAAGTGGCCTTAGTAGAAGAACATGCTTTATCTTACATTCTTGTGCTTGAAGAAAAATTGAAGCAACTTGAAACCCAAATGAAGGAGAAAGCAACAGTTGGTGTGGTTTGCTCTTCTTCAACAAAAGAAATTCAAGGTATGACCTCTTCGATTCTTGATTCGGGTGCTTCATTTCATATGACTTGTAATGAACATATTTTAAAATCATCTGTTCAAAAATCCTTATCATGTGTTTATATTACGAATGAGACACAATTAAATGTTGATAAAGTTGGTGACTTGCAAAACAAAAATTTCGAAGTTTTCAAAATCAGTGTTGTTCCAAAACTAAATTTGAACTTACTCTCTGTATCCCAAATTTTGGATAAAAATTGTATTATAACCTTTTCATCCACGGGATGTATTGTATAGGTTCGCCTCTGGAAGAAGGTGATTGGGCGTGGCCATAGAGAGGACGGATTTTACATTATAGACTATTTGCATAGTATAGGATATGTTAATGTTTTGACAAATGATGCTCTCTTATGGCACAAGAGACTAGTACATATTAATGCTTAAAAATTATATCAATGTCCTCTTGGAATGAAATCTAAGGAATATTTTTCTTGCAAAGATTGTGTTCTCGGTAAAACACAAAATCTTCTATTTCTAAACAAAACACATATTACAACAAGACCCTTCGAAATAATTCATTCGAATGTATGGGGTCCGGCACATGTTTTGTCTAAATGAGGCATTTCCTATTATGTCATTTTTGTAGATGACTTTACTAAGTATACATGAGTATATCTTTTAAAAGCAAAATCTGATGTCTTTCAAAATTTTGTTATCTTTCATAATCTTGTAAAAAATCAATTTGATTCCGAAATCAAGATTTTTAGATCTGATTCAGGAAGAGAGTTTATGTCAAAGGATTTTAAAAATCATCTCAATACATTTGAAATTATACATCAAACTTCTTGCTCTAAGACTCCTCAACAAAATGGTATTTCTGAACGTAAGCATAGACATATTTTAAAAACCAAAAGAATTTTACTTTTATCAAGTGGTGTTCCTAAAAATTTATGAGTAGAAGCTATTATGACTGCAGTCTATTTAATTAATCGAATGCCCTCTTGGGTTTTACAAAATGTGTCTCCTATAGAAAAACTCTTTAAAGTTTCTCCCAACTATTATAGATTGCGTGTTTTTGGATGTAAACACTTTGTTTATACTGATAAAGATGATAAACTATCATCTTGGGTCATAGAATGTATTTTTCTAGGATATGGGATAACCAAAAAGCGATATAGGTATTATGATTATAAAAATGATAAGCTTTATATATCACGAGATATTAGGTTTTTTGAAAATGAATATGTTTTTAAAAGCATGAATGATGATTGTTCTCTTAATGACTCCTCCTATTCCTTCTTGAATGATATTTTAGGTGAAGAGGTAATTCATGAAGAAAATGATCTTGATGAACATATGACTTCCAAACACTCTATTACACCTTTTGATCAACATTACAATAGGAGGTCTCTGTCTATTCCTAAAAGGTCAAACCGTGATTCTAGACCTCCTGAAAGATTTGTATCATATGATAGTTTTTCACCAAGACATAAAACTTTAGTAACAAATATTTCAACTATAAAGGAACCTAGAACCTTTAAAGAATCTCAATTATCCCAAGACTAGACTCATGCAATGAATGAAGAGTTGGATGCTTTATATAGAGCCCAAACTTGGGATATTGTCTCTAGACCGTCAAACAAAAAGACTATAGGTTGTAGGTGGGTCTATAAAATCAAGACTAATGGTGATGACTCATTAGATCGTTATAAAACTAGATTGGTTGCCAAGGGTTTTTCGCAAGAGTGTGGAATTGATTATGAAGAGACGTTTGCTCTTGTAGTTAGAATGACAACTGTTATAACACTTATAACTGTACGTGCAATTCATCATTAGAATATCTACCAATTATACGTTAAAAATGGTTTTTTGAATGGTTGGTTTAAGGAAGAAGTTTATATGGAGCCTCTTCTTGGTCTCAATCTTCTTAGAAATAAAGTTTTAAAGCTCAAAAGAGCTTTATATGGTCTCAAACAAGCTCCCAAGGCTTGGTTTGATAGAATGACTGAATTTATGACACTGCATGATTTTACTATCTATTATATTGATACAGCCTTATTTATAAGAAAATCCTCTGCAGGTATTGTTATTCTTTTGCTCTACGTCGATGATATGATTATTAGTGATAACACAGGTATCCAGCAAATCAAGCAAGAACCTGGTAATATATTTGAAATGAAGGATCTTGGTTAACTTTCTTATTTTCTTGGCATTGAGGTAACTTAGCAAATCAAGCAAGTTTACTAATGATGTTATTCTTAGATCAGATATTACAGATGATAAAGTTATTGAGACACCTAAAGTAATTAACCAAAAGATATGTCTAGTTGATGGTGAACTTCTGAGTGATCACACACCTTATAGACAGATGGTTGGAGCACTCACCTATCTTACTATAACACAGCTTGATATTGCTCATGACGTTCATACTATAAGTCAGTTTCAGCATGCACCAACCTCAGTGCATATGAGTGCTGTTATGAGGATTGTTCGTTATATTCGACAAACCTCAACTAAGGGAGTATTTCTATCATCTTCCTCATTATCTCATTTGCTCACATATACTGATACTGATTGGGGTGGTGATGTGAATGACAGGCACTCTACTACCGGCTACTGCATATTTCTTGGTCACTCACTCATCTCATGGAGATGCAAGAAACAACAGAAAGGGTCTCTTTCATCCACCGAAGCCGAGTATCGTGCAATGGCCAACACAACTACGAAACTAACTTGGTTGCGACGACTACTTCAGGACTTGAGCATACAACTAAAAGCTCCCCAAATCATGTTCTGCGACAACAAAAGTATTATGTATATAGCCAATAATCATACCTTTCATGAGCACACAAAGCACATAGAGATGAACTGTCACTACGTTCGTGAAGAGCATCTCCAAAGCAATTTAATATTAGAGTTTGTAAAATCAGAATATTAGCTTGCAAATGTGTTCATCAAGTCATTACCTGCTCATTGATTTCAATCTTCAATTGGCAAACTTCAGGTCATGGAACTGTTAGTTTGAGGGAGGGTGTTAGAAATTAGAGCTATTTGGGCCCAACCCTGGTAGGCCCTGGCCAACTACGTCATCCGGACCAGGGCCACTAGCCGTTGGAGGGGCTGGCCACATTGACCATTGAAGATAGTAGTAGCCTAGATGCATCTCCTATTTTACGGAATCCACTGCAAAAAGCAACAAGCAGGCTGACCAGGAAGATGTCAATGAGAATGAGAGGGCATGCCTTGGATGAAAGTCATAACGGGCATGAAGCAGATTATCTAGGAAATGAAGAAGAGAAGTTTGTAAAGCCGCTATTGGGTGAAGACATGTCTGGCAGAGGGAAAGTAGTCTGTACAGTTGTGGCCATATCAAATGCCATTACAAATTTCTGTGCTACCGCATTTGGGCAGCTTTATATATTGGAACCTTTGAAGTTTGAGAAGAGGCTGATGTGGAAAAGATAGATGGAGTGCCTGCTTTCAGTTTGCGATTACATTGTTGAGATTGTTCCATCTTGGCGAGAGCTCGCAGATGGCAAAAAAAAAAAGCAAGAGGTTATGACAAGCCAACTGAGATCAGATATCTAGATGAATCTTCCTGTGCTTCAAAAGCTAGACAACATGCTTCTTGATATTTTTAGACAGTTTTAAAAATACAGAGTTCTGGTATGTATATCAGGGAGCTTTGCAATCAGAAAATGATGAGTTAGGACAAATGACTCCTAGGTAGAAGAGAAGTGGTGGCTTCTAGCCCCAAGGGTTCCTCCTCGTGGCCTCTTAGAGAAAGCAAGGAGACATTTGGAGCAAAAGCGTGTGAAGATAGAAGTAAAGCCTGAGCCTAGTGCACAAATGTTCCCAACGAAGAAGAAGAAAAAAGAAAAAAAGAGAAGGGTAATTTCAAAAGAGGTTACACAAAATCCTGAAAAGAAATATTTGAATTTTTTTGAGAAAGGTAATTTCATTTCTTTTTGAATATCAAATGCTAGAAAAGTAAGATATAGGTTACTTTTCTGAATTTGTGAGAAAACAAACCAGAAAAGTAATCATGAAAAGTTACTTTCCTGATTTTGTGGGGAAGAAAACCATAAAATAGTTATGGAAGATCACCTTCCTAATTTGGTGAAAATGATAAAATAAAAAGGGAAGGATTATTCCCACAACTTTATAAAATAAAATCATTAACTCTTGCCCATCATCTGCATAAAGAAAGTGGATGGAGAAAAAGTGTGGTTGGTTACCCAATTCAGATTTTGTGTGATTTACTATGAAAGGAAAGTGTTTCTAGTGTTTTAGCAAGGAATAAGTCATCCTTGGAGTCACCACGTTGGGACAAATATGGTGAAGGCAACATGCCTATTCAGTAATGATAAAGAAGGTTGAGAAGAGCAAGTCATGAGGAGTTTGGATAGATTATGACGACGATGTAGAAGGGAGAAGTGGGTTTAGTAACGATTCATCTTGAATATAATTTTTGGTTCAAAACCACTCCAAGAATTAATCATTGTGCCTGCAAACTCCACATTGTGTTATGAAGTGGAGCTCGTCTCATTTGTTAAGAAAAAGAAATTATGGGACTTGAAAACACGAGAGGTGTGCAGGTCTTAAGAATGAAGGAGGCAATGTATAGTTTGTTGCTTGTCCTCACATATACACCAAGAGTTGAGCACTACGTGTGTATGGTGGATCTCCTTGGTCGTGTTGGACTTCTAGACAGAGCAAATCAACTCATAGAAACTATGCCTATGCCACTGGTTGTCTCAGTTTGTCAGACCATGCAGATTGATTATGCTTTATTAAACTAGAAAGAAGATGACTAGTTCCAGTTGTATTAGGATTATTAATGCTCTTGGTATGAGATTTGAACAAGTTGATGTTTATTTATAATTATGTGGAGATGGCTCTAGTGACTGGTGACCCAATCCACTTTCTGTTAGCAAGAGGGAAAAGTATAAAGGGAGGATGTCAAGAACAATAATGATGTGTTGGCCAAGAGAGTTACTAAGGATGCTGGAAAAAAAAGGAAAAAAGAGATCACTCGAATCTACAACTAAGGCTCTTGGACCAGAAAAGAAGGCTAAGCTTGTAACTCCACACTGTGAAAAGACAGGTGCCAAGGAAGGCAAGAAGGGTGGTCATGTTGCAACACCATACCCAAGGAAGACACCTTTCAATAAGTCAAAGCCGACACCAAACTCTGTCGCAAAGAAATCAGTTCAGGTGGCATGCAAGACATGCAACAAACCATTTAAGACAGAGCAAGACTTGGAGAGTCACACCAAGGCGAAGCATAGTGCTGCCTTAAAGTGAACAAGCTAAAGAAGTGACATATTAGTGGCTCTGAAGATAACAAAAATGCTAGTTCTTTTCAATGGGTCAAAGTGTTGCATAGGTTTTTGGCGTGATACTAGTCTAGAAGGCTCATGGATCATGTTTGGATATTTTGTGGAACTACTTTATTCAACGTAAATGGTGTCATGATTTGGTTTGTCTCTTATGGCTTTGTCAATAGAGCAATGAAATACCGTGGCATATGAAGTGCACGTCTGTTGGTGCTATGAGATTTTGGTGAGAGATCTTTTTCGCAGTTGCTGCCACTGTATAAAGTTTTGTTTGGTCATGTGCAGTACATTGAAGAAGGTTTTACCAGTGGAGTTGCAGCTTCTTTAACAAGAGATCATCTTGTTGAAAGAGAGAGATGCTCAGAAAACAATATGAAAAAAGCAAGAAAGAGAAGGCAGCCGTGTAGGAGCGCCAACGTTCAGTTGTGGGTAGATTGGATAGAATGTCTCTAATCAGCCCTGTACGAGCTCCGAAGATAACAAAAATGCTAGTTCTTTTTTATGGGTCAAAGTACTCTATAGGTTTTTGGCGTGATACTAGTCTAGAAGGCTCATGGATCATGTTTAGATATTTTGTTGAACTACTTTATTCAACGTAAATGGTGTCATGATTTGGTTTGTCTCTTATGGCTCTATCAATGGAGCAGTGAAATACAGCGGCATATGAAGTGCATGTCAGTTGGTGCTATGAGATTTTGGAGAGAGATCTTTTTCACAATTGTTGTCACTGTATAAAGTTTTGTTTGGTCATGTGCAATACATTTAAGAAGGTTTTATGAGTGGAGTTGCAACTTCTTTAACAAGAGATCATCCTGTCGAAAGAGTGAGAGAGATGTTCATAAAACAGTATGAAAAAAGCAAGAAAGAGAAGGCAGCCGTGTAGGAGCACCAACGTTCAGTTGTGGGTAGATTGGATGGAATGTCTCCAATTTACCGATTTTTGAAAGTTTACAGAAAAGAGTTGCTAAAGATGCTCATATTGAAGTAATGATGACTGCAAAAATACCTTTATTTGCAGCCTGTGAGGTTATAGAAATTTGCAGCTATGAAAGCTACTGAAAAAAACAACCATGAAGGCTGAATTAAAGAGTTATTACAATCATAAAGCTGCTGAAAAAAGATAGCCATGAAGGCTAAATTGAAGAGTTATCGCAACAAAGGAGCTACTGAAAATTGTCACAACAATGAAGTTGTTGAAGATGAACAACCATGAAGGTTGGATCGAAAAATATTGCAGCCATGAAAGTTGTTGAAAAAGTGTTGCAGCCAAGAAGATTGCTTGAAAATGGACAGCCAAAGAGGCTGTAAAATTCAGAAAAGATGTAGAAAATATGAAGTCGTACGGAAGGAGTGTTTTCTTCTTTGGTTAAACAGCAGAAATAAAAATAGAAGAAAAAGACAAAGTAGAGAAAATCCATTTTCTTGTCACAACATATACTAAAAATCAACTCAAAGAAGAGACAGATACTTGTTTCTTATGGAATGTAATAGTATCACCAAGAAGAATAAAAATTAAGACCTTAAGTTGCTAAAGTAAACAGTCAAGAGGGCTAGAAAAGCGGCTACAGTCACCATGTGTAGGGGCGCAAACCGACTAGTATGAGCAGAAGTATGTATTATGCTATTTGAGCGGTAGAATGAAGACACACAATCAACACACCAGTAGTAACCATCATGTGAAGGGGCGCAGGAAAAGCCATGTGAAGTGTCTATGGTAGAGATCAAAATTTCATAACTGAAAAGAAAAAAGAGAGAGAAAGGCAGTCAGTTCCATCTTCTAATGATTGAAAAGAAGAAAGTGAAAGAGAGGCGGCCTAATTCCATCTTCTATCTATTTGGAGACCATACTTTATGATTGAAAGAAGAAAGAGAGGGGCGACTACATCATAACAGTCAACCTACCCAATTCCATATTCTATTAAATGTTTGGTTATTGGTTTGATCATTATAATTATCCATAAGTGTGGTGAAGTAAGAAAAAGTTTCTCAGCAAGTTTGGAGTTCAAAGTATCTCACTCCCAACTTGAGGGGGGGTGTTGAAGAATATGAATGTATTTGTTGTATTAGTGTTAGGTTTGTCATTTTTATGTTTTAAGTATTATTGTAATTATCTGTAGTACTAAGGACATTTTGGTTATTTGTGTCTAACAACCCATTATTTAAGGGTTGAACATGGTGTATTAGAGTTAAGAGTTTTGAGATTAAGAAAGAGAGAAAATGAGGGGGGCGGCTTCCATTAGAGGTTTGCCCCCTCCTCCAATCTCCCATTTTACTTTTTATTGATTCTTACTGTTCTTCCATATTTGATTATCTGCTGCATTTACCATGAATTTCAATAAAAATAAAATGAAATATTGGTTATCTAGGTATTCTTGAAATTCATCCATTCTGTGAAGTTTTTCAAATTTGTCAAAACTTCATAGTTTATTTCATAATTATTAAAAATCATTATGATAATCCCTAATGCTTAAGTTATCTTGCTTAAATATTATCATTTTTTTCATCAAATTAATTTGAAAAACAAAGTGATATTGAGAATAGATTTTCTTTAAATACTCCTATGTTTAAAAAGCATTTTCAAAAATCAAAGATATTCATTCTATTGCAATATTTTTTGTCTACATTTTGATAAATAATCGAAATAAATTTTGTGTGAATTTTTTCTCATATTTTCAAATTTTGTTTATAATTTTCTTGCAGCTTAATGATATCATATTCATCAAACCCATCAATTTTCGATTTGGGCTCTTCAATAGTATCACAACGTAATCCCAATAGTCTTTCGATAAAAATATTGTTTCATTATTCTTTCCAAACTTTGATAGCAATTTGTGTCAAAAAAACAATGAAACACTTCATTTTTACCTTTCATTTCTCACCAGAACAAGTTTTTGGAGATTATCTCAACCTTGGAATAGCAAAGGCAAAGAGACAAAACTTGTTTTAAGTTGAACATGCTTTCAAATGCAGTCGTGTTTGATGATATTCTTTCGAATAGGCTTTGATACCGTATAAGAATGATACTTTAGAGTGTCTATGCCAAATCTTAATAGCACGATCAAGAATTGACAAAGAGCTCAAGCATCATGTTCTTAATGGTCAAATAATCAAAACAAGTTGAATATCGTACTCAATGAGTCAAACAATATTTAAAGTGCTACCAAAATAGTATATTATTAATGTATGAGAATGCTCTATTTATAGAGCTAGAGAGAAGGAATAGAAGTAATACAAGGAGGCATTCCCCAATGGGTAGTTGAGGACAATATCTAATTGGCCCTGGCCTTAGTGGTCGGACCATTTAGTTCAAGACCAACGGGCCCTAGTGGCCCATCTTCTATTACATTCATACTCTAACAGAAACTACAGTGAGTATCCCATCATAATTTAAAAAAATGGAAACAGCGGAAGTCGATAAGAATGATGAAGGTCACATAAATATAAAAGTAGATAGCAATCCTCATATGAAGCATAAGAATCATAACAACAACAATCTCTCTTCAATGATTTAGTGGGGAGATCTTACCTCTTCTTTATTTCCCCATCCATCATAGGATACATAGTATCCATTTAGGTAATTGTCTCAATCATTGCATCGTACCTGAGCAGTTGTTTTTTAGAATTCAAATAAAGGAAAGAACCGAATAAACTAGTTAGTAAAGGACGTTTTTGTTAAGCAAGTTCACATGTCTTGTAATGGGTCCACGGGTCATGTAATGAGTCAGTTATGGGTCTAAGTCCATTTAGTTGTAGATAAGATTAACTAGGGGTATTCTAGTCATTCAAGTTAGAACCTTTATAAATAGGTCACTAGGTCAAAACCGTGTAACATTGAAAAAGCATCTATGGAGCAGTCGACTGCCACCTTTTGTTAAATCTGTTGAATACATAGAATAATATTTTTTTGTTCCCTTCTATTCAAATTCGGCAGACTAAAAAGGGGACCAGATAAGCTCTATGTATTCCTCGATCTATGGCTGGCAAAGGAAAAAGTATTGATAGTTCATTCCACACAGGTGAACAATCTTTTTCATTTGAAAAGATTGACAATTTTCAGATCACAACCACTAAACTCGATGGCAGAAATTACTTAGAATGGTCTAGATCTGTGGAACTGGCTATTATAGCAAGGGGGAGATGGACACACTTAATGGGTCAAATACCAATCCCAGATACTCATGATATACACTATTCTACCTGAAGAAGAGAAGATGCTTTAATCTCAACATGGTTGTTACAATTAATGATTTCATCAATTGCAAAAACCTTTATGTTTTTAGAATCTGCTCATGAAATTTGGTGTGCAGTTTCTAAAGCCTATTTTAGGAAGAAAAATGTTGCAAAGGAATATGAGATAATGGAAAAGATCAGAAAATGTAAACAAGGCACACGATCTATCAGTGAATACTATGCAGACTTGCGAGGACTTTGGGATGAACTTCTTTACTTTACTAATATAAAGTGCACTTCCTTTACATAGAGAGAAATGTTGAAATTGAAAAGAAGAAAGTCTTTGACTTATTATGGGGTGTCAACTCAGAGTTTGAGTCCATAAAACTAAATATTTTGGGCAAAGAAGAACTTCATTTACTTGACACAGTATATTCTTTATTAATCAGAGAAGAAGACTGCAGAAACCTTAAAAGAGACAGTATTTCAGTTACAGATCAACATGCTCTTCAAACACGAAAAGACAACACTTATTATCATGGAAGAGGTAGACAACACAATAGAGGATGTAAATGAGGAAGATTTAACTCTGATGATAAAGACAAACTTGTATGCTCTCATTGTGGAAAAATGAGGCATTCCAAAGAATATTGTTGGGAATTAAATGGGAGACCTGATTTTACTAGAAATTAAAACTACTCAGCTCTGATACAATATTATAAAAAATCAGCACTTTATTGACTTAAATTAAAAAGAAACTTACAGGTCATGGTCGATTGGAGGCATTCCTCCATTCGACCCTAACATAAGGTGGCAACCGACTGCTCCATAGATGCTTTTTCAATGTTATACGGTTTTGACCTAGTGACCTATTTATAAAGGTTCTAACTTGAATGACTAGAATGCCCCTAGTTAATCTTATCTACAACTAAATGGACTTAGACCCATAACTGACTCATTACATGACCAGTGGACCCATTACAAGACACGTGAACTTGCTTAACAGTTTTAAAAGCATACCCTTCTCCGTCTTCACTCCAAACAGCCTGGATTTTTTAGCCCACAGGGAGTCGCCCATATAGTTCAGAATACTTGCTCGAGGCCTATATGTTCACAAAAATGTAACAAGCCAGCTACTCTAAGTAGGGCGCATAGTAGAAATTAGCTAACATATTCCATATATAAAGCTATATTTCGCTTCTACCAAACATATGTAGCAGTTATACAAATGGGTTTATCTATGACCTAAGCAATGTCACCTTTAGTTGGGCATTATGCAAAATAGAGAAGAAGAACAAGGAACAAGGAGTAGTTGGATCATGACCTATTCTCTTAGGGACTTCCATGCACAGGACACACTAAGGACTCTCCGTCTATCCACATTAATCGCCATGGTGCAGTAAAATAATCCATGCAAGAAAACATAAGTAAAATGTTGAGTTGTTGCAAGAAAATATGTGTGTAGAATGTCTCCCTGGTCCATCAAGCCTCTCACATTAAGAGTATTTTTCCTTAAACCATAACCTTCAAACCAGTGTTGCTCGACGCATATCTTATCGTGTATCATTTGGGTTCACAACACGATATATATTGTAGTGTATCGTAAATTAATACAAAAAATAGAAAAAATTTAAAAAATAGAAAAAATAAGAAAAAATCTGATAATTGCAAAGAATTCATACAATGCAAAGTTTAGTACATATTAATCATTCACCATTCAACAATTGAAAAAGATTATATATTTTGAAGCAAAAAATGAAATACATTTATATTTACATATTATAATTAGGATCATCAACTAAATAATCTTTATCTTCTCCTTGCTGAAGATTCTCACCACCTTCTGCTTCAAAATGAAAATCTTTGTCTCCTTGTTTATATTGTTGCGCTCCTTTCAAATTAATCCATGCCTTCTTCAGTTAGGAGTATATTTTCTTCATTATCTTCCATAATCTACTCCTCTAATATATCAAAATTATCCAAACTTATTGGAACAAATTAGTTTTTTTCTCTATTTAACTTTTTTAATTACTAGAAGAAAGAAAGATAAGTAATTAGTAAATAACATTAACAAAGTCAAACAAAATATTGAATTGAATATTTAAGTATTAACTAATATAAGATTACCTTTAACGAAGCCGTATGTTACAACGGATGAAAAGTAAGTCATTAAACCACTTATGTTCCAACCTGTTAAACTTTTGTGAATGTGTTTAAAGACACTCAAATTCCTTTAACAAACCGTTGCAGCACAGGTTTGACTTAGAACTTTTACTTCAAAATCTTTAAGGTTTGGGCAATCACTTCCGTATTCCACCAAACATTTGTAGAAAAAGACAAACATTATGGACTCAATACACAATAAATATAAGATTTAAGAAACTTAAATACGAATATAAACAATTTACCTGCGCGCATATTAGTGAGTTTACGAATTGCTATACGCAAACCCATCAAGTGAAGAACATTATCATAAATGTTCATCTCTCGATATGTAGTATCTACTCTACTCTCATCAGGGATTAATCTATCTATAGAATCAATGATGCCTCAATTGACCTCACCGACTCTTTTGAAGCTTGTTGAGTACCTAAATATTGAGTTTAGGTAATATGTTGTTGCATGAATAGGTTGATGCAATTGTTTGTTCTCACACAGGTGCATAATCTCTCTTTCTTTCGTTAAAATTACTTTTAATGGCTTCTTTTATCCTATCCATGATTTCATAAAGGTAGCTCATAGATGGTTTCTCCTCGCTATCAGCTAATATCAAAACCTTGACTAAATGAAATGTAATCATCAACAGTCTAACACATACATTCCAAAGTGTACTCTTGAAGACTGTATCTGAAATCTCATTTAACTTTCTGTTTATTCTATTTTGAGGCAACTCTGTAAATTGTTCCTACTCATCTGAGGAGAATATTCTCTTCAAGGCTTCTTTTGTCGTACAATGCTTTGTACAGATAAGAAATTAGTTGCAAACCGAGTTGCAGTTATACAAATAAGTTTTGCACCATCTGTATCTCTTCATCATATACAATACAAAGGCATGGTTATAGATAAATTTAGTGATATCTTGGCAACATTCAGTTGTTGCCTTTATATCATTCATATCACCAATATCCTCAAGGATGAGATCTAAACAATGAGTTGTTAATGATGTTCAATAGAAAGTCTCATAAGTATTTGTTAACTCTTGAGCTACTTTATAGTTAGTTGCATTATTTGTAATGAATTTGACTACATTCTTTAGCTTTACCTCTCGTATCGCATTATCAAACTCTTGCCTTATAATCTTTGCAATATGTCTTTCCTCTAACATGTCTAGAGATCTCAAAAATATGAGTCTTTTAGGACAGTAGACAAAAAAGTTTAACAAAGTCCTCCTCATCTATCTGTCCATCAGTCTGCCATGATAGTGCATCATGTCTCCTACCATGACTCTTTCAAAGTTGAACAATATTCTTACACTTCAAGGATAGTCTTATCTAATAACTTTTCTCTCAACTTCTGATAAGTAGGCATCTTGTATCCTGAACCAATATTAGCAATTATATTTGGCATTGCTTGAAAATAAAAATTGTTTGTTGCATTAAATGGATGCATGCATTATAAAACCATGTGCCTAATATAAGGTCTGCTTGCTCATGCAATTGTTTTGAAGTCATAACTGCACGAATTCCAAGTTGCGCATCATTTGTAGTGCTAGGAGAAAAAAATGAATGTATGCTAGAAAA
Organism: Brasenia schreberi; assembly: GCA_036023115.1. Taxonomy (NCBI): domain Eukaryota; kingdom Viridiplantae; phylum Streptophyta; class Magnoliopsida; order Nymphaeales; family Cabombaceae; genus Brasenia; species Brasenia schreberi. Next base: position 6,208,251 of record JAYKKT010000085.1, on the reverse strand, counting down.
GTTCTTCCTCTTTTATCACTTCCACTTGCAAAATCTTCAACAATCCTCTTTCCACTGGTTGATGGTCGAGAACTACTAATATCAACCTCTATTCTACCATAAGAAGTAATACATCCTTTTGATCATCATTTTCTTCCTCAAACATCTCTAAATCATCCTTTTGTTGTCTCCTCTCATGTATGCTCTCAATCATCTGCAGGCATTGTCATTTAATGGCTTTTGGCCAATTCTAACTTTACTTATGCAAAGAGCAACTTCTTTCCTACTCTCTGCAAGGTAGTGTTTCAATCGTGAAATTTTAGCACTAACCACCTTCTAACAAAACAAACATTTGATCTTCAATCTGTTTTCCTATGTTGCAACTGTTGTATACTACTAACCTCAATTGTTGTACGATACAGCACAAAACTTATCATGCTACGATATGGGTCCCTGTATTGTCGGTATAATACATATCGCATTGTATCGTACGATATGGTGTGATACAGATAATACTGCTTCAAACATGTTTTGATAATGTTTGTTTATTAGACAACATATTTTATTTTGGGCAAATAAAATGACAAGGAGAAGTAGTTTCCTAATTACTGTTTTTTTATCATATGAGCCAGTATTTCATCTCCCTATTAGAAACAACTACAATCATGAAAAATACCTTATCTAATAATGCAAATGTTAGTGTTTGGAAAAGCCTTGTTGACTTTGAGGATTCATCTCAGCTTAAACCGAGACGGAAAGAACTTGCTAAACACATGGTTCAGACCAAATAGTGGCAGAAAAGAAAATTTCTATTATTCAGTGGACATAAATTAAAACCACAAAGGTTTTCAGTGCAACCGTACAGTATTACACTGTTACCTAAGCATACCATATTCAATTCCATTTCCATGTACACTTATTCTCAATGCAACTTCCCTGCCAATAAGATCTAATCAGGCAAATGGAAGAGAGATATCAATATACTTGAAGGGATTTGTGCTAAGTATAAATGCATCCCAATTGATGCCAGATAACAAGCTCTAGAGTTCCAACCATTTGAAAATAAAGGCATAGGGAAGTACAAAGAGTTTACTCTTTCAAGCGAAGACAGTTCATCGGTTTGTTTGCCATTTGGACTAGCATCCTCATCCAGAAGAGCCAAGCCAGCCAACTCTGATTGTTTAGCTGTTGACAGCAATTCCTCAGTAAAAGCAATTACCTACAAAACCAGATAGTTCGCTACAAACATCAGGAAGAGGTCATGGCCCAAATTCATTAGAGAAATCAGGTAAACAGAGTCAAACTTAGGCTCTGAGTGAGAAGAGAACATCTGAAGTAAGGGATGGAGCAAGCAGGCAGTCGATCACAAGAACACATCACCTGCACATGAACCAACATAGAACGATGGGTATCATGACATAGCATGCTATATAGTGCGAGAAACCATTAAGGGCCCATGGCCAAACACAATCTAGGAAAACCTTACCTTTAAATGTAAAAACCCATGAAAAGGAAAAGAAAACAGAAATTGCCGTGTATTTTTCCATGTGCCCATGCAGCTCAATCATGCTGTCCTACTGAAACAACATTAACAATTCCTCAACAGGACAAGATCGAAAAGGCAAAATTTTACCATCCATGAAGAGTTCTTATCTTTTCATTTCTTGTGAGAAAAAGGTTATTTTCTTCTCCTTTCCATTTCTTAGGAGGACGGATACTGCATAGAGCGTCTAGTGCAACTCTACCACACCAAATAACTCGAACCTTATAAAGTCAACATTTTAATGGTGGTTGGGACCCCTACCAGTACCATAATCCAAATCAACCAGATGTGAACCGGACTGGCTTCATTAAATCCTTTTAGTAATGAGAGTGAAAAACGTTGACAATTTAAACAAACTTTGAGAATTTAAACAACCTAAAGTAATAGATATATGACTTGCAAATGTATCAATTTATTTCACAAACAAAGAATCTGGTTAATTCTGCTGAAGTTACTCAAATAAGGAGAAGCAGATAAAAACATCCTGCCAAAACCAAGTCATGTCAGAGGACTGCTCTAGGTAAGGGGACCATTCCAATCAGAAACTCACCCTAGTAGGATAGAGAGTTTCAAAAGCAAGAAAAACATGACAATGACAAGTGTGGAAATAAAAAAAACACATTGCAGTAAAATCATCCATCTGCTGTTAATGGGGTTGCTCTTTTACGTAGCGAGGATGGGGTTTTTTTACCTTGAATAGGTGGACAACTTTAAGCCCTGAAGCTACTAGTTGTGATACTTTTTCCATGGAGGGGCCAAGAATGTAAGCAGGAAATTATCGAATATAATTTGATATTACAGTGTAGAGCCTATAAGTTACTTTAAGATGCTGAGGTAAAACATGAAAATAAGCATGCAGCACTAGAAAACCGTCCCGAAAAATTGTTTGATGGCCACTCCCACGAGTTTTAGATGTAGTTACAATGCAGAGAGAGTATGTGAGGATGTCCAACAAGGAAAGTCCAAAAAGCCACTCCTTTAGTTCCTAATCAGGGAGAAGTTTCCTGTTAGATGCAGAGGTGGAGAATGGAAATGATGTTTTATATAGTTATACTATATCATACATTATATATATCATATATATGTAATATGCTATATACCTACCTAAATTATTACATTACATATATATTAATATATACTTATATAGTTACATTACTATTAGTGTATGTATATACAATTTGTAATATAATATATTATGTATATATAAATTAATCAATGAATGTAATACTTATACGTTATAAGTTATAGATAAGAACTTATATAATGTAACTATACCCTTTTAATATAATATATGTATAATATAATACATTATATACTAATACTTATAGTTATAAATTTATATAGTCTTATATAATTTATAGTTTTAAACATTTATATATAGTTTAAATTGTTTAATAGTTATATAAGTAGATTGAATCTTAAACCATCACAAAATTAGATTTAAAACAATCAAAATAGGTTTGATCCACCCAAAACTAGGTCTGAAACCACCCTAAAACTGGATTCAAAATCTAAAAAACTCGGATCCAAAACCACTCAAAACTGAAATTGAAACTGTCCATTGGACGGTTTAATTATAATTCCTGATTTTGGTTTACTCGGTATAAGACATTCCTATCATATCACACATGATACTATTTTTCCATTCAGTTATTCCATTAGACTAAGGTAAATATGGAATAGTAATCTCATATACAATATTATTATTTTGACAATATTCTTGAAATAGGTTTAAAGTATACTCTTCTCACTTATTAGATCTTAATCATTTGTGTATCTTACCAGTTTATGTTTGTACCTAATTTTTAAAATTTGAAACTTTTGTAAAGCTTAATCTTTACTTTTAGGTAAATAAATGTAATAGTATATACTATCATCATCAATGAACATAATGAAGATCTTTTATTATCCCGAGTTGTTATTCTATTGAATTTACAAATATTAGTATATATCAAATCCAAAATTTTAAATTTTCTATCAACCGTATGAAAAAGTTTCCTAGGTTGTTTTGCTTGTACATAAATATCTATCTATGATGGTCTTAGATATTATATTCATGTTCATCATTTTTTTTATGTAATCAAAATTAATATGACCCAACTTAGCATAACAAAAATCAGATGATTTAATGTTATATACAAAAGAAGTAAATGCTTTATTAACATTAAAATTCATAAAAGAATCAACAACTGATTCTACACGAATTTTAAACAAATCCTCTAAATCAAACAAATAATCTTTCCCAAAGAAACACCCAGTATTGAATCATGTAATTACAACTTTATTATATTTACAATCGAACCTCAAACATTCTCTAACAAAAACTAGACCATTGGAGATATTTAAGCGAATCATAGGAATATGCATAACTTTGTAAAAAGTCATGACCTTTCTAAAAAAAACTTTAGATCCACATACCCTTCATCCTTAACTTCACAAGTTAAATTATCCCATGAGGTCAATGTTCTACTATAAATGGTTTGGTAAGACACAAACAAAGATCGGCTAGCACAAACGTGCATATTAACCCTAGTGTCTACAATCTAGTATTATAGGTCATAAATAGAAAGGATATGAGATTCTAGGAAAAGATATACATCACTATACACATGCAGTGGTCACCATATTCATCATTGCTCCTTTAGCATACTCAAGTTTCTTGTTTTTTTTAGGGACAATACTTAACCCAATGTCCAACATGATTACAAAACCAACACAATTTACTTTTGGATTTGTTTTGTATCTTTGCCTTTGACTTATACTTTGCTTGTTTCACCTTGGGATCAATATGTTGTTTCTTTTCAACCAGGTTAAGCCTAGGGGTGCTATCAAAAGGCATAATTAGTTTTTGACTTCTATGCTCTTCCTCTATTGCTATGTCTACCATAAGATCATTAAGGGTCATTTTACCCCTTTTTTGTTTGAGATCTAGACCAAAACCTTATAAGACTTGAGAAATTTCTTAATAATCAACATAACAATAAATTTATTAGGAAGTTTTATCTCGGCTTCCTTCAGACCATGATAATAGAAACTGGAACTCATGCTCGATGAAACATTTTTCCTCTACTATTTGATACTTAAAAAGCTTGATGACATAATGCTTTTCAACATGTATAAATAAATAATATGCAACAATTATAAACATGTCAATTTTATCAATATCACATATGAAAAGAAAGCTATGCATAAACCGTACAAGTTACAAACAAAGCAAAACAAAGAAACAATAAGAAACTTATTTGTGCTAGTAGCTCTTTTAGATTTTTCTTAGAGAAATCAATGCCCCGTTGTTGAGTGCACATAGTTTCCTATAATTCTTGAGGGTAAAATGCACACAGCAAGAGCGCATATGTGACTTGAGCCCATCTTCAACATGCCTCAATCATCTTAGCTGGAAAACAGAAGGAAGGAAGTCACTCTAGAGAAAGGAGAAAATGCATATAAGAGGAAGGCGGAAGGAGAGCATGCGAGAGTGTTAACTATTGGTTAGGAAAGCCCTAATCTCGTTTTACAATAAGTATGATAGATCACGAATCTCGGATCCGATTCAACCAACATAAATCTTCAATCCCATAACCATTCCCACGTAGGATCCATTTGACCATTCGATTAAAATTTTTCCTTACAATATAGACTAAAAAAAATTCTCAAACCCAAGTTTAGGCCCGTCCGACGTGTGTGTGGTTATGCATGTCCTTCCCAAGCTCTTTGAACTAAGGTTCATAAGCTACCAACTATATAAAAAGACATGTAAGTTTTTTTATTCGTCAATATGAAACTAAACTTTTGTTTTATGATCTTCACATACACGTATCTCACATGTTATTTTTACAATTTAAGACTTTCACATAAACCAAACAATTACATCAAATAAATATTTTAGGAATACTTAACAAGAACATAAAAACACAATTAATGCACATGTAACCCGACCATTAATTAACATTTATTCTAACATTTTATTATTTTGCATACTTTTTTTACTATCCATCAAGTTTTCACCGGAGGTTAGAATGATTGCGCGTTTTGTCTTTTTTCTGCTCTAAGGTGACAATAGATCAATGGCGCACATTGTCACTTCATAATACAAACAAAGACAACGAGAAGGTTTGAACCAACTCATAGACAGTATGAGATATCATAAACAAAAGCTGTGTAACTACTATTCCCGATGACAATGACCTGTAATGAGATTGCAGTTGTTCAACATATAATAATTTTTCAATGCACAAGAAAGAGCTTCTCTCATGGTTGCGATAGATTGCTAACAGTTGGCGTTGAACTTAATAGAGCTTTGCGCCAGTAACATATCCTTCGAACTTAATAGAACTTAATAGGCATCTACTAAAGTGCTTCCGCGAACTGTAAAGAGAAATGAAGGTCACGTGTTCGATGTGTGCATCTGGCTTGGGCCTCCATTCTACCAACCAAAAGAGGTTGCTTGATGGAGTGTCAATGGATCCGATTTTGTCAGAACTTAGTATCATTATATCCAATATGTTGGGTTTTGAATAATTTGATTCGGATTGGGATGCTAAAATTCTGATATTGAATCTGGTTTCGAGAACCAAAAAAGTTGTATTTTACATATAAGGTAACCAGATTGTTGTTACTCAACAAAATTGGATTTCGATTTTGAAACAAAATTTGACACCAAATCCAATCGTTAGTCACGTTCTCATCTGGTTAGGAATGGTAACTTCATGTTCCATGTCGTGTTCTATCGGGTCATTTTTTGTATCATTTCATCTTTGTCTTAGAAGTAGGTCAACCTGAACACAAAGTCGGTTTTTCTCAATGGCACTTTAAATGGATACAAACCCACACTTTTAGGGTTGTGCCCGTTTTGAGTTTTCATGCGCGGGGGTGTTACAGTACCTGCAATTTCATGTTTCACGTCATTTATTGTGTCTTCGTCTCAAAAACAGGTCAACTAGAATATGACCCGATATTTTTAAGTTACTTTGGGTGAATACGAGCACCGATTTCGTATTCCACGTTTTCGGTTGAAAGTTTCATCGACTTGGACTTGGGCTGGGTTTGGATACAAACCCTAGCCATTTGCTTTCCTAGGACAACTGATTATTGAGGTGGGTCAATCTCGAGCATGGACAACATGGACTTGACTTGTTTAACGGAATGCTCAGCTCAAGCTTGAGGTCGAGCTCGGCTCAAGTCACATTCTAACAACTTGAGCTCCACTAGATTAAATTCGAACCAATAAAAGTTGAACTAATCAAGTTTTAAGCTCGTTAACTGCAAAGTTCTACATAAACTTGGAAATATAAAAAGCATATTTCTAACCATCATTATCTCTCTTCCCCCAATGTATAAGAGAGAGAGATTAATACATGCACACATGGTTAGATTCTAACAACTTGAGTTCCACTAGATTAAATTGGAACCAATAAAAGTTGGACTAATCAAGCTTTAAGCTAGTTAACTGCAAAGTTCTACACTAACTTGGAAATATAAAAAGAATATTTCTAACTAGCATTATCTCTTTCATATATATATATATATATATATATATATATATATATAGAGAGAGAGAGAGAGAGAGAGAGAGAGATTAGTACATGCACACATGGTTAGATTCTTAAAAATACTTTGGGATCTCAACCTTTTAATTGACGAGATCCACACTTAAAATCCATGTTTCAAAAGTAAATCATTGGATAATTCTAAGGATCTCAATTGTTGGTACTTTTTGCTGGAGCATTTATTGTACTTGGTATTTTTTTAGTATTAAAATTTGAATCTTATTGGTTGAAGTCCTTAAGTATTTTTAAGCCCCGATTAAGATGTACATGGACTAACTTCTCTCTCTATATAATATATGTATGTATATATAAAATCATTGGATATTATATACTCTTCAAATACCATGTTTGATCATACTTGATGAATTAGGTGTCATCATTTTCAAGTGAGAGTTCTATCCTATGATAATTATGACATCTTTTTGGTGTTATTATCGATTATTCATAAAATAAAATGATTGAACGGTTAGGATCTAGGAGTATATATATTGTTTTATAGGCTCATAAATTTTTTTAAGCCAAGTATTAGCAAGCTCAATATCCGGTCACGAGTACCTCGAGCTCGACCGAGCCGAGTCTAATTTGAGTTTTTCTCTAGCCAAGCTCAAGTAGCTCGCCAGCTGCTCGGCTCACTTGCACACGTATGACTGATTACTGCTGACATGGCATTCTGCATGACGTGGCGGTAGAACCTGGTCCTCGCTTCACTTTCTTTTTCTTTTCCCCTTCTCAACCCTCGTTACCCGCCATCTTAAAAATAATATATAACTGGAGGAAAAGGAATGACGGTGGAGACACGAAGGCTAAGGCGGAGAGAGAGAGAGGAAAACCGAAAGAGGGAGTCGACAGAGGGAAGAAGTTTTTGGTGAATCCCTTTCGACGTCGGGATTGTGATTAGGGTTAGACCTCCTGTGAATTCTTCTGCCCCTCTCAATTACTGCGATTTCCTCGATCGGATTGTCATCCGTTTGCCATCGACCTTGTTCGTTCGATCAAAACTTTTATCTCTCCCTCTCTCCCCCCCTCTCTCTCTGTGGACGGTGCTTCATTTCCTTTTCTTGAACTTTATCTCCCTGGCCGCTTTGCAGTTTTCGGTTTTTTGAGTTGTCTTTTTTTTTTTGTTTCTCGTGTTCTGATTATCATTTGTTCTTTCTGATAAGCGTCTCGGATGGATCGCTATTCACATGAGCTTTTTTTTGTTCTTGGTTCTTTCGATGTGGTTGAGCTTGGTAATCTGTGATCAGGTTTTGGTTTCTTTTGCTCTTCCGCTGGTTGAAAGATAGTTTCCAGTGTTAGGAAGATCCCTGTCCGTTTTTGTCCTAATGTAGGTATTGATTTCTATTTTAGGTTTTCCTTCTCTGGGTTTTCTTTAAGATGTTCGATTGGATGTAGATGAATGAATAAGTATTGCTCATATGGGATTCTGAGTAGTTCCTGACGTATTTTGCTTTGGTTTTATTTCCCGGTGTACCTCGGATGATCTTTTCCAATGCCTACTTAATTTCTGATCGCAGCGTTAGTCTTTTATTTTAGGGTTACGTTTTGGTACTCTTTTTAACTCATACCTGCCTAAAGGTTGGTGAGTTACTCTTTCTGATTTGGAATTCTGAGTAATTTTCTAACAGACCTTGGCTGGTTAGTTGCACTTTCTGTGTGCGTTGGGATCGGCTGTTTCTGATTAGGGTTGAAAGTTCTGTTTTGCTTATCATGCATTAGGGTTCAGTTTGCCTGAGTGGGGGTTGCATTCTTTAGGGTTCCTTTAAAAATCCCACTTGTGTGTGAATGAGTTGATTGAATGATATTATCTGCTGCTATTGTTATTCTGGTTGAGAGCTGCTTCCTTTTATGTTTATCAAGATGTTACTTTTGTTCTTTGAAGACCCACCGTTCTTTGTTTCTAGGTAATGTGTGGGCACGAGACAACAACAACTAAGCCTTTTCCCATACTAGACCGGGTCGGCTACATGGATTCTTTGTTTCCACATAGCCCTATCATGTGCCATGTTAGCAGTTAACTCACAATAAGCTAGATCATTCTTTATTGTTTCTTTCTAATACTTTTGTGGTCGTCCTCTACCTCTTATAATACTTTTAAAATCTAGTTTTTCATACCTTCTTAAAGGTTCTTTTTTTTTATCTTCTTTTTATATGTCCAAACCATCTTAAACAATATTATCTCATTTTATCCTCTATTGGTGCCACTCCTAATTTGTTTCTAATAACCTCATTATATATACAATCTTTTCTTATATGACTACTCATCCATCTCAACATCTTCATTTCTGTAAAAGACATCTTTTATGCATGATGATTAATTGCCCAACACTGAGAAACATAAAACATGGTAGGTCTAATTGTTGCTCTATAATATTTAACTTTTAACTTATCGTTCTTGTATGAGTTGGATTTAATGTGGATTAATGACATTTAATTCATGTTGGTATTCCTAGATATTTAAATGATATATATATGTATATATATGAAAGTAGGAAAGTATAAAAAGTAAATATAGGAGACTTTTGCAAAAGATGACAAAGAGGAGACAAAGTGTAGTCTCATATTCAAGAATGTGACAAACACGTTAGTCCTTTTATAGATTTGGTAGCTCATGAATCTTAGTTCAAAGAGCTTGGGAAGGAAATACCATACCACATGCATGCGCGCATCGGTTCGAGTTTGGGCTTGTAGTTTGGGTTTGGGTCTATCTTTTTGCACGAAAAACTTTTGATCTAACAATCAAGAGTTTTTTATGGTCATAGATAGGTATAAGGTGGGACAATTCTTGATAAGTAGGGATAATTCCAGATAAGACAGGATGGTTGCGGCTAAAACAGTGCGTCGTTTAGATTAGATTCACGATCTATGATTCACACACCCTATAAATAGGTGATTAGGGGCCTTCCTTAACCATACTTTTCCTCTCTCACTTTCAGCCGTTCCGTGGTTTTGTCTTTCAGCCCGTGGTGTTGCTCCATTCCCTATGCCCATAGTTAGTCTCTCTTTGCCCCAACCATAAGTGATTGAGGCGTGTTCGAGGTTGACTCGAAGCCAAGTACGTGTTCTTCGAGTTGTGTGTGTGTTTTATATGAGAAGATGCAACATAGGTACCCGTACTTATTCAAAGCGGGTTGTTGATTAATAAGTTTTTATTTTACTTTTGCTTTTATTTTTCGTACGGCTTGATTATGGCTTATTTTGGATTTGCGGTTGTTGTTTATGAGTGGGACATGTTTATATTTGTTGTATATTATTTTATTATGCATGTATGTTTACGTTTTTTTCCAACAATCTTAGAGAAATCAAAATTTACAATAGTGAACATGTCTACTTCTCCTACCCTCCGACTTAAAGTCGACTTGACCTTGATACTAAAAAGTTTGTTAGTTCATATTTTAAATATTCGTAGCAACGTATGAAAATTTGGTTAACAATGTTAGGGTTGCATATGTATATCGAGTCAGATTGTCCCCTACCTGATGATACTGACTCAAATAGAATTGCCGTGTGGAAGGATAATGATACCTTGTGTTGTTATTGTATTTTATTAACACTATCAAATGTTTTATGTGATGTATATAGTTTTTCTCCTTTCACGACAGTGAAAGATCTGTGGGCTACCTTGGATTAAAAATACAATAGTGAAGACCTAGGTCTTAAAAAGTATTTTGTGATAAAGTTCCTTAAGTATGAAATGGTAAAAGAGAAATTTGTGATCGAACAGGCTTACGAGTTTCAGTTTTTATACCATGATTTAAAGAAAGCCGAAATGGAGCTTCCTAATAAGTTTATTGTTATGTCTATTATAGAAAAATTTCTTAAGTCTTAGGAGGGTTTGAGACTAGATCTCAAGTATAAGAAGGGTAAGATGACCCTTGATGATCTAATGATAGACAACAATAGAGGAAGAGCATAAAAGTTAAAAACTTGTTATGTCTGTATACAACACCTCTAGGGTTAATTTGACGATTGAAAGGAAACAACATAATGATCTTAAGGAAAAATAGGCAATGGATAAACCAAATGCTAAGATCCAAAAGAAACCCAAAAACAAACCGTATTGTTCTTCTAGTCAGGTTGGACATTGGGTGAGGGATTGTTCCTCTAAGAAAGCAAAGAAATTTGTGGCCGCTGAAGGAGTTATAATCAATATGGTGGTGACCACTGCACTTGCTAATGATAGGTATGTATCCCTTAAACTTCATCTCCTTTCTATTTATGAGCCATAATACTGGATAGTAGACACTGGGCTAATATGCATGTATGTTCTGACCAATCTCTATTTGTGTCTTACCAAGTTGTCTGGGGCGAACAATGACCTTAAGGTATCATTTGACGACTCAAGAGCGAAGGGCGTGTGGACTTAAAGTTTTCTTCGAGAAGGGTAAGAGTTAGACACATTCCAACGATTCGCCGAAATATCTTCAATAGTTCTGCTTTAGTTAGAGAGGTATTAAGGTTAGATTGTAAATGTAATAAAGTCATTATTACACAATTTAATATTGTGTGATTCTTTGGAAAGGGCTAATTGTGTGATGTAGATGATCTGTTTAAAATTCATGTAGAACCAATTATTTATTCTTGTATAAATTTTTATGATAATAAAGCCTCTATTTCTGTTTCATATTCTTCTTTTGTGTGTAATGTTGAATAATTTCATGTAGGCATGCTAGTTTGGGTCATGTAAACCTTGATTTTATAAAAAGAATGATGAATTTAAACCTTATTCCTAAAACTGTTATAGATAGAAATGTAATAAAGAATGATGATACTATTATATTTACTTACTTAAAAGTAAAGATAAAGCTTTAGAAAAGTTTCAAATATTTAGAAATGAAGCACAAACTCAAACATGTAAGGTACTTAAACGATTAAGGTCTAATAGGGGAAGAGAGTATACGTCAAATCAGTTTCAAATATACTATAAAAACAATGGTATTATTCATGAGGTTATTGCTCCGTATTTTTCTCAATCTAATGGGATAACTGAACGGAATAATAGAACCCCATATGATATGGTTAATATTTTACATCAAAGTTCTGGGTTACCTATCTACGTGTGGGGAAGCTTTGAATACGGCTTATCATATTTTAAATAGAGTTCTCCATAAACAACATAAGGAAAATAGTTCTTTTGAGTTTTGGAAGGGTCGAAAGACCATGCTCAAATATCTTAAAGTGTGGGGTATCTTGCAAAAGTTCTCATATCTGAACACAAGAGAAAGAAATTGGGACCTAAAACAATGAATGTTATATTTCTAGGTTACGTGGAGATAAGCTATGCATATACATTCTTGTTTATCATATATGTTTCTGGTATAGACGTCAACACAATTGTTGAGTTTTGTAATGCTATTTTCTTTAAGAATGTGTTTATCATGAAGACTAGAGTTTCCCAAAGTGTATCTTTTAAAGATTATGATCCTACTATTGATTCCATTCTCGATCATGTGGAAAGGATGATAAATGTAGAGGTGACCTATGGATGTGAAAACTACCTTTCTAAATGGAAATTTAGAGGAAGATGTTTATATGGATCAACCAATGGGATTTTTAGTTGAGGGAAAGAACACATGGTGTGTAAACTTAAGAAATCAATATACTGGACTTAAACAAGCTTCCCGACAATGGTATCTCAAGTTCAATGATACTATTGTATCCTTTGGATTAAGGAAAACACTATTAATTAGTGTATATATCTAAAGGTTAGTGAAAGTAAGTTTATCTTTTTGATTTTGTATGTTGATGACATCTTGCTTGCAACTAATGATCTTGGTCTATTAAGTGAGACTAAGAAGTTTCTCTCTAATAACTTTGAAATGAAAGATATGGGAGAAACAAACTATGTGATTGAATAGAAATATTTCGTGGATAGATCACAAGGATTGTTAGGCTTGTCTCGGAAAACATATATTAATAAAGTTTTAGAGAGAGACCATATATTGCATTTGTTGTGTGTAAGTTGAGTAGATACACTCGTTGTCTAGATAGAACTCATTAAGAAGCTTTAGACAGATTGTTTTTCAATATGAAGGGAACGATTTTCCTTAAACTACGTTATGGTAAATATCATTCGGTTCTTAAAGGATATATTGATGCTAGTAATTCTGGGAGTAATGGGCCACTTGATATGTGTTTCTTGTGGGTGGTTTTGTTTTGTTATACCTTTGAGGCAGAATTATGTACATTGGATGAGACTGGATTGGAAGCTGAATACCTTAAGGGACTTATGTCTTCTTTACCTAAGGTAAAGAAGTTGCTTCCTGTAATTTCAGTACATTGTGATAGCATGATTACAATTTCTAAGATCAGTAGTTCCAAATACAACTAAAGCAACAGAGACACAAGTCAGACTGAAGTTTGTAAGGGTTCTTGTGTTCCATCATGATTGTAGATTTTGTTGGATCGAAAGATAAAATAATTGATCCTTTCACTAAGGGTCTATCAGTAGCCTTAGTTGAGAAATTCATGTTGGGGATGAGACTGAAATCATGATTTATTCACAAGCATTGGCAACCCAACCTAAATGAGTGGAGATCTAATGAAATAGGTTTAATGTGATAGTAACAAGTTGTTGGGTGAATAGGATGACACTTTGTATTATGTTATATTTTCAGTATCCGTGTGTTTGTCTCCTATAAACTGAAAGTGTCGTAACTGTAAATTTTGGAAGAGATTATTCTCCGAATGGGATGTAGTCATAGTAGAGGATGCTAACAGTACATCCTTGGAGATGCCCAACTAAGTGATTGACATTGTGTCCCCGTAATAGGGGAATTGAGTTGTTTCCTAAAGTCAATAATGATAAAGGATATGAACGCATCGTCATTAATACATCACTTCTATAGATCATGCTATATCCTTTTATTATGTTATTACCAATAGACACCTTTACACTCATGTTCAAGACATATATTCACTTAGTTTCTGTAAAGATAATATTGAATAACTATGGTTACGGTTAAAACTGAAAGGTATCATTACTAAAAGCATAATATGAATGGTTGGGTTAAGAGGGCACTTTCACACTTAAAGGACTTTGTAGGGATTGTTGGATTTAATGTGCATTAATGATATTTAATTCGTGTTGGTATCCCTAAATATTTAAATAATATATGTGAAAGTCCTAAAATGTAAAAAAAGGAGACAAAGTTTAGTCCTATATTGAAAAATATTATAAACATGCTAGTCCTTTTATATATTTGGTAGCTCATGAACCTTAGTTCAAAGCAATATTGTAAAAATCGTATTGATGCCCGTATCGCATGAGCATCGGTATGGCTGTATCGTATCGTACCATATTACGATACACATTTTTTTTAATTTAAAAATTAAAATTAATGAACAAAATATGTATAACATAGTGAATAAGTATTCATACTATAAAAAACATCTCCATAATAAAGCTACAAGCATCCATATTCCATAAATAATATAATTCTGTATTCCATGAATCCATAATCCATGATTCCATATTCCATATTCCATAATGCATAGAATCCATAATCATAAGGTTACAAGTTAGAACTTAAGTACAACTACAACTTAAAAGTACAACTTAAAACAAATTACAATCATCCACAACATAGATCATAATCAACAAAAGCATTATAATCAACGTAGTCAGGATCACCACCATCACCATCATCATCATCATTATTTCCTTCCTCTTCTTCTTCCATCATACGATCTGCCCATTCAACACCTTCGGCTTCATTTTCATCATCTTCAACTCAAAGTTTTGCTTCGGCTTGTAGTGTCCTCTAATTTTTATCCTCTAAAATGATAGGGGCTTCTCCTCTTCGACCCAATCGTCAAGAATAACATTTTCGTAATTCAACGAGTCATATGACACATTCCTTGACCTCCTTGCATCCTTTTGCATTTGCCTGTAAAGAAAGAATATTCAAATTATAAAGAATATCAAATGTAATATAGTCATATTAAGCATTCATTATTAATAAGATTAAGAAAGAAGTCAAGAACTAGGCAACAAACAACAAATAATATATATTTTCTAATTATTACATTTGCCTCAACTTCATGTTATAGGTAATGCATACCAAATCACGTAGTCGAGAATGCTCCGGCCTGTTTCGCTTTTTCGTGTGAACGCATTCGATAAAACTCTAATTCCTCTCGCACCCAATCGAACTACATGTTTGACCCAATATACGTTAAATAAACCTTGCCAAATTCGGTGCATCTATACCAAAATGAGCCCACCATTCATCTAAAATAAAATACGATAATGATTAATAAGAAACACATGAAGTCAATCAATTAATAACTTAAATAAATATCAATAAAAACACAATACCTGGTCGCATCTGAGAGTAGAGTTGGATTGCAATTGGCCTTCCAAAATCTCCAACACTCTGTATATACTTGCTTAACTCTAAATGAATATTACAACGAGTAGATGAATCTTCGACAAAGTCAATTGCATTTAAGATACTCTTTTTTACTTCTTTATCCTCCACAAAATTAGGAGAAAATCGAATAGAAGGGTTAAGGAAATATGCAGCAGCATGCAAATCACGATGCATTTGGCGGTTCCAATGTGCATAAATTATCTTCCAAACTTTCTTTAGAAGTGACCACATACGGTCAATGTTTGCTTGTATTTTCAATTTGGCCTTATTCAGAGCCTCATATATATAAGGCATAGTAGGTATATCTTCACTGTCCACCATCCTCGTTATCTTAACTAAAGGTACAATCATCCTAAAAAATTTGTTGCAACTTTCTAAAAAATCAGCATTAAAAACATCTACCACAACAATTCATTCTCTCTTTCTATACCAACTAATAGAGCCCCATTCATCATATGCAAACAATTTTTTCAATGCATTTTTATGTATGACAAAACTTTGCACAATAATGACATTTGTAGCAAATCTTGTCAATGAAGTGCTAATCAATTCCCTTCCAGCTGAATGAATTCACATCAAATGCAATACAGAGGAATGATTATAAATAAACTTTTTGTAATATTTCTGCATGCATCTATAGTCCCTCTTATTTCATCCATTACACTCAAGTCTATGCAATGTGAACACATGGAGTCCATACTAAGGATGGATGGTTTGCCTAAAGCATCTTATCAACTGCTCTAAAATTTGCAGTATTATCAATAATGAATTGAATAACATTTGAAACACCAACTTCCTCAATAACTTCTTAAAAAATAAGGAGTAAATTATCTCAGTTTTATCAATATGAGACAAGTCATATGATTTCAAAGAAGTTTACCAAAGGCCTATGCTGACCATCTGTCCAACCATCAGCCTATGTTATCAATAGCGGTTAGCGGGTTGTTAGCGGTCCACCCTGATATAGCGGAGATATAGCGGATTTAGCGGTACACTTTTATTTATGATTAAAAAATTATATATATATATAATTGGTTCTCTAATTTCTAAAAAATATAAAGATTAAGTATATTATTGCCATGAATAGATAATAATACATCAGCTGCAACAACTAATCAAGCACGGTAGCACCTACCAACAGTCTCAACAATACATGATATTTGCATAAGTAGAAAAATCCAACGGATGTTAAACTACAAAATTACATACCATATGCATTAAAAATTTGAGTAATAGGACAACCATGAATAAAGAACGAATTGAAGAGAAGGGAGCAAACCTGCTCATTATCTGCTCGAGTAATATCTTTGTTGAGAAAGAGAGAGTCAACTGAGTAAGAGAGACCTTTTGGGTGTATAGAGCATACACACGCAGATAAATACACACAAACTTACATGGAACAGGCATTGGCAACCACTAAATTGCATGAAGTCACCAAGGTGTTAGATGTAAAGCAGGAAATAGATCAGTAGAAGGCATGATGATGATGCCCATTTTCAACAAGCAAGCACAAGCTGCATCCATATTTTAAGAGTTCCTTGAATGAATTACTTGCAGAGGACCTTAGACCAGACCAGCATTGTCAGCAGAACATATCCAAAACTAGAAGATGGTATTCAATCGTCGATTTAGTAGGTGACATGAGAAAAGTTGTAATTTGATTCCCATTTCGCATATGATAACTGACAAGGTCACCATAAAGCAGTCACTCAGTATCTTTGGTGCTATAGAGTCTCAAGACGCATCATGTTCCTTTCTACAGAATTCCAGTTCAAAGTACAAGAAAACTATCCTTCAGACCACCAGCTCTAAGCATTTTTACAAGACTGAAGAACTGAACTCATTATAGACTCAAAACCAAATGCATGAGTTCAAATTTCGGTAGACGACTCTTCAAGGCCATGAAATCAAAAGCCGAATCTTAGTAGACACATCTTCTAGGCCTGTGGTCACAAATCGAAAGCCCTCGCACAAAAGCTAAGGAATTGACAGGGAAGCAGAATCGAGCTCCCAACAAGTTTCCTTTGGCAAAGGTGAGTCTTCTCTTCCCGAAAGCAAAGGTGAGTCTTCTCTTCCCAAAAGCTTTCTATCAGGAATCTGATGAGATATTCTCCAAATATCATCTTTACCAATCCAATGAACGACACAGGGACCCAACTCTCTTCTCTTAAAGATGGTCTTGACCTTCACAAGATACGCCATGCTCAATCCCTGAATCTCCCGAGAGGGAAGCCAACGGGAGAGAAAGAGAGTCACCCGAGAGGGAAGCCAACGGGAGAGAAAGAGAGAGTCACTCGAGAAGGAGAGACGGGACAGGGGGACGAAGGGAGAGGCGGGACAAGGGGACGAGAGTCACTCGAGAGGGAGAGGCGGGACAGGGGGACGAGAGTCACCCGAGAGGGAGAGGCGAGACAGCGAGACGAAGGGAGAGGCGGGATAGGGGGACGAACGAGGGTTTCGTCCCCTTTTATAGCATTTAGATCGGGTCGACACGACTCCCTAAATTCATAATTGTAGACGCCGAAAATCCCCGCCTCTGGTTCTTAGGCTTGAAGCGAGTCTTTTCGTGTGTCTAAGTCCTATTTAAGCAAAAGGGTGTGCCAGCTAGCTGCTTAAGCTAGCGAAGAAATATTTTGAAATCTGACTTCTATCGTGGCGACTGTGAGCAAGCAAGCTCTTTTCGTCGCAGACCTTCTTGCACCGACGCGCAAGGGTCAGTCTGTACGCTTAGAAAATCGAGTTTTAGACATGATAACCTAGGGAAAATGTTTGAGGTGTTTGATTCGGGCTGATTTGTATGGTTTCAAATTTTATTTTCACGTGGATTTGCACGTGCCTATGTCTTTCTTTTTATCCCTTTTCGGGCTAACTAGGTGTGTGTATGCACACGTGACCTAAGTGGGGCGATTTTGAGCGGGAGTGTGGGGTTTGCTTTGATGCAATATGTGTCCTAACTCGTGGTATGGCGTATATGCAATGCAAACTCACGTAACTCCAAAGGGAAAACCCGAATTGAAAGACAATGCGGAAGGGAAATGACTTAATGTAAATTGCAAAAGGGAAATTGAAAAAAGGGAAATATGGCTATATCTTAAGAGCAGAAAGGCTCAATTGTGCAAGTGTGTGTCGTGTATATATGTAAAGACTACGCACACTGCTGAACCTTAAAACCCAAATCTTAAAGACATAGTCGAAAGGGAAATACTTATAATATATATGAGCCCGAAGGTCGCCAATGTGTGCGTGGGTGTTGTGTGTATATTGAAAGACAACTCACACGACTTGTAAATGAAACCCAAATATAATTGCAATATGGCCTTAACTAAGGTCTTGGGAGTAAGAGCGAAAGCTCAATGTGTGTGAGTGTAGAATTGAAATACTACGCACACGACATGTAATGAAATCCAAATATAATTGCAATATGGCCTTAACTAAGGTCTTGGGAGTAAGAGCGAAAGCTCAATGTGTGTGAGTGTAGAATTGAAATACTACGCACACAACTTGAAGGAAAACACCCCAAAACGGAATTGCAATAGGCCCTTACTAGGGTCTTGAAAATAAGAGCGAAAGCTCAATGTGTGTGAGTGTGAAAATTAAAAGACAACACACACAACCTAAACAAAAACCCACGCAACTTAAATTATATACGTATAGCTATATCTTAAGGGCTTATTAGGCCCATGTGTGTGTCAAAATCGTGTGCAGCTAAGAGCGGGATAGGCTGCACGTGTGTATGGGTGTGCCAAACCACATTATTACAAGCGGGAGGTGACAACGCTCCATTATTACAACCCCAGATCGAATTTAATTAAGCATAAGCAAGTCTATAACAAGGACCGAGTTAGGCACTTACTTATAGCTGGTCCGGGTGTGACTTGCTTGCATTTGGGCTGGTGAGTCGCCTTGGGCTGCAAGAGGGAGCTCCTTGGAAGGGCGCGGCAAGGGAAGGTGCTGGCCGGATGGCAAAGGTACAACGGGTGGCTTCTTGGCGCTAGCCGAGTGGATGGGGTGCTGCCTTGGCTGGGGTTGGGGTGCTTAGGGAAGGTAAGGATGCTAGTTAGGGTGTTAGCTAGAGGCTGGTTTAAGGGAAGAGGTAAGGCTGAGGGTGTTAGCTAGGGGCTGTCTAAGGGAAAGGAGGGGCAGGTGGTGCAGTCGGGTAATGCTCGCCGAACGGTGTAGGGTGGCAGGTGGTGGCTGGTTGGATGAGGTGCTGCCTTGGCTAGGGGAAGGTGGCGGGTGGTGGCTAAGAATGGAGGGAGAGTGAAGAAAAGGTGGTGTTGAGATGGGGTACTAACCGGGATGAAGGCTGGTCGAAGGGTGAAATGGCGGGTGTCAAGGTGCAGCCGGTTGAGGGAAGGTGGCAGGTGCGGCCGGTGGCGTGGAGCTGGCCGAAGTGGAGTGGAGTGAAGTGGTGCTGCTGGAAGTTGGAGGTGGCGGGTTCCAAGAGGGTGAGAGAGAGATGGAAGGTGAGAGAGGGAGCAAGGGTTGGGATGTCCAAGAAGTCATGCAAAACCCGCCCACAAGGGGGGGTTTTTATAGGTTTTTAGTGGGGTCGGTTGGGCTGGTATTGGGGGGGTGGTTTAGGGGTATGGTGGTGGTGGTTTGGGGATATGGTGGGCTGAGCTTTTAGGTGGGCCAGATATTTATCTTGGGTGGTTTGGGGATATGGTGTGCTAGGGATTTAGGTGGGCTGGTTTAGTGGTTTAGGGCTTAGCTAGGTGGGTTGGGCTTAGGGTGAGGTTTAGTGGAGTGGGTTAGGTGTTTAGGCTAGGATTAGGGTGAGGTTAAGGGGATTAGGCTAGGTTTAGGGAAGGATTAGGGAAGTGGGTTAGGTGATTAGGTTAGGATTATGGAAGAATTAGAGAAGTGGGTTAGGTGATTAGGCTAGGATTAGGTCGGGATTAGGGGGAAATGGCTAGGTAAAGGGGATTAGGCTTATGATTAGGGTTAGGAGCATCCCTTTGCATGACCCATGGACCTAGTTGCATTGAGTTGGTGCAGCCCTAGGTTAGGTGTAGGTGCATACAAGCTTAAACCCACACTCATTAGGCTAACCCACATGATACATACAAGTCAAGCTTAACACATGTTCACTCATATTTAATCACCCCATTCTCTCTCATACCCAAGCTTTCCACGTGATTTTCTTGTGGGCCCCACCTCCATTTATGAGAAGGTGATGTGGGCCCTTCATGTGGATATTGGATTGGATCTTTGGATCAAAATCAAAATCCAAATCCACATATATGTTTGGATTTGGATTTGGATATATATGGTCCAGATCCAATCCAAAGCTGAATTTCTGACTCCTTCATGGTGTGTTCGAAACGAACGGTTTGTGCGGGATCTGACAGCATCAGTACTCCGTCTTGCGTTGGGTCTTCGCCAACATTATCGTCTGCTCCTCTTTTCACTTTTCGAAGATGATTTTAAGCAGTTTGTTGATAACAGGGGCTTGGATGTTCGAGATTCTGGGGATTAATCTGATACGAGAGTTGATGTGCCGGGCTCGACATGTGCTCCGGTTTCGGTTTCTCTTTCGCTCTTCTGGTCCTGCTTTCGTCAGGTCAAGTCGCTTTATGGGGTTTCAAAACATCTTTTAAAGGGTTTTAAAACTATATCATACATATTTTAAAACATATATAGTTTAAACATATGGGTTGCTTGGAAGGCTCCTGGGTTTCCAGACTCAAAATAGCCCTTTGGGGCTGCTTTTGCAAAACTAGGTTATTTGAGAAATTCATGGGATTTCGGGGTGTTTACAACTCCATGCATTAACAATATAAAGTTATAAACCCATTTCTACAATAATGTGTCCCTCAAAGCATGATAAGTAGAGACTTTATACCTCGATCCTACACTGGCAATCACATCCACCATACTTTGAAAAGAAAATAAATTTGCAACATTGAAAGAGAGACAATTTTCATAAAAAAATCAGTACACTTTAAATGTACTTTCTCAATTACCTCATTTGAAGTCATAACTGATTTAATGCTTGGCTGAGCTCTAGGAGTTATACGTGAGGAAAAAAATAAAGGCATCCCACTAGGACCACTACCTCCTCTAGCTCCTCTTCTAGTACTCCTCGTAGGCATCGAGCGAGTAGGAGTTCTCGTAGTGGAACAAGAGCCAACTCTACTACTGCTATGACCAGAACCTACATTTTTTTTCTCTTTTCTTGCCTTCTCATCCCTTCTTCAGCCATCTCTTCTTCCATCTCCGCTGCACCATAGAATTCATCACCACCATGACCATAGTCACCATATATCTCCTGAGCAGTAGCATCTTCAAACTAATTTTGGCTCAAAACTGAGGAGCACCTTATTGGTTTTTTATTCCAATGCTTCTATTTTCATGGAATTGGAACCGGCCACCAATCGGAATCGATAGTTTTTAACCGCCTGTTTCAGATTTTGTCTTTTTTAAAATTTTAAATTTTTTTGTTAATTACGAGTTATTTAGGATTCAAACCGAAGTGACTCAAAAACAACCATTTGTTCTAGGTTGAGAGAGAGAGAGGCATACATGAGATGATATATATTAATTAGTAGACATGATTGGTTAAAAATTGATTTGATGGTTCAAATCAAAACTGAACCAACTTCAGAACTATCGATAATTGAACTGTATTTAGACTCGAATACTTCTAATTTGGTTACGATTCATACTTTTAGGAATCGGTTCAGAACCAAAACCCACGATTTAAAACCACTGGTTCCAGTTTATCCATAATTGAACATGTCTACCAACTAGGATATAAGTGTGATGTCTTTTGAGAAGACGATATATCTCTCACCCTTAATCTCTTCTTCTTCTTCGAAGCCTCAAATACCTGTTTAATCTTATACTTTACTGTTTCAAGAACCTGAGGACATACACTAGCATCCTTCTTAGTTCTCGCAAGGTGATGTTTCATACGAGAAATACTACCATGTTTTGCAGCATTACAAAACATGCACTTGTTCACAAGCCTATTGCCTTCATACATAAGTGTGTAATATTTCCAAGCCAGATCGACTTAATCGGAATCCATTAAGATAAGAGTGGACAATCAATAAGAAGGAAAAGGCTTTTTAGAGGTTAAGAATCACAAAATCTAAAAGAACTCCAAATTTTTCAAGTGAAAAATCGGGTAGAATGTTAAAGGAAAGAGGTATGACACAAATTTGACAAAAACCTACAGATGGAGAGTTGGATTGGGTGAAATACTTAAGAATCTTCTGAATAAACCACAAAATCAACAAGAAAAAGGTAAGAAGATGATCTGAAAGTAAGAAAATTGTGTGAAAAAGGGTTTGCGGAGAAAGAGAAATGAAATTCGCAAGTTTCGGACTTTCGAAATTTATAACAGAAAAATTGGCATTGACTTGTACGATATGGGGTGTATCATACGATACGGTACGTTACATCCCGTATCATACGATATGGCACGATAAATCACGATAAGCGATACGTGCTCTTGTATCGTACCGTATCTTCATACGATACGTGATAAAATCGTATCGTATTTTATGATACGATATGATTTTTATAATATTGGTTCAAAGAGCCTAGGGAGGACTTGCTATACCACACATACACTGGGCAAGCTTGGGCTTGTGGTTTGTGGCTGGTGGCTTGGGTCTATCTTTTTACACGAAAACTTTTGATCTAATGGGTCACATATAGGAATAAGGTGGTATGGTTCCGGATAAGGAGGGATGGTTCTAAATAAGACGAGATGGTTGCGGCTAAAATGGTGCGTCATTTGGATCAGATCCACGATCTTTAATTCACATGCGCACTCTATAAATAGGTGATTAGGGGTCCTCCCTAATCATACAACTTTCCCTTTCTGTCTCTCTTTCAGCCGTCTCCTGGTTATGTCTCTCAGCTCTAGTTCCTATACCCATGGTTAGTCTTTCTCTATGCAACCATAGGCGACGGAGGCGTGTTCGAGGTCGACTCAAAGTCAGGTACGTGCTCTTTGAGTTGTGTGTGTATTTTGTCCTGAGAGGAAGGCGTAGGTACCCGTATGTACTCATAGCGGGGCACTGTGGATGTTAGGATTAAGGGAGAAGTCTGAACCATAATATTAAAGTAGTTTCTTTGTTAGACAAAAGATCATATTCTTATGTATGCTAACACGGAGAAAAACCATAAACGAAGGTAGTGGTCATAATATTCTACAGTTTATTTACCATATTGTGTCATGGTTCTTGATATGGTTATGTATCAGGTTAACCCAGAAACTCTGTGTAAGTTAATGACTGGTTTCTCCATTTACAAGTTATAATAAGATATGCGTAATTTGATTCTGGAAGAGATGCTTTTGCAGTTTTTGTTTTTGTCTGCAGACTCTGCATACAACTTCTATACGTTGAGAGTGATTTCTCCGTGAAACCTTCGTTTTTTAAATTATTGGTCTGGATGTTACTTTATCCTGGACTCTTGTTTCCCAAAGCGTGCATCCTTGTTTGTCTTCCACCATATTTAAGTCTCTTAGGTTTATGAGAACGTGGAACTTGCTTCCCTTGATTGTTGGCCATTCCCTTCACTCAGTTATATGGTATACGAATGAGAAAATCTGCTATACGTTCTATTCCAGCAACTTGAATCAAATCTCCATTTGCTCTGTTGCAGCTTCATTACTTAAATGTAGATCATTGAATACGCTTCCTTGACACACTTGATCTTGTGTTGTTCATGATGCTGGTGTCATCTCTAATTGATATAGGCAGATTCGTTCTGTCAATTGTCATTTAACACCTATGGTGGCAATAAGGATGGCAAAAAGTTCCCGGATTTCCTTGTCTCCATGGACACTATCAATATTGGTCTTATCTTGAGCTGGTGCTAAATTGCCAACGAGAAAGAAATTTATAGTTCTTCTGAGGTAAATCTTTGGCATGCTGAACATTTGATAGATGTTTTGCATTTTTGAGAATTGAGACTGACAACAAATGAGGGGTCATCCTGTTGTTCTCCGGAGTAGTATCCAATCACAAAATTTTTCTATGTTTTTTCCTCAATCTTTTATCTATTTGTTTTGATGTGGCTTGTTTTGTTTAGCAACATAAATCACAGAACGTCAGATCTTTTAATATAGATTCACCATATTAAGACTTTCTATCCTTTGACTCTTTGGCAAACAACTGCTGAACCATCTTATAAATTTGTTCTTAACTGCACTACTCGCCACTCCTTCCTTATAGAACTTGCTGACCTTTGCTGGCCACTCCCTCTCTTTGGAACTTCAGTTGGTTGTCAGTATTCACTTTGGGGCTTGTAATTTCTCTTAAATGGGGCAACTCAGATTGTTATTCGTGAACTTTTTATTCTTGTATATTTCCCTCATTTTTTCTCGTTCTAATTTTGTCCACCTTGGCCTGCATCGTTCTGATGGCTGAACTGTCAAATCATGTTTTTGCTTCAAACACAGAAGATTCTAAGCATGACATGGACATAGAAAAAGATCGTTTGTTGCAATATATGGTTTGACCTTGAACATACCTAAATATTTTCCTCTTGGCCGGTAAGCCTGATCTTCAGATCACTGTACCTGCTTCAATGTTACATTAGTTACTTTAGGATGATGTTCTTTGTGAAGCAGGTTTGAACAACTTTCTGAATGAGCATATAGAAAGTATAAGACATGGATATTGAATATTTGAGGCAATGAAAATAAAGACTTGTTAACAAGGTTGAGGAATACCAGATATGAGAGAGAGGAAAGACAACAAAGATGCCATCATCATTACCCTGTGGTGACAATGAGTAGATGTTGATCAGGTCTCAAATAATGTGAAATGTGATAAATGGGGATAAGGTTGAAGGAACAAAACCAAGGTGGCAAAAGCCTGTTGGTGTCAAAATTTAGCTTGGACATTACCCATTGTGATCCCGACACCATCATTTTTCTCAAGCTAACAGTGGAACAAAAGACATAAAAGGGAAATGCGAGAAGGGTGTATAATAAATTGCTCTAGTACTAAATCAGAGGATTAAAATACATCAATCCAGAAGGATAAAAAAGTTTGTAGGGAACCAGAAAAGGCTAGTACAATAAAGTAAGGCACTACGCCCTTAGAGAATGAACATGTGATCTATAAGTCACACAAACACTTCTAAGCGGTGGAGTGTCGACCTCAACATGGGTGCGACACCGACACCGTGTCGGTGCGGCATGGCCAAAAAAAAAGTATTTTTTTTTTGTAACTCACGGTTTATGCCGTCTATGGTGTATTTATCCTATAGAACCCGATCAAAGAGGGAGTAATCCGTGAAGACGATGAAACCGAAGACTATTAGTCGACTCGTGACCTTATCTCTCATGATGACCACCTGACCATATTTTCCAAAATGCTCCTTCAGCTTGTCTTTCATCATCTCCCATGAAACTCCGCCAATGAACATAGAAAAATATCTCAACGCGGACCTTCTTCACTTCCTTTTATGTGGATATTCTACGCTTCAAAATCTGGTATCGGGTCTTTTTGGATAAATGGGTCCGGATAGTGAAGATTGATTTGTGTATTATGATGAAATTAGTAGTTGTTTACCATTTATGTGTTTTGCTTTGATATAAAGTTGTGTACTTGCTATTGTCATATACTTATGTTAATTGATGTCTCACTTATTGTAGCTTGAATATTATATATAATATATAATATTATATACCCTAGCCGTATCGCCGCACCCAAAATTTTTGAAATTTTCCGTATCCCGCACCCGTGTCCGCACCCGCACCCGCACCCGTGTGACATAGCATGTGATATGGGGGTATGACTCTGATGATTGGAAGCCAGATATGAATTGTCTATGGGCAGCAGTTGCAGTAGTATTTTTCCCAATAGAAAGTTTTCACGTCATGGGTATGGAAACCTTCAGCCCCAGGCTTGACTAGAAAAGGGGTCAAGTTTTTACCATTTTCCACTATGAATTGAAAGTAGCGTGCATATCAAAGCAGGATATCCTTAACCCTTTTGTAGGTCTTTTCCGACCTTTTATGGCCTCCTATGAGTGGGTTGTAGTGGAATTATCAGTGTAGTGTGATGCAACCTTTCTTTAGTATCTAGTCAGTTATGATGCTTTAACTGCATATCGCAAATGGTCATACTGTTGCTCTTGAATTCTTGTAGCTTATGTATCGCACATCATAAAACATCGCAATGCATATGTGATGCATCTTGATACATAAATAGTAAAATATTGAAATTCTAAAGATTTAAGAAGTTAACCTTTATGTTCATACTTCAAAAAAGTTCTGAAAATGTATGAGCTACTACCAATTGACATATCTATAAATCTTCTACTTTTATTTGGCTCAATCATTTGAAAATCTGTTGACTTTTATCTTCAGGGTCCAGGAAATGTTTTCAAAAAAATAGTTTTCTTTCAAGGGCATCTTTCACCATATTTAGAGAAATGTAGACATTTGTTTGTTCATTATTTAGATTGCCATTTCAACATGCAACTACACAGACATAAGTAATACATTAATTCTCATGTTGTTTAATTTTTCTGAATTTTAGTTTTCCTTTTCTGTTTATTCAACAATGAGTTTTAAAAGCTTACGATATCTAAATTGGCCTTGAAGGATACATGATGGAATTTACTGTCTTACATCTTTGGAAGCTAATTATCTATCACAAGGCTCTATATAATTATTTAGTGTTTTCTCAATCTAGAAAACCTTTTATTGAGGTAATATTTGGTGCACTTCTGGAATAGTTTACACTTTACAGATTTCTTTCATTACATAAACATGTAATGTGGGAGACTCCTAATTTTTAACTTGATAAATTTATGACCTCAAAAACTGTTGTCTTTTCAGCTTGATGACAGAACTCTAAAAGATTAACGCTTCCAAAGCTCCATGCAAGAAACATCCATGCATTTTCATGGCATGGACAATTTGTTGTTCAATGTATCCATGTCATCAAAATTACAAGCCAGCAGGGTCTGATGACTATCTTCCCCTTATATTATTATCAAGGGAAGATATTGTGGGTAATAAGCATTGTTGATCATCGGAGAAGGTTCTGTCTTCTAAACATGATATGGCTCTTTTGGAGTTATCTGCTAGTACAAGATCAAGCTCTATGACATCACAAAATCCATGTAACCACCTAGTGCAGGAAAAGGCTTGTCTTCTGATAATATTGTTGATTTGCAAAAAATCGTACCTGACTCTTGTTCAATCTCCTGTTGAAGCGGAATAATTGTTTTTTCACACAAGACAGTCGCCTCTTTATCTTCAACTTGTGAATGTAATAGTTCCTTAATGTGTTTGAAACAACTTGGTATGGCATGAAGGTTTCCTGCACACTTCAATAACATATGAAGGATTTTGGTTTGCATGCTTCTGCTTGACTCTGCTCCTCCCTTACACCTTGAATTTTTTACTTGGTTGTATTGTCAAGTTATATCGCAGCTTGCATAGCTGGTAATATTTATGATTATTTCGAGTGATGAAGCCAAAAGTATGGTAATGTATTAAAAACCTACGTAGTTGATAGTGTGCTATAGTATATTTGTTTGTATTTAACTTTAGGCCCTGGAAAACACAATTTGTGGCACCAAGGGTGATAAAGCGGACTGCTATAGTGGTCTGCTTAAACGTTATTAATATACATACCCATATGGATATGGTGGACCCATATGAATTTAAACAATTTTAAGGTAAAACCTTAATACTCACCCTATTTTTTTTATAGAAACATCGAACTCTTTCTC
Source organism: Brasenia schreberi (assembly GCA_036023115.1). NCBI lineage: Eukaryota > Viridiplantae > Streptophyta > Magnoliopsida > Nymphaeales > Cabombaceae > Brasenia > Brasenia schreberi. Next base: position 6,180,091 of record JAYKKT010000085.1, on the reverse strand, counting down.
TCTTCCCCCCTGTGTGTGTGTAAACATGAAAATTTTCACTTCTAGTTTTGAGCCGAAAATGAACCTTTTCGTATTTACGTTGTTTCTAAGGGTGTGCAAGCTAGCTTGCTCAAGCTAGCGAAGATTTTTAAATATCTGACTTTTTGAGGCAATTGTGGGAAAGCGGGATCTTTTCGTCTAAACTTTCTTAAACCGATGCTCAAGGGTCAGTTTAAACGCTTAAAGACTTTGATAAAATAATTTGGACTCTTGAAAAGAGACAAGTGTTATTAAAACTCGAGTTATGCCTATGTTTGCAAGTTTTTATATATGGGGGTTGTATGATTTCAAGTCTTTGAGTTTTAACTATTTAGGTCGGATATGTGTGTGCACAAGTGACCTAATTTCAACGTGTTTGAGTGTAGATTCGGGGCTTTTTTGAAAGCGCATGAATGCAAGGATGCACAAATATTTTTCGGGTTTTGAGACGATGATGTGAGCTAGGCTCGAATTGAAAGCAACTCATACAACTTAATGTAAATACCCGAAATATAAAGCAACTCACACGACTTGAATGTAAATTGCAAAATTTGAAATATACTTATATCTTAAGAGCGAAAATGCTCAATTGTGAATGAGTGTGCGTCGTGTATTAATGGAAAAGACAACTCACACGACTTGAATTGAACTTGCCGAATTTGAAATATAAGTATATAGTAAGAGCGGAAAGGCTCAATTGTGAGTGAGTGCTTTTGGTGTGTAAATGTAAATGACAACTCACACAACTTAAATTAAACTCACCCGGAATGTAAGTGCGTACACGACTTAAATGTAAAGTTACACAAGGGGAAATGCAACTCGACTTAATGTAAAACTCACACAGCCTGAAAGTATATAAGTATGTTATATCCTATGAGCAACAAAGGCTCAAAATGTGCGTGAGAGTGTAGAGCAGAGGCTTGAGTGCTTTTGTGTGCAAGTGTGAAATTTAAATGATAAACTCACACGACTTGAATGTAACAACCCGAATTGAATTGCAACTCCACAGCTTTCACTAAAGTAAATACCCAAAGGGAAATATATACTTTAGCTTAAGAGCGGAAAGGCTCAATGTGTATGCAATCGTGTGCAATTAAGAGCGGAAAGGCTCAAGTGCACGTGGGTGTTCCTTGTGTATCAAGCACGAATATTACATTTCGGGGGGAGACTGCACTCTATTATTACAACCCCGTATCGAATTGAATTGAATTTCAAATGAGTAAGGTAAAAAACCGAATTTAAACACTTACAAGTGATCGGCTTCTCCTCTCAACTTGCTCGGGTCCGTCCACCTTGACAGCCAATAGATAGGTCTCCCTAGGTGGGTTTAGACGTGAGTTTATGTTTGGGTTTGTTTGGGGGCAGCCAAGGGCTTAGGCTTACTTGGGGCTAGGCCGTGGGGTCTTAGGAGAGTTAGGTAGGATGTGGGTTAGCTAAGTGGGTCATGGCTGAGGTGGGTTGGGGTCCTAGGTGAGTCACGACAAAGGGGTGGCTGGGTGCTAGTCGGCACTAAGGAGATGGGTGTGGCTAAGATGGGAGGCAAGTGCTGGTTCGTGTGATGCACGGGACAGGCAGCAGTGAGGTGGGTTGGCAGGTGGGGCGTTGGTGTGTAAGCGCGCAAGGCGCGGTGCGGGGGGTTTGCAGCAAGGTGGATGTGGCAGTGGCAGGGTGTTGGGAATTAGGCGCAGCACAAGGTGCAGGCCGGGGATTTGTGTTGTGGGCAGCAAGAAGGCGCTGGCTAGGACAGGTTGTGGTACGGGCAGATGGGGTTGTGTTATGGTGTGCTACGAGGCTAGTATGGGACAGGACTGGTGCGGCAGTGGAGTGATGGGTGTATGATGGGTGACGAGGGGGTGTTGGCAGGGTGTTGGAACACACCATTATATCCAAAAAGAATGAAAAAAAAGAAGGAATTAGGCATGTCAAGCTAGAAATGCAAGTCCTTAATTGCTTATTTTCAAATAACATAAGAGTTCTTGAATGAATAGTGATCTGATCTAAAAAATGCAGACTTAAATACCAATATACGTTCCTTTCATATAAAAAACCATATTTTTTTTATAGGTAAGCGTGGGTTAGGCAGACTCATACCAGATATATACCAGGGTATTGAACTCCTAACACTCTGTAAGAGAGCCAAACTCCAAGATATTGACCTATGCTCCTTTCGGCAAGTCTGGTATTGAATACCTCACCTTTTGTAAGAGCCAGCCCTCTAACCATTGCAGTAAGTGAGTTATGCTCCTTTTGCGCAAGACATTGTTTTTAGTTTTTGTTACAGAGGGAGGCTGAAGCCTAACACCTACACACATGCACCACGAGGGGAATCAAACTCACCATTGCAGCTTGGGAGTTGAGAGTCCTACCTTTGAGCTAACATTGTGACGAGGATATCAAAGATAAACCCTACATGAATGGTAGTCATGCCCAAATTCAAGAGTCGGTTGAAGGACCCATGATCCGATCTAGGGCTAGAGCTCAACAATTCCAGATTTAGTTAATTTGTTTTGATATTTAAGTAGATCCATTAAAATTTGTATTGCGGTCTAAGGTTCCTCTTTTGAGCTTTGAAATGCACTGATTTCACCTTTATTCTATTGATTAAGTGGGAGGTGAATTGTTTATCATGATTATACTGCGGAGAGTAATATTTATTGTTGTCTATTTAATTTACTAAGTTGGGAGGCCTATTTCTTGCATAAATACTCATTTTTTCTGAATGAAAACTACTTTGGTTGGATTGTATCAAAGGAAGTTGCAAATTTCTTTTCTCCTATCTGGGCCTTTAAGGTTCAATGGTGAGTCCTGACTTTCTCTCTTTATCAACAACCGTTTTTGTAGCAAATTTGAAGCTGGTTAGTATTTTTTTCATTTCTTTCTTCTCATCAAATCCATTTCTTTAGGTATCTCTTTTCAAGGTGAAGCAAGCACAACATTTAGTGCTTTCATTGAGATCTCATCTCAAAAAGCGTCATTGTGCTTGCTAGTACATATTTTGATATCATTAGTGCCTTAAACAACAACAATGATAGCAGTATCAACTCAGATGCCTTTCCTTCTTGCTCCCGAGGAGTATTTTTCGTTTAGGCCATATTGTTTATTATAGAAATAAGGCTGGAAGAAAATATTGCTCAAATGAGTCAACTAATACAAATGATGATACAATTGAATACCAATGCACGTGTTCAATTGGTGAACTGTTCAACATCCATCTAGTTCCATCTTGCCCAATTTAGATGATGAAATAAAAGCAAAAGAAGCCCTACCACCGATACATAATAGGCGAGTAGTGTTAAGGGTAGCATGAAATTAATCAGAACCATGTACAAAACTTAACATTCTCACTTTCAAAGAATCAAGCACACTTATGAGTACTTAGAATGGGTCCAAAAGGTAGATAAGATTTATAAGTTTTATAGTTATTATGAAGAAAAAAAGGTTAAGTTTGTCGCGTTGGAATTTATAGAATATGCAAAATTATAGTGAGAGAGCACCAAAGACTAATGGCGAGATGGTAAAGGAGAGGTTAGAAGGTGAAGACTCATGAAAAGATTAATGAGCAAGAGATTTGTGTCAGAGTATTATAGGCAAAAGCTTTATTTACGCCTACAAAATCTAAGACGGGGAGGAATGTTCGTAGAAGATTATATTAAAGACTTCACAGTGCTCAGATTGAGGTGTGAACTACAGGAGCCTAAACAATAATCCATAGCCTGATTCAGGCAATGGTCTAAATCGAGACATAGCTAATATGGTGAAGCTCCAGTTCTTTGTGAGTTTGGAAGATGTGTTTAAGCTCGTAGTGAAGATTGAACGACAAATTAAGAAAGGTACAAATAGAAACCACACATACTTCACAAAGGAAGGAACATCATATAGATGTGTGTAAACACCCCAAAATGGGATTTATTTTCAAAACAAAACACCCGGTTATTTTCGAACAAATTTTGAATTTTCAAAAACCCAGGAATTTTTAATGATTTACTGCTTTTTCAAAAGTTTTCAAAATAAAAGTTCCAAACCAGGGCCAAAACCCAACGTTGTGAAGCAGCCCGAAGAATAGGATCAAGAAGCCAGCTTAGAGTCAAAACGAAGAAAATCCCAAGTCCGTTCGGAGAAAAGCCCGACAAAAGGCCAAAATCGTAATTTGGGTCAAAAAGCAAAAGCAGCTCTAGAGTACATAAAGAGGCCAAGAACCTGATGAAGTAGACAGAAGTCCAAGACATGGCCCGTCGAAATGAAGAACGGAGTTCGTGGGGAAATATGAGATCGATAGCACCAGAAACCGGCCAAAAATGAAAAAGGCATACCAAAACAAACGCTAAAATGTCCTGAAAAGCAGAACATCAGTCGGAAAAAGAACTTGGAAAAAACCCAGGCCCAAATGGGGTCACCGAGGAACCGGAGCCCGCTCAAAACTGATTGTGAAAAGCGTTAGAAAAGACTCAAAGAAAGGAGCATAAAATTTTGGATTGGATCTAGACCAAAATATCCATATCCAAACCCAAATAATATTTGAATCGGATCTGGATCCCAATATCCAGATCTGAGATCCAGATCCAAACCCAAATAATATTTGAATCGGATCTGGATCTCAAGATCCAAATTTGAGATCCAGATCCAAACCCAAATAATATTTGGATCGGATCTGGATCCCAAGATCCAGATCCAAGACCCACCCCTTGGCCTATAGTACTCCGATCAACTCCTAGGGGTAGTTGATGGTTTATATAACTTGAACTCCGGTCTGTGCAGCTGATGCCATCAACTACATCAGAGACTACTACCATGTAAAGAAAATTTGGGTTGGCGATCCTTGGCTACCACAAGGTGCCTCATGGGATGGCTTGATCTGCAAGAGTGGCAGCTATGGAAACCAAACAATAGTTGCACTGTGAGACTTCATCCCCAAAACGAGTTTGATTTCTATATTGACACAGGACGGGGAGTCGGCTGACCAGAAATGGTTCTTTGGTGTCATGCTTGACTTCCACCAGAAGGCTATAGGCCTGGTAATGGTGCAAACTTTGGCTCATGTCACTAACAGGACCAAACGGAGGGCCTTTCAGTGAGCTAGGCTGATATAATGCACCTGTTGCAGCCGGCTGGCTCTCAGCCTGTGTCATACTGCCTGCTTTGGTCGTCTCCATTGATGCACCAAACATTTTATTGTTGCAGGGATCTTTCTAACAGTGGACTGAATGGAAACATCTCCGATTACTTTTCCAGCATGGGAAATCTAAAGACACTGTGAGTATATGCGATCACTGACAATCTCAATACCTTTTGTGATGAACCAATTGATAATAATTCGGATGATAACATTTAACAGAAGCATGGATAGTGCATTCAGTTCTGTTTACATTACTAATTTGAGTTGCATGAAATGCTGGTGCAATTTCTTCAGGAACTTATCAGGCAACAGTTTATGTGGATCGATCCCCAGCGGCTTGCAAGCAAAAGTTAATGGTGGCCTCAAACTAAGGTCTGGATGTGAATCTGAAACTTAAGATATCAGCATGTGCTTTACTCCTTTTTTATGCTGTCAGCTAAACTGCTCTGTTTCTTGTTCACCTTTTGGGGCGGTTGAAGCATTGACAGTAATCTGAATTGCTTAAATACCAGCAACCAAGAAGGAATCAAACTTATTAGAAACGAGTTCAAAATAATGGTCTCCGTATTGTCGTCGCTGTTTGCACTTGCCGTTCTAGCATTGATGGTGATGGTGATCATTCTGTTGAAGAACAGAAAACAAGGTTAGCTCCTTAACGCTGAGCTCCTGTGTGTGGGTGTATGCGTATGTGTGAATGTGTAGGGGTAAGCATTATTCGGTGCTAACAGAATTAACCAAATTCCCAAGTTTTCAATTTGGTTCAGTTATAATAAAAACCAGTTTGATGTATAAAATATATATCTTGATACGCCGCACTCCTTTTACTATTCACGTAATCTTTTTACTGTTATTCTAATTTTGCTACTGTTAAAATTTTGAAAATTACTATGATTCTCCTGGAATTTCTGAACTCTTCTTTGTCTGCGGGTTTTTTTATGACCCATTACTCGAAACTCAATCCAACGCATGATATTGAACTATGCATGGTTTCATAGTACTTTTAATTTGATTGAAAGAGAAACTCTTCTTTCTATGTAGATTTTTACTTTACCATTCATCCTCTCGTACTATTTCTCCGGTGACTCGCTACTTGAAACTTGATCAAACGCAGGCATGATATTGAACCATCCACCGTATTATAGCGCTTGTAATTTGACCGAAAAAGAAAAGAAAAGAAGAGAAAAGGAAAGGAAAGGAGACCGATTTGATATATTTTTATCGTTTATTTGATGTATTGATTTTATTTTGGGCTCGAATAAAAAAATGTGTCTACTTTTCAGCTCGAGATGTAGTGCAGATACGTCTCCTTCAGGAAAAAGATGTACTTTGCTACCGGTCTCCATTGGTAGGATGTGGTTCAACCGCATCTCTCTAAGAAATGCGACTGAAATGCAGGGTTTTCTATTTGACAGATGCTGTTTTGTTTGGTGTGATGTTTATAAAAATAATACTCTTATGTTTTTCTATTTTCTTCTTTCTTTTGTTATTCATTCGTATTTTTATTCTTTTTCTTTTTTCTTTTTGTCCAACAGTATACACAAGGTAATGACAGCTAAAAACGAATGAAACACTGACCAGACGAAAGAGAGACCCTCGCTTCAATTGGATGGGAGAGGAGAGAGGAAATAACAAGGGACAATTTCATTATTTTAATAAAAGAAGTGTGAATATAAAAAGTGTGTGCAAATAGTAATCATATATATATATATATATATATATAGCTCATATGGTCTTTAAAAAAATGAACAACTCTTGATGACTTATGCGGTTGAGAATTAAATCCCCATTGTTCCTTTTCAGCTGAATTTGGCGAAGCTACGTGGGGAGAATTTGTAACATAGGCCTATCTGCTGTTCTTATTTAGCTCTGCGGATTGAAGTAATCTGTGATTCCGTCGACTTTGGTGTGCCTTCCACCGTAATACTTTGTGTCATGGTCCTAAGTAAACAAGCAAGTTATCTGGCGTAACCGTTTTTAATTTTAGTTGACTGCTTTCTACATGCACGTGAAGTGTACTTGTGACAGCTACATCCCTGGAAAAGGAGCATGCACCTCGTATGCATAACTTCACTATTTCTCTATTCCTCCTATTTGACAAACTTTACATCCTTGTATGGAAACTCCGTAGGACGAAAATCTTCTCTGGGTGAACGGAAAAGTGGCAGCTTCACTTATGATGAAATTATTGGAATCACCAATAATTTCGAAAGGTTAATTGGTAAAGGAGGATCTGGACATGTATACCACGGCTGCCTGAAAAGCACGGAAGCGCATGCTTCAGATAAGGATGGGCGTGAAGTTGCAGTCAAGGTAATGGGAGGATCTCTTTCACAAGGGATCAAGGAGTTCACTGCGGAGGTTAGCATGCATATAGAGCATGATTTTGAATATGCTTTAATGAATGAAAGTTCACCAAGGGGGGGAGAGAAGGGGTTCACGTGAAATAGCTTGGGAGGAGAGAGAGTGAGAGAGTGGGTCTTAGCCATGTGGGCTCGGTCAAGTGGGAGTGGACTCAAGCCATGTGAGTCTAACCTGACCAAGGGGCTGCATACGGGGGACTTGGACCAAGAAGAGGCTGCAACCGGCGAGACTCGAGGTCGGCTCGGTGTGGATGCACGCGGTGGACCCGACTCCAAGAGGTAGGTCCCCTAAAACCTCACCCTAACCTAGCCTAGGCTCGACCTTGACCTAACCTACCTAACCCAAATCTAGCCACTCAACCCAGTCCAATCACACCCGGGCCTGCACCTCGTGCAACACCCCTGCTGCCCCCTGCTACACCCGCCAGCACACCCTCTACCTCACTCCTAGCCTAACCCCCACCTGCGCACCCCATAGCCATCACCACCTGCCGCATCACCCAGCTACACCTCCACCGCTCCCCATCGCCTGGGCCTGCACCTTGTGCAACGCCTTTGTCTCGTGCACCCAGCGCACCTGCGCCCTGCCACTCCGCACATCCCACTAGCCCCCGGCGTACCTGCGCCCTGCCACTCTGCACCACCATCGGCACACCCTGTTGTGCTACACCCATCATCTTCATCCCCGCACTCTATCACCAATCTTTGTCCCATACTCCCACCTGCGCACCCCATAGCCAGCACCACCCCCTCACCTCACCCGACCTGCATCGACAGTGCCCCCACCTCCATTACCTTGGCCTCTGCATGGTAGTGCCCAAGCCTACCATCACCCCTCATCCCACCTGTTGCAAACCCCACTCATGCCGCACACACACACACACCCCTAAGGCCTATTGGCCCCGCACCGCATTAACCCCGTCACCTTCAAACCAGTCGCCGCGCAGTACCCCGCTGTGTGCGCCTTGCGTAACCCCTTTTTCCACCGCACGCCTCAACCCCGCGCAAACACCCCCCCATGCGGCACCCTCATAGAATTAAATTCGGAATTCAAATTTCTCACCTGTGATGGCAAATGAGCATCGTCTACTCACCTCAGTCGTTTCTCCTCTGCGCAGAACGCTTTCGGTTCGCTGTTCTTCACGGTGAACTGTCTTTGTTCTTGATCTTTAATGCGGAAACCTGCTCTAGTTATCTTCACCAAGGCTCACTCAAGATCTCACTTAATGCTCGGTTGATGATTCACTCAAAGCAAGGAACGTTTACACACAATCAAGCTTACGACATCAAAGCACAGAACCTGTTTATTTCAAATGTAATCAGATTACAACTCACGCACGGTACAGAACACTCAAGAAGACTCTCCCTAACTGACTCACGGTTCTCGACTCTCAACTCTCTCTAACACTTCCTCCCTAGTTCTCTATAGGATATCCTAACTAGTTAACCCGGCTTCCTATTTATAGAGGCTGGCCAAGTAAGTGATCTAGTTAATGACCCGTGTAGGAACATTCTAGGGACTCTAGTTTAGCCTAGACTAGTTCTAACCCAAACCAATTACATGACTCGACCCACTTCACTAACATGACTCGAGTTTTATTCATACATGTACAATGGACTCAAGACCCACTCATCACCCCAACACGATGATGGCTCGGAGGAAAGGCTTTTGCTCGTTGATGTGCACGCGCCCGTCATGTGCACGGTGCATGTGTTTGGCGCTAGCATCAATCCTTGGCTCCGCTCGTCAATGCGTGCGCGCCCGATATGTGCGCGGCATGTGCGCATGGCACTAGCATCGCGTTTGTCACAACTCTCCCCCCGTAAAGTCTGGACTCGTCCCCGAGGCCTGATGATATGTGCGCAAGAGCTGCTCGTACTGCCATAACTGACCTGCAGGAACCCAACTATCGTCGTCTGGCCCGCGCCCTGTCCATCTCACAAGATATTGTGTCTGACGCCGCGGTCCTGCTCCACTAACCCTGTGCATCAATACCGCTGACACTGCCAGTATATCCTCTCGCAATAACGACGGTCAACCCTATCTAGATCCTCATGGTACGGCTTCAACTACGACACATGAAATGTCGAATGCAACTTCAACCTGTCTAGCAATTCAAGCTTGTAGGCAACCGATCCTACTCTCTGCACATTCTTGAATGGTCCATCATACTTTGGTTTTAACCCCATGTGGCTACCTTTGTATACCTGCTTACTAATGTACTTAGGAATCCACAGCCACACAAAATCTCCTACCTTATGCTCCACTACTCGTCTATGCCAGTCCGCATATTTCACCATGTGGGCTTGCACTCGTGCAAGGGCCATTTTCGCTTCTTCATACAATGCCTGTCTCTCTCGAACCTCTGGAAGAGCGGCGGGACAACTGCTCGTGCCATCCCCCTGTATGAGATCCAACGGTCCTAGTGGTTGCCAACCCATCACCAACTCAAATGGACTCATGCCTATAGCTGAATTCCGATGTGTGTTGTAACTATATTGCGCAATGTCCAGCAACGATACCCAATTCTTCTGACTGGCTTATATGTAGTCGCGGAGATACTCCTCCAACAAGGAATTCATTCTCTCCGTTTGACCGTCCATTTGTGGATGATGTGCTGACGACAAGAGAAGCTGAGTTCCCATCATCCTAAACACTTCACTCCAAAACCTACTCATAAAGCAAGCATCCCAGACAGATATAATCTCTTCCGGAACTCTGAAGTGTTTCACCACATTCCGCATAAAGAGTCATGCGGTGTGCTTAGCGCTGCACTCCCGAGGTGCTGCCATGAACACTCCATACTTTGAAAATCTGTCTACTACCACAAAGATAGTCTCAAAACCGTCCACTCTCGGTAGTCCTGAGATAAAATCCATAGAGACAGCTTTTCAAGGTCTATCCGGAATGGGAAGCAGCTGTAACAACCCCGCAGGCTGTCTGTGCTCCACCTTGTCCTACTGACACACAGGACAGTCTCAAACGTAGTCACTAACGTCCCGCACCATGCGAGGCCAGTAGTAGCCATATGCCAACAATGCGACTGTGCGCTCAACCCCTAGATGTCCAATGTGTGCGGCATCGTGTACCTCACGTTCATGGGCAGGATACCGTGTCTCAGCGTCCTTTAGTTTACGGCTCTCAAAGGCAATGGGATGTCCATCCTGGGACAACACTCCTCCTAGCGCTCTCTCGCTAGCGTCAGTGTGAACCACAAACGTCTTTAAGAAATCTGACAAATATAGAACGGGTGCCTCCGTGATAGCTGACTTTAGGCTCTCTAATGACTCTCCACACCTGGAAGTCCACTCCCACGAAGTGCCTTTCTTCAACAACTCAGTGAGTGGTGTAGGTATTCTCGAAAAGTTCCTCACAAACTTCCGATAGTAGTTAGCTAATCCCAGAAAACTACGTAGCTCGCTCACCGATTTCGGTACCTCTCAATCTCTAATAGCACTCACCTTCCTAGGGTCCCGGATCTCGCCACCACCAATGATATGGCCTAAGAACGTGATAGTTTCTCTGGCGAACTCACATTTCTCCCCCTTCACATATAAAGTGTTTTCTCTCAACCGCTGGAACACTTGGGAGAGATGTCTCACATGCTCCTTAAGGTCGTGACTGTAGATAACAATGTCGTCAAGATAGACGACCACGAACTCATCGACAAACCCGTGTAAAACCTCATTCATCAAACGGCAAAATGTTGTTGGTGTGTTGGTTAGCCCAAACGGCATCACCAAAAACTCGTACACCCCGTAGCGCATCACCATGGCCGTCTTGGCCTCATCCCCTGGAGCCACTCTAACCTGCCAATACCCTGATCTAAGGTCCAGTTTGGAGAACCACCTCGCTCCCCCTAACCAGTCAAACAGGTCTGCTACCAATGGAATCGGGTAACGATCTTTCACTGTCACTTTGTTTAAGGCCCGATAATCTACACACATATGGAGGGATCCGTCGGCCTTCTTCTAGAATAACACAGGTGAGCCAAATGGAGACTTAGATGGATGTACCATGCCTGCCTCAAGCAATTCACCCAATTGCCTGCGAAGCTCCTCGAGCTCCGGTGGACTCATGCGGTAGGCGACCCTACTAGGCACCTTCGCTCCGGGCTCCAACACAATAGCGTGGTCTGTCGCACGCCTCGATGGAAGTTGCTTCGGTAATTCTGATGGCATGACATCCGTGAATGCGTTCAACATGCGCTGTACTTCGGTGGGTATATCCTTCCCTCTCTCTGGCTGACTCTCCTCTTGGAGTACTGCCACCACCGTGGGGCAGCCTTTACACAAGCCATCCTTCAGCTGCATAGCTGATAGGTACAAGGCACCACAAGTAGACTCAACTGGTGCCTTGTCGGGGTCACACTACGGCACATACCCTGGCTATAGCAGGTCCACGCACACTAGACCTCCCACGTGAGGTGCTACCATCATGTGTGTTGTGCGAAAGAAATCACAACCCAACACCACCCTGAAGTCATCGATGGTGCTCACAATAAATGTCAAGGTTCCGGACCAACACCCAACTTGAATTCGGCAATCCTTAACATTCCGGACACTCAGCTAGCTTGAGTGTTCACCATTTTAAGACGCTTCTCCGAAGGCGTCAACTTTAACCCTAAAGCCCGTGCGGTGGTTGTGGAAATGATATAATGAGATGCCCCGGTATCGGCTAAAGCCCATAGCATCGCCTATGCACGCCTCTACGAACACAAGACTCCGATGTGGCTCGTCACGCACACATGTTGCGCCCAAGAGCTGGAAGGAAGCGGCCTGTGCACTTGTGCTAGCACCTACGCCGTCTGAATCGTCTTTAGCAAGTAGAGCTGTCAGTTTTGCCTTTTTAGGGCAAAATCTCATTAAGTGAGGACCCTGGCAAATGAAACATGTCCCTGATCCTTTTTCTTCCTTTTTCTGGCTACCCTTACCTTTTTTAGACTCACCCGAACCACCTTTAGTGTTTTCAGTTGACCCTTTCTTTTTCTTCCATTTCTTGTTTTTGCCTTTACCCGACTTCTCTTTTTCTTTCATTTTAGGAGTTTCGTTTCCTTTACTAGCTTTCAAATCCATGAAGCTCTCCACAGCCGTAATTGCCTCTAAAATGCTAGAGGGATTTCTCCTCTGAAGTTCGACTTGAGCCCAAGGTTGCAAACCTTGCTCAAAATAAAACATTTGATCGACTTCGCTTATATCTCACACATCCAATAGCAAAGAGCTGAATTTTTGAACATATTCATGCAAAGTGCCGATATGTTTGAGCTTGATAAGAAGCTCCGGTGTCCGATGATTGTAGTTTATCGGTGTAAATTGAGTTCTCAACTCATTTTGAAACTCATCCCAAGTCAAGGGAAGTGAGGCACCTCCATTGGCAGCCGTGACCTCTCTCGTCCGCCACCACACCTTCGCATCGTCTTTGAGAAACAACGTGGCCACCAACACCTTTTGGTGATCCGCCACTTGGGATACACCCATGTATCTCTCAACGTCCCATAGAAAGTTCTCTAGTGACTTTCGATCCTGAACACCCCCGAATGGCATCGGTTCTGGAACTCGAAGTTTCAAACATGCGGAGTTTGGAGATATGCGTGCCAGTTCACGCCCACTTACCGACCGAATCGGACTAAGGTCCTGTTGTCGACTTGTTCTTGGTTCAGCTGAGGGATCAATGGGCTGCTTCTACAATCTGGCTACTTGTACAGCGAGTTGTGCATGGCTTTGGCGCAACGAATCCTGTCCTTCCTGAAACTGCGTTTGTACCAACTGCATCTCTTCCAGTTTCAGTAAAATCCGAGCTAAGGCATCCTCAGCCCCTGGTTTTCCCAAAGTCCCAGCCTCTGCCGTGGTGTCCTTACGTCCCTTAGCCATTTTGGTAAGACTTTGGCTCAGTTACACACCTTAACAAAACCAGCAGACCTCACCCGCAGAGTTACTGCTGAAATTCACACTGAAAAAACAGGACAGCTGGATTTTCCCGCTGTTTACAACCGTGATACAGGACTCTATAAAATCCGATTATGCAAAATACAATAGCTACAACAAAATCTGTTATACAGGTAATATCTTTACCAAATTTCAGCTCAAACTAACAAGTCTAGACCCTTAGGAAACCGTCTGCAAGTCGGCCAAAATCCATCTGCGGCGAAACTAGCTCTGTTGCAGCAACTACGTTCCGACGGGAATAGTTAGCAGTTTCGACGTTGATTCTTCAATGACTGACTGTTATTTGATGCACGCACCTGGTACACTATGATATCACCTCACAACAGGTTCAGTTAGCCCCACAATTTGCAGAAATTCAATCAAGAATAGCAAAATGAAGTTCCATTGCTGTTCATTCAATCATCCGTTCACAGTGTTCTGTTTTAACTCTTTTTTCAGTGATTTACCAATTCAATCTGCTGTAATTGTATTAGGAACTGATCTAAAACAATTCTTAACACTCTAAAGTCAGATCCACTGAATTAAAACTGAACATAAGCATTCCTATTCTGAACCGAACATAATTTTCGTCTGAAATTCTGTTTTCCGTCAACTTGAGGAAGGCGTTACCTGTATTTGTCAGATCTGTTCCGATCAACTCCAATTGTTGATCGATCTCATCAGTACTGGATGAATTCTTGTCAGATCTGATCAGACGAACTCATTTGGCTTGAAATAAGTCGTCTGAACCTTGAGTTCAGAATTTCAAAACAGTTTCACCGGAAAACTGTTTTTCCGGCCAGTTCTTGCTCAAGAATGGCCTGATCTTCCTTCAGGTGTTCCGATTAGCTTCTGATCTAGTTTCCTCAACTAGATCCGAGTACGATTGACCTTCTTACACTCAGAATTCAATCGCCGCAGCTAATTCGAACCAGATCTGCACTCTTTTGCAGAAAACGGACAGAATTTTTCAGGCAAAATTTTTTTCTGTCACCTGATTCGTTTTTCCGGCGTAAATTCTTGTTTAATCTCATGAAACGTGCTTCGATTTGACCTTTGCAAGCTCTGATACCAAATTGTCACAGAATTAAATTCGGAATTCGAATTTCTCACCTGTGATGGCAAATGAGCATCGTCTACTCACCTCAGTCGTTTCTCCTCTGCGCAGAACGCTTCCGGTTCGCTGTTCTTCACGGTGAACTGTCTTTGTTCTTGATCTTTAATGCGGAAACCTGCTCTGGTTATCTTCACCAAGGTTCACTCAAGATCTCACTTAATGCTCGGTTGATGATTCACTCAAAGCAAGGAACGTTTACTCACAATCAAGCTTACGACATCAAAGCACAGAACCTGTTTATTTCAAACGTAATCAGATTACAACTCACGCACGGTACAGAACACTCAAGAAGACTCTCCCTAACTGACTCACGGTTCTCGACTCTCGACTCTCTCTAACACTTCCTCCCTAGTTCTCTACAGGATATCCTAACTAGTTAACCCGGCTTCCTATTTATAGAGTCTGGCCAAGTAAGTGATCTAGTTAATGACCCGTGTAGGAACATTCTAGGGACTCTAGTTTAGCCTAGACTAGTTCTAACCCAAACCAATTACATGACTCGACCCACTTCACTAACATGACTCGAGTTTTATTCATACATGTACAATGGACTCAAGACCCACTCATCACCCCAACACGATGATGGCTCGGAGGAAAGGCTTCCGCTCGTTGATGTGTGCGCGCCTGTCATGTGCACGGCGCATGTGTCTGGCACTAGCATCAATCCCCGACTCAGCTCGTCAATGCGTGCGCGCCCGATATATGCACGGCGTGTGTGCATGGCTCGTGCGCGTGGCGCGTACGCATGGCGCTAGCGTCGAGTTCGTCACACACCCGGCCAACCTCCCGCGTGACCCTACACCAGACCCCGTGCGACGTGCCTGCTGCGCACCGCGCGTCCCCAGGCCTGACCTACCTTCACCACACCACTCCATACCGAGCGACTAATCGCGCGCCTTGCACGATGCCTCTGTCGCGCGCCTGTTGCGCACCCCACACCGCTCCAACCACCCGACCTGCAGCGCACCCCCTGTCTGAACTAGCCGCCTCCGCCTACCCCACCTTCACTGCATCACCTACCATCTGCTTCACACCAACTCCCCTGCAACACGGCACCGCCTGCGCATCCCCATCACCCAGACCTACCTTCACCACACCAACACCCCCCTACACAACCCTTACCGATACCCCCTACCCCAACCAACCGCGGCGCCCTGCCGCACCCTCCACCCGACCAACACCCATGCACACTCGGCCAACCTGGGCCTTGCTGTGCCAAACCTAACTTAGCCACCCCACACCTCAGCCGAACTACACCCTGTTGGCCTCGCGCCAACCTTGCCAAACCAACATCTCCAACCTAACCTAGTTAAGACTAAGTCGACCGTGACCTTGGACGAACTCAGCCCCTACAAGGCCCAAACCGACTTGGCTGCGCCCAAGTGAACCCCAACTCAAGCCTCACTCCTCGACCCACCTGAGGGGACCTAGCTCGTGGCTACCAAAGGAGGACGAACCCGAGTTACTTAAGAGGAAAAACCGACTTGTAAGTGTCATTTACCTTCGGTTTTACATTACTCGTATAAATTTACATTCCATTCAATTCGATACGGGGTTGTAATAATGGAGCGTAGTCTCCTCCCGAAATGTAATATTTGTGCTTGATACACAAGCCACACACGTGCACTTGAGCCTTATCACTCTTAGTCATACACAAGGGACACCCACGTGCACTTGAGCCTTTCCGCTCTTTATTGCACACACATTGAGCCTTTCCGCTCTTAAGCTAAAGTATATACTTTAATTCGAGTATTTATTTTAAGTCGTGTGAGTTGCAATTCAATTCCAGGTGGGTTTAAATTCAAGTTGTGTGAGTTGTTATTTCAATTTCACACGAAAAACACATACAAGCACTCGAGCCTTTCCGCTCTCTACACGCACACACATTGAGCCTTTTTGCTCTTAGGATACAAAGTATTTATATACTTTCAAGTTGTGTGAGTTTTACTTTAAGTCAAGTTGCATTTCCCTTTGTGTAAATTTACATTCAAGTCGTGTGTGTACGCATTTACATTTCGGGTGGGCTTAATTTAAGTTATGTGAGTTATCATTTTCATTTACACACCAAGAGCACTCACTCACAATTGAGCCTTCCCGCTCTTAAGATATACTTATATTTCAATTTCGGCAAGTTCAATTCAAGTCGTGTGAGTTGTCATTTCCATTTATACACGAAGCACACTCACTCACAATTGAGCCTTTCCGCTCTTAAGATATACGTATATTTCAATTTCTGCAAATTTACATTCAAGTCGTGTGAGTTGTAATTCAATTTCGGGTGGGTTTTACATTCCAGTCGCGTGCGTTGCACTTTTAATTCGGGTATTTACATTTAAAGCAGTGTGAGTTGTACGTTAAATTTGAGCATACCTCACATCATTGTTTTCCAAAACCCCGAAGTGATTTCAAATATCCTTGCCTCTGCATGCTCCCAAAGCCTTCAAACCCCGCTCGAATCACATAGAATTAGGCCACATGCGCACACACATATCAAGCCTAAATAGTTAAAACTGCATAGACTTAGAATCGTGCAAATCCCCCGTAAAATAAAAAAAATTGCAAGTTAGGCATAACTCGAGTTTCTCAAACACTTGTCCTTTTTCAAAGTCCAAATTTGTTTTATCGAAGTTTTTAAGTGCTTAAACTGATCCTTGAGCATCGGTTCAAGAAGGTTTTAAGCGAAAAGATCTTGCTTTCTCATAATTACTAAAAGAAGTCAACATATTTCAAAAACCTTTGCTAGTTTGAGTAAGCTAGCTGGCACGCTCGCAGAAACGACGTAGGCAAGAGAAGGTTCATTTCCGGTCTCAAAAATTAGATGTGAAAATTTTCATGTTTACAGATTTGGCATGCCCGGTGGGACACGGGTTTTAAAAGTTTCGAAGAACAAACAAAAGCTTTGAATTTTTTTTCCAAGAAAGTGTTTTAACTTTTTACCTGTTTGCATTTGTATGATTTCGAAATTTGCTGAGTCATGTCTAGTTCAAGCTCTAACGAAGTGTCTAGCCGGGCCTCGTGCTCGTCAAGTTCATTTTCAAAAAGAATTTCAAAAAATCAATGCAAAAAAGAAGAGTTAGAAAACTTACGTAGGGAATTCAAAGCGAAAATTGACACAAGAATCGACGCTCTAAGCCAAGAGGCTGAAGCGACCGAATCTTGCTCATCTCATGGCGAGCTCGCCAAAGCTAAGAAAAGAACTGCTAAGTTCAGAAGGCCCAAGAAAACCTTTGCAATAGAGGGAGGCCAATATAACGATTCCTTCACATCGAAGGATCGAAAAGCCCTTCAACAACTCTTGAAGGGCCAAAATAAAGAAAAGAGATCATACGCCCTATCTGATTTCTTTCCTTTAGATTATGAAATAGATAGCGACGACGACATACCGAATTTTCATCGGTATGATGACACGGGGGATCCTAGATCTCACTTGCAACTCTTTTCTCGCAGAGCCCACAAGAAGAAAAAGGACTCTGTGAAGTGGATATATTGGTTCTCCCTTTCCCTCAAAGGAACTGCTTCAAAATGGCTTGCTTCCTACGATTTGAGTCAGTTCGCTACTTTTGATGAGTTAAAGAACAACTTTATACAAAGATTTTCACACAACGTAGAAGTAACGCCAACTTTAAACACTTTGAGGGATACCAAGCAAGCTTCGAACGAGGATGTGCACGCATTCATCGTTCGATAGAGGTCCCTACTGGGGCAAGTAAGAGAGCCGATTTCCGAACGATGCGCAGTAATGCTCATCCTCGACAATTTTAAAACTGAATTGAAAACTCTTCTTTCTTTGCACAAAATTTCAACTTTCCATAAGTTAATCAAGAAAGCTTCCCTCTTTGAAACAAATCTAAAAAAAGGAGTCTACGATAACTTATGGAAAGGAAATATTCTTCCAAAACCATGTTTTGAAAAACCCGAAACTTACGAGTTACCCGCAACGGACAAAGGGGGAAAACCCCAAAAGATTGCAAATGTCCGAGTGGAACCAAGCCCGACGGGCACTTCAAAAAAGTTTGAACCAAAAAATGAAAAAAATTACAAAAAACTTTTGAAAAAAGGGAGTATACCCCACTGGGGCAACTTGTCTCAGAGGTCCTAGACCTTCTTCTCGCCCAAGGGTTAATAACACTCCCCGAAATTCCTGAGGGGACACCTCCAAAAGGGAGATTTTTGAATCGCTTTTGAAAGTATCATCAGCTCAAAGGCCATGATACAAACCAATGCTTCTCCTTTTTAAATAAAATCGAGAACTTGATAGAGAAGGGCCAGCTCCAGGTCACGGAAGAACCTGAGCCTACCCAAGTTGTGCTCAAAGAACCCTTCCCCAATCACGCAAGTGGAAAGGGAAAAAAGGTATGTGTTTTCTCCACTTTCAAAAGTTTAGTGCATGGTCACGGAAGAACCTGAGCCTACCCAAGTTGTGCTCAAAGAACCCTTCCCCAATCACGCAAGTACCACTGGAAAGGGAAAAGAGGTATGTGTTTTCTCCACTTTCAAAAGTTTAGTGCATGCATCACATTTTGGTTTCACTGCTTGTCATACACCACTCTCTACTCTCATCATCTTCAAAAAAGCCAAGCAAGTAGTGATCCGGGGAGCGCTTAGAGTCCCGCCCCCGGCTAGAGCCATCTTAGAAATTCTGGGTGCTCCAAAGCACACAAATAGAGCCAACATAAGAGCGAGTCTTAGAGAAAGTGTGAGTGAGGTGACCACATCCGGAAGGATCTATCAACCCCCACATCTAGAAAAAAAATGCTAAAAAGGTGGTCAGTATCCCTGGCCGTTCAAGAGCATGCATTCCTAAGGCAATACAAATCATGGATAAGGGTAAAAATGTTTTAACCCCATATTATTTTGAAAATCATCTTTCCAAGATACCGATAAACATGTCCATCCTAGAGTTAATCCAAACTTCTTCTAGGCATAGACTAGTTTTAGAAAAAATCTTAGAAAGAGTCAAGGTTAATTCGACCATAACTCCCGAGTCCTTGTCTTTCCTAGTGGCACCCATCTGTGCAAAAACACCAATTGTGTTCTCGGAAGACGAAATAGAAAGACCATATGAAACCCACAACCAAGCGCTGCATATCGAGGTGGTATTGAATCACCATCCTCTCGACAAGTGCTTGGTTGATAGGAGAGGAGGTCTCAACATCCTTCCGCTCCACGTGGCATGTCAAATTGGAGTTACCCTGACTTCAGTAAACCCAAGTCCCATCGTTATCATTGGATACGATGGAAATGCATCTAGACCTTTGGGAGTTGTAGAGTTACCCATGGAAATAGGGGGCATAACCCACGCAGGGGTGTTCCATATCTTAGACATACACCCCCATTACAACCTACTGCTGGGAAGACCATGGATACATAGCCTTCGAGTTGTGCCATCCACCTTCCACAGATGTGTAAAAATCCCCTTTGAAAACCAGATTGTGGTAATTTTGGGTGAAAGCCACCCTCAATTAAAGGGAGTTCAAAACTTCCCCTGCCTATCAAGTCACAAAGCCTACAGGACCAACCCCGGGGAATCCTTGGACGAACCACATGAGTTCGTCCCCCAAGAGCCTAGGAAAGTCGTGTACATCAAGGGGCAGCCCAAAGTTGGCCCACCAAAAGTTATGACCATCCTATAGGTAAATCCAAACCCCCAATATTTCCAAATACCCTAAATAGAAAACCTTTTGAGCATAACATGGATGACAGCAAGTTTCAAGGTCATCCTTTATACAAAAAATTATCAAAAATTAAAAAACCTTGGAACATATTGTTAAACATGGGCTACATGCCTTTCCAGAGTTTAGGAAACAAAAACCAAGGATGTCTAGAACCCATATTGCCAAATCCAAACCAAAACCGGCATGGAATAGGCTACATTGTAAACATACCCCCGGAACCACCACTTACAACCACTTGGGTCAAGGGTGCCCTGAAACCTACCAAAACTGAGATCTATGATTTAGACCTCTTATTTAGAGACTGATTCATGGCGTTTTCTTTATAGGTATGATGGAAGACCCCTCCTTCAACAAAAAGCCAAAAAAATTACAAGATCTGAAAATCCAAAAACAATTGGAAAAACCCCAAAAACCAAAAACATTGGAAATTTGCGAAAAATCCAAAAAAACTGTAATTTGCATTTCTCCTAATGTCTTTTCTTTACAAAAAAACAAAAAAATTGAAAATTTTGAAAATACCAAAAACAAAATCCTGTACATACCAACTCCTGGTGAAAGTTACGAAAAAGCCAAGAAATTTTAAGAAAAAGTTGTCTTCATAAAAGGACCAAAGTCTTCAAAACTTGTGAAAATTTCAAAACCAAAACCAGGTATTTTTGAAAATCTGGCCTCAACTCAAACTTCCCTAAGATTCAAAAGTCTCGAGAATGATCGAAGTGCGGAGGGGGATCCCCTTTTCCCTGAGGAGGATCAAACCTCCGAGCTTCCCGAGTTTCAGAAAATCATCGACTTAGAAAAACCTTCAAATTCTGTAGGAGGGGATTTCATAGAAGTCGACCTAGGGAGTGAAGCAAAACCAAAACGTGTTAAGATAGGCACATGTCTGCATGAGCATGAAAAAGCATCATTCATTGCATTCCTAAAAGCCTACATAGATGTTTTTGCATGGATATACGAAGACATGTCGGGTCTAGACCCAAAAATCGTAGAGCATTGTCTTCCCCTAGATTCAGATTCAAAACCCATAAAACAAAAGCTTAGAAAGATCCATCCGAACGTACACTCTCAAGTGAAAGAGGGTTTAGAAGATCTTCTAAAAATTGGTTTTATAAAACCCATTGCGTATTCTGAATGGCTTTCAAACATTGTTGTAGCTCAAAAATCCAATGGAAAAATTCGAATTTGCATTGATTTCAGAAATCTAAACAAAGCCACTCCAAAGGATAACTTCTCTTTGCCAAACATTGATTTGATAGTCGATAGCATAGAAAATCATGAAATGTTTTCCTTTATGGACGGCTACTCAGGTTATAATCAGATCAAATTAGCCCCAAGAGATCAGGCTAAAACTGTTTTTACCACACCCTGGAGCACATACTGCTACACAGTCATGCCCTTTGGTTTGAAAAATACCGGCGCCACATACCAAAGAGCCATGACTACAATCTTTCACAATCAAATTCACGAGCTCTTAGAAGTGTATGTGGATGATCTCTTGGTAAAATAAAAAACCCGATGCACATACATCAAATCTTTGCAAAAAGTTTTTGAAAGATTGAGGCTTTACAAAGTGAAACTAAACCCTCAAAAGTGCATCTTCGGAGTAGAATCCGGTAAGCTTTTAGGTTTTATGGTAAGCCAAAGGGGCATTGAAGTCGACCCCTCTAAGTGTCGAGCCATCATAGACATGTCTCCACCCTCCAGTTTAACTCAAATCCGAAGCCTCCAAGGTCGCCTCCAATCGATTAGAAGGTTTATTTCAAACCTCGCAACAAAATGCGAACCTTTCAACAAGCTTTTGAGAAAAGGGGTGAAATTTGTATGAGATGAAGATTGCCAAAAAGCTTTTGAAAGATTAAAAGCGTATTTGGTTAACCCTCCGGTTTTAAAACCTCCAAAGCAAGGAAAACCATTTTTACTTTACATTTCTGTGCATATGAATGCATTGGGTGCTTTGTTAGCTCAATATGAGGATGACACCCATAAAGAGTATGTTATTTACTATATTTTGAAAACCCTATTGACTTATGAAAGAAACTATCAAGCCATGGAAAAAACGTGCTTGGCCTTGGTATGGGCCTGCCAGAAATTTAGACACTACTTCCTAGATCATGAGATCTGGATAGTGTCTAGGCTTGATCCAATCAAGCATTTGTTTGAAAAATCTATCCTCACGAGTAAGCTAGGTAAATGGCAGCTCCTCTTAATAGAGTATGACCTAAAATTCCATTATCACACCTCCATTAAGGGGCAAGCCCGAGCTGATTATGTGGTTGATTTCTCCTTAGAGGATTCATATACCATACTTGATGAAATGCCCGACGAGGGCATCTTTTTAAACCAATTTCAAAACCATATTTTAGCAAACTGTTTAAACGAAAATCAAGTGTGGAAAATGCACTTCGATGGGGCAAGAAACCAAAGAGGGGCAGGTGCGGGAGTCATCCTCCTATCCCCTGAAAAGAGAGAAATCCCATTGCTATTTGCCTAAATTTCGAATGTTCCAACAATACAGTCGAGTATGAAGCACTCATACAAGGCTTGCAAATTTCGAAAACTCTAAGGACATCATGCATTAAAGTCTTTGAAGACTCTTTACTTGTCATAAACCAAGTGTTGAAAATTTGGCAAGTCAAAAATGAAAAACTCCTTTCATACCACAAATTGGCCACCAAACTGGTCGATTCTTTCAAATCATGCACACTCACACACGTAGGAAGAGAGGACAATGGCATAGAATATGCCCTCTCATCCTTAGGCTCAGCCCTAAAGGTTGATCCCACTTTGGGAACCCGATCCTTAAAAATATGGCACTCACCCACTCTGTCCATTCACGATTTGGAGATTTACCAAAACGACCAAAATTCCACTGAAAAACCCTGGTTTCAAGACATTAAAGATTTCTTAGAAAACGGAGGATTTTCAGTATTCGCTTCATCTAAAGACAAAGCTTTCATTCGAAAGATTTCAACCCGCTACATAATTTTGGGAGAGATTCTTTATAAAAAGAGTTTTACTGGCATCTTATTGAGGTGTGTAGACCTTGAGGAGGCTAGGATTATAATGCATGAATTCCACAATGGAGAATGTAGAGGGCATGTAAATGCAAATATGATGGCAATGAAAATACTTAGAGCCGGTTACTTTTGTTCCACTCTAAAGCAAGATTGTCATGATCATGTTAGGAAATGCCACCCATGCCAAGTGCATGGACACGCCATTCATATCCCATCATCAACCTTTAATTCTATGGTCATCCCATGGCCATTCACCATGTGGGCGTTTGACATCGTAGAACCAATTTTTCCAAATGCATCAAACGGATATAGGTTCATCCTAGAAGCCACCGAGTATTTTTCTAAATGGGTTGAAGCTACATCCCTGACTAATGTCCAGGGGCAACATGGTGGCGTTCATTAAGAAGAATATCTTAGCTCGATTTGGAGTTCCAAGAGACCTAGTGTCTGATAATGGCACCCCCTTCAAGAATGAGAGGATGGTAAAGTTATGCAACACTTATGGTATAACTCATCACTTCTCATCGCCCTACTACCCTCAAGGCAACGGCCAAGTCGAAGCTACCAACAAGACTCTCATAAGTATTATTGAGAAAACCTTAGAGAAGGGTAGGACATGGCATGAGAAGTTGGATGAAGCCTTATGGGCTTATAGGACTTCCATTCGAACTCTCACAAATACCACGCCATTTGAGTTGGTCTATGGCACAAACGTCATTCTCTCCATTCATACCAAATTGTATTCATTCCATACATCACTTGCACTCGACCTCCCCCTAGAGACGTTTCAGTATGTTAGAATGGCTGAGCTTGATTTATTAGATGAAAGAAGAATCCTTGCTATGGATCATGTACATGCATACCGGCAAAGGATAGCCCGATATTATGAAAAGCATATGAAGCCTCGCCACTTCAAAGTGGGAGACCTTATAATGAAAATCATCCACCATCGTGGCCCACAGCCACTTGGAAAGTGGTGACCCAAGTGGGATGGTCCTTATGTTGTACGTGGAACCACCATGAACAATGCATACTGGTTAATCGATGTTGAAGGTAGGAATTTAGCAAACCCTATGAATGCCTAATATTTGAAAAAATACCATGTGTAGGGTCTAAGCTCAATCCTCTTGTAAAAATAATTTGAGATCTCCTTTGAAACTTCGTGAGTGAGGATCAAAGTGGATCGTGTGACCCTCAATGAGAGAATCGATGCTTGTGAAAAAGCAGAGTTTTCAAAAACAGATGGGTTACATTTCAAAAATCTTCATCTTACAAAGTCAGGCCTTGTTCAATATAGCAAAATACTTGCAAGTAGTACGATCTGGGATGAATCGAGTAGATCATTGGGATAAGTCCTTCCCCTCTTCTCTTCTCCTCCCCAAAAGAAAAATTTGGCAAAAAGCAAAAAGGAAAATCCCTATAAAAGTCGTTTTCCAAAGGAAAGCAGAATTGAAAAGAAAAATCATTCTTCTATAGAAAAGAGGGAAACAAAAAGAAAATCCTCACAAAGGGAAACCCTCTATGGAAAAGAAAAAATTATCAAAAAAGCTCAAAAGAGCAGTTTTCCGCATCTTTGCCTCAAACCACGGGACGCTTCAAAAGGGACCGTGGTAACTCTTTCCCCATTCCTACGATTTATCTCAAGTGAAGAAATATTCATTTCAAGGAATCCTAAAGTAAAAATAGGATATGCTTACTTGAATCTCATTTTGTTTGAGAATTAGACGTTGTTGGGTAAGGCGTAGAAATTTTGAAATACTCTTGATTTCCTTATAAAAACCTCCGTTAGACTAGCAAGTGTTAAGACTCAAGTAAAGGGAAACACGAGAAGCTGAAAATCCTTAGGATTGAAGCTAAAAAGATTTTTCCTCTCTCAAAAGCGAATTGAGAAAAACCCTGAACATTGAGCAGCATAAGACCAGCTCACTTAGGTGCAACCAGTCTTCATAAAGCCTCTCGAGCTCGGTCATGGCATGGTCCAAGTTCCTAGAAAACCATTGTCTAGCATATCATCCATATCATCCACTTGCGCATGTACATGGGCATCATAAACATGATCCCAAATCAGCACTAAAACTACATTAGGAAGAGTCCCCTTGGGCGAGAATCTCCTCTTATTGTGCATAAGGAAAAAAAAAATTTAAAAATTGGGACGATCCATATTCTCGAGAACTAATCCAGGGAAAAAGCAAAAGCGGTGTTATCTTCTTTGCCATTATCTAAATTTGGATAATGCCAAAGAGGGGCATCTGTAAACACCCCAAAATGGGATTTATTTTCAAAACAAAACACCTTGTTATTTTTGAACAAATTTTGAATTTTCAAAAACCCAGGAATTTTTAATGATTTACTGCTTTTTCAAAAGTTTTCAAAATAAAAGTTCCAAACTAGGGCCAAAACCCAAATTTTGTGAAGCAGCCCGAAGAACAGGATCAAGAAGCCAGCTTAGAGTCAAAATAGAGAAAATCCCAAGCCCATTCGGAGAAAAGCCCCACAAAAGGCCAAAATCGTAATTTGGGTCAAAAAGCAAAAGCAGCTCCAAAGTGCATAAAGAGGCCAAGAACCTGATGAAGTCGACAGAAGTCCAAGACACGGCCCGTCAAAATGAAGAACGGAGTTCGTGGAGAAATCTGAGATCGATAGCACCAGAAACCAGCCAAAAATAGAAAAAGGCGGACCAAAACAAACACTAAAATGTCCTGAAAAGCAGAACATCAGTCGAAAAAAGGACTTGGGAAAAACCCAGACCGAAATGGGGTCACCGAGGAACTGGAGCCCGCTCAAAACCGATTGTGAAAAGCGCCAGAAAGGACTCAAAGAAAAGAGCAGAAAATTTTGGATTGGATCTGAACCAAAATATCAAGATCCAAACCCAAATAATATTTGAATTGGATCTGGATCCCAATATCCAAATTCGAGATCCAGATCTAAACCCAAATAATATTTGAATCGGATCTGAATCTCAAGATCCAAATCTGAGATTCAAATCCAAACCCAAATAATATTTGGATCGGATCTAGATCCCAAGATCCAGATCCAAGACCCACCCCTTGGGGGGGGGGGAAGCGATTCACGTGAAATAGCTTGGGAGGAGAGAGAGTAAGAGAGTGGGTCTTAGCCATGTGGGCTCGGTTAAGTGGAAGTGGACTCAGCCATGTGAGTCTAACCTAACCAAGGGGTTGCATACGAGGGACTTGGGCCAAGAAGAGGCTGCAACCGGCGAGGCTCGAGGTCGGCTCGGTGTGGATGCACGCAGTGGACCCAGCTCCAAGAGGTAGGTCCCCTAAAACCTCACCTTAACCTAGCCTAGGCTCGACCTTGACCTAACCTACCTAACCCAAATCTAGCCACTCAACCCGGCCCAATCACACCCGGGCCTGCACCTCGTGCAGCACCCCTGCTACACCCGCCAGCACACCCTCTACCTCACTCCTAGCCTAACCCCCACCTGTGCACCCCATAACCATCACCACCTGTCGCATCACCCGGCTACACCTCCACCGCTCCCCATCGCCTGGGCCTGCACCCTGTGCAGCGCCTTTGTCTCGTGCACCAGCATACCCCCAACGCACCTGCACCCTGCCACTCCGCACATCCCACTAGCCCCCGGCGCACCTGCGCCCTGCCACTCTACACCACCATCGGCACACCCTGTTGTGCCATACCCATCATCTTCATCCCCACACCCTGTCACCAATCTCTGTCCCACACTCCCACCTGCGCACCCCATAACCAGCACCACCCCCTCACCTCACCCGGACTGCATCGACAATACCCCTGCCTCCATTACCTTGGCCTGCGCACAACAGTGCCCAAGCCTACCATCACCCCTCATCCCACCTACCGCAAACCCCACTCATGCCGCACACACACACACACACACCCCAAGGCCTATTGGCCCCGCACCGCATTAACCCCGTCACCTTCAAACCAACCCTCCGACCTTGCGTAACACCTTTTTCCACAACGCACCTCAACCCCGCGCAAACACCCCCCCACGCGGCACCCTGCCGCACACCCAGCCAACCTCCCGCCCGTCCCCAAGCCTGACCTACCTTCACCACACCGCTCCCTACTGAGCGACTAACCGCGTGCCTTGCGTGATGCCACTACCGTGCGCCTGCTGCGCACCCCACACCGCTCCAACCACCCGGCCTACTGCGCACTACCACGCAACGCACCCCCTGTCCGAACTAGCCGCCTCCGCCTACCCCACCTTCACTACATCACCTACCATCTGCCTCACACCAACTCCCTTGCAGGGACACCGCCTGCGCATCCCCATCGCCCTGACCTACCTTCACCACACCGGCACCCCCCTGCACAACCATTACCGATACCCCCTGCCCCAGCCAACCGCGGCGCCCTGCCGCACCCTCCACCCGACCAACACCCACGCATACTCGGCCAACCTAGGCCTTGCCATGCCAAACCTAACTTAACCACCCCACACCTTAGCCGAACTACACCCTGTTGGCCTCGCGCCAACCTTGCCAAAACAACATCTCCAACCTAACCTAGTTAAGACTTAGCTGACGTTGACCTTGGCCGAACTCAGCCCCTATAAGGCCCAAACCGACTTGGTTGCGTCCAAGTGAACCCCAACTCAAGCCTCACTCCTCGACCCACCTGAGAGGACCTAGCTCGTGGCTGCCAAAGGAGGACGAACCAGAGCTACTTAAGAGGCAAAACCGACTTGTAAGTATCATTTACCTTCAGTTTTACATTACTTGTATAAATTTACATTCCATTCAATTTGATACGGGGTTGTAATAATAGAGCGTAGTCTCCTCCCGAAATGTAATATTTGTGCTTGATACACAAGCCACACACGTGCACTTGAGCCTTATCGCTCTTAGTCGTACACAAGGGACACCCACGTGCACTTGAGCATTTCCGCTCTTTATTGCACACACATTGAGCCTTTCCGCTCTTAAGCTAAAGTATATACTTTAATTCGAGTATTTACTTTAAGTCGTGTGAGTTGCAATTCAATTTCGGGTGGGTTTAAATTCAAGTTGTGTGAGTTGTTATTTCAATTTTACACGAGAAACACATACAAGCACTCGAGCCTTTCCGCTCTCTACACTCACACACATTGAGCCTTTTCGCTCTTAGGATACAAAGTATTTATATACTTTCAAGTTGTGTGAGTTTTACTTTAAGTCGAGTTGCATTTCCCTTTGTGTAAATTTACATTCAAGCCGTGTGTGTACGCATTTACATTTCGGGTGAGCTTAATTTAAGTTGTAAGTTGTCATTTTCATTTACACACCAAGAGCACTCACTCACAATTGAGCCTTCTCGCTCTTAAGATATACTTATATTTCAATTTCGGCAAGTTCAATTCAAGTCGTGTGAGTTGTCATTTCCATTTATACACGAAGCACACTCACTCACAATTGAGCCTTTCCGCTCTTAAGATATACGTATATTTCAATTTTTGCAAATTTACATTCAAGTTGTGTGAGTTGCAATTCAATTTCGGGTGGGTTTTACATTCCAGTCGCGTGCGTTGCACTTTCAATTCAGGTATTTACATTTAAAGCAGTGTGAGTTGTACGTTAAATTTGAGCATACCTCGCATCATTGTTTTCCAAAACCCTGAAGCGATTTCAAATATCCTTGCATCCGCGTGCTCCCAAAGCCTTCAAACCCCGCTTGAATCACATAGAATTAGGCCACATGTGCACACACATATCAGGCCTAAATAGCTAAAACCGCAGACTTAGAATAGTGGAAATCTCCCGTAAAATAAAAAAAAATTGCAAGTTAGGCATAACTTGAGTTTCTCAAACACTTGTCCTTTTTCAAAGTCCAAATTTGTTTTATCGAAGTTTTTATGCGCTTAAACTGACCATTCAGCATCAGTTCAAGAAGGTTTTAAGCGAAAAGATCCCGCTTTCTCACAATTGCCAAAAAAAGTCAGCATATTTCAAAAACCTTCACTAGTTTGAGTAAGCTAGCTGGCACGCTCGCAGAAACGACGTAGGCAAGAGAAGGTTCATTTCCGTCCTCAAAAACCAAAAGTGAAAATTTTCATGTTTACAATATGTAAATTTTACTCCAAAACTATGTAGAGACTTTAAATAAACTTTTCAACCTACTTCGTTTATGCGCGATTGTGCCAGCTAATTTCCAAAACTAACAAAGTTTGTAAATTTGACTTTGTGGGGCGATTGCGGCTAATCGAGATCTTTTTAACTTAGGCCTTCTTGAACTGATGCTCAAGGGTCAGCCTAGGCACTTTGAGGATACATTTGTGTAGGTGTGATTTTAAATTCACTTTAAGAAAAATCAGAGAGACTTGATCAAATTTGTGCACTAGGTGTTTAGAAGACAAATTTTGTCAAGTTTTCAAAAATAGAAATTGGTTCTGTTTTCAGACCTTGCTTTCTGATTTACTTTCAATGACTTTAGAATCTTCAAAAATCATGAAAAATTTACATGAATAGGCACAAACATGGAGATTTTGAAACTATTTTTATTTTATTTTTGGGTGCTGTGATTATTCAGAATTAAATCTGGGAAGTGTCTCTGTTAAGACAATCGAAACTGTTCTGTCACAAAAATACAAAGACTCAAAGAAAGGTTTGTATCTCGGCGCACAAAGCTCCGATTTTTATGAATTTGGTCTTATTAAAAAGCTATGAATGTCAGCTTTTCAATGAACCAAGATTCACTAAAATTGAATTATTACAGACAGAGTTATGAGATTATTACACAAGCTATATTGTAGTAAATACAGTTTCGACAAAGTTGATTCAAGATTTCCCCGATCTTACACACTTTTAATTATGTGATTACACGACAATAAAATTCTTAAAAATTTTATCCTATGTGGGATTGTGTGTGTAGATGAAGTATTACAAGTTTCAAATCAATCGAAGCAGAAATGAGGAAATGAAAAATAAAACATCAGACATATGCAGAAATGCTGAAAACAATTTTTCTTTGTTTATAACATACGTTATAAATTCTTTCGAAATTAAATGGCATAATCACAACAAACTTAAAATAAATTGTTGAAGGGAAATGAAGGTAAATAAATGTATTAGCTTAAGCATAGAGGAGGTTAGGAGTTATAGGAGTTTATAGAATACAGAGAGGTTGAATCAAGAAAGCAAAAACAACTAATTATTGATTAGATGAAACACGAAGTTGCACCAACCTATTAATGTAGTGGCCTACTTAAATCCAATATTTAGGTATTTAACTATATATAGGAGTATAATTGATTATATACACACGTTAGTCCTTGATGAGGATAGGGTAGGTGCTATCCATCGAAAGATGGAGATATATAATAATTTTCTTCAACTATTGAGCTTGGAGATATATGATAACTCTCTTCACGTATTGAGCTTGTATGTAGCTATCTAGAATGATACCAATATACAAAAACAACTAAGCCTTTTTCGTACTAGATAGGGTCGGCTACATGGATTATTTGTTTTCATACTACTCAAGTCATGTGCTTTGTTAATAATTAACACAAGCTAGGTCACTCTTTATTCTTTCTTTCTAACACTTTTATGGTCTTCCTCTCCACCTTTACCATGTCAACTACGAATAATATACACCAAGTTACTTAATCTTGAATACACCAAGTTGAATATCCTTTGTTAATTGATCAACAACCATGGTAAATATATATAAACTAAAGGTTAATCTTTGATTTAATCCAATATTAACTTCAAAAAACACTAATCATTACTTCATAAGTCGCATGTATGTGAACCATCATACATCTCTTACATGATTGATGTTCATTAATGTGATAACTCTATTTTTCAAAGTCCACAAAAAGTTATTTCTAAATAAATAAATACTATGCAAAAGGTTCTTTGTTCTTGCTTTAAAATATTTCATAAGACATTTTAATAGGTGAATAGCATCAATAACAAATCCCCCTGGCCTGAATCAAGATTGATTTTATGTTGGAGTCGATGTTTGTCTCAAACTTTGTTCAATAATTCTTTCTCGTTATTTTATTTTATGATTAATCAACTTCGTACCTCAAAAGTTTGCATAAATCTTAATGCCTCCTTTGTTCTTTTATAGCAATATAATTATACTCTTTCTCCATTGCTCAAACATCTTTTGGTTTCTCATGTTTTATTACATAATGTAATAAGTAATAAGTCAAGTGAGACCCATCTCTGGTCCTACAGATTTACCAACATTCATCAGTTTAAGAGCCTTTTTTTGTCTTCATTCTCTTGAATATATCAATAAAAATTATGGTTTGTACTCTTCTAAGTTGGTAAGCTCTATCCTATAAATATCTTTTCACCTTCTTCTGAGTTGAGCTTTACATAAATCCTCTCAAGTTTTGGCTTTCGCTTCACTGATGTCTTTTTCGCCTCTATCTCTACTTTTTTATAAGTTTCTCAAGTTTTATTGGTGTTGTTGGTATAATGCAATTTGTAACTTACCCTCTTTGCCTTACTATTATCTTGCACCACCGAAGACTCACAAAAATCCCTCATCATGTTGCATGGTACATTGCATGGATTGAGTGAGAGAGAGAGAGAGAGAGATCAATTGGGTTAAACTCCAAGAAAAAAACCCTGATTTTGATTGAATTGAAAGTAGTTGTTAACTTGCTGTCTCTTGCTGCATACTAATTCCCACGGCATCTTACTGCCTATACTCCAACTTTTTCCTGCTTGTGCATTCTGCAATACTTTCTTCCTATGCCTAGTAAATACACCACTTGCAATTTGAAAGGACACCTGTGAATGTCAAATTATTGCATGCAAGCATCTATGAGTCTACATACAAAAAACAGTCAAAATGTTGGCTGCTCACAAGATTATACGCACCATGAAATTTTTGAACCGCTCTGTTTCAGACACATCTGAGCTGGAAAGTTGCTCCTCATATCGAGCGCGAGAATTGTACATCTCCATAGCCTTTTTATATGCAGAAGCAATGTTAGAAGGAAGTACACTAAGATCGTCCAAGGTAATTCCATCAAGATTCCCTTGTTCAACCTCCCACTGCTTGTACTCAGAAAGAGTGGAATTCATGTTCGCAAGTGGCACTGACAACTGGCGATGGAAAAGGCTACGAATGTGATCAATCTGCTTAACTTTCCCCTGCATAAATATAATGAAGCGAGCGATACAATTTACTTCTTCCAGATCTAGAAGTTTACCTAGGGTGTACAGGATAAACCAACATGAAGCTTATAGAGCACAACCAATCTTATCAGAGGAACATGGTCGCCAGGGACAGATGCTAATATAATTTGGAATGCTAGACTTTGCAAAGTTTCAACCGTATTACGTCAGGCCAAAGAATAAACCACCATGTCTTAAGTATCTATGCAGCATGGCCATACATCAGGATCTGTAAGTTTCCATTGGCAGAAAATTTATGAGTAACTTATGAATAGTAGCTCTATTTTCTATCATAAGAATACTTAGTTGAGAAAGAAACAATAAAAACAGTGATATTTGTACCTTCAAGGATTAAAGAAAAGAAAAGGTTTGCAACCTGTGACTAGTATCAGAATAAGCCGTGAAGCAAGAAGCCTTCTCCTCCACTAGTTGGGGTCAGCCACCTTGGCCTCTTAGAAGCGATTGAGCATGATGTTGTCTCATAATAGCATTTAGCTCCAAAAGGCATAAACATGTCACTGTTTTCTTCCAATATTTAAGGACCTTCCTCTCCATCCTTTGAAGTGTATACCATCTAATTTTTCACACCTTCTAATTGCAACTTCATCAAACTGCCTCTCTAACAAACCTATTTTTTCATTTTGTGACATCACAGAGTCACAGACCATCCCTTGGCCATCAAATATGTGTTGACCTAACTTTCTCATTCTCTTGTTCTCATAGAAAACAGAGAATGAGAAAGTTATCCATTCACTTGTAAATGAATGGACCCAAGTCCATTCAAAGGAGGAAGGCTGCTTCGGCAATTGGCAACTGATGGCATAGCGAAAAATGTTACCCATTTTTCCACCAGGCACAATCTTTTCAATACCAAAGCACCAGATCCCATAAAAAGCCTGATGTTTAGCCTGATTGGGTGTGAATAGTCCTAAAATGCAAAATCTCCTATTCACTAGTAACAACCCCTAGTATGGGAAACAGTAATTAAGGTAAGGCCTCAGTTTGGGAAGAAAAAAAAATCGCTCCCTACATTTTCATCTCATGTTGTCCATTACATCATGAAATAATAACGTATACAGAAGATATGCTGCAAACCATCTCTATAATTTAAAAAAGTCTTACGTCAATATCAGCATCAGCAATGCTCAGATGATAAGACTGCTCAAATTCCCTGTATGCATCCCATATTTTGCCCCCCTCCACAGTATGTAATCCACCGGCAGTTAGAGCTTGTTCAAACAAATCCCTCATTTTGTTGACACCATCAAAGGTCAGTTGAGAGACAGATGGGTCACGCTCTTGAATAAAATCCAAATAATCACACCAAAGGGGCACGGACTGCAAATAGAGAAGACATAAATGAGTCACAATTCAGCAGCATAGGTGACATTTAAAATTTGTTTACCAGGGTAGGGAAAAGAAGTTGGTCAAGGGCATCTTACCAGATAATCTTGAACTCCTTGTTCATATATATTCTTGACTGTTTCCAGTACCTCGGATCTGAAACAAAAGAAAACAACTGCATGAAAAGGAAACAATTGCATGATTTGCAACTTAAAGTGCAACACACCAAGCAGGACTGTTCAGATGCTTCAACATGTTCAAAGACAACAGCAACCGCAAACACCAATCAGCCATTGCAATATATCTACTGGAGGCAACTGACAAATTTTCTTGAACCAACATATGACAAGTACTTTGGTGATTGATGAGTTAACAAAACATAATCAAGCTGAAGTACTTTGGTGTATGTTATTTGCTGATGACATTGTATTAGTGGAGGAGTCTAAGGAAAAAGTTAATAGAAAATTGGAACTATGGTGAGAAACATTAGAATGCAAAGGCCTCCGACTTAGTAGAACAAAGACAGAATATATGGAATGTAAGTTTGATCATTTGGTTACCTCAGAGGACATAGAAATTAAAATTGACACACATTACATCCTCCAAAAGGAAAGTTTTAAATACCTAGGGTCAATTTTTCAGAGTGATGGAAGAATTGATGGAGATGTTACGCATAGAATTAATGTTGGTTGGTTAAAATGGAGAGGAGCATCAGGTATTCTTTGTGATAAGAAGATACCGTTAAAGTTAAAAGGTAAATATTATAGAGCCGCAATTAGGCTTGCCATATTTTATGGTTCTTAGTGTTGGGCAGTTAATCATCAACATGTACAAAAGATGTCTGTGACAGAAATGAAGATGTTGAGATGGATGAGTGGTCATACAAGAAAAGACCGTATACATAATGAGGTTATTAGAAACAAATTAGGAGTGGCACCAATAGAGTATAAAATGAGAGAATATCGTTTAAGATGGTTTGGACATATAGAAAGAAGAACAAAAGAATAACCTATAAGAAGGTATGAAAAACTAAATTTGGAAAGTATTAAAAGAACTAGAGGACGACCACATCTAGCTTATTGTGAGTTAACTGCTAACATGGCACATGATAGGGATCTGTGGAAACAAAGAATCCATGTAGCCGACCCCGTCTAGTATGGGAAAAGGCTTAGTTGTTGTTGTTGTTGTGACATAATGACAAGTACTTCCAAAATCTAACCACATTCACTGAGATAGGTTATATTTTGAAAAGCAATATATCGTTGGCAATTTAAAGGAGGGAAATATTACTGTTAAAGCATTGGAACATTTTCAAAAGATTGCAAATATTTTTACATCATTTTGTTATTTTCATTTTAAACTCCAATTTTATTTTTTGTCTCCAACATTTTACCTATCTTTTTTAGTGGTTCTGTGTACTTCGACATATGGTATTCAAATTCATCATTTCCTACATTTTCACCTTGCTTTATTTAGAAAAATAATGTGTCTGAACCTTCTCCCAATAATAAGGGATACAACTTTATAGCAGAGAAAAGAAAATTTGCAAGGACAAGGAGTAGAATAGTGATCAATGGTGCACCAGGACAATTTCTATAATACAATTCATTCAAGCCCAATAATAAAGTAGGTAATGTGAGAGTTACAGTTTATCATGAACATCACAGTTTCCTATGAAATAAAAGAGTACCAACAATAGACTCCTTTGAACGATTGAACATGTAAAAAACAAACTAGTAAGCAAATAATAGCAAGTAACAAGTGAACAAATCTATTCTCCTAATACAATAAAATACACCTTAACTCCTATCTCCTAACTTCAAACCCTTCAGATGAACTGAATAGCTTGAACATTACACTGTGAATCACTCCAAGAACTTAGACATATCTGATAGTGTAAATCATAATAAACCTTCATCATCCATCTCATCATTAATATTATGGAAAACTCCACTAGAAGCCGTAAGATTGTGCATTTAAGAAGCTTCGTCATTCATCCATCTTCTCGCCATCGACAGATATAACATACAGAACTTCACCCGAAAGTAACGCCAGAAAAGAGAGGAAATGCCTCCGAAATAAACAGCAATTTTCGATTTATATGATTCGTTCCCGCTTTCGTAGTTACCAGTAACATCCACTTTATGCAGTCAACACAGAAGCCGGGAGAGAATGCATGAAATGAAAGAAAAAACTTTTCAGTGAATCCACAAGATTATCTACAACGCTAGGAGTTATGAATTGGAGAAAAAATAACTACAATAAACACATAAAATCATGCATATTACCCAGTTCCAAGTGAAGCCTCATCACTTGCCTACTCCTGCCACATGGTTGGGGACAATGGAAATACTGTGTTCATCGATACCCTGGCAGCTCTAAGCTTCTCGATTTCTCCGGCCTTCCTCAAACACTTTATGTACTGCGTGAAAAGGGGAAACAACATCCACAGTCATGGTTAAGAATCAAAATGCACATAACCACCCTCTCGACTCGCAGATAAGTCGGGAAAAATGGCACTGAGATGTGTAGCCACAAAGATTTAACGGAATAGGCGGGATAATTTGCAGAAGCAATAGCGAAAACAAAGAAACAAGAAGAAGAAGAAGACTACCTTGATGCGAGCATCGTAATTGTTGGGATTGTCCCAAATTGCTTGCTCTAGGTTTCGGACGTTGAGCTCATCCTCGTCTTCGCCGGAAACATCGGAATCTGAGGAGGAAGAGTCGCGTGCCATCTTCTCACCATCGCCAGATAACGGGCTTCGACCCTCTGCGATCTCTGTATCTTGGTCAGTAGCTCCATTTCCGTCCACCATCTGCCTCTCTCTCTCTCCCCAGTGGAGTATGTTCCCGCCTAAATAGGCCTGGTTCGTTCTCCTCTTGTCCTCCCCTTCCTTTTCCCTCTTTATACCTCTTCTTTTACCCCACCTTTTTCTTTCCTTTCCCATATTCCATTTCGATTCGCCAAATGCTTTTTGTTCCCTTCCAATCTAACTGGCTTTTATGTGCTCTTCTTCTCCCCTTGGTTTTCTTCTATTGAATTTTTCCTTTTTTTCTCTATTTTATGGTTTCCTTGTTTTGCAATGTTTCGATAAAGGAGATTTAAAAATGGTTACGGTGGTCCATTTTCATGTTTTATTGTAGTTCTTGCTTCATTATATCGTTCTTGATCTTTGTAAAATATCTGATGGAGTTTATTTCTTATAGTTCCGAAGTAAAATTTTGCATATTTTGGATGGTGTTACTAAACATACAGCCCATCAGTTTTTCTTTAATACTGCCCCTAAGAAGCCGTCTCTCCTGTGTCCTATTCACATGTTCCTCTCGTTCTCCCATTTGTCATCTTCTACAGTTCTTCCATTGATGCACCGTGAAGGTCTTGATGCATCGTGAAGGTCGTTAAAAGGTTTGGAGCATAGGATATGTGAGAAGGTGAGGGCCTCAAAGATTCAAACCCTATCTGTACACGTTCTTGTTCTGCATATGTTTTATATATGTAATATTACTTGTTATACTCTATTGCGATGTTCTCATATTATAATAAAAGTATTCTTTCATATTTTGTGATATGAATAGCTGAAAGAAATGATAGATATATCATATACAGTCGGATGACGAGAAGGCTATATTCTTGTAATATTGTTGAATAATAGAATGTTTTTTGTTTGACATATAGTAGACGATCACGTTACCCAGGCGAACGGGCATGTGGACATGTGGAGTCTATCACATGCTGATTATCTTAGCATTCAGTCTCTTATTGGCATGGATCATGCAGTAGTTCCTTCAAACTACCATAATAAAGCTTGTCCTTGAAAGCATTGTCATGATGGTGGTATCAATCAATATCAGGTAGAGTGACGATGCAACCTCTCCCTTATCCTTGAAAGCAATTTGTTGTTTGAGATGTTGGACTAGTCATTGTTGATTGTCTTTATCAAGCAAGGGTAATGTGACACTAATAACTTTCATATGGTATAGGATCCGGTGACTCACTCTTCATGATGTCCATGAGATTTAGGAACTTTCAATCAACGGTCTCTTTATAGCTTTTAACCCATGATGAGCGCAATGAATAAGATAGATATTATGGCAAAACTCTTAGATATGGACTATGATTAAGTGAAGATAAGTCTAAAGGTATGAAGTTTGATATGCTTTGGCTACGTGCTTAGAGGAGAGTGATTATATATATGCATAAGGCGTTATTTTTGTTATATTATATCAGATACACTTTGTACCAGATAACTCAAGGGATAGGTGGTGAATTTCAATTGTATTGATGTTGGTCAACAATGTACAAGGGGTCGATGAGTATGCCTCGAGTGTAGTGATATTGGCCAATTTGTATAGGCAACTGAAGTTGGGAAGGCTTCCATAGTACTCTACTTTAGGTAATAATTGTTGGTTTTGTTCACTTTAATGTAGCAAAAAATATATAATTAACTTGTCATAAAATATTTGTTTGTGTTATACACATTGATTTACAAGTACTTTTTGGCCTTGAGTGAGGCATTTATGAGGGTGGGTTGATGGGCAATCTTGTGTTGCTAGGTGGATAGGCAGTGTTACTCGTAGAAATTGTACAATTGATAGTCTTGTTGTGTATCATGAGAAATTGGACTCAATGGAGGCTCATTAGGTATATGGTTATCAATATTGCATATTAAGTTGTGATTTAGTGTAAGCAGTGAATTTCTTACAATGAAGTGTATATAATATATCATTTTTGTGTAGATTACATGGAAACTTTATAGTTTAAGAAAGTATATGAGCAAGGCCTATTATTTGTCTCAATTTCATTGATGTATTCAATGTTTGGATATTATCGAGCCGTATATGCTTGATCAAGTTGTTTGTCAATTCAATCATTATCAATAAATACTAGTTGACCCATCGAGGCCCACATAAGTTTATAGTCTATGAAGCCGCATGTTTATAGTCTATTGAATAACTTCATAGATCTTAACCATCATCCTCTAATCCTCATTTTCTTAGTTAGATGTGTAGGACATTTCCACCTCTATGTTAAGCTTTTTTCAAAAGGAATCAATTGTTGAAAGTTGTAGTGGCTTACTACTTTAAAGTATTGATCTCACGAGCACACAATATTTGTGACTACCTTAGTGTACATTGACATAACATTAGATATTTCTCAACACAATTTATCTTTTTAACAATTAAAATAAATATATATCGTAAGACTCTTCTCTATCATATCTTGTGTACAATAAAGGTAATGCATATTGATAGTTTGGGAATCCTTGAACGACTTTTTAGTTGTATAATCTATAAGTCAATCAACAAATGAAGTTGGGTTCATATCACATTGAATCTCCTAGTAGAACTGTCGAGAAACCCTTTTAACCTTACATACACACTCTCCACCTTATCAACAAATATACTATAAGCATTAAAAGATTCAAAATAAATTAATATTATACATATACACAAACAAGTAAAATCATGTACCTCTTAGTCGAATAATGAGCACACAACTTTTGTGACATTAGGTATTTCTCGACAATATTTATGTCTTTAACAATTAAATTAAATATATGCCATAAGGCTCTTCTCTATCATATCTTGTGTATAATAAAGGTAATGCATATTGATAGTTTGGGAATCCTCAAACGACTTTTTAGTTATGTAATCTACAAGTCAATCAACGAATGAAGTTGGGTCCATATCGTATTGAATCTCTTAGTAGAACTATCGAGGAACCCTTTTAAACTTGCATATACACTCTCCACCCTATTAACAAATATACTATAGGCATTAAAAGATTCAAAATAAATTAATATTATACATATATGCAAAGCAAAAACATGTACCTCTTAGTTGTATGAGTATTGTAATGTATCACTTTGCTCGTTCATAATGAGACTATCCTCTCTTTGTAGCCCATCATTTGTTCCTTAATATAAGAAAGCATGTCCAATTTTTTTTACTTCATCTCAATCATAGCTAATACCTTCATATACATGCTCTCATGTGCTGACTCAACAAATGCCTCTAACTCCCACCAAATGTGATACTATTTCTTTATTTCTCATTGACCAAATAATAATTCCCTTGATGTTCTTGGCAATACATAAGAAATGTGTTTCTAGGAATGTGATGTTTGTTTCATTTATAAGTATCAGATCACACTTGTCATAAATTACATCAGAGAATCTATTCAAGATATATAACTCCCTTATGTATCTCAACATTTAAACATAATTTTCATCTTTCTCTACACTCATGAAAGTAAATCTCACAAAAAAATTCTTATTGGTTGATGTAATTTTACAACCTCAAGGAAATGTATCTTATACTTGTGAATGCTATAGGAAAATTCTTATTAGTTAATAGAAGAATGAAAATCAATAATAAAAGCAACTTACACCTATTTATCTTATATATATGCAATCAAACTCTAACACTTTTGGGTATGCACATAAAAACTAAACCGACTAAGGATATGCAAACACACTATCACTAATAATATATGTATTTGGTGTCCTCGAATACCAAGTATGGTACTGGTAATTATCTAATTTATACAATAGTTGTTGTAGAACAATTCAACTACCTATTTTTTATTTACTAATTTCCAATCTCCTATTATAAATATGCCTTGTACTAACATTTAAATCATCAAGACACGTTTACTAAGATAAAATATGCTTGGACTTACAATGACTTTTACTCATCTCTTTTATTATATTGTACTTAGCGTTACTTAATCTATTGCAAATGCATGTCCTAAGAAATATAAACCTAGACCTAGAGTGTGGGTATACATGTCAATAAACCATCGGCTCAACTCTCTCCTATAAGTAAAAACGAGTGCTTCATCTTCTTTGTACCATTCCACTCATGACTTTCAATATCAATTTTTTGTTGCTTTTATGTTTACTTCTTTCACACTTAATTCATACCTTGCTTGCTTCTTATACCTTTGCTTTTCGGATAAAGAATGATGAAAATAATTTTATGCTTCCTACTAACATCTCTTACCTGCTTAGCATATCATTCTAACTGCAAAATACTATATATGTGGTAAACACAAGCTAATAATCAAGTTCATCACATTCACAATTAACAAATGTATCATCAACTAATCAATCAACAAATGAATCATTTGGTTCACTAAAATCATTTTGAGAATTGTCATATCACTTACCCAAAATATGCGACATATTGTATACTTCAATCATTCATCATGTATAAAAAATCTACTACACCATAATGAATGCTTTCTCTTGATTTTTTGATACCCTAAAATACACAATAAATGATAAATTAATAAACTAAGTATGAGAAAAATACTAGACACCAATAATATACATCCTATTATTACAGAAAAGGTAATGCTAGTTGGAAGTGTCTCCAGTTTAAAATGTGACACAGTTTGGCCGCACTTCATTTTAGAGGAAGACATACAAAAGACGTGACATCATGTTGACAAAGAACACACCGACGAGTATATTGTTATTTGAATGAAGAAGCACCTTGACCACATCACTCTTCAATAAGGAACATGCCTCTTGTGTGTTTCTTCCCCGACCACCAACTCTCACACCTTAATTACCCAAAGCAAATCCAACTCAATTCTTTTCCAAATAAGGGATGTTTCACTAAGGGATTGAGACAATGAGTTATTAATAAATAAAAATATCATGTGGATATTGGAAGAAGTCCAAAAACGATTGAGGGAGATCAAAATCCCTTTTCAATGAAGTGAGAGATGAAAAGATCCAAAAGTTCAATCTTTTTGAAAAGATTTGATAAAGATCATAAGGGCGAGAGATGATTGGTCATAAGAAGGGCTATGATCGCTAGGGAGGGAGGTTGTCGACCATCAATGGTGTCGTGGAGAAATACGGTTGTGAGAAGATACATAAAACTATGGGGAGTTTTGGTACTATTGAAAAATGTTGGGGTATTTTCAGTATTTGCATAAAAGAGTAAGTGTAGTAAAATGGGGTATATGCTTAGTAATTACTATTGGGGATCTTATGGTTTTTTGGATTAGAAAATATTTTGTTTGCTTCTTTTCTCACTTAATTGCATTTTACATATCCTTGCTATATTTTGATTGATTTTAGGGATTTCGTTGTTAGTTTGTTGTATTATGATTAGTTAATTAATGTTTTAGGATCTTCCAATTATATATTTTTGTTGGACTTTTTACTCTGTGGTTATTATGATTTCACCTCTTGGTTGGTTATAGCTCAATGAGAGATCCCGAGTGGGGCAAGTTAACAAGCATATTGTTTTTGAGATTTGAACCATTCAACATGTCCCTTTGTTGAGGAAATGAATAAAGTTTACACTAGGCATTTCTTTTAGTTGATGTCTTCATACTCCAATACATTTTTTTCTTATCGGTTTGTCATTTAATCTCCTATATTTTGTATTGAGATATTTGAACTATCATGTTGAAAGAATACTCTAGTTATTTTAGCATGATTATGATTTACTATAACAAATAAGTTAACATGCCTCAAAATGTGTTACCTAGATGCACATATGAAGTTCTGCCTCAAATCAACATATTTATGGTTCATTTTATCGGATTAGCCTTTCTTATTACAACATGCTCATGGTTCATCTTATCATTTATTTTTTGGCCTATGTGTGTATTTATTTTCTAAAGATCATGGATTTAAACATGATCAGTATAGCCCATCAGTTTGGAATGAAGTTGTTGGTGCTAAAATTCGAGGAGTCGTGACGAGTACCTAAGGAGCATGAAAGAGAAAGTCAGCTTAGGCTCATGATGCAGAGAAACCTCACGACATAAGACAATGGTAATGATAGTTGGCGACCATTGGGGATGTATACCTAATATCAAGACATAAAATAAACAAGGCAAGTAAAAAGTTATAACATAAGAATATGTATCACCCTAATCAATGCTCTCCTTTTGCATCCAACCTCACTTTAGATTTGTTATTTGCACCATCAACTTTATATTTTTAATACTCATTTAAAATCAATTATTTTTCTCAATAGATTCAATTTCTTTATCTATTACTTTTATATAATTGTGTGATTTAGATGAACTCATAGGTTCCTAATAACTTAAGTAATTAGTCATCTCATCTAAATCTATTGAATAAAAAATTTTCTCAGCTAAGTATGATAGTTCTTTAAATAAGACATAGGAGCTCATGGTCTCTTATAACCACACAAAGTTTCAGTTTGTAAGGGAAGATCATTTTTTATTTCTATGAGTTTA
Source organism: Brasenia schreberi (assembly GCA_036023115.1). Lineage (NCBI taxonomy): Eukaryota > Viridiplantae > Streptophyta > Magnoliopsida > Nymphaeales > Cabombaceae > Brasenia > Brasenia schreberi. The sequence goes on along the minus strand of JAYKKT010000085.1, from coordinate 6,137,160 downwards.
AATTATCAATATCTAGAAGATCGTTGTTATTCATATCATTATCTGTAAAAATGTCATTTTAGTGTCTCATAAGAATTCAACATTCCTACTTTCCTTATGATAAAACCAATAACCTTTTGATCCCTTTGAATATTCAACAAAAGATATACCTCAAAGATCTATTGTCTAGTTTGTCTCTAGACTAGTCTAAGATCTTTACATGTACTATAGAGCTCTATCTTCGTAGATAACTAAGATATGATTTTTTATACCAACCAATCATTTAGATGGATTAGTGGATACAATCTTATACAAAACTTTGTTTAATATATACATGCATGGTTATAGTCATTGCTTCTCCTCAAATTACTTTAGGCATAAACACATTTGCTAATATGGACCTTATAATATTTAGAAGGGGCCTATAATATCATTCAACTATACTATTTTGTTGAGGTGTTCTAGAGATTGTATTTTGCTTAGATATATCATATTCTTTATAATATTAAGAAAACTTAATTAAGGTGTATTCACCATCTCAATTGGACCTCAATAAATTAATTGTGCAACCTATTTGATTTTCAACTTTTCACATATATTATTTAAATGTGTTTGATGCTTCACACTTATATGACAAGAAATATATGTATTAATACATCGAATAGTCATCAATGAAGGTTGTAAAATAAACCTTCTCTTGATGATATCTTATTATAAATGGTCCACATATATTAGTGTAAATGATTTCTAATAAACTTGTGGCTCTTCTTATTTCTTTGAAAAATTAATTTTTATTTTATTTTCTCTTAAACATAAGCCTCACAATTGTTAAATACAGTTTTATCAAATCAAGATAATAAGTCAAAGTGTGCTAATTTCTTTAACTTATTAAGGTTGACATGTCTTAGCCTTCTATGCAACTCATTCATGTCGACAAGTATTACATAATCAATATAAGCGAAAGAAGTAGATAGTCCTTCATTATTCATAATGCTAAGTTTAACAAGACATGGTCAAAATCAAAACAACAACAACAACCAAGCCTTTTCCCATACTAGATGGGGTCGACTACATGGATTCTTTGTTTCTATAGAGCTCAATCATGTACTATGCTAACAGTTAATTCAACATAAGATAGATCATTCTTTATTGTTTATTATTTCCTTCCAACACTTTTGAAGTATTAAAATAGTAGATTTGTATAATTCCTCTTATTCCTGACAAACCCAAAATGATTCTTGAAACCATTTGACAGTTCGCATGTCCTCTGGTAAACCATATTGAGAACTTGCTTCCTTGGAAATACTGCAATCAATAACATTTGCTGGCCAAATCGGTACGCCCATGTTAACAATTACAAACAACAACAACAACTAAGTCTTTTCCCATACTAGACGCGGTCGACTACATGGATTCTTTGTTTCCACAGATCCCTATTGTATGCCATGTTAGCAGTTAACTCACAATAAGCTAGATCATTCTTTATTGTTTCTTTCCAACACTTTTGTGATCGTCCTCTAGCTTTTTAATACTTTCCAAATTTAGTTTATACCTTCTTACAAGTTCTTCTTTTGTAGGACCATATTTTTCTATTGTTAGTTTCCTAAGAAAAAGTTTGACCTCAAAATCCTTTTTGCTCATCACAAACACTAAATTGCACTTTATAGTAGACATAATTAGTACATCAATCAATAACACATAAGTATCTAACACGCCGATCCTAAAGGACCCGATACCAAAAACATTTGAGTATGCATTGTTTTTTATGAAGACATGATTTTCTATGGTTCAAAACTCCTTGAGGTTAATTGTTTTGTCCTTTCTCTTTGCTATGTGGAGTGTTGCTCTAAAATTAACTGATCAATTAAAAACATCACGATTGAGATGAAGGCACTTAAATATCATGCATATTGCTTTACAATTCTCCTTCTAAATGCCCTATTGAGTGTTACCATTACCTATCTTACAATTATGTTAAGTCTCTTTTAAAGTATTTAATTTTTTATAGTTGAAGTACTTTACTGGAGAAATGTAGTCCTACTTGTTTAATGCTTGACCCTTTTTTTTGTTAAACTTGTCAGAGTGTAAGCCTAAATCATTTTGAGCAACCAATAATTTTTTTTCCTTCTTAAGGTGTTCCTATTCAATCACCAGTTTCAAAGAGAGCTGGGCCAGCGTAACTGTAGAGTTAATCCTAAAGGTAGTGGTGATCAAATCTCGAGAAGAGGGAAGATCGTTGAAGATTGTAGATTTTTTTGTATTGGGTTTGAGAAAATAGTATTAGCCACAGCTAAATCTCTTGTCATAATGAAGATTTTGTTCACATGCTCAACTACATTGACTAACTCTTTCATTTTATAAGAGTTATATTGTTTTAAGAGCAATTGGACTCAATTATAGTATCATACTTGGTTGTGATTGCATCAATCATTTCTTTGGCAAATCTTATAGTCTTCAAAGACCTACTAAGGTCATTTTTCGTACATAATACTTTAGCCAAAATGTCATCCTTAGAAAAAATTCTATAACTTTCTCCTTCCTCAATTGTTGCTTATGTAATTGGTTTAGTCCTTAATTTTTCTTAGAACATAGTCAACACTCTCTAGGAAAGGTGCCAATGGAATACACCTTTTCCTATTTGAAAGTTCAAACCATTCACTTTTTGGGTTTTGGCCCATTTATATTTTGTTTTTTTATTTGACACATTTTCTAAGAAAAAGGACCTAGCAATTCAAGTATAAAAATAAGAAGCAGACAACTATTTAATACGAAGCTATTTAAAATATGCCTTTACCCCTTTTGCTTCTCGCAAACCAGCATGATTTTGGTTTGCGAGACAGTGATCACGTCTTTGAGGCAAAGGGAATGAGTGAGAAGGAGAGAGAGATATGAAGAGAGTGAGTGAAGGAGGGGAGAAAGAGAGAGTTTGACGAGTGCCTCGCCTATGATTCTCCCGTCTAAGGATTTCTCATACATCAGGCGAGAGAGAGTGAGAGCACCAAGGGTCTCACTACGTTTCCATTCCTCATCTCTCTTTTCCCTTTGTTATTTGCCTTGTTCTATCTCACTTTTCTGTATCATCCCGTTACAAGTAATGGTAGATTTTAACGAGGCTATGGACAAAACACATATCCGGCAAAGAGCACTCAGATAGCTTCAAGAGCTCCTTAGATTGTTCCTCAAATCACCTAAACAGATAAGTATCACCACTTTCTATTCTTTTTATTTCTTTACATTGTTCCTATGGTTACAAATTGTCGTCTGTAGTCAAGAAAGTGAAGAAAGGGAAGAATCACGAAAAAACAGTCTGATGGACGAATCTTGCAATTTTTTATCCATTTAAAACTTTTTCTATTTTCTAATTTGAGGAATTTTTGTTCAGATCTATGATTGGTGTGCTCAGATTCGATGATGGTAACGATCTGAAATCTTTAGAAAGGGAAAAAGAAAGACGGTTCGAGTTGGTGTGAGATATGATCGTGGCGATGCAGCCTTTCTTCTATTAAAACTTTCTATTTCTCTTTTATTTTGTATTGTAAAACAGAAAGGGGGAACTCAGAATGATTTAAGACATGTTTTCTGTTTAGATCTTTAAAAAAACCAGTTTTAGATTTATATAGCGAACGTAAAAATTTGAGCGTACCTTGATGGAATGACCGATCTTGTTGTAGATTCAAGCGCTTGCTGATGCTTGTTAGGATAGACTATGCTATGATACCAATGTTAGTTTCTTTTTCAGTGGAGCAACATCGTTGGACTTTAAATCTTCTAGCATTATCAAGGAGGATTTCGGAGGGAATGACTAGAGCAATATATAGAGGAAGACTATAGACATGTATATATATTCTCCTTCTGTATCATCACTCTTTAGTTTTTATCCCTGTATTATTTACCTTTCTTAGATGTTGGTTACAACTAGCAGAAACAAGTCCCTGCCTTGTACGTTATTTGTAAATAGTAAACAACTCCCTGCCTTATAACGTTATTTGTAAATAGTAAACAACGCCCTGCCTTATAACGTTATTTGTATATAGTAAACAACTCCCTGCCTTATAACGTTATTTGTATATAGTAAACAACTGCCTGCTTTATACGTTATTTGTAAATAGTAATTGTTATATTTATTCAAAACAATTTTATTTGTAGAAAAGGAAAGGAACGGTTTATACAGGATGGAAGGGAGTCCTTCTTCCTTATTGGATAGCCCGTCATGTATGAAGCATTATGGCCATTTAATTACAGGGGTTATCACTCACTATTGCCTCGCTGATCCATATATTGAGGGAATAGCGAAAGAACATTAAAAGTTGCTATTCTTTGAAATTTCACATGTTAGTTAAGCTTACAAGGTTGCTCTCCCGGACACTTTTCTGTGTTGGAAATGACTTTTTTCAAACCGACCTGACGATTTCAACCAGAAACGAGCGGGGTCAGGAACCAGTGAAACCAAACCCTAAACCGAAGACCACCCAATTCCACCTCCATGGAACCAAAACCGGAATTGGCAATTGCATATAGGTACAAGTAAAATTTTACCTATTTTAGCCGTACCTCTAAGTAAAATTTGTAGAATAGAGCAGCATACAAATTGGTACAAAATAGGCGAGCCCATGGTATGGACCTTCTTGACCATTGACCATGAAATATCTTAGGCGTACTTCTAGTTTCGAAAAGCTTAGATGCCTTTTTAACAAATTTTATCGTTTCTTTAGATTCAGTTGATCTGGGTGTATCTCATTACCACTGCCAAATCTTCAATCTGTCACATGAGATTAAAAAAAGAAAAATTCTGAACAGTTTATCGTAAAGACTCCATTTCTTTTAAATGAAAAAGAAAAGTCACGATTTGTCAGTAAGCCATCATACCGTAGTACGTAGAATACAAGGTATATGGTATGATGTTAAGGAATGGCACGTAGAAATAGGTAAAAATTATAATGCAATTTTGCCCTTCGTGTTTTGTGGAAAGAGCAATAATATCCTTATATGGCCCATTTAGAAACAGTTTGGCGGTTACAACTGGAGTGGGACTGGGCGAGAAACCAGCCAGAATCAGAATGAAACTAAAGCCGAAACTGAAGACCACCCGATTTGGTTCTGATTTCACTTTTCATACTACCAAAACTGGAACGAATAGGTCCATAATTTTTAAAAAACTTTTTACTTGAAAGTTTTACTTTTTAATGTGTTTTTCTGGATCCAAGCGATTTAGTACTCAAATGGGAACCCAAACTGCGCTGTTACAGGTTCCTAGTTCCAGAAAAACAAGAAACTGGCCGTCTACTTAACCTTATCTTCATCTCAATTATGCCCCCAACTTTGTCACATAGAGCTATTTTGCCCTTTTACTAAGTTCTTAAATCTATTTATTTTCAGACTGAAATGTGATTTGTTTAATTAGACATGACCGACTGTGAGTAAATCACAAACCATTCGGCCCCATTTTTCTTAGAACTGGGAATGGGTATCGAATCTTCAGGTCGATTCTAGTTCCCCCCTCTCCGTCTCCCTCACCGTACGACAGGGCTTCTGAGTAAGACACAACACCATCGAGAGAAAAAGATAAGAGCACTGACGCTAACCAGAACCAAACGGTAGAAAGTCTTGCTTTTGACTCCGTTGCTACATAAGGGTGTGGTTCTATTGAATCATCAAGTAGACATGATCGATTCCAAACCACTCCGGTATTAGGTTATGGTCATTCTCGGCAACCCAAAACGGTAACAATTGGATTGGTCATCCAGACCGTTACCGTATCCTAAGTTGGAGATAGGATAGCTAGCCAGACCGTTAACGGAAAACATGGTAATAGTCCAGATAAGAATGCTCCGGATGAGGGAAGCCTAATAGAATAATCGGTGTTGAGTATGTATTAAAGGAAACTGTGCGTCTGTTGCTACCAGACGCAACTGAGCAACTTACATTTCTAAAAGATAACACAATAGCAAGGACAATCATATTGACATACATGGAGGATGACTTAATTAGGGTCTTCGAAGAATACGAGACCGCAAACGAGTTGTTTGACTCAATAGCAGTCAAGTATGACACAACTGCCAAATTAAATATACAGTTGCTACTACAGAAGTACAACTCCTTTAAAATGAGAAAAGGAGACAACGTAGTAGAACATCTAAATCACATGTTGGTAATGGCTAGGGACCTAGTTGTGGTAAAGTCAGTCATCACAGAACCGATGCAAATATCAATAATCCTAAACAATCAACTACCATCATGGAACATGATCACCACTGCCCTCAGGTTAGGGCTATAAATTAACCTTTATTAGTTGCATCTGAAACTAGCAATAGAGCAAGAACACATGAACAAGAATAAGAAAGAAAAATTGAGATTGGGTCTAGCTCCAAAACCAACTAAAAGAAAAATAAACCAAACAAAAGGTTTGACAAGAAAAACAAAAATGGCGGTCAAAATCATAGAAAACTACTTCTTGGATCAAGTGTTTCAAATGTGGAAAGATGGGACACTAAAAGAGGGATTACAACAATCGAAAAAGTGGAGGAAACAACCCACAACACAGACAGTCAGAGAAGTAAGACATAATCTGCGTGATATCATAATGTCTGTATATGGACTACCCGATGACAGGTTGGTGGATCGACTCCAGAGCTACTAGACGCATCTTAAAGACCAAGGAAGGGGCAATGGATCTAAAGGAATACAAACCAGGAGAACATCGAGTGTACGTGGGAAACAACACCTTCTCAGATGTTTTGAGTATTGGGTCATTTAGAATCTTTGTACAAGGCAAACCGATTGTATTGACTGATGTATTAATTGTTTCATATATAAGGCGCAATTTAGTCTCGATCTCTACCTTAGTAAAGAAATGTTTTGAGATCAGATTTATTCTTGAAAAGGTGATTGTGGAAAAATATTATTCTCTGAGGAGTTTGATGTAGAGCATAGATTGTTTAAATTAAATGATAATGAAATTGGAAGTTCTTCTCTTATATTGAGTGTGCCTTTAATGTTAATGTGAATGTGTGGCATAAACGCCTTGGGCATATTAGTATGGAAAAGTTGAGGAAATTATCTAACTTTGACTTACTTCCTGTATTTGAGAAAAATACTTTCAACAAGTGCGAAGCTTGTATACTAGAAAAAATGATAAGAAAAGTTTTTTCTAAAGAAACGACAAGGGCAACAACCCTATTGGAAGTCATTCACACGGATTTATGTAGACCATTTACAATAAGGTCATATCGTGGAAAGGTTTATTTTATAACCTTTATCAATGATTACTCTAGATATACACATTTATATCTTTTGACACATAAATTTGAGGCACTTTAAGCATTTAAATAATATAAGCAGGAAGTAGAAAACCAACTAGAACATTCAATCAAAGTCTTAAAATCAGATAGAGGTTGTGAATATACCTTTGCAGAATTTCTTGAATTCTGTAAAGACTTTGGTATTACAAAGCAAAATATAATGCCCAAGATATCTCAACAAAATGGAGTAACTGAGAGATATAATAGAACCTTGTTAAATATGACAAGGTTAATGTTGATCGATGCCTCTCTACCAAGGATATTTTGGAGAGAAGCAGTAAGTACAACGGTTTACATACTCAATAGAGTACCATGTAAAGTTGTACTCACTACACTATATGAGATGTGATTTGGAAGAAAACCCAACCTAGGTCATCTCAAGAGGTGGGGATCTATTCCATATGTAAAGATCCTTAATCAGTCTAAAGACAAACTAAATAGTAAGTCTTTAAGATATATCTTTATTGGATATGCAAAAGGTTCAAAGGGATATCGATTTTATCATAAGGACCAAAGACTTGTAGAAAACAGAGATGTTGAATTCTTAGAATATACTAAGAATGACATCTTCGAAAGCATTGATGAATGCATTGATGATCTAGTAGACCTAGATCAATCATCATTTGAACCCACAGAAGATCTTTCTGAAACAACTGAAACCTTAAGTGGACATAAAAGGTCAAGGGCCACTCCGTCCTACTTAAAGGATTATCACACTTATCTTATACAAGAAGTTTGTAATTCGGTGGATTTAGATAAGTTGACTGATAACTTGACTTATCAGCAAGCTATAAACTCATCAGAAGCATTAGACTGGAGGAAGTCATAGATGAGAAAATTGAATCCATTGAGAAAAACCAAGTTTGAGAATTGACTGATTTTCTAAAAGAAAGAAAAGTCATAGGCTGTAAATGGGTTATGAAAAAGAAATACAAGGTCTATGGTTCAATCGACAAGTTTAAAGCGAGGTTAGTTGCAAAGGGTTTTTCACAAAAAGAGGGAATAAATTATGTTGAGACATATTCTCCAGTTACGAAATTTACATCCATAAGAATAATTTTGACAATATCTGCATATTATGATTTGGATTTACATTTGTTAGATGTAAAGACTGCATTTCTAAATGAAGATTTAGATGAAATCATATACATACAGCAACCCGAAGGATTTATAGTTGAAGGCCAAGAAGATAAAGTATATAGGTTGAGAAAATCCCTATATGGCCTGAAATAGTAACCTCACCAATGGTATTTGACCTTTCAAAATGCCATTATAGAACTTGAGTTTGTGGCTAATAAACTTGATTACTGTGTATATGTCTGGAACAGTGGGAGCCACTTTGTCATCTTATCATTATGTGTAGATGACATATCGTTGACTGAGAATGACAACGAGATGATTGTCAAAACCAAGTCATGGTTAAACTCAAAGTTCAAAATGAAGGATTTGGGGAAGCATCTTATATACTGGGTATAAGGATCTCTCGAGATAGAGAATCTAGACTCTTATGGAATCAGGAGAGATATATTGACTATATCCTCAAGAAATTCAAAATGGGTGAATGCAAGTATGTTGTTACACCTGTTACAAAAGGGGTTAAACTTAGTAATGCTGATTGTCCCGGTGAAGGCGACGATAAGCCTAACGTTCCTTATGCACAAGCTGTGGGTAGTTTGATGTATGCTATATTGTGTACAAAACCTTATATCAACTTTGTTGTTGGTCTTGTAAGTAGATATCAAAGTAATTCTAGATGGCAGCATTGGATAGATGTAAAAAGGATTTTAAGATATTTGAAAGGAACAAGAGACTTGAAATTGTGTTTTCAAGCAGATGAACTGAAAGTGGTGGGATACGTAGATGCTAACTTTGCTGAAAGCAAAGATGACAGCAAATCAATCTGAGGTCAAATATTCTTATTTGGAGGTGGTGTTGTTTCTTTAGCATAAGAAACAGGGTTGTGTAGATTGCATATACAGGAAGCTAAGTATGTGACTTGTTGTATAGTTGGAATGAGTGATGTCTGGATAAGCTGCTTCATACGTGATTTGAAGTTGGAAATAACTGACGAGCTAGTTGTCATTTACTGTGATAATAACACAACAATTACTCTTATCAAGAGTGGAGCTGATTGCTCAAAAAGCAAGCATATAGTGGTTAAATACCACTATGTTCATGATATGGTTATGAAAAAGGAAATATCCATCTCATATATGCCAATAAATGATATGTTGGCAGACCCCTTGACTAAAGGCATAACAGATGAACTTTTCTTAAAACATGTTATAAACATGGGTTTGAGGTATGTTTGATTGTTGTGTAGGAAAATAACCACACAACGGGTTGTGATTCATGAAAGGACATTACTAAGTAAACCCTACAAAAGCGGGAGGAAAACCAGTATGTCAATACAGTTGGCTCGAATGGTGAAGTGGGAGATGTTAGGTTATGACCATTCTCGGCAACCCAACATGGTAACGGCTGGACTGGCCATCTAGACCGTTACCGTATCCTGAGTTGGAGATAGAATAACCATAACAGTCGGACTGTTACCGAAAAACAAGATAACAATCCAGATAAGAATGCTCCGGATGAAGAAAGCCCAGTAGGATAACTGGGGGAGGTGGAGCACGTACTGCTCTATATATACAGAGCAGTGCATATAGTTTAAAGATATCAAGAAAAATTGTAAAAGGCTTTTCCTTGGAAGATTCCATTGTGAGGAAACCTCAAACCAGAAATACACTTACTTTCACTTTCACTGTAGGCGTACCTAGAAGGGTTCGACGACAAATAACCGGAAGCTCGCAATCAACCGAAATCAAGCAAACAGAACTCATCATCTGATTTTTTGAATTGGAATTAGACAGGGTCAGAAACCAACTGGATGAAGTCGGACAAGGAACTAGAGACCACCTGGTTCGGGTTCAATTCCAATCCGTTTCTTTCATATATTTTTATTTTTTTAAATTTTAATGGTTCTTTTTGCTTTCAAACAATTTACGCCTCACACTGGAACCAAAACCGACCTAGTCCTGGTTCCAAGAAAACCGGAACCAGGACAATACCACATGAACAAAAGAAGAGAGAAATAAAGCTTTAGTAGGAAAACGGACCAATATAGTTGACTTAACAGGTTTAACTTAAAAGAGAGAGTGACTTCTCTTCAACTGGTAGCGTGTCCCCGTCTATAAGTAAAAATATTGAACCATCAATACACAGACATATATAAACTTGATTTTGCCCGTCACATTTGGGGAAAAGAGAACCTGAAACCATGCCCACCCAGTTAAGGTTCCGGTCAGGGGCGGGTATAGGTATACCCGTCCTCGACCCAACCTATTGCCATCCTTAATTTATATTTAAATAGTGAGCGACTAAAACAACATATGAACATTTGAAAAATATCACCTCTTACAATTCATTGGCAAAATTGGACCATACATATATACGAGAAGATATGATGAATTTCCAAAATTGCTTACCGCCCTCTTTTTCATTTATGTATTGATGTTAGTTTTGGGGTTACCTGACAATTTATTTCATGTTGTTTTTTGCCAACAAGAACACGCCATGGGATGTCTCATCCTTTGAGACTAAAAGAAACTTTTCATGTGGTGCTCATGTGTTATTTCGTGTCGTGTGTAAAATTGTCAACCCTAGGGTCATATTTCAAATAGATCTAGATGAGAAAAAGGTCGGGTAAGGTCTTGTATGATGTACACAATACGTGTATATATATATATATATATATATATATATCTTCCAAGTATGATGAGAAGAGTTGATAAATTTTCAAAAGTTGCAGACTACTCCCTTTTCTACTTGCATATTTCTTTTATTTTCTGAGTTGCATGCCACGATTCTTTCGTATATCGTTTTGTCAACACAAACAAGCCACCACGGGATGTCTCCGCCCTTGGCACTAACACAAACTTTGATATGGTGTTTCGTGTTGTACTTCCTTGTCGTGTCTAAAGTTGCCAGGCTAGATGGTCCACGTTTACACAATAGTCTCATAAAAGGAAAGGTTGGGAACCGCAACAATTGTGTCAAGTGAGCCCAGAATAAATTATGGGCTCGGTATTCCAGAATTGCGGAACCACTCATGACTCGATTATGGCAACCCAGCTGGGCTCGGTCAAGTGAGCCCAGAAAAGATATCAGGAAATGGACGGCCAAGATGTTTTTGCTAGTTTTATAAATAACAATAATATGGGTCTAGTCAACTTTCGTTATTCCGTGGGACAGTGGGTAGTGCTTAGTTGTCAATTTTTTTTTACCCATTGCCTAACCCACTTCAAAACCAACGGGCTTGGATCTGTGATTATGCATGTTCACCAAACTCTGCTGACCATCGGTACCGGGGCTCTGGGACTCTCCACAATTTGTTCTTTTTTTAACCTCGAGTTTGCTGAATGCGAATCTTCACTTCATGATTTTATTTAAACCAATCGTTATACGGATATCATTAATAAAGCTTTAAACCACCACGAGTGGTCAAGGAAGTGAGAAAGGAGAAGGTCCTCCTGGGCTCGGTTATTTAACATCACAATTCAAAAACAATTAGGCCGAGTTGACATGTCCCCTTCTTGGCGGTCAGATTAAGGCCGTCTCAAAATCTTGCACGTCTCCTTCATGTCATTACCCAATGATTTGCATGTCATCTCACGAACATAAATTGCGTGTTTTTTAGAGTTCTTTTTTTTTTTGTGAGAGAGAACGTGATTAGAGTTGCGTCATGATGTTCCGGGTCAAGTGACTTTGGCTCTTTGCACCGGCGTAATTAATCACGAGTCTCCGCATGCAATAAAAAACAGATTGTACAATTTTTTTTAATAAATCCTTTACGAAGCCCACCATCAACCCACCCTTGAGGGTGGTCCGCTAAAATTGAGTGCAGTGAAAGATCAATAAGCTCGACTTCGTAATCAAACACCCTTAAAGATTTAATGTTGATACTTTGACTGCTTGCTAGGTGATCTCTATGGTTCTTGCATCTAAGGTTGGCCGGTTTTGAGTACCTGTCGATTGAACCGGACCCAATCTGCCTCAAACCAAAATTGAAAGAATTCAAATCGGAACCGAACCGGGAGAACCTCTCATCTCGGTTATGGTTCCGCCTACCAAGGAACTGAAACAAAGACGAAACCGGAAGTGAGATGGTTTAGTTTAGGTTTCAAGTTTTGGATAGAACGAAAACCAACGGTTTCAAATTGTCGTTCTTAATCTTATAAAATTTTCTGAGACGAATAATAAAAAGATATTTATAGATTTTCCGAATTCTTTCGGAATTCGGGTAAATCAGCTGCCTGAGCTCACCATGATGGGTCTGCTACTGGATTCAGGGCAATACTAGGCTTTAACCCCAGAGAAAATCACTGTAATCATTCCTTTTATTAGTACAGATTCATTGAGTGAAGATTTTTCTTTTAAAGCAAATTTTCTTGATATATGAATAAGAACAGCGAGCAATCCTGCTTCATGAGCAGGAAAGTTACATATGCGTACGTATCTAATCTATATGCTTGAACATTTAGGGGAAGATGGAATGAGGAGTGAATCAATTTAAAATATGGGCTTCTCGAGCAGTGCAGAGAGGTACCACTCATTCCGGTCTATCCCCCGATCCAATTTCCGGCCAAGCGTCCACCGCCGTTTGATAAATCCGATTCGATCAAACATAGGCACGTATGTGGCATTGAGTTGATCGCCCAGGCAGAAGAAATGATCGAGCCAAAACAACCCTCCAGGCCGGAGAACTCGATAGATATCATACAGTGCGAACTCCAGCATGTTATCTGGTATCCAATTGCTGAGGACATGCATGGAGTGAATGATATCGAGGGTGTTGTCGAAGAAAGGAAGACGATGAGAGACACTGACGTGGATCGGTACGAGCCCTCTCGACGCGATGAAATTGTTGAAGGGCGCATCGAAATTCATCGAGCTCGTCACGATGGTGACGTCTCTTTCCCTCATCCTCGCCGCGAAGGTGCCGGACCCGCCGCCGATGTCGAGCCCGACCCGAATGCTGCCGTTCTTCATCTTCAGAACCTCGTCGATGCCGTAATCCAGCCCGCCGGCATAGGTGCTCCCTAACCACCGGTGTTTCTCCCTGCCGGCAAGGTTGAAGCAGTCCTTGCAGTCGGCTTTCACGTCGGTGTTCACCCGGTCGATCAAGCACTGGTAGTTCTTGCACCGGTAAGGATCCCAGATGATGCTGGTGTCCGGAGGGGTCGTCCAGAGACTTTCCGGGAAAGGCTGCGGCTCGGCATAACTTTTCGGCGATTTCGGGTGGCACCGGCGGCGGGGGAGCGGCTCGCACCCTTTGAGCATTAATTGCTGTGCGAAGATATCATCCACCGGGCACTCGCCGCCGGCTTCATAAGACATGTACTGCTTCAACTCATCACTGTACTTCCGGCAAGCATGGCCTAAGGGCGGGTAGATCTCATCGGAACCGAATTGGGAGGAAAAACCCAACGGCAATTTATGTGCAGAAACAACGTTTCGGACCTCTTCGGGGACGTCCGGCCCCCATCCAACCAATATATCATTATCCTTATCGTTGTCGCCGCCGCTACCGTTTTTGCTGTTATCCTCCGTGAGGACCTCGTGGAACTGAGAGAGCTCCTTGAGAAGGCCGTCAAGGAGGGCCTGCGCAGCGCGGAGCTCCCTCTTCACCTCGGAAAGGTGCTCTTCTGTTGTCCCTAGCCGGCGTTGCGTGCCATTGAGCTGGTGAAGAAGGTCGCGAGCGGACCGATCCGCGACAGCATCATGTGAGCCATCAGAGAAAGTTTTGTAAGGACCGGTGAAGATGTAGAAGGTGAACAAATTGGAGAGAACCACCAATAGCAGAACCTTCATCCTCGACTGCAGCCGCTGCTTCGACTCAAACATCAACGCTTTCCGCTGATCGTCGATGTCTCCCATCTCTCTCTCACTCGTTTGCTCTGTGTGTGAGAGTGGGAATTGAAAAGGCGGTTGACGAAGAGAGGAACAAGAGAGGAAACTTTTTTATGGTGAGAAGGAGGGAGGTGAGATGAGAGAAAGGACGAACTAAACATGGCCAGACTTTGTTAGGGGCGGGCGCACCCACGCACACGCGACGTGGTTTCCATTCTTGTTTTTTAAATTCCGTCGCCCTTGCATTCTTCCACGCGGCGGGCCTTCCTCACAGAATCCGCGTTTAGGCGTGAATTGGTAAAGTACACGAATTTAGGATTCTGTCTCTTTCATTTATGGGTAGTTTTTTTTTTCAACGGAGGCCGAAGTCTGACATACAGGCATGTACGCGCCGGGCAGACTTAGCAATTCGGATCATGGGTCGGATCACTTTGGGTTCGGGTAAAAAAGGATGACCCAAATTCGGTACAATTTTTGTTTTGATCATATTCTTTGAATAAAAGTCCACCCATGGCTAGTCTCATGCTGAAATTAGGAAGGAGGTGGATTGTGTTATGCTTATATGATAGTCAATATAAAACTTTATGGGATTTACTGTATCTATATATTTTAGATATTGTAAGCATTTTGTTAGAGCATCCTTCTTTAGTAGTGCGTTGTAGGGCCCAAATGTCGTAAAGTTTAAGCAAGAGGCTTTATGTCTTTGCCTTTATGTAGTAAATCAATTGGAGACAAGGTTTCCGTATTATCTACGATTGTAGGTAAAGAAGCTAGTTCTACTATATTCACTTAGATGTAGGTCTTTATATTATCGGCATGTCAATTGTAGCGAGAAGTTGAGTAAGGAAGCTAGTCTTAAATAACAAGATTCGTATTGATACTTGAAATATTTAAACATTGAATGTCAAGCTAACATAGGCAATACATACTATGATTAAGAGAAACATTCATATTCTATGTTTAAAAGAGACCACATGAGTTGAGAAAAAGATAAAAGAAAATGAAAACACAAGTTTTAAATTATAGTACTCTGGAAAAAATGCTTAAAATAGAGTTGGAATCATCATAAATAAAGCTTTAAAGCATACTCTAGTAGATATATAGTGACATTGTGATTAAATTATGATGGTAAAATTAGTTTTAGGAATAAAAACATTTAATATAGTTTGTTCTTTAACATTCAAAGTAATACAAGAAGAAAGTACAAAAAAGGTGTTTTGAAAGGAGCTAGATGAAGTGATTCAAAGAGTTCTATAAAGAGAGATAATTTGTTTTGAGAGATCTACATGAGCATATAAGTAAATAAGCATATGTATTCATGCAAACTATTGTTTTAGAGATTTAAATGAGGAAGGTAAATAATTTAAAATTTTGTTATCATACAATCTCTTAGTAGCCAATAAAATTTTTAGAAAAAGAGATAACATTTAGCTACTTATAAAAGTGGTTTCTCATTTATATTAGTCTAGTATTTTCTTTTGTATTCTATCTTTTGTTTTCTATTTCAATCTATACCCTAGTGGATGCGAAATTCTCGTTTACTTTAAGAAAGCAAAACCGTTTTAGTTGAAATGCTTCATCTTTTACAAAAATGCATTTCGTGAAATCGGGAAAGAGACCCTTCTTCCTTGATTTCTTAGATGATCATTATCGAGGCCAAAAGTAGCAATCCGATAATTTACAACTTTGGCGTCTCCTTTATAACCAAAAGAAGAAAAAAAGTTAGCATGAAACAATCCAGATCTCATTGACAAATTAGATTCTATATGGTTGACCAACTTAATGTTGGATGATACTTCATTCTGATTTTGGTAGTTCCGAAACACAAGCAACTCTACGAGAAATAAGGTGCCTACAGGTGATCTTGAAGGAGACATCGTTGAGGTCTGTGTCACAAGATTGTACTCAAAGCACGCATGATCTGGCATTGGAGGGAGATTGCCTTGAAGTCATCAATCATATGTTTTGAAGAATCATTCCCTATAATATTACTTTGCTTGGCTATTTATAATTGCATTTCTCTATATACCCATTTCACTTATTAGTACACTAGAAAATACAGTAGCACATACTTTACTGTACAAATTGGCTCTTTCTCCAGTTTGGATATAGTACTAAATAAAAATGGTCCCAAATCTTTTCATAATTTCGTTATCATGGACCCTTTTGTGGTTCTATCATCACATGACACTTCGAATGAGATACCATATGGATCCAAGATCCTAATACTTGAACCATGACCCAAATGACTTTAAATAAAGTCAAACGACTCTAAACTTTCCTCACTATTTTTTTTAAGAACTTTACCAAGAAATCGGCAACTTGGGCAGTCTTTGGTCACTCACCATAATTTAAGCCTTAATTTTCTAATTAAAAAATCTCAAAATCATTCTTTGATTAAAATAATAAGAAAATTAGAAAGCACGGGAGTGGTAGTAAACCGATCAACCATGTGAAAGTCTATGACCAGAAAGTCTCAGCCTATCTTCTAAGCGGCCAAAGGCAAAGCCCACAGTATGCTAGTTGATGATCCAAAATTCCAACCTTCAGTTAATGGAGGCGTGGCCATGCCTTGCTGCTTTTGTAAAGGCTTCCGTATGTCCACGATTGTCGCTTTTTCCATAAAATACGAGTCCGACCACATCACGAGGATGAAGACGTTGAAAGTGGTCACAAGGAAGGTACTGTTTTTCGTTATTTTTCCAAGGTCACACACAGACATTAACCCGGAACCACTGCTTATGATAGCCGGTTCTTCTCCTAAAACCTAGAATTGATACGAATCAAAACCAGACCAGTTCCATTCTTGCTCTTCTGTTCGAGTCCAAAACCATATAAATTATAAAAGCTATTAAAAATTGTATTTATTTATTTTAAAAAGAAAAAGAGACAGACTGAAGGTTTGGAATTGTCGATCCCAATAGGTTTCTAGCCCTGCTCAGTTTGAGTTGAAACCGCTCGTCTGGTTGTCAATGGGACATGTCTACGCACATGCATGCACCCCCTTATAATCGAACTTGTCAAGTTCAGCGTGGGAGTCGCAGATCCCTACAGGCCGAGCTATATTTATATTTTAGAACGAAGCACAACTATGATTCACTTTTATTCACATTCCTTTTCTTTAATGGTCTCCATGCATTCACATCTTAAAGTATTGGAGGAGAGAGGCCCATGAAAGGGTTGTATAACACTAAGTTGGATCTAGATAAGAAAGTGCAAATTCAACTTCTTGATCTCGTTCATACTCGATTTAATTGGGGTTCAGTCGAGTCTACTACGAGAAAAACATTAGCAGCTCCTTAAACTTCTTGATTTAGTTTGTATTCGATTTGATCAGGGTTCAGTTGTTTCTACTCCAAGAAACCCATTAGCAGCTCCTTCCTTAAATTTTACCAAACTTTTTTTTTTATAATTTTAAGTGGGGTTAGCTAGAAGGAGTAAGCTGAGTACTTCTTGGAAGTTACTACTAGGTTGTTCAAGGAACAACTGGAACCAAACCAAACCGGTGACAGTTTGGTTTGGTTCGATTAGGAACTAGAATTGGAAGTTTGGTTCATGGTTTCAGTTCTGAAATCAAAGCGAACCAAGGGTATGATGGATTAATTTAGTCCCGCATTAAGCAGAGAACATGGTAAAGGATGCATTGAGCACTATAAAAGCCACTGAAGGAATACCAAACAAGACACCCTTTCTTGGTTTCTTTGTTAAGATCTATTTGTTCTTATCAGTTTAATATATTACACATTGTCATTGACTACATGATATTACATTAATTTTTTTGTGAGGGAGGGTGATACCCATGGTAGCTGGCCTCTCAACCATCGCCCCTACAATACACTACAGCAAGAATCGGGGTTCAAAACCAAATTGAAACCATCGGTTTGGTTCAGTTTGGTTTTGACCAAGTCATGGTTTGGTTCGAGGTTGAGGTTAGAACCATGAACACCCTTAGTTACTATTGTATGTTTTCTCAATGCTCAACTTTGAGAGTTTTCATGGAATACGGTGCGCCTACATTGAAAAAGATTGCACCCTTTCCCTATGAACGACATACAAAGGTTAGTACTAGCCGTCACATAATTAACTTTTTAAAACTAAACAAGGAAAGTGTAAATCCATACCCAAAAAACATTCACAAATACAAAATCCTACCTTATCTTGATTCATATGAATCTTAGTAAGCCATGCGCGCTTCATGTTTACTTAGACCTAATCTCACAGGCCTAATTTTGATAATTAGTGTATTGTTGCAAAACCCTAACCTTAACAACAGACATGGCCAATTCTGGTTATCTTGGAACCCGAAACCTTAAAATAAAGAAAAGTAACAAATACCAGAGGTCGTATTTTGAAACCACATGTTCCAATTTTGAGCTAATTCCGGATTCACGGGGTTCAGTTTTAGTTGAAACCACCAGGCTCGTTCCAAACTAGCATGCCTACCTAACAAGTTTATATCTTATATATCTATATATATATATATATAGACAGAATGAAAGCTGCTAGGCAACCTTTCATACTAGACATTGCTTGATAATCACTACTGCTTGTGCGATCAATCGGACAGTGGTGATCAAGGCACTCATCCCATATCACATTTAATACATCTATCTGTATTAAATGACATCGATTTTTATGTTGAATTTCACAAGCGGTTCGATCCATATTGTCAATGCGATCCCACAGATAACACAAATTGTATAGTAGAGTCTTGCATGAGAGAGTGTATAATAACTCCCAAATTCTCTCTGTAGCCCTACCCTCATGTGAGAGAGATGCCAAGGGTTTGGGACGTAGGGCCTCTAGCCCCACCCTCATGACGTGGGTGAGGAGAAAGAGCGAGAGGGCGTGTTAGTGGACCCAAAACCTTGGCGGGCTAAATACAATCAATCTTCTATATTAATCTTCTATATGTATGGATATGTGTGTGTCCATGCACGTGTTTTGTGTCTAGTCGCTTTAATTGCTAAACTTTCCCCAAAAATGCCTAAATTTTCTAGATATTGCACAGCTTTCTTCAACTTTTTGACGTTTAGCATGTGCAGTTAAATAAAGGTTCAGCAGATCCAGTTATTCCTGGTACATCATCAAGTCTGGATCCAATTAACTGGTCTTAATCGATCCAAATATTAAATGGACTCGGATTCACATAATGTCTTTTCAAATATATCAACGAGTATTCATTGTAGTTCGTGTTGAAATTTGGTTTCTTATGTCCTGCATATCTGTTCAACTGGTTATACAAATAGTAAGTAAGGGTTGTTGTCATGGGAAGGTCAATGATAGGTTTTTTAGATCCGGATTCTTAGAAAATGCTGTTTCCGGGTCACCTAAATCAGCGTGCACAAAGCAATAGCTCGCCTGGCCAGGGGCTGACTCACATAATTGAAGGTCACGAATTCGGGTGTGCATCTCACTTCGCCCTCCCATTGTACAATAAAGAAAAGCACCTATCAGTGTCGATCTCAAAAATATCATTTCCAATATTGGAAAACACCCGAGAACACACACACACAGGAGAAAAAAATAGTCAGCATTTCTATCATGAGCCCAAATAATGCCCTTAGAGATGAGAGTACATATATCCTTGGGATCTTCATCAACAAGGCAAAGTCATTCGAAATCTATTTATATTCGCACCTAGGGAAAAGATGAACTAATTGTAACTTAAAGTTGGCATGTACTTGGGCCTTGCACATTTATATGTGCATCACAATCAGATTTGAACTCATTTTACAGTTTTCACATCCAAATTCGAACCCAATGGATTGGATCATTTGAACTTGATGGGTGTTATGACCTAAACGGGTCCTTATGCACAAGTTGTGTATGCTATATTGTGTATAAGACTTGATATATGCACAAGTTGTGTATGCTATATTGTGTATGATATATGCACAAGTTTGTTGTTAGTTTTGTTAGTAGATATCAAAGTAATCCTGGATGACAGCATTGGACATTTGTAAAAAGAATTTTAAGATATTTAAAAGGAACAAGTGACTTGAAACTATTTTTTCAAGCAGATGAACTAAAAGTAGTAGGATACTCATATGTCAACTTTGCTGGAGCAAATATGATAGCAAATCTACCTTAGTGAAAATATTCTTATTTGGAGGTGTGTTGTTTCTTTGGCATGTAAGAAACAGGGTTGTATAGCACTGTACACACAAGAAGCTGAGTATGTGGCTTACTGTATGACTGCAACAAGTGTTGTCTGGATAAGCCGCTTCATACATGATTTGAAGCTGAAAATAATGTGATAACAACGCAGTAATTATTCTTATAAAAAAACAAACATATAATGGTTAAATACCACTATGTTCATGATATGGTTATGAGAAAGGAAATATCCATCTCATACATGCCAACAAATGATATGTTCGCAGACCCCTTGACTAAAGGCATAACAGAGAAACTTTTCTCGAAACATGTTGTGAACATGGGTTTGGGATATGTTTGATTATTATGTAGAAAAATAACCACACAACAGGTAGTAATTGTAGTAGCAATCATTAAAGGACATTACTAGGTAAACCCCGCAAAAGTGAGAGAAAAAACAGTATGTCACACTTGGCTCGAATGGTCAAGTGGGAGATGTGAGACTGTGGTCATTCTTGACAACCCAGTATGATAACGGTTGCATTCACAGTTATGGAGAGAATGGTCATAACAGCCATAGAATCAAAACCGTCGAATCGTTACCAGATTGCACAGTAATTATCCGGTTAAAATGGATCCTAAACAGGAAAGCCTAGCGGGACAAACCAAGAAAGTCAGGAGAACACGCTGCTCTATAAATACAGAGCAGTGCACACAGTCTAAACACTGGAAAAACACCGAAAAAACTTTCGAAGCAAAATGCGCTGTGAAAACTTCGAAACAAAAGAAAAACAAAACCATCTTACGAGCAACAAATAGGAGGTCGACGACAACGAACCCGGAGATCGACAGAAGCCAGACTCCGACAAGAAGGCAAGAGAATCGCCACAGGCAGGATACAAATTCTACTTTGGGGGCCCTCACAAGAACCCGCCTGCCCTTAATCACATGTCTATCAACTAATGTATATATACATGTGCATAGCAGCCTCACACTTTTTCATCTTGCTAAATAATGAGGTTGTCCTGTCAACCATCAACAAAATAAAGATCCTACAATGTCTATGGTGATGATGAACATGTCATCTAACAACAGTGCTCAGCTTATTATACGTATAAATCTTAAATGAAGCTTTTATACGGTGTGTTGGGTTATTATTCTTTGCTTCTTTTTATAATTTGCTTAAAAATGGGAGAAACCGCAAAAGAGAGGGAGCGGGTGACAGAGAGAGAGAGAGAGAGAGAGAGAGAGAGAGAGAGAGAGAGAGAGAGAGCAATCATCCAAAGTCCAAAATATTTTAGCACTAATTTAAAGTTTGCATCCAAACCCAAAATTTAACCCTGATCCTTTCAGTTTGTCTGCTTCTCCTCAGGACTTATAGATGAGCTTGGTTGATTCTGGTTGGTCATTTTCTGTCTAATACTCACCTCCTTCTTCAACCCTGATCCTTTAAGAGGTTGTGCTCTCCTCATCATCTCCTTTAGTATGTTTTGATTTGCCCTCAAATCATAATGTAGTTCATCTACTTAGAATGAAGTTAGGTCTTGAACATTGAAAGTAGACAAACCTTAGTAGTCAATAGGAAGTTTCGGCTTATACACATTATCATTGACCTTTGACAAGACCTTGAAGGGCCCATATGCACAAGGTAATAGCTTGGATTTGTGTTTGGTGGGGAAACATTCCTTCTTTAGACAAATTGAAGGGAAGTGTCCAATCTATGGGGTGCTTGGTTATATGCAAATTCGGCCCATAGTAAAAGTTCTTCCCATTCTTAAAGGTTTCTAAACATGAGGGTTCTAAGCAGTGCTAAGGTCAGTCCATGGCTTGGTAGGCATGGGCAATGGCATGAACTATCCTTGAGGTTTGACTTGGCTTTTAGCCTAGATACAGGTGGTACAACTACTCACAATCTTGTGCACATCTTTCTTCATAGAGGGTAGCTCTAGGGTTTTGGTGATGCCAAAGTGTCCTACAATTCCTCCTCCATGTGCTTCCCTGATCAAGAGTTCCCTTGTAGAACCAACAAGTATATACAATCTGCCAAATCTAAAGAGATATCCATCATGGATGTGGTATTCCTCAACAACTTGGTTACATTTGATGTTGTCTAAAGAGAGGAATTCAGTATCAAGCTTATAAATGTTTTTAATGTACTCAAATCCCATTATTTGGGCATTAAGCATGTTGATCAATACATGTCATCAGGATAGGGCATCTGCTAAAACATTGGTCTTTCCCTTTTTATGCAAATGACATAAATAAAGGTTTCAAGGAACTCTACCCACTTAATATGTCGTCAGTTCATTTTTCCCTGCGTTTTCAGGAACCTTAAGGATGCATGATTTGTATGTATAACAAACTCTATAAGACACAAATCAGTGCAAAGAACTCCTTTTTATAGGTAGAATAGTTAGCCCCTTTGAGTTTTTCACTGAAGTATGCTATGGGTCGGTTGTCTTATAGTAGCACTGCCCCTATCTAGTCCTAGATGCATAACATTCTATTTCAAAGGTTTTGGAGAAGTCTGGGAGGGCAAGAATTGGGGCAAAATAGAACTTCCCTTAATGAGATCAAAGTTGGCTTGGGTTAACTGTGTCCACTTGAATTCGGTTCCCTTCTTCATGCAATCAGTGATTGGAGTCACAATACTATTGAAGCCCTAAATGAACCGCTTATAGAAAGATGCAAGCCTATGGAAACTCCAGGCTTAAGTGAGATTGGTGGGGGGTCGACCAAGATCGTATGACTTCTAGTTTATGAGGATCAGCATGAACCCCTTGTTGAGAGATGATGAATCCTAAAAATGACACTTGAGTTTGGCAAAAAGTACACTTCTTTAGATTGTTGTATAACACTTGTTTGAGATGGTTGACATGATTTTCTAGAGAGTGGTTGTAGATAAGGATGTCATCAAAATATATAACCAGGAATCACCCAATAAAAGTTCTGAAGAGATGGTTCATTAACCACATGAATGTGGTGGGGCATTGGATAACCTGAAGGGCATTTCCAACCATTTATAAAGACCCATCTTAATCTTGAATATCGTTTTTTACTCATCCCCTTCTCGAATCCTTATTTGGTGGTAGTCACTCTTCAAATCTATTTTGGAGAAGATTTGGGCTCCATGGAGTTCGTCCAATAGATCATTCAGTAAGGGTATAAGATGACGATATTTAATTATGATCTTATTATTTGTCCGATTGTCAACACACATTGTGCTTTGTTCAATCTTTCTTTGGTACTAGTAGTACAGGAACAAAGCAGGGGCTTAGGGATTTCCTCACAAAACTGTTTGAAATGAGTTCTTCAACTTGGCATTGTAATTCTTTAGTATCCATAGGATGACTTCGATAGGCGGGTTAGTTGGGCCGAGTAGCTCAAAGTATTAAGTTAATTTGATGTTCAATGCTACGTAAAGGTGGAAGGCCTGGAGGGGGTTCAGTAAGAAACACATCCTAGAATTGTTGTAATAGATTATCAATTTCAAGGGGAGTGGGGGGTTGGATACAATTAGTTATTCTTAGCTAGCTAATATGGAAAAGGCTGATTGGTGATTGAGGAGAGTGGTTTTGACATTCTTTTTATAAATGAATAAGATTTTAGGGGTGGTGAAAAGTTGTGGTAGAAGAGGGGCCAGAATAATATGTTTGTCCTCCTTGGTGAATGAGAAGATGTTGATTTAGCCATCATGCACAACCTACTGGTCAAACTGCCATAAACGCCCCAATAGTAGGTGGCCCATTGTCATTGGCACATCGCATTTTACCAGTTCTTTTTAGACCTTGCCGATGGAGAAGGGTACCTATACTTGTTGATTAACATTGAGTTCACCATTATCATTTAGCCACTTGAGCTTGTAAGGGTTGGCATGTGGGAAGATTTCAATCCCAATTTGGTGATAAGTTCAGTTGAAGCTACATTAGTACAACTTCCTCCGTCGATGAAGACCGTGCACACTCGATTATCAATAGTACAATGCATGTGTAAGATGTTGTCCCTTTGTGACAAATCTGGTGCAATTTGTGAATGTTGAACTCATCGGACAATAAGTAGGCACCCTTCATCTGCATGTTCAATGATAGGCTCATCGATAGTGGGTGACTCAACCTCGTCCGTTCTCTCTATTTCATCATGCAACAGTACCATGACCCACTTATTTGGACATTGGGTGGAAATATGCCCATGATCCAAACATTTGAAACACGATTTCTCGTGTTCGTGATGGGGCACGAGTGGAGTTAGTTGGGTTTTTCTCTCAATCGCCAAGAACTAGTTTGTTGGGTTAAAAGGGTTTGCTTGGATGGTTTGAGCTTGATTGGGAGGGTGAGGTTTACTCGACTGAGTTCTTGGTGGGTAGATATGGTTTCCCCTTTTCTTTTGGTGCTTGACCTTGGTAGCCAACTTGATGACATTATCTAGTTCAGCATAGGGTTGGAGTTCAACTAGATCAACAATTTCTTTGTGAATACCTCTGATGAATCTTGCTATGGTTTGCTTTCTAGGATCTTGGACTACATAGCGGAGCATGAGTATTTTAAATTCTTTGACATAATCCTCAACAGTCAATCCTCCTTGTAGGATGCTTTATAAACAGATGAACCACTCCTGCCTATAGTGGTTAGAAATAAATGATGATGCATCAACAACTTCATATACCTCCAACTAGTTACTTCTGGTTCACCTTCACAATGATGTTGGTCGATGAAATTCCTCCACCATAAACTGGCATAACCAGTGAACTCTAATGCGGCAAGGTGACACTTTCTAAGATAATTGCAGTATTCCAATATTTGGTCGGCCTTCTCCACCCATTCTAGATATTTCTCAGGTGAGCTTATTTCCTTAAATTGGAGAATTTTGATTTTCATGGTGGAATCTCATTTTGTATGATGGTTTAAAGGTTGTAGGGGGTTTTCATCTAGTTTAACTATTGGATTGTCATCATGAAGTGGTTTACGACTTGCAGGGTGGGAACGGTTAAGTTATTCCATGGCTTGCTGAAGTTGTGCTAGTTCTCTCATCATTTCTTTCTGACGCAACCAAAGGCCTAGAATCATAGCATGTTGAGTTGATAACCCTCAATGAGCTCCAGGAAGAACTTCGGGGGATGGACTATTGCTCAGGATGGAATGGGGGGTGTGAGATATATTTTATAATCTAGATGAGAAGTAACTCAAATGGGTAGGATGAGATGAAAGTGGAACTTACATTTTATCGGTGTGGCTATGACAAAGACATTTTGATAACAAATGGGTGGAAGGTTGTGGGTGATTGAGGACGCTTTCAGCTTGACAACTTCATATCTCAATGAAAGCACCAAGATGGTGTGAACCAGGAGGTCCACAACTGCAACAATGTTGTGATAAGACCAAGGTCGCCACCCAATACTATTGAACCTCAAGCTATACTTCAGTAGTTGGAGAAACAAAAATTAAAAAAGAAGAAGAAGATGAAGGATTTTTGTCTAAAACAGTGCCCAACTCTTGTTCTAACCTTGATTTATATAGCCTAAATATTCATCTAGGCTGAGTTGGGTTCTAAGAGGTAGCATTTAAAATTCTGCTAGTAAATAGCAGATTGCATGTTTCAAATTGAAATTATGGGCTTCCCAAGGACTTTTCCTTGGGTTATTGGGAATACTCAATAATGAACCTTTTATCGGAGAATTGTTCACTAATTATAGAGGTTACTATATGACTAAAAGTGTATCTTGGAGATATTGTTTACATTAAATACTAGTATGGAAAGTGTTGCAGCTGTAATGAGTGGTTGATACTCTAGGGCCCTAGATTTATGAGGGCATGAAAAGCTAAGATGACAAAATTAATGGGCTTTGTGTCCTCTTTAATGAGTGCACGTACTTTATTACATAGTTGTAGTTGTCTGCCCTTGGACTTTATAACTGGTCCCTTGTGATTTAGTTTATCCACTTCTCCTCCAGTCTTACAAATAAGCTTTGGTCATTCTCCTTCTGACACTCACCTCCTTCAACCCTGATCCTTTGAGAGGTTGTGCTCTCTTTATCATATCGCTAGCATGCTATCTAGTTGACATCGAAGTTCTTCAAGTTCCTCTAACACCATGATGTTCCAATGATCCACTTTCCTTTAAGGAGGAGGTTGCTTTAGGAGTTTGTTAAGCATAATATCATTAAACTCCTTAAGCACATGGTCTAACTCCAGCTATACCCTAATGCTAGATAACTTTTGCTCCTCCCTCGGCTACAATCTATTCAAGAAGTAAAATAGCTTAACCTCTATAGTCATAGCCTTAATATTTAAACCAAAGATTGGTACATGTTGATGAATGTGTAACTTGAACACATGTACTTCAAGTTGGAGAGTTTTTTATTTGCTATAGTTTTAGGGTAGGAAGTATTTTCTTAGCTTTCTTGAAGTCACGTTTGGCCTAAATCTCACTCACCAATCTCAATCTCTTCTTCATCTTCTCCTCTTTGTCCTCAAGATTCAGAACCTTATTGTACATATCAAGTTGACAAAGCAAAATGAAGTATATTGCCATCTCGAGTGCCTATGTAAGACTTTGGTTCTTTCACTTTTAGCTTGGGGCCATCGCTTTACCTCTAGATGCCTACTTCTACTTAACGTGTGAGCCAAAATTGATTCTTGGATGATCTCGATACTGTCCACATGTGGCCTTGGTGGCATGTCTCTATTGAACAACTCTATAATGATCCTCTTGTAGTTGCTAGCAACTCATGCCAATGATTGTCTCAATGAGGCAAACTCCTTGAATCCTAGTAGCTTGGTCTCAAGAGCTATAGTATTTAGGTGCATAATAGACGCTTCTTTTATGCTCTTCTCCTTATCCTTCTTGTTCTACCCTTGGGACAAATAATCCTTGGTCATTTTAAAGCAGAAGCCATATCAATGTCTCCCTTCATCGACTTAGTTATATGAATTCTAGAGAAAATGTCAATTCCAAGTTCTCTCTTTTGATTGTAACCTTGCTTTGATAACGAAGTTGTCACGACCAATGGTGACGCATGATTGGGACCCAATTAATGTCGGTGGGGGACAACCTTCACCAAGGTTCATATTGTGGTCACAAAAGAAAGAATGCAAGTTCCCAAGAAATAATCAAAGCACTTGAATAAAAGAAGAAAGCACTTTATTGGGAATAGAGAGTATGTTGTTCTCCTTACACACTAAACTTCATTTTGGATAGCTTAAACAAAGTACTAAGAAAGGGGTTGTCCTTAAAACAAGTGGAGGACCTAGACTAAGTACTAAAGTTGCAATACTGTCCCACGTGGGGGGCTTGGTTACACGGTCATAAACAATTCAAAATGGTTGGAGGGTTATATTTATATATATACATACATACAAGAGAGAGAGAGATTACAATCATACCCTATTATTCTTTCTTGAAAAAATGAAGCATTGTGTTGATGGTATTGTATAGATTTATTTTATTAAATAGGAAAATATGTTTCATATTATTAGAGCCCCATGTAATCGTAGGAAGGATCTAGATCTTGATTGCACTGTTTGCAAATCTCCTCTCTCTCTCTCTCTCTCTCTCTCTCTCTCTCTCTCTCTCTCTCTCAATCGAGATGCGGAGATGTTTGCTCATATATGAAATTATTGATAGAATGTAAGGCATTGCTACCTCTCGATCTAGGTTGAAGCAAGACAAGGTTCATTCCTGCGGCTACACCAAGGCATAAGGCAAATTGTGCGTGTAGATGGCGACACGTAACTTCACCAATGAAGATAGGCAGTGTAGATGTGAAATTTTTACTCCAAGCCTATGTAGAGACTTGAAACAATCTTTTCAATTCTATTTTGTGTGCGAGCGTGCTAGCTAGTTTCTGAAAACTAGTAAAAGTGTGAATCTTACTTGGCGATTGTGGCTAAGCAGACTTTTTTCACTTTAGGCTTTCTTGAACCGATGCTCAAGGGTTAGCCTAAGCACTTTAAAGATTTCAAATAAGCTGGTGATATTTCAAATTCACGTGAAGATAGGGTGTTGAAAATGATAAACTAGTGCACTTGGTTTTCAAGTTCAAAATTCACAAGTTCTAAAAAACAGAAACTGATTCTGTTTTCAAGACTTATTTCCAGAATTATTTTAAGTGCCTTAGAGATATCCAAAATTCATCAAAATTTTATAGGATTGAGCCTGAAATGTGAAGAACACCTTTTGATTTTGAATTCAGGATTGAGATGTTGCAGAATTAATTCAACAAAGTGACTCTGCTTAGACACCCAAAATTGTTTTGTCACAGAAATATAAAGACCCAAAGATAGGCAAAATTTTGGATAGATTGAAGTAAGGGTTTAATAATGAAAAATCAAACAATCAACGTATGCAGTGATGCTGAAAATCAGATTTCAGGTTTTTAGAACATACGTGATGCAAAACTCACACGAATTAAAGTGCAACAACACAACATCCTGAATTAAATTACTGAAGGAAAATGAATTAAAATATATCTAATAGCTTAAGCATAGAGGGGATTAGAAGATATAGAGTGTTTATAGCATATAGAGAGGTATAATCAAGAACACAAACACATAGAGTCCATAAGCAAAGAAAAGAAAAATTTCAGCACATCTACTTCTATTACATCATGGGGGAGACAAATCTCCATTAATACAACCTCTTTTGAATTGAATATGAAGAAGAGATGGGAATGAATCAAGTTAGAGCCACACTTACATGAATTCCCAAGAAGATCGTCTTTCAAAGGTGGTGCATGGTCCTCACCTTCCCTCTTTTCACTCTTGATTTCTCACTCAAACTCTCACTAGCACTTGACCTAGATCCTACACTCTCTTCTCTCTCTAAACTCTTCCCTAGCAGCCCTCAATCTCTCACAAGCAGCCCAAGGTGCAACACTCTTCCAAATCACTCCCTTAAAGAAGGGAGATCATGCCCTCCCTTGGCCTCTATTTATAGGCCAAGAGGGGCCTTTCTAGGCCCTTCTTTGGGGTGGGTGGCACAAGACCCATATCCAATCCATTTCTTCAACAAGTTCACATGGATGAGTGAGAGGAATGGTCCCCTTTTGGTCAGCCATGGACCAGCCCCAAGTGGGCTGGTTGTGGTCTTGATTGAGTACACCTAGCCATGACCAGCTAGGTGCTTGAGGCCTCGAAGTCCTCTTTGGCCGGTCCTTGCTTCTTCAAGTGGTCGTGGCTTCTCTTGTTGATTCCTCCATTTAATCAAGGCTAGGTAGGCATGTGATTTGGTATTTAACTCAAGGATGTAGGACGAACAAGGCTAGAAAATTTCTGATATTGGTTGAATTATTTGATTCAAGTGAGGCTTTATGTTTAACTCAAGCCAATCATGTCTAGCACTTGGTTGAATTGAACTGGGTTTAGTGAGGCCGTCCACTTTGATTCGATATTGGATGAGGATATGCTTTGAGTTGATCTCCTCCCTTGATTTCCGGCTTATCCTTCGCGAAACCATCCCTGGCTCGAAGCGGGCCCTATCTATCAACTTGCTTTCTGCCTGCTTTACTCCAATCTTCTGGGCTTTATACTTTTAACTTTAATTTGAAACCTTTTAAAATTTTTATTTTAAAGATTTAAAATGTTCATTTTAAAGCTAAAAAATTTAAAACAAGTTAGCTTTCAAATTTTGAAGTATTTTCAAAAAATTTTTATTTAGGGTGTTTACAGGCAGTAATGTATTCCGATGCTGAATACCATGTAAATTTTAGATCTTTATTGTTCAGGAATGAAGCTTGAACAGTAGTGGAAATTTTGAATCAATATATGTATGTATTTGCAAAGGTCATCACATGCACAATAGAGGAAATTGGGAGTGAACGATATAGCCTTGGCCTGGTCATTTAAGGGGCCAAATTGCTACAACGACAAGATGGCTGGATTGGGTAGCCAAAGGTGGAGGGAATCCACCAGCTGAGTAGAGAGTCTACTTATTTGCTCTCCTCTAGATATGGAACTTACGGTGTACTCGGTCTGATTTTTCATGTAGTTCCACTCCTCATTAAGGAGCGTGAAGACCTGTTCGCGCTTGAAGGTAGACGTGCATTTTACCACCATGTACTTGTGTTCCACTGTTGGAGCCTAAAACTATCAACATCAAGCTCGAGATCTCTTAAAGAACTTTAGTTAAGCATGAGCCAACTAACACTTGCAATGAACATTAATTATACAATAAAAGCATCTTTCTAGTCAAACATCATGATGTAATTCACAAGGTTCTTTGACATCAAAATAGGATAGGTTGTGATCAATTTCTCATACTTCTATTGATGGAACAACGGTACCCATTCATAACCTTGGGCCATTTCTAGTAGAAATGCAAATCTATGCACCCGCTTGAAGTCTTTACATGCCAATTTGAACAAAGTTGTGTAACACCTATTGAATCACTTCTTGCACCCAAAAGTTTTGCTTGAACCCGTGCGGATCATGGGGCCCATGCACACAAATCAAGGTGCTCCACTCAGTTGAGGCATGTGTGGAGAGTTCAAAACTCATACTATCTCATTGAGCAGAAACCCTAGTTGGAGGGTTTTGATGAGAAACGAGGGTGGTCAAAGCTTGTTTAGTTTTAGTCAAAGGCAACTTTATAGACATATGGACCTAGGTCATAGTTGGTTTGATTGACCAAACCTAGTCGAACTGGGTGGAAGTAGTAGTGATTTAGGATCTTAGATTGGATCTACGTCGTAGTTTTGGGTTGAAACTATGGGATCCCTTCCACCAAGGAAAATGAACAGTAATTCATGCCTGTAGAGTTACAGTAAAGGTATTTAAATTTGAGTTATTTCAATTCTCTTTTAAGAGATATATGTGAAAGTAGCATGTGACTGTAGAGAGAATGAGTTACATGCAAGAGAAAAGGCATGTAAAATTGATATGGTTGGGGAGAGAAAATAAGTGTATGTATGTATAAGTAGGGAAGAGGAGTGGGGGTTGGGGCATGAGATGTAGAGAGAGAGAAAGATGAGAGTGTGTGCGTATGAGGTCAATGTGGCGAATATAGTCAAGAGGATAGCTCTCTCTTGACTAAGCTAATCTAAGTGAGAAACATTTTCTTAACCTATTCTAGAGAAAGTGTAGATCCAAAGCGAAAATGCCAATTATTTATTTCATTATATTAGTAATTGAGCTTACATGGCCATTTATAGGGATAGCCTTACAATATGAGCTGCACATTGTGAGCCTTTGATCTCTTTAAATAATGTAAGCCATTGGTCTTGGGGTAGATAAATGGTAGTGCCTTAGCTACATCATGGATCTTTGCAAAGCGTTCTTCTTCTAATTATAAGGTGCCAAGCATCCTTCTCTAGGTCATTCTCTTGGTGCTCGCCAACTTATTCTTAGTTACCCATCTTAGAATTCAACAAAATTTTCCTAATTTGGGAACTTCGTACAACCCTTTGAGCCTACCTTGGCATTGCATATACGGCTCCATTTTCGCTTGCTGAGACTTTATTCATGTGGCCCGAGGAAAGGAAAGAAATACCACATTATCTCTTAAACGAGAATTGCACCGGGAAACGAATCAGGCATGGACAGATCTTAGTGCAGGCGAAAGCGTCGGAAGGGTCAAAACCAAAAGCTGCAAGGGGAGGAGAGGGAGACGGCAGAGCTCAATGGGGAGAGATAGATAGATAGAGGGAATGCTACCTTCCTGGTGACAAGCAAATAGAGAAAGATCGTTGCTTCTAGCAAACATAGAGAAAAAGAATACACCTCCCTGTAAACCCGAGCAGGTTGAGAAAGAGAGATACATTTTTCTTGTAGGTTCTTCAATGGTGACCATTGAAAAGGGTGGAAGAAAAAGATTGTCATCAATGTAAGGCATTTTCTCTTTTCATATATAATGGAGACTCTATCCTTCGGGACCTTAGCATTTATATTATGTTTATATTTATATTATATATGAAGAACTTCAGTTAACCACCATGAGGTTTGCACATTTATTGATTTGATTCCTTTGATTCAAAATCTACTTTGTGGTTTTCGCCATCTATCAAGTTCGCACTAACTCACTAACATCACCTGAACAAAACATGAAAGGCAATTTTACGAGACGGGGGTGATCTACCTGTTGACTCAGTAACCTCTTTTTCAGAACCAGGATCTATATCCCATATGTGAAATTGGATTCATAGCGAAAATAGATCACTTTAAAAGGACATATCAGGAACCCAAATCCAAATTCCTTGGATCCATTAAGGCTCACTCTACAGACCCTGAACCTCTCACTCGACTCCAACGCTCTCTCTCCCTCTCTAGCATCGCCATCTCTTGTAGGCTCGTTGTCCAACACCCGACCCCTTCTCTCTCTTTTTATAGTCCATCATTGCTCAGCTAATACTCTCTTTGTTTCTTCTACTACAACTCTCTCTCACAACCATCATCTCCTGACTCCAAATCCCTTTATTTGATCCAACCGTGCAAAGAAGTCATTTTCAGAGAAGACAGCAAACCATCTAATACCCAAACTACTCCAACTCACGTCATTCTTGAAAGAATTTGCTTATATCTTTCCCGTTTTCCTTTATTTTTCATCTATTGGTAACAAAATATAAAATTTCAAGTAGGCTAGTAGAATGAAGCTAAAGCATAGTGAAACTAACTCAGGTAGGAGAAGTGAGAACTTGAGAAAGAAAGAGAATCCTACAAGTGAGTAAAGAAAAAGAAAAGCACGAAAAAAAGAAGAAGAACCATAACTAAAACGAAAGACTCAGAGAAACTCACCTTTTTTATAGAGAGAGGGAGGCCAAAGGTCAAAGCACACATGCACCACCAATAGAAAGGGTGTCAGAGCACTCAGCTGAGCTAACAATCCTTGTCTTTTCTCATGAGAGAATAGTGGGAATCGAATAGAATACGAAGAAAAAAAATGAGAGTTGGGAAGAGAAGAAAAAAGAACACAGGATTTGAACCATAGACCGGTTGCCGACCCTACTAGTTATGCCTTGCACAGTTACGCCTTGCGGAACGAGCTTTTGAATCCTATAAAAGTGCCTGCATGTCCACCCTGTGGATTTGAACCATAGACTGGTTGCCGATCCTACTAAAAGAACACAGGACCTTTGCTGTCCAAGTTTGTTATTATTACCTTTCATCCCCATATCTGATTTCAATTCCATATGCAATTTCGCATATCCGAATAAGATGGAATTTGTAAACCATTATCTGAATTGATTTAAGTTCTGACCAATGTAACTACTTAGGTTGTATTGTATGTGAAAGTAAAGGAAAAAGGTTTAGATAATTTGATCAATTTGGATCGAACTTACAATTTAATTGTGGATCTGAAAATGGTGTAAGCAAGTCATGATATTAAAAGAAAAATTCATATGTAAAACTAACAATTTAATTTTACATGTGATTCACGCAAGTCATGATTTGTCACTAAATGTAAAGAGGTATGGTTGCTCCTGCAGATCTCATATTAAAAAAGGATACTAGTTGAAGCAAGTCATGTAGAATCCAAAGTGCGGATCCTAGTAAACAAAGTTGAGTCTGCTAAACGGGTTTGTGTCAGTTTTACTAGGTCGAAGTTGGATAAATCCGACCCATTTACACAAACAAAAGTTTCCAAAATGTGACGCGCCTTGTATAACCCGAAAGTTGAAATAACTCGGCAAGGTTTATCAAACTTCCCCAAGTTTGGAAAAGATCGGTTGCGACATTTATAAAATCAACAGGGGCGAAAAAGTCTACTAAGAGGGCGTTCTGCAGATCCCCTCTTCCTCCTAAATGGTTTGTCATTTGAGTGCCACGTGGCGAAGACCCTACTCCAAGTCAGATTACCTCACAGATACAGAACGAGAACCAAACCCGGGTCTTGCGGTGCGTGATGTTAGTAGGAAAATCCCTATTTAGAATGCTTCCGGGTCGTGTCATCGGAACTTATCTATTACGTATAACTCGATCACGACCCTATCTCTTTTATCACCGAGGGGACACGAGTTCCGTTTGTGGTGCTTTTATGTCCGGTACTATATTGGGAAGAGCAAAATCTGTGTTCCGTGTCATCCAGGATTGTGGATCGTGAATCGATATATTTTTTCCCTAAACCACCGGTGTCCGGAAGCCGGCAAGGACGCTGACTAACCCTGCTCGAGCCAAGTAAGCCATAGGGATAAAACTCTCTAGCGCTCTTTTTCTCCATTCACAAGAATTGAACTCGAGACCTTGCATAAGGGGAACGAGTGACATGAACCAACCAACCAAACGGTATCCGAAATCAATGAACAAACCACAGTAGGTACTCCGTATATTTTGGATCTTTTGGGTCTGACACGGATAACTAACAGACGTACAAGTATGTTACCAAATCCCACTACAACGGATTCGAGTCAAACCCGACCAATTAAACTTGATAACCACGAAAGAATTCAAAATTTGAAAGGACGGCAAAGACGTAATTACGAAGAAAATTTCGGGCGTTTACTAGGGTAAGTTCCCGCCCAACAAACGCGCATCGCATACGAACGACTCTTCGTATTGTGCTCCGTATTATTCGATCCCCAAAACGCCCCTCTCTCCTTTATCCTTTTCATTGTGACTTTCTTTCTTTATATTAAACCGCCTTTCTCTCCTTTCTAGAGAAAGAGGGAGACACCAAACCCCAACCCGAGAGAGAGTCTTATAGGCTAAGGGTCCCTAAGAAAACCCGCTTTTCCTAAAACCGCTCTCTTGCCAAAACCAGACTTCCGAAACCGCTTTCTTTACCGAGTAGCAAAAAATCGACGAACAAGAAGAGAAAAGGAAAGTTTTTGCCCTAATTAGGGTTTCCTTTGTCACAGGCTCCGCCATTGAGAGAGGAAAAATCAGATCTTGAGACTACGAAATAGCTAAGAACGAAAACGAAAGGTAACAATTTTCTGCCAATTTAATGGTTTTCTTCTTCCCTCAGACTGCAAGACGATAAGACGGAAAGGGCTTTTCGCGTTCATAAGAATCTAAAGAAACAAAGAAAACGTTGATCTTGTAGTATTTTCGTTGCGAAACTTTGGGAAAACGTGAATCTTATAGAGTAAAGGAGGAAGAGAACTCGCATACGGGAACCCGAAACCTAGAAGCCGTCGTCGTCGTCGTTGTTTTCGTGTTTCCGGCCAAGCCACGGTGGTGAACAGCTCGCGGCCATGCAAAAGATTGAAGAGGCGCGTGACGGCAGATCTCTTCGATCTACGAGGCTTTCCTCCGCAAGAACTCGCGGATCTCTACGCTTCGCACCCCTTCAGATCGAGTATCAGATCGTTTCTCTCGAGATTCGCGCTGCTGCCTACGGACCTTATGTCCATGCTTCCATCGCCTCACCTGCGTGCCTGGCAGATCGCCTTCCGAGCGGCCTCCGGCGACGTCTCTCGCGAGGCCGAGGGCGGAGCCGGCACCGTAACTCTCAACGTCGTTGAAGAAGATGTCTCTCGCTCCAGATCCGTATATTGCGACCACTGTCGCGCCGTCGGTACGTACGGCCCCCTCTCATCATCTTTCTCGCCGGAAAACCATCCAGATCTAAAGATCGCTGGTTTCACTGGCAGATCCGGCAGTGGAAGTTTTCACGTTTGACTTTTTCGTTATTTTATTTTATTTGAAAAATCCATAGAAATGTGTTTTTTTATTTCTGATCGACTCGTATGCTACAAATATTGATTGTGTTATTGGGAGGGTGATTTCGTAAATTACGGTTCTTTTAGTTTTATAATCTCTTCCCACTGAGTGGTCGAGCAAGAGTGCTTCGCTTGATTTATTATGACTAAAATGTCCTCAAATTTGTCAGATATTGACATTGACTTGTGATATTTTAAGCCTCATTCGTTTCGTGTGAGATGTGGAGCGTGAACAAGTGTTGGGAGAAAACAATAATGCTATTATTGAATGAGGTTAAGTGCAAATATCGCACCTAATCGAGCTGGATAATGATTCAGAAATCCATGCAGCCCACCCGATTGGGGATGGGCTTGGTTTTGGTTATCTTCTGTTGTATTCGATTGAACTCCACATTGTTCCGGTTTAGGAACAGGATCCAATTTCCACTACTTTCTAGTTCAGATTTTTCTCTTAGAGTCTTATGAAGCTTGATTATAAGGTGGAACTGGAGTTTGTGCCCGGCAGCTCGTGCAAAGTTTGTGATCTTATTTTTACTTAATTCATGTTGGTTTTAATTCTGGGAGATTTTCTGACAAGTTGCTAGTGAATCCATTACTTGTT
The DNA here is from genome assembly GCA_036023115.1 of Brasenia schreberi. Taxonomy (NCBI): domain Eukaryota; kingdom Viridiplantae; phylum Streptophyta; class Magnoliopsida; order Nymphaeales; family Cabombaceae; genus Brasenia; species Brasenia schreberi. The sequence goes on along the minus strand of JAYKKT010000085.1, from coordinate 6,100,685 downwards.
GGTTCATATAATGACGTGTAATTGTATTTTTATGCAAACCACTCAGTGCAAGGTTCGTGGTATTATTTTTATTTTTAATTGGCTTTTAGACTTTTAGTTCTGGAAGGTTTTCAGGCAAGTTGCTTGTGGGTACTTGTTGGCCCATATAGTGGCACAATAAATGCATGTCACTCAAATTGTTGTTCTTTCGTTCAAATTCAATTCGACTGAGCTTGGAAATTGTTTACTTGATGAAGGGTGGAGCTGCCATCCCGTATGTAACATTCGTTACCACTTCATCATTCGAGCTGATACTGATTCTTTAGCTTGGTATCCTGAAACCTGTACGAAGTGTGGGGCATCGCTCCCTTCTTCGGATTCAAGGCAAGTATCTGTTGATGGCCTCTCAGCCATTGTGGCTTTTTTGAAATTTTGTTAAGATAGATGTTGTTTCGTAAAATTATGTTGATAATCTCTCCTTTAATTGGAATGTAGATGATTTCATGGCACTTTATATATATATAACTGTTATAGAATGTGTAAGGCCCATGAGAGCAGATTATGTTTTTGGATAACAGTCGTACTGAATGATTGGAGTAAAATGCTGGGCAATTTGTTGAGAAAGGTAGTAGGGATTCACAATTATCAAGTTTGAAAGTTGTAGCATGTAGAAGATATAAGAAAATTATCACTTCGTGAAGGATTGCCAATTGCAATTGTTTAATTCGGTTGTTTTTTAGGTGCAAATCGTGCCGTAATCTAATGACAGCAAATGATCTCAAAGACTGGATACATCTTCAGTTGGAAAATTCAAATCATTTGTTGCATGGAATCGTCCACTCCAATGGCTTTGGTCACCTTCTGAGAGTCAATGGACGGGAAGGTGGCTCTAAGGTTGTCTGGGTGTGAAATCATGGATTTCTGGGATAGATTGTGCCTTATGCTCAGAGTCAGGTGAGATTTTTTTACTTTATTCCTCTAATTGAAATACCTTCAGCAATATCAAACATAATACACTTTAAGTCAGCAAGATCAAACATAATGCACGTTATCCTTGTCACCTGATTCTGATTTACCATTAGTGTCTTGATTTGCTGTATGTTCCGTTCTGTGATCACGGATCCATGCAACCTATGTGCTTGTCTAGCCCGTTTTACGCTGTTCTAGTGCAAGGCCCTACAATCTTTAGGAACTTTGGAAATAAAAACTTGTCTTAGACGAGCCCCTTTGATTGGATGTATGAACGCTTTAAGAAACTGTTATTAATCAATATTGTTCTCGTTGTTATACATGATTCTACAACGTATATTTTAGGCATGTGAAATTTTTTATTGCTTAGATAAGATACCATATGTGGCGTTATTGGCAACTGCAAGTTATTTTTATGCTCAAGTTATTGTTGATTAGTAGACATGCTATGGTGCCCAAGAAAAAGAAGAAGATGAAATCATGAAAAGAAAAAGGAAGAGTTTAGGGCATTTTGACGCCCTTCCTGCTGGTGGGAGTTCCATTCCCATGCAGTGCATATATGTTTGTGCGATTGTGTTAATCTTCAGTCCCCTCCAAAAGAAAAAGAGTCAAGTTGTTTGAGGATGTGATGGAAAAAAAGATTCACAAACAGGAAAGAAAAAGAAGAAAAATGGAAGAGAGCAAAAAGAAGAGGAAGAGGAAACAAAAACTTTTAGTAGATTTGAAACAAGCCAAAAAGACCCATTTTCACAAATTGTACATATGTAAGAAGATTAAATGCCAAAGTTGTCACCATGCATGTATTTGAAATATAACCTTAATTCATTTTATTGAAAAATGAGATAATCCATATACAATCAAGACTTAACATTTATTGAATACAAGGTAAGTATTTATAAAAAGAAAGAGGAGAGAAAGCCAACAATATTCAATTGCTAGTTACTGAAATATCCCAACGGTTAGTAAAGTACATTGGGGACCTTAATGACCCTAGTGTTTATTGTTTGGTTTTGATGGTCTAGGTTTGGTGGTAATCGATTACAAACAAAAACTTGAGTCTTATTAGTCAAACCTTATTACCTTTTAATATTCTTCCTCGAACTTATGATGTGTATACCGAAAATTTGTTTTAATCCTTAATGTGTGAACTTGCATCGATTTTTTCAAAAGGAGTGTTTAGTTGCAAAAAAAAATTTGAAGCTTCAGTTGTGTGATCTACCATGAAAACCTATATTTTCAAAGAAGTTCTTTAAGGACAATATCGACCCAAACAAGCTTTAAGGCTAAATTCAAACGATCCCAATCGAATAAGCTTTAAAGCTAAACTCAAATCATTCAAATTAATCAAATCTTAAAACCCTTAAATAACTCACAATCTCAATATCATAATCCACCAAGATTATAAAAAAAAGTTTTAAATATATACGAAAAGATTTATAATTAACTTCATATTTTTTAAGAATCTTTTGAAGATAAGATGTGTCTTAAAAAACAAGAATTCTTTTAATATAATTTTTATCATTTGCGCAAGATGCTCAAAACATAACAAATAAATATTCAATAATCAAAACAAAACTCTTTCATGCATTATTTTCAAATACTTGTATCAATCACAAGGTTATTAAGATAACAATAAGTGCATTTTCAACATTGACTATCTCCAACCAATAGCCAATAACATGAAGCCTTAATCACAAAGGTCTTCAAAAGAAAGACCAATAAACTTGACATATATCTTCAACATGAAGATCTTAATCAAATCAAAATGGAACTTCAAAGTTATCAAGATTACAAATTATCAATTAATAATAAGTGCATCTTCAAACATTGACTATTCTCCAACCAATAGCCAGCAATATAAAGCACCTTAATCACAAAGGTCTTTAACAAAATGTCAATAAAAATGATATATAGCCACAATACGAAGATCTTAATCATACAAAGAGATGCAACTTATTATCTAACAAGCAACAAAGAAATTATCTTCTAAATAAGACACCAAACAATTTATTCAATAAATGTTAAAAATAAATAAATTGGGAAGAACACACCTGGATGAACCCCAATCTAAATATCAAGATCAAATCAAATCCAGACATAACCTCAAATCTAAGACCAACAAATATATCATATCTAACCTAGAATCCATGACCTGATTACATGTAAACGAGTAAGGCTAAATAAAGCGTATACAACAAAGGCACAATATACTAAAAATAAATATTATTTAGCCACAAAAAGACTTATATTGGTATGTACATGTGAGTCATATTTACAGTAGAGTACAAGAGAAAGAGAAGTGGTCACATACCAAGGCCGAATGGCCCTGACTCTTTTACTAGGACCAAAATGGATAAATAAAATAAATTTACGATTTAACACCCCCTGAAACTGACGGTACTGTGACCAAAAGTTTGCTAATTAGGAGTTGAATACCATTTATTTGTTGTAAAAGTAACATCTTCATGCGTTATCATTTATAGTCATGAATACATCATTATGCTTCTTTCTTTACATCTTTTATTCAACCAATAACCTCATTTTACATCTTTTCTGAAAACATAAAAGCTAAAATTAGTTTCACATTATGACAATTTCATTCTTTTAATTCAAAACAAATCTTTAATGAAGCAATGCCTTTTTTCTAAATAAATAACAACCTATTGGTCATCTAAGTAAGATTGTCTATAACCTATAATTTCATGAATAATTACAATATTACTAAAGGCTGGTATACCACACAAGCTTTAAGGGTAAGCATTAACTCGAATTTTAAGGACGAAACTCAAACCCAACCAAATCAAACAAGACTTAAGGCCGATAAGTCATAATTTCAAACGTGATTTCATGATTCCAAGAATAAGACAATCTTTTTAGATGATTACAAACAAGTTTGAGAATATCATTCTTAATGAATCTTTTCCACATAAAGCAAGAATTCTTTCAAATACTTTGAAACACATTTATCAAGATAGTAACAATTGCATTTTCAACATTAACTAACCTCCAACCAATAGGCAACAACATGAAATACCTTAATCACAAAGGTTTTCAATAAAAGATCAACAATACGAAGGTATTAATCAGATGAAAATGTAACTTTCAAGATAATAAGTTATCAAACAACAATAAATGCATCTTCAAACCATAGTTAAGTTCCATCAAAAGGCTAACAACGTGAAGTACCTTAATCACAAAGGTCTTCATCAAACGACCAACAACATGAATCTTAATCATGCCAAGAGATGCAACTTATTATTTAACACACACTTTTGATCTAATAAACAAGTTTGGAAAACATCCAAAATTTTCAATACATTTTTCTTATCAATTAACCGGTTGAAAAATCATTTAAATGTTATAACTTATTGTCAAAACATAATTTTTTTGTACCGTGACAATAAATAATTGATATAATTCAAGTTGCATATAAATTGGAAAGAACACACCTGAATGAACTTGCATGCGAATACCAATTGAAGCCAGCTTAGATTGAATGGTCTGATATGTTTATTATCTGAGCAATACATACTATGCAAATAAATCTATGCTTCGAATAAAGAATTAATAGTACTAATACTTGTGAGTATATAACTCAAAATATTGCATGATGAGCTCAAAATTAAACATCGAGTATATTAATAAACATGAAGTTTCCCAATTGCTAGGATGTCTAACACGAAGGTTTTAGAGAAAAGTATGATGTACTTGTACACAAAATTTGAAGTTTTAAAGCTTTAAAATAAAGTCTTAAAACATACTTTCAAAATGTCTAATTGAAAAATTGTTACAACAAATCGGAGATACTAAGTGTCAAGAATTAAGAAAAAAGAACGACTTGAAACATAACTAAAATTGTATATCACCAAAGACATACATTAAGCAATCATGCATGCTTATTTTGAAAATGATGGTATTGTTGAAATAAATGATAGCAACTATTAACAACAACCAAAATTAATTGGGATGAAAGGATTTTTAGAAATTTCATGATGCATTGAAGACAACATTACCATAAAAAATATTAAAAACATTGTCTTACATGAAAACTTTCTTCTTTTCCTTCAATTTCCAAAATAAACAAAATTTTCGAAGTTACCTTTACTTTGAAATATAAAATATCATGAGTTGTGAGCTTTCCCTAGTTGACACGCTTTTTGATGTGCTTGATTTTTTTCAAATGATACTCTGATACCATGTATTGAAGACGATGCTTCAAAATATCACACACAAAAACTTTAGAAAAATGCTATAATAAAGTGTATGTAACAAAGACAGTGTCAACCTCGATATGGGTGCGACATTGATACCGTGTCGGTGCATCATGACAAAAAAATGCGCAAATTTTTTTTTGTAACTCATGATTCTGTTGTCTATAGTGTATTTATCGTTGAGAACTCGATCAAAGAGGAAGTAATCCGTGAAGACGATGAAACCGAAGCCTCTTAGTCGACTCGTGACCTTATCTCCCATGATGACCACCAGAGTACCTCACCATATTTCCAAAATGCTCCTTCAGCTTGTCTTCCATCATCTTTCATGAAACTTCGTCGATGAACATAGAAAAATATCTTAACGTGAACCTTCTTCACTTCTTTTTGTGTGCATATTCCACGCTTCAAAATCTGGTATCGATTTTGAAGTTCGGGTCTTTTTGGATAAATGGGTCTGGATAGTGAAGATTGATTTGTGTATTATGATGAAATTAGTAGTTGTTTACCGTTTATGTGTTTTGCTTTAATATAAAGTTGTGTACTTGCTATTATCATGTACTTATGTTAATTGATGTCTCACTTGTTGTAGCTTGAATATTATATATAATATATAATATTATATACTCTAGTCGTGTCGCCGTACCTAAAATTTTTGAAATTTGCCGTATCCCGCACCCAAGTCCGCACCCGCGCTTGCACTCGCACCCGTGTAACATAGGGAGTCGTATTTATAGGAAAGTATAAGAGAAAGAGAAGAGGGTGTGAAAGAAGGCCCCCAACGACTAGTAGTTGTTGTGGCTGGCCCCTTTGGGGCTGACTCTTGTGGTCACATACAAGGACCAGAATGACCCTTGTTTACACAAATAAAATAAAATTTAAAAAAAGAAAAGAAAAATACATTATTTTAACACCACGCACCATCACACACCGCTCAGCTTCTTGTCATGGTCTTGCAACTGCCATCGGCATCCCATCTCGCCATTGCTTCCTTGAAGCCATCCTCACCACGATCGTCGCATAACCACCCCCTCTCCATCGTGTCTCACCGCTCCACCCAACCTCGCGATTAGGTCCGCCATTGCTTCCTCACCATCTCCCTACCAAAAAAAGAGAAGAAGCACTTACGACAAAAATTGTTGGCGTCTTATTGCCTATACGCAAGCTGTTGAGTACCCTACAATTTGAGTTTGGAGATGGCCAAAAAACCATATAAGCAAAACATAGCTTAGTCTTGACTCTTTGTTTTCTCTTGATACTCTTCCTACCAAGGAGAAAGAGTGGGGAAATGTGAACAATGGCAACCAACTTCTAACGGTGATGACTCTAATGAAGAATTTACCACAAGTGGACGTGATATCTGTAGGTCAATTGAAAAACACCTCTTTCACGCTTCCATCCACCGCTCTGCACACCCCTTGACCATTGAATCGCCCTATCGTTGTTGAAATGGATGAACGTGAAGCTCCCTGATGTCAAGGTTTGCACTTGGCCCTTGTCATGGTATGTGTCAACACCAATACATGACGACACCTCACTTATCCAGTAAGTCTGCCACCATCAACGATGGTCTGCAGAAGCTTCATCGAAAGAATGAGATAATCTATATACAATCAAGACTTAACTAACCCAATGGCTAGTAAAATAATTGTTGGAAGCTCCTAGTGGCCCCTGGTATTGGTGGTCAGATCTTAGTGACCTGAGTTTACCGGGACTTTACAGACAAAAGCTTATGGGCCTTATCGGTCCAACCCTATTATATTTTCAACAAATTATTCATCCTTACAAGCGATTCTGGTTTTCATAACTCCCGTGTTTGTTCCATCTAAGTGAAGCAAATCTGTCATTTTTTATGAAGAATGCTTGCTGGTAGGATTTTGCCTATTTTTTCAGTATGCATATGAAGGGTTTTTTCCTTCTCCGGGAAAAGGGGAGCAGCGGTTCTCAAAGATGTGCTTGCCTTATCTTTTTCCAGGGCAATGTATCAACTAATAGGGTCTTCCCCCCTCCACTGAAGTCATTAACATGATAATTGTGTGAGTACCCATCTTCAAAGTCGTGCAGACTGGCCTCAAATGTTAATACTGTTTGTTAATTAAACCAGAACCATAGTCTAAATTACTAGAACCATATATCCAACAAGAAATACCAGAATTGGTGGTTATTCTATTGGCTCTTAATACTGTTCCTTCTCTAAGTAACAATTAATACACCTTAGACGGCTGGCTACACCTACTATTCCTCAGGGAAATCTAGTTACGGTTTTTCAGTTGAACCGCTAACCAAGAGAGTCTTGGCTCTTCTGCTGTCAAACTTGGGTTATAGTTGCTGGCTGCTAAGAGTCGTGTGAAAAGTTACTTGGGTTCTTTGTTTATTTGTAATCCGTCTTTCTTTCTTTGTTTGGCTGTGAGCAAATGATGGAGGTACATTTCTTAACAGGAAAGTGAGTGTGATGGACGTCTCTAAGAAGTATGGTTTGGAATTCCGATTGTTGAATGCCGTTGCCAAGGGTTTCTCATGGTATGGAAACTGGGGTTATGACTTCTGCACCGGGAGTTTTGCAATCACCAGTAGTTCATACACCCAAGCTGTGCATGCCATCGCCAATGTACCCCTGCAGCCATTCCTTGGTGAAGAACGTAGCCGCCGCACTCATGATATCATTGCGTTCTATTCCTCACTCTCGATGACTCCACTGTCTACGCTTCGAGATCTCGTGCAGTACATCATGAATTTGGTGCATGAAGCACACACTAGCGGAAGTTCAATAAAGGAACCACAAGGCACAGTGTTGAGCCGGTGGACAGCCGATGAAGTAAACCAAATTGAGACTGCTCTCTTCAAGGTACTAAAGGTAGTGCACAGCTCTAACTGGGTATCATACAGGTGTCTGCGAGCCTCTGTCAGTCGAGCAAGGGATCCAGAAATACTCGACTTTTGCCTGAAACATCTGCCTGGAAAAATAGTTGGAGACAAGATTGTTTGTTCACAGGTTAATCCAGCAACAAATGCTCTTGAATACAGGTTTGCTCCTTTCTCAAAATTTCCTAAGCTTGCCAGAAAAGAATGCCTCCATTACTGAAAGTAATAAAATGCAGATTGGAAACAAGGACCGGACTTAAGTTAAAGTCGGATATTTGTGTGAATCTGCCCCCAGAAGAGCACTTGCTCCGTGATCTTAGGTGTGTCTACGAGGTGCTGCTGCATCCGCAGACCATGATAAACTACAAGCCCCTGGGGGATGAGGAAACTTGCCATGGAATCTGCTCGCAAACTGCTTGATTGCAAACAGTTCGTAAAGAATTATGAAGCAAAGAGTTCTGCCGTGGGCCAGAAACCTTGCAATCCCTTCACCAAGACGCTTTTGTGCAAAGTTGAGCTGATTGATCATGCAGATAGTTTCATGTCACCACCTCCTGAGCTTATCACGCTTCCGATGTCATCGACTATTGCTGATCTCAAACTTGAAATTACTAAAGCTTTCAGGGACATTTACATATTCTTCAGGAGATTTCAAGTGGAAGATCTGCCTGGTTTCAGAGATGTAGATGACTCCACCAAGCTGAACCAACTTGCTAGCTCTAAAAGGTTGATCATCGCCCAGGGCAGATGTCCCAGTGGTGGTAGCCTGGAACAGTTCCTAATGGAGAGGGGAACTGAAAATTGGGTAGTTGATTGCCAATGTGGCGCACAGGATGATGATGGTGAGAGAATGTTGACCTGTTTGTGGGGTGTGGCAGCACACTCGCTGTGTGGGCATTTCCGATGTTGATTCTCCACCATCCAAATTTGTTTGCATGAGGTGTAGGAAACCTAATAAGAGGAATCAAGGAAGCTGCAAGGATGTTGTAGGACCCAAAATCAATCTCCAAACTTTGTCAACCTTTGGAGTGAGATGAAGTCCCTCATCTGTTACGCTTTTGAATATGCCTCGTAGATACTTGGGGATTGGTTGCGACCATGCAACTTAAGAAGAATGTATAAATTTTTAGGCAACTTAAAAAAAAATGTATCCTTTTGGAGACAGACCCTATATGACATGTTTGCATCATGCATTGCTATTTTTTCTTGGTATAAAAGTTGCTTCCACTTGGTAATATGCACACAAAAAAGATGGGTTAAGCTAAAGTTGAGTTCTATTACATGACATTCTAACATCAGTTAATGGAACCTGCTGTACGTGTGTGTTGGTCATGGCTAGTGTTAATTGAATAAGTGTAGTCAGCCTCGCAGGCTGACTAAAATTTGAGTAACCTTAACAAGCCGGAAACGGAGAGGTAGAGTAAGTACCTCTAATAGTGAAGATAGTCAGTCCAATGGTAAAGAGAAATCTCCACAATAGGAACTACATCATTATGGTGCGGAACAGTTTGAATCACAGAGGCAGAAGAAATGTCAGAAATTAGAAGATATCATTAATTCGCTAAGCATAAAAAAACAAATAAGCAACGTTTCATCAAGGGAGGAAAAATGTGAAATTCCATTAGAAAGTTTCAAAGCAATAGCTGTGACCACATTGAGTAAACCATCAAAGCGTAAATGACTTCCATCCATGTCAAATGTGTGTGGGTGCAGAAATGGGTGCTGATGCAGGTGTGAGACACGGTACTTTTCAAAAATCATGGATGTGGCAACATGGCTATTATATACGTTATACTTGTTATTATGTAATTAACAACAACAACAAAGCTTTTTTCCATACTAGACGGGGTCAGTTACATGGATTCTTTGTTTCCACATAGCTCTATCATGTGCCATGTTAGCAGTTAACTCACAATAAGCTAGATCATTCTTTATTGTTTCTTTCCAACACTTTTGTGGTCGTCCTCTACCTCTTTTAATACTTCCCAAATTTAGTTTCTCATACCTTCTTATAGGTTCTTTTGATCTTCTTTTTATATGTCCAAACCATCTTAAACGATATTCTCGCATTTTATCCTCTATTGGTGCGACTCCTAATTTGTTTCTAATAACCTCATTATGTATATGGTCTTTTCTTGTCCATCTCAACATCTTCATTTCTATCACTGACATCTTTTATACATGTTGATGATTAACTGCCCAACACATAGAACCATAAAACATGGCAGGTCTAATTGTTGCTCTATAATATTTATATTTAACTTTAATGGTATCTTCTTATCACAAAGAATACCTGATACTCCTCTCTATTTTAACCAACCAGCATTACTTCTATGCGTAACATCTCCATCAATTCTTCCATCACTCTAAAAAATTGACCCTAGGTATCTAAAACTTTGCTTTTGGGATGCGATGTGTGCCAATTTTAATTTCTATGTCCTCTTAAGTAACCAAATGATCAAACTTACATTCCATATATTCTGTCTTTGTTCTACTAAGTTGGAGGCCTTTTCTTTCTAATGTTTCTATCCATAGTTCCAATTTTCAATTAACTTTTTCCTTACACTCCTGCACTAACACAATGTCATCTGCAAATAACATACGCCAAGGTACTTCATCTTGAATATGTTTTGTTAACTCATCAATCACCATTATAAATAAGTATGAACTTAAAGTTGATCCTTGAGGTAACCCAATATTCTCACACATGTTTTTGCACCATCGTAATGTCCTATAAGGTTAATGTATGTCAATAGGATATTTATTTTTTCCAAGGTTCTCCAAAGAACCTCCCTCGGTACCCTTTCGTAAGTTTTTTCTAGATCAATAAACATCATGTGAAGGTCTTTTTTTTTTACTCTAAAATGTTCCATAAGACGTCTCAAAAGGTAAATCGCTTCAATAGTAGATATGTCTGGCATGAATCAAAATTGGTTCTCTGTTGTACTTGATACTTATCTTAACCTACGTTCGATAATTCTTTTCTACAATCTCATAGTATGACTCATTAACTTGATACCTCGATAATTCGCACAATTCTGAATGTCTTCCTTGTTCTTATATATGGGTATAAGTGTACTCGCTCTCCATTCCTTGGAGATCTTTTGGTTTCTCCATATTTCATTAAATAGTCTTGTGAGCAAAGTGATTCCTATTTCTCCTAGTATTTTTCAAAGTTCTATAGGAATATTATCTAGTCCTACCGATTTACCACCCTTCATATGTTTAAGAGCCTATTTGACTTCATTCTTTTGAATACGTCGGTAGAAATTGTGGTTTATATACTTTTCTTATTTGGCTAACTCTCCTAAGCTAGTACTAACATCTTTATTTTCATTAAAAAGCTTATAAAAATAGTTTTTTCATCTATTTTTTATATCATCATTTGTCACTAAAATTTTTTCATCCTCGTCTTTCATGCATCTAACATAATTAAGATTTTTAGTTTTTTTATCTCTAGCCCTAGTTATCCTAAAAATATCTCTTTTATCCTCTTTTGAGTTGAGTTTTTTTTAGTTTTTTGAGTTTTTTAGTTTTTTTTGTGTAATCCATGGTATAAAAATCCGACAAAGTTTTACGCTGACTGTCAGAAGCTTAACACAATCCTCCCCCTTTATCCGGGCTTGGGACCGACAATGCAAGGGTAGTTTGTTATTATATAATTAACATCTCACAAAATTACTCGTGATTAGGAAATGTCAATATGTGAATGGATCCATTACTGTTTTCACAAGTCAACTCACTGATAAAGTAATAACAAGCCAATATTCATGAAATTCTTAGTGATATATCACTGAAAAAGTATTTAGATGGTCATTGGTGAGTCGGACATGGGAAAAGGTCGGGCGTCGAGTGTCTAAGTGTCGGACAAGGGTGTGATGCCTTGATAGAAGTGTCTATATGACAGACTTCAATAAAAGGAGGATGCCTGCAATGAGGGTGGGGGTGTATGCGTTCAGATGATAGGAATCAAATGCAAAAATTGCAAAATGAAGGGAATCTAAAAGACATACCGATGTATTATCCTTCCTGTGGCTGCTTTTTTATGTTACTCCAAGCCTTAAATATGAAGATATTTGTAAGAAGAGCCTAGTTCCACATCTTTGTACAAATGGAGCACATTTTCAATCTCTTCCAACCTTTCCACCCGTACGTCACAAATCCCTGCTTCCATAAATGGAGTTGCGCCCGCACTCATAGCAACCGATTGAAGGCTATCTTTACAAACATGGAGAAACAAGGATTAGCGTCTTGAGCCTTAAATGACTTCAAGAGGAACTTCTGTTATCAAATATTTTCACAGAGGTTGGATTTTCACAGTAGTTGGTGTCTATGGTTTTGGCCATTCTCACATCAGACAAAGGGTAGCTTTTTCCATCCTTGAACACAGAGCAAGACTGATGCTCTTCAGGACAAGCTGACAGCCCACACGTTCTGTGAAATGATTTGGTGGCTCATTTGCGTCATAAAATCACAATCATTAAGCGTTTCTAGCAGTACTGGTTCCTCATCGAGCCAGTTGCATAGGCATCTGAAAACACCAAAACGGTGAACTAGCCAGGCACGCACTTGGTATAATGTGGGTGAAGGGAGCGGCTTGCAAACAAATGGTTGAATTGTGGAGATGATGAAGCAAATTGTCCTTGACTATTATCTCAAAACAGATATGCTCGAAAAAGGTCACCATATTTAGACAGTGAATTGGATGATGACAACTTTAAGAAAAACAGTCGTGTTCAATCAGAGTGGCTCAACCAAAGCAAGCTAGAAACTGAAATTCAAAAAGAACATGCAAAAATTCCTTCAATGTGTACTAACCAAAGACTCCTGATCTCAAGGTGCTTGCAGTAAGGTAATGGGAACCGACTTGATTGGGTGCTAATGTTCCAGGTTCCACAATAGCTGCTTCACCTCATGGTCCTTGAAGGGACAGTTCGGTACAACATTAGTTTTTAACCTCACTTTCACCCACTGAATATGTTCGGTGAAATAGTATGCAGCTGCTGATATCAGGCGATTGACTCCTATAAAATCGTTTGTAGTTTGAGCTTTGAATGGAACTAAGGAGGATTCGCCTGCATGTTCCATGAAATTCTTAGTTTACCACTAGCAAATTCCATAAAACTCACGCAGCTGTAAATTTGATTACCAATACAAACATATTGAACACGGATGAAGATTCAGGGAGGATGTTTTGTAAAAATCAATAGTTTTTAACAATGTTACCAATAGCGGTTAGCAGGCTGTTAGCACTGGGACCAAATATAGCAATATAATGGATTTAGAGGTAAACTTCTATTAAAAATTAAAGTACATATAATGAATTATCTATTCTTTACAAAATAATAAGAAACATATATCCACAACAACCATAATTGTTAATCTAAACAAACATTTCTATGCAAATATAATAGCAAAACAAAATTAAATTAAAAGATGTACGATAAATCAATTGGACAACTTGGGCAATCTCCAACCATACTAGCAGCTAATGATGATGATTCCATATCCTATGGTCAGAATTTACAATAAAATCAATTCAAAAAATTCGTAATTGATGGTAAGAAATAAATCAATGGAAAAAAGTAAGAGGAACACTCAAACTAATGTAACCAAATATAAAATATCAAGGATGCATAGTTGCACACTTGTTTGCATTGGAAGGAACAAAACACAGAGAATGTCAATGCACCTTCCGATTGCATTCAATTAACAAAATTGAGAAATTAATGCAGCACGAGTTAAAATGTCATTTTCTCTAGCATGCAAAACTTGTCATAGTGTAGTAAAGTGGAAAAATAAGAACTTGAAATAGCTTCAATTAAAAAGAAAATGTACCAAGGCAGCAGTTAATATCAAACTAATTCAGAAAGCATAATGAAGCTAAGGCATAGTGAGACTAACTGAGGAGAGAGAACCAGAAAAAGGAACATTACACTATAAGCAGGACAAGAAGAAGAAAGAAAGAAGGAAAAAAGGAAAGAAGAACCAGAAACGGAAAACGAGAGACAGGCCTTCTTTCATTTACAGAGGGAGGCCAAAGCACTCCCCTAGGAGTCGTACTCCCCACCAACAGCAAAGCAAGGGCGTCAGAGCACCCTGCCAGTTGAGCTAAGTATCTTTATCCTTTTTCATGAGAGAAGGAAACGGAAACTGGATAGAAGGAGGAAGAACCGGAAACAGAAAAACAAGAAAGAGAGAAGAAAGAAAGAAAAGAAAAACAAGAGAGAGAGAGACTCGCTTGCATAGTGGCCATCATCATTGACAGTGGTTGCCGATGATAGTGGCCCGTGGGTGGTTTGGCAGAAGTCACACCGTAAACACCCCAAAATCAAATGATTTTCCAAAACAAACACCTGGTTTGAAAATTTCATTTCAAAACCAAATTTTGAGTTTTCGAAAACCCAGGAGTTCCAAGAGCTTTAAACTTATGTTGAAAACCCGTTCGAAATATGAATTTCTTAAACTCAGGCCAAGTCCCCATTTTGTAAAAAGTTGGCCTGATAAAAACAGGATCAAAAGGCAAAAGGAGAGCCCAGGCCAGAAAAAGATTTCAAGCCCGGAACATGAAGAACAAAGTCAAAAGCATAAACCAAATCATCAGAAATCCAATCCCAAGCTTGAAATATCAAAAATCAAACGAAACGAAGTCCAGAAATGTGATAAGGAGATCGGACGAAAAGGTTGGAAAAAACCTAGCCCAAGACGGAGCACTGATGAAGCCAGGGCCCGCGAAAACTATCCATCTCGAAACGGCAAGAAGGACTGAAGAAACGAAAATTTGGATTGGATCTGGACATAAATATCCAGATCCATACCCAAATAGTGTTTGGATTGGATTTGGATCTCAAGATCCAAACCCAAGACCCAACCCCTTGCCTATAAATAGAGGTGAGGGGGGGCATAAAAAGTTCACGTGAAATCCATTGGGAGGCTTGGAGAGAGAGAGAGGCTATAAAGTAGGAGAGAGAAGGTTGGTAGGCTTGACTTTGGTCAAAGTGGGCTAGCCTTGTGGACTTGATCAAGAGTGTGGGTTCAAGCCTTGTATGGACCTAGACTCAACCTAGGGCTGCACCAACATGAAGGATGGCTGCAGAAAGGCGTGGACCAAGGGATACATGAGGTGGACCGGCTCCAAGAGGTAGGTCTCTCAACCTAACCCCAACCTAGCCGCCCATACTCACCCAACCTAGCCGCCCAACTCACCTAACCTAGCCACTAAACCTAACCCCAACTCCCCCAACCTAGCCTACCTGCCCCAAACCGACTCCCTTATGTCCCATGGCTGGATCACCCTAGACCCAACCGACCTAACCTACATATCCCAAACCGACTCACTTCACAACCCCACTCACCTTGTCATAACCTAGCCGGACCATTGCCCATTCACCCACCTTCCGCACATTACCTCACCCGATTCCCACGCGGGACTGTGCTGGGCGGTGGTGCGCAAGTGGGTGTGGTGAGATGGGGTAAGTGGTGTGCAGAGATGATATTTCTTTAGGTTGCCAAAGAGTTGTTCTCTTAATTTGTAGAAGACTGAACACTATCGTTGTTCATGGTCTTGTATAGTCCTGTTGTAGATTAGAATATCATCAAAATAGACAATAACAAATTTCTCAATGTAATTACACAAAGCATGATTAATAAGTCTCATGAAAGTGCTTGGGGCATTTGTTAATCCAAATGGCATAACTAGCCATTCATATAGCCTAGTCTTGGTTTTGAAAGTCATCTTTCATTCATCTCCCTCCTTCATCTTTATTTGGTGGTACCTATTTCTCAAATCGATTTTGGAGAATCATTAAGCTTCATGCAACTCATCCAACATATCATCTAGCTAGGGTATAGGGTACCTATATTTAATGGTAATTTTGTTAACATCTCTACTCTCAATACACATTCTGAGAGTTCCATCTTTTTTGGTACCAATAATGCAGGGATTGCGCATGGATTTAAGGATTCTCTAATATATCCCTTGTTCATCAATTCATCAATATGTCTTTGAAACTCCTTAGTTTCTTTTAGATTACACTTATATGCTGACTGGTTGAGAAGTGGTGCTTCGGGCATCAAATCAATTTGATGTTCAATACCTCGAACGAGTAGTAGACTAGAAGGTAGTTCTTTAGGAAAGATATCTTGAAATTCTTAGAGTAGCTTGTGTATAGAAGTCTGAGAGTGATGGAGTTTTAATTTCTTTTAGGTGGAGAACAAAAAAAGGGTGATGCTTAGTTATGGAGTGCAAAATTAAATGCTTTGAAGTTAAGAGGTTTTCTTTTGGGTTTGTGGGTTTAGGAAGAGAGCTTTCGAGAAGTTGTTTTGGGCTGAGTGGGTTGATTTTCTTTCCATTCTTAGTGAAACTATAGGTGTTTAGGTAGCAATCATGAAGGACTCGTCTATCAAACTACTAGGTACATCCTAGTAACAAGTGGATGGCTTCCATGAGAATGATATAACAGAAAACAATATCCTGGTAATTTTTCCCTAATAGAGCGGACTATTTTTGGTCCACCCTGAAAAAGGATTGCCACGATCATGTTAGGAAGTGTCATCCATGTCAAGTGCATGGGCACGCCATTCATATCCCATCATCTTTATTGCATTCCGTGGTCAGCCCCTTGCCATTTACAATGTGGGCGTTTGATATTGTAGGCCCGATATTTCCAAAGGCATCGAATGGGCATCGGTTCATTTTAGCAGCCACTGAGTACTTCTCCAAGTGGGTCGAAGCCATCTCCCTTACCAACGTACAGGGGCAACATATGGTGGCTTTCCTTAGGAGGAATATCTTGGCTCGATTTGGAGTTCCAAGAGACCTTATATCTGATAATGACACCCCATTCAAAAATGAGCGGATGGTTAAGTTGTGCAACACTTATGGCATAACTCACCACTTCTCCTCGCCCTACTACCCTCAAGGCAACGGCCAAGCCGAAGCCACAAATAAGACTCTCATTAGCATAATTGAGAAGACTTTAGAGAAGGATAGGACGTGGCACGAGAAGTTGGATGAAGCCTTATGGGCTTATAGGACTTCCATCCGGACTCCCACGAATGCCACGCCATTTGAGTTGGTCTATGCCACAAACACCATTCTCTCCATTCATACAAAGCTGCATTCATTCCATACATCCATTGCACTCAACCTCCCCCTAGAGACACTTCAGCATGCTAGGATGGCCGAACTAGATTTGTTAGATGAGAGGCGACTCCTTGCCATGGATCATGCTCATGCATACCGACAAAGGATAGCCTGACACTATGACAAACATATGAGACCTCGCCACTTTGAAGTGGGAGATCTGGTTTTGAAAATCATCCACTATCGTGGCCCACATCCACTTGAAAAGTGGCGCCCAAAATGGGATGGACCCTATGTTGTGCTTGCAACCACCACGAACAACTCATATTGGTTGATCGATGTAGAAGGTAGGAATTTAGCATATCCTATCAATATTCAATACTTAAAGAAGTATTATGTGTAGGGTTTGGGTTAAATTCTCTTTTTCGAAAATCCTTAGGGATAGCTGCTTTGAAACCTCGAAAGTAAGGTTCAAAGGCGAATTGTGTGACCCTGAGCAAGAGAATTCGCACTTGTGAAAGAGTGGAGTTTTCCAAATACGTGGTTACATTTCAAAATCCTTCTTCTTACAAAGAAAGGCCTAGTTCAATATAGCAAGATACTTGCAAGTAGTACGTGCTATTTCTAAATAGGCTGATTTGGAATGGATCGAGTATGACCTTGGGATAAGTCCTCCCCTCTTCTCCTCTCCTTCCAAAAGGAAAATATGGCAAAAAACAAAGGGAGATCCCCGTCAAATTCTCTTTCCCAAAGAAAGAAACATGGATAAAAAAAAAAAATTCGATTCTCTTATGGAAAAGAAGGATTATAGAAAAAATACTCCCGAAGGGAGACCCTCTATGAAAAAAAGGAAAAAAGGCCAAAAAGCTCAAAAAAAGCAGTTTTCTACCTTCTATGCCTAAAACCACGGGACGCTTCAGAAGGGACCGTGGTATCTCTTTCCCATCCCCCTGGCTTATCCCAAGTAAAACATGGTTCATTTCGAGGAATCCTAAAGTAAAAATAGGATTTACTTACTTGAATTTCATTTTGTTTGAGAATTCGATGTTTCGAGTAAGGCGTAGGAATTTTGAAATATAGCTTGTTTTCTTATAAAACCTCCTTTAGATTAGCGAGTGTCAAGACTCAAGCAAAGGCAAACACGAAGAGCTCGAGATCCCTAGGATTGAGGCTAAAAGTAGTTTTCCCTTTTGTAAATAGATTTTAAAAAATCGAACATCGAGCAACATAGGGCCCGCTCACTTGGAGCAGCAGGTCTTCGTAAGTCTCAAGAGTTCGACCATGCCATCTAGTCTCTGGGAGGTCGCCCTACTTGGCGTCTCATCCATGCCATGCATGTGCATATCCACGTATAAACACTTGCATAACATGATCTCGTTTAGGACCAGAAACCATAGAAAGTTGCCCCTTTGGCGTGATATCTCCTCCTACCAGGTTTGAAAGAGAGATTTTGCTTAAAAATTGGGACGATCCCATATTTTCGTGGATAGATCTAGGGAGACATTGAAAGGGGTGTTGTCGTCTTTACCATTATCCAAACAAATTTGGATAATGCCAAAGAGGGGCATCTGTAAACACCCCAAAATCCCACGATTTTTCTCAAAATATACCTGGTTTTCTCAAAAGCAGCCTCAGAGGGCTATTTTGAGTCTAGAAATCCAGGAGCCTTCCAGACAACCCTGTACATACTCTGAACTTATATATATGTTTTAAAACTCTATACATATAGTTTTAAAACCTTAAAAAGGTGTTTTGAAACCCCAAAAGCAGCCTAGCCTGACAAAAGTAGGACCGAAAAGGCAAAGGAGAGCCCAGAACTGGAGTGTACTTCAAGCTTGGTACATCAACTTTCGTGTCAAAATCATCCCCAGATTCTCAGACATCCAACCCCTAGATATCAGAAATTTGCTAAAAATGAACTTCGGAAGGCGAGAAGAAGAGCGGACGACAATGTTGGTGAAGACCCAACGCAAGACGGAATACTGATGTAGTTAGGCCCCGCACAAACCGACCGTTTCGAAACGCCATGAAGGAATCAAAAAATGAGATTTGGGCCGGATCTGGACCATATATATCCAGATCCAAACCCAACATGTATTTGGATTTGGATTTGGATCACCTTCTCATAAATGGAGGTGGGGCTCACAAATATTTCACGTGAAAAGCCTTGGAAGGCTTGGGTAGAGAGAGAAAGGGGGTGATAAAGTATGAGTGAGAAAGTTGGTAGGCTTGACTTTTGGTCAAGGGTGGGTTAACCTTGTGGGTTTAGCCTAGAGTGTGGGTTTAAACTTGTATGCACCTACACCTTACCTGGGGCTACACCAACTTGAACATGGCTGGAATCGAATCAATGGACCAGCGACAAGGGAGGTTCCTAAACCTAGCCCTAAGCTAGCTCACCTAAGCTAGCCATCTCCCCTAAAACCTAACCCAAACCTAGCCATCCTCACCCAAAACCGCCCCCAACCTCACCTAGCTAGACCACCTACACCCTAACCAACTAAGCCTAAACCCACCTTAGTGCACCTAATTAAACCCCTAACCACTAAGTCCCAGCCCACCTAACCGACCTACCCTAAACCACTAACCAGCCCCCCCTAACCGACCTACCCCAAACCATATCCCATGCCCACCTTATTACAAATATCTGATCCATACCCCCCTAACCGACCCCATTTCCAGCCTATAAAGACCCCCCTTCCTTGTGGGTTCCACTCTCTCTCTTCCACTTTCACCCCCACTCACTCCATGCTCCAAGGACCTGCCCTTCCACCGCCACTCCTTCCACCCGGCTACCACCTCTCCACTCCAACCGACTCCATCACCGTCCACCTTCGGTGAGGAGCACCCTTCGGCTGCCACCCTTCTTCCACTACCAGCCGGCCACCATTTCCATCCACCAGCACCACCTCCATTCACGGTTAGTACCGTACCTCAACCTTATCTAACCTTCATCTTCTCTTCAGCCCCTTCTTCCCAACTGCACAGCCCATCCATCCGCCACCTAGCTTATCCATCCCCTCTCCCTTACACCCGGCTGACCTACACCATATCCCATTCACCCTCTTCAATACCACGCCTCAGCTCCTAGCTGAACCTCCTCCCTTAATCCCCCTTTCTTCCCAGCCAAACACCACACCAACCTAGCCCATCCACCTGCCACTTCACCCCCTGGCCAGCACCCCTACCTGCCGCGCCTTCCACTCGGCCAGCATCAAGACGCTACTCGGCCTGCACCCCTACATGTATCCCACATCCACCTAAGGAGCTCCCCTTCGGCTACCCAAGGCGACTCACGAGGCCATTGCCAAGCAAGTTGAACACGGACCAGCTACACGTAAGTGCCTAACTTGGTCCATTATATGAACTTGCTTACATTTAATTGAATTTGATACGGGGTTGTAATAATGGAGCATTGTCTCCCCCCGATTGTAATAATGTGGTTTGACACACCAACACACACATGCACTTGAGCCTTTCCGCTCTTAGTTGCACACCCTTTTGGCACACACACGGGCCTTGACAACCCCTAAGATATAGTTATACTTATATATATTCAGCTGCGTGGGTTTTAACTTAAGTCGTGGGTGTTGTCTTTCAATTCTACACTCACACACATTGAGCTTTCACTCTTATTCCCAAGACCCTAGTAAGGGCCATATTGCAATTTTATTTGGGTGTTTTCATTCAAGTCGTGTGCATGGTATTTCAATTCTACACTCACACACATTGAGCTTTCGCTCTTATTCCCAAGACCCTAGTAAGGGCCATATTGCAATTATATTTGGGTTTTACATTACAAGTCGTGTGAGTTGTCTTTACATATATACACAACACCCACGCACACATTGGCGACGTTCGGGCCCATATATATTATAAGTATTTTCCTTCCGCTATGTCTTTAAGATTTGGGTTTTAAGGTTCAGTTGTGTAAGTAGTCTTTCCATATATACACGACACACACTTGCACAATTGAGCCTTTGCGCCCTCAAGATATAGCCATATTTCCCTTTTGCAATTTCTCTTTTGTAGTTTACATTACGTCATTTCCCTTAAGCATTGTCTTTCCATTCGGGTTTTCCCTTTGGAGTTGTGTGAGTTTGCATTGCATATTCACCATACCACGAGTTAGGATGCATATTGCATCAAAGCAAACCCCACACTCCCGTGCAAAAATCGCCCAACTTAGGTCACTTGCGCACACACCTAGTTGGCCCTAAAAAGTATAAAAGTGAAAGACATAGGCACATGCAAATCCCACGTGAAATAAAAACTTGCAATCATACAAACAAAGCCCAAACACTTCGGGTATTTTTCAAAGAGGTTTGCTTAAAACGACTTTGCCAAGCGTACAGACTGACCCTTGCGCATCGGTATAAGAAGGTCTACGACGAAAAGAGCTCACTTGCTCACAGTCTCCCCGATAGAGTCAGATTTCAAAACTTACTTCACTAGCTTGAGTAAGCTAACTGGCATGCCCTTGTTATAAAAACGACTTAGACACACGAAAAGGTTTACTTCGGGCCTAAGAACCGGAAGTGAGAATTTTCCATGTCTACAGTCGGTTAGGTGGGCTGGGACATAGTGGTTAGGGATTTAGTTAATTGCACTAAGGTGGGTTTAGGCTTAGTTGGTTAGGGTCTAGGTGGTCTAGCTAGGTGAGGTCGGCTAGGTGAGGTTGGGGCAGTTTTGGGTGAGAAGGGTTAGGTTTAGGTTAGGTTTGGGTTAGGTTTTTAGGGGAAATAGCTAGGTGAGGTGAGCTAGCTTAGGGCTAGGTTTAGGAACCACCCTTTGGCACCGGTCCATTACTTCAGTTGCAGCCATGTCCAAGTTGGTGCAGCCCTAGGTCAAGTGTAGGTACATACAAGCTTAAACCCACACTCTAGGTTAAACCCATAAGGCTAACCCACTCTTGACCAAAAGTCAAGCCTACCAACTTTCTCACTCATACTTTATGGCCCCCCTTTCTCTCTCTACCCAAGCCTTCCAAGGCATTTCACGTGAAATCTTGTGGGCCCCTCACCCCCATTTATGAGGAGGTGATGTGGGCCATAGATACAGATATTGGATTTGGATCTTGGGATCCAAATCCAAATCCAAATAAATGTTGGGTTTGGATATGAATATATATGGTCTAGATCTGACCCAAATCTGATTTTTTTGATTCCTTCATGGCGTTTCGAAATGAACGGTTTGTGCGGGGCCTGACTTCATCAGTACTCCATCTTGCGTTGGGTCTTCGCCAACATTGTCGTCCGCTCTTCTTCTCACCTTTAGGAGTTCATTTTGAGCATTTTTCTGATATTTGGGGCTTGGATGTCTGAGAATTTGGGGATGCTTTTGATATGAGAGTTGATGTACCGGGCTTGAAGTATGCTTCGGGTCCGGGCTCTCCTTTGCCTTTTCGGTCCTGCTTTTGTCAGGCCAGGAGGCTTTCGGGGTTTCAAAATACTTTTTAAAGTCTAAAACTATATGTATAGAGTTTTAAAACATATATATAAGTTCAGAGTATGTACAGGGTTGTATAGAAGGCTCCTAGATTTTCAGACTCAAAATAGCCCTCTAAGGCTGCTTTTGAGAAAACCAGGTATATTTTGAGAAAAATCGTGGGATTTTGGGGTGTTTACAGATGCCCCTCTTTGGCATTATCCAAATTTGTTTGGATAATGGTAAAGACGACAACACCCCTTTCAATGTCTCCCTAGATCTATCCATGAAAATATGGGATCGTCCCAATTTTTAAGCAAAATCTCTCTTTCAAACCTGGTAGGAGGAGATATCACGCCAAAGGGGCAACTTTTTATGGTTTCTGGTCCTAAACGGGATCATGTTATGCAAGTGTTTATACGTGGATATGCACATGCATGGCATGGATGAGACGCCAAGTTGGGCGACCTCCCAGAGACCAGATGGCATGGTCGAACTCTTGAGACTTACGAAGACCTGCTGCTCCAAGTGAGCGGGCCCTATGTTGCTCGATGTTCGATTTTTCAAAATCTATTTACAAAAAGGAAAACTACTTTTAGCCTCAATCCTAGGGATCTCGAGCTCTTCGCGTGTGCCTTTGCTTGAGTCTTGACACTCGCTAATCTAAAGGAGGTTTTATAAGAAAACAAGCTACATTTCAAAATTCCTACGCCTTACTCGAAACATCGAATTCTCAAACAAAATGAAATTCAAGTAAGTAAATCCTATTTTTACTTTAGGATTCCTCGAAATGAACCATGTTTTACTTGGGATAAGCCAGGGGGATGGGAAAGAGATACCACGGTCCCTTCTGAAGCGTCCCGTGGTTTTAAGCATAGAAGGCGGAAAACTGTTTTTTTTGAGCTTTTTAGCCTTTTTTCCTTTTTTCATAGAGGGTCTCCCTTCGGGAGTATTTTTTCTTTAATCCCTCTTTTCCATAAGAGAATCAAATTTTTTTTTTGATCCATGTTTCTTTCTTTGGGAAAGAGAATTTGGCTGGGATCTCCCTTTGTTTTTTGCCATATTTTCCTTTTGGAAGGAGAGGAGAAGAGGGGAGGACTTATCCCAAGGTCATACTCGATCCATTCCAGATCAGCCTATTTAGAAATAGCACGTACTACTTGCAAGTATCTTGCTATATTGAACTAGGCCTTTCTTTGTAAGAAGAAGGATTTTCAAATGTAACCACATTTTTGGAAAGCTCCACTCTTTCACAAGTGCGAATTCTCTCGCTCAGGGTCACACAATTCATCTTTGAACCTTACTTTCGAAGCTTCAAAGCAGCTATCCCTAAGGGTTTTCAAAAATGGGGATTTTAACCCAAATCCTACACATAATACTTCTTTAAGTATTGAATATTGATAGGATCTGCTAAATTCCTACCTTCTACATCGATTAACCAATATGAGTTGTTCGTGGTAGTTGCACGTACAACATAGGGTCCATCCCACTTGGGGCGCCACTTTCCAAGGGGATGTGGGCCATGATAGTGGATGATTTTCAAAACTAGATCTCCCACTTCAAAGTGGTGAGGTCTCATGTGCTTGCCATAATGTCGGGCTATCCTTTGCCGGTATGCATGAGCATGATCCATAACAAGGAGTCGCCTCTCATCTAGCAAATCTAGTTCGGCCATCCTAGCATGCTGAAGCGTCTCTAGGGGGAGGTCGAGTGCGATGGATGTATGGAATGAATGCAATTGTGTATGAATGGGGAGAATGGCGTTTGTGCCATAGACCAACTCAAATGGTGTGGCATTCGTGGGAGCCCGGATGGAAGTCCTATAAGCTCATAAGGCTTCATCCAGCTTCTCGTGCCATGTCCTACCCTTTTCTAAAGTCTTCTCAATTATGCTAATGAGAGTCTTATTCGTGGGTTCGGCTTGGCCGTTGCCTTGTGGGTAGTAGGGCGAGGAGAAGTGGTGAGTTATGCCATAGGTGTTGCACAACTTGACCATCCGTTCATTTTTGAATGGGGTGCCATTATCGGACACAAGGTCTCTTGGGACTCCAAATCGAGCCAAGATATTCCTCCTAATGAAAGCCACCACATGTTGCCCCTGTACGTTGGTCAGGGAGATGGCTTCGACCCACTTGGAGAAGTACTCAGTGGCTGCTAAAATGAACCTATTTCCATTTGATACCTTTGGAAATATTGGGCCTACAATATCAAACACCCACATGGTAAATGGCTAGGGGCTGACCACGGAATGCAATGATGATGAGGGGATATGAATGGCGTGCCCATGCACTTGACATGGATGACACTTCCTAACATGATCATGGCAATCCTTTTTCAGGGTGGATCAAAAATAGCCCGCTCTAAGTATTTTCATCACCATCATATTGGCATTGACACACATTCTCCATCGTGGAATTCATGCATAACAGTCCTAGCCTCCTCTAGGTCTACACATCTTAGTAAGATGCTGGTAAAACTCTTTTTATACAAAACCCTACCCAAAATCGTGTATCGGGTAGAAATTTTTTGGATGAATGCCTTATCTTTGGATGTGGCATCCTCAGCGAATCCCCCATTTTCTAGAAAACATTTGATGTCATAGAACCAAGGTTCTTCTACGGAATCTGGATTATTTTGGCAAATTTTCAAATCGTGTGTGGATGGAGTGGGTGCATACCATATCTCTAAGGATCGGCTTCCCAAAGTGGGATCGACCCTTAGGGCTGAACCCAAGGATGAGGGCATCGGCGACGCCATTATCCTCTCTTCCTACGTGTGTGAGTGTACACGATTGAAAGGACTCAACCAATCGAGTGGCCAACTCGTGATATGGTAGAAGTTTTTCATTTCGCACTTGCCAAAATTTCAAAACTTAGTTTATAACGAGGAGTGAGTCTCCAAAGACCTCGATGCATGATGCCCCTAGAGTTTTCGAAATCCTTAAGCCTTGTATGAGTGCTTCATACTCAGCTATGTTGTTGGAACATTCAAAATCTAGGCGAATTGCTATGGGGATCTCACCCTTTTCAGGGGATATGAGGATGACCCCAGCACCAGCCTCTCGTTAGTTTTGTGCCCCATCGAAGTGCATCTTCCACACTTGGTTTTTGAAAGAGTTTGCCAAAATGTGGTTTTGAAATTGGTTTTGCAATATGCCTTCATCAGGCATTTCACTAAGTGTGCGATATGCGTCCTCTAGGGGGAACTCTGCCACGTAGTCAGCTAGGGCTTGCCCCTTAATGAAGATTTGGTGATGGTATTTCAGGACATACTCCATTAGAAGGAGTTGCCATTTGCCCAATCTACTAGTGAGAATGGGTTTTTCGAACAAATGCTTGATTGGATCAAGCTTGGACACTATCCAGATCTCATGATCTAGGAAGTAGTGTCAAAATTTCTGGCAGGCCCAAACTAGGGCCAAGCACGTCTTCTCCATGGCATGTTAATTCCTTTCATAAGCCAAGAGAGTTTTTGAAAGATAATAGATGGCATACTCCTTGTGGGTGTCATCCTCGTATTGAGCTCACAAAGCTCCCAAGGCATTCGCATGCACGGAAATGTAAAGCAGAAGAGGTTTTCCCTGCTTTGGAGTATTTAAAACAGGAGGGTTAACTAAGTATGCCTTTAGTCTTTCAAATGACTTTTGGCAGTCGTTATCCCATAAAAATTTTGTGCCCTTTCTCAACAACTTGTTGAAGGGTTCGCATCTAGTCGCTAGGTTTGAGATAAACCTGCGAATGGATTGTAATCGACCTTAGAGGCTACGAATCTGCATGAGATTGGAGGGTGGAGCCATGTCTATGATGGCTCGACACTTAGATGGGTCGACTTCTATGCCCCTTTGGCTCACCATAAAGCCTAAGAGCTTTCCGAACTCTACTCCGAACACACACTTCTGAGGGTTTAGCTTTACTTTGTAAAGTCTAGGCCTTTCGAAAATCTTTTGTAAGCATTCAATATGAGTGCATCGAGTTTTGGATTTGGCCAAGAGATCATCCACATATACCTCTACGAGCTCATGAATCTGATCATGGAAGATCGTGGTCATAGCTCTTTGGTATGTGGCACCGGCATTTTTCAAACCAAAGGGCATGACTGTATAGCAGTACGTGCCCCATGGGGTTGTGAAAGCGGTCTTACCCTGATCTCGTGGGCTTAGTTTTATTTGGTTATACCGTGAATAGCCATCCATAAACGAAAACATTTCGTGATTTGTAGTACTATCGACTATCAAATCTATGTTTGGTAAAGGATAATTATCCTTTGGAGTGGCTTTATTAAGGTTTCTAAAGTCGATGCATATTCGAATCTTCCCATTGGTTTTTCGAACAACAACTATATTGGATAACCAATCAAAATATGCAATAGGTTTTATAAATCCGGCTTTTAACCGATCTTCTAAACCCTCTTTGACTTGAGCATGTACGTTCGGATGTATTTTCCTAAGCTTTTGCTTTATGGGTTTTACATCCGCATCTAAGGGAAGACGATGCTCGACAATACTGGGGTCTATGCCCGGCATGTCTTCATACGTCCATGCAAACACATCTAAGTAGGTTTTGAGAAATGCAATGAATGATGATCTTTCATGCTCATGCAAACATGCACCTACCTTAATGAGCTTGGGCTTTGAATCACTCCCTAGATTTATCTCTATGAAATCTTCTCCTACTGAATCCAAAGGCTTTTCAAAATCGAGAATTTTATAAAATTCTAGGAGCTCAGAAGTGGGATCTTCCTTAAGGGGATCCACCTCTGGGCTTTGATCATTCCCTAGGTTTATAGATCCTAGGGAATTTAATGCATATATTTTAAAAAGACCTGGTTTTACACTTGGAATTTTTATTGATTTCGAAATTTTTGGTCTGGTTATGCAGACAACGTTTCTTTCAAAATCTTTTGCTTTTTCAAAATCTTTTTGGAATTTTGTAAATTTTTGATTTTTTTGTGTTTTTGTAAAAAGAGAACTTTGGGAACTATACAAACTACTATTTTCTCGAGTTTTTCATTTTCAAGTGTTTTTGGTTTTTGTAATTTTTCCATTTTTTGAATTTCGAGTTTTTCAAATGTTTTTGTATTTTTGATTAAGGGATCTTCCATCATACCTACAAAGGGAAAACGCTACAGGATAGACTCTAAATAAGAGGTCTAAATCGTAGGTCTCTTCTAAAGTAGGCTCCAGGGCACCCTTGACCCAGGTGGTCACAGGGGGTGGCTCTGGTGGTATTCTGGGAGTATAGCCGATCCCATATCGGCTTGGATTGGCCCTAGGCAGTATGGGTTCTAGGAGACCCTTATTTTGTGCCCCTAGACTCTTATATGACATATAGCCCATATTTAACAGCATGTTCCACAATTTTCTGTTTTTAGAGAAGTTTTGATATAAATCATGGTCCTGGAACTTGCTGTCGTCTATGTTATGCACATAGGGCTTTTGTCCAGGGGTTTTGGAAATAGGGGATTCTTGGGTTTTCCTAGAATGGTTAGAACTTTGAGGGGGCCAGCCTTGGGTGGCCCCTTCACATATACGACTGTAGACACTGAAAATCCCCGCCTCTGGTTATTATGCCTGAAGCGAATATTTTCGTGTGTCTAAGTCGTATTTTAGCAAAAGGGCGTGCCTGCTAGCTTGCTTAAGCTAGCGAAGAGACGTTTTGAAATCTGACTTCTATCGGGGATTTGCACGCTCTTTTCGTCACAGACTTTCTTACACCAATGCGCAAGGGTCAGTTTGTACGCTTAGAAAATTGAGTTTTAAACATGATAACCTAGGGAAAATGTTTGAGGTGTTCGATTGGGCTGATTTTGTATGGTTTCAAGTTTTATTTTCACGTGGATTTGCATGTGCCTATGTCTTTCTTTTTATCTCTTTTCGGGCCAACTAGGTGTGTGTGTGCACAAGTGACCTAAGTTGGGCGATTTTGAGCGGGAGTGAGGGGTTTGCTTTGACACAATATGCGTCCTAACTCGTGGTATGGCGTATATGCAATGCAAACTCTTGCAACTCCAAAGAGAAAACCCAAATTGAAAGACAATGCGAAAGGGAAATGACTTAATGTAAATTTGCAAAAGGGAAATATGGCTATATCTTAAGAGCGGAAAGGCTCAATTGTGCAAGTGTGTGTCGTGTATATATGTAAAGACTACGCACATTGCTGAACCTTAAAACCTAAATCTAAAAGACATAGCCGAAGGGAAATACTTATAATATATATGGGCCTGAAGGTCGCCAATGTGTGCATGGGTGTTGTGTGTACATTGAAAGACAACTCACACGACTTGTAAATGAAACCCAAATATAATTGCAATATGGCCTTGACTAAGATCTTAGGAGTAAGAGCGAAAGCTCAATGTATGTGAGTGTAAAATTGAAATACTACGCACACAACTTAAATGAAACCCAAATATAATTGCAATATGGCCTTGACTAAGGTCTTGGGAGTAAGAGCGGAAGATCAATGTGTGTGAGTGTGAAAATTGAAAGACAACACACACAACTTAATAAAACCCACGCAACTTAAATTATATAAGTATAGCTATATCTTAAGGGATGATTAGGCCCGTGTGTGTGCTATAATCGTGTGCAGCTAAGAGCGGAATAGGCTCAAGTGCACGTGTGTGTGGGTGTGCCAAACCACATTATTACAAGCAGGGGGAGACAACGCTCCATTATTACAACCCCGTATCAAATTTAATTAAGCATAAGCAAGTCTATAACAAGGACCGAATTAGGCACTTACGTATAGCTGGTCCGGGTGTGATTTGCTTGCACTTGGGCCTAGTGAGTCGCCTTGGGTTGCAAGAGGGAGCTCCTTGGATGGGTGCGGCAAGTGGATGCGCTGGCCGAAGGGTGAAGGTGCAGGTCCTAGCCGAGTGGATGGAGTGCTGTCTTGGCTGGGCTTGAAATACTTAGGGGAGGTAGGTGGAACTAGGGTGTGTCACTAAGACGTGGGGCAGGTCTTAGGGAGAGGTAAGGTGGGTGTAAGGTGCGGCTGGCTGAGAGAGGGGGACTGGCCGAATGATGGAAGGTGGCAGGTGTTGGCCGAATGACGGAAGGTGGTAGGTGCTGGTCGAAGGGTGAAGGTTGTGGGTGGAAGAGGTGTTGGTGGAGTCAACCTAAGGGGTGAGATGGAGGAGGAGGGGAGAGTGAGAGGTGAGGCTTACCTAAGGGAAATCGTGGAAGGAGGATGGCCGAATGGGTGAGGAAGAGGCGGCAGGTGAGGTCTTGGCCGGGTGCAGCAGGTGGCGTGGAGTGGTGCTGGCCGAAGGGTGGAGGTGGCGTGGAGTGGTGCTGCTGGAGGTTGATGGGAGTGAAGTGGGTGAGAGTGAGAGGGCAGGTGAGAGAGGAGAGAAAGGGCTGAGCTGCCCCAAAATTTTCATGCAAAACCTGCCCCAAAAGGGGGGTTTTTATAGGCTTAGTGGGGTCGGTTGGGCTGGTTTAGTGGTGGTGGTTTAGGGGTATGGTGTGCTAGGCATTTAGGTGGGCTGGTTTTGTGGTTTTAGGGCTTGGTTAGGTGGGTTGAGCTTAGGGTGAGGTTTAGTGGAGTGGGTTAGGTGATTAAGCTAGGATTAGGGTGAGGTTAGGGGGATTAGGCTAGGTTTAGGGGAGGATTAAGGAGGTGGGTTAGGTGATTAGGCTAGGATTCGGGAAGGATTAAGGAAGTGGGTTAGGTGATTAGGTTAGGATTACGTCGGGTTTAGGGGAAATGGCTAGGATTAGGTCGGATTTAGAGGGAAATGGCTAGGTAAGGTGGGTTAGCTTAGGGTTAGGTTTAGGAGCATCATCCGTTTGCCTTCGACCCACGGACCTAGTTGCAGCAAATTGGTGCAGCCCTAGGTTAGGTGTAGGTGCATACAAGCTTAAACCCACACTCATTAGGCTAACCTACATGATTAACCTAAAACTTGACACAAAAGTCAAGCCCACCATATTTTACTCATATTTTATCCCCCCATTGTCTCTCATGTCCAAGCTTTTCACGTGATTTTTTTGTGGGCCCCACCTCCATTTATGAGAAGGTGATGTGGGCCATGGATGTGGATGTTGGATTGGATCTTTGGATCCAAATCCAAATCCAAATCCATATGCATGTTTGGATTTGGATCTAGATATATATGATCCAGATCCGATCCAAATCTGAATTTCTGACTCCTTTATGGTATGTTCGAAACGGATGGTTTGTGCGGGGCCCGACAGCATCAGTACTCCGTCTTGCATTGGGTCTTCGCCAACATTGTATTCCGCACCTCTTTTCACCTTCCGGAGATCATTTCAAATAATTTGCTGATAATAGGGGCTTGGATGTCCGAGATTCTGGGGATGAATTTGATACGAGAGATGATGTGCTGGGCTCGACATGGGCTCCGGTTTCGGGCTCTCTTTCGCTCCTCTGGTCCTGCTTTCATCAGGCCAAGTTGCTTTGCGGGGTTTCAAAATACCTTTTTAAAGGTTTTAAAACTATATAATACATATTTTAAAACATATATAGTTTAAAACATATGTACAGGGTTGCCTGGAAAGCTCTTGGGTTTCCATACTCAAAATAGCCCTTTGGGGCTGCTTTTGCAAAACCAGGTGTTTTGGGAAAATCGTGGGATTTTAGGGAGTTTATAGATGCCCCTCTTTGGCATTATCCAAATTGATTTGGATAATGGCAAAGACGACAACACCCCTTTCAATGTCTCCCTAGATCTATCCACGAAAATATGGGATAATCCCAATCTTTAGCAAAATCTCACTTTTAAAACCCTAGTAGGAGGAGATATAACGCCAAGGGGATTTGTATGGAATCTGGTCCTAAACGGGATCATGTTTATTTAAGTGTCCATGCGTGGATATGTAGATGCATGACATGGATGGGACGCCAAGAATGGCGACCTCCCAGAGACCAGATATGGTCGAACTCTTGAGACTTACGAAGGCCTGCTGCTCCAAGTGAGCACACCCTATGCTGTTCGATGTTTAATTTTTCAAAATATATTTACAAAAAAGAATACTGCTTTGAGCCTCAATACTATGGATCTCGAGCTCTTCATGTTTGCCTTTGCTTGAGTATTGACACTCGCTAATCTAGCGGAGGTTTTATAAGAAAACAAGCTACATTTCAAGATTCCCACGTCTTACTCGAAACGTCGAATTCTCAAACAAAATGAAATTCAAGTAAGTAAATCCTATTTTTACTTTAGGATTCCTCGAAATGAACCATGTTTTACTTGGGATAAGCCAGGGATTGGAAAGAGATACCACGGTCCCTTCTGAAGCGTCCCGTGGTTTAAGGCATAGAAGGCGGAAAACTACTCTTTTTGAGCTTTTGGGCCTCTTTTTCCTTTTTTTTTCCATAGAGGGTCTCCCTTTGGGAGTATTTTTTCTTTAATCCCTCTTTTTCACAAGAGAATCGATTTTTCCTTTTTGATTCTGGTTTCTTTCTTTCAGAAAGATACTTTGGATGGCGAATTCCCTTTATTTTGGCCATGTTTTCCTTTTGAAAGGAGAAGGGAAGAGGGGAGGACTTATCCGAATGTCACACTCGATCCATTCCAGATCAGCCTATTTAGAAATAGCACGTACTACTTGCAAGTATCTTGCTATATTGAACTAGGCCTTTCTTTGTAAGAAGAAAGATTTTGAAATGTAACCACGCATTTGCAAGACTCCACTCTTTCACAAGTGCGAATTCTCTCACTCAGGATCACATGATTTGCCTTTGAACCTTACTTTCGAAGCTTCAAAGCAGCTATCCCTAAGGGTTTTCAAAAATGGGGATTTTAACCCAAATCCTACACATAATACTTCTTTAAGTATTGAATATTGATAGGATCTGCTAAATTCCTACCTTCTACATCGATTAACCAATATGAGTTGTTCGTGGTAGTTGCACGTACAACATAGGGTCCATCCCACTTGGGGCGCCACTTTCCAAGGGGATGTGGGCCATGATAGTGGATGATTTTCAAAACTAGATCTCCCACTTCAAAGTGGTGAGGTCTCATGTGCTTGCCATAATGTCGGGCTATCCTTTGCCGGTATGCATGAGCATGATCCATAACAAGGAGTCGCCTCTCATCTAGCAAATCTAGTTCGGCCATCCTAGCATGCTGAAGCGTCTCTAGGGGGAGGTCGAGTGCGATGGATGTATGGAATGAATGCAATTGTGTATGAATGGGAAGAATGGTGTTTGTGCCATAGACCAATTCGAATGGTGTGGCATTTATGGGAGTCTGGATGGAAGTCCTATAAGCCCATAAGGCTTCATCCAGCTTCTCGTGCCACGTCCTACCCTTCTCTAAAGTCTTCTCAATTATGCTAATGAGAGTCTTATTCATGGCTTCGGCTTGACCGTTGCCTTGAGGGTAGTAGGGCGAGGAGAAGTGGTGAGTTATGCCATAAGTGTTGCACAACTTAACCATCCACTCGTTTTTGAATGGGGTGCCATTATCGGACACAAGGTCTCGTGGAACCCCAAATCGAACCAAGATATTCCTCCTAATGAAAGCCACCACATGTTGCCCTTGTACGTTGGTCAGGGACATGGCTTCCACCCACTTGGAGAAATACTCAGTGGCTACTAAAATGAATCTATGCCCATTCGATGCCTTTGGAAAGATCGGGCCTACGATATCAAACGCCCACATGGTAAATGGCCAGGGGCTGACCACGGAATGCAATGAAGATGAGGGGATATGAATGGCATGCCCATGCACTTGACATGGATGACACTTCCTAACATGATCGTGGCAATCCTTTTTCAGGGTGGACCAAAAATAGCCCGCTCTAAGTATTTTCATTGCCATCATGTTGGCATTAACATGACCTCCACATTCTCCATCGTGGAACTCATGCATAACAGTCCTAGCCTCCTCTAGATCGCCACATCTTAGTAGGATGCCAGTGAAACTTTTCTTATACAGAACCCCACCCAGAATTGTGTATCGGGTTGAAATTTTACAGATAAATGCCTTATCTTTGGATGTGGCATCCTCGGCGAATCCCCCATTTTCTAGAAAATGTTTGATGTCATAAAACCATGGTTTTTCAACAGAATCTGGATTATTTTGGCAAATATCCAAATCGTGTGTGGATGGGCTGGGTGCATGCCATATCTCTAAGGATCGGGTCCCTGAAATGGGATCGACCTTTGGGGCTGAACCCAAGGAAGAGAGGGCGTCGGCAATGCCATTATCCTCTCTTCCTACGTGTGTGAGTTTACACGTTTGGAATGACTCAACCAATCGAGTGGCCAACTTGTGATATGGAAGAAGTTTTTCATTACGTACTTGCTAAATTTTCAAAACTTGGTTTATAACAAGGAGCGAATCTCCAAAGACCTCGATGCATGATGCCCCTAGAGTTTTCGAAACCCTTAAGCCTTGTATGAGTGCTTCATACTCAACTATCTTATTGGAACATTCGAAATCTAGGCGAATTGATATGGGGATCTCGCCAATTTTCAGGGGATATGAGGATGACCCCAGCACCAGCCCCTCGTTGGTTTCGTGCCCCATCGAAGTGCATTTTCCACACTTGGTTTTCGAAAGAGTTTGCCAAGATGTGGTTTTGGAAATGGTTTTGTAATATGCCTTCATCAAGCATTTCATCAAGTGTGGGATATGCGTCCTCTAGGGGGAACTCAACCACGTAATCTGCTAGGGCTTGCCCCTTAATGGAGATCTGGTGATGATATTTTTGGTCATACTCCATTAGAAGGAGTTGCCATTTGCCCAATCTACCCGTGAAAATGGGTTTTTCGAACAAATGCTTGATTGGATCAAGCTTGGACACTATCCAGATCTCATGATCTAGGAAATAGTGTCTAAATTTCTGGCAGGCCCAAACTAGGGCCAAGCACGTCTTCTCCATGGCTTGATAATTCCTTTTGTAAGCCAAGAGAGTTTTCGAAATATAATAGATGGCATACTCCTTATGGGTGTCATCCTCGTGTTGAGCTAGTAATGCTCCCAAGGCATTCGCATGCACGGAAATGTAAAGCAAAAGAGGTTTTCCTTGCTTTGGAGGATTCAAAACAGGGGGATTAACCAGGTATGCCTTTTGTCTCTCGAAGGACTTCTGGAAGTCGTCATCCAATGAAAATTTTGTGCCCTTCCTCAACAGTTTGTTGAAGGGTTTGCATCTAGTCGCCAGGTTTGATATAAATCAGCGAATGGACTGTAATCGACCTTGGAGGCTACGAATTTGTGTGAGATTGGAGGGTGGAGCCATGTCTATGATGGCTTAACACTTAGAGGGGTCGACTTCTATACCCCTTTGGCTCACCATAAAGCCTACAAGCTTTCCAGACTCTATCCCGAATACACATTTTTGAGGGTTTAGCTTTACTTTGTAAAGTCTAAGCCTTTCGAAATTCTTTTGCAAACATTCGATATGAGTGCATCGGGTTTTGGATTTTGCCAAGAGATCATCTACATACACTTCTACGAGCTCATGAATCTAATCATGGAAGATCGTGGTCATGACTCTCTAGTATGTTGCGCCGGTATTTTTCAAACCAAAGGGCATGACTGTATAGCAGTACGTGTCCCTTGGGGTTGTGAATGCGGTCTTACCCTGATCTCGTGGACTTAATTTAATTTGATTATACCCTGAATAGCCATCCATAAACGAAAACATTTCGTGATTTGCAATACTATCGACTATCAAATCTATGTTTGGCAAAGGATAATTATCCTTTGGAGTGGCTTTATTCAGGTTTTTGAAATCGATGCATATT
This sequence comes from Brasenia schreberi, assembly GCA_036023115.1. Classification (NCBI taxonomy): domain Eukaryota; kingdom Viridiplantae; phylum Streptophyta; class Magnoliopsida; order Nymphaeales; family Cabombaceae; genus Brasenia; species Brasenia schreberi. The sequence goes on along the minus strand of JAYKKT010000085.1, from coordinate 6,065,427 downwards.
CAAATTTTCCCATTGGTTTTTCGAACCACAACGATGTTTGATAACCAATCAGAATACGCAATGGGTTTTATAAATCCGGCTTTTAGCAGATCTTCTAAACCCTCTTTGACTTGTGTGTGTACATTCGGATGTATTTTCCTAAGCTTTTGCTTTATGGGTTTCACATCCACATCTAAGGGAAGACGATGTTCGACAATGCTGGGATCTATGCCCGGCATGTCTTTATACGTCCGTGCAAACACATCTAAATAGGTTCGTATAAATGCAATGAATGATGATCTTTCATGCTCATGCAAACATGCGCCTACTTTAATGAGTTTGGGATTAGAATCACTCCCTAGGTTCACCTCTATGAAATCTCCTCCTACTGAAGGGGAAGGTCTTTCAAAATCGAGAATTTTATGAAATTCTGGGAGCTCAGAAGCGGGATCTTCCTCAAGGGGATCCGCTTCTGGGTTTCGATCATTCTCGTGGGTTATAGACCCGAGGGAATTTGATGCGTGGATTTTCAAAAGACCTGGTTTTACACTTGGAATTTCTATTGATTTCGAAATGTTTGGTCTGGTTATACAGACAACGTTTCTTTCGAAATCTTTTTCTTTTTCCAAAGCCTTACCAGGAGCAGCTATGTACAAAATCTTTTTGGTATTTTGTAGATTTTTGATTTTTTTGTGTTTTTGCAAAACAAGAACTTTAGAAACTATACAAACTACTCTATTTTCGAGTTTTTGATTTTCCAATGTTTTTGGTTTTTGTAATTTTTCCATTTTTTTGATTTTGAGTTTTTCAAATGTTTTTGTATTTTTGTAAAAGGGATCTTCCCGCATACCTACAAAGGGAAAACACTACGGGTTAAACTCGAAATAAGAGGTCTAAATCGTAGGTTTCTTCTAGGTTAGGCTCCAGGGCACCCTTGACCCAAGTGGTCACAGGGGGTGGCTCTGGTGGTATTTTGGGAGTATAGACGATCCCATATTAGCTTGGGTTGGCTCTAGGAAGTATGGGTTCTAGGAGACCTTGGTTTTGTGCCCCTAGACTCTTATAGGGCGCATAGCCCATGTTCAACAACATGTTCCACGATTTTTTGTTTTTTGAAAAATTGGAATACAAATCATGGTCCTAGAACTTGCTGTCGTCCATATCATGCACATATGGCTTCTTGTCCAGGGGTTTTGGAAATAAGGGATGTTTGAGTCTTCCTAGAAGGGTCAGGACTTTGAGGGGGTCAGCCTTGGGCGGCCCCTTCACATACACGACCTTCCTAGGGTTGTTTAACACGAGCCTTTATGACTCAAACATGGTTTGCCCCAGTTTTACCTCATGGGTCTGTGAGCTTGACAAGTAGGGGGAGTTTATGACCCCCTGATGTTGAGGGTGACTCTCTCCTAGGATCACAACGATTTGGTCCCTGAAAGGGATCTTGACACACCTGTGGAAGGTGGATGGCACAACACACAAGCTGTGTATCCAAGGCCTTCCCAACAACAGGTTATAATGGGGGTGGATGTCCAAGACATGGAACACCCCCGTGTGTGCTGTCCCTCCCGTTTCCATGGGGAGTTCGATGGATCCTATGGGTCTAGATGCATTCCCATCGCATCCAGTGATAACAAAGGGACTGGGATGAACGGATGTCAAGGTGACTCCGATTTGATTTGCCACATGAAGTGAAAGGATGTTGAGCCCTCCTCTCCCATCGACAAGGCACCTGTCTAGAGAGTGGTTGTTCAGAACCACCACGATATGCAGGGCCTGGTTGTGAGACTCGTAGGGTCTTTCTACATCATCTTCCGAGAAAGTGATGGGCGATTTTGCTCCTATTGACGCCACTTGATCAGACAGGGATTCAAGGGTTATGTTCGAACTAACCTTAGCTTTTTCTAGAATTTTCTCTAGCACGAGTCTATGCCTAGGCGAAGTTTGTATTAGCTCTAGGATGGACATGTGGATAGGAATCTTTGAAAGATGGTTTTCGAAATCATATGGGTTTAAAATAATTTTCCCATTGTTTGCTTTTGGCAGAACTCTAGGAATACATGCTTTTGAGGGGCCAGGCACACTGACCACCTTTTTAGCATGTTGTAGGTGTGGGGGTTGATAGATCCTTCCAGATCTTGTTACTTCCCCCACGACCAACCTAGGGTTCGCACCTAATATGGCTCTAACCGTGAGTTTTGGAGCACCTTGCGTTGTGCCATCCACCTTCCACAGGTGTGTCAAGATCCCTTTCAGGGACAAAGTCATAGTAATCCTAGGTGAGAGTCATCCTCAGCTTCAGGGGGTCATAAATTCTCCTTGCTTGTCGAGTTCCTAGACCCACGAGGTAAAACTGGGGCAAACCATGCTTGAGCCACCAAGGCTCACATTATACAACCCTAGGAAGGTCGTATATGTGAAGGGGCCACCCAAGGCTACCCCCCTCAAAGTTCTGACCATTTCGGGAATACCCAAGAACCCCTTATTTCCAAAACCCCTGGACAAAAAGCCCTATGTACACAACATAGATGACAACAAGTTCCAGGACCACAATTTATACCAAACTTTTTCTAAAAACAAAAAATCGTGGAACATATTGTTAAACATGGGCTATTTGCCTTATAAGAGTCTAGGGGCACAAAATCAGGGTCTCCTAGAACCCATACTACATAGGGCCAATCCAAGCCGATATGGGATCTGCTATGCTCCCAGAATACCCCAGAACCACCCCCTGTGACCACTTGGGTCAAGGGTGCTCTAGAGCCTACCCTATAAGAAACTTACGATTTAGATCTCTTATTCAAAGTCTAACCTGTAGTGTTTTCCCTTTGTAGGTATGATGGAAGATCCCTTTATCAAAAATACAAAAACATTTGAAAAATTCGAAATCCAAAAAATAGAAAAATTACAAAAACTAAAAACATTGGAAAATCAAAAACTCGAAAAAAGAGTAGTTTGTATAGTTCCCAAAGTACTCGTTTTACAAAAGAACAAAAAAATAAAAAATTTACAAAATTCCAAAAAGATTTTGTACATAGCTGCTCCTAGTAAGGATTTGGAAAAAGGAAAAGATTTCGAAAGAAACGTTGTCTGTATAACCAGACCAAAAATTTCGAAATCAATAGAAATTCCAAGTGTCAAACCAAGTCTTTTGAAAATCCATGCATCAAATTCCCTAGGATCTATAAAACACGAGAATGATCGAAGCCCAGAAGTGGATCCCCTTGAGGAAGATCCCACTTCTGAGCTCCTAGAATTTCATAAAATTCTCGATTTTGAAAAGCCTTCAGATTTAGTAGGAGGAGATTTCATAGAAGTAAACCTAGGGAGTGATTCAAAGCCCAAACTCATTAAGGTAGGCGCTTGTTTGCATGAGCATGAAAGATCAGCATTCATAGCATTTCTACAAACCTACTTAGATGTGTTTGCATGGACGTATGAAGACATGCCGGGATAGACCCTAGTATTGTCGAACATCGTCTTCTCTTAGATGCGGATGTGAAACCCATAAAGCAAAAGCTTAGGAAAATACATTCGAACGTACACGCACAAGTCAAAGAGGGTTTAGAAGATCTGTTAAAAGTCGGATTTATAAAACCCATTGCGTATTCAGATTGGTTATCCAATATAGTTGTTGTTCGAAAAACCAATGGAAAGATTTGAATATGCATCGATTTTAGAAACCTAAACAAAGCCACTCCAAAGGATAATTATCCTTTACCAAACATAGATTTGATAGTCGATAGTACTGCAAATCACGAAATGTTTTTGTTTATGGATGGCTATCCAAGGTATAATCAAATCAAGCTAAGCCCACGAGATCAGGGTAAGACCGCATTCACAACCCCATGGGGCACGTACTGCTATACAGTCTTGCCCTTTGGTTTGAAAAATGCCGGCGCCACATACTAGAGAGCTATGACAAGGGAGGATTGTGGCGCCTTTGGGACTCGCTGGCTGCTAGGAGGAGGCTACCGTGGTGCTTTGGGCTAAGGTGTCTAAGGAGGGTCACTAAGGGATAGTGTGGTGTTAGGAAAGGTGGCGCTAAGGGGAGCCTAAGGGAAAAGTATGGCTGGCCGGGAGGACTTGGGTGCAATCTGCTAGGGATGGCCGACTAGGGATGGTTTAGTGGTGGCCGGCTGCTAGGGTAGTTAGGATGTAATGGATGGGAAGGGAGCTAGCTAGGGTGTTGTGGAAGGTGGGGTTAGGGGATGACTAAGAGTTGAAAGGGGCAGGTCCTAGGGAACAAGGTAGGGTGGTCGGGTATCACTCGGGGGAAGTATGGGATCGGGTGATGTAAAGGTTTAGGTCTAGCCGAATGGGTAGGGATGACTGGCAGGCTGTGATGGAGTTAGGTGGCGGTGGTATGGGTGGTTGAGAGTGGAGGTGAGTGAAGAGGAGGTAGAGTTAGGTTGAGGTACTAACCAGGTGGTGAAGAGTTGGTGTCCAAGGAAGAAGGGTAGCCGGGTGCTTTGGGTGGATGGGATTCGGCCGGGAGGTGGTGGCGACGTGGAGCTGGCTGGATGGAAGTGGTGGTGCGGGTGGAGCTTGGTCGGGGGCAGTGGTGGTGCAGGTGGAGCAAGGTGGAGGATTCGGCTGGAAGGTGCTTGGCCAAGGTCGGCTGGCCCAAGGTGGAAAAGGCTTCAAAAACCCGCTCACTAGGGGAGGTTTATATAGGTTTAGAGATGGCGGTTGGGGCTGGTATTTGGAGGGTGGTAAGGTGGTTTAGGTGGTGGTGATGTGGTGATAAGGTGGGCTGGTTTTGAGGAGGGGCCAGATATTTTGGTTAAAGGGGTTTTAGGGATATGGTGTGCTAGGTTTAGGTGTCGTGGTTTAGGGGTTTAGGGCTTAGCTAGGTGGGTTGGTTTTGGGGTGAGGTTTAGTGAGGTGGGTTAGGTGATTAGGCTAGGATTAGGTTAAGTTTAGGGAAATTAAGCTAGGTTTAGGGGAGGATTAGGGAAGTGGGTTAGGTGATTAGGTTGAGATTAGGCCGGGATTAGGGAAGTGGGTTAGGTGATTAGGCTAGGTTTAGGCCGGGATTAGGGTAAAAGGCTAGGATTAGGGTTTTTTTTACTTAGGATTGGGCTAGGAAGCTCCCTTTGCATAACCCATAGACCTTGTTGCATCATGTTGGTGCAGCCCTAGGTTAGGTTTTGGCTAATACAAGCTTAAAACCATGCTAATTAGGCTAACCCACATGATTAACCCTAAACTTGACACACAAGTAAAGCTTAATTACAATCACCCTCAAATCTTATCCTCCCCCACTCTCTCTCATGCCCATAATCCCACATGAATTTCAAGTGGGCCCCACCTCCATTTATGAGAAGGTGATGTGGGCCATGGATGTGGATATTGGATTGGATCTCTGGATCCAAATCCAAATCCAAATCCAAATCCACACATGGGTTTGGATTGGGATCTGGATATATATGGTCCAGATCCAATCCAAACTGAATTCTGACTCATTCAGGCTGTGTTCGAAACGAACGGTTTGTGCGGGGCCTGACAGCATCAGTACTCCATCTGCATTGGGTCTTCGCCAACATGGTCGTCCGCTTCTGTTTTCACCTTCCGGAGATGACTTCAAAAGATGTTTGCTGATAACAGGGTCTTGGACGTTCGAGATCTTGGGGGTGGATTCAATACGAGAGTTGCTGTGCCGGGCTTGACATGTGCTCCGGTTCTGGGCTCTCTTTAGCTCTTCTGGTCCTGCTTTGATCAAGCCAAGCTTGCTTTGTGGGGTTTCAAAACATATTTTAACAGTTTTTAAAACACATTATACATATTTAACACATATAAAAGTTTAAAACATCTGTATAGGGTTGCCTGGAAGGCTCCTGGGTTTCCAGACTCAAAATAGCCCTTTGGGGCTGCTTTTACAAAACCAAGTTTTATTTTGAGAAATTCGTGGGATTTCGGGGTGTTTACAGATGCCCCTCTTTGGCCTTGTCCAAATCAATTTGGATAAGAGAAAAGATGACAAACACCTCTTTCAATGTCTCCCTAGATCTAACCACGAAAAAGATGGGATCATCCCAATCTTTAGCAAAATTTCAGTTTTAAAACCTGGGTAGGAGGAGATATCACGCCAAAGGGATCTACAAAAGGTTTCTGGTCCTAAGATGGGATCATGTTTATGCAAGTGTCATGCGTGGAATGCAGATGACATGGGTGTGGTGCCAAGAGTGGCGACCTCCCCGAGACCAGATATGGTCGAACTTTCGAAACTTACAAGGCCTACTGCTCCAAGTGAGCAAATCCTATGCTGTTCGATGTTCGATTTTCAAAATTTTATTTACAAAACTATTTACAAAAAGGACAACTATCTTGAGTCTCGATCCTAAGGATCTCGAGCTCTTCGTGTTTGCCTTTGCTTGAGTCTTGACACTCGCTTATCTAGCGGAGGTTTTATAAGAAAACAAGCTATATTTCAAATTCCTACGCCTTACTCGAAACGTCGAATTCTCAAACAAAATGAAATTCAAGTAAGTAAATCCTATTTTTACTTTAGGATTCCTCGAAATGAACCATGTTTTAGCTTGGGATAAGCCAGGGATGGGAAAGAGATACCACAGTCCCTTCTGAAGCGTCCCGTTGTTTAAGGTATAGAAGGCGGAAAACTGCTCTTTTTGAGCTTTTTGGCCTCTTTTTCCTTTTTTTAATAGAGGGTCTCCCTTTGGGAGTATTTTTTCTTTAATCCCTCTTTTTTTACAAGAGAATCAATTTTTTTCTTTGAATTCTGGTTTCTTTCTTTTGGAAAGAGACTTTGGATGGGAAATTCCCTTTATTTGGGCCTTTGTTTTCCTTTTGGAAGTAGAAGAGAAGAGGGGAGGACTTATCCCAAGCTTACACTCGATCCATTCCACATCAGCCTATTTAGAAATAACACGTACTACTTGCAAGTATCTTGCTATATTGAACTAGGCCTTTCTTTGTAAGAAGAAGGATTTTGAAATGTAACCACGATTTTGAGGACTCACTCTTTCACAAGTGCGAATTCTCTAACTCCTACCTTATTTTCATTCCATGATACTTCTTTGCCTTTGCACCTTATTTTCAGGTCTCAGGACAACTATCCCTAAAATTTTTGAAAAATGGGGAATTTAATCCAAATCCTACACATGATACTTCTTTAAGTATTGAATATTGATAGGATCTGCTAAATTCCTACCTTCTACATCGATCAACCAATATGAGTTGTTTGTGGTGGTTGCACGTACAACATAGGGTCCATCCCACTTGGGGCGCCACTTTCCAAGTGGGCCACGATAGTGGATGATTTTCAAAACTAGATCCCCTACTTCAAAGTGGCGAGGTCTCACGTGTTTGCCATAGTGTCGGGCTATCCTTTGCCGGTATGCACGAGCATGATCCATAGCAAGGAGTCGCCTCTCGTCTAGCAAATCTAGTTCGGCCATCCTAGCATGCTGAAGCGTCTCTAGGGGGAGGTCGAGTGCTATGGATGTATGGAATGAATGCAATTGAGTATGAATGGGAAGAATGGCGTTTGTGCCACAGACCAATTCGAATAGTGTGGCATTCGTGGGAGTCCGGATGGAAGTCCTATAAGCCGATAAGGCTTCATCCAGCTTCTCTAAGGTTTTCTCAATTATACTAATGAGAGTCTTGTTTGTGGCTTCGGCTTGGCCGTTGCCTTGAGGGTAGTAGGGCGAAGAGAAGTGGTGAGTTATGCCATACGTGTTGCACAACTTAACCATCTGCTCGTTTTTGAATGGGGTGCCATTATCGAACACAAGGTCTCGTGGAACCCCAAATCGAACCAAGATATTCCTCCTGATGAAAGCCACCACATGTTGCCCCAGCACGTTGGTTAGGGAAATGGCTTCCACCCACTTGGAGAAATACTCAGTGGCTGCTAAAATGAATCGATGCCCATTCGAGGCTTTTGGAAATATGGGGCCTACTATGTCAAACGCCCACATGGTGAACGGCCAGGGGCTGACCACGAAATGCAATGCAGATGAAGGGATATGAATGGCGTGCCCATGCACTTGACATGGATGACACTTTCTAACATGATCGTGACAATCCTTTTTCAGGGTGGACAAAAAATAGCCCCCTCTAAGTATTTTCATTGCCATCATGTTGGCATTAACATGACCTCCACATTCTCCATCGTGGAACTCATGCATCACTATCCTAGCCTCCTCTAGATCGATACACCTAAGCAGGATGCCGGTAAAACTTTTCTTGTACAGAACCCCACCCAGAATGGTGTATCGGGTTGAAATCTTACGGATGAATGCCTTATCTTTGGATGTGGCATCCTCGGCGAATCCCCCATTTTCCAGAAACTGTTTGATGTCGTAAAACCAGGGTTTTTCAATAGAGTCTGGGTTATTTTGGCAAATATCCAGATCGTGTGTGGATGGGTTGGGCGCATGCCATATTTCTAAAGATCGGGTCTCTGAGATGGGATCGACCTTTAGGGTTGAACCCAAGGAGTAGAGGGCATCGGCGATGCCATTGTCCTCTCTTCCTACGTGTGTGAGTTTACACGATTGGAAGGACTCAACCAACCGAGTGGCCAACTCGTGATATGGAAGCAGTTTTTCATTACGTACTTGCCAAATTTTCAAAACATGGTTTATAACAAGGAGCGAATCTCCAAAGACCTCAATGCATGATGCCCCTAGAGTTTTCGAAATTCTTAAGCCTTGTATGAGTGCTTCATACTCAGCTACGTTGTTGGAACATTCGAAATCTAGGCGGACTGCTATGGGGATCTCGCCCTTTTTCAGGGGAGATGAGGATGACCCCAGCACCAGCCCCTCGTTGGTTTCGTGCCCCATCGAAGTGCATTTTCTACACTTGGTTTTCGAAAGAGTTTGCCAAGATGTGGTTTTGGAAATGGTTTTGTAATATGCCTTCATCAAGCATTTCATCAAGTGTGGGATATGCGTCCTCTAGGGGGAACTCAGCCACGTAATCTGCTAGGGCTTGCCCCTTAATGGAGATCTGGTGATGATATTTTTGGTCATACTCCATTAGAAGGAGTTGCCATTTGCCCAATCTACCCGTGAGAATGGGTTTTTCGAACAAATGCTTGATTGGATCAAGCTTGGACACTATCCAAATCTCATGATCTAGGAAATAGTGTCTGAATTTCTGGCAGGCCCAGACTAGGGCCAAGCACGTCTTCTCCATGGCTTGATAATTTCGTTCATAAGCCAAGAGAGTTTTCGAAATATAGTAGATGACATACTCCTTATGGGTGTCATCCTCGTATTGAGCCAATAGGGATCCTAAAGCATTCGTATGCACAGAGATGTAGAGTAAAAGTGGTTTTCCTTGCTTTGGAGAATTCAAAACGGGGGGATTAACCAGGTATGCCTTTAGTCTCTCGAAGGACTTTTAGCATTCGTTATCCCATAAGAATTTCGTGCCCTTCCTCAACAGCTTGTTGAAGGGTTCGCATCTAGTAGCCAGATTTGATATGAATCGACGAACGGACTGTAATCGACCCTGGAGGCTACGGATTTGGGTGAGATTGGAGGGTGGAGCCATGTCTATGATGGCTCGACACTTAGAGGGGTTGACTTCTATACCCTTTTGGCTCACCGTAAAGCCCAGAAGCTTCCCAAATTCTACCCCGAATACACATTTTTGAGGGTTTAGCTTTACTTTGTAAAGCCTAAGCCTTTGGAAAATCTTTTGCAAACATTCGATATGAGTGCATCGGGTTTTGGATTTTGCCAAGAGATCATTTACATACACTTCTACGAGCTCGTGAATTTGATCATGGAAGATCGTGGTCATGGCTCTCTGGTATGTTGCGCCGGCATTTTTCAAACCAAAGGGCATGACTGTATAGCAGTACGTGCCCCATGGGGTTGTGAAGGCGGTCTTACCCTGATCTCGTGGACTTAGTTTGATTTGATTATAGCCTGAATAGCCAAACGAAAACATTTCATGATTTGCAGTACTATCGACTATCAAATCTATGTTTGGTAAAGGATAATTATCCTTTGGAGTGGCTTTATTCAGGTTTCTGAAATCGATGCATATTCGAATTCTCCCATTGGTTTTTCGAACTACAACGATGTTTGACAACCAATCTGAATACGCAATGGGTTTTATAAATCCCGCTTTTAACAGATCTTCTAAATCCTCTTTGACTTGCGTGTGTACATTCGGGTGTATTTTCCTAAGCTTCTGCTTTATGGGTTTTACATCCGCATCTAAGGGAGGACGATGTTCGACAATGCTAGGGTCTATGCACGGCATGTCTTCATACATCCATGCAAACACATCTAAATAGGTTCATAGAAATGCAATGAATGCTTATCTTTCATGTTCATGCAAGCATGTGCCTATTTTGATGGTTTTGGGATTGGAATCATTCCTTAGGTTCACCTCTATGAAATCTCCTCCTACTGAATTGGAAGGTCTTTCAAAATCGAGAATTTTATGAAATTCTGGGAGCTTAGAAGTGGGATCTTCCTCAAGGGGATCCACTTCTGGGCTTCGATCATTCTCGTGGGCCATAGACTCGAGGGAATTTGATGCGTGATTTTCAAAAAGACCTGGTTTTATACTTGGATTTTCAATCGATTTCGAAATTTTTGGTTTGCCTATGCAGACGACGTCCCTTTCGAAATCTTTTTCCAAAGTCCTACCAGGAGCAGCTATATACAAAATCTTTTTGGTATTTTCTAGATTTTTGATTTTTTGTAAAACAAGAACCTTAGGAACTATACAAAGCACTCTATTTTCGAGTTTTTGTTTTTCCATTGTTTTTGGTTTTTCCTCTTTTTCGATTTTTTTGATTTTAAGTTTTCCAAATGTTTTTGTGTTTTTAGGAAAGGGATCTTCCATCATACCTATAAAGGGAAAACACTACGGGTTAGACTCGGAATAGGAGGTCTAAATCGTAGGTCTCTTATAGGATAGGCTCCAGGGCACCCTTGACCCAGGTGGTCACAGGGGGTGGCTTTGGCGGTATTTTGGGAGTATAGCTGATCCTGTATCGGCTTGGGTTGGCCCTAGGAAGGATGGGCTCTAGGAGACCCTGGTTTTGTGCCCCTACACTTTTGTAGGGCGTGTAGCCCATATTTAACAACATGTTCCACGATTTTTTGTTTTTTGAAAATTGATGATATAAATTGTGGTCCTAGAACTTGCTATCGTCCATATTGTGCTCGTATGGCTTTTTGTCCAGGGGCTTTGGAAATAGGGGATGCTTAGGTCTTTCTAGAAGGGTTAAGATCAGGAGGGGGCCTGCTTTGGGCGGCCCCTTCACATATACAACCTTCCTAGGGTTGTTTAACACGAGCCTTGGCCGCTCAAATAAGGGTCTGCCCCAGGTTAGCCTCATGGGCCTGGGAGCTCGATAAACAAGGAGAGTTTATGATCCCCTGAAGTTGTGGGTGACTCTCACCTAGGATCACCACGACTTGGTCCCTGAAAGGGATCTTGACACACCTGTGGAAGGTGGATGACACAGCGCACAAACTGTGTATCCTGGGCCTTTCCAGAAATAGGTTATAATGGGGGTGGATGTCCAAGACATGGAACACCCCATGTGTGTGATCCCCCCATTTCCATTGGGAGTTTGATCGATCCTAAGGGCCTAGACGCATTCCCATCGTATCCAGTGATAACGATGGGGCTTGGGTTTATAGAAGTCAAGGTGACTCCGATTTGGTATGTCACATGAAGTGGAAGGATGTTGACCCCTCCTCCCCCATCGACTAGGCACCTGTCCAGAGAGTGGTTATTTAGAACCACCTCGATATGCAGGACCTAGTTATGGGACTCGTAGGGTCTATCTACATCATCTTTCGAGAAAGTGATGGGCGATTTGGCTCCTATTAAGGCCACTTGGTCAGACAAGGATTCTGGACTTATGTTCGAATCAACCTTGGCTCTTTCTAAAATTTTCTCTAGCATGAGTCTATGACTAGACGAAGTTTGTATAAGCTCTAGGATAGACATGTGGATAGGAATCTTTGAAAGATGGTTTTCGAAATCATAAGGATTTAGGACGACTTTCCCCTTGTCTGCTTTTGACAGAACTCCAGGAATACATGCTTTTGAGGGGCCAGGCACACTGACCACCTTTTTAACATTTTGTAGGTGCGGGGGTTGATAGATCCTCCCGGATCTAGTCACTTCCCCCACGACCAGCCTAGGGTTCTCACTAGAATTGGCTCTAAGTATGAGTTGAGGAGCACTTTGAAGTTTCAAAACTAGTTTAGCCGGGGATCCAGCTCTTGGTGGTCCCCGGATGACGACTTGGGCGGGCTTCTTGTACAGTACAAGAGTGGGCGCACAAGTGGGTCGACCAGACTCAAATTTTTGCGCTAGTTCTTTTGAAAAGGTGAGGGTACATACCTCCTTTCCTTTCCCACTGCTACTGGCGTGCTTGGGAAAGGGTTCTTTGAAGATAGCTTGAGTTGGCTCAGGTTCCGCAGTGACCTGGAGCCGGCCCTCTACTATCAAGTTCTCGATTTTATTTAAAAGGGAGAAACAACATTTTGTATCATGGACTTTGAGCCGATGATACTTGCAAAAATGATTTAAATACCCCCCTTTGAAAGTGACTCTTTCGGGGATTTCGGGAAGTTCGATCATGCCTTGGGCAAGTAGGAGGTCTAGGACCTCCGACACAGGTTGCCCCAACGGTGTGTACTCCCGTTTTTGAATCGGTTTTTGAAAATTTCACTCCCTTTTATTTTCTAGCTTTTCAAAATTTTTGGAAGTGCCTGCCACGCTTGGATCCACCCAGACATTGGCGATTTTATGGGGCTTTGCCCCTTTGTCCATCGTTGGTAGCCCATAAGTGATGGGCTTTTCCAAGCGGGTTTTAGAAATGGTAATTCCTTTCCATAAGTGATCGTATATCCCCTTTTTCAAGTTTGTTTCGAAAAGGGATGCTTTTTTTATCAACTTATGGAAAGTTGAGATCTCATGGAGTGAGAGAAGGGTCTTTAACTTGCTTTTAAAGTTATCCAGGATGAGCATGACTGCGCATCCTTCGGATATGGGCTCTCGCACTTGGCCCAAAAGTGACCTCCATCGTATAATGAAGGCATGTACGTCTTCGTTCATGCCTTGCTTCGTATCCCTTCAAGTGTTCAGTGTTGGCATGACTTCTACGTTGTGTGCAAATCTTTGCATGAAGCAGTTCGCTAACTCTTCAAAAGTAGCGAACTAGCTTAAATCGTAGGAAGCCAGCCATTTGGTAGCTGTGCCTTTAAGGGATAAAGGGAACCAATACACCCATTTCATCGAGTCCTTTTTCTTCTTATGGGCTGGACGCGAGAAAAGTTGCAAGTGAGACCTAGGGTCTCCCATGCCATCATACCGATGGAAGTTCGGTATTTCATCGTCACTGTCTATTTCATAATCCATAGGAAGGAAATCAGACAGGGCGTAACTCCTTTTCTCTTTATTTTGCCCTTTCAGCAGCTGCTGCAGGGCTTTACGGTCCTTTTGTGTGAAGGACTCGTGGTATTGGTTGCCTTCCATTACAGAGGCCTCTTTGTGCTTGCGAGGTTTTTGAGTTTTTCTTTTGGCCTTTTGTTCACCATTCGATGAACACGAATCACCTACTTCAGCCTCTTGGCTGAGAGCATCGATTTTGGCCTCGAATTCCCTTCTCAGGTCCTCTATCTCGTCTAGTTTGATCTTGTTTTTCAAAATCCTCCTAGAGTGAGAACTTGATGCGCATGAGCCTTGGCTCGACACTTCACTTGGGTTGGATTTTGACATGCTTTCAAGCCTTTTTCAAAATTCCTAAGTACAAGTAAAGAAGAAAAAAGTTAAAACAACACCTCTTTGAAAATCTTTTCGCAAGTTTCCTAGAGTGACTCGACTTTAAAAGACTCACGTCCCATCGGGCGTGCCAAACTACTGTAGGTGCAGAAAATTTCTGCTTCCTGGTTCTTAGGCCAGAAGCGAACCTTTTCGTGTGTCTAAGTCCTATTTAAACAAACAGGGCGTGCCAGCTAGCTTACTTAAGCTAGCGAAGATATATTCTAAAACCTGACTTCTAACGTGGCGATTGTGAGCAAGCAAGCTCTTGTCGTCACAGACCTTCTTGCACCGATGCGCAAGGGTCAGTTTATACGCTTTTAAAATCGAGTTTTAGAGTGTAAGAACTTACGAAAGCGGTTCGAGGTGTTTGATTCAGGTCTTTTTGGTACGGTTTCAGATTTTAGATCACGTGGATTTGCACATGCTTAAGTCTTTCTTTTTACCCTCTTTGGGGCCACCTAGGTGTGTGTTATGAACACTCCACTAAGATGTGGCGATTTTGAGTGGGAGTATGGGGTTTGCTTTGATGCAATATGCGTCCTAACTCGTGGTATGGCGTATATGCAATGCAAACTCACGCTACTCCAACGGGAAAACTCGAATTTAAAAGACAATGTCGAAGGAAAATTGCCGATGGGAAATGACTTGTAATGGAAATTGCCGAAGGGAAATTGCCGAAGGGAGATTGCAAAAGGGAAATACGGCTATATCTTAAGAGCGGAAAGGCTCATTTGTGCAAGTGTGTGCCATCTATATATTGAAAGACTACGCACACTGCTGAACCTTAAAACCCAAATTGAAAAGACATAGCCAAAAGGGAAATACGTATATAGCATATATGAGCCCTTACTTGGGTCTTACAAATAAGAGTGAAGGCTCAATGTGGGTGCGTGTGAAAACATAAAGACAACACACACGACTTCAAATGAAACCCAAATATAACTTGCAATATGGCCTTAACTAAGGTCTTGGGAATAAGAGCGAAAGCTCAATGTGTGTGAGTGCTTGAATTGAAGTACTATGCACACAACATGAAATTAAACCCAAATAGAAATTGCAATATGGCCTTAACTAAGGTCTTGGGAGTAAGAGCGAAAGCTCAATGTGTATGAGTGCTAGAATTGAAGTACTACACACACGACATGAAATTAAACCCAAGGATAGTATCACACGGCCCTTACTTGGGTCTTGCAAATAAGAGCGAAGGCTCAATGTGTGTGAGTGCGAGAATTGAAAGATAACACACACAACTCAAGCAAAACACTACGCTACTTGAAGTATATACATAAACTCATATATAAAGGGCTGATTAGGCCCGTGTGTGTTCAAAATCGTGCACAACTAAGAGCGAGGTAGGCTCAAGTGCACGTGTGTGTGGGTGTGCCAAGCCACGTTATTACAAGCGGGGGGAGACAATGCTCCGTTATTACAACCCCGTATCAAATTCAATTTAATTTAAGCAAGTCTACAACTAAGGACCGAGTTAGGCACTTACTTATAGCTGGTCCGGAGGTGACTTGCTTGAGCGTAGGCTTGGCTTTGCCTTGGGCTGCAAGAGGAAGCTCCTCGGAGTGGAACGGCAAGGTTGTGTAGCCGGGTGACAAGGGAGGATTGTGGCGCCTTGGGGACTTGCCGGCTTCTAGGAGGAGGCTGCCGTGGTGCTTTGGGCTAAGATGTCTAAGGAGGGTCACTAAGGGATAGTGTGGTGTTAGGAAAGGTGGCGCTAAGGGGAGCCTAAGGGAAAAGTATGGCTGGCCGGGAGGACTTGGGTGCAATCTGCTAGGGATGGCCGACTAGGGATGGTTTAGTGGTGGCCGGCTGCTAGGGTAGTTAGGATGTAATGGATGGGAAGGGAGCTAGCTAGGGTGTTGTGGAAGGTGGGGTTAGGGGATGACTAAGAGTTGAAAGGGGCAGGTCCTAGGGAACAAGGTAGGGTGGTCGGGTATCACTCGGGGGAAGTATGGGATCGGGTGATGTAAAGGTTTAGGTCTAGCCGAATGGGTAGGGATGACTGGCAGGCTGTGATGGAGTTAGGTGGCGGTGGTATGGGTGGTTGAGAGTGGAGGTGAGTGAAGAGGAGGTAGAGTTAGGTTGAGGTACTAACCAGGTGGTGAAGAGTTGGTGTCCAAGGAAGAAGGGTAGCCGGGTGCTTTGGGTGGATGGGATTCGGCCGGGAGGTGGTGGCGACGTGGAGCTGGCTGGATGGAAGTGGTGGTGCGGGTGGAGCTTGGTCGGGGGCAGTGGTGGTGCAGGTGGAGCAAGGTGGAGGATTCGGCTGGAAGGTGCTTGGCCAAGGTCGGCTGGCCCAAGGTGGAAAAGGCTTCAAAAACCCGCTCACTAGGGGAGGTTTATATAGGTTTAGAGATGGCGGTTGGGGCTGGTATTTGGAGGGTGGTAAGGTGGTTTAGGTGGTGGTGATGTGGTGATAAGGTGGGCTGGTTTTGAGGAGGGGCCAGATATTTTGGTTAAAGGGGTTTTAGGGATATGGTGTGCTAGGTTTAGGTGTCGTGGTTTAGGGGTTTAGGGCTTAGCTAGGTGGGTTGGTTTTGGGGTGAGGTTTAGTGAGGTGGGTTAGGTGATTAGGCTAGGATTAGGTTAAGTTTAGGGAAATTAAGCTAGGTTTAGGGGAGGATTAGGGAAGTGGGTTAGGTGATTAGGTTGAGATTAGGCCGGGATTAGGGAAGTGGGTTAGGTGATTAGGCTAGGTTTAGGCCGGGATTAGCGTAAAAGGCTAGGATTAGGGTTTTTTTTACTTAGGATTGGGCTAGGAAGCTCCCTTTGCATAACCCATAGACCTTGTTGCATCATGTTGGTGCAGCCCTAGGTTAGGTTTTGGCTAATACAAGCTTAAAACCATGCTAATTAGGCTAACCCACATGATTAGCCCTAAACTTGACACACAAGTAAAGCTTAATTACAATCACCCTCAAATCTTATCCTCCCCCACTCTCTCTCATGCCCATAATCCCACGTGAATTTCAAGTGGGCCCCACCTCCATTTATGAGAAGGTGATGTGGGCCATGGATGTGGATATTGGATTGGATCTCTAGATCCAAATCCAAATCCAAATCCACACATGGGTTTGGATTGGGATCTGGATATATATGGTCTAGATCCAATCCAAACTAAATTCTGACTCCTTCAGGATGTGTTCGAAACGAACGGTTTGTGCGTGGTCTAACAGCTTCAGTACTCCGTTTGGGTTGGGTCTTCGCCAGCATGGTCGTCCGCTTCTGTTTTCACCTTTCGGAGATGACTTCAAAAGATGTTTGCTGATAACAGGGTCTTGGACGTTCGAGATCCTGGGGGTGAATTTAATACGAGAGTTGTTGTGCCAGGCTTGACATGTGCTCCGGTTCCGGGCTCTCTTTAGCTCTTCTGGTCCTGCTTTGATCAGGCCAAGCTTGCTTTGTGGGGTTTCAAAACATATTTTAACAATTTTTAAAACACATTATACATATTTAAAACATATAAAAGTTTAAAACATCTGTATAGGATTGCTTGGAAGGCTCCTGGGTTTCCAGACTCAAAATAGCCCTTTGGGGCTGCATTTACAAAACCAGGTTTTATTTTGAGAAATTCATGGGATTTCGAGGTGTTTACAGTAGTACGTGCTATTTCTAAATAGGCTGATCTGAAATGGATCAAGTATGACCTTGGGATAAGTCCTCCCCTCTTCTCTTCTCCTTCCAAAAGGAATATATGGCCAAAACAAAGTGATATCCCCGCCAAAGATCTCTTTCCCAAGGAAAGAAACCTGAATAAAAAAAATTCGATTCTTTTATGGAAAAGAGGGATTAAAGAAAAAATACTCCCAAAGGGAGACGCTCTATGAAAAAAAGGAAGAGAAGGCCAAAAAGCTCAGAAAGAGCAGTTTTTTGCCTTCTATGCCTCAAACCACGAGACGCTTCAGAAGGGACCGTGGTATCTCTTTCCCATCCCCCTAGCTTATCCCAAGTAAAACATGGTTCATTTCGAGGAATCCTAAAGTAAAAATAGGATTTACTTACTTGAATTTCATTTTGTTTGAGAATTCGACGTTTCGAGTAAGGCGTAGGAATTTTGAAATATAGCTTGTTTTCTTATAAAACCTCCGCTAGGTTAGCGAGTGTCAAGACTCAAGCAAAGGTAAACACGAAGAGCTCGAGATCCTTAGGATTGAGGCTAAAAGCGGTTTTTCCCTTTTGTAAATAGATTTTGAAAAATCGAACATCGAGCAACATAGGACCCGCTCACTTGGAGCAGCAGGTCTTCATAAGTCTCAAGAGTTTGACCATACCATCTGGTCTCTGGGAGGTCGCCTTTCTTGGCGTCTCATCCATGTCATGCATGTGCATATCCACGCATGAACACTTGCATAACATGATCCCATTTAGGACCAAAAACCCTAGAAAATCCCTTTGGCGTGATATCTCCTCCTACTAGGTTTTAAAAGAGAGATTTTGCTCAAAAAATTGGGACGATCCAATATTTTCGTGGATAGATCTAGGGAGACATCGAAAGGGGTGTTGTCATCTTTGCCATTATCCAGAAATGTTTTTGAAACAAATTTCCTTTTGGATTTTCAATTTTTTAAATGTTTTTGAGATTTTGGAGTTTTCAATTTTTTTGGTTTTTGGCCATATTTAATTTTTTGGTTTTTTTTGAAAAAGTAGGGATCTTTCATTGAACCTACAAAGAAAACTTCATGAATCAGACTCTAATCAAATAGGTCTAAGACATGGGTTTCGGTTTTAGAGGTTCTACAGGGCACCCTTGACCCAGATGGTCTTAGGTGGTGGCTTAGGAGGTATGGGTGGGTTGTAGCCCAGTCCATATCGTTTTCTATTTGCTTTAGGTAGGACAGGTTCTAGCCTACCTTGGTTTCGGGTTCCCAGGCCCTCGTAGGGTTTATATCCCATGTTTAGAATCATGTTCCAAGACTTTTTGTTTGTCGAAAAGTTTTGGTATAATTCATGGTCTTGGAATATGGAATCGTCCATGTCAGGGGTATATACCCTTTTGGTTTTGGATAAAGAGTTTGGATTTTGGGGTGGTGGAAGGCTTAGGCTTCCACACGACCCCGGTTTGGGAGTTATGGCTTTGAAGGGAAACTGTGCTTGGTCCCTTGAGAGATTTTGGATATTTCGGGGTGATGGAAGACTTGGGCTTTCATGCGACCTGATTTTGGGAGAGTTTTGCTTCAAGGGGAGCCGAGCTTGGTCCTTTGAAAGCTTTTGGATATTTCAGGGTGATGGAAGACTTGGGTTTCCATACAACCTTGGTTTGGAAGAGTTTTTCTTCATGGGGAGCCAAGCTTGCTCCCTTGATGTTTTTGACCTGCTCCCTAGGTGCAACTCGTGGTGCCCCTAGGGATGGATTTTTTTGTTTCAAAGCCATAGTCGTGGGTTCAGAGTACCAGACTAGGCTTGAAGAAGTGGGTTCTTTTATGGTAGGGTTATGAGCTCCTAAGATGTCGATGCATGCTTTAGGGATCTCCATGCCTACCATTTTTTTAACTTCTTTTTCTTTTTGTTTTTGAAATTCTTTTTGGTGGTACGGGATATTTGGTGCACCTTGAAAATCCTCTGTCTTAGGCACATTTTGTGGGTTTGTGGGTGTGAGCCAATGCATCTGATGCCCCTATTTCGAGAAGAGAGATTTGAGGAGGATAGGTTTCAGGCATACCTCTTTGTGGCTTGTCTACCTTTTCAGGGTGAGAGCAGGCCGTTTTCCTCGGTGACTCTGTTTTGAGTTCCCGTGGCTTCATGAGGCGTTCCTTTTCGAATCCTATCTTTTTATCACTCTCGGCTCTTTGTGGGGTGTGGATTTTGTGTCCCACTGTGTGTGTGCCTAGACTTAGGGATTTCACTTGAAGTTTTTGAAATTTCAAAGTTTTGTTTTTCAATTTTTTTGTCTTTTTGCAAGTTTTAAAGATTTTTTTGAGTTTTTGAAAAAGAAACATCTTTTTTCGATTTTTCTTTGGATTTTGGGAAATTTGGACACTTGGGAGTGGAGGGGTCGCCCCTTTCTTGGGTTTGGCCTTTAATCTCACATCCTTCGTCGAGTTTAAGATCGATTTTCTTTTCACGATCTTTGTGTGCCCGAGATGAGCTGCTATGCGATCGATGGGCTTTAAGCTCTTTGCTTAAAGCATCCATCCTTTGCAATATTTTTTGAATATCAGCTAGCTCTTCTTGGGCTTTAGCTATTTTGAAAACCTCTTTTAGCCTACTCAATGAGGATTTTCTTGGCTTTTGCTCCATTTTTCGGCAAATTTTGAAATGCACGAATTTTGGAAACACTTTTTAAAAAATTTTCAAGAGTTTTGCTTGTTTTATCGATTTTCTTAAGACCCACGTCCCACCGGGCATGCGTAGACACGCGAAAATTTTCACTTTGGGTTCTTAGGCCTGAAGTGAACATTTTTCGTGTCTAAATCGCTTTAGGGCATGTCAGCTAGCTTACTCAAACTAGCGAAGTATTTTTGAAATATCTGACTTATGGGGAGAGTATGGACAAGTGGGATCTTTTCGTTATAAACCTTCTTGAACCGATGCTCAAGGGTCGGTTTAAACGCTTAGAAAATATCGATTTTGAACAAGCATGGTCTTTTGAAAAGAATACGAAAGTATTTGAGCGATTGTATGCCTATATGCAGATTTTATTTATGTGGGGTTGCACATATCTAAGTCTTTCGATTTTATCTACTTAGGCGAGATGTGTGTTCATCGAGTGGCTTAAGATTGGCGTGTTTGCACGGGGTATTCGGGGCTTCTTTGGATGCAAGTATGCGCAATATCTCGAGTTTGGCGGATATGCTATGCAACTCACACAACTTGAATGTAAAACCCGAAATTGAAAGACATAGCTGAAGGGAAATACCCAAATTGAAATGCAACTCACACGACTTGAATGTAAATTAAGGAAGGGAAATTGCGGAAGGGAGATATAGATATAAGAGTAGAAAGGCTCAATGTGTGTGTGTGTGTTTGTGTATAAATTTGAAAGACAACTCACACAACTTGAATGTAAAAGCCACCCGACTTAAATGTAAAGTGCGGAATGGGAAATACGTATATAAATATAAGCCCGAAGGTCGTCAACGTGTGCATGTGTGTTGTGTATAAATGTAAAGACAATTCACATGACTTGAAATTTAACAACCCGGAATATAAAGAAATACACAGCTGAACCGGGAAAACTCATGCAGCTAAAAGTATATAGATATGTCTATATCTTAGTGCTGTCGAGGCCAAAATGTGCGTGAATATGTTTGAGCAAGAGCTCGGGTGTCTTTCGATGCGAGTGTGGAATCTTAAATGACAACTCACACGACTTTAAAGTAACAACCCAGCTGAACAGGAGATATAGATATATGATAAGGGCTGAGAGGTTAGATGGTTGTGGGTGAGTGGAGTGAACTCGGCCAGCCAGGGCAGGGCCGAGTGGTGGCTGGGTTCGGTGAGGGCAGGGGGTGAAGTGGAGGTGGCTGCGGTTCAGGTGGAGTCGGTTGGAAGGTGGGTTAGCTAGGTGGGTTCGGCTAGGTCTAAGTGGAGTCGGTTTAGGTGGTTTAGAGGGATTCGAGAGAGATGGGCTAGGTAAGGTTGTTAGGCTTACCTTAGGGCACGATCTTGGTTAGGTCTAGGTCCACGGTCCAGCCACCTTGAGTCATGTTGGTGCAACCCATGCTAATCCCATTTTTAACCCACAAACTTAACCCACTAAAAAGAATTAAGCACTAATCACTCACCTTAATCCTCTCTCTCTCCTCTAAGGCTTCTCCAAGCATTTGCATGAACCTCTTGAATTGGACCCCCTCACCTCTATTTAACCAATCGATAAAACACTTTCAAAGTTTTCAAAAGAGTCATGTTTGTGTAAAATCGAGTTTTTCAAAAGCGTACAAACTGACCCTTGCACGCCGGTGCAAGAAAGTCTACGACGAAAAGAACCCACTTTCAAAGTTTTCGAAGTCATAAGGATTTAGGATGACTTTGTCCTTATCTGCTTTTGGCAGAACACTAGGGATACATGCTTTTGAGGGGCCAGGCACACTAACCACCTTTTGAGCACCTTGAAGGTGCGAGGGTTGATAGATCCTCCCGGATCTAGTGACTTCCCCCACGACCAGCCTAGGGTTCGCTCTAAATTGGGCTCTAAGGATGAGCTGAGGAGAACCTTGGATTTTCAAAACTGGTTTTACCGGGGATTCCACTTTTTGTGGTCCCCGAATGACGACTTGGGCAGGCTTCTTGTATAGTACAAGAATGGGCGCACAAGTAGGTCGACCAGGTTCTGGTTTTTGCGCTAGTTCCTTGGAAATGGTGAGGGTACATACCTCCTTTCCTTTCCCACTGCCACTGGCGTGTTTGGGAAAGGGTTCCTTGAAGATAGCTTGAGGTGGCTCAGGTTCCGCAGTGACCTGGAGCCGGCCTTCTGCTATCAAGTTCTCAATTTTATTTAAGAGAGAGAAGCAGCGTTTAGTATCATGGCCTTTGAGCCGATGATACTTACAAGATCGGTTTAAATACCCCCCTTTGGAAGTGACTCCTTCGGGGATTTCAAGGAGTTCTATCATGCCCTGGGCAAGTAGGAGGTCTAGGACCTCCGACACAGGTTGCCCCAGCAGAGTATACTCCTGTTTTTCAACCGGTTTTTGAAAATTTCGCTCCCTCTTATTTTCTAACTTTTCAAAATTTTTGGAAGTGCCCGCCACGCCTGGATCTACCGGACATTGGCGATTTTATGGGGCTTTGCCCCTTTGTCCGTCGTGGGCAGCCCATATGCGATGGGCTTTTCCAAGCGGGTTTTTGGAATGACACTTCCTTTCCACAAGTGATCGTATGTCCCTTTTCGCAAGTTGGTTTCGAAAAGGGAGGCCTTTTTGATCAACTTATGGAAAGTTGAGATCTCGTGGAGCGAGAGAAGGGTTTTTAACTCGCTTTTAAAATTATCCAGGATGAGCATGACTGCGCATCCTTCGGATATGGGCTCTCGCACTTGGCCCAAAACCGACCTCCATCTTATAATGAAGGCATGTACGTCTTCGTTCATGCCTTGCTTTGTATCCCTTAAGGTATTCAGAGTCGGCGTGACTTTTACGTTGTGTGCAAATCTTTGCATGAAGCAGTTCGCTAACTCTTCAAAAGTAGCGAACTGGCTTAAGTCGTAGGAAGCCAGCCATTTGGCAGTTGTGCCTTTAAGGGATAAAGAGAACCAATACACCCATTTCATCGAGTCCTTTTTCTTCTTATGGGCTCGACGCGAGAAAAGCTGCAAGTGAGACCTAGGGTCTCCCATGCCATCATACCGATGGAAGTTCGGTATTTCATCATCATTGTCTGTTTCGTAATCCATAGGAAGGAAATCAGACAGGGCGTAGCTTCTTTTCTCTTTATTCTACCCTTTCAGCAACTGCTGTAGGGCTTTACGATCCTTTTGTGTGAAGGACTCGTGGTATTGGTTGCCTTCCATTACGGAGGCTTCTTTGTGCTTGCGAGATTTTTCAGATTTCTTTTTAGGCCTTTGTTCACCATTTGATGAACATGAATCGCCTACTTCAGCCTCTTGGCTGAGAGCATCAATTTTGGCCTCAAACTCCCTTCTCAAGTCCTCGATCTCATCTAGTTTTATTTTGTTTTTGAAAATCCTCCTAGAGTGAGAACTTGATGCGCATGAGCCTTGGCTCGACACTTCACTTGGATTGGATTTCAACATGCTTTTCAAGCTTTTTCAAAATATCCTAAGTATAAGCAAAGGAAATAAGTCAAAATGACACCTTTTTTAACAAAATTTTCGCAAAACTTCTACCTTAAAAACTCGACTTTTGAAAGGCTCACGTCCCACCAGGCGTGCCAATCTCTGTAGACGCGCGAAAAAATCCCTGCCTCTCACCTTTTCAGGGCTTGGAGCGGATCCTCTCGTGTGTCTAAGGCCTATTTATGCAAACAGGGCGTGCCAGCTAGCTTACCTAAGCTAGCGAAGATATATTTAAAACTGACTTCTAATCGTGGTGACTGTGAGCAAGTGAGCTCTTGTCGTCGCAGACCTTCTTGCACCGATGCGCAAGGGTCAGTCTGTACGCTTTGCAAAAATCGAGTTTTGGGATAGAAAGTCTACGAAGCGGTTCGAGGTGTCTAATTCGGGTCTTTTAGATGCTGTTGCATATTTTAGATCACGTGGATTTGCACGTGCCTAAGTCTTTCCTTTTATCCCTTTTCGGACCACCTAGTTTGTATGTTATGAACACTCCACTACATGGGCGAATTCGAGCGGGGCTTGCTTTGATGCAATATGCGTCCTACCTCGTGGTATGGCGTAGATGCAATGCAAACTCACACTACTCCAAAGGGAAAACCCGAATGTAAAGACAATACTGAAGGGAAATAACTGAAGGGAAATGACTTGAAATATAAATGCCGAAGGGAGATATGTATATAGAGTATGTATATGAGCCCTTACTCGGGTCTTGCAAATAAGAGCGAAGGCTCAATGTGGGTGCGTGCTTGAATGGAAAGACTTACACACACGACATGAAATTAAACCCAAATATAAATTGCAGTATGGCCTTGACTAAGGTCTTGGGAGTAAGAGCGAAAGCTCAATGTGTGTGAGTTGAAAGACTTACACACACGACATGAAATTAAACCCAAATATAACTGCAATAGGCCTTGACTAAGGTCTTGGGAGTAAGAGCGAAAGCTCAATGTGTGTGAGAGTGCTTGAATTGAAAGACTTACACACACGGCATGAAATGAAACCCAAATAGTATAGGTCGGCCCTTACTTGGGTCTTTCAAATAAGAGCGAAGGCTCAATGTGTGTGAGTGCTTGAATTGAAAGACTTACCCACACGACATGAAATGACACCCAAATAGTATAGGTCGGCCCTTACTTGGGTCTTTCAAATAAGAGCGAAGGCTCAATGTGTGTGAGTGCTTGAATTGAAAGACTTACCCACACGACATGAAATGAAACCCAAATAGTATAGGTCGGCCCTTACTTGGGTCTTCCAAATAAGAGCGAAGGCTCAATGTGTGTGAGTGCTTGAATTGAAAGACAACGCACCCAACTTAAGCAAAACCCTACAAAATCAAAGTATATATATATATATATATATTTATGTATTACGGGCTGATTAGGCCCGTGTGTATTCAAAATCATGCACAACTAAGAGAGTGCACGTGTGTGGGTGTGCCAAGCCACGTTATTACAAGCGGGGGGAGACTATGCTCCGTTATTACAACCCCGTATCGAATTGAATCTCAAGCAAGTATACAACTAAAGACCGAGTTAGGCACTTACTAGTAGCTGGTCCGTAGATGCCTTGCTTGAGCGTGGGCTTGGCCTTCGCCTTGGGCTGCAAAAGGGAGCTCTGCAAGGTTGAACGGCAAGAGGAGGTGCTGGCCGGAGGTCCTTGGTGTGCGGAAGAGGCGCCTTGAAGGTGGCCGGCCACTAGAGATGGGCTGTTTTTGGTGTGTTGGGTTAAAGGACCTAAGTAAGGTCACTAAGGGAATATGGCACTAAGGGAATGAGCTAGCAAGGAGAGGGTGATGGCTGGCGGATGGCTGGCCGAATGAGGGGAATGGCAGTCGGTTGAAGTGGCCGACTAAGGGAGTGATGTAAGGGAAGTGAGTGGCCGACTAAGGGAGTTTGGTGGTGGCGGGTGGAAGGCTGATGTTAGGGTGGTAGGGGAATAGATTAGGTGGTTTAGAGTGGAGAGGGAGTGAAGAAGTAGCAGGGCATGGTGTAGGGGGCTTACCGGGTGAAGAAGAGGGTGGCGCTCGACTGGAAGGGAGTTGGGCAGGTGGTGGCGTTCGGCTGGAAGGTGGTGGTGTAGGTGGCGGTGCAGGTGGTGGTGGGATGGGGAGCAGGTGGAGCAAGTGGAGCAGGCGGCTGAGCTTGGGGAAGTGGAGGACCCGGCTGGGATGGGTGAGGCGGTTTGGTGATGAAACCCGCCCCCAAGGGGGTGGTTTATATAGGGCTGGGTAGGTCGGTTAGGGCTGGGTTTGGGGTAGTGGTTAGGTGGTTTAGGTAGGGTGGTATGATGATAAGGTGGGCTGGAAAGGGGTAGGGCCAGATATTTTAGATACAAGTGGTTTGGGTAGGTTGTGGGCTAGGGGTGGTTTAGAGGTTTAGGGTTTAGTTAGGTGGGTTGGTTCTAGGGTGAGGTTTAGTGAACTAGGTTAGGTGATTAGGCTAGGATTAGGCTAGGTTTAGGGAAGGATTAGGGAAGTGGGTTAGGTGATTAGGTTGGGATTAGGCCGGGATTAGGGAAGTGGGTTAGGTGATTAGGTTCAGATTAGGGCCGGATTAGGGTGGAAGGCTAGGATTAGGTGTTTTGGGTTAGGTTTAGGTGAAGGAGCTCCCATTGCATGGCCCATGGACCTTAACCACATTATGTTGGTGCAGCCCTAGGTTAGGTTTTGGCTAATTACAAGCTTAAACCCCCTCAATTAGGCTAACCCACATGATTAACCCCAAACTTGACACACAAGTCAAGCTTAATTACAACCACACTTGATCTTATCCATCCCCCCTCTCTCATGCCCATAATCCCACGTGAATTTCAAGTGGGCCCCACCTCCATTTATGAGAAGGTGATATGGGCCATGGATATGGATATTGGATTGGATTTTTGAATCCAAATCCAAATCCAAGTCCATACATGGGTTTGGATTGGGATCTAGATATATATGGTCCAGATTCAATCCAAACTGAACTCTGACTCCTTCGAGCTGTATTCGAAACGAACGGTTTGTGCGGGGCCTGAAAGCATCAGTGCTCCATCTGTGTTGGGTCTTCGCCAACATGATCGTCCGCCTCTGTTTTCGCCTTCCGGAGATGACTTTAAACAAGGTTTTGATGATAACAGGGTCTTGGACGTTCGAGATCCTAGGGGTGTGAATTTGATACAAGAGTTGTTGTGCCGGGCTCGACATGTGCTCCGGTTATGGGCTCTTCTTAGCTCTCCTGGTCCTGTCTGGATTAGGCCAAGCTGCTTCGGGGTTTCAAAACATGTTTTTAAAAGGGTTTTAAAAAGCCATATTGTATGTTTTTGAAATACAAAGTTTAAAACATATGTACAGGGTTGTCTGGAAGGCTCCTGGGTTTCTGGACTCAAAATAGCCCTTTGGGGCTGCTTTTACAAAACCAGATGGATTTGAGAAATTCGTGGGATTTCGGGGTGTTTACACCTAGCTCACTAAACCTCACCCTAGAACCAACCCACCTAACTAAAACCTAAACCCCTAAACCACCCCTAGCCCACAACCTACCCAAACCACTTGTATTTAAAATATCTGGCCCTACCCTTTCCAGCCCACCTTATCATCATACCACCCTACCTAAACCACCTAACCACTACCCCAAACCCAGCCCTAACCGACCTAACCCAGCCCTATATAAACCCCCCCCTTGGGGGCGGGTTTGATCATCTAGCAGCCCTCACCCTCAGCCGGGTCCTCCACTTCCCAGCTCAACCGAACCACCACCTGCTCCACATCCTGCCATCACCTGCTCCACATCCCGCCACCACCTGCACCACTTCCTTCTAGCCGAGCGCCACCACCACCACCACCTTCATCCGGCTGACTCCTTACTACCCGCCACCCTCTCTTCACCCGGTAAGTCCCCTACATCCTACCTTACCACTTCTTCACTCCCTCTCCACTCTCAGCCACTTAATCCACTCCCATAGCACCCTAACACCAGCCCTTCCACTTGCTGCCACCAGCCCCACTCAGCCGAACCCATAGCACCCTAACTACCTGCCACCACCTAGACCTTTTAGCTCTATTCGGCCACCCTATCCGACTCCCTAAAACCTGCCCGTATCATCCCAATACACCTACTACAACCACTACCACCTGGCCCCATATCCTAGCTAGTTCCCCTACCTTACATCACTCATAGCCACCCCAACAATCCGCCACCACCGAACTCCCCCAGTCGGCCACTCCAACCGACTATCATCCCCTTCATTTGGCCAGCCACCCGCCAGCCATCACCATCTCCTAGCTAGTTCCTTCTTCTTAGTGCCATGCTCCCTTAGTGACCCTACCTAGGTCCTTTAACCCAACACACCAAAACCAGCCCCTCCTTAACAACCGGCCATCTTCAAGGCGCTCTTCCGCGCACCAAGGACACTCGGCCAGCACCACCTCTTGCCGTTCAACCTCGCGGAGCTCCCTTTCGCAGCCCAAGGTGAAGGCCAAGCCCACGCTCAAGCAAGGCATCTTCAGACCAGCTATTAGTAAGTGCCTAACTCGGTCTTTAGCTGTATACTTGCTTGAGATTCAATTCGATACGGGGTTGTAATAACGGAGCATAGTCTCCCCCCGCTTGTAATAACGTGGCTTGGCACACCCACACATGTGCACTCTCTTAGTTGTGCACAATTTTGAACACACACGGGCCTAATCAGCCCCTAATACATAAATATATACATATACTTTAATTTTGTAGGGTTTTGCTTAAGTTGAGTGTGTTGTCTTTCAATTCAAGCACTCATACACATTGAGCCTTCGCTCTTATTTGAAAGACCCAAGTAAGGGCCGACCTATACTATTTGGGTTTTCATTTCATGTCGTGTGTGTAAGTCTTTCAATTCAAGCACTCACACACATTGAGCCTTCGCTCTTATTTGAAAGACCCAAGTAAGGGCCGACCTATACTATTTGAGTTTTCATTTCATGTCGTGTGTGTAAGTCTTTCAATTCAAGCACTCACACACATTGAGCCTTCGCTCTTATTTGAAAGACCCAAGTAAGGGCCGTGTTATACTATTTGGGCTTTCATTTCATCTCGTGTGTGTTGTCTTTCAATTCAAGCACTCACACACATTGAGCCTTCGCTCTTATTTGAAGGACCCAAGTAAGGGCCGACCTATACTATTTGGGTTTAATTTCATGTTGTGTGCATAGTACTTCAATTCAAGCACTCACACACATTGAGCTTTCGCTCTTATCCCCAAGACCTTAGTCAAGGCCATACTGCAAGTTATATTTGGGTTTAATTTCATGTCGTGTGTGTAAGTCTTTCAATTCAAGCACGCACCCACATTGAGCCTTCGCTCTTATTTGCAAGACCCGAGTAAGCGCCCATATACCTACTCTATATACATATCTCCCGTCGGCATTTACTTTACAAGTCATTTCCCTTCGGTTATTTCCCTTCGGTTATTTCCCTTCAGCATTGTCTTTACATTTGGGTTTTCCCTTTGGAGTAGCGTGAGTTTGCATTGCATCTACGCCATACCACGAGGTAGGACGCATATTGCATCAAAGCAAGCCCCGCTCGAATTCGCCCATGTAGTGGAGTGTTCATAACACACAAACTAGGTGGCCCATAAAGGGATAAAAGGAAAGACTTAGGCACGTACAAATCCACGTGATCTAAAATCTGCAATCGTATCTAAAAGACCCGAATTAGATGCCTCGAACCGCTGCGTAGGCTTTCTATCCCAAAAACGCGATTTTTTTGCAAAGCGTACAGACTGACCCTTGCGCATCGGTGCAAGAAGGTCTGCGACGATAAGAGCTCACTTGCTCATAGTCGCCACGATTAGAAGTCAGTTTAAATATATCTTCGCTAGCTTAGGTAAGCTAGTTGGCACGCCCGGTTTACATAAATAGGCCTTAGATGCACGAGAGGATCCACTCCAAGCCTAGGAAAGACGGGGAGGCATGGGGATTTTTCGCGCGTCTACAAGGCTGAAGCAGCTGATTCGTGTTCGTCACATGGCGAACCAATAAAGGCCAAAAAGAAGTTTGGAAAAACTCATAAACACAAGGAGACCTCCGAGATAGAAGGCAACCAATACCTCGATTCCTTCACTCACAAGGATCGAAAAGCCCTACAACAGTTGCTGAAGGGGCAAAATAGAGAGAAAACAACATACGTCCTGTCTGATTTTCTCCCTTTAGATTACGAAATAGGCAGTGATGACGAAATACCGAATTTCCATCGGTATGATGGCACGGGAGACCCTAGGTCTCACCTACATTTTTTCTCTCGTCGAGCCCACAAGAAAAAGAAGGACTCGATGAAATGGGTGTATTGGTTCCCCTTATC
The DNA here is from genome assembly GCA_036023115.1 of Brasenia schreberi. Taxonomy (NCBI): domain Eukaryota; kingdom Viridiplantae; phylum Streptophyta; class Magnoliopsida; order Nymphaeales; family Cabombaceae; genus Brasenia; species Brasenia schreberi. The sequence continues at coordinate 6,035,610 of JAYKKT010000085.1, read as the reverse complement.
CCTCAAAGGCACAGCTTCTAAATGGCTGGCTTCCTACGATTTGAGCCAGTTCACAACTTTTGAAGAGTTGGCGAACTGCTTCATGCAAAGATTTTCACACAACGTAGAAGTCACGCCTACATTGAATACTTTGAGGGATACGAAGCAAGGTATGAACGAAGATGTGCATACATTTATCGTTCGATGGAGGTCTCTCCTTGGGCAAGTATGAGAACCCATATCCGAAGGATGCGCAGTAATGCTCATCCTGGACAATTTCAAAACTGAATTGAAAACTCTTCTTTCTTTACATGAAATCTCTACTTTCCACAAACTGATTAAAAAAGCATCTCTTTTTGAGACAAATTTGAAAAAGGGGGTTTACGACCACCTGTGGAAAGGGAGCGTAAATTCAAAGACTCGCTTGGAAAAGCCCGGCAATTACGGGCTACCCACCATGGACAAAGGGGAAAAACCCCACAAGATCGCCAATGTCCGGGTAGATCCAAGGCTGGCGAGCACTTCAAAGAATTTCAAAAATTTTGAAAACAGAAAAGACAAAAAAATACAAAAACTATTTGAAAAAGGGAGTACACTCCGCTGGGGCAACCTGTGTCGGAGGTCCTAGACCTCCTACTCGCCCAAGGCATGATCGAACTCCTTGAAATCCCCGAGGGAATCACTTCCAAAGGGAGGTTTTTGAATAGATTCTGCAAGTATCATCGGCTCAAAGGCCATGATACAAAGCAGTGTTTTTCCCTCCTAAACCAAATTGAGAACTTGATAGTAGAGGGCCGGCTCCAGGTCACTGAGGAACCGGAGCCTGCCCAAGCTATTTTCAAAGAACCCTTCCCCAATCACGCAAGTACCAGTGGGAAGGGCAAAGAGGTATTGTAGACGCGCGAAAATCCCCGCCTCTTCGCCTCTTTTGGGGCTTGGAGTGGATCTTCTCGTGTGTCTAAGGCCTATGTATACAAATAGGGCATGCCAGCTAGCTTACTTAAGCTAGCGAAGATATTTTTATCACTGACTTCTAAACGTGGCGACTGTGAGCAAGTAAGCTCTTGTCGTCGCAGACCTTCTTGCACCGATGTGCAAGGGTCAGTCTGTACGCTTTTGCAAAAATCGAGTTTTGGAGAGAAAGTCTACGAAGCAGTTCGAGGTGTCTATTTCGGGTCTTTAGGATGCGATTGCATATTTTAGATCACGTGGATTTGCACGTGCCTAAGTCTTTTCTTTTATCCCTTTTCGGGCCACCTAGTTTGTGTGTTATGAACACTCCACTACATGGGCGAATTCGAGCGGGGCTTGCTTTGATGCAATATGCGTCCTACCTCGTGGTATGACGTAGATGCAATGCAAACTCACGCTACTCCAAAGGGAAAACCCGAAATGTAAAGACAATACTGAAGGGAAATAACAGAAGGGAAATAACCGAAGGGAAATATGTATATATCTTATGTATATGAGCCCTTACTCGGGTCTTGCAAATAAGAGCGAAGGCTCAATGTGGGTGCGTGCTTGAATTAAAAGACTTACACACACGACATGAAATTAAACCCAAATATAAATTGCAGTATGGCCTTGACTAAGGTCTTGGGCGTAAGAGCGAAGGCTCAATGTGTGTGAGAGTGCTTGAATTGAAGTACTACACACACGACATAAATGAAACCCAAATATAACTGCAATAAGGCCTTTACTAAGGTCTTGGGAGTAAGAGCGAAGGCTCAATGTGTGTGAAAGTGCTTGAATTAAAAGACTTACTCACACGACATGAAATGAAACCCAAATAGTATAGGTCGGCCCTTACTTGGGTCTTTCAACTAAGAGCGAAAGCTCAATGTGTGTGAGAGTGCTTGAATTGAAAGACTTACTCACACGACATGAAATGAAACCCAAATAGTATAGGTCGGCCCTTACTTGGGTCTTTCAACTAAGAGCGAAAGCTCAATGTGTGTGAGAGTGCTTGAATTGAAAGACTTACTCACACGACATGAAATGAAACCCAAATAGTATAGGTCGGCCCTTACTTGGGTCTTTCAACTAAGTGCGAAGGCTCAATGTGTGTGAGTGCTTGAATTGAAAGACAACGCACCCAACTTAAAGAAAACCCTTCGAAAATGAAAGTATATATATACACTTATGTATTAGGGGCTGATTAGGCCCGTGTGTGTTCAAAATCGTGCACGACTAAGAGAGTGCACGTGTGTGGTTGTGCCAAGCCTCGTTATTACAAGCAGTGGGAGACTAGGCTCCGTTATTACAACCCCGTATCAAATTGAATCTCAAGCAAGTGTACAACTAAAGACCGAGTTTAGACACTTACGAGTAGCTGGTCCGTAGAGGTCTTGCTTGAGCGTGGACTTCACCTTGGGCTGCAAACGGGAGCTCCGCGAAGATAGGTGATCAAAGGTGCTGGCCGGCTGCAAGTGGGGCGCGGGATAGGCACCTCGAAGGTGGCCGGTGGCAAGTAGATGTCACCTCAAGGTAGGGGGTTTAAAGGGGCGGAATAAGTGGGTTCTTAGGGTCACTAGGGGAGTTGAGTACTTAGGGAAAACTGGCCCTAAGGGAGAGTTTGTGAGAAGGCCGAATGGGACATCTAGGGGAAGGTAGTGGCCGGTGGTTTGTGCTAGGTTCGGCTAAGTTAAAATGGTGGTGGCGGGCTGTTAGAGTGACTAGGGTGATGGTGTGGTGGGTGGCTGGGAGTGGAGAGGTAGTAGAGAAGGGTTTAGGTAGGGTTAAAGAAGACTTACCGGATGGGGAGAGGTGGCGAGTGGATGAAGAGGGAAGCCGGGTGTTGATGGGAGTTCGGCTGGTTCGGTTGGGTGAAGGTGGTGGCGTCCGGCTGGGTGAGGTGGTGGTGGATGGAAGAGGGAAGGTGGCGGTGCAGGTGGAGCTGATGGAGCAGGTGGAGGTGATGGAGAGTGGTCCTGGCTGGGTGAGATATGGGAGAAGGAGAGGGCCCGGCTGGGTGAGATGGTGGTTCCCACTTGGAAAACCCGCCCACAAAGGGGAGGGGTTTAAATAGGGAATGGGTAGGTCGGTTAGGGTTGGGCTGAGGGTAGTGGTTAGGTGGTTTAGGTAGGGTGGTATGTAGATAAGGTGGGCTGGAAAGGGTTGGGCCAGATATTTTAAAACTAGGGGTTTGGGTAGATTGTGGGCTAAGGGTGGTTTAGGGGTTTAGGGCTAGGTTAGGTGGTTGGGTTTTGGGGTGAGGTTTAGTGAGCTAGGTTAGGTGATTAGGCTAGGTTTAGGCTAGGATTAGGGAAATTAATCTAGGTTTAGGGAAGGATTAGGGAAGTGGGTTAGGTGATTAGGTTGGGATTAGGCCGGGATTAGGGAAGTGGGTTAGGTGATTAGGTTCAGATTAGGGGTGGATTAGGGGTTTAGGCTAGGTTTAGGCATTTTGGGCTAGGTTTAGGTGAAGGAGCTCCCTTAGCATGGCCCATAGACCTTGATCACCCCATGTTGGTGCAGCCCTAGGTTAGGTTTTAGCTAATTACAAGCTTAAACCCACTCAATTAGGCTAACCCACATGATTAAACCCAAACTTGACACACAAGTCAAGCTTAATACAACACTCTTGATATTTTTCACCCCCACTCTCTCTCATGCCCAATATCCCATGTGAATTTCAAGTGGGCCCCACCTCCATTTATGAGAAGGTGATGTGGGCCATGGATATGGATATTGGATTGGATCTCTGGATCCAAATCCAAATCCAAGTCCACATATGGGTTTGGATTGGAATCTGGATATATATGGTCCAGATCCAATCCAAACTGAACTCTGACTCCTTCGAGCTGGGTTCGAAACGGACGATTCGTGCGGGGCCTGACAGCATCAGTACTCCGTCTGCGTTGGGTCTTCGCCAACATGGTCGTCCGCCTCCGTTTCTGCCTTCCGGAGATGACTTCAAATGATATTTTGGTAAGAACAAGGTCTTGGACGTTCGAGATCCTGGGGTGTGAATCAGATACAAGAGTTGCTGTGCCGGGCTCGACAGGTGCTCCGGTTTCGGGCTCTTCTTGGCTCTCCTGGTCCTATATTGATCGGGCCAAGCCACTTCGGGGTTTCAAAACATGTTTTAAAAGGGTTTTCGAAAGCCATATCGTATGTTTTTGAAGGATATAGTTTAAAGCATATATACAAGGTTGTCTGGAAGGCTCCTGAGTTTCCAAACTCAAAAATGGCCCTTTGGGACTGCATTTACAAAACCAGGTTTGTTTAAGGAATTCGTGGGATTTCGGGGTGTTTACAGATGCCCCTCTTTGGCCTTGTCCAAATCGATTTAGATAAGGGCAAAGATGATAAACACCCCTTTTAATGTCTCCCTAGATCTAGCCACGAAGAATATGGGATCATCCCATTTTTAGCAAAATCTCAATTTACAAACTCTGGTAGGAGGAGATATCACGCCAAAGGGTTTACTTATGGAATCTGGTCCTAAATGGGATCATGTTCATGCAAGTACCATGCGTGGGATGCAAATGACATGGGTGTGGTGCCAAGAGTGGCGACCTCCCAAAGACCAGATGTGGTCGAACTCTAGAGACTTACAAGGCCTACTGCTCCAAGTGAGCAAATCCTATGCTGTTCGATGTTCGGTTTTTAAAACTTATTTACAAAAAGCTATTTACAAAAGGGACAACTGTCTTGAGCCTCGATCCTAAGGATCTCGAGCTCTTCATGCTTGCCCTTGTTTGAGTCTTAACACTCGCTTATCTAGCGGAGGTTTTATAAGAAAACAAGCTTCATTTCAAATTCCTACACCTTACTCGAAACGTCGAATTCTCAAACAAAATGAAATTCAAGTAAGTAAATCCTATTTTTACTTTAGGATTCCTCGAAATGAACCATGCTTTAGCTTGGGATAAGCCAGGGATGGGAAAGAGATACCACGGTCCCTTCTGAAGCGTCCCGTAGTTTAAGGCACAGAAGGTGGAAAACTGCTCTTTTTGAGCTTTTTGGCCTCTTTTTCCTTTTTTTCATCGAGGGTCTCCCTTTGGGAGTATTTTTTCTTTAATCCCTCTTTTTCATAAGAGAATCGGTTTTTCTTTTTGAAGTCTGGTTTCTTTCTTTTGGAAAGAGACTTTAAATGGGAAATTCCCTTTTGATTTGGGCCTTTGTTTTCCTTTTGGAAATAGAAGAGAAGAGGGGAGGACTTATCCCAAGCCTACACTCGATCCATTCCAGATCAGCCTATTTAGAAATAGCACGTACTACTTGCAAGTATCTTGCTATGTTGAACTAGGCCTTTCTTTGTAAGAGGAAGGATTTTGAAATGTAACCACGATTTTGAAAACTCCACTCTTTCACAAGTGCGAATTCTCTCGCTCAGGGTCACACGAGTTGCCTTTGCACCTTATTCTCATGTCTCGGGGCAGCTATCCCTCTAAAATTTTCGAAAACTGGAATTTAATCCAGATCCTACACATGATACTTTTTTAAGTATTGAATATTGATAGGATCTGCTAAATTCCTACCTTCTACATCGATCAACCAATACGAATTGTTCGTAGTGGTTGCTCGTACAACATAGGGTCCATCCCAGTTGGGGCGCCACTTGCCTAGGGGGTGTGGGCCACGATGGTGGATGGTTTTCAAGACCAGATCTCCCACTTTAAAGTGGCGAGGTCTCATGTGTTTGCTATAATGTCGGGCTATCCTTTGCCGGTATGCGCGAGCATGATCCATGGCAAGGAGTCGCCTCTCATCTAGCAAATCTAGCTCGGCCATCCTAGCATGCTGAAGCGTCTCTAGGGGGAGGTCGAGTGCTATAGATGTATGAAATGAATGCAGTTGGGTATGAATGGGAAGAATGGCGTTTGTGCCATAGACCAATTCGAATGGTGTGGCATTCGTGGGAGTCCGGATGGAAGTCCTATAAGCCCATAAGGCTTCATCCAGCTTCTCGTGCCACGTCCTACCCTTCTCTAAGGTTTTCTCAATAATACTAATGAGAGTCTTGTTTGTGGCTTCGGCTTGGCCGTTGCCTTGAGGGTAGTAGGGCGAGGAGAAGTGGTGAGTTATGCCATACGTGTTGCACAACTTAACCATCCGCTCATTCTTGAATGGGGTACCATTATCAGACACAAGGTCCCGTGGAACCCCAAATCGAGCCAAGATATTCCTCCGGATGAAAGCCACCACATGTTGCCCCATTACATTCGTTAGGGAAATGGCTTCCACCCACTTGGAGAAATACTCCGTGGCTGCTAAAATAAAACGATGCCCATTCGAGGCCTTTGGAAATATTGGGCCTACTATGTCAAACGCCCACATGGTAAATGGCCAGGGGCTGACCACGGAATGCAATGTAGATGAAGGGATATGAATGGCGTGTCCATGCACTTGACATGGATGACACTTCCTAACATGATCATGACAATCCCTTTTGAGGGTGGACCAAAAATAACCCCCTCTAAGTATTTTCATTGCCATCATGTTGGCATTAACATGACCTCCACATTCTCCATCGTGGAACTCGTGCATCACTATCCTAGCCTCCTCTAGGTCGATACACCTAAGCAGAATGCCGGTAAAACTCTTTTTGTATAAGACCCCACCCAGAATGGTGTATCGGGTCGAAATCTTACGAATGAATGCCTTATCTTTGGATGTGGCATCCTCGGTGAATCCCCCATTTTCTAAAAATTGTTTTATGTCATAGAACTAGGGTTTTTCAATAGACTCTGGGTTGTTTTGGCAAATATCCAAGTCGTGTGTGGATGGATGGGGCGCATGCCATATTTCCAAAGATCTGGTCCCTGAAATGGGATCGACCTTCAGGGCTAAGCCCAAAGAGGAGAGGGCATCGGCGATGCCATTGTCCTCTCTTCCCACGTGTGTGAGATTACACGACTGGAAGGATTGGACCAATCGAGTGGCCAACTCGTGATATGGAAGTAGTTTCTCATTACGTACTTGCCAAATTTTTAAAACCTGGTTTATGACAAGGAGCGAATCTCCAAAGACCTCGATGCATGATGCCCCTAGAGTTTTCGAAATCCTTAAGCCTTGTATGAGTGCTTCATACTCAGCTACGTTGTTGGAACATTCGAAATCTAAGCGGACTGCTATGGGAATCTCGCCCTTTTCAGGGGAGATTAGGATGATCCCGGCACCAGCCCCTCGTTGGTTTCGTGCCCCGTCGAAGTGCATCTTCCACACTTGGTTTTCGAAGGAATTTGCCAAAATGTGGTTTTGAAAATGGTTTTGCAATATGCCTTCATCAGGCATTTCGACAAGAGTGGGATATGCATCCTCTAAGGAGAATTCAACCACGTAATCTGCTAGGGCTTGCCCCTTAATGGAGATCTGGTGATGGTATTTCAGATCATACTCCATTAGAAGGAGTTGCCATTTGCCCAATCTTCCCGTGAGAATGGGTTTTTCGAACAAGTGCTTGATTGGATCAAGCTTGGACACTATCCAGATCTCATGATCTAGGAAATAGTGTCTGAACTTCTGGCAGGCCCAGACTAGGGCCAAGCACGTCTTCTCCATGGCTTGATAATTTCGTTCATAAGCCAAGAGAGTTTTCGAAATATAGTAGATGGCATACTCCTTATGGGTGTCATCCTCGTATTGAGCCAATAGGGCTCCTAAAGCATTCATATGCACGGAGATGTATAATAAAAGCGGTTTTCCTTGTTTTGGAGGATTCAAAACGGGGGGATTAACCAAGTATGCCTTCAGTCTCTCGAAGGACTTTTGGCATTCGTCATCCCATAAGAATTTCGTACCCTTCCTCAACAGTTTGTTGAAGGGTTCGCATCTAGTTGCCAGATTCGATATGAATCGGCGCACAGATTGTAATCGACCCTGGAGGCTACGGACTTGGGTGAGATTGGAGGGTGGAGCCATGTCTATGATGGCTCGACACTTAGAGGGGTCGACTTCTATTCCCCTTTGGCTCACCATAAAGCCTAGAAGCTTTCCTGATTCTACCCCGAACACACATTTTTGAGGGTTTAGCTTTACTTTGTAAAGCCTAAGCCTTTCGAAAATCTTTTGTAAACATTCGATATGGGTGCATCGGGTTTTGGATTTCGCCAAGAGATCATCTACATACACTTCTACAAGCTCATGAATTTGATCATGGAAGATTGTGTTCATGGCTCGTTGGTATGTTGCGCCGGCATTTTTCAAACCAAAGGGCATGACTGTATAGCAGTATGTGCCCCATGGGGTTGTGAAGGCGGTCTTACCCTGATCTCGTGGACTTAGTTTGATTTGATTATAGCCTGAATAGCCATCCATGAATGAAAACATTTCATGACTTGCAGTACTATTGACTATCAAATCTATGTTTGGTAAAGGATAATTATCCTTTGGAGTGGCTTTATTCAGGTTTCTGAAATCGATGCATATTCGAATTTTCCCATTGGTTTTTCGAACCACAACGATATTTGACAACCAATCAGAATACGCAATGGGTTTTATAAATCCGGCTTTTAGCAGATCTTCTAAACCCTCTTTGACTTGTGTGTGTACATTCGGGTGTATTTTCCTAAGCTTCTGCTTTATTGGTTTTACACCTATATCTAAGGGAAGACGATGCTCGACTATGCTAGGATCTATGCCCGGCATGTCTTCATACGTCCATGCAAACACATCTAAATAGGTTTATAGAAATGCAATGAATGCTAACTTTTCAGTTTCATGCAAGCATGCGCCTATTTTGATGGTTTTGGGATTGGAATCATCCCCTAGGTTCACCTCTATGAAATCTCCTCCTACTGATTGGGAAGGTTTTTCAAAATCGAGAATTCTATGAAATTTTGGGAGCTTAGAAGTGGGATCTTCCTCAAGGGGATCCACTTCTGGGCTTTGATCATTCTCGTGGGCTATAGACCCGAGGGAACTTGATGCGTGGTTTTCAAAATAACCTGGTTTTGTACTTGGATTTTCAAGTGATTTCGAAATTTTTGGTCTGGCTATGCAGACGACGTTTCTTTCGAAATCCTTTTCTTTTGCCAAAGGCCTACCAGGAGCAGCTATGTACAAAATCTTTTTGGTATTTTCCAAATTTTCGATTTTTTTGGGTTTTTGTAAAACGAGAACTTTGGGAACTATACAAAGCACTCTTTTTTCGAGTTTTTGTTTTTCCATTGTTTTTGGTTTTTCTTGTTTTTCGATTTTTTGATTTTAAGTTTTCAAATGTTTTTGGTATTTTTTAGAAAAAGGGATCTTCCGTCATACCTACAAAGGGAAAACACTACGGGTTAGACTCGGAATAGGAGGTCTAAATCGTAGGTTTCTTCTAAGACAGGCTCCGGGGCACCCTTGACCCAGGTGGTCACAGGGGGTGGCTCCGGCGGTATTCGGGGAGTATAGCCGATCCCATATTGGCTTGGGTTGGCCCTAGGAAGGATGGGCTCTAGGAGACCCTGGTTTTGTGCCCCTAGACTTTTGTAGGGCGTGTAGCCCATGTTCAATAAGATGTTCCACGACCTTTTGTTTTTTGAAAAGATGGGATATAAGTCGTGGTCCTGGAACATGCTATCGTCCATATTAGGCTCGTATGGCCTTTTGTCCAGGGGTTTTGGAAATAGGAATCGCTTGGGTTTTCCTAGGAGGATTAGAGTCGGGAGGGGGCCTGCTTTGGGTGGCCCCTTCACACATCCAACCTTCCTAGGGTTGTTCAACACGAGCCGAGGTGGCTCAACCATAATTTGCCCTAGGTTAGCCTCATGGGCCTGGGAGCTCGATAAACAAGGGGAGTTTATGATCCCCTGAAGCTGTGGGTGACTCTCACCTAGGATCACTACGACCTGGTCCCTAAAAGGGATCTTGACACACCTGTGGAAGGTGGATGGCACAGCGCACAAACTATGTATCCAGGGCCTTCCCAGCAACAGGTTATAATGGGGGTGGATGTCCAAGACATGGAACACCCCCGTGTGTTCGATCCCTCCCGTTTCCATTGGGAGTTCGATGGATCCTAAAGGCCTAGATGCATTCCCATCGTATCCAGTGATAACGATGGGGCTTGGGTTCACTGAAGTCAAGGTGACTCCGATTTTGTACGCCACGTGAAGTGGAAGGATGTTGAGCCCTCCTCCACCATCGACTAGGCACCTGTCGAGAGAGTGGTTGTTTAGAACCACCTCGATATGCAGGGCCTGGTTATGGGTTTCGTAGGGTCTATCTACATCATCTTCCGAAAAGGTGATGGGCGATTTTGCTCCTAATAAAGCCACTTGGGCAGACAAGGATTCTGGACTTATGTTCGAATCAACCTTGGCCCTTTCTAGAATTTTCTCTAAGACAAGTCTATGCCTAGGCGAGGTTTTGATAAGCTCTAGGATAGACATGTGAATAGGAATCTTTGAAAGGTGGTTTTCGAAATCATAAGGATTTAGGATGACTTTGTCCTTATCTGCTTTTGGCAGACCACTAGGGATACATGCTTTTGAGGGGTCAGGCACACTGACCACCTTTTGAGCACCTTGAAGGTGCGGGGGTTGATAGATCCTCCCGGATCTAGTGACTTCCCCCACGACCAGCCTAGGGTTTGCGCTAGACTTGGCTCTAAGGATGAGCTGAGGAGAACCTTGGATTTTCAAAACTAGTTTTGCCGGGGTTTCCACTTTTGGTGGTCCCCGAATGACGACTTGGGCGGGCCTCTTGTATAATACAAGGATGGGCGCACAAGCAGGTCGACCAGGTTCTGGCTTTTGCGCTAGTTCCTTGGAAATGGTGAGGGTACATACCTCCTTTCCTTTCCCACTGCCACTGGCGTGTTTGGGAAAGGGTTCCTTGAAGATAGCTTGAGGTGGCTCAGGTTCCGCAGTGACCTGGAGCCGACCTTCTGCTATCAAGTTCTCAATTTTATTTAGAAGAGAGAAGCAGCGTTTGGTATCATGGCCTTTGAGCCGATGATACTTGCAAAATCGGTTTAAATACCCCCCTTTGGAAGTGACTCCTTCGGGGATTTCAGGGAGTTCGATCATGCCCTGGGCAAGTAAGAGGTCTAGGACCTCCGACACAGGTTGCCCCAGCGGGGTATACTCCCGTTTTTCAACCGATTTTTGAAAATTACGTTCTCTCTTATTTTCTATTTTTTCAAAATTTTTAGCAGTGCCCGCCATGCCTGGATCCACCCGGACATTGGCGATTTTATGGGGCTTTGGCCCTTTGTCCGTCGTGGGCAGCCCATATGCGATGGGCTTTTCCAAACAGGTTTTTGGAAAGGCACTTCCTTTCCATAGGTGATCGTATGTCCCTTTTCGTAAGTTGGTTTCGAAAAGGGAGGCCTTTTTGATCAACTTATGGAAAGTTGGAATCTCATGGAGCGAGAGAAGGGTTTTTAACTCGCTTTTGAAATTATCCAGGATGAGCATTACTGCGCATCCTTCGGATATAGGCTCTCGCACTTGGCCTAAAAGCGACCTCCATCTTATAATGAAGGCATGCACGTCTTCGTTCATGCCTTGCTTTGTATCCCTTAAGGTATTCAGGGTTGGCGTGACCTCCACGTTGTGTGCAAATCTTTGCATGAAGCAGTTCGCTAACTCTTCAAAAGTAGTGAACTGGCTTAAGTCGTAGGAAGCCAGCCATTTGGCAGCTGTGCCTTTAAGGGATAGAGGGAACCAATACACCCATTTCATCGAGTCCTTTTTCTTCTTATGGGCTCGATGCGAGAAAAGCTGCAAGTGAGACCTAGGGTCTCCCATGCCATCATAACGATGGAAGTTCGGTATTTCATCGTCACTGTCTGTTTCGTAATCCATAGGAAGGAAATCAGACAGGGCGTAGCTTCTTTTCTCTTTATTCTGCCCTTTGAGCAGCTGTTGTAGGGCTTTACAGTCCTTTTGTGTGAAGGACTCGTGGTATTGGTTGCCTTCCATTACGAAGGCCTCTTTTTGCTTGCGAGGTTTTTCAGATTTCTTTTTGGGCCTTTGTTCACCGTTTGATGAACATGAATCGCCTACTTCAGCCTCTTGGCTGAGAGCATCGATTTTGGCCTCAAACTCCCTTCTCAAGTCCTCGATTTCATCTAGTTTTATTTTGTTTTTGAAAATCCTCCTAGAGTGAGAACTTGATGCGCATGAGCCTTGGCTCGACACTTCACTTGGATTGGATTTTGACATGCTTTTCAAGCTTTTTCAAAATTTCCTAAGTACATGCAAAGAAAACAAGTTAAAACGACACCTTTTTACAAAATTTTCGCAAGACTTCTACAAGTAAACTCGATTTCTGAAAAGGCTCACGTCCCACCGGGCGTGCCAATCTCTGTAGACGCGCGAAAATTCCCGCCTCTTCGCCTCTTTCGGGGCTTGGAGTGGATCTTCTCGTGTGTCTAAGGCCTATGTATACAAATAGGGCGTGCCAGCTAGCTTACTTAAGCTAGCGAAGATATTTTTATCACTGACTTCTAAACGTGGCGACTGTGAGCAAGTAAGCTCTTGTCGTTGCAGACCTTCTTGCACCGATGCGCAAGGGTCAGTCTGTACGCTTTTGCAAAAATCGAGTTTTGGAGAGAAAGTCTACGAAGCGGTTTGAGGTGTCTATTTCGGGTCTTTAGGATGCTATTGCATATTTTAGATCACGTGGATTTGCACGTGCCTAAGTCTTTTCTTTTATCCCTTTTCGGGCCACCTAGTTTGTGTGTTATGAACACTCCACTACATGGGCGAATTCGAGCGGGGCTTGCTTTGATGCAATATGCGTCCTACCTCATGGTATGGCGTAGATGCAATGCAAACTCACGCTACTCCAAAGGGAAAACCCGAAATGTAAAGACAATACTGAAGGGAAATAACAGAAGGGAAATAACCGAAGGGAAATAACCGAAGGGAAATATGTATATATCTTATGTATATGAGCCCTTACTCGGGTCTTGCAAATAAGAGCGAAGGCTCAATGTGGGTGCGTGCTTGAATTGAAAGACTTACACACACGACATGAAATTAAACCCAAATATAAATTGCAGTATGGCCTTGACTAAGGTCTTGGGAGTAAGAGCGAAGGCTCAATGTGTGTGAGAGTGCTTGAATTGAAGTACTACACACACGACATAAATGAAACCCAAATATAACTACAATAAGGCCTTTACTAAGGTCTTGGGAGTAAGAGCGAAGGCTCAATGTGTGTGAAAGTGCTTGAATTAAAAGACTTACTCACACGACATGAAATGAAACCCAAATAGTATAGGTCGGCCCTTACTTGGGTCTTCCAACTAAGAGCGAAAGCTCAATGTGTGTGAGAGTGCTTGAATTGAAAGACTTACTCACACGACATGAAATGAAACCCAAATAGTATAGGTCGGCCCTTACTTGGGTCTTTCAACTAAGAGCGAAAGCTCAATGTGTGTGAGAGTGCTTGAATTGAAAGACTTACTCACACGACATGAAATGAAACCCAAATAGTATAGGTCGGCCCTTACTTGGGTCTTTCAACTAAGAGCGAAGGCTCAATGTGTGTGAGTGCTTGAATTGAAAGACAACGCACCCAACTTAAACAAAACCCTTCAAAAATGAAAGTATATATATACACTTATGTATTAGGGGCTGATTAGGCCCGTGTGTGTTCAAAATCGTGCACGACTAAGAGAGTGCACGTGTGTGGTTGTGCCAAGCCTCGTTATTACAAGCGGGGGGAGACTAGGCTCCGTTATTACAACCCCGTATCAAATTGAATCTCAAGCAAGTGTACAACTAAAGACCGAGTTTAGACACTTACGAGTAGCTGGTCCGTAGAGGTCTTGCTTGAGCGTGGACTTGGCCTTGGGCTGCAAACGGGAGCTCCGCGAAGATAGGTGATCAAAGGTGCTGGCCGGTTGCAAGTGGGGCGCGGGATAGGCACCTCGAAGGTGGCCGGTGGCAAGTAGATGTCGCCTCAAGGTAGGGGGTTTAAAGGGGCTGAATAAGTGGGTTCTTAGGGTCACTAGGGGAGTTGAGTACTTAGGGAAAACTGGCCCTAAGGGAGAGTTTGTGAGAAGACCGAATGGGACATCTAGGGGAAGGTAGTGGCCGATGGTTTGTGCTAGGTTCGGCTAAGTTAAAATGGTGGTGGCGGGCTGTTAGGGTGACTAGGGTGATGGTGTGGTGGGTGGCTGGGAGTGGAGAGGTAGTAGAGAAGGGTTTAGGTAGGGTTAAAGAAGACTTACCGGATGGGGAGAGGTGGCGAGTGGATGAAGAGGGAAGCCGGGTGTTGATGGGAGTTCGGCTGGTTCGGTTGGGTGAAGGTGGTGGCGTCCGGCTGGGTGAGGTGGTGGTGGATGGAAGAGGGAAGGTGGCGGTGCAGGTGGAGCTGATGGAGCAGGTGGAGGTGATGGAGAGTGGTCCTGGCTGGGTGAGATATGGGAGAAGGAGAGGGCCCGGCTAGGTGAGATGGTGGTTCCCACTTGGAAAACCCGCCCACAAAGGGGAGGGGTTTAAATAGGGAATGGGTAGGTCGGTTAGGGCTGGGCTGAGGGTAGTGGTTAGGTGGTTTAGGTAGGGTGGTATGTAGATAAGGTGGGCTGGAAAGGGTTGGGCCAGATATTTAAAAACTAGGGGTTTGGGTAGATTGTGGGCTAAGGGTGGTTTAGGGGTTTAGGGCTAGGTTAGGTGGTTGGGTTTTGGGGTGAGGTTTAGTGAGCTAGGTAAGGTGATTAGGCTAGGTTTAGGCTAGGATTAGGGAAATTAATCTAGGTTTAGGGAAGGATTAGGGAAGTGGGTTAGGTGATTAGGTTGGGATTAGGCCGGGATTAGGGAAGTGGGTTAGGTGATTAGGTTCAGATTAGGGGTGGATTAGGGGTTTAGGCTAGGTTTAGGCATTTTGGGCTAGGTTTAGGTGAAGGAGCTCCCTTAGCATGGCCCATAGACCTTGATCACCCCATGTTGGTGCAGCCCTAGGTTAGGTTTTAGCTAATTACAAGCTTAAACCCACTCAATTAGGCTAACCCACATGATTAAACCCAAACTTGACACACAAGTCAAGCTTAATACAACACTCTTGATATTTTTCACCCCCACTCTCTCTCATGCCCAATATCCCACGTGAATTTCAAGTGGGCCCCACCTCCATTTATGAGAAGGTGATGTGGGCCATGGATATGGATATTGGATTGGATCACTGGATCTAAATCCAAATCCAAGTCCACATATGGGTTTGGATTGGAATCTGGATATATATGGTCCAGATCCAATCCAAACTGAACTCTGACTCCTTCGAGCTGGGTTCGAAACAGACGATTCGTGCGGGGCCTGACAGCATCAGTACTCCGTCTGCGTTGGGTCTTCGCCAACATGATCGTCCGCCTCCGTTTCTGCCTTCCGGAGATGACTTCAAATGATATTTTGGTAAGAACAGGGTCTTGGACGTTCGAGATCCTGGGGTGTGAATCAGATACAAGAGTTGCTGTGCCGGGCTCGACAGGTGCTCCGGTTCTGGGCTCTTCTTGGCTCTCCTGGTCCTGTCTTGATCGGGCCAAGCCACTTCGGGGTTTCAAAACATGTTTTAAAAGGGTTTTCAAAAGCCATATCGTATGTTTTTGAAGGATATAGTTTAAAGCATATATACAGGGTTGTCTGGAAGGCTCCTGAGTTTCCAAACTCAAAAATGGCCCTTTGGGGCTGCTTTTACAAAACCAGGTTTGTTCAAGGAATTCGTGGGATTTCGGGGTGTTTACAGGTATGTGCTCTCACGATTTCAAAGAGTCTAGCGTGTACATGTAAGTCTGGTTTTTCCACTTGTGCATCTACACTCACCCTTCGTAGGAAACCTGCCCAAGTAGTGATTTGGGGACCACCAAGAGTTCCGTCTCCGATTAGAGCCATCTTAAGCGCGAACCCTAGGTTGATCGTGGGGGAAGTGACAAGATCCGGGAGGATCTACCAACCCCCACATCTGCAAAATGCTAAAAAAGTGGTCAGTGTGCCTGGCCCTTCAAAAGCATATATTCCTGGAGTTCTTTCCAAAACGGACAAAGGAAAAGTCATTTTGAACTTGTATGATTTCAAAAACCATCTTTCAAAGATTCCCATTAACATGTCCATCCTAGAGCTGATACAAACCTCGCCTAGGCATAGACTCGTGTTAGAAAAAATTCTAGAAAGAGCAAAGGTTAGTTCGGACATAACCCCAGAATCCTTATCCAATCAAGTGGCGTCCATAGGTACAAAAACACCTATCATATTTTCGGAAGAGGATCTCGAAAGACCCTACGAAACCCATAATCAGGCCCTACACATCGAGGTGGTATTGAATCACCACTCTCTAGATAGGTGCCTAGTTGACGGGGGAGGAGGGCTCAACAACCTTCCGCTTCACATAACACATCAGATTGGAGTCACCTTGACTTCCATGAACCCAAGCCCCATCGTAATCACTAGATACGATGGAAATGCGTCCAGACCTTTAGGATCCATTGAACTTCCCATGGAAACAGGAGGGATAGCTCACGTGGGGATATTCCTTGTTTTGGACATCCACCCCCACTACAACCTATTGCTGGGAAGGCCTTGGATACACAGCCTGCATGCTCTGCCGTCCACCTTCCATAGGTGTGTCAAAATCCCTTTTGAAAACCAAGTCATTGTGATCCTACGTGAGAGTCATCCGCAGCTTCAGGGGATCCAAAATTCCCCATGCTTTTCAAGTTCCCAGGCCTACGAGGCCAACTCAAGGCCAACCATGGTCGAGCCACCAAAGCTCGCCCTTCAGATACCTAGGAAGGTCGTGCACATCCAGGGGCCGCCCAAGGTTGGCCCACTCAAAACACTAACCATCCCAGGAAAACCCAAGCGTCAAATGTTCCCAAAACCCCTAGACAGAAAGCCTTATGTGCATAACATGGACGATAGCAAGTTCCAGGATCACGAATTATATGAAAACTTTTCCAAAAACAAAAAATCATGGAACATATTACTGAACATGGGGTATATGCCATACAAAAGTCTAGGGGCACAAAATCAAGGTCTCGTAGAACCCATCTTGCCCAAAGCCAACCAAAGCCAACACGGGATCGGCTATACTCCCAGAATACCGCCAGAACCACCTCCTGTGACCACCTTGGTCAAGGGTGCCCTGGAGCCTACCCAAGCAGAAACCTACGATTTAGATCTCTTGTTCGGAGTCTAACTAGTGGCGTTTTTCCTTTGTAGGTATGATGGAAGATCCCTCAATCAAAAATCCAAAAACATTTGAAAAACTCGAAATTCAAAAAATTGAAAAATCCCAAAAACCAAAAACATTTGAAAAAGATCAAAAACTCGAAAAAAGAGTTGTTTGTATAGTTCCTAAAGTTCTTTCCTTACAAAAATCCAAAAAAATCAAAAATTCACAAAATACCAAAAACAGAATCCTGTATTTAGCAGCTCCTGATAAAGGTTTTGAAAGAGCAAAGAATTTCGAAAAGAAAGTCCTCTTTATAAGAGGACCAAAATCTTCAAAACCTGCAGAAAATCCAAAACCAAGCGTTTGTGAAAACTGTGCGTCAAGTCCAAATTCCCTAGGATTTAGAAATCTTGAGAATGATGAAGGCCCAGAATTGGATTCCCCCAAGGAAGATCCTACTTCTGAGCTCCCTGAATTTCATAAAGTTCTCGATTTTGAAAAACCTTCGAAATCAGTAGGAGGGGATTTTATAGAGATAAACTTAGGGAACGATTTAAAGCTGAAACTCTTTAAGGTAGGCACATGTCTGCATGAGCACGAAACAGCATCATTCGTTGCATTTTTGAAAACCTACGTTGATATGTTTGCATGGACATATAAAGACATGCCGGGTATAGACCCGAATGTTGTAGAGCATCGTCTTCCCTTAGATTCAGATGCAAAACCCGTAAAACAAAAGCTTAGGAAGATACATACGAATGTGCATTCACAAGTCAAAGAGGGTTTAGAAGATCTGTTAAAGGCCGGATTTATAAAACCCATTACGTATTCTGATTGGTTATCCAATATAGTTGTTGTTCAAAAAACCAGTGGGAAAATTCGAATATGCATCGATTTCAGAAACCTGAATAAAGCCACCCCAAAAGATAATTTCCCTTTACCAAACATTGATTTGATAGTCGGTAGTACTGCAAATCATGAAATGTTTTCATTCATGGATGGCTATTCAGGATATAACCAAATCAAACTAAGCCCACGAGATCAGGCTAAAACTGCTTTTACAATCCCATGGGGCACGTACTGCTATACGGTCATGCCCTTTGGTTTGAAAAATGCTGGCGCCACGTACCAGAGAGCTATGACCTCGATCTTTCACGATCAAATTCATAAGCTCGTAGAGGTATATGTAGATGATCTCCTGGCTAAGTCAAAAACTCGATGCACTCATCTCGAATGCTTACAAAAGATTTTCGAAAGGCTTAGACTTTACAACATAAAGCTAAACCCTCAAAAGTGTGTATTCGGTGTAGAATCCGGTAAGCTTTTAGGATTTATGGTAAGCCAAAGGGGCATAAAAGTCGACCCCTCTAAGTGTAGAGCCATCATAGACATGACTCCACCGTCCAATCTCACGCAGATTCGTAGCCTCCAGGGTCGCCTACAGTCCATTCGCCGGTTTATCTCAAACCTGGCAACTAGATGCGAACCCTTCAACAAGTTGTTGAGAAAGGGTACAAAATTTTTATGGGATGACGAGTGCCAAAAATCGTTTGAAAGGTTAAAGGCGTACTTAGTTAATCCCCCTGTTTTAAACCCTCCAAAACCAGGAAAACCTCTTCTACTTTACATTTCTGTGCATGCGAATGCCTTGGGAGCTCTGTTAGCTCAATACGAGGATGACACTCACAAGGAATGTGCCATATACTATCTTTCGAAAACTCTCCTGGCTTACGAAAGGAATTATCAGGCCATGGAGAAGACGTGTTTGGCCCTAGTTTGGACCTGCCAGAAATTTCGACACTATTTTCTAGATCATGAGATCTGGATAGTCTCCAAGCTTGACCCAATCAAGCACTTATTCGAAAAACCCATTCTCACTGGTAGATTGGGAAAATGGCAACTCCTTCTAATGGAGTATGATTTGAAATACCATCACCAGGTCTCCATTAAGGGGCAAGCCCTAGTAGACTACGTGGCTGAGTTCCCCCTAGAAGATGCGTATCCCACACTCAATGAAATGCCTGATGAAGGCATATTGCAAAACCATTTTCAAAACCACATTTTGGCAAACTCTTTCGAAAACCAAGTGTGGAAGATGCACTTCGACGGGGCACGAAACCAACGAGGGGCAGGTGCCGGGATCATCCTGGTATCCCCCGAAAAGGGAGAAATCCCCATAGCAATTCGCCTAGATTTTGAATTTTCCAACAATATAGCCGAGTATGAAGCACTCATACAAGGTTTAAAAGTTTCGAAAACTCTAGGGGCAGCATGCATCGAGGTTTTTGGATATTCCCTCCTTGTTATAAACCAAGTTTTAAAAATTTGGTAAGTTCGAAATGAAAAACTGCTTCCATACCACAAATTGGCCACTCGACTGGTCGAGTCGTTCCAATCGTGTACTCTCACACATGTAGGAAGAGAGGATAATGGCGTCGCTGATGCCCTCTCATCCTTGGGTTCAGCTCTAAGGGTCGATCCCACTTTGGGAACCAGACCCCTTGAAATATGGCACTCACCCACTCCTTCCATACACGATTTGCAAATTTGCCAAAATAACCCTAATTCTGATGAAAAACCTTGGTTTTATGACATAAGGAATTTTCTAGAAAATGAGGGATTCACTGAGGATGCCACATCTAAAGATAAGGCATTCATCCGAAAAATTTCCACCTGATACACGATTTTGGGAGGGGTTCTGTACAAAAAGAGTTTTACTGGCATCTTACTAAGATTCGTCGACCTAGAGGAGGCTAGGACTGTTATGCACGAATTCCACGATGGAGAATGTGGAGGTCATGTCAATGCCAACATGATGGCGATGAAAATACTTAGAGCAGGTTATTTTTGGTCTACCTTGAGAAAGGACTGCCACGATCATGTTAGGAAGTGTCACCCGTGTCAAGTGCATGGTCACGCCATTCATATCCCCTCATCATCATCACTGCATTCCACGGTCAGCCCCTGGCCATTCACCATGTGGGCGTTTGATATCGTAGGACCAATTTTTCCAAAGGCCTCAAACGGACACAGGTTCATTCTAGCAGCCACTGAGTATTTTTCCAAGTGGGTCAAAGCCGCCTCCCTGACAAATGTCCAGGGGCAACATGTGGTAGCCTTCATTAGGAAAAACATCTTGGCTCGATTTGGAGTTCCAAGAGATCTTGTGTCCGATAATAGCACCCCATTTAAAAACGAGCGGATGGTCAAGCTGTGCAACAAGTATGGCATAAATCATCACTTCTCATTGCCTTACTACCCTCAAGGCAACGGTCAAGCCGAAGCCACCAACAAGACTCTCATCAACATTGTTGAGAAAACCTTAGAGAAGGGTAGAACATGGCACGAGAAGTTGGATGAAGCCTTATGGGCTTATAGGACTTCCATCCGCACTCCCACAAATGCCACGCCTTCTGAGTTGGTTTACGACACAAACGCCATTCTCCCCATCCATACACGTCTGCATTCATTTCATACATCCGTTGCACTCGACCTCCCCCTAGAGATGCTTCAGCATGCTAGGATGGCCGAACTAGATCTATTAGATGAGAGGCGACTCCTTGCTATGGACCATGCTCATGCATACCAGCAAAGGATCGCCCGACATTATGAGAAACATATGAAACCTCGCCACTTTGAAGTGGGAGAGCTCGTTTTGAAAATCATCCACCATCGTGGCCCACATCCACTTGGAAAGTGGCGGCCCAAGTGGGATGGCCCCTACGTCGTGCGTGGAACCACCACGAACAATTCTTATTGGTTAACCAATATAGAAATATGACTATATCTTAGCGGCTGCCAAGGCCAAAATGGTGCGTGAGGTTTACGAGCAAGTACTCAGTTGTTCTTTGTGTGTGAGTGTATAAATGAAAGACAAACTCACACGACTTAATGTAACAACCCAGCTGAATTGAAATACATATATAGAATAAGTACGAAAGCTCAATGCATGTGTGTGTGAGTGTATAAAATTAAAGACAAACTCACGCAGCTCTTACTAGAGTCTTAGGAGTAAGAGCGAAGGCTCAACGGTGCGCGTGGATGCTTGTGTACGAGTGTAGACGCAGGAAAATCCCCGCTCATCTCGTCTGGCTTCTCAGGTCCTGGAGCGGATCCTCTCGTGTGTCTAAGGCCTATTTATATAAACAGGGCGTGCCAGCTAGCTTACCTAAGCTAGCGAAGATATATTTTAATTCTGACTTCTAATGTGGCGACTGTGAGCAAGTGAGCTCTTGTCGTCGCAGACCTTCTTGCACCGATGCGCAAGGGTCAGTCTGTACGCTTTGAAAAATCGAGTTTTGGGATAGAAAAAAGCTTACGAAGCGGTTCGAGGTGTTTTTGATTCGGGTCTTTAATACGATGGCAGATTTTAGTTCACGTGGATTTGCACGTGCCTAAGTCTTTCTTTTTATCCCTTTATGGGCCACCTAGTTTGTGTGTTATGAACACTCCACTACATGGGCGAATTTGAGCGGGGCTTGCTTTGATGCAATATGCGTCCTACCTCGTGGTATGGCGTAGATGCAATGCGAACTCACGCTACTCCAAAGGGAAAACCCGAATGTAAAGACAATGCCGAAGGAAAATAACCGAAGGGAAATAACCGAAGGTTAATGACTTGTAATGTAAATGCCGAAGGGAGATATGTATATTGGGTATATACGTGCCCTTACTTGGGTCTTGAAAATAAGAGTGAAGGCTCAATGTGGGTGCATGTTTCAAATAGTATAGCTCGGCCCTTACTTGGGTCTTTCAAATAAGAGCGAAGGCTCAATGTGTGTGAGTGCTTGAATTGAAAGACTTACACACACGACATGAAATGAAAACCCAAATAGTATAGCTCAGCCCTTACTTGGGTCTTTCAAATAAGAGCGAAGGCTCAATGTGTGTGAGTGCTTGAATTGAAAGACTTACACACACGACATGAAATGAAAACCCAAATAGTATAGCTCGGCCCTTACTTGGGTCTTTCAAATAAGAGCGAAGGCTCAATGTGTGTGAGTGCTTGAATTGAAAGACAACACACCCAGCTTAAGCAAAAACCCTACGTAAGTTGAAATATATATATATATTTATATACTAGGGGCTGATTAGGCCCGTGTGTGTTCAAAATCGTGCACAACTAGGAGAGTGCACGTGTGTGTGGGTGTGCCAAGCCATGTTATTACAAGCGGGGGGAGACTATACTCCGTTATTACAACCCTGTATCGAATTGAATTTTAAGCAAGTATACAACTAAGGACCGAGTTAGGCACTTACTAATAGCTGGTCCGAAGAAGCCTTGCTTGAGCGTGGGCTTGGCCTTCGCCTTGGGCTACAAGAGGGAGCTCCGCGGAGTTGATCGGCAAGAGGGGCTGCTGGCTGGCTGCAAATGGGGTGCGGGAGAGGCGCTTTGAAGATGGCCGGCTGCTTAGCGAAGGGCTGGTTTTGTGCGTGGGGCTAAGGTGACTACGTGGGGTCACTAAGGAAGGGTATATGGTTAAGGAGTATGGCACTAAGGGAGAGCCTAAGGGAGTGTCTAAGGAAGTGCCTAGGGTTGGCGGGTGGCTGGCTGAAGGGATGGTCACAGTCGGTTGGAGTGGCCGACAAAGGGGACTTGGTGGTGGCGGGTTACTAGGGTGGCTATGGGTAGAGGATGGGAAAGAAGTTAGCTAGGGCATGGGGTAAGATGGTGGTGGATGTGATGAGGTAGAGTGGATAGGTCTTAGGGGGTTCAATGGAATGGCCGGGTATAGCTAGGGTGTCTAGGTAGTGGTAGGTAATTAGGGTGGTTATGACCTAGCCGAATGGGAGCGGGGGAGGCGATGAATGGCTGGTGTTAGGGGAAGATGGTGGTGGTGCAGGTGGTTGAGAGTGGAGGGGGAGTGGAGAAGAGGTGAGGTAGGGTATGGGGTACTAACCGGCGGTGATGGGAGGCGGCGGGTGGTTGAGGAGTAGCCGGGTGTGGTGGAGTGGCTGGTTTGGCCGGACGAAGAGGATGGCGATAGGT
This sequence comes from Brasenia schreberi, assembly GCA_036023115.1. Lineage (NCBI taxonomy): Eukaryota > Viridiplantae > Streptophyta > Magnoliopsida > Nymphaeales > Cabombaceae > Brasenia > Brasenia schreberi. The sequence goes on along the minus strand of JAYKKT010000085.1, from coordinate 6,012,590 downwards.
GGCTGGGGAGTGGTGGAGCAGGTGGAGCACGGTGGTGGCTGGTGGTGGTGCAGGTGGAAGAGCCGGCTGGGAGTGGGGCAGGTGGAGGATGATGGAAGATGGGCTGGAAAATGGAGGGCCAAAAGCTGAAAAACCCGCCCACTAGGGGGGGGTTTTATAGCTTTTGTGAAGGGCGGTGGGGCTGGTTTTGGGGTAGTGGTTAGGTGGTCTAGGGATGGTGGTAAGGTAGTAAGGTGGGCTGGTATTAGGGTAGGGCCAGATATTTTAGATACAAGGGGTTTTGGGTAGATTGTGTGCTAGGTTTAGGTGGGGTGGTTTAGAGGTTTAGGGTTTAACTAGGTGGGTTGGTTTTGGGGTGAGGTTTAGTGAGGTGGGTTAGGTGATTAGGTTAGGATTAGGTTAGGTTTAGGGAGATTAACCTAGGATTAGGGAAGTGGGTTAGGTGATTAGGTTGGGATTAGGGAAGTGGGTTAGGTGATTAGGCTAGGATTAGGACCAGATTAGGGTAGAAGGCTAGGATTAGGTGTTTTTGGTTAGGTTTAGGTGAAGGAGCTCCCTTTGCATGACCCATGGACCTTAACCACATCATGTTGATGCAGCCCTAGGTTAGGTTTTGGCTAATTACAAGCTTAAACCCACTTAATTTAGGCTAACCCACATGATTAACCCCAAACTTGACACACAAGTCAAGCATAATTACAACACACACTTAATCTTATCCTCCCCCACTCTCTCTCATAACCATAATCCCACATGAAATTCAAGTGGGCCCCACCTCCATTTATGAGAAGGTGATGTGGGCCATGGATATGGATATTGGATTGGATCTCTGGATCCAAATCCAAATCCAAGTCCATACATGGGTTTGGATTGGGATCTGGATATATATGGTCCAGATCCAATCCAAACTGAATTCTGACTCCTTCGAGCTGTGTTCGAAACGAACGGTTTGTGCGGGGTCTGACAGCATCAGTACTCCGTCTGCGTTGGGTCTTCGCCAACATGATCGTCTGCCTCTATTTTCGCCTTCCGAAGATGACTTCAAAGGATGTTTTGATGATAACAGGGTCTTGGACGTTCGAGATCCTGGGGGTGGATTCGATACTAGAGTTGTTGTGCCAGGCTCGACATGTGCTCCAGTTCCGGGCTCTCCTTTGCTTTTTTGGTCCTGTCTTGATTAGGCCAAGCTGCTTCGGGGTTTCAAAACGTGTTTTTTTTAAAAGGTTTTTAAAGCCATATTATACATTTTTGAAATACAGAGTTCAAAACATATGTACAGGGTTGTCTGGAAGGCTCCTGGGTTTCCAGACTCAAAATAGCCCTTTGGGGCTGCTTTTGCAAAACCAGGTTTGTTTTGAGGAATTCGTGGAATTTCGGGGTGTTTACAACGAGTAAGAGCTATGGCTCAAGTGCTCGTGTGTGCTTCGTGTAGCAAACCAAGTTATTACAATCGGGGGGAGACAAGGCTCCGTTAATACAACCCCATATTCAAATTGAATCAAAGCATAGAAAGGAGATATGAAATACTGAATTAAACACTTACGTGATTCGGATGTTTGTCCACTCCAATCTTCGTGAGTTTGCTTGGCTTCACACCCACGGATGAGTCTTCCTTGAAGCTTGAAGTGAAAGATGGCTAAATGGAGCCTTCAAGCTTGAGGGTTTGGCTTGAGGGATGAGGTTCACAGCACTAAGGTTGCGGATTTTGGTGTGGGTATGGGTAAGGCATGACTGAGGTTGGGTATGGGATGATACGGGTCATGCATGGGGTAGGTGGTGTGTGGTATGGTGCGGAGGGTATGGGATAGGTGATAGGGGAGCTAAGGTCACGGCGTTAGGTTGGTCGTGGGGCTAAGTTGGGGTAAGCAAGGCTCACGGCAAAGGGGTGGCGGTGGTGTGCTAGGCTAGGTTCGGCTGGGAGTGTATGGCATGGGATGGGATATTGAGTTGGGGTGTTAGGTGGGAACTAAGGGAGCCAAGTGAAAGGGGAATGATGATGGCCGGCTGGAGGGCTAGGAAGTGGTGGTAGGTGGTGGCTGGGGCGTGGTAGTGGTGGTAGATAGGGCGTTGGTCGGCTGGCAGGTGAGGCGGTGGGTGTCGGTGGTAGTGACAGGAAGTAGGTCGGCTACGGGTGGAGTTCAGGCGCTAGGCGCCAGGCGGGTGGCAGGACGGCAGGGAGCATGCAGGGCGCTCGCAAGGGGGGTTGTGCGCTTACAGGGCACGCGAGTGGCATGCTACGGTGCACAGGATGCGCGGGTGACACGCTACGGTGAGCGGGGCGCGCGTATGGGAGGGTAGGTCAGTTAAGGTGTTTATGGGATGTGTGGGTAGTTTAGGTTTAAGGTGGGCTGGGGTGTTTGGTTAACCTAAGTGGGATTAGGGGAGGTCGGTTAGGTGGTTTAGAGGGATTAGGAAGAGTGGTTTCGGGGGGATTAGGGGCTTACCTCTTAACAACGGTTTAGGGTGTGCTTGAGCTCCGATTAGCCACCTTAAACCTCTTGTCCAAGCAATATCAGCCCTTCAATTAGAGTGGGGCAGCCCTTAACTAACCCTACACTAACCACAATTAATAAAACCCTAAACAAAGAAAGCACTAACCACTCACCTTGGACCTTCTCTCTCCTCCCTTGGATTTCACGTGAACCTCTTACAATGGTCCCCCTCACCTCTATTTATTGGCATTTGAGGTGGGTCTTGGATTTGGGTTTGGGTTTGAGATTTGGATCCAAACCCAAATCCAAACACTATTTGGATATGGATCGTGGATCTCAGATATTTTGAGATCCATATTCGATCCAAACCCAACATTTTTATGGATATGGATCTGGATATTTTGGTCTAGATCTGATCAAATCCAAACACTATTTAGATCCAATCCAAATCCAAACACTATTTGGATCGACCCAAATACTATTTGGATTGGCCCAAATCCAAACACTATTCATTATATGGATTTGGATCTGGATATTTATGGTGCAAATCAAAATCAAAATTTCTCTAGATATGCCTTCTTGGCTTCTTGAGGCGAACGATCTGTGCGGGCCCTGGTTTCATTAGTAACCCGTCTGGTGTTGGGTTTCCCCAATCTGTGTCGTTCGGACTCCTTTTCACCTTTTTAGACTCTGTTTCTGTTCATTCCTTTCACCTTTCGAACTTGGCTTTTATCAGGCCAGGTTTCTCTTCTGGGCTTCATAACAGACTTCTGAAGCTGCTTTGGTATTGGCCTTCGTGACCGGCTTGCTAGGCTGTTTCTAGATCAGGTGTCGTCTTTGCATGCTCCACCTGTTCGCCTTTAGCTTTTGAGAAAATGGGGCTTAGCCTGGGTTTCAAAACTCCTATTTGATAAAGGGCTTCAAAACACTATTTACAGGCTTAAAAGCAATATGTATAGAGTTTTAAAATAGTACGTATGTGTTTTTGAATATATACAAGGTTTTTGGAAGGCTCCTGGGTTTCCAGACTCAAAATGGCCCTTTGAGGCTGCTTTTGTAAACCAGATATATTTTAGAAAGTCGTGAGATTTTGGGGTGTTTACAGATGCTCCTCTTTGGCATTATCCAAATTTATTTGGATAATGGCAAAGATGACAACACCCCTGTTCAATGTCTCCTTGGATCTATTCTCGAAAATATGGGATCGTCCCAATTTTTGAGCAAAACCTTTCTTTAAAACCTGGTAGGAGGAGATATCACGCCAAAGGGGACTTTCAGATATTGTTTCCTGGTCCTAAATGGGGATCATGTTATGAAGTGTTCATGCGTGAATATGCAAGTGCATGACATGGATGAGACGCCAAGAAGGGCGTCCTCCTAGAGACCAGATGGTATGGTTGAACTTTTGAGACTTATGAAGACCTACTGCTTCAAGTGAGCGGGCCTTATGTTGCTCGATGTTCGAGTTTTCAAAATCTATTTACAAGCGGGAAACTGCTTTTAGCCTCGATCCTAAGGACCTTTAGCTCCTCGTGTTTGCCATTACTTGAGTCTTGACACCCGCTAATCTAGCGGAGGTTTGATAAGAAAACAAACTAAATTTCAAAATTCCTACGCCTTACTCGAAACGTCGAATTCTCAAATAAAATGAAATTCAAGTAAGTAAATCATATTTTTACTTTAGGACTCCTCGAAATGAACCATGTATTACTTGGGATAAGTCGTAGGGATGGGAAAGAGATAACACGGTCCCTTCTGAAGCATCCCGTGGTTTTAGGCAGAGAGGCGGAAAACTGCTCTTCTTGAGCTTTTTGGCTTTTCCTTTCTTCTTTTTTTTTATAGAGGTCTACCTTTGGGAGTATTTTTTCTTTACTCCCTCTTTTCCATAGAAGAATCGATTTTTTATTTTTGAGACTCAACTTTCCTTCTTTCGGAAAGAGATTTTGGTAGGGATTTCCTTTTGTTTTCGCCAAATTTTCCTTTTGGAAGGAGAAGAGAAGGGGGGAAGACTTATCCCAAGGTCATACTCGATCCATTCCAGATCAGCCTATTTAGAAATAGCACATACTATTTGCAAGTATCTTGCTATATTGAACTAGGCCTTTCTTTGTAAGAAGAAGGATTTTGAAATGTAACCACGTATTTGGAAAGCTCCACTTTTTCGCAAGTGTGAATTCTCTCATTCAGGGTCACCCAATTTGCCTTTGAACCTTGCTTTCGAAGTTTCGAAGCAAGTTTCTCAAAACATTTCCAAAAATGGGAATTTAACTAGACCCTACACATGATACTTCTTTAAGTATTGAATATTGATAGGATCTGCTCAATTCTGGCGGCCTAAGTGGGATGGCCCTTATGTTGTGCGTGGATGATTTTCAAAATGAGATCTCCCACTTCAAAGTGGCAAGGTTTCATATGTTTCTCATAGTGTCGGGCTATCCTTTGCCAGTATGCATGAGCATGATCCATAGCAAGGAGTCGCCTCTCATCTAGCAAATCTAGTTCGGCCATCTTAGCATGCTGAAGTGTCTCTAGGGGAAGGTCGAGTGCAATGGATGTATGAAATGAATGCAACCTTGTATGAATGAGGAGAATGGCGTTTGTGCCATAGACCAACTCAAATGGCGTGGCATTCATGGGAGTCCGGATGGAAGTCCTATAAGCCCATAAGGCTTCATCCAGCTTCTCATGCCACGTCCTACCCTTTTCTAAAGTTTTCTCAATAATACTAATGAGAGTCTTATTGGTGGCTTCGGCTTGGCCGTTGCCTTGAGGGTAGTAGGGCGATGAGAAGTGGTGAGTTATGCCATAGGTGTTGCACAACTTGACCATCCGCTCATTTTTGAATGGGGTGCCATTATCGGAAATAAGGTCTCTTAGAACTCCAAATCGAGCCAAGATATTTTTCCTAATGAAAGCCACCACATGTTGCCCCTGGACATTGGTCAGGGAGGTGGCTTCAACCCATTTGGAAAAGTACTCGGTGGCTGCTAAAATGAATTTATGCCCATTCGATGCCTTTGGAAATATTGGTCCTACAATATCAAACGCCCACATGGTAAATGGCCAGGGGCTGACCACGGAATGTAATGAAGATGAGGGGATATGAATGGTGTGCCGATGCACTTGACATGGATGACACTTCCTAACATGATCGTGGCAATCCTTTTTCAGAGTGGACCAAAAATAACCCATTGTAACTATTTTCATTGCCATCATATTGGCATTAACATGGCCTCCACATTCTCCATCGTGGAATTCATGCATTATAATCCTAGCCTCCTCTAGGTCGACACACCTCAATAAGATGCCAGTAAAACTCTTTTTGTACAGAACCCTACCCAAAATTGTGTATCGGGTAGAAATCTTTCGGATGAATGCCTTATCTTTGGATGTGGCATTTGCAGCGAATCCCCCATTTTCTAGAAAACACTTTATGTTGTAAAACCAAGGTTTTTCGTCAGAATCTGGGTTGTTTTGGCAAATTTCTAAATCGTGTGTGGATGGAGTGGGTGCATGCCATATTTCTAAGGATCGGGTTCCCAAAGTGGGATCAACCCTTAGGGCTAAACCCAAGGATGAGAGGGCATCGGCAACGCCATTATCCTCTCTTCCTATGTGTGTGTGTACACGATTGGAAAGATTTGACCAATCGAGTGGCCAACTCATGATATGGAAGAAGCTTTTCGTTTCTAACTTGCCAAATTTTTAAAACTTGGTTTATAACGAGTAATGAATCTCCAAAGACCTCGATGCATGATGCCCCTAGAGTTTTCGAAATCCTTAAGCCTTGTATGAGTGCTTCATACTCAGCTATGTTGTTGGAACATTCGAAATCTAGGCGAATTGCTAGGGGTATTTCACCCTTTTCAGGGGATACGAGGATGACCCCAGCACCAGCCCCTCATTGGTTTCGTGACCCATCGAAGTGCATTTTCCACACTTGGTTTTCAAAAGAGTTTGTCAAAATGTGGTTTTGAAATTGGTTTTGTAATATGCCTTCATCAAGCATTTCATCGAGTGTGGGATATGCATCCTCCAAGGGAAACTCAGCCACATAGTCTGCTAGGGCTTGCCCCTTAATGGAGATCTGGTGATGGTATTTCAAATCATACTCCATTAAAAGGAGTTGCCATTTACCCAACCTACCCGTGAGAATGGGTTTTTCGAACAAGTGCTTGATGGGATCAAGCTTGGACACTATCCAGATCTCATGATCTAGGAAATAGTGTTGAAATTTTTGGCAGGCCCATACCAAGGCCAAGCACATCTTCTCCATGGCTTGGTAATTTCTCTCATAAGCCAGGAGAGTTTTTGAAACATAATATATGGCATACTCCTTGTGGGCATCATCCTCGTATTGGGCTAACAAGGCACCCAAAGCATTCGCATGCATAGAAATGTAAAGCAGAAGAGGTTTTCCTTGCTTTGGAGGGTTTAAAACAGGGGGATTAACTAAGTATGCTTTTAATCTTTCAAAAGACTTTTGGAATTCGTTATCCCACAAAAATTTTGTCCCTTTTCTCAACAGTTTGTTGAAGGGTTCGCATCTGGTCGCCAGATTTGAGATAAACCTGCCAATGGATTGGAGTCGACCTTGGAGGCTATGAATATGCGTGAGATTGGAGGGTGGAGCCATGTCTATGATGGCTCGACACTTACAGGGGTTGACTTCTATGCCCCTTTGGCTCACCATAAATCCTAAAAGCTTTCCGGATTCTACTCCGAATACGCACTTCTGAGGGTTTAGCTTTACTTTGTAAAGTCTAAGCCTTTCAAAAATCTTTTGTAAGCATTCGATATGAGTGCATCGAGTTTTTTATTTAGCAAAAAGATCATCCACATATACCTCTACAAGCTCATGAATCTGATCATGAAAGATCGTGGTCATAGCTCTTTGGTACATGGCGTCGGTATTTTTCAAACCAAAGGGCATGACTGTATAGCAGTTGTGCCCCATGGGATTGTGAAAGCAGTCTTAACCTGATCTCGTGGGGATAATTTGATTTGATTATACCCAGAATAGCCATCCATGAATGAAAACATCTCATGATTTGTAGTACTATCGACTATCGAATCAATGTTCGGTAAAGGAAAGTTATCCTTTGGAGTGGCTTTGTTCAGGTTTTTGAAATCGATGCATATTCGAATCTTCCCACTGGTTTTTCGAACAACAACTATATTGGATAACCAATCAGAATACGCAATGGGTTTTATAAATCTTGCTTTTAACAGATCTTCTAAACCCTCTTTGACTTGTGAGTGTATGTTCGGATGTATTTTTCTAAGCTTTTGTTTTATGGATTTTGCATCCAAATCTAAGGGAAGACGATGCTCTACAACTTGGGGGTCTATACCCGGCATGTCTTCATACGTCCATGCAAACACATCTAAGTAGGTTTTCAAAAATGCAATGAATGATGATCTTTCATGCTCATGCAAACATGCACCTACCTTAATGAGCTTGGGCTTTCAATCACTCCCTAAGTTTATCTCTATGAAATCTCCTCCTACTGAATTTGAGGGTTTTTCAAAATCGAGAATTTTATGAAATTCTGGGAGCTCATAAGTGAGATCTTCCTCAAGGGGATCCACCTCTGGGCTTAGATCATTCTCGAGATCTATAGATCCTAGGGAATTTGATGCATGGATTTTGAAAATACCTAGTTTTTGACTTGGGATTTCTACTGATTTCGAAATTTTTGGTTTGGTTATGCAGACAACGTTTCTTTCGAAATCTTTGGCTTTCCCCAAATCTTTACCAGGAGCAGCTATATACAAAACCTTTTAGGAATTTTGTAGATTTTCAATTTTTTTGTGTTTTTGAAAAGAGAGAATTTTGGGAACTATACAAACCACTCTTTTTTTGAGTTTTTCATTTTCAAGTATTTTTGGCTTTTGCAATTTTTCAAAATGTTTTTGGATTTCAAGTTTTTCCAATTTTTTTATGTTCTTGGTTGAGGGATCTTCCATCATACCTACAAAGGAAAACGTAACGAGTTAGACTATAAACAAGAGGTCTAAATCGTAGGTTTCTACTTGGGTAGGCTCCAGGGCACCCTTGACCCAGGTGGTCACAGGGGGTGGCTCTGGTGGTATTCTGGGAGTATAGTCGATCCCATATCGGCTTGGGTTGGCCTTGGGCAATATGGGCTCTACGAGACCCTGATTTTGTGCCCCTAGACTCTTGTATGGCATATAGCCCATATTCGATAGCATGTTCTATGACTTTTTGTTTTTAGAAAAATTTTCATACAAGTTGTGGTCCTGGAACTTGTTGTCGTCTATGTTATGCACATAAGGCTTTTTGTCCAGGGGTTTTGGAAATGGTCGAATCTTGGCCTTTCCTAGGATGGTCAGGGTTTTGAGGGGGCCAGCCTTGGGCGGCCCTTCGACATACACGACCTTCCTAGGGTGTTTAAGGGTGGGCTTTGGTGGCTCGACCAAGGTCTGCCCCACATTGGCCTCGTGGTTCTGGAAACTCGATAAGTAGAGGAAATTCATGATTTCCTGAAGCTATGGGTGACTCTCACCTAGGATCACTACAATTTGGTCCCTGAAAGAGATTTTGACACACCTATGGAAGGTGGATGGTACAGCACATAGGTTGTGTATCCAGGGCCTTCCCAATAATAGGTTATAGTGGGGGTGGATGTCCAAGATATGGAACACCCCCATGTGTGCTATCCCTCCCGTTTCCATGGGGAGTTCGATGGATCCTAGGGGTCTTGATGCATTCCCATCGTATCCAGTGATTACAATGGGACTTGGGCTTACGAATGTCAAGGTGACTCCGATTTGGTATGCTACGTGAAGTGGAAGGATGTTGAGCCCTCCTCCCCCATCAACTAGGCACCTGTCCAGAGAGTGGTGATTCAAAACCACCTCAATATATAGGGCCTGGTTGTGGAACTTGCAGAGTTTTTTTAAATCCTCTTCCAAGAACACGATAGGCATTTTTGCTCCTATGGATGCCACATGGTTGAACAAGGATTCAAGGGTTATGTTCGAGCTAACCTTGGCTCTTTCTAGAATTTTCTCGAGGAAGTTAGGACTATAATGCATGAATTCCACGATGGAGAATGTGGAGGGCATGTCAATGCGAATATGATGGCTATGAAAATACTTAGAGCTGGTTATTTTTGGTCCACCCTTAAGCAAGACTGTCATGATCATGTTAGAAAATGTCACCCATGTCAAGTGCATGGACACGCCATTCATATCCCATCATCGACCTTGCATTTGATTGTCAGCCCATGGCCTTTCACCATGTGGGCGTTTGACATCGTAGGACCAATGTCCCCAAATGCATCAAATGGGCATAGGTTCATCCTAGCAGCCACCGAATATTTTTCTAATGGGTTAAAGCTACCTCCTTGACTAATGTCCAGGGGCAACATGTAGTGGCATTCATTAAGAAGAATATCTTGGCTCGATTTGGAGTTCCAAGAGAACTAGTGTCTGATAATGGCACCCCTTTCAAGAATGAAAGGGTGGAAAAGTTATGTAATACCTATGGCATAACTCAACACTTCTCGTCGCTCTACTACCCTCAAGGCAACGGCCAAGCCGAAGCCACAAACAAGACTCTCATTAGTATCATTGAGAAAACCTTAGAGAAGGATAGGACATGGCATGAGAAGCTTGGTGAAGCCTTATAGGCTTATAGGACTTCCATCCGAACACCCACAAATGCCACGCCATTTGAATTGGTCTATGGTACAAATGCCATTCTCCCCATTCATACCAAATTGCATTCATTTCATATATCACTTGCACTCGACCTCCCCCTAGAGACTTTTCAACATGCTAGGATGGCTGAGCTTGATTTGTTACATGAAAGAAGGCTCCTTGCTATGGATCATGCGCATGCATATCGGTAAAGGATAGCCTGACATTATGAAAAGCATATGAAGCCTCATCACTTTCAAGTGGGAGATCTTGTTTTAAAAATCATACACCATTATGGCCCACATCCACTTGGAAAGTGGCGGCCCAAATGGGATGGTCCCTATGTTGTAAGGGGAACAACCACCAATAATGCCTATTGGTTAATCGATGTCAAGGGTAGGAATTTAGCAGACCCTATAAATGCCCAATATTTGAAAAAATACCATGTGTAGGGTCTAAGCTGAATACCTTTTTTAAAATATTTTGAAGGGATCTACTTTGAAACTTCGTAAAGGAAGGATCAAGGTGGATCATGTGACCCTGAATAAGGGAATCGATGCTTGTGAAAAGTGGAGTTTTCAAAAATCGATGGGTTACGTTTCAAAAGTCTTCATCTTACAAAGGAAGGCCTTGTTCAATATAGCAAAATACTTTCAAGTAGTACATGCTATTTCAAAATAGGGTGATGTGGGATGAATCGAGTAAGTCATTGGGATAAGTCTCTCCCCTCTTTACTTCTCTTCTCCAAAAGGAAAAATTTGACAAAAAGCAGAAAAAAAAGGGAAATCCCTCAAAAAAGTTGCCTTCCAAAGGAAGGCAGAATTGGAAAAAGAAAGAAAATCGTTCTTCGATTGAAAAAGAGAAGAGGGAAAAACGAAAAGAAAAATCCTCCCAAATGGGAGGCCCTCTATGAAGGAAAGAGAAAGAATTTGCCAAAAAGCTCAAAAGAGCAAATTTTTTGCCTCTTTGCCTCAAACCACGGGACACTTTAGAAAGGACCATGGTAACTCTTTCCCCTATCCCTATGATTTATCCCAATGGAAAAAGATTCATTTCGGAGAGTCCTAAAGTAAAAATAGGATTTACTTATTTGAATTTCATTTTGTTTGAGAATTAGACATTGTTCGGTAAGGCGTAGAAATTTTGCAATGTTTCCTGAATTCCTTATAAAACCTCCGCTAAAGTAGCGAGTGTTAAGACTCAAGTGAAGGGAAACACAAGATGCTAAACTTCCTTGTGATTGAAGCTAAAAGGGTTTTCCTTCTTTTGGAATCGAATTGAGAAAAACCCCGAACATTGAGCAACATGAGACCAGCTCACTTGGGGCAGCCAGTCTTCATAAGCCTCCCAAGTTTGATCATTGCATAATTAAGGTCTCTAGAAAATCATTTTTAAAGCATATCATCCATGTCACCCACTCATGCATGCACACAGGGTTGTCAAATACATGATCCCAATTAGGACTAGAACCACATTAGGAAAAGTCCCCTTTGGCGAAAATCCCCTCTTACTTGTCATAAGAATAAGTTTTTTCAGAAAAATGGGATGATCCATATTCTAAAGGACAAATCTAGGGAGAAAACAAAAGGGGCTTTATCTTCTTTGCCATTATCCAAATCAATTTGGATAATGCCAAAGAGGGGCGTCTGTAAACAGCCCAAAATGGGATTATTTTCAAACAAACGCCTGATTTTTGAAAACCATTTCACAACCCTATTTTGAACTTTTTAAAACCCCAGAGTGTTGAAGTTTTAACTTCTTTTTCAAAATCTTTCAAAATAAAGGCTTTAAAACCCAAGCCAAAACCCAAGTTTTGTAAAGCAGATGAAACAAGCAAGTGAAACCTGATAAAAAAGAGCTCAAAGATCAGGTCAAAAAGTAAAGGAAAAGTTCAGCCTGTCCAGATGAAAACAAGGCCGAAAAGCAAAATGAGCATCCAGGTCAGAATCAGACTTCAGCTCAAAAACATAAAAGACGAAGCCAAAGACCCGATGAAGCCGTCGGAGAACAAACCCCAATCCTGTGTGTAAACACCCCAAAATAAAACAAATTTCGAAAACAAACACCTGGTTTGAAAATTCAGTTCAAAACCAGATTTTGAAGTTTTCGAAAACCCAAGGGTTGTAAAAGCTTGAAATTTTGGTTTAAACCCCGTTAAAGTTGAATTTCTCAAATATGGGCCAAGTCCCAATATTGCAAAAGCCAATTTCCAACAGGTGAAGCCTTTGAATGCCAAAGTAGCCTCAAAAACAGGTGTAGAAGCCCAAAAGCAGCACCCTAGCATGATAAAAGCCATGGTGAAAAGGCAAAAAGAAGGCCCAAGCTCGATGCAAACTGCAAGCCTAGCGCACCTAGAAGCCAAGTCAAGCACATCCATCCAAGAAGCAGAAATCCAAGTAAAAAACGGCGAAAACAAGTAGAAACAAAGTCCAAAAAGGCGACAGGGAGTTCGGACGACAAGACTGGGGAAAACCCAACATAAGACGGAGCGCTAATAAAGCCAGGGCCCACACAAACTGTCCGTCTCGAAACGCCAAGAAGGACTATTTAGAGAAAATTTGGATTGGATCTGGACCATAAATATCCAGATCCATATCCAAATAGTGTTTGGATTTGGATTGATCCAAATAGTGTTTGGATTTGGATTGGATCCAAATAGTGTTTGGATTGGATCGGATCTGGATCAAAATATCCAGATCCATATCCATATAAATGCTGGGATTTGGATCGGATCTGGTCATAAATATCTAGATCCATATCCAAATAGTATTTGGATTTGGATTTGGATCCAAAACTCAAACCCATATCCAAACCCAAGACCCACCTCATTTGCCTATAAATAGGAGTGAGGGGGTCCTCAAAAAGCTCACGTGAATTTGCTTGGAGGAGAGATAGTGAGAGAGAGGCTAAGCCATGTTGGCTCAAGGGTGAGTGTGGGTTCAAGCCATTTGGCTAGTGGGTCTAGACATGGGCTGCACCAACTTGACATGGGCTGCAACAAGGAGGAGGCTACAACCAAGGTGGACTCGACGTGGGTGCTTGTGGTGGACCGACTCCAAGAGGTAAGCCGCCCTAAACCTAACCCCAACCTAGCCTAGGTTCGACCAAACCTAACCCAACCCCAACTAAACCTAACCCCTAAGCCTAGCCCATGCTGCATCAAGGTCACAAACCCCCTGCACCACAGCCATACCCCGTACTAACCCACAGCCAGTTGTGGCACCTCGCCGCGTGCCACAACCTACCGCAGCGCCCTAGCGCACCTGTGTGCCCTACCATGCGCCCTGTTGCGCCGCAGCGCCCGTATCGCACGCACTGTTGCGCCGCACGCCCATTGCCCCATAGCGCCCTAGCGCCTCTGTCCCGCGCCTGGCGCCTAGCGCCTGCGCGTCACCCCGCCTAACACTGAAACTAGTCCATAACCTACCTAAGCCCCAAAACTACCAGCCACCTTGCTGGCTAAAACCCAAGATTGAACCTTGGCTGAACCTGGTCGGCCTCCCCTTTGGCCGAACCCCCACCATAAACGAACCCGGCCACCTCCCTTGGCTGAACACCCCAAAAGCCACTCGAGCCACCGTGGCTCGAGTCACCCTAACCTAGACCTACCTAGTTAGGACCAGCCCATATATCCCTCAAACTAAGCCCACTCGAGCCACCCTTGGCTCGAGTCACACCCAACCAAATCAGCCTCCAAGGCCCTAAACCCGAGAGCTTCCAAACCGTCTTGCCGCCCCCAAGCCTCCAAACCTCAAGCTCCACTCTCACATGTCCTCCCCACTCCTACATGGCTTATCTCTTGGCTGCACGTCACCAAGGCTCGCCACTTGAAGGAGTGTGCTCCGTTGCTACCACATGAAGGTGCTGTGACCCAAGCTCCACAAGCAAGGCATACGCCTCCTAGGGAAACCCCACATAGCGGGCTAGGTGAGTTGTAAGTCCTTTATATTCAAAGTGAAATTAAATTTTGATACGAGGTTGTAGTAATGGAGAGTGGTCTCCCCCTGGGATGTAATATTGGTTCTTGACACACGAGATACATACGTGCACTTGAGCCTTAGCTCTTATCTCGTACACGAGACACATACGTGCACTTGAGCCTTAGCTTTTATCTCGTACACAAGACACCCACATACACAATTGAGCTTTCGCTCTTACTCCAAAGACTCTAGTAAGAGCCATATAAGTTACAATTTCATTCGGGTTGTTACTTTAAGTCGTGTGAGTTTGTCATTTCAATTCCACACTTGCACACAAAGGACACCCGAGCTCTTGCTCAAACACTCTCACGCACATTTTGGCCTTGGCGGCCCTTAAGATATAGACATATCTATATACATTCAGCTGCATGAGTTTTACGGTTCAGCTGTGTACGTCTTTACATTCCAGGTTATTAAATTTCAGTCGTGTGAGTTGTCTTTATATTTATACACAATACACACACACATTGAGCCTTTCCGCTCTTATATCTATATTTCCCGTTCCGCAAGTTAAATTTAAGTCATGTGTGTGAGTTGTCTTTCCATTTACACACAACACACATGAACACGTTGAGCTTTACCGCTCATATATATACTTATATTTCAATTTCGGCAAGTTCAATTCAAGTCGTGTGAGTTTGTCATTTCAATTCTACACTCACACACGCGTGCATTGAGCCTTTCCGCTCTTAATATAAGTATATCTCCCTTCTGCAATTTACATTCAAGTCGTGTGAGTTGCTTCAAAAGTTTGGGTATTTCCCTTAAGCTGCGTGAGTTGCACTTTAATTCGGGTATTTGCTTAAGCTGTGTGTGTGAGTTGCTTTCAATTCGAGCTTAGCTCACATCATAATATCAAACCCGACAAAGTATTTGTGCATCCTTGCATTCACGCATTTTCAAAAGGAAACCCTGAATCCACGCTCAAACTCGCTACAATTAGGCCACTTGTGCACACACATATCCGGCCTAAACTAGCTAAAACTCAAAGACTTGGAACCGTACAGCCTCGTACATAAAAGCCTCGTACATAAAAATTGCAACGTAGGCACAAATCAAATCCATATTTCAAACACTTGTATTTTCAAGAGTTAAAACTGTTTTTAACGAAGTCCATAAGCGCTTAAACCGACCCTTGAGCACCGATTCAAGAAGGTTTATAGCGAAAAGATTCCGCTTGCCCACAATTGCCTAAAAGTCAGATATTTGCAAAAATCTTCACTAGTTTGAGTAAGCTAATTAGCACGCCCTAAAAGCAACATAAACGTGAAAAGGCTCGTTTCTGGTCTTGTAAACTGGGAGTGAGAATTTTTTGTGCTTATAAATTGGCACGCCCGGTGGGACCCAGGTCTTAAAACTTCGATAAAACAAGCAAAACTCTTGAAAAATTTTCATAAAGTGTTTCCAAAATTCGTGCATTTCAAAAATTACAGAAAATGGAGAAAAAGCCAAGAAAATCCTCGTTGAGTAAGCTAAAGGAGGTTTCCAAAACAGCTAAAGCCCAAGAAGAGCTAGCTGATATTCAAAAAATATTTGAAAAGATGGATGCTTTAAGCAAAGAGCTTAAAGCCCATCGATCGCATAGCAGCTCATCTAGGGCACATGAAGATCGTGAAAAAAAAATCGATCTTAAACTCGACGAAGGATGTGAGGTTAAAGGCCAAACCCAAGAAAGGGGCGAGCCCTCCACTCCCAACTCTCCAAATTTCAAAAATCCAAAGAAAAATCAAAAAAAGATGTTTCTTTTTCAAAAACTCAAAAAAATCTTGAAAACTTGTAAAAAGACAAAAAAATGAAAAACAAAACTTTGAAATTTCAAAAACTTCAAGTGAAATCCCTAAGTCTAGGCACACACACAGTGGGACACAAAATCCACACCCCACAAAGAGATGAGAGTGATAAAAAGGTAGGATTCGAAAAGGAACGCTTCGTGAAGCCACGGGAACTCAAAACAGAGTCACTCAGGAAAACGGTCTGCTCTCACCCTGAAAAGGTAGACAAGCCAAAAAGCGGTATGCCTAAAACCTATCCTCCTCAAATCTCTCTTCTCGAAATAGGGTCATCAGATGCATTGGCTCACACCCATGCACACACAAACCCACAAAATGTGCCCGAAATAGAGGATTTTCAAGGTGCGCCAAAAATCCCGCACCACCCAAAAGAATTTCAAAAACAAAAAGAAAAGGAAGTTCAAAAAATGGTAGACATGGAGACCCCTAAAGCATGCATCGACATCTTAGGAGCTCATAACCCTACCATCAAAGAACCCACTTCTTCAAGCCTAGTCTGGTACTCTGAACCCAAGACTATGGTTTTGAAACAAAACAATTCATCCCTAGGGGCACCACTAGTTGCACCTAGGGAGCAGGTCAAAAATTTCAAGGGAGCAAGCTTGACTTCCCTTGAAAGATATATCACCCAAGCCCAAGTTGTATAGAAGCCTGAGTCTTCCATCACCCTGAAAAATCCAAACTGTCTCGAGGGACCATGCATGGTTTCCCTTGAAGACAAAATCTCCCAAAATCGGGTTGTGTGGAAGCCCAAGTCTTCCATCACCCCAAAATATCCAAAATCTCTCAAGGGGCCAAACACGGCTTCCCTTGAAAGCTATAACTCCCAAACTAGGGTCATGTGGAAGCCCAAGCCTTTCACCACCCCTAAATCCAAACTCCCATTATCCAAAACCAAAAGGGTATATACCCCTTATATGGACGATTCCATGTTCCAAAACCATGATTTATACCAAAACTTTTCGAAAAACAAGTTGTCTTGGAACATGTAAACACCCCAAAATCCCATGAATTTCTTAAACAAACCTGGTTTTGTAAAAGCAGCCCCAAAGGGCCATTTTTGAGTCTGGAAACCCAGGAGCCTTCCAGACAACCCTGTACATATGTTTTAAACTCTGTATTTCAAAAGTATATAATATAGCTTTTGAAAACCGTTTAAAACATGTTTTTGAAACCCCGAAGCGGCTTGGCCCGATCAAGACAGGACTAGCAATGTCAAGAAGAGCCCGAAACCGGAGCACACGTCAAGCCCGGCACAGCAACTCTTGTATCACATCCATACCCCCAGGATCTCGAACGTCCAAGACCCTGTTCTTATCAAAATATCATTTGAAGTCATCTCCGGAAGGCAGAAACGGAGGCGGACGACCATGTTGGCGAAGACCCAGCTCGAAGGAGTCAGAGTTCAGTTTGGATTGGATCTAGACCATATATATCCAGATCCCAATCCAAACCCATATGTGGACTTGGATTTGGATTTGGATCCAGAGATCCAATCCAATATCCATATCCATGGCCCACATCACCTTCTCATAAATGGAGGTGGGGCCCACTTGAAATTCATGTGGGATTATGGGCATGAGAGAGAGTGGGGATGGAAAATATCAAGAGTGTTGTAATTAAGCTTGACTTGTGTGTCAAGTTTGGGTTTAATCATGTGGTTTAGCCTAATTAAGTGGGTTTAAGCTTGTAATTAGCCAAAACCTAACCTAGGGCTGCACCAACATGAGGTGGCTAAGGTTTATGGGCCATGCTAAGGGAGCTCCTTCACCTAAACCTAACCCAAAACACCTAATCCTAGCCTACCACCGTAATCCACCCCTAATTTGAGCCTAATCACCTAACCCACTTCCCTAAATCCCGGCCTAATCCCAACCTAATCACCTAACCCACTTCCCTAATCCTTCCCTAAACCTAGGTTAATTTCCCTAAACCTAGCCTAATCACCTAACCTAGCTCACTAAACCTCACCCTAGAACCCAACCACTTAACCTAGCCCTAAACCCCTAAACCACCCCTAGCCCACAATCTACCCAAACCACTAGTTTTCAAAATATCTGGCCCAACCCTTTCCAGCCCACCTTATCTTCATACCACCCTACCTAAACCACCTAACCACTACCCCAAACCCAGCCCTAACCGAACTACCCATCCCTATTTAAACCCCCCCCTTGGGGGCGGGTTTTCAAGCTGGAACCCTTCACCAATCCCAGTCGGGCCCTCTCTTCCCCACTTCCCAGCTCAGCCGAACCTGCCCAGCTGCTCCACCTGCGCCGCCTACACCACCACCATCCCTCCATCCCACCACAGCTCGCACCGCCATCTCCACCACCTCCCAACCGAGCTTCACAGCCTGCCCACCTTTCTCCCAACCGGGTACCACCTTCTCCCCATTCGGTAAGCACCCCCCCAACTCTGCCTAAATCCTTCTCTACTCCCTCTCCATTCCTAGCCACCCACCATACCATCATCTCACCTACACATCAACCCTTTGCTGCCACCATTCTCCCTTAGCCGAACCTAGCACAACCTAAACCATCGGCCACTACCTAACTACCCTAACTACACCCGGCCAGCCATCTCTTTTCCCCTTAGACTCCCATTCGGCCTTCCCTTAAACTCCCTTAGGTCCATATTCCCTAACACTATATACTCTCCATTCGTGACCCTACACATTTACTTGGCCCAGCCCTTTAATCCCCCGCATCAAGGCAACACCCACTTGCAGCCGGCCAGCACCCTTTGTCATCCACCCTCGTGGAGCTCCCGTTTGCAGCCCAAGGCGAAGGCCAAGCCCACGCTCAAGCAAGGCCTCTACGGACCAGCTACTCGTAAGTGCCTAAACTCGGTCTTTAGTTGTATACTTGCTTGAGATTCAATTTGATACGGGGTTGTAATAACGGAGCATAGTCTCCCCCCGCTTGTAATAACGTCGCTTGGCACACCCACACACGTGCACTCTCTTAGTTGTGCACGATTTTGAACACACACGGGCCTAATCAACCCATAATACATAAGTATATATATATATTTTCATTTTCGAAGGGTTTTTGCTTAAGTTGGGTGCGTTGTCTTTCAATTCAAGCACTCACACACATTGAGCTTTCGCTCTTATTTGAAAGACCCAAGTAAGGGCCGACCTATACTATTTGGGTTTCATTTCATGTCGTGTGAGTAAGTCTTTCAATTCAAGCACTCTCACACACATTGAGCTTTCGCTCTTATTTGAAAGACCCAAGTAAGGGCCGACCTATACTATTTGGGTTTAATTTCATGTCGTGTGTGTAAGTCTTTCAATTCAAGCACTCTCACACACATTGAGCCTTCGCTCTTATTCCCAAGACCTTAGTAAAGGCCTTATTGCAGTTATATTTGGGTTTCATTTATGTTGTGTGTGTAGTACTTCAATTCAAGCACTCTCACACACATTGAGCCTTCGCTCTTACTCCCAAGACCTTAGTCAAGGCCATACTGCAATTTATATTTGGGTTTAATTTCATGTCGTGTGTGTAAGTCTTTCCATTCAAGCACGCACCCACATTGAGCCTTCGCTCTTATTTGCAAGACCCGAGTAAGGGCTCATATACATATTCTATATACATATCTCCCTTCGGTTATTTCCCTTCGGTTATTTCCCTTCAGCATTGTCTTTACATTTCGGGTTTTCCCTTTGGAGTAGCGTGAGTTTGCATTGCATCTACGCCATACCATGAGGTAGGACGCATATTGCATCAAAGCAAGCCCCGCTTGAATTCGCCCATGTAGTGGAGTGTTCATAACACACAAACTAGGTGGCCCGAAAAGGGATAAAAGAAAAGACTTAGGCACGTGCAAATCCACGTGATCTAAAACATGCAATCGCATTTTAAAGACCCGAAATAGACACCTCGAACCGTTTCGTAGACTTTCTCTCCAAAACTCGATTTTTGCAAAGCGTACAGACTGACCCTTGCGCATCGGTGCAAGAAGGTCTGCGACAACAAGAGCTTACTTGCTCACAGTCACCACGTTTAGAAGTCAGTGTTAAAAATATCTTCGCTAGCTTAGGTAAGCTAGCTGGCACGCCCTGTTTGCATACATAGGCCTTAGACACACGAGAGGATCTGCTCCGAGCCCAGAAAAAGGCAAAGAGGCGGGGATTTTCGCGCGTCTACAGAACATAATTCTAAATATGGGATATAAACCCTACGTGGGCCTAGGAACCAAAAACCAAGGGAGGCTAGAACCTGTCCTACCCAAAGCCAATAGGAATCGATATGGATTGGGCTACAACCCACCCATACCTCCTGAGCCACCACCTAAGACCATCTGGGTCAAGGGTGCCCTGTAGAACCTATAAAACCGAAACCCATGTCTTAGACCTATTTGATTAGAGCCTGATTCATGAAGTTTTCTTTGTAGGTTCAATGGAAGATCCCTACCTTTTCGAAAAAAACCAAAAAAATCAGATATGGCCAAAAACCAAAAAAATTGAAAAACTCCAAAATCTCAAAAACATTTGAAAAATTGAAAAGCCAAAAAGAAACTTACTAAGAAGGTAGTGTTCATTTTTACTTAAAAGAGATGGTGAAGGTTATTAGAAGTTTAATGTAGTTAATAAGATACATAACCACTCTTATGTTTGAAGGTCATGCTTTTATAGGGAGGTTGAGCGAACCTAAGTAAAGTGTGACAAATGACCTTAAAAAGAGCTATTGCAGACTGAAGTATATTTTAACGTATTTCAAGCAGGTTGATGAGTTAAATATTAGTACAATAAGACATATTTATAATGGAAAGATAAAAATTATGAACAAAAATAAGGGTTCTCAAAGTGATATGTAGCAACTATTATATAATCTAGACTCTCATTGATAATTTCAAAAACAATGGCCATGTACAAAGCCCATACTTTCAAAAATCGTATATACTCCCAGAAACCTAAGAATACCCAAAAGCTGGTCATGAACACCCTTTTGCCTAGAGCTTTCCCAAAACTGAAAAGCTCGAGAATCATCAAAGCAAGGAGGGATAACCACCTCTAAGCTTCCTGAAAATTGTAAAATCCTTGACTTATAGAAAATTTGGGGATTTTTAGAAATGAGTCTAACCCATGGTGTGTGCATAAGCATCATGCATTGCATTATGAAATCATACATGTGCATAAACAAACATCGGGTCTAGACATCATCTTAGAACTCGAGTTTCTGTAAAACCAAAGGGGCAATGAGAATCGACCCCCTAAGTATCGAGCCATCATAGGCATGTCTCCATATGAATCAAATCTGAAACCTTCAAGGTGGATTTCAAAAATGAGAATCTCGAAAAAGGGTTAGCATTTTACAAAAAGCCTTTTCAAAAATATTTTGATAAAAGCCTCCAAAGCATTACAATGCATGCATCGGGTGCTTGACTCGATCAAAATGAAGATGGTATTCATACAAAGTGTGCCATACATTTCGAAAACTCTATTGGCATGTGAAAGAGATCACCAAGCCAAGAGAGAACTCGTGCTTGGCCTTGTTGTAGGCCTCCAAATTCGAGGCATCATCTCCCATCTCACGAAAAGGGAATAATGTTCATAAAAAGCACTCATTTGAAAAACCTACCTTAAACAGATAGGCAAAATACATGGCAACCCCTTTTTCAATGGAGTATGATTTTCAAACTCAAGACTCCATTAAGGGACAAGCCCTACATCATGTGGCTGAAGTGTTGCTTCAAAACACATTCCCCACGCTTGATCAAATGCCCCATGAAGGCATGAAATCTCAAAATGAATTCCAAAAACCATGCTTGACCAATTAGTTCAAAAGAAAATCAGGCATAGGAAACATATTTCGATCAAGGGGCAGGTATAAAAACCATCTTCATATAGAAAGGGAGGATTTCTCAAAATTACTTCTTCAAAAGAACCAAGTTTCAAATTTTAACCCTACAAAGGACTTGGAAAAGAAAGAATTTTCAAGCCTCTTGTTAAAAACCTTGAGGGTGTTGGGATAAGCACATGAATTCCACGATGAAAAATGTGGACATCATGTCAAAATCAAATATGATGGTCATGACGATCACTTAGGGCTGGTCATATTTTCCATCCTTAAGCCAAAAAGTATCATGATCATGATAGAAATGCCAAAATGCATGGACATCCATCGTCCACTCAAAATTCCTTCTTTTGAAAAGCCATGGCTCTTCACCATGTGGCCATGGGAATCATACATCTCCATCAAGCTAGGGGCATTTTAATGTATCCCCTAGACACCTTCCAGGGAGAACCAAAATTCGTAAGAATGTATCTCCATAACATGTGAGATACATCCCATATCTTGTCATCATCGCATAGAGCATGTATTTCCATTGAGTCATATGGAGTGCATAGCATGCATCACATGCATATCATATCACCCAAAGAACCCAAAGAGGTGGCAGCCTGAGTAGGAATGTCCCCATGTCTTAAAAAGGGCAACAAAAATCGAAAAACTTGTTGGTATTGTGGATAGAAATTTAGCAGACCCCAAAAATGCCCGAATATTCGAAAGGGTCATGTTAAATTCTTTCAAAAAGATTTTCAAAATCGAACTCCTTTGAAACTTCTTGAAAGAAGGAACAAGGTTGATTGTATAACCCTGAATGGAGGAATTTATACCTTACGAAAAGTACAGTCTTCCAAAAACGAAATTGGCAACATTTCGAAAAGCCTTGGCTTACAAGATTGAGCCTTGTTCAAAATATCAAAATATTTTCAAATAGCAGATGCTATTAAGAAATAGGACGATCTCGGTTGAATCGAGTAACCAAAGGGATAAGCTTCCCCCATTTTTACTTTCTCTCCAAAAAGGAAAATTGGCAACGTTCAAAAGAAAAAAGAAAAAGGAGAATACAAAATCTCCTCCAAGAAGAGGTCTTCCCTTCATAAACAGGAAATACAAAAACTCTTCCGAAAGAGGTCTTCTCTTTGAAAGAAAAGAGGGAATAAAAAAAAATACTCCCAAAGGGAGACCCTCTATGAAAGAAAAAGAAAAAGCCAAAGCTCAAAAGAGCAATTTTCCGACTCTTTACCTAAAACCACAGGACGCTTCAGAAGGGACCGTGGTATCTCTTTCCCAAATCCCCACAGCTTATCCCCAAGGAAAAAGGTTCAATTACGAAAATCCTAAAGTATTAATATAGTCTACTTATTTGGATTTCATTTTGGTTGAGAACTCGACTTTGTTTTGTAGGAAATAGAACTTTGAAATGTTTTCCAAGATTTCTGTAGACGCAGAAAATTTTCGCTTCCTAGTTCTTAGGCCTGAAGCGAACCTTTTCATGGGCCTAAGTCCTATTTAAACAAACAGGGTGTGCCAGCTAGCTTACTTAAGCTAGCGAAGATATATTTTAAAACCTGACTTCTAACGTGGTGACTGTGAGCAAGCAAGCTCTTGTCGTCGCAGACCTTCTTGCACTGATGCACAAGGGTCAGTCTGTACGCTTTTAAAATCGACTTTTGGAGTGTAAGAACTTACGAAAGCGGTTTGAGGTGTTTGATTCGGGTCTTTTTAGTATGATTTTCAGATTTTAGATCACGTGGATTTGCACGTGCCGAAGTCTTGCTTTTTATCCCTTTTTGGGCCACCTAGGTGTGTGTTATGAACACTCCACTAAGATGTGGCGACTTTGAGCGGGAGTATGGGGTTTGCTTTGATGCAATATGCGTCCTAACTCGTGGTATGGCGTATATGCAATGCAAACTCACTCTACTCCAAAGGGAAAACCCGAATTTAAAAGACAATGCCGAAGGGAAATGACTTGAAATGGAAATTGCCGAAGGGAAATGACTTGTAATGTAAAATGCCGAAGGGAAATTGCAAAAAGGAAATATGGCTATATCTTAAGAGCAGAAAGGCTCAATTGTGCAAGTGTGTGCCGTGTATATATTGAAAGACTACGCACACTGCTGAACCTTAAAACCCAAATTGAAAAGACATAGCCAAAAGAGAAATACGTATATACTATATATGAGCCCTTACTAGGGTCTTACAAATAAGAGCGAAGGCTCAATGTGGGTGCGTGTGAAAAGGTAAAGACAACACACACGACTTCAAATGAAACCCAAATATAAATTGCAATATGGCCTTAACTAAGGTCTTGGGAATAAGAGCGAAAGCTCAATGTGTGTGAGTGCTTGAATTGAAGTACTACGCACACAACATGAAATTAAATCCAAATATAAATTGCAATATGGCCTTAACTAAGGTCTTGGGAGTAAGAGCGAAAGCTCAATGTGTGTGAGTGCTAGAATTGAAGTACTACACACACGACATGAAGTTAAACCCAAGGATAGTATAACACAGCCCTTACTTGGGTCTTGCAAATAAGAGCGAAGGCTCAATGTGTGTGAGTGCGAGAATTTAAAGACAACACACCCAACTCAAACAAAACCCTACGCAACTTAAAGTATATACATAACTTATATCTAAAGGGGCTAATTAGGCCCTTGTGTGTTCAAAATCGTGCACAACTAAGAGCGAGGTAGGCTCAAGTGCACGTGTGTGTGGGTGTGCCAAGCCACGTTATTACAAGCGGGGGGAGACTATGCTCCGTTATTAAAACCTCGTATCAAATTTAATTTAAGCAAGTCTACAACTAAGGACCGAGTTAGGCACTTACTTATAGCTGGTCCGGAGGTGACTTGCTTGAGCGTAGGCTTGGCTTCACCTTGGGCTGCAAGAGGGAGCTCCTCGAAATGGCACGGCAAGGGGAGGTGCTGGCCGGGTGACTTGGGTGCGCGGGAGTGGCGCCTTGAAGCTGGCCGGCTGCTAGGGAGAGGCTGCCGTGGTGCTTTGGGCTAAGGTGATTGGAGAGGGTCACTAAGGGATAGTGTAGTGCTAGGGAAGGTGGCACTAAAGGGGAGCCTAAAGGGAATGCCTAAGGGAAATGGGGTGGCTGCCGAAGGGGTTTGGTGAGGTCGGCTGGGGTGGCCGACTAGGGGAATTTTAGTGGTGGCCGGCTGGGGTAGTGGGGATGTTATGGATGGGAAGGTGGCGCTAAAGGGTGTTGTGGAAGGTGGGGTTAGTGGATGACTAAGAGTTGGAAGGGACAAGTCCTAGGGAGCAAGGTAGGGTGGTCGGGTATCACTAGGGGGAAGTATGGGATCGGGTGATGTAAAGGGTTAGGTCTGGCAGAATGGGTAAGGGTGGCGGGTGACTGTGATGGGGTGATGTAGTGGTGGTATGGGTGGTTGAGAGTGGAGGGGGAGTGAAGAGGAGATAGAGTTAGGTTGAGGTACTAACCGAATGGTGAAGCAGTTGGCGGATGGAAGAAGGGCAGCCGGGTGATGAAGGAAGATGGAGTTCGGCCGGGGGGTGGTGACGTGAAGTGGAGCAGGCTGGGAGGCAGTGGTGGCGCGAGGTGGAGTTGGGTCGGATGGAAGTGCTGCAGGTGGAGCAAGGTGGGGGATTCGGTTGGAAGGTGATTGGCCAAGGTCGGCTGGCCCAAGGTGGAAAAAAGATGGAAAACCCGCCCACTAGGGGGGGTTTATATAGGTTTGGAAATGGCGGTTGGGGCTGGTATTTGGAGGGTGGTAAGGTGGTTTAGGTGGTGATGGTGTGGTGATAAGGTGGGCTGGTTTTGAGGAGGGGCCAGATATTTTGATAAAAGGGGTTTTAGGTATATGGTGTGCTAGGTTTAGGTAGGGTGGTTTAGGGGTTTAGGGCTTAGCTAGGTGGGTTGGTTTTGGGGTGAGGTTTAGTGAGGTGGGTTAGGTGATTAGGCTAGGATTAGGTTAGGTTTAAGGAAATTAAGCTAGGTTTAGGGGAGGATTAGGGAAGTGGGTTAGGTGATTAGGTTGGGATTAGGGAAGTGGGTTAGGTGATTAGGCTAGGTTTAGGCCGGGATTAGGGTAAAAGGCTAGGATTAGGGGTTTTTACTTAGGATTGGGTTAGGAAGCTCCCTTTGCATAACCCATAGACCTTATTGCATCATGTTGGTGCAGCCCTAGGTTAGGTTTTGGCTAATACAAGCTTAAACCCATGCTAATTAGGCTAACCCACATGATTAACCCCAAACTTGACACACAAGTCAAGCTTAATTACAATCACCCTCAAATCTTATCCTCCCCCACTCTCTCTCATGCCCATAATCCCACATGAATTTCAAGTGGGCCCCACCTCCATTTATGAGAAGGTGATGTGGGTCATGGATGTGGATATTGGATTGGATCTCTGGATCCAAATCCAAATCCAAGTCCACACATGGGTTTGGATTGGGATCTAGATATATATGGTCCAAATCCAATCCAAATTGAATTCTAACTCCTTCGGGCTGTGTTCGAAATGAACGGTTTGTGCGGGGTCTGACAGCATCAGTACTCCGTCTGCGTTGGGTCTTCGCCAACATGGTCGTCCACTTCTGTTTTCACCTTCCAGAGACGATTTCCAGTGATGTTTGCTGATAATAGGGTCTTGGACGTTCGAGATCCTAGGGGTGGATTCAATACGAGAGTTGCTATGCCGGGCTTGACATGTGCTCCAGTTCCGGGCTCTCTTTGGCTCTTCTAGTCCTACTTTCATCAGGCCAAGCCGCTTTGTGGGGTTTCAAAACATATTTTAACAGTTTCTAAAACATATTATACATAATTAAAACATATAAAAGTTTAAAACATATGTACAGGGTTGCCTGGAAGGGTCCTGGGTTTCCAGACTCAAAATAGCCCTTTGGGGCTGCTTTTACAAAACCAGGTTGGTTTGAGAAATTCGTGGGATTTCGGGGTGTTTACAGATGCCCCTCTTTGGCCTTGTCCAAATCGATTTGGATAAGGGCAAAGATGACAAACACCCCTTTCAATGTCTCCCTAGATCTAACCACGAAAATATGGGATCGTCCCAATCTTTAGTAAAATCTCAGTTTTAAAACCCTGGTAGGAGGAGATATCACGCCAAAGGGATTTATATGGAATCTGGTCCTAAATGGGATCATGTTTATGCAAGTACCATGAGTGGAATGCAGATGACATGGGTGTGGTGCCAAGAGTGGCGACCTCTCAGAGACCAGATATGGTTGAACTCTTGAGACTTATAAGGTCTACTGCTCTAAGTGAGCAAATCCTATGCTGTTCGATGTTCGATTTTCCAAAATTTATTTACAAAACCATTTACAAAAGGGAAAACTGTCTTGAGTCTCAATCCTAAGGATCTCGAGCTCTTTGTGTTTGCCCTTGTTTGAGTCTTGACACTCGCTTATCTAGCAGAGGTTTTATAAGAAAACAAGCTATATTTCAAATTCCTACGCCTTACTCGAAACGTCGAATTCTCAAACAAAATGAAATTCAAGTAAGTAAATCCTATTTTTACTTTAGGATTCCTCGAAATGAACCATGCTTTAGCTTGGGATAAGCCAGGGATGGGGGAAGAGATACCACGGTCCCTTCTGAAGCGTCCCATGGTTTAAGGCATAGAAGGCGGAAAATTGCTCTTTTTGAGCTTTTTGGCCTCTTTTTCCTTCTTCTTTTTTTTATAGAGGGTCTCCCGTTGGGAGTATTTTTTCTTTAATCCCTCTTTTTTCACAAGAGAATCGATTTTTCTTTTGAATTCTGGTTTCTTTCTTTTGGAAAGAGACTTTAGATGGGAAATTCCCTTTGTTTGGGCCTTTGTTTTCCTTTTGGAAGTAGAAGAGAAGAGGGGAGGACTTATCCCAAGCTCACACTCGATCCATTCCAGATCAGCCTATTTAGAAATAGCACGTACTACTTGCAAGTATCTTGCTATGTTGAACTAGGCCTTTCTTTGTAAGAAGAAGGATTTTGAAATGTAACCACGATTTTGAAGACTCCACCCTTTCACAAGTGCAAATTCTCTCACTCAGGGTCACACGATTTTGCCTTTGCACCTTATTTTCGTGTCTCAGGACAGCTATCCCTAAAAATTTTCGAAAATGGGGAATTTGCTACAAATCCTACACATAATACTTCTTTAAGTATTGAATATTGATAGGATCTGCTAAATTCCTACCTTCTACATCGATCAACCAATATGAGTTGTTCATGGTGGTTGCACGTACAACATAGGGTCCATCCCACTTGGGGCGCCACTTTCCAAGGGGGTGTGGGCCACGATATTGGATGATTTTCAAGACTAGATCCCCCACTTCAAAGTGGCGAGGTCTCATGTGTTTGCCATAGTGTCGAGCTATCCTTTGCCGGTATGCACGAGCATGATCCATAGCAAGGAGTCGCCTCTCATTTAGCAAATCTAGTTCGGCCATCCTAGCATGCTGAAGCGTCTCTAGGGGGAGGTCAAGTGCTATGGATGTATGGAATGAATGTAGTTGAGTATGAATGGGAAGAATGACATTTGTGCCATAGACGAATTCGAATGGTGTGGCATTCGTGGGAGTCCGAATGGAAGTCCTAAAAGCCCATAAGGCTTCATCCAGCTTCTCGTGCCACGTCCTACCCTTCTCTAAGGTTTTCTCAATTATACTAATGAGAGTCTTGTTTGTGGCTTCGGCTTGGCCGTTGCCTTGAGGGTAGTAGGGCGAAGAGAAGTGGTGAGTTATGCCATACGTGTTGCACAACTTAACCATCCGCTCTTTCTTGAATGGGGTGCCATTATCAGACACAAGGTCTCATGGAACCCCAAATCGAGCCAAGATATTCCTCTTGATGAAAGCCACCACATGTTGCCCCAGCACGTTGGTTAGGGAAATGGCTTCCACCCACTTGGAGAAATACTCAGTGGCTGCTAAAATGAATCGATGCCCATTCGAGGCTTTTCGAAATATTGGGCCTACAATGTCAAACGCCCACATGGTGAATGGCCAGGGCTGACCACGGAATACAATGCAGATGAGGGGATATGAATGGCGTGCCCATGCACTTGACATGGATGACACTTCCTAACATGATCGTGACAATCCTTTTTCAGGGTGGACCAAAAATAGCCCCCTCTAAGTATTTTCATTGCCATCACGTTGGCATTAACATGACCTCCACATTCTCCATCGTGGAATTCATGCATCACTATCCTAGCCTCCTCTAGATCGATACACCTAAGCAGGATGCCGGTAAAACTTTTCTTGTATAAAACCCCACCCAGAATGGTGTATCGGGTCGAAAGCTTACGGATGAAAGCCTTATATTTAGACGTGGCATCCTCGGCGAATCCCCCATTTTCTAGAAAGTATTTGATGTCGTAAAACCTGGGTTTTTCAATAGAATCTGGGTTATTTTGGCAAATATCTAAATCGTGTGTGGATGGGTTGGGCGCATGCCATATTTCTAAAGATCGGGTCCCTGAAATGGGATCGACCTTTAGGGCTGAACCCAAGGAGGAGAGGGCATCGGCGATGCCATTGTCCTCTCTTCCCACGTGTGTGAGTTTACACGATTGGAACGACTTAACCATTCGAGTGGCCAACTCGTGATATGGAAGTAGTTTTTCATTACATACTTGCCAAATTTTCAAAACTTGGTTTATGACAAGGAGCGAATCTCCAAAGACCTCGATGCATGATGCCCCTAGAGTTTTCGAAATTCTTAAGCCTTGTATGAGTGCTTCATACTCAGCTACGTTGTTGGAACATTCAAAATCTAGGCGGACTGCTATGGGAATCTTGCCCTTTTCAGGGGAGATGAGGATGACCCCAGCACCAGCCCCTCGTTGGTTTCATGCCCCATCGAAGTGCATCTTCCACACTTGGTTTTCAAAATTGTTTGCCAAAATGTGGTTTTGGAAATGGTTTTGCAATATGCCTTCGTCGGGCATTTCATCAAGTGTGGGATATGCGTCCTCCAAGGGGAACTCAGCCACGTAATCTGCCAGGGCTTGCCCCTTAATGGAGATCTGGTGATGGTATTTCAGGTCATACTCCATCAAAAGGAGTTGCCATTTGCCCAATCTACCCGTGCGAATGGGTTTTTCGAATAAGTGCTTGATTGGATCAAGCTTGGATACTATCCAGATCTCATGATCTAGGAAATAGTGTCTGAATTTCTGGCAGGCCCAGACTAGGGCCAAGCACGTCTTCTCCATGGCTTGATAATTTCGTTCATAAGCCAAGAGAGTTTTCGAAATATAGTAGATGGCATACTCCTTGTGGGTGTCATCCTCGTATTGAGCTAGTAGGGCTCCTAAAGCATTCGCATGCACAGAGATGTAGAGTAAAAGCGGTTTTCCTTGCTTTGGAGGATTCAAAACGGGGGGATTAACTAGGTATGCCTTTAGTCTCTCGAAGGACTTCTGGCATTCGTCATCCCATAAGAATTTCGTGCCTTTCCTCAACAACTTGTTGAAGGGTTCGCATCTAGTCGCAGATTTGATATAAATCGGCGAACGGACTGTAATCGACCCTGGAGGCTACGAATTTGGGTGAGATTGGAGGGTGGAGCCATGTCTATGATGGCTCGACGCTTAGAGGGGTTGACTTCTATACCCCTTGGCTCACCATAAAGCCTAGAAGCTTCCCTGATTCTACCCCGAATACACATTTTTGAGGGTTCAGCTTTACTTTGTAAAGCCTAAGCCTTTCGAAAATGTTTTGCAAACATTCGATATGAGTGCATCGGGTTTTGGATTTTGCCAAGAGATCATCTACATACACTTCTACGAGCTCATGAATTTGATCATGGAAGATCGTGGTCATGGCTCTCTGGTATGTTGCGCCGGCATTTTTCAAACCAAAGGGCATGACTGTGTAGCAGTACGTGCCCCATGGGGTTATGAAGGCGGTCTTACCCTGATCTCATGGACTTAGTTTGATTTGATTATAGCCTGAATAGCCATCCATAAACGAAAACATTTCATGATTTGTAGTACTATCGACTATCAAATCTATGTTTAGTAAAGGATAGTTATCCTTTGGAGTGGCTTTATTCAGGTTTCTGAAATCGATGCATATTCGAATTCTCCCATTGGTTTTTCGAACTACAACAATGTTTGACAACCAATCAGAATACGCAATGGGTTTTATAAATCCGGCTTTTAACAGATCTTCTAAACCCTCTTTGACTTGCGTGTGTACATTCGGGTGTATTTTCCTAAGCTTCTGCTTTATGGGTTTTACATCTACATCTAAGGGAAGACGATGTTCGACAATGCTGGGGTCTATGCCCAGCATGTCTTCATACGTCCATGCAAACACATCTAAATAGGTTCGTAGAAATGCAATGAATGCTGATCTTTCATGTTCATGCAAACATGCGCCTATCTTGATGGTTTTGGGATTGGAATCATTCCCTAGGTTCACCTCTATGAAATCTCCTCCTACTAAATTGGAAGGTCTTTCAAAATCGAGAATTTTATAAAATTCTGGGAGCTCAGAAGTGGGATCTTCCTCAAGGGGATCCACTTCTGGGCTTCAATCATTCTCGTGGGTTATAGACCCGAGGAAATTTGATGCGTGATTTTTCAAAAGACCTGGTTTTGCACTCGGATTTTCAATTGATTTCGAAATTTTTGGTCTGGCTATGCAGACAACGTTCCTTTCGAAATCTTTTTCCAAAGTCCTACCAGGAGCAGCTATATACAAAATCTTTTTGGTATTTTCTAGATTTTCGATTTTTTTGGGTTTTTGTAAAACAAGAACTTTAGGAACTATACAAAACACTCTATTTTCGAGTTTTTGTTTTTCCACTGTTTTTGGTTTTTCTTCTTTTTTGATTTTTTTGATTTTAAGTTTTCCAAATGTTTTTGTGTTTTTATGAAAGGGATTTTCCATCATACCTACAAAGGGAAAACACTACGGGTTAGACTCGGAATAGGAGGTCTAAATCATAGGTCTCTTCTAGGATAGGTTCCAGGGCACCCTTGACCCAGGGTGTCACAGGGGGTGGCTCTGGCGGTATTTTGGGAGTATAGCTGATCCCGTATCGGCTTGGGTTGGCCCTAGGAAGGATGGGCTCTAGGAGACACTGGTTTTGTGCCCCTAGACTTTTGTAGGGCGTATAGCCCATATTCAACAACATGTTCCATGATTTTTTATTTTTCGAAAATTGATGATATAAATCGTGGTCCTGGAACTTGCTGTCGTCCATATCGTGCTCGTATGGCTTCTTGTCTAGGGGTTTTGGAAATAGGGAATGCTTGGGTTTTCCTAGAAGGTTTAAGATCGGGAGGGAGCCTGCTTTGGGCGGCCCCTTCACATATACAACCTTCCTAGGGTTGGTTAACACGAGCCTTGGCGGCTCAATTACAGTCTGCCCCAGGTTAGCCTCACGGGCCTAGGAACTCGACAAACAAGGGGAGTTTATGATCCCCTGAAGTTGTGGGTGACTCTCACCTAGGATCACCACGACTTGGTCCCTAAAAGGGATCTTGACACACCTGTGGAAGGTGGATGGCACAGCGCACAAACTATGTATCCAGGGCCTTCCCAACAACAGGTTATAATGGGGGTGGATGTCTAAGACATGGAACACCCCCATGTGTGTGATCCCTCCCGTTTCCATCGGGAGTTCGATCGATCTTAAAGGCCTAGACGCATTTCCATCGTATCCAGTGATAACGATGGGGCTTGGGTTCACTGAAGTCAAGGTGACTCCGATTTGGTACGCCACATGAAGTGGAAGGATGTTGAGCCCTCCTCCCCCATCGACTAGGCACCTGTCCAGAGAGTGGTTATTCAGAACCACCTCGATATGCAGGGCCTGGTTATGGGACTCGTAGGGTCTATCTACATCATCTTCCGAGAAAGTGATGGGCGATTTGGCTCCTATTAATGCCACTTGGTCAGACAGGGATTCCGGACTTATGTTCGAATCAACCTTGGCTCTTTCTAGAATTTTCTCTAGCACGAGTCTATGCCTAGGCGAAGTTTGTATAAGCTCTAGGATAGACATGTGGATAGGAATCTTTGAAAGATGGTTTTCGAAATCATAAGAATTTAGGACGACTTTCCCCTTGTCTGCTTTTGGTAGAACTCCAAGAATACATGCTTTTGAGGGGCCAGGCACACTGACCACCTTTTTAGCACTTTGTAGGTGTGGGGGTTGATAGATCCTCCCGGATCTAGTCACTTCCCCCATGACCAGCCTAGGGTTCGCACTAGAATTGGCTCTAAGTATGAGTTAAGGAGCACCTTGAAGTTTTAAAACTGGTTTTGCCAGGGATTCAGCTCTTGGTGGTCCCCGGATGATGACTTGGGCGGGTTTCTTGTACAGTACAAGAGTGGGCGCACAAGTGGGTCGACCAGACTCAGAATTTTGCGCTAGTTCCTTTGAAAAGGTGAGGGTACATACCTCCTTTCCTTTTCCACTGCTACTGGCGTGCTTGGGAAAGGGTTCTTTGAAGATAGCTTGAGTTGGCTCAGGTTCCGCAGTGACCTAGAGCCAGCCCTCCGCTATCAAGTTCTCGATTTTATTTAAAAGGGAGAAACAACGTTTGGTATTATGGCCTTTGAGCCGATGATACTTAAAAAATTGATTTAAATACCCCCCTTTGGAAGTGACTCCTTCAGGGATTTCGGGAAGTTCGATCATACCTTGGGCAAGTAAGAGGTCTAGGACCTCCGACACAGGTTGCCCCAGCGGAGTGTACTCTCATTTTTCAATCGGTTTTTGAAAGGTTCTCTCCCTTTTGTTTTTTGGTTTTTCGAAATTCTTGGAAGTGCCCGCCACGCCTAGATCCACTCGGACATTAGCGATTTTATGGGGCTTTGCCCCTTTGTCCATCGTGGGTAGCCCATAAGTGATGGGCTTTTCCAAACGGGTTTTAGAAACGGCACTTCCTTTCCATAAGTGATCGTATATCCCCTTTTTCAAGTTTGTTTCGAAAAGAGATGCCTTTTTGATCAACTTATGAAAAGTTGAGATCTCATGGAGCGAGAGAAGGGTCTTTAACTCGCTTTTAAAGTTATCCAAGATGAGCATGACTGCGCATCCTTCAGATATGGGCTCTCGCACTTGGCCCAAAAGTGACCTCCATCGTATAATGAAGGCATGTACGTCTTCGTTCATGCCTTGCTTCATATCCCTTAAAGTGTTCAGAGTCGGCGTGACTTCTACGTTGTATGCAAATCTTTGCATGAAGCAATTCGCTAACTCTTCAAAAGTAGCGAACTGGCTTAAATCGTAGGAAGCCAGCCATTTGGCAGCTGTGCCTTTAAGGGATAAAGGGAACCAATACACCCATTTCATCGAGTCCGTTTTCTTCTTATGGGCTCGATGTGAGAAAAGTTGCAAGTGAGACCTAGGGTCTCCCATGCCATCATACCGATGGAAGTTCGGTATTTCATCGTCACTGTCTATTTCATAATCCATAGGAAGGAAATCAGACAGGGCGTAACTCCTTTTCTCTTTATTTTGCCCTTTCAGCAGCTGCTGCAGGGCTTTACGGTCCTTTTGTGTGAAGGACTCGTGGTATTGGTTGCCTTCCATTACAGAGGCCTCTTTGTGCTTGCGAGGTTTTTGAGTTTTTCTTTTGGCCTTTTGTTCACCATTCGATGAACACGAATCACCTACTTCAGCCTCTTGGCTGAGAGCATCAATTTTGGCCTCGAATTCCCTTCTCAGGTCCTCTATCTCGTCTAGTTTGATCTTGCTTTTCAAAATCCTCCTAGAGTGAGAACTTGATGCGCAT
This sequence comes from Brasenia schreberi, assembly GCA_036023115.1. Classification (NCBI taxonomy): domain Eukaryota; kingdom Viridiplantae; phylum Streptophyta; class Magnoliopsida; order Nymphaeales; family Cabombaceae; genus Brasenia; species Brasenia schreberi. Next base: position 5,978,190 of record JAYKKT010000085.1, on the reverse strand, counting down.
GAGCCTTGGCTCGACACTTCACTTGGGTTGGATTTTGACATGCTTTCAAGCCTTTTTCAAAATTCCTAAGTACAAGTAAAGAAGAAAAAAGTTAAAACAACACCTCTTTGAAAATCTTTTCGCAAGTTTCCTAGAGTGACTCGACTTTAAAAGACTCACGTCCCATCGGGCGTGCCAAACTGCTGTAGGTGCAGAAAATTTCTGCTTCCTGGTTCTTAGGCCAGAAGCGAACATTTTCGTGTGTCTAAGTCCTATTTAAACAAACAGGGCGTGCCAGCTAGCTTACTTAAGCTAGCGAAGATATATTCTAAAACCTGACTTCTAACGTGGCGATTGTGAGCAAGCAAGCTCTTGTCGTCACAGAACTTCTTGCACTGATGCACAAGGGTCAGTCTGTACGCTTTTAAAATCGACTTTTGGAGTGTAAGAACTTACGAAAGCGGTTTGAGGTGTTTGATTCGGGTCTTTTTAGTATGATTTTCAGATTTTAGATCACGTGGATTTGCACGTGCCGAAGTCTTGCTTTTTATCCCTTTTTGGGCCACCTAGGTGTGTGTTATGAACACTCCACTAAGATGTGGCGACTTTGAGCGGGAGTATGGGGTTTGCTTTGATGCAATATGCGTCCTAACTCGTGGTATGGCGTATATGCAATGCAAACTCACTCTACTCCAAAGGGAAAACCCGAATTTAAAAGACAATGCCGAAGGGAAATGACTTGAAATGGAAATTACCGAAGGGAAATGACTTGTAATGTAAAATGCCGAAGGGAAATTGCAAAAAGGAAATATGGCTATATCTTAAGAGCAGAAAGGCTCAATTGTGCAAGTGTGTGCCGTGTATATATTTAAAGACTACGCACACTGCTGAACCTTAAAACCCAAATTGAAAAGACATAGCCAAAAGGGAAATACGTATATACTATATATGAGCCCTTACTTGGGTCTTACAAATAAGAGCGAAGGCTCAATGTGGGTGCGTGTGAAAAGGTAAAGACAACACACACGACTTCAAATGAAACCCAAATATAAATTGCAATATGGCCTTAACTAAGGTCTTGGGAATAAGAGCGAAAGCTCAATGTGTGTGAGTGCTTGAATTGAAGTACTACGCACACAACATGAAATTAAATCCAAATATAAATTGCAATATGGCCTTAACTAAGGTCTTGGGAGTAAGAGCGAAAGCTCAATGTGTGTGAGTGCTAGAATTGAAGTACTACACACACGACATGAAGTTAAACCCAAGGATAGTATAACACGGCCCTTACTTGGGTCTTGCAAATAAGAGCGAAGGCTCAATGTGTGTGAGTGCGAGAATTTAAAGACAACACACCCAACTCAAACAAAACCCTACGCAACTTAAAGTATATACATAACTTATATCTAAAGGGGCTAATTAGGCCCTTGTGTGTTCAAAATCGTGCACAACTAAGAGTGAGGTAGGCTCAAGTGCACGTGTGTGTGGGTGTGCCAAGCCACGTTATTACAAGCGGGGGGAGACTATGCTCCGTTATTAAAACCTCGTATCAAATTTAATTTAAGCAAGTCTACAACTAAGGACCGAGTTAGGCACTTACTTATAGCTGGTCCGGAGGTGACTTGCTTGAGCGTAGGCTTGGCTTCACCTTGGGCTGCAAGAGGGAGCTCCTCGAAATGGCACGACAAGGGGAGGTGCTGGCCGGGTGACTTGGGTGTGCGGGAGTGGCGCCTTGAAGCTGGCCGGCTGCTAGGGAGAGGCTGCCGTGGTGCTTTGGGCTAAGGTGATTGGAGAGGGTCACTAAGGGATAGTGTAGTGCTAGGGAAGGTGGCACTAAAGGGGAGCCTAAAGGGAATGCCTAAGGGAAATGGGGTGGCTGCCGAAGGGGTTTGGTGCAGTCGACTGGGGTGGCCGACTAGGGGAATTTTAGTGGTGGCCGGCTGGGGTAGTGGGGATGTTATGGATGGGAAGGTGGCGCTAAAGGGTGTTGTGGAAGGTGGGGTTAGTGGATGACTAAGAGTTGGAAGGGACAAGTCCTAGGGAGCAAGGTAGGGTGGTCGGGTATCACTAGGGGGAAGTATGGGATCTGGTGATGTAAAGGGTTAGGTCTGGCCGAATGGGTAAGGGTGGCGGGTGACTGTGATGGGGTGATGTAGTGGTGGTATGGGTGGTTGAGAGTGAAGGGGGGAGTGAAGAGGAGATAGAGTTAGGTTGAGGTACTAACCTAATGGTGAAGGAGTTGGCGGATGGAAGAAGGGCAGTCGGGTGATGAAGGAAGATGGAGTTCGGCCGGGGGGGGAGTGGCGACGTGAAGTGGAGCAGGCTGGGAGGCAGTGGTGGCGCGAGGTGGAGCAAGGTGGAGGAAGTGGTGCGGTGGAGGGTGATTGGCCAAGGTCGGCTGGCCCAAGGTGGAAAAAAGATGGAAAACCCGCCCACTAGGGGGGGTTTATATAGGTTTGGAAATGGCGGTTGGGGCTGGTATTTGGAGGGTGGTAAGGTGGTTTAGGTGGTGGTGGTGTGGTGATAAGGTGGACTGGTTTTGAGGAGGGGCCAGATATTTTGATAAAAGGGGTTTTAGGTATATGGTGTGCTAGGTTTAGGTGGGGTGGTTTAGGGGTTTAGGGCTTAGCTAGGTGGGTTGGTTTTGGGGTGAGGTTTAGTGAGGTGGGTTTGGTGATTAGGCTAGAATTAGGTTAGGTTTAAGGAAATTAAGCTAGGTTTAGGGGAGGAGTAGGGAAGTGGGTTAGGTGATTAGGTTGGGATTAGGCCGGGATTAGGGTAAAAGGCTAGGATTAGGGGGTTTTACTTAGGATTGGGTTAGGAAGCTCCCTTTGCATAACCCATAGACCTTATTGCATCATGTTGGTGCAGCCCTAGGTTAGGTTTTGGCTAATACAAGCTTAAACCCATGCTAATTAAGCTAACCCACATGATTAACCCCAAACTTGACACACAAGTCAAGCTTAATTACAATCACCCTCAAATCTTATCCTCCCCCACTCTCTCTCATGCCCATAATCCCACGTGAATTTCAAGTGGGCCCCACCTCCATTTATGAGAAGGTGATGTGGGCCATGGATGTGGATATTGGATTGGATCTCTGGATCCAAATCCAAATCCAAGTCCACACATGGGTTTGGATTGGGATCTGGATATATATGGTCCATATCCAATCCAAACTGAATTCTTACTCCTTCAGGCTGTGTTCGAAACAGATATTTTGTGCAGGGTCTGACAGCATCAGTACTCCGTCTGCGTTTGGTCTTCGCCAACATGGTCGTCTGCTTCTATTTTCACCTTCCGGAGACAATTTCCAATGATGTTTGCTGATAACAGGGTCTTGGACATTCGAGATCCTGGGGGTGGATTCAATACGAGAGTTGCTGTGTCGGGCTTGACATGTGCTCCGGTTCCGGGCTCTCTTTGGCTCTTCTGGTCCTGCTTTCATCAGGCCAAACCGCTTTGTGGGGTTTCAAAACATATTTTAATAGTTTTTAAAACATATTATACATAATTAAAACATATAAAAGTTTAAAACATATGTACAGGGTTGCCTGGAAGGCTCCTAGGTTTCCAGACGCAAAATAGCCCTTTGGGGCTGCTTTTACAAAACCAGGTTGGTTTGAGAAATTCGTGGGATTTCGGAGTATTTACAATTTCCTACCCAAAAACCTCTACTTAGTAGTAGGTATTGAAACCCGAATAAAGGGAAATATGAAAAATCGGAAGTCCTTTCGATAAAAGATAAAAGGAGTTCTTTTTGAAAAAAAATATTTCAAAAACCCGCAAATGTCAAAAAGACAAATGGGTAGAACCTACTTGGAGCAGACAGCCTCAAAAGGCTCTCTCCAAACTCGAAAACCCGAAAATGTCAAAAAGACATGGAAAAAAACTTGCTCAGAGTAGTCAGCCACAAAAGGCTCTCTTCGGGCTCAAAACCCAAAAACAAAATTTTGCTCACTCATGCATGCATTCAAAGAGTCATTCATGCATGATCATATATAGGGAAATAGCTAGGAAATGTCCCCTTTTACTAAAAATCCCCTCCAGTGATAAAAGAAAACAGGGTTTTACGAAATAAGGATGGTGCATTCTCAAGAAAAATTTGAGAAAAACCACAAAGAGGGGCATTTGTAAACACCCCAAAATAAAACGAATTTCGAAAACAAACACCTGGTTTGAAAATTCAGTTCAAAACCAGATTTTGAAGTTTTCGAAAACCCACGGGCTGTAAAAGCTCGAAATTTTGGTTTAAACCCCGTTAAAGTTGAATTTCTCAAATACGGGTCATATGGGTTAGGTTTAGAAGGGTAGAGAGAAGGGCTAGGTTTAGTTTAGGCTTACCTTAGGTGCAGTCCACTAGGTCCAGCCACCTCCACTCGGTCCAGCCCACTTCCACGCCCGCGGTCCACATCTTGGTGCAGCTAGGTTCAAGTTGGTGCAGCCCCTTGATCTAGCCTTGGCCAACATGGCTCAAGCCCACTTCACTCATGAGCCCACATGGCTAGGTCTATCACTCCCTCTCTCTCCTCCCAAGCATTTGTATGAACCCTTTACATGGACCTCCTCACCTCTATTTATAGGCATTTGAGGTGGGTCTTGGATTTGGATTTGGGATCTAGATTCAGACCCAAATCCAAACACTATTTGGATCTAGATATTGAATCTCAAATATTTTGAGATCCGTATCCGATCCAAACCCAACTTTTTTATGGATATGGATCTGGATATTTTGGTCCAAATTCGATCCAATCCAAACACTATTTGGATCCAATCCAAATCCAAACACTATTTGGATCGGCCCAAATCCAAACACTATTTGGATATGGATCTAGATATTTATGGTCCAGATCCAATCCAAATTTTCTCTAGATGGTCCTTCTTGGCTTCTCGAGGCGGACATTTTGTGCGGGCACTGGCTTCATCAGCACTCCGTCTGGTGTTGGGTTTTCCCCAACTTTGTCGTCCAAACTCCATCTCGCCATTCTGGACTCTATTTTGTTTGATTTTCATCGTTTCGAGCTTTTCTTCGAACGGGCTCTACTTTCTCTTGTTTTTTATCTTGGGGGTGGCTTTTGAAGTTTCGGGCTTGAATTCCTCTTCTTGCCTGCGCTCTCATTTCGCCTTTTGTACCTATTTTTGTATTTTAAAACAGATTGTCGTTTTGGCTCAAACGAGCTTTTTTTTGTTTTTTTAAGAGTTTTTGAAATATAGAAAATTTGGGGTGTTTACAATAGTTCCTGGGTTTTCAAAAACTCCAGAATTGGGCTTTGAAATGAATTTTCAAACTAGGTGTTTGATTTAAAAATCATTTTATTTTGGGGTGTTTACACAAAGGAAAAGTTTTTTTCTCAAAACTGGGACGATCCCATATTCTCGAGAGTAAATCTAGGGAGAAACCAAACAAGGGTGTTGTCTTCTTTGCCATTATCCAAATAAATTTGGATAATGCCAAAGAGAGTGTAAACACCCCAAAATCAAACGAATTTTAAAAACAAACACCTGGTTTGAAAATCCATTTCAAAACCAGATTCTGGAGTTTTCGAAAACCCAAGAGTTGCAAAAGCTCTAAACTTTTGTTACAAACCCCGTTTGAAATACAAATTTCTCAAACATGGGCTAAGTCCCAATTTTGTAAAAAGCCCAAATCCAACAAGTGGAGCCCGAATCAAAAACAGCCTCAGAAGCAGGTTCAAAAGCCAAGAAAGCACCCTGGCCTGACAAAAGCAGGATCAAAAGGCAAAAGGAAAGCCTAGGCTAGAAGCAGACTACAAGCTTGGAGCATCAAATGCCAAGCCAAGAACATTCACCAAAATAGAAGAAATCCAAGCCTGAAACGACAAAAATGAACTAAAATGGAGTCTAGAAAGGTGAGAAGGAGTTCGGACAATAAAGCTGGGGAAAACCCAGCACAAGATAGAGCATTGATGAAGCTAGGGCCCACACAAAATGTTCGTCTTGAAACGCCAAGAAGGACTGAAGAAACAAAAATTTAGATTGGATCTAGACCCAAATATTCAGATCCAAACCCAAATAGTGTTTAGATCGGATTTGGATCTCAAAATCCAAATCCAAGATCCATACGCAAGACCCACCTCATTTGCCTATAAATAGAGGTGAGGGGGTGCCCACAAGTTCACATGAAATCCTAGAGGGCTTGGAGAGAGATTGCATAAAGTAGGAGAGAGAAATGGTGTGCTAGATATTTTCAAGTGGACTAGTCTTGTGGGCTTGATTAAGGGCACGGGTTCAAGCCTTGTATGAACCTAGGCTCAAACCAAAGGGTTGCACCAACTTGAAGAAGGGCTGCAAAAGGGCATGGAATCATGGGCAAGGCGTGGTGGACCGGCTCCAAGAGGTAGGTCTCTCAACCTCACCCTAACCTAGCCTAAACCACCTAACCCACCTCACTAAACCTAACCCTAAACTAGCCTAGACCTAGCCCTTTTCACCTAAACCTACCCAAACTCTCCTTAACTAACCTAAACCTAAACCCAATCGAGTGCAGCTGCACTCGGTTTGAACCCCCTGCCTACCCCATCCGACACCTTATAGCCTTCACCTCCTGGCGCGCCTAGCGCCATACCATCGCCCTACCTAGCACCCAGCTCCCATCACCCCACTGCCACCTGCACCGCACCCCACGTGACTGCCTAACTCCCGGTTGCTTGCAGCACCACTTAGGCCGTGACTTGCCTTAGCCAGCCCGCACCTAAGACCCGCACCTTGCCGTGACACACCAACCCTACATCCAGCCAAACCTAAGCCCTTCCTAAGTCTAAACACCCAACCCTCTCCCAAGCTCAAACTCACATCAATAACCCCACCTAGGGAGACCCGTCTCTTGGCTGCCAAGGTGGACAAAAGCCCAAGCACGATTGAGAGGAAAAGCCATCCACTTGTAAGTGTTTAAATTCGGTTTTTACCTTACTCATTTCAGATTTAATTCAATTTGATACGGGGTTGTAATAATGGAGTGTAGTCTCCCCCCGAAATATAATATTGGTGCTTGATACACGAAGCACACACGTACACTTGAGCCATATTGCTCTTAAACGTACACAAGACACCCACGTGCACTTGAGCCTTTCCGCTCTTAATTGCACACTATTGCACACACATTGAGCCTTCGCTCTTAAGCTAAAGACTTTAGTGAAAGCCGTGTGAAGTTGCAATTCAATTTGGGTTTTTACATTCCTGTCGTGTGAGTTTGTCATTTAAATTTCACACTCGCACCCAAGAAGTACTTGAGCACTTGCTCCACACTCTCACGCACCTTTTGAGCCTTTGTTGCTCATAAGATATAGCATACTTATATACTTTTCAGCTGCATGAGTTTTATATTTAGTTGTGTACGCACTTACATTTTTGGGTGGTTCAATTCATGTCGTGTGAGTTTGTCCTTTAAATTTCACACTACACACACGCGTGCATTGAGTCTTTCCGCTCTTATCATATATCTATATTTCAATTTCGGTAAAGTTAAATTCATGTCGTGTGAGTTTGTCATTTAAATTTCACACTACACACATGCGTGCATTGAGCCTTTCCGCTCTTACTATATACTTATATTTCAATTTCGGCAAGTTCAATTCCAGTTGTGAGTTGTCTTTCCATTTACACACCAAGTGCACTCACTCACAATTGAGCCTTTCCGCTCTTAAGATATAAGTATATTTCAATTTCTGCAAATTACATTCAAGTCATGTAAGTTGCTTTCAATTCGAGCTTAGCTCACATCATCATACCAAACCCGAAAAATATTTGTGCATCCTTGCATTCACGCGTTTTCAAAGAGGAAACCCCGAATCTACTCCCAAACTCATTAAATTTAGGCCACTTGAAGCACACACATCCGGCCTAAATAGCTTAGAAGCTCAAAGACTTGAAATCGTCAACCCCCGTAATAAAAACTGCAATTTAGGTATACTATCGAAACACTTACTTTTCTTTCAAAAGTATACATTTGTTTAGATCAAAAAGGTTTTCTAAGCGCTTAAACTGACCCTTGAAGACCGGTTAAAGAAGGTTTATAGCGAAAAGATCCCCCTTGCTCACAATCGCCTTTCAAAACGTCATATACTTCAAAAATTTCACTAGCTTGAGCAAGCTAGCTGGCACGCCCCTTAAAAAGCAAACGTAAACTCGAAAAGATTCATTTCCGGCTTCAAAACCTAGATTTTCGTGGCTTACAAATACACACCGAGTGGAACTCGGGTCTTGAGAAAACGAGGTCGATAGTGGACGACAAAAAATCGACGAGCTCTTCCCCAACCCGTTTACTGACTCCAAGGTGCATAACCGTAATCCACTTTACCGCGGGGTTATTATTTAAAATACCACATATCATTTTCCATTTTACCCTTTTGATTTCTGCCCTCTCCCCCTCTCTCGTACAGAGGGACAGACGTCTAAACCTAGCGGAATCATGAGGAGCGCAAAGCCGTTGAAGAAATTGAACCTCGCGATTCCTCCACAAGAGACTCCAATCTCCAACTTCTTGTGAGACTTTCCGTCTGATTTTGAATTGGCTCGTCTTCTTTTGAATTTCTGGCATCTTTCTTTCATTTCTGGCTTAACGCTTTCGCATCTTTCTTTTGGTTGCTTTGATTTGGTTGCTTGATGTAAAGAAACGAGTAACTGCTGTTTCACTCTTTTACTTGGGGTCTCTAATTGACTTCCGGTATTAGTTGCCTTTTATGGCCTTCATTTCAACAATATTTTTTTATCCATGGGTTTATATTTATTGCTGGGCTTAGTTGCAGCATTTTCGGATTCTGAAATACTCTATACTGTTGTCTATCTTGTATATTCTTTGAACTTTGGCTATGTCAAATTTCTGCATGCAGATTCTTTGAGGTCTTTCTCTGAAAATTTCTCTTGAAATTCGATGCTGTCAATTAGGTGTACATCTCGCTGATTTTCCTTTTCATTTTAAATACCTATCCCGTGGAGGCGGTCATTTCATTCAGTTCTTATTATGAAAATGAAAGATCGATATTGTGACTTCTTCATGATTTTCTAGGTCTGCTAGCGGCACATTTCAGGATGGTGATCTCCTCTTGAATCAGAAAGGCTTGCGTTTCATCTCTGAAGAAAGGGAAAGTCAGGTATTATTTTGATTTCCAACACACTTTCATGAAGAAAAATTGGAGATTGACTTGTACTACATTTCTAAACTAGAATTGATGCTGTAGGCAATATTGCTCCAAATGAGGGAACTGATACCATTATACAAAGCTTGTAGGAAGTTGGGATTAATGCAATTGGTTTTACCTTGCTTTGTTTCACCTTGCAATTAAAAAGATTAAAGTGGTAGAAGAGCTTTTTTGACTAAAAAACGAACTGCTGCAACATGTACCAGATCAGTTTGCAGTTGAAAACTAATAAACATGTTAACAAGTTGTTCATCATCTGCGTGAGTGGAAGAATGGCATTGGAAAGTTGTTTGCTTTTGTCATCATCATCTGTACGAGGTCAGCTTGCTTTCAACTCATGCATACATGGGTACTACAATGAACCCTTTGGGCCACTGCAAATCAATGACAAGCCAACTTATTGTACCATAGATGTTGCAAACACAGTATGTTAAACGAAACCTAGAATTATTCTCATATTTTTAATTAGATTGGGGGGAATAATATGGATAGTGTTAGTTTAATTTGTAATTACCTCTACCATCATTATTGGTATTATGAATTGAATTCTTTTTGTTTTATCAAAGTTAAATTGCTGGAGTGATTTTTAAAGTTCATTTCTATACTGTTGATGTAATTCCCGGTGTACAAACAGTTACAACTTACAACTTAAGGTCCTGAGAAATTTTATTCATTTTCTGTGATAATTTAATTTTTCTGTTGTGTTAACAGATACATCTTATTGCTTATACTGTTACCTTATGTAGAATGTATTCAATAAATGGCCTAGGTTTGGGGATTTGAGAGTTCTTATATTTAAGCAATCCTTTCTCTTCAACTTTCTATCTTCTTGAAGTTCATGTCATGACCCTATTTATCAGTCTCCTCAAACTGCTATCTGTTTTTCCTTTACCGCTTTCTTTTTCCTTCGGACATTGCTTAGCTTATTTTTCAATTTCCATATTAGACATCAGATGCCAAACACTTCGATACTGACTTCTCACTGGCGGACCTAGAAACTATTAAAGTTATTGGGAAGGGAAGTGGTGGTGTTGTTCAACTTGTTTGCCACAAGTGGACAGGAAAACTATATGCATTGAAGGTTAGTGTGTACTCAAATTATATTTTTCCTCACAAAAGCCCTACAAATGCAACCTCGGTAGAAGTTGAGTAAATAACTGAATCAGTGGATGAATCAATGGTTAAAGGTTCATAGTAATTTTACTTTGATCGCTCATTCCTTATGTTTTTTTTTTTGCTAAATAATGCTTGTTTTGTCTATGATTTCTGCTATAAAAACATGCTCATTGCTTGTTTTGTAGTTTTCTGCTTTGAGCGTGCTTTCTAGCAAATGGCATATTCCTTTAAACATACCTTGATTATTTATACTACTCATGAGCCAATTTAGGGTATGTATGTGAAAAAGCAGCTGTCTAGATAAGTAGTGGAACCTGAACCTAGTGTATCTAGATGTTCTTTTTAATTAGATATGGAACTTGGATGTTGTTAACCATGTAACTCTACATTGGTTAAAGATGACATCGTGGTCACCACTAAATTTTGGAGAGAGGAACTACAGTTTTGACTTGCCGACTTTTATGTGTTGACTCTAGTTCCTCAATTTATGCTGACCATGACACCATCTTCATGAGAGATATTGAGATACATGGGTAAGTGTAACAATGTCCAACTTTCGTAAGCAATTTAAAAAGGACATCTATCTCATATATGTCACTTGGGTGAAGTGTCACTCAAGACATTGACATGATACTGATGCTTGCACTAACACAGCTGGTTGGGTACTCAGCCTTCTGATGAATGTTTTTGACAAAAAAGTTCAGCAATGTTTCAGTGTATTCTTGTCTACTTTCATGCAAAATTTTAAAAATAATATGGGACTCTTTTCATGTAAGTAGATGAATAGGCTATAGAGGAAAACAAGAAATAAGACAACAGAAAAGAAAGAAGAGGAAAACTGAAGAGAAAAATACGAAAAGAATCATAGTTCACCACTAAATACTGAAGGGAGGGACACTCACATATGGGATAACACTAAAAGATTAATGCAATTTAGGATGGAGGAGTTTGGCTGAAACTAGAAAGGGAAAAAAATTACCTATGACTGCCTAAACAACAGCCAAACCAAAATTGTAACTTTAAATAAAATACATGCCAAGGTTTACTTATTTTTCGTTGTATGAGGGAGCAGTAGGTGATGCATGTCCATGATGGGTGATTTGTTCCGTTCACTCATGAGTCATGACATGCTATTTATCAGTTGCTATTTGGATTTCTTTTCTTTTCTTTTCTTTAGGTTGGATGTTCTTTCTTGTTTGTAAAAGAAGATAAGGTCTGCTGTAGATTCCATGTGGAAGGATGGGACATTATCTAATCTGGTCAGAATTTAAGAAACATGGTATTCTTGTTTGATTTCATGAAAACATTTGCTTTGCCGTTTTACTGAGATATATGACACATTTAACATGCTCATTTCAGCGACTTCTATTGAGATGCAATAACACTTACAATTAATGACGTGAACATACAAAATGTTTCACTGGGTTCATGCATCATCCTGCAATTTAATAGAAATTAAAGGTTTGAATAAGCATATTAAGGAAATTTCTGGAATGCATCTTTTCCTTGGAACAAAAGTTGTTTGACTAAGTAAAGGTGTGTTGCTTGAATATTGCGTCAATTGCAACACAAGTAAAGCTTATGAAGTCATAAGTAATGGTCAAATGCAGAGGATTATGTTTACATATATCCTCTTCATTTCTCTGAAATATAAATATATCTCAAATTTCTCAACCATACATTTTCACAGTGAGTTTAGCTCAGTTACTCTGTGTGACTCCATGTGTAAGCTCATTTTATACTGGAAATAATAAGGCAGATTGATAGCCAATATAGTGCCCTCCTGCAGTAGTAGTCCCGTGTATGTATTTGCTCTTTTGTTTTTGTGTTGAAGGCAGATGATATTCTGAGCGATCTCAGCGTGAGAAAAACTGTAAGCAAAATGATTTTACGATATTGGACGAGTTACCTAAGGCTCCTTACTGTTATACTTTCTGCAGGGTATCCAAATGAATGTTCAAGAATCCATTCGGAAGCAAATAGTACAGGAACTTAAAATAAATGAAGCATCTGACTGCCCTTTCATCGTCAATTGCTACCACTCATTTTATCAGAATTGTATTATATCACTTGTTTTAGAATACATGGATCGTGGCTCTCTTGCAGATGTTGTTAAGCAAGTCAAGACTATACTTGAGCCGTATCTTGCAGTTGTTTGCAAGCAGGTGCATATCTGATTTATGCTGATATGATTATACTGTTTTCTATGATTGATATTCTTTATAACTTATTCTATTCATATGACAGGTACTTCAAGGTTTAGTTTACCTGCATCATGAAAGACATATAATTCATCGGGACATAAAACCATCAAATTTGTTAGTAAATCATAAAGGTGAAGTGAAAATAACTGATTTTGGTGTGAGTGCTGTTGCTAGCTCGATGGGACAACGTGACACTTTCGTTGGAACTTTCAACTATATGTCGGTACGTGTTATTTGACCATGTCTTGCTAATTGTGTGAAAGGCTATCTTCTCTTTGGGCTTTGCATGTAGAGGAAATTCCAAGTTTCCAATTCACTGTTACCAGCTATAAGGAAACTTTGAATCAATTCATAGTATTAGCGCATTGACCAATTTTCTTCTGTTCTCAGCCTGAACGAATAAATGGAATCCCTTATAGCTACAAGAGCGACATATGGAGTTTGGGTATGGTTATACTTGAGTGTGCTATTGGCCATTTCCCATATTCATGGCCTGAACAAGAAGGTTCACCGAGTTTCTATGAACTGCTGGAGACTATTGTGGACCAACCACCACCTTCTGCTCCAGCAGATCAGTTCTCCCCCGAGTTCTGCTCTTTCATATCAGCGTGGTATGCAAGTTTACATTGCTTTCTTTTTATATTATGAAATGTGGATAAGTTGTTTTGTCTCTTGATTTTCTGTATATCACCATAGGGTACCGGTTGTGTGCTTGCAAGTGAAATTGTTTTCTTCATTTGTATGTGGAACCAGTGTTGTCTGAACCGTTTCTTCCAATTGAATTGCTTTTTAGATTATGTGACCGTGCTTTGTAGGACCAAATTGAACGGATTGGAAATTTCAAATTTTATGAAAGGATTAAAAACTAAGAACAAAAAATACAACAACAACAACAACAACAACAACAACAACTAAGCCTTTTCCCATACTAGACGGGGTCGGCTACATGGATTCTTTGTTTCGACAGATCCCTATCGTGTGCCATGTTAGCAGTTAACTCCCAATAAACTAGATCATTCTTTATTGTTTCTTTCCAATACTTTTGTGGTCGTCCTCTACCTCTTTTAATACTTTCCAAATTTAGTTTTCTAACCTTCTTACAGGTTCTTCTTTTGATCTTCTTTCTATATGTCCAAACCATCTTAAACGACGTTCTCTCATTTTATCTTCTATTGGTGGCACTCCTAATTTGTTTCTAATAACCTCATTATGTATACGGTCTTTTCTTGTATGACCACTCATCCATCTCAACATCTTCATTTCTGTCACAGACATCTTTTGTACATGTTGATGATTAACTGCCCAACACTCAGAACCATAAAACATGGCAGGCCTAATTGCTGCTCTATAATATTTACCTTTTAATTTTAATGGTATCTTCTTATCACAAAGAATACCTGATGCCTCCATTTTAACCAACCAACATTAATTCTATGTGTAACATCTCCATCAATTCTTCCATCACTTTGAAAAATTGACCCTAGGTATTTAAAACTTTCCTTTTGGGGAATGCAATGTGTGCCAATTTTAATTTCTATGTCCTCTGAAGTAGCCAAATGATCATACTTACATTCCATATATTCTGTCTTTGTTCTACTAAGTCGGAGGCCTTTGTTTTCTAATGTTTCTCTCCATAGTTCCAATGTTCTAAAAACTAAGAACAAAAAATAACTAAAAGAATTTCTTCACTTTTATATGCAGAAAAATTTCCTCAGGATTAGATTGGCTGTGTCATTTATCGTGTAAAGCTGATGATCAAATCAATCTGGTTAACAAGATCTCAAAGTCAAAATATTGCACTTGGTTTTTGGTTTTCTCGTTTTGATATTGTTCTTTTTCTCCATGCTGATTTAACCTACTAGGAATTGGGTAAAGCTGTTTTTGGCCGAGTGTGGTGGTTTGAGGTTAGCGTTGTTTTTGCCTAATCAATGCCATTATTGAGTTTTCTTGTATTTTTTTTTTGGGGGGGGGGGGGGGCTTGGGAACAAGAGTGCTGGTTGTCTTATTAGTAGAAGCGATCAGGGACAAACCTGTCTGATGGTTTGCATGTTTCTATAAGGGTGTCCATGTTGCAGTAAATGATGGTTTGCCACTTGGATTGAGCTATTCCTCTCTGTGGCATTGCCAAGTCCTTGGTTCAAGTTTTCTTAGTACTTTCTGTAAACCTGCCCGTGGAACCTATCCATTAAATCTGTCTTTCTTCTAAACTTTGCAGCATACAGAAGGATCCCGAGGAAAGACTATCATCAATGGACCTCTTGGTTAGCATCTTCGTCCTTTGCCTCTCGATTACTGTTGCTCATTGTTTTGCATCAGAATCAACTGTAACGCAAATATACTGCCATCTGACTTGTGTCAGACCCAGGCTATTTGACCATGGGCTATATTTGAGTGCCCACATGTATAATTGTGGGTAATGCGTCTCATCATAAAAAAAGTTTTTGATCCACCACTGCGTTTCACAAACTTCCCCACCTCTCTTGGTGACTTGGAATTTTCTTCAGAAGCCTTCGTCTACCAGCTGATTTGTCTATGAACAGTTATATATCAAGACCCTGATTATTTGTTGCCCTTTTTTTGTTGCAGAATCATCCATTTATAAAGAAATTTGAGAATCAAGACATTGATTTTGGTATCCTTGTTGAAAGCTTGGAAGCACCAATAAACTTTCCGAGGTAATCTTTATGCCATATGGGCAAAAATCCTTGCTGTAAGAGAAAGCAATATAGTATCCGCCCTGGTAGGCAAAATGATCCTGAGACAACTTATTAGTGAGAATTGGAGACGAAAAGGCGGTTCAGGGATGCTTTCCACCGAAATTCCTGGTCAAATTATGTGCGAGTTTGTTTCTTGATTTTAGATTCTCGCTGTTAGAGGTCAAGATGAACCAGAGTTATGGGAGAAAAGGTTCCGTTTGGGTTACCACTACCACCTTAAGTGGAATTTAACGGATGACATTTGAGGGGCTCTGTATTTGTAACATTATGGGCCAGTTGTGCTTTGCCTTGTATAATAGTCCTTTCCGGGTCTGTCTGCCTGTCTGTCTCTCTCGGATCTTTTGCTACCAACCACGTTGTAGCATCATGTTGGTCTGGTTTCATCTCAACCCCGTCTTATAGTTGATCGTCAAAGGGTGAACATAACTACTATCTTTGTGGGTCTACCTAAACCCTTCCAAAAAAAAAAACAATTTCTTTCTATCAACTAACGTGTTAAGTCATGCCAAGATTTGTTAAGTGGTTTGAACAGCTAATGTATTTGTAAACTTTACATTTACGGAATCCTTTCTGTACTAATTCCGATATTCAGGTTTTGTCTGATCGACTCCATCTCCCAGGCAGAGGCTTGCTGCTGAGACAATGTTACCGGTGTTGGAGCTCATCTATTAAATGTAAAATCTTATTTTTCATATGCAAACTAAGTCAGACCTCTAACTTCACCTCCAAACCTACATGTGCATAGTCGTCTTAGGTTGCCGGGCTCGGGAAAACCAATCACGTATTTAGCCCAGGTTCCCTTGCGATTGCCAACTTTCTTTGTGTGCAGTTTGCGTAGCTTATAATTATGTCAATAACCGACTCCCAAGGAAACGAGGAGAAGAGAATGCCATTTATTACAAGCTCCAAATCTTGTTTAATGCGCATAATGTTCCCTGATTCATCTAGGACGACACATCTAACAAGCTAGTATTCTCGTTCTTGCAGTTACCTGACTTTTTTTTATCATGTCCTGGTGGCGATGTGTTTGGCTCAGCAAACCAGCAAGATGGTTGAGGTCACGGGTTCACTACCAGTTTTTGCATCTAATAGCATCTGTCTAGTCCTATCTACTTGATTACTAGAAAAATGAAAGGATAAACAGAAGGCTTTCCATCTTCAACCCTACAGAATGGCAATATATGTGGTAGTTGTTTTTGACATGCTATTTCTCAGAAGCAGTTTCAGTTAAAATTTTCCTTTTTCTAAAATCATAACCTGAGAGTATGTATTTAAAGCAAAATCTCTGAAGAAATGGGTCTCTTTATAATAACTCAAAGTACCCTTCAGAAGGGCTTCAAGATTAAGAACATGTGTAAATGAACTCCTCTCTTGTAGAGAAAATTCCACTGGTATTTTTAGCTCTTATAAAAACAATTTCTGAAAAAAGCTGGTAATTCAAGGATGAACTAAAATACGTAATCTACAATTTTTGTTTCTCAAAAGAATATATATATATATATATATATATATATATATATATATATATATATATATATATATATATATATATATATATATATATATATATATATATATATATTAGAGTTTAACAACCTACAGTGGTTTCTCATAGATTTGAATTCCTCGTGCGTAACTATCATGATTTATAGAGACTGTCCTCTAAGGGAGGATGATTCAGAGAGCAATGATAATGTTCATGCAGCTTTGGGTCTGCATGCACTGCTCGCACTCAACAATCTTCACGCAGAAATTGGTTGCTCCCGAAGCCTTTTTTGTAATACCAGGAACGCATTTGGATCCAGACCCTAGTCTAGAACCCAAAATGGACCCAAACGCAATGTGAAAAGAAAAGGCAAACCCTAATATGATAAGGAAACTTACCTACAAAATTGAAAGATTATGATTCCTTGATATAACTACACAAGGGGGTTCCGAAGATCCTGATGAGTTCTTGAATAATCCTCTTGAGATTTAGGCGGAGGGTGCACCATAGGGCAATTTGTTGTAAAAACCATGGAGCTCTTCTGAGGTCAAGGCTATTCTGTTATTTTTAATTTCTTTTTGGTTCATCCATAGTCACCGGTGACTAATGAGGCTCAAGTCTACAGGACAGAAGGCAGTCAAACACCCGGTGGGTGTTGCCATGCTTCGTCAGGCTCCGAGTTGCCAGAAAATGACATTAGAAGGTGGTTTTAGGTTGAACCACTTTTGTCCTTTTCTTGATTTCTAGCTAATCAAGTGGCTGCTGGTGGCGATTTTTAGAGGCTCATGGTAGAGGAGGCAGAGGCCGAATGATTGGGTCCATTGGCACCCCCTAGGGTGACTGAAGTTGCGGTCAAATGAAAACCCATTAAGGTTTAGCCTCTTTATTGGGTCGTAGTTTGTGTAAGACGTTAGAAGAATCGGCCATAGTTTGGCGCGTCCCACTCTGTTGCTGTAATGTCTCCCTGTCTTGAAACATTTTAGATCCAGCTAACTTATTCTAATTTGTTTTCAAGATTGAGTTAAGACTTTTAGGTCATTTCAGGATCATCAGTCTTTGATTCAAGCTTGGTATGAAGCGTCAACGTTCATAGCTGAATGCTCTTTAATATGGTTAAGGTTTTAGTGTTGTTGGGCAATTAGACTTAAGATAGTTTAATGGGTAAAGTGTTGTTGGGCAATTAGACTTAAGATAGTTTAATGGGTAAAGTTAGTCCTAGGTTTTTTAAGGAAGAATCAGTTAGACTATTGTTGATGCCAAAAGATCAAGAGGGATACGTAGCAAGCTCTCTCGGACGAAAGAAGAGATGTCAGTTGAAGCCCATGATGCAGACAAGCCTTCGACAGACTCAATAAACCTCCTTTCCTCTTGGTTTGTTCTGCCCTCCGTCTCGCTGTTGTCGTGCAAGAGACTGAGTGAGTGCTGAGAGAGTGAGTGCGAGATCCCCTTGCCTCATGAGTGGGAGCTAAGGAACAGTGATAGGAAAGAGTTCATATGCACTTCTTCTCGCCCGATTATGCATGGGGCTGAGTAGGAAAGCATCCTACTGTCATCATCAAGCTTAAATCTCTCCCTGGAGCGAGCCGGAATAAGTTTGGTGACAGATTGGTATCAGAGCGCGGTTTGAAGCTGATATTAAGAAGTTGCAGCAAAGAAGCCAACCGATTGATTGCCATTGGAGATCGAAGCCCTTGCTGCAAAATGATTTCAATCGACATCCGTTTTCGGCAACAATTCAACAAGGTACATTGCCGATTTGAATTCGTTGTGAAGAAGCCTAGATCTTATTGAAACAAAGTTCAAATATTGATGATGACTCTCAAGCGAAGATCGGAGTGAAGAGTCGTGATCGCCGATCATCGGTAGGAAAACAACTCTTGTAGAAACAGAATTCTGTTGTGGAATCCTTGATTTAGTGGAGAAGAATCAATGTTAGTGCAGATCTAATGCTGATCTATCCTCCCAAAGATTGATCTAGACAATATCAATCACGATCAAGAATAGATCGTGAGAATTAATCATTTGGGAAAATGACTCTCAAGCGATGATCAGAGTGAAGAGTCATGATTGCCGATCATCGGTAGGAAAACAACTCTTGTAGAAACAGAATTCTGTTGTGGAATCCTTGATTTAGTGGAGAAGAATCAAGGTTAGTGCAGATCAAGGCAGATCTACAAACTAGCGATTGATTTATCTGGAAGTAACCGAGTGAGTTGCTAGAAAATTATGGGGCAGCAATAGCTATCTGAGTTTGGTTGCTTTAAGTTGGCGTGAAGAATCAAGGTTAGTGCAGATCAAGGCAGATCTACAAACTAGTGATTGATTTCTATAGAAATTTGAAACATATCTGGAAGTAACCGAGTGAGTTGCTAGAAAATTATGCGGCAGCAATAGCTATCTGAGTTTGGTTGCTTTAAGTTTGCGTATGTTATTGTAATTTTCATGAAACTGCTATAATTCTTGTATTGATTTGTTGTGATTAAGTGTCGTTTGCTGGAAGTAAGGTTGCAAACAATAGTTTAAAAAAACAATAATCAATTTGAACTCGAATGGTCAAGTACTTATAACTTCTTGGGTCGTACTTGCTATCTGTTCGTCCTTGGCTGCAAATTGAGTTGTGCAACTTATTGTAATTGGTATTGTAATCTCTGTTGTAACCGAGCAACAACTCGTCTAGAGATTGTATTTTATTGTGAGTTGCGTCTTGTAAGTGTTCGAGGAAAGGTATCCTTCACTATAACAATCACTACAAGGCAACAAACAACATAATCAATGGGCAAAGGTAGGCGAAATATGCATGACGACGAAGGTACTTCATACCGGCCATCGATGTATGTGGTCTTGATGCAAATAGCACAATAGCTGGTGAGCTTGCAGATGGCTTTCCTAGAGCAGCAACATCGGGTGGATCGGATTGCGGTAGAGTTGCAGGGGCTAAGTAGACCTTGGCAACTGACTGCATCGATCCCTCGCGATATTGCACACACCACTCCTCCAACCTTGAAAATTAAAATCCCAGAACCAAAATCTTATGAAGGAGGACGAGATTGCAAGGTGATAGAGAATTTCATTTAAGGACTTGAACAATATTTAAAAGTTTCTCAAGTGACCGAAGATGACCAAGTCACTGTTGTGACCTTGTTCTTGAGCAATAATGTTAAACTTTGATGGGGGACCCAGGTGGTGGCACCTAAGAAAGGGGGAAGAGGTCTCCCTTGATCTTGGAAGAAATTCAAGCTTAAGTTGAGGCAACAATTTACTCCAACCAATAGAAATAGGCGAATGCGTGAATTTTTCAAACAATTGAAGCATACCGGATCACTTTACGAATACGTAGAGAAATTCAGCATCCTTCTACTCGAAGTACTGAACATGAGCAATGATGATAAACTCTTCTACTTTGAGAATCGAGTTGATCAAACAATTGAAGTATACCGAGTCACTTCACGAATACATAAAGAAATTCAGCATCCTTCTACTCGAAGTAGCAAACATGAGTGATGATGATAAACTCTTCTACTTTAAGGATGACCTTCAACCATCGGCTCAAGTTGAGTTAAGGAGATAAATCCTCATGAATATTATGGAAGCAATGGTTGTGTGATGCATTCTCGTTCAGGAAACAACTTCTCTCAATTTTGAATGAGCCTAGACACTATTCACGAACAGGTGGTTTATGGAGAATTCTTGTTCACTCGCCACAAATTTAACTGATAAGAGAGAACTAAGAAAACTATCTCACCACTAATTCTAAACTGAATTAGATAAGAGAATACAATTTCACCAGAAAATGGATGTTGTCTCCTTCATTCCACTAAGAGGTCTATTTAAGCTCGGATAAGAGCCCCAAAGCTGAGCATAAAAAAATAAATCAAAACAAAAGTTTTCATGAAACAATTAGCTCTGGATGTAGGTTCCAAGGGTGGTTAAATACATCATCCTATTTTTCCAAGTATTGAGAACACAAAAACTGATTTCCTAGAATGTTTTCATGTTTCTCATTTGTTTGGACGAATTCATGCTTTAATTACCCTAGAAAACACCATCATGAATTAATTCTACAATTGACAATTTTCAGCATTTAAGTCTTGTGGTTCCTAGAGAGAGGACGTTTTTGAGACTTTTAGCAGTGGGATTCTAACCACTTCCAATGGAGATGTTCTTATTAACATATTTCTAAACTAATTGGATGAATTGAGAAATTTGTCTCGTCATGAACCTTGTGTGTGATCGAGTGGGCTCCGTTGATGAATTTGGACTAATGTTCACATCATTCTCATCGGGTTGGACAAGGACAAGTGATCTTCAAAGTCTGACACATAAGGAGTCAGGTCTCTAATGTTGAAAGTGGGTGACAGGAGGTCAATAATGTAGGCATTTTCATTGACCTTGACGAGAACTTTGAAAGGACCATATGCTCTTCTCTTTAGTTTGAAAGATCTTTGTTAATGAAACTGTTCTTTGCGGAGGTGTATCCAGACCAAATCCCTTGGCTAAAACTGAATGGGTTTCTTGTGCTTGTTGGCAGCTGTAAACACCCCAAAATCTCACGATTTTCTCAAATGTGCCTGGTTTTGCAAAAGCAGCCCCAAAGGGCTATTTTGAGTCTGGAAACCCAGGAGCCTTCCAGACAACCCTGTACATATTCCAAACCTGTATATATGTTTTAAAAATATATACATATAGTTTTAAAACCTTAAAAAGGTGTTTTGAAACCCCGAAAAGCAGCTTAGCCTGATGAAAGCAGGACCGAAGAGGCAAAAGAGAGCCCGGACCCGGAGCATATTTCAAGCC
Source organism: Brasenia schreberi (assembly GCA_036023115.1). Lineage (NCBI taxonomy): Eukaryota > Viridiplantae > Streptophyta > Magnoliopsida > Nymphaeales > Cabombaceae > Brasenia > Brasenia schreberi. The sequence goes on along the minus strand of JAYKKT010000085.1, from coordinate 5,956,736 downwards.
CGGCACATCAACTCTCGTATCAGAATCATCCCCAGATTCTCGGACATCCAAGCCCCTGATATCAACAATTTGTTCAAAATGATCTTCGAAAGGTGAGAAGAAGAGCGGACGACAATGTTAGTGAAGACCCAATGCAAGACGGAGTACTGATGCAGTTAGGCCCCGCATAAATTGTCCGTTTTAAAATGCCATGAAGGAATCAGAAAATCAGATTTGGGCCGGATCTGGACCATATATATCCAGATCCAAACCCAACATGCATTTGGATTTGGATCCAAAGATCCAAATCCAATATCCCCATCTATGGCCCACATCACCTTCTCATAAATGGAGGTGGGGCCCACAGATATTTCACATGAAAAGCTTGGGTAGAGAGAGAAAAGGGGTGATAAAGTATGAGTGAGAAAGTTGGTAGGCTTGACTTTTAGTCAAGGGTGGGTTAACCTTGTGGGTTTAGCCTAGAGTGTGGGTTTGAGCTTGTATGCACCTACACCTAACCTGGGGCTGCACCAACTTGAGCATGGCTGCAACTGGGTCCATGGACCAGCGCCAAGGGGAGGTTCCTAAAACCTAGCCCTAAGCTAACCCACCTCACCTAGCCACTCTCCCCTAAACCTGACCCAATCCTAGCCATCCTCACCCAAAACTGCCCCAACCTCACCTAGCCAACCTCACCCAGCTCACCTCACCTAACTGGACCACCTAGACCCTAACTAACTAAACCTAAACCCACCTTAATACACCTAATTACAAACCACTAAGTCTCAGCCCCCCTAACCGACCTACCCTAAACCACTAACCAGCCCACCCTAACCGACCTACCCCAAACCACCCCACAAGCCCACCTTATTACAAATATCTAGCCTAAACCACCCCAACCGTCCCAACCCTCTTGGGCCTATAAAAACCCCTCTCTTGCGGGTTTTTCACTCTCTCTCTTCCACTCACATCCCCTCTCACTCCCCCCCCAGCTGCACCACTTCCACCGCCACTTCCACCCGATTGCCATCTTCCCCACTTCAACACCCGGCTGCCACGTCCCCGCTTCAACAAAATTCCAGCACCTTCCACCCGGCTGCAACCTTCTTCCACCACCATCCAGTCATCACCTTCATCCACCAGCACCCCTGCTACCCACGGTTAGTACCCCACCTCAGCCCCATCTAGCCTATCACCCCTTTCTTACCCAGCTGCACACTCCATCACCTGCCACCACAGCCCAACCTTCTCCCTTACACTCGGCCTACTCACACCCTACCTCACCACCTTCCCTTGACAGCACCCACCCTAGCTCCTAGCTGGACCTTCTCCCTTAGTTACCCACTTCCCAGCCTAACATCACCCTAACCAGCCACCTCAAACCGGCTGCATCTAGCCACTTCATCAACCGGCCAGCATCAAGACTCCATCCGACTAGCACCCTACCTGCCGCCAACCTACATCCAAGGAGCTCCCCTTTGGCTGTCCAAGACGACTCACTAGACCAAAGCCAAGAAAGTTGAGTATGGACCAGCTACACGTAAGTGCCTAACTCGGTCCTTGATATGAACTTGCTTACATTTAATTAAATTTGATACGGGGTTGTAATAATGGAGCGTTGTCTCCCCCCGGTTATAATAATGTGGTTTGGCACACCAACACACACGTGCACTTCAGCCATTTTGCTCTTAGCTGCACACCATTTTGGCACACACACGGGCCTAATCAGCCCTTAAGATATAGTTATACTTATATATATTTAACTGCGTGGGTTTTAACTTAACTTGTGGGTGTTGTCTTTCAATTCCACACTCACACACATTGAGCTTTCGCTCTTACTCCCAAGACCCAAGTAAGGGCCATATTGCAATTTCATTTGGGTATTTCAATTCAAGTTGTGTGCGTGGTCTTTCAATTCCACACTCACACACATTGAGCTTTCGCTCTTACTCCCAAGACCCTAGTAAGGGCCGTATTGTAATTTCATTTGGGTGTTTCAATTCAAGTTGTGTGCGTGGTCTTTCAATTCCACACTCACACACATTGAGCTTTCGCTCTTACTCCCAAGACCCTAGTAAGGGCCGTATTGCAATTTCATTTGGGGTGTTTTAAATTCAAGTTGTGTGTGTGGTCTTTCAATTCCACACTCACACACATTGAGCTTTCGCTCTTACTCCCAAGACCCAAGTAAGGGCCATATTGCAATTATATTTGGGTTTATATTACAAGTCATGTGAGTTGTCTTTATATATATACACAACACCCACGCACACGTTGGCGACCTTTGGGCCCATATATATTATAAGTATTTCTCTTCGGCTATGTCTTTAAGATTTGGGTTTTAAGGTTCAGCTGTGTGAGTAGTCTTTCCATATATACACGACACACACTTGCACAATTGAGCCTTTCCACTCTTAAGATATAGCCATATTTCCCTTTTGCAATTTCCTTTTTGCAATTTACATTAAGTCATTTCCCTTCCGCATTGTCTTTCAATTCGGGTTTTCCCTTTGGAGTTGTGTGAGTTTGCATTGCATATTCGCCATACCATGAGTTAGGACGCATATTGCATCAAAGCAAGCCCCACACTCCCGTGCAAGAACCGCCCAACCTAGGTCACTTGTGCACACACCTAGTTGGCCTTAAAAAGCATAAAAAGAAAGACATAGGCACGTGCAAATCCCACGTGAAATAAAACTTGCAATCGTACAAACAAAACCCAAATACTTTGGGTATTTTCAAAGAGGTTTAATTTAAAGACTTTGCCAAGCGTACAGACAGACCCTTGCGCATCGGTGCAAGAAGGTCTGCGATGAAAAGAGCTCACTTGCTCACAGTCGCCCCGATAGAGTCAGATTTCAAAACTTACTTTACTAGCTTGAGTAAGCTAGCTGGCACGCCCTTTTTGTTATAAAAACGACTTAGACACACGAAAAGGTCACTTCGGGCCTAAGAACCAGAAGTGGGGATTTTTCATGTCTACAGATTTGGCACGCCCGGTGGGACCTGGGCCTTGTGCAGAGTTAGTTCATGTAGAAAAATGTCATGAAAATTTTTCAAAGAAAGTGTTTTTAACTTTGTTTTTTACATTTTCATACTTAGGATTTTTGAAAAAGCATATTGAAGCATGTCGAGTCCAGGCTCCCAAGAGGTATCTAGACATGGCTCATGCGCATCAAGTTCTCAATCTAGAAAGTTTTCAAAAAAACAAGAGATTGAAGACTTGAGAAGGGATTTCGAAGCCAAGATCGCTGCTCTTAGCCAAGAGGCTGAAGCTGGCAATTCGTGTTCGTCAAATGGCGAACCAAAGGCCAAGAAAAAATTTGAAAAAACCTCACAAACACAAAGAGACTTCCACAATGGAAGGTAACCAATACCACGAGTCCTTCACACACAAGGACCGTAAAGCCCTACAACAGTTGTTGAGAGAGCAAAATAAAGAGAAAAGGAGTTACGCCCTGTCTGATTTCTTGCCTGTGGACTATGAAACAGACAGTGATGATGAAATACCAAACTTTCATCGGTATGATGGTATGGGAGACCCTAGGTCTCACTTGCAGCTTTTCTCTCGTCGAGCCCATAAGAAAAAGAAGGACTCGATGAAATGGGTGTATTGGTTCCCTTTGTCCCTCAAGGGCACAACTGCCAAATGACTAGCTTCCTATGACCTTAGCTAGTTCGCAACTTTCGAAGAGTTAGCGAACTGCTTTATGCAGAGATTCTCGCATAACCTAGAAGTCACGCCAACTTTAAACACCTTGAGGGATACAAAACAAGGTGTGAACGAGGACGTGCATACGTTCATCGTTCGTTGGAGGTCTCTCCTAGGTCAAGTGCGAGAGCCAATATCTGAAGGATGTGCAGTCATGCTCATCCTGGATAATTTTAGAAATGAGTTGAAAACCCTTCTCTCGCTTCACGAAATCTCAACTTTCTATAAGTTAATAAAGAACGCATCCCTTTTTGAAACAAATGTGAAAAATGGGGTGTATGATCACTTATGGAAAGGAAATCCAATTTCGAAAACTCGCTTGGAGAAGCCCAACACTTATGGGCTACCCACCGCGGACAAAGGGGCAAGACCCCACAAAATCGCCAATGTCCGGGTGGATCCAAGCTAGGCAAGTGCTTCAAAAAGCTTTGAAAAGTTAGAAAATAAAAAGAAGAGGAGTTTTCAAAAACCCTTCGAAAGACGGGAGTACACTCCATTGGGGCAACCTGTATCGGAGGTCCTAGACCTCCTACTTGCCCAGGGCATGATTGAACTCTCTAAGATTCCCGAGGGAGTCACTTCGAAGGGAGGGTTTTTAAACAAGTTCTGCAAGTATCATCGGCTCAAAGGCCATGATACAAGGCGGTGTTTCTCTCTCCTAAATAAAATTGAGAACTTCATAGCAGAAGGCTGGCTTTAGGTCGTTGAAGAACCTGAGCCTGCCCAAGCTATCTTCAAAGAACCCTTTCCCAAGCATGCAAGTACCAGTGGGAAGGGAAAAGAGGAATGTACTCTTACGATTTCAAAGAATCTAGCGCATGCATGTGAGTCTGGTTCGTCTACTTGTGAATCTACTCTCATACTTTATAAAAAACCCGCCGAAGTAGTCATTTGGGGACCACCAAGAGTTTCGTCCCCGGTCAAACCAGTTTTAACCATTCAAGGTGCTCCAAATATCTCGATTAGAGCCATGATTAGTGTGAAACCTAGGTTGATCGTGGGGGAGGTGACAAGATCTAGGAGGATCTACCAACCCCCAGATCTGCAAAGTGCTAAAAAGGTGGTTAGTGTGCCTGGCCCCTCAAAAGCATGTATTCCTAGAGTTTCGCCAAAAGCAGACAAAGGAAATATCGTTTTAAAGGTACATGATTTTGGAAACCATCTTTCAAAGATTTCTATCAACATGTCCATCCTAGAGCTAATACAAACTTCGCCTAGGCATAGACTAATGTTAGAGAAAATTCTAGAAAGAGCAAGGGTTAGTGTAAACACCCCAAAATCCCACGATTTTCTTAAATATGCCTGATTTTGCAAAAGCAGTCCCAAAGGGCTATTTTGAGTCTGCAAACCCAGGAGCCTTCTAGACATCCCTGTACATATGTTGAAACCATATATGTTTTAAAATTATATACATACAGTTTTAAAATCTTAAAAAGGTATTTTGAAACCCCAGAAAGCAGCTTGTCCTGATGAAAGCAGGACCGAAGAAGCGAAAGAGAGCCCGAACCCAGAGCATATTTCAAGCCCAGCACATCAACTCTCGTATCAGAATCATCCCCAGATTCTTGGACATCCAAGCCCCTGATATCAACAATATGTTCAAAATGATCTCCGGAGGGTGTGAAGAAGAGTGGACGACAATGTTGGCGAAGACCCAATGCAAGACGGAGTATTGATGTAGTTAGGCCCCGCACAAACCGTCCGTTTCGAAACGCCATGAAGGAATCAGAAAATCAGATTTGGGCTGGATCTGGACTATATATATCCAGATCCAAACCCAAACATGCATTTGGATTTGGATCCAAAGATCCCAATCCAATATCCACATCCATGGCCCACATCACCTTCTCATAAATGGAGGTGGGGCCCACAGATATTTCACGTGAAAAGCTTGGGTAGAGAGAGAAATTGGGTGATAAAGTATGAGTGAGAAAGTTGGTGGGCTTGACTTTTAGTCAAGGGTGGGTTAACCATGTGGGTTTAGCCTAGAGTGTGGGTTTGAGCTTGTATGCACCTACACCTAACCTGGGGCTGCACCAACATGAACATGGCTGCAACTAGGTCCGTGGATCGATGCCAAGGGGATGTTCCTAAAACCTAGCCCTGAGCTAACCCACCTCACCTAGCCACTCCCCCCTAAACCTGACCCAATCCTAGCCGTCCTCACCCAAAACCTCCCCAACCTCACCTAGCCGACCTCACCTAACTCACCTCACCTAACTAGACCACCTAGACCCTAACTAAACTAAACCTAATCCCACCTTAATACACCTAATTAATCCCTAACCATTAATTCCCAGCCACCCTAACCGACCTATCCTAAACCACCCTAACCGACCTACCCAAACCACCCCACAAGCCCACCTTATTATAAATATCTACCCCATACCACTCCCCACCGACCCAACCCCTTTTGCCTATAAAAACTCATTTTCTTGTGTGAAACTCACTCTCTCTCCTGACCTCTCTTCCACCCCATCTCATCTCCTCTCACTCCCCCAGCTGCACCAACATCCACCGCTACTCCACTCGGCTACCACCTTCCCACTCCATCACCCGACTGCACACTCCATTCGGCTGCCACCTCCTTCCACCACCAGTTGGCCATCACCTCATCCACCAACACCACGGTTAGTAACCCATCTTAGCCCCATCTAGCCTCTCTTCCACCCCTTTCTTCCCCGGCTGCACACTCCACCACCTGCCACAACCACCCAGCCTTCTCCCTTACACCCGGCCCAACTACACCCTACTTCACTACTTCCCTTAGCACCAATTACCCCAACCCCTAGCTAAACCTTCACCCTTAACCTGCCTCCACCTAGCCAATACCCTAACCTACCACAACCCAACCAGCATCCCTACTTACCGTGCCCATCACCCGGCCAACACCAAGACATCCATGCAGCTAGCACCCTACTTGCCGCCCACACACATCCAAGGAACTCCCCTTCGGCTATCCAAGGCGACTCACTAGGCCCAAGCCAAGCAAGTTTAGCATGGACCAGCTACACGTAAGTGCCTAACTCAATCCTTATTATGAACTTGCTTACATTTAATTAAATTTGATATGGGGTTGTAATAATGGAGCGTTGTCTTTCCCCGGTTGTAATAATGTGGTTTGGCACACCAACACACACGTGCACTTGAACCATTCCGCTCTTAGCTGCACACCATTTTGGCACACACACGGGCCTAACCAGCCCTTAAGATATAGTTATACCTATATGTATTAAGCTGCGTGGGTTTTAATTTAAGTCGTGGGTGTTATCTTTAAATTCCACACTCACACACATTGAGCTTTCGCTCTTACTCCCAAGACCCTAGTAAGGGCCGTATTGCAATTTCATTTGGGGTGTTTTAATTCAAGTTGTGTGCATGGTCTTTCAATTTCCACACTCACACACATTGAGCTTTCACTCTTACTCCCAAGACCCTAGTAAGGGCCATATTGCAATTTCATTTGGGGTGTTTTAATTCAAGTTGTGTGCGTGGTCTTTCAATTTCCACACTCACACACATTGAGATTTCCCTCTTACTCCCAAGACCTTAGTAAAGGCCATATTGCAATTATATTTGGGTTTACATTACAAGTCGTGTGAGTTGTCTTTCCATATACAGACAACACCCACGCACACGTTGGCGGCCTTCGGGCCCATATGTATTATAAGTATTTTCCTTCGTCTATGTCTTTAAGATTTGGGTTTTAAGGTTCAGTTGTGTGCGTAGTCTTTCCATATATACACGACACACACTTGCACAATTGAGCCTTTCCTCTCTTAAGATATAGTCATATTTCCCTTTTTGCAATTTCCCTTTTCCAATTTACATTAAGTCATTTCCCTTCCGCATTGTCTTTCAATTCGGGTTTTCCCTTTGGAGTTGTGTGAGTTTGCATTGCATATTCGCCATACCACGAGTTAGGACGCATATTGCATCAAAGCAAGCCCCACACTCCCGTGCAAAAAATCGCCCAACTTAGGTCACTTGTGCACACACCTAGTTGGCCCTAAAAAGCTTAAAAAGAAAGACATAGGCACTTGCAAATCCCACGTGAAATAAAACTTGTAATCGTACAAACAAAGCCCAAACACTTCGGGTATTTTTCAAAAGAGGTTTGATTGAAAGACTTTGCCAAGCGTATAGACTGTCCCTTGTGCATCGGTGCAAGAAGGTCTACGACGAAAAGAGCTCACTTGCTCACAGTTGCCCCGATAGAATCAGATTTAAAAACTTTCTTTGCTAGCTTGAGTAAGCTAGCTGGCACGCCCTTTTTGTCAAAAACGACTTAGACACGCGAAAAGGTTCACTTCAGGCCTAAGAACTAGTAGTGGGAATTTTCCGTGTCTACAGGTTTGGCATGTCCAGTGGGACCTAGGCCTTGTGCATAGTTAGTTTATGTAGAAAACCTCTAGAAATTTTTTTTCAAAGGAAGTGTTTTAAACCTTGTTTGTTTCATTTCATATCTAAGATTTGTTTTGAAAAGCATATTGAAGCATGTCGAGTCCAGGCTCCCAAGAGGTATCTAGACATGGCTCATGCGCATCAAGTTCTCAATCTAGAAAGTTTTTAAAAAAATAAGAGATTGAAGACTTGAGAAGGGATTTCGAGGCCAAAATCGCCGATCTTAGCCAAGAGGCAGAAGCAGGCGATTTATGTTCGTCAAATGGCGAACCAAAGGCCAAAAAAAATTTTGAAAAACCTCGCAAACACAAAGAGACTTCCGGAGTAGAAGGTAACCAATACCACGAGTCCTTTACACACAAGGACCGTAAAGCCCTATAGCAGCTGTTGAGAGGGCAAAATAAAAAGAAAAGAAGTTACGCCCTGTCTGATTTCTTGCCTGTGGACTATGAAACAGACAGTGACGATGAAATACCAAACTTCCATCGGTATGATGGCATGGGAGACCCTAGGTCTCACTTGCAGCTTTTCTCTCGTCGAGCCCATAAGAAAAAGGACTCGATGAAATGGGTGTATTGGTTCCCTTTGTCCCTCAAGGGCACAACTGCCAAATGGCTAGCCTCCTACGATCTTAGCCAATTCACAACTTTCGAAGAGTTAGCGAACTGCTTTATGCAGAGATTCTCGCATAACGTAGAAGTCACACCGACTTTAAACACCTTGAGGGATACAAAACAAGGTGTGAACGAGGATGTACATACGTTCATCGTTCATTGGAGGTCTCTCCTAGGTCAAGTGCGAGAGCCAATATCCGAAGGATGTGCAGTCATGCTCATCCTGGATAATTTTAGAAACAAGTTGAAAACCCTTCTCTCGCTTCACGAAATCTTGACTTTCCATAAGTTAATAAAGAAAGCATCCCTTTTCGAAACAAATTTGAAAAAAGGGGTGTATGATCACTTATGGAAAGGAAATCCAATTTCGAAAACTAGCTTGGAGAAGCCCATCACTTATGGGCTACCCACCGCGGACAAAGGGGCAAAACCCCATAAAATCACCAATGTCTGGGTGGATCCAAGCCCAGCAAGTACTTCAAGAAGTTTTGAAAAACCAAAAAATAAAAGGAGAGGAGTTTTCAAAAACCCTTCGAAAGACGGGAGTACACTCCACTGGGGCAACCTTTATCGGAGGTCCTAGACCTCCTACTTGCCTAGGGCATGATTGAACTCCCTGAGATTCTCGAGGGAGTCACTTCGACGGGAGGGTTTTTAAACAAGTTCTACAAGTATCATCGGCTCAAAGGCCATGATACAAGGCGGTGTTTCTCCCTCCTAAATAAAATTGAGAACTTCATATCTGAAGGCTGGCTCTAGGTCGCTGAAGAACCTGAGCCTGCCCAAGCTATCTTCAAAGAACCCTTTCCCAAGCACGCAAGTACCAGTGGGAAGGGAAAAGAGGAATGTACTCTTACGATTTCAAAGAATCTAGCGCATGCATGTGAGTCTGGTTCGTCTACTTGTGCATCTACTCTCATACTTTATAAAAAACCCGCCGAAGTAGTCATTCGGGGACCACCAAGAGTTTCGTCCCCGGTTAAACTAGTTTTAACCATTCAAGGTGCTCCAAATCTCTCGATTAGAGCCATGATTAGTACGAAACCTAGGTTGATCGTGGGGGAGGTGACAAGATCTGGGAGGATCTACCAACCCCCACATCTGCAAAGTGCTAAAAAGGTGGTCAGTGTGCTTGGCCCCTCAAAAGCATGTATTCCTAGAGTTCCGCCAAAAACAGACAAAAGAAATGTTGTGTTAAAGGTATATGATTTCGAAAATCATCTTTCAAAGATTCCTATCAATATGTCCATCCTGAAGCTAATACAAACTTCGCTTAGGCATAGACTAGTGTTAGAGAAAATTCTAGGAAGAGCAAGGGTTAGTTTGAACATTACCCCAGAATCCTTGTCCAAACAAGTGGCCTCCATAGGAGCAAAAACGCTCATCATATTCTTGGAAGACGATGTAGAAAATCCCTATGAGTCCCATAACTAGGCCCTACATATCGAGGTGGTTCTGAATAACCACTCTCTAGATAGGTGCCTTGTCGATGGGGGAGGAGGTCTCAACATCCTTCAACTTCATGTGGCGAACCAAATCGGAGTCACCTTGACATCCGTTCATCCAAGTCCCATCGTCATCACTGGATACGATGGGAATGCGTCTAGACCGATAGGATCTATCGAACTCCCCATGGATACGGGAGGGATAGCACACACGGGGGTGTTCCATGTCCTAGACATCCACCCCCATTATAACCTGTTGTTGGGAAGGCCTTGGATACACAGCTTGTGCGTTGTGCCATCAACCTTCCACAGGTGTGTCAAGATCCCTTTGAGGGACAAAATTGTAGTGATCCTAGGAGAGAGTCACCCTCAACTTCAAGGGGTCATAAATTCTCCTTGCTTGTCAAGCTCCCAGACCCACGAGGTAAAACTGGGGCAAACCATGCTCGAGCCACCAAGGCTCACTTTGTACAACCCTAGGAAGGTCGTGTATGTGAAGGGGCCACCCAAGGCTGGCTCCCTCAAAGTTCTGACCATTCTAGGAAAACCCAAGAACCCCTTATTTCCAAAACCCCTGGACAAAAAGCCCTATGTACACAACATAGACGACAGCAAGTTCCAGGACCACGATTTATATCAAAATTTCTCCAAGAACAAAAAATCGTGGAACATGCTGTTAAACATGGGCTATTTGCCTTATAAGAGTCTAGGGGCACAAAATCAGGGTCTCCTAGAACCTATATAGCCTAGGGCCAATCCAAGCCGATATGGGATCAGCTATACTCCCAAAATATGACCAGAACCACCCCCTGTGACCACCTGGGTCAAGGGTGCCCTGGAGCCAACCCTAGAAGAAACCTACGATTTAGACCTCTTATTCAGAGTCTAACTTGTAGTGTTTTCCCTTTGTAGGTATGATGGAAGATCCCTTTATCAAAAATACAAAAACATTTGAAAAACTCAAAATCCAAAAAATGGAAAAATTACAAAAGCCAAAAACATTGGAAAATGAAAAGCTCGAAAAAAGAGTAGTTTGTATAGTTTCCAAGGTACTCATTTTACAAAAGAACAAAAAAATTGAAAATTTACAAAATTCTAAAAAGATTTTGTACATAGATGCTCTTGGTAAGGATTTGGAAAAAACAAAAGATTTCGAAAGAAACATTGTCTGCATAACCAGACCAAAAATTTGGGAGTCGATATAAATTTCAAGTGTAAAACCAGGTCTTTTGAAAATCCATGCATCAAATTCCCTAGGATCTATAAACCCGGAGAATGATCAAATCCCCAAAGTGAGTCCCCTTGAGGAAGATCCCACTTCTGAGCTCCCAGAATTTCATAAAATTCTAGATTTTGAAAAGCCTTCAAATTCAGTGGGAGGAGATTTCATAGAGGTAAACCTAGGGAGTGATTCCAATCCCAAACTCATTAAAGTAGGCACATGTTTGCATGAGCATGAAAGATCAGCATTCATTGCATTTCTACAAACCTACTTAGATGTGTTTGCATGGACGTATGAAGACATGCCGGGTATAGACCCCAGTATTGTCGAAAGGCTTAGACTTTACAAAGTAAAGCTAAACCCTCAGAAATGTGTGTTCGGAGTAGAGTCCGGAAAGCTCTTAGGCTTTATGGTGAGCCAAAGGGGTATAGAAGTCGACCCATCTAAATGTCGAGCCATCATAGACATGGCTCCACCCTCCAATCTCACACAGATTCGTAGCCTCCAAGGTTGATTACAATCCATTCGCAGGTTTATCTCAAACCTAGCGACTAGATGCGAACCCTTCAACAAATTGTTGAGAAAGGACACAAAATTTTCATGGGATGACGACTGCCAAAACTCATTTGAAAGACTAAAGGCATACCTAGTTAATCCCCCTGTTTTAAATCCTCCAAAGCAAGGAAAACCTCTTTTGCTTTACATTTCTGTGCATGCAAATGCTTTGGGAGCTTTATTAGCTTAATACGAGGATGACAACCACAAGGAGTATGCCATCTATTATATTTCGAAAACTCTCTTGGCTTATGAAAGGAATTATCAAGCCATGGAGAAGACGTGCTTGGCCCTAGTTTGGGCCTGCCAGAAATTTCGATACTATTTCCTAGATCATGAGATCTGGATAGTGTCCAGGCTTGATCCAATCAAGCATTTGTTCGAAAAACCCATTCTCACTGGTAGATTGGGCAAATGGCAACTCCTTCTAATGGAGTATGACCTGAAATACCATCATCAGATCTTCATTAAGGGGCAAGCCCTAGCTGACTACGTGGCTGAGTTCCCCCTAGAGGACGCATATCCCACATTTAGCGAAATGCCTGATGAAGGCATATTGCAAAACCAATTTTAAAACCACATTTTGGCAAACTCTTTCGAAAACCAAGTGTGAAAGATGCACTTCGATGGGGCACGAAACCAATGAGGGGCTGGTGCTGGGGTCATCCTCATATCTCCTGAAAAGGGTGAGATCCCCATAGCAATTCACCTAGATTTTGAATGTTCCAACAACATAGCTGAGTATGAAGCACTCATACAAGGCTTAAGGATTTCTAAAACTCTAGGGGCATCATGCATCGAGGTCTTTGGAGATTCGCTCCTTGTTATAAACCAAGTTTTGAAAATTTGGCAAGTGCGAAATGAAAAACTTCTTCCATATCATGAGTTGGCCACTTGATTGGTTGAGTCATTCCAATCGTGTAGACTCACACACGTAGGAAGAGAGGATAATGACATTGCCGACGCCCTCTCCTCCTTGGGTTCAGCCCTAAAGGTCGATCCCACTTTGGGAACTTGAACCTTAGAGATATGGCATGCGCCCACCCCATCCACACACGATTTGGATATTTGCCAAAATAATCTAGATTCTATTAATAAACCTTGGTTTTATAACATCACATGTTTCCAAGAAAATGGGGGATTCGCTGAGGATGCCACATCCAAAGATAAGGCATTCATCCGGAAAATTTCTACCCGATACACCATTATGGGTGGGGTTTTTATAAAAAAGTTTTACTAGCATCTTACTAAGATGTGTCGACCTAGAGGAGGCTAGGACTATTATGCATGAATTCCACGATGGAGAATGTGGTGGTCATGTTAATGCCAACATGATGGCAATGAAAATACTTAGAGCGGGCTATTTTTGGTCCACCCTGAAAAAGGATTGTCACGATCATGTTAGGAAGTGTCATCCATATCAAGTGCATGGGCACGCCATTCATATCCCATCATCTGCATTACATTCCGTGGTCAGCCCCTGGCCATTTACCATGTGGGCGTTTGACATCGTAGGCCCAATATTTCCAAAGGCCTCGAATGGGCATCGATTTATTTTAGCAGCCACAGAGTATTTCTCCAAGTGGGTGGAAGCCATTTCCCTAACCAATGTAATGGGGCAACATGTGGTGGCTTTCATCCGGAGGAATATCTTGGCTCGATTTGGGGTTCCACGAGACCTTGTGTCTGATAATGGTACCCCCTTCAAGAACGAGCGGATGGTTAAGTTGTGCAACACGTATAGCATAACTCACCACTTCTCCTCGCCCTACTACCCTCAAGGCAACGGCCAAGCCGAAGCCACAAACAAGACTCTCATTAGTATTATTGAGAAAACCTTAGAGAAGGGTAGGACGTGGCACGAGAAGCTCGATGAAGCCTTATGGGCTTATAGGGCTTCCATCCAGACTCCCACGAATGCCACGCCATTCGAATTGGTCTATGGCACGAACGCCATTCTTCCCATTCATACACAATTGTATTCATTCCATACATCCATTGCACTCGACCTCCCCCTAGAGACGCTTCAGCATGCTAGGATGGCCGAACTAGATTTGCTAGATGAGAGGCGACTCCTTGTTATGGATCATGCTCATGTATACCAGCAAAGGATAGCCCGACATTATGAGACCTCGCCGCTTTGAAGTGGGAGATCTGGTTTTGAAAATCATCCGCTATCGTGGCCCACATCCACTTGGAAAGTGGTGCCCCAAGTGGGATGGACCCCATGTTGTACGTGCAACCACCACGAACAACTCATATTGGTTGATCGATGTAGAAGGTAAGTATTTAGCAGATCCTGTCAACATTCAATAGGATCCATGCACCAGTGAAAGAGTGGAGTTTTCCAAATTGTGGTTACATTTCAAAATCCTTCTTCTTACAAAGAAAGACCTAGTTCAACATAGCAAGATACTTGCAAGTAGTACGTGCTATTTCTAAATAGGCTGATCTAGAATGAATCGAGTAGGACCTTGGGATAAGTCCTCCCCTCTTCTCTTCTCCTAACAAAAGGAAAATATGGCCAGAAACAAATGGAAATCCCCGCCAAAGATCTCTTTCCCAAAGAAAGAAACCAGAATCAAAAGGAAAATTCGATTCTTTTATGGAAAAGAGGGATTAAAGAAAAAATACTCCCAAATGGAGACCCTCTATGAAAAAAAGAAAGAAAAGGCCAAAAAGCTCAAAAAGAGCAGTTTTCCGCCTTCTATGCCTCAAACCACGGGACACTTCAGAAGGGACCGTGGTATCTCTTTCCCATCCCTGCGACTTATCCCAAGCAAAACATGGTTCATTTCGAGGAATCCTAAAGTAAAAATAGGATTTACTTATTTGAATTTCATTTTGTTTGAGAATTCGACGTTTCAAGTAAGACGTAGGAATTTTGAAATATAGCTTGCTTTCTTATAAAACCTCCGCTTGATTAGCAAGTGTCAAGACTCAAGCAAAGGCAAACATGAAGAGCTCGAAATCCTTAGGATTGTGGCTAAAAGCGGCGTTTCCTTTTGTAAATAGATTTTGAAAAATCAAACATCGAGCAACATAGGGCCCGCTCACTTGGAGCAGCAGGCCTTCGTAAGTCTCAAGAGTTCGACCATGCCATCTGGTCTCTGGGAGGTCGCCATTCTTGGCATCTCATCCATGTCATGCACGTGCATATCCACGCATGAACACTTGCATAACATGATCCCGTTTAGGACCAAAAACCATAGAATTTCCCTTTGGCGTAATATCTCCTCCTACCAGGTTTGAAAGAGAGATTTTGCTCAAAAATTGAGACGATCCCATATTTTCATGGATAGATCTAGGGAGACATCGAAAGGGGTGTTGTCGTCTTTGCCATTATCCAAATGAATTTGGATATTCCCAAAGAGGGGCATCTGTAAACACCCAAAATCCCACGATTTTCTCAAATATGCCTGGTTTTGCAAAAGCATCCCCAAAGGGCTATTTTAAGTCTGGAAACCTAGGAGCCTTCCAGAACTCCCTGTACATATGTTGAAACCATATATGTTTTAAAATTATATACATACAGTTTTAAAACCTTAAAAAGGTATTTTGAAACCTCAAAAAGCAGCTTGGCCTGATGAAAGTAGGACCGAAGAAGCGAAAGAGAGCTTGGAGCCGGAGCATATTTCAAGCCTTGCACATCAACTCTCGTATAGATTCTTGGACAACCAAGCCCCTGATATCAACAATATGTTCAAAATGATCTCCGGAGGGTGAGAAGAAGAGCAGACGACAATGTTGGCGAAGACCCAACGCAAGACGGAGTACTGATGTAGTGAGGCAACCGTCTATTTCGAAACGCCATGAAGGAATCAGAAAATCAGATTTGGGCCAGATCTGGACCATATATATCCAGATCCAAACCTAAACATGCATTTAGATTTGGATTTGGATTTGGATCTAAAGATCCCAATCCAATATCCACATCCATGGCCACATCACCTTCTCATAAATGGAGGTGGGGCCCACAGATATTTCACGTGAAAAGCTTGGGTAGAGAGAGAAATTGGGTGATAAAGTATGAGTGAGAAAGTTGGTGGGCTTGACTTTTAGTCAAGGGTGGGGTTAACCATGTGGGTTTAGCCTAGAGTGTGGGTTTGAGCTTGTATGCACCTACACCTAACCTGGGGCTGCACCAACATGAACATGGCTGCAACTAGGTCCGTGGATCGATGCCAAGGGGATGTTCCTAAAACCTAGCCCTGAGCTAACCCACCTCACCTAGCCACTCCCCCCTAAACCTGACCCAATCCTAGCCGTCCTCACCCAAAAGCACCCCAACCTCACCTAGCTGACCTCACCTAGCTCACCTCACCTAACTAGACCACCTAGACCCTAACTAAACTAAACCTAATCCCACCTTAATACACCTAATTAATCCCCTAACCATTAATTCCTAGCCACCCTAACCGACCTACCCTAAACCACCCTAACTGACCTACCCAAACCACCCCACAAGCCCACCTTATTATAAATATCTACCCCATACCACTCCCCACCGACCCAACCCCTTTTGCCTATAAAAACCCATTTTCTTGCGTGAAACTCACTCTCTCTCTTGCCCTCTCTTCCACCCCATCTCATCCCCTCTCACTCCCCCAACTGCACCAACATCCACCGCCACTCCACCCGACTGCCACCTTCCCACTCCATCACCCGGCTGCACACTCCATTCGGCTGCCACCTCCTTCCACCACCAGCCGGCCATCACCTCATTCACCAGCACCACGGTCAGTACCCCATCTCAGCCCCATCTAGCCTCTCTTCCACCCCTTTCTTCCCCGGCTGCACACTCCACTACCTGCCACAACTGCCCAACCTTCTCCCTTACACCCGGCCCAACTACACCCTACTTCACTACTTCCCTTAGCACCAATTACCCCAACCCCTAGCTAAACCTTCACCCTTAACCTGCCGCCACCTAGCCAACACCCTAACCTACCACAACCCAACCAACATCCCTACTTACCACCCCCATCACCCGGCCAACACCAAGACATCCATCCAGCTAGCACCCTACTTGCCGCCCACACACATCCAAGGAGATCCCCTTCTGCTGTCCAAGGCGACTCACTAGGCCCAAGCCAAGGAAGTTGAGCATGGACCAGCTACACATAAGTGCCTAACTCGGTCCTTATTATGAACTTGCTTACATTTAATTAAATTTGATACGGGGTTGTAATAATGGAGCGTTGTCTCCCCCGGTTGTAATAATGTGGTTTGGCACACCAACACACACGTGCACTTGAGCCATTCCGCTCTTAGCTATACACCATTTTGGCACACACACGGGCCTAACCAGCCCTTAAGATATAGTTATACCTATATGTACTAAGCTGCGTGGGTTTTAATTTAAGTCGTGGGTGTTATCTTTAAATTCCACACTCACACACATTGAGCTTTCTCTCTTACTCCCAAGACACTAGTAAGGGCCGTATTGCAATTTCATTTGGGGTGTTTTAATTCAAGTTGTGTGCGTGGTCTTTCAATTTCCACACTCACACACATTGAGCTTTCGCTCTTACTCCCAAGACCCTAGTAAGGGCCATATTGCAATTTCATTTGGGGTGTTTTAATTCAAGTTGTGTGCGTGGTCTTTCAATTTCCACACTCACACACATTGAGCTTTCGCTCTTACTCCCAAGACCTTAGTAAAGGCTATATTGCAATTATATTTGGGTTTACATTACAAGTCGTGTGAGTTGTCTTTCCATATACAAACAACACCCATGCACACGTTGGCGACCTTCGGGCCCATATATATTATAAGTATTTCCGTTCGGCTATATCTTTAAGATTTGGGTTTTAAGGTTCAGCTGTGTGCGTAGTCTTTCCATATATACACGATACACACTTACACAATTGAGCCTTTCCGCTCTTAAGATATAGCCATATTTCCCTTATTGCAATTTACATTAAGTCATTTCCCTTCCGCATTGTCTTTGAATTAGGGTTTTCCCTTTGGAGTTGTGTTAGTTTGCATTGCATATTCGCCATACCACAAGTTAGGACGCATATTGCATCAAAGCAAGCCCCACACTCCCGTGCAAAAAATCGCCCAACTTAGGTCACTTGTGCACACACCTAGTTGGCCCTAAAAAGCTTAAAAAGAAAGACATAGGCACGTGCAAATCCCATGTGAAATAAAACTTGTAATTGTACAAACAAAGCCCAGACACTTCGGGTATTTTTCAAAAGAGGTTTGATTTAAAGACTTTGCCAAGCGTACAGACTGACCCTTGCGCATCGGTGCAAGAAGGTCTACGATGAAAAGAGCTCACTTGCTCACAATCGCCCCGATAGAGTCAGATTTTAAAACTTTCTTCGCTAGCTTGAGTAAGCTAGTTGGCACGCCCTTTTTGTCAAAAACGACTTAGACACACGAAAAGGTTCACTTCGGGCCTAAGAACCAGAAGTGAGAATTTTTCGTGTCTACAGTTAGTTCGAACATTACCCCAGAATCTTTGTTCAAACAAGTGGCCTCTATAGGAGCAAAAACGCCCATCGTATTCTCAGAAGACGAAGTAGAAAGACCCTATGAGTCCCATAACTAGGCCCTACATATTGAGGTGGTTTTGAATAACCACTCTCTGGATAGGTGCCTTGTCGATGGGGGAGGAGGGCTCAACATCCTTCTACTTCATGTGGCAAACCAAATCGGAGTCACCTTGACATCCGTAAATCCAAGTCCCATCGTCATCACTAGATACGATGAGAAAGCGTCTAGACCACTGGGATCTATCGAACTCCCCATGGAAACAGGAGGGATAGCACACACGGGGATGTTCCATCTCCTGGACATCCATCCCCATTATAACCTATTGTTGGGAAGGCCCTGGATACATAGCTTGTGCGCTGTGCCATCCACCTTCCACAGGTGTGTCAAAATCTCTTTCAGGGACAAAGTCGTAGTGATCCTAGGTGAGAGTCATCCTCAGCTTCAAGGGGTCATAAATTCCCCTTGCTTGTCAAGATCCCAGACCCACGAGGTAAAACTGGGGCAAACCATGCTTGAGCCACCAAGGCTCACTTTGTACAACCCTAGGAAGGTCGTGTATGTGAAGGGGCCATCCAAGGCTGGCCCCCTCAAAGTTCTGACCATTCTAGGAAAACCCAAGAACCCCTTATTTCCAAAACCCCTGAACAAAAAGCCCTATGTACACAACATAGACGACAGCAAGTTCCAGGACCATGATTTATATCAAAATTTCTCCAAGAACAAAAAATCGTGGAACATGCTGTTAAACATGGGCTATTTGCCTTATAAGAGTCTAGGTGCACAAAATCAGGGTCTCCTAGAACCTATACAGCCTAGGGCCAATCCAAGCCGATATGGGATTAGCTATACTCCCAAAATACGACCAGAACCACCCCCTGTGACCACCTGGGTCAAGGGTGCCCTGGAGCCAACCCTAGAAGAAACCTATGATTTAGACCTCTTATTCAGAGTCTAACTTGTAGTGTTTTCCCTTTGTAGGTATGATGGAAGATCCCTTTATCAAAAATACAAAAACATTTGAAAAACTCAAAATCCAAAAAATGGAAAAATTACAAAAGCCAAAAACATTGGAAAATGAAAAGCTCGAAAAAAGAGTAGTTTGTATAGTTCCCAAAGTACTCATTTTACAAAAGAACAAAAAAATTGAAAATTTACAAAATTCTAAAAAGATTTTGTACATAGCTGCTCCTGGTAAGGATTTGGGAAAAGCAAAAGATTTCGAAAGAAACGTTGTCTGCATAACCAGACCAAAAATTTGGGAGTCGATATAAATTTCAAGTGTAAAACTAGGTCTTTTGAAAATCCATGCATCAAATTCCCTAGGATCAATAAACCAAGAGAATGATCAAAGCCCCGAAGTGAGTCCCCTTGAGGAAGATCCCACTTCTGAGCTCCCAGAATTTCATAAAATTCTAGATTTTGAAAAGCCTTCAAATTCAATAGGAGGAGATTTCATAGAGGTAAACCTAGGGAGTGATTCCAATCCCAAACTCATTAAAGTAGGCACATGTTTGCATGAGCATGAAAGATCAGCATTCATTGCATTTCTACAAACCTACTTAGATGTGTTTGCATGGACGTATGAAGACATGCCGGGCATAGACCCTAGTATTGTCGAACATCGTCTTCCCTTAGATGCGGATGCGAAACCCATAAAGCAAAAGCTTAGGAAAATACATTCGAATGTACATGCACAAGTCAAAGAGGGTTTAGAAGATCTGCTAAAAGCTGGATTTATAAAACCCATTGCGTATTCCGATTGGTTATCCAATATTGTTGTTGTTCGAAAAACCAATGGGAAGATTCAAATATGCATCAATTTTAGAAACCTGAACAAAGCCACTCCATAGGATAATTATCCTTTACCAAACATAGATTTGATAGTCGATAGTACTGCAAATCACGAAATGTTTTCATTTATGGATGGCTATTCAGGGTATAATCAAATCAAATTAAGCCCACAAGATCAGGGTAAGACTGCTTTCACAACCCCATGGGGCACGTACTGCTATACAGTTGTAGACACGGAAAATCGCTTTCTCCGGGTTCTTAGGCCTGAAGCGAATCTTTTCGTGCTTACGTCGATTTAAAAGGGCGTGCCAGCTAGCTTTCTCAAACTAGCGAAGTAAGTTTTGAAAATATCTGACTTTTGGGGCGACTGTGGACAAGTGGGTTCTTTTCGTCGCAGACTTTCTTGTACCGGTGCGCTAGGGTCAGTCTGTACGCTTAGGAAAACTCGATTTTACAAAAACACGACTCTTTTGAAAACTTGAAAGTGTTTTATCGATTGGTTTTGTCAAATTTGCGACTCTTATACATGGGATCTATGCGTTCCTATGTCTCTCGAGTTTTAGCCAATTATGGTGTGTAGTCTTGTGCATCCAGTGCTCGATTTCAGGCAAGTTCTACACGATTTGATCAATCTGGTTCGATGCAAGTATGCTCCCTATCTCGAGTGTGGCGGATATGCAATGCAAACTCACATAACTTGAAGGGAAAACCCAGAATTTAAAGACATAGCAGAAGGGAAATAGCAGAAAGGGAAATATGGCTATATCTTAGATGCGGAAAGATAGTATATATAAGAGCGAGAAGGCTCAATGTCAGTGAGTGCTTTGAGTGTATAAATTGAAAGGCAACTCACACGACTTGAACCTTAAAAACCCAACTAAAGGGGAAATACGTATATATATGTAAGAGCGGAAAGGCTCAATGTGAGTTGTAGACGCGCGAAAATCCCCGCCTCTTTGCCTCTTTCGGGGGCTTGGAGTGGATCTTCTCGTGTGTCTAAGGCCTATATATACAAATAGGGCGTGCCAGCTAGCTTACTTAAGCTAGCGAAGATATTTTTAACACTGACTTCTAAACGTGGCGACTGTGAGCAAGTAAGCTCTTGTCGTCGCAGACCTTCTTGCACCGATGCGCAAGGGTCAGTCTGTACGCTTTGCAAAAATCGAGTTTTGGGAGAGAAAGTCTACGAAGCGGTTCGAGGTGTCTATTTCGGGTCTTTGGGATGCGATTGCATATTTTAGATCACGTGGATTTGCACGTGCCTAAGTCTTTTCTTTTATCCCTTTTCGGGCCACCTAGTTTGTGTGTTATGAACACTCCACTACATGGGTGAATTCGAGCGGGGCTTGCTTTGATGCAATATGCGTCCTACCTCGTGGTATGGCGTAGATGCAATGCAAACTCACGCTACTCCAAAGGGAAAACCCGAAATGTAAAGACAATACTGAAGGGAAATAACAGAAGGGAAATAACCGAAGGGAAATAACCGAAGGGACATAACCAAAGGGAGATATGTATATAGCTTATGTATATGAGCCCTTACTCGGGTCTTGCAAATAAGAGTGAAGGCTCAATGTGGGTGCGTGCTTGAATTGAAAGACTTACACACACGACATGAAATTAAACCCAAATATAAATTGCAGTATGGCCTTGACTAAGGTCTTGGGAATAAGAGCGAAGGCTCAATGTGTGTGAGAGTGCTTGAATTGAAAGACTACCCACACGACATAAATGAAACCCAAATATAACTGCAATAAGGCCTTTACTAAGGTCTTGGGAGTAAGAGCGAAGGCTCAATGTGTGTGGGAGTGCTTGAATTGAAAGACTTACTCACACGACATGAAATGAAACCCAAATAGTATAGGTCGGCCCTTACTTGGGTCTTTCAACTAAGAGCGAAAGCTCAATGTGTGTGAGAGTGCTTGAATTGAAAGACTTACTCACACGACATGAAGTGAAACCCAAATAGTATAGGTCGGCCCTTACTTGGGTCTTTCAACTAAGAGCGAAAGCTCAATGTGTGTGAGTGCTTGAATTGAAAGACAACGCACCCAACTTAAACTAAACCCTTCGAAAATGAAAGTATATATATACACTTATGTATTAGGGGCTGATTAGGCCCGTGTGTGTTCAAAATCGTGCACGACTAAGAGAGTGCACGTGTGTGGTTGTGCCAAGCCACGTTATTACAAGCGGGGGGAGACTATGCTCCGTTATTACAACCCCGTATCAAATTGAATCTCAAGAAAGTATACAACTAAGGACCGAGTTTAGGCACTTACGAGTAGCTGGTCCGTAGAGGTCTTGCTTGAGCGTGGGCTTGGCCTTGGGCTGCAAACGGGAGCTCCGCGAAGATAGGTGACCAAAGGTGCTGGCCGGCTGCAAGTGGGGCGCGGGATAGGCGCCTCAAAGGTGGCCGGTGGCAAGTAGATGTCGCCTCAAGGTGGGGGTTTAAAGGGGCTGAACAAGTGAGTTCTTAGGGTCACTAGGGGAGTTGAGAGTTTAGGGAAACTGGACCTAAAGGAGGGTTTGTGGGAAGGCCGAATGGGACACCTAGGGGAAGGCCGAATGGAGTATGATGGCTAGGTAGTGGACGACAGTTTGGGTTTTGCTAGGTTCGGCTAAGTGAAAAGGGTGGTAGAAAAGGGGCTGAGATGATGATAGGGTGGGTGGCTAAGAGTGGAGAGGTGGAAGAGAAGGGCTTTGATGGAGTTTTGGGTACTTACCGAATGGGGAGAGGCGGTGGAAGGCAAGGAGAAGCAGGCGGGCAGGTGGGCTCTTGGCTGGTTCGGTTGGGTGAAGGTGGTGGCGTCCGGCTGGGGAACGGTGGTGGATGGAAGAGGGAAGGTGGCAGTGTAGGTGGTGCCGGTGGAGCAGGTGGAGAGTGGAGCAGTTGGGGAGTGGAGCAGGCGGACAGATGGGGAGTGGAGTCGGCTGGGCTGAGGTGAGGGCTCCTTTTCTTCTTTTTTAAAACCCGCCCCCAAAGGGGAGGGGTTTAAATAGGGGATGGGTAGGTCGGTTAGGGCTGGGCTGAGGGTAGTGGTTAGGTGGTTTAGGTAGGGTGGTATGTAGATAAGGTGGGCTGAAAAGGGTTGGGCCAGATATTTTAAAACTAGGGGTTTGGGTAGATTGTGGGCTAAGGGTGGTTTAGGGGTTTAGGGCTAGGTTAGGTGGTTGGGTTTTAGGGTGAGGTTTAGTGAGCTAGGTTAGGTGATTAGGCTAGGTTTAGGCTAGGATTAGGGAAATTAATCTAGGTTTAGGGAAGGATTAGGGAAGTGGGTTAGGTGATTAGGTTGGGATTAGGCCGGGATTAGGGAAGTGGGTTAGGTGCTTAGGTTGGGATTAGGGGTGGATTAGGGGTTTAGGCTAGGATTAGTCATTTTGGGTTAGGTTTAGGTGAGGGAGCTCCCTTAGCATGGCCCATAGACCTTGATCACCCCATGTTGGTGCAGCCCTAGGTTAGGTTTTAGCTAACTACAAGCTTAAACCCACTCAATTAGGCTAACCCACATGTTTAAACCCAAACTTGACACACAAGTCAAGCTTAATACAACACTCTTGATATTTTCCATCCCCACTCTCTCTCATGCCCAATATCCCACGTGAAACTCAAGTGGGCCCCACCTCCATTTATGAGAAGGTGATGTGGGCCATGGATATGGATATTGGATTTGATCTCTGGATCCAAATCCAAATCCAAGTCCACATATGGGTTTGGATTGGGATCTGGATATATATGGTCCAGATCCAATCCAAACTGAACTCTGACTCCTTCGAGCTGGGTTCGAAACGGACGATTCGTGCGGGGCCTGACAGCATCAGTACTCCGTCTGCGTTGGGTCTTCGCCAACATAGTCGTCCGCCTCCGTTTCTGCCTTCCGGAGATGACTTCAAATGCTATTTTGATAAGAACAGGTTCTTGGACGTTCGAGATCTTGGGGTGTGAATCAGATACAAGAGTTGCTGTGCCGGGCTTGACGTGTGCTCCGGTTCCGGGCTCTTCTTAGCTCTCCTGGTCCTGTCTTGATCGGGCCAAGCCGCTTCGGGGTTTCAAAACATGTTTTAAAAAGCCATATTGTATGTTTTTGAAAGATAAAGTTTAAAACATATATACAGGGTTGTCTGGAAGGCTCCTGGGTTTCCAAACTCAAAATGGCCCTTTGGGGCTGCTTTTACAAAACCAGGTTTGTTTTAAGGAATTCGTGGGATTTCGGGGTGTTTACATGAGTGAGTGCTTTGAGTGTATAAAATGAAAGACAACTCACACGACTTGAACCTTAAAAAAACCCAGTTGAATGTATATAAATAGAGCTATATCCTATGGGCTGTTGAGGCCCGTTTGTGTGCGAAGGTGTGCAGATAAGAGCGGAAAGGCTCGAGTGTACGTGTGTGATTCGTGTTTTAAACCATAATATTACATCTCGGGGGGAGACTACGCTGCATTATTACAACCCCATATCGAATTTAATTGAACTTGAAATAATGTAAAAGATCAGATTCAAACACTTACACGTCGTCTGCTTAGACTTTTCTTTTTGTCAATGGAATCTGACCTTAGGTACAGCCGTTGGATGGACCTTTCTCTACGAATCGATCAGGTGCGTGGGGTGTTGATCCTAATCTTTGGTCTAGGCTAGGTCTAAATGGGTGGTCTTGGGTAAAAGTTAAGCCAAGGTCCTAAGGGGATACTCGGCCAAATGGTGGCCGAGTTGGGTTGGTGTGTTGGGAATGATCTTAGGTGGGGTTCTAAGGAAATGGTATAAGGGAATGCTCGGCAAAAGGATGGCCGAGCTGGGTAGTTTTTAGGATTGGCTTGGGTAGAGTTTTAGCTAAGGTAGGAGGTTAAGGTTTAGGAGTTTAATGGAACGGGTCTAGGGTGAGCTCGGCCAACTAATGGCCGAACTTGGGATGGTCTTAGGTAGGGTTTAAGGTGCGATCCTAAGGAAATGTTGCTAAGGCAATGCTCGGCCAAATGGTGGCCGAGCTGGGTGAGATTTAGTAGATGGTCTTAGGTAGGTTTTGGAAACCAGGTTCTAAGTGAATGCTCAGCCAAATGGTGGCTTAGCTGGATAGGATTTAGTGGGTGGCTTAGGTAGTTTCAGGCCAATATTCGGCCAGCTAGTGGCCAAGCCAGATGAGTGTGAGTGGCTAGGGGAATCGAGTGCATTAGGCACTCGGTTTGGTTAGGCCTTTTAGGTTGAATGGTAAGGCTCTAAGGGAGGGTTTTAGACCAAGACTTAGGGTGATTAGTGGGGTAGATCTAGGGAAAGCTCGGCCAGATATTGGCCGAGCTTGGGTGGTTTTGTTTGGGATCGGTTTTGGGGAGAGTAGGATGAGTTTTTGGCAAGGCTCGGCCAGCACTTTGGCCGAGCTTGGGTGGGTTTTAGGGAGTATGGTTTGGGTAGTTTAGAGGATTAGGGAAAGAGGGGGTTAGTTTAGTGTTTTAGGAACTAACCTTAGTTAGGGAAAACCGGCCAGGTCCTATTGGGTTCCACGCATCCATCCTTCACGCCTTGAGAGAACCATCCAAGCTGTTGGATTCCACCTTGTTGCAGCACCTTCCTTGCATGAAATGTAAAAAGCAACCCACAACATACACCCACATGTTCAGCCCACAATGGAAAGGCCAAGTCAAGCCACTTTCCTTGACTTGCTTTCCTCTCTCTCTCTCTCTCTCCTACCCAAGCAAAGAGGCGTGGAACTTTTTTTTGTAGCCCCTTTCAAGCCAGCCCCTCATGTCCTTTTATAGGCCTCTTATGTGGATATGGATCCTAGATCCTGATTTCTAAAATCCAGATCCAATCCAAGTCTTGTTTGGATCCGAATCTTGGATCTGGATATTTGGATCCAGATTCGATCCAAATTTTCTTCTTCTTCTCTCCTTCTTGGCGTTTTGAGTCGAACGCTTCGTGCTGGTCTTGAGTTTATCAACGATCCGTCTTAAGCGGGGGTTTTCCCCATTTCATCGTCCGAGCTTCTCTTCGCCTTTTCGGACTCAGTTTCAACTGATTTTTGTTGTTTTTGACTTGGATTGTTCGTGATTTCAGGGGCACTGTTGGCTGGGCCTCTGATGCTTCCGGCTTGAAGTCCATTTGCAGCCTAGGCTCCTCTTTTGTCTTTGAATTTGGCCTTTCATGAGGCTGGGCTTGCTCTTTGAATTTTCTGAATTTCTGTTGCAACTGCTTTGGGCCAGGCTTTACCTGTTTATCTGGGCTTTTGCAAAAATAGGACTTTCATCCATTTTCAAGAATGTATGTTCCGATAGGGTTGTAAAACGGAGGTTTGAAGTATTTGAGCTCCTGGATTTTTTGAAAATTTCCAGTTTGGCTTTTTGAGCTTATTTTCGAACCAGGCATTTGTTTTTGCAAAATTTTTGGAATTTGGGGTGTTTACAACAGTCATGTCCTTTGGTTTGAAAAATACCGGCGTCACATGCCAGAGAGCCATGACCACGATCTTCCATGATCAGATTCATGAGCTCGTGGAGGTATATATGGATGATCTCTTGGCAAAATCCAAAACTCGATGCACTCATATCGAATGCTTACAAAAGATTTTCGAAAGGCTTAGACATTACAAAGTAAAGCTAAACCCTCAGAAATGTGTGTTCGGAGTAGAGTCCGGAAAGCTCTTAGGCTTTATGGTGAGCCAAAGGGGTATAGAAGTCGACCCATCTAAGTGTCGAGCCATCATAGACATGGCTCCACCCTCCAATCTCACACAGATTCGTAGCCTCCAAGGTTGATTACAATCCATTCGCAGGTTCATCTGAAACCTGGCGACTAGATGCGAACCCTTCAACAAATTGTTGAGAAAGGACACGGAATTTTCATGGGATGACGACTGCCAAAAGTCATTTGAAAGACTAAAGGCATACCTAGTTAATCCCCCTATTTTAAATCCTCCAAAGAAAGGAAAACCTCTTTTGCTTTACATTTCCGTGCATGCGAATGCCTTGGGAGCTTTGTTGGCTCAATACGAGGATGACACCCATAAGGAGTATGCCATCTATTATATTTCGAAAACTCTCTTGGCTTACAAAAGGAATTATCAAGCCATGGAGAAGACATGCTTGGCCCTAGTTTGGGCCTGCCAGAAATTTAGACACTACTTCCTAGATCATGAAATCTGGATAGTGTCCAAGCTTGACCCAATCAAGCATTTGTTCGAAAAACCCATTCTCACTGGTAGATTGGGCAAATGGCAACTCCTTCTAATGGAGTATGACCTGAAATACCATCATCAGATCTCCGTTAAGGGGCAAGCCCTAGCAGACTATGTGGCTGAGTTCCCCCTAGAGGACGCATATCCCACATTTAGTGAAATGCCTGATGAAGGTTGTAGACGCGCGAAAATCCCCGCCTCTCGCCTTTTCAGGGCTTGGAGCGGATCCTCTCGTATGTCTAAGGCCTATGTATGCAAACAGGGCGTGCCAGCTAGCTTACCTAAGCTAGCGAAGATATTTTTAACACTGACTTCTAAACGTGGTGACTGTGAGCAAGTAAGCTCTTGTCGTCGCAGAGCTTCTTGCACCGATGCGCAAGGGTTAGTCTGTACGCTTTGCAAAAATCGAGTTTTGGAGAGAAAGTCTACGAAGCGGTTCGAGGTGTCTATTTCGGGTCTTTAAAATGCGATTGCATGTTTTAGATCACGTGGATTTGCACGTGCCTAAATCTTTTCTTTTATCCCTTTTCGGGCCACCTAGTTTGTGTGTTATGAACACTCCACTACATGGGCGAATTCGAGCGGGGCTTGCTTCGATGCAATATGCGTCCTACCTCGTGGTATGGCGTAGATGCAATGCAAACTCACGCTACTCCAAAGGGAAAACCCGAAATGTAAAGACAATACTGAAGGGAAATAACCGAAGGGAAATAATCGTAGGGAAATAACCGAAGGGAAATAACCGAAGGGAGATATGTATATAGATTATGTATATGAGCCCTTACTTGGGTCTTGCAAATAAGAGCGAAGGCTCAATGTGGGTGCGTGCTTGAATTAAAAGACTTACACACACGACATGAAATTAAACCCAAATATAAATTGCAGTATGGCCTTGACTAAGGCCTTGGGAGTAAGAGCGAAGGCTCAATGTGTGTGAGAGTGCTTGAATTGAAGTACTACACACACGACATAAATGAAACCCAAATATAACTGCAATAAGGCCTTTACTAAGGTCTTGGGAATAAGAGCGAAGGCTCAATGTGTGTGAGAGTGCTTGAATTGAAAGACTTACACACACGACATGAAATGAAACCCAAATAGTATAGGTCGGCCCTTACTTGGGTCTTTCAAATAAGAGCGAAAGCTCAATGTGTGTGAGTGCTTGAATTGAAAGACAACGCACCCAACTTAAGCAAAAACCCTTCGAAAATGAAAGTATATATATATACTTATGTATTAGGGGCTGATTAGGCCCGTGTGTGTTCGAAATCGTACACAACTAAGAGAGTGCACGTGTGTGGGTGTGCCAAGCCACGTTATTACAAGCGGGGGGAGACTATGCTCCGTTATTACAACCGCGTATCAAATTGAATCTCAAGCAAGTATACAACTAAAGATCGAGTTAGGCACTTACTAGTAGCTGGTCCGTAGAGGCCTTCTTGAGCGTGGGCTTGGCCTTCGCCTTGGGCTGCAAACGGGAGCTCCGCGAGGGTGAATGACAAAGGGTGTTGGCCGGCTGCAAATGGGGCGCGGGATAGGCGCCTTGATGGTGGCCGGCTGCAAGTGGGTGTCGCCTTGGTGTCAGGGATTAAAGGGGCTGGGCCAAGTATGTATGTAGGGTCACGAATGGAGAGTATAGAGTGTTAGGGAATATGGACCTAAGGGGAGCGTAAGGGAAGGTCGAATGGGAGTCTAATAGGGTGGCCGGGTGTAGTTAGGTTGGTTAGGTAGTGGCGGGTAGTTAGGATATACTAGGTTCGGCTGAGTGAGAAGGGTGGCAGCAATGGGGAATGGCTGGTGGTAGGATGTTATGGTAGGGGGTTAGGTGGCTGAGAGTGGAGAGGGAGTGAAGAAGGTGAGATGAAGGATGGGGTACTAACCGGGCTTGAAGAGAGGCGGTGGATGGAAGAGAGCAGCCGGGTGTGGTGGAGCGACTGGTTCGGCCGAGGGCAGGGGTGGTGGCAGGTGGTGGTGCAGATGGTGGTGCAGATGGTGGTGCAAATGGAGCAGGTGGAGCAGGTTCGGCTGGGCTTGGGGAAGGCGGCTAGATCGGAGAACCCGCCCCCAAAGGGGGGGGGGGGTTTATATAGGGATGGGTAGGTCGGTTAGGGCTGGGTTTGGGGTAGTGGTTAGGTGGTTTAGGTAGGGTGGTATGAAGATAAGGTGGGCTGGAAAGGGTAGGGCCAGATATTTTAAATACTAGTGGTTTGGGTAGATTGTGGGCTAGGGGTGGTTTAGGGGTTTAGGGCTAGGTTAGGTGGTTGGGTTTTAGGGTAAGGTTTAGTGAGCTAGGTTAGGTGATCAGGCTAGGTTTAGGGAAATTAACCTAGGTTTAGGGAAGGATTAGGGAAGTGGGTTAGGTGATTAGGTTGGGATTAGGCTGGGATTAGGGAAGTGGGTTAGGTGATTAGGTTCAGATTAGGGGTGGATTAGGGTGGAAGGCTAGGATTAGGTGTTTAGGGTTAGGTTTAGGTGGAGGAGCTCCCTTTGCATGGCCCATAGACCTTAACCACCTCATGTTGGTGCAGCCCTAGGTTAGGTTTTGGCTAATTACAAGCTTAAACCCACTCAATTAGGCTAACCCACATGATTATCCCCAAACTTGACACACAAGTCAAGCTTAATTACAACACTCTTGATATTATCCATCCCCACTCTCTCTCATGCCCATAATCCCACGTGAAATTCAAGTGGGCCCCACCTCCATTTATGAGAAGGTGATGTGGGCCATGGATATGGATATTGGATTGGATCTTTGGATCCAAATCCAAATCCAAGTCCACATATGGGTTTGGATTGGGATCTGGATATATATGGTCCAGATCCAATCCAAACTGAACTCTGACTCCTTCGAGCTGGGTTCGAAACAGACGATTTGTGCGGGGTCTGACAGCATCAGTACTCCGTCTGCGTTGGGTCTTCGCCAACATGGTCGTCCGCCTCCGTTTCTGCCTTCCGGAGATGACTTCAAATGACATTTTGATAAGAACAGGGTCTTGGATAAGAACATGGTCTTCGCCAACATGGATTTGAGAAATTCGTGGGATTTCGGGGTGTTTACAGATGCCCCTCTTTGGCCTTGTCCAAATTGATTTGGATAAGGGCAAAGATGACAAACACCCCTTTCAATGTCTCCCTAGATCTATCCACGAAGAATATGGGATCGTCCCAATTTTTAGCAAAAATCTCAATTTACAAACTCTAGTAGGAGGAGATATCACGCCAAAGGGTTATACTATGGAATCTGGTCCTAAATGGGATCATGTTCATGCAAGTACCATGCGTGGAATGCAGATGACATTGGTGTGGTGCCAAGAGTGGCGACCTCCCAGAGACCAGATGTGGTCGAACTCTAGAGACTTACAAGGCCTGTTGCTCCAAGTGAGCAAATCCTATGCTGTTCGATGTTCAGTTTTCAAAACTTATTTACAAAAGCTATTTACAAAAGGGACAACTGTCTTGAGCCTCGATCCTAAGGATCTCGAGCTCTTCGTGCTTGCCCTTGTTTGAGTCTTAACACTCGCTTATCTAGCGAAGGTTTTATAAGAAAACAAGCTTCGTTTCAAATTCCTACGCCTTACTCGAAACGTCAAATTCTCAAACAAGATGAAATTCAAGTAAGTAAATCCTATTTTTACTTTAGGATTCCTCGAAATGAACCATGCTTTAGCTTGGGATAAGCCAGAGATGGGAAAGAGATACCACGGTCCCTTCTGAAGCGTCCCGTGGTTTAAGGCATAGAATGCGGAAAAACTGCTCTTTTTGAGCTTTTTGGCCTCTTTCTCCTTTTTTTCATAGAGGGTCTCCCTTTGGGAGTATTTTTTTCTTTAATCCCTCTTCTTCATAAGAGAATTGATTTTTCTTTTTGAAGTCTGGTTTCTTTCTTTTAGAAAGAGACTTTGAATGGGAAATTCCCTTTTGTTTTGGGCCTTTGTTTTCCTTTTGGAAGGAGAAGAGAAGAGGGGAGGACTTATCCCAAGCATACACTCGATCCATTCCAGATCAGCCTATTTAGAAATAGCACGTACCACTTGCAAGTATCTTGCTATGTTGAACTAGGCCTTTCTTTGTAAGAAGAAGGATTTTGAAATGTAACCCCGATTTTGAAGACTCCACTCTTTCACAAGCACGAATTCTCTTACTCAGGGTCACACGACTTTGCCTTTGCACCTTATTCACACGTCTCAGGGCAGCTATCCCTTAAAATTTTTGAAAACTGGAATTTAATCCAGATCCTACACATGATACTTCTTTAAGTATTGAATATTGATAGGATTTGCTAAATTCCTACCTTCTACATCGATCAACCAATACGAATTGTTCGTAGTGGTTGCTCGTACAACATAGGGTCCATCCCAATTGGGGCGCCACTTGCCTAGGGGGTGTGGGCCACGATGGTGGATGGTTTTTAAGACCAGATCTCCCACTTCAAAGTGGCGAGGTCTCATGTGTTTGCTATAATGTCGGGCTATCCTTTGCCGGTATGCACGAGCATGATCCATGGCAAGGAGTCGCCTCTCATCTAGCAAATCTAGTTCGGCCATCCTAGCATGTTGAAGTGTCTCTAGGGGGAGGTCGAGTGCTATGGATGTATGAAATGAATGCAGTTGG
This sequence comes from Brasenia schreberi, assembly GCA_036023115.1. NCBI lineage: Eukaryota > Viridiplantae > Streptophyta > Magnoliopsida > Nymphaeales > Cabombaceae > Brasenia > Brasenia schreberi. Next base: position 5,924,731 of record JAYKKT010000085.1, on the reverse strand, counting down.
GTATGAATGGGAAGAATGGCGTTTGTGCCATAGACCAATTCGAACGGTGTGGCATTCGTGGGAGTCCGGATGGAAGTCCTATAAGCCCATAAGGCTTCATCGAGCTTCTCGTGCCACGTCCTACCCTTCTCTAAGGTTTTCTCAATAATACTAATGAGAGTCCTCAAAATGTCTCTAAGGCTTCATCGAGCTTCTCGTCCCACGTCTTACTCGAAACGTCGAATTCTCAAACAAGATGAAATTCAAGTAAGTAAATCCTATTTTTACTTTAGGATTCCTCGAAATGAACCATGCTTTAGCTTGGGATAAGCCAGGGATGGGAAAGAGATACCACGGTCCCTTCTGAAGTGTCCCGTGGTTTAAGGCATAGAAGGCGGAAAACTGCTCTTTTTGAGCTTTTTGGCCTCTTTTTCCTTTTTTCCATAGAGGGTCTCTCTTTGGGAGTATTTTTTCTTTAATCCCTCTTTTTCATAAGAGAATCGATTTTTCTTTTTGAAGTCTGGTTTCTTTCTTTTGGAAAGAGACTTTAAAGGGGAAATTCCCTTTTGTTTTGGGCCTTTGTTTTCCTTTTGGAAGGAGAAGAGAAAAGGGGAGGACTTATCCCAAGCCTACACTCGATCCATTCCAGATCAGCCTATTTAGAAATAGTACGTACTACTTGCAAGTATCTTGTTATGTTAAACTAGGCCTTTCTTTGTAAGAAGAAGGATTTTGAAATGCAACCACGATTTTGAAAACTCCACTCTTTCACAAGTGCGAATTCTCTCACTTAGGGTCACACGAGTTGCTTTTGCACCTTATTCACACGTCTCAGGGCAGCTATCCCTATGAAATTTTCGAAAACTAGAATTTAATCCAGATCCTACACATGATACTTCTTTAAGTATTGAATATTGATAGGATCTGCTAAATTCCTACCTTCTACATTGATCAACCAATACGAATTGTTCGTAGTGGTTGCTCGTACAACATAGGGTCCGTCCCAGTTGGGGCGCCACTTGCCTAGGGGGTGTGGGCCACGATGGTGGATGGTTTTTAAGACCAGATCTCCCACTTCAAAGTGGCGAGGTCTCATGTGTTTGCTATAATGTCGGGCTATCCTTTGCCGGTATGCACGAGCATGATCCATGGCAAGGAGTCGCCTCTCATCTAGCAAATCTAGTTCGGCCATCCTAGCATGCTGAAGCGTCTCTAGGGGGAGGTCGAGTGCAATGGATGTATGGAATGAATGCAGTTGGGTATGAATGGGAAGAATGGCGTTTGTGCCATAGACCAACTCGAATGGTGTGGCATTCGTGGGAGTCCGGATGGAAGTCCTATAAGCCCATAAGGCTTCATCCAGCTTCTCGTGCCACATCCTACCCTTCTCTAAGGTTTTCTCAATGATACCAATGAGAGTCTTGTTCGTGGCTTCGGCTTGGCCGTTGCCTTGAGGGTAGTAGGGCGAGGAAAAGTGGTGAGTTATGCCATACGTGTTGCACAACTTAACCATCCGCTCGTTCTTGAAGGGGGTACCATTATCAGACACAAGGTCTCGTGGAACCCCAGATCGAGCCAAGATATTCCTCCGGATGAAAGCCAAAACATGTTGCCCCATTACATTGGTTAGGGAAATGGCTTCCACCCACTTGGAGAAATACTCTGTGGCTGCTAAAAGAAATCGATGCCCATTCGAGGCCTTTGGAAATATTGGGCCTACGATGTCAAACGCCCACATGGTAAATGGCCAGGGGCTGACCACGGAATGTAATGCAGATGATGGGATATGAATGGCGTGCCCATGCACTTGACATGGATGACACTTCCTAACATGATCGTGACAATCCTTTTTCAGGGTGGACCAAAAATAGCCCCTTCTAAGTATTTTCATCGCCATCATGTTGGCATTAACATGACCTCCACATTCTCCATCGTGGAACTCATGCATCACTATCCTAGCCTCCTCTAGGTCGATACACCTAAGCAGAATGCCGGTAAAACTCTTTTTGTATAAGACCCCACCCAGAATGGTGTATCGGGTCGAAATCTTAAGAATGAATGCCTTATCTTTGGATGTGGCATCCTCGGTGAATCCCCCATTTTCTAAAAATTGTTTTATGTCATAAAACCAGGGTTTTTCAATAGACTCTGGGTTGTTTTGGCAAATATCCAAGTCGTGTGTGGATGGGTGGGGCGCATGCCATATTTCCAAAGATCTGGTCCCTGAAATTGGATCGACCTTCAGGGCTGAACCCAAGGAGGAGAGGGCATCGGCGATGCCATTGTCCTCTCTTCCTACGTGTGTGAGTTTACACGACTGGAAGGATTGGACCAATCGAGTGGCCAACTTGTGATATGGAAGTAGTTTCTCATTACGTACTTGCCAAATTTTTAAAACCTTGTTTATGACAAGGAGCGAATCTCCAAAGACCTCGATGCATGATGCCCCTAGAGTTTTCGAAATCCTTACGCCTTGTATGAGTGCTTCATACTCAGCTACGTTGTTGCAACATTCGAAATCTAAGCAGACTGCTATGGGAATTGTAGACGCGCGAAAATCCCCACCTCTTCGCCTCTTCCGGGGGCTTGGAGTGGATCTTCTCGTGCGTCTAAGGCCTATGTATACAAATAGGGCGTGCCAGCTAGCTTACTTAAGCTAGCGAAGATATTTTTAACACTGACTTCTAAACGTGGCGACTGTGAGCAAGTAAGCTCTTGTCGTCGCAGACCTTCTTGCACCGATGCGCAAGGGTCAGTCTGTACGCTTTTGCAAAAATCGAGTTTTGGAGAGAAAGTCTACGAAGCGGTTCGAGGTGTCTATTTCGGGTCTTTAAGATGCGATTGCATGTTTTAGATCACGTGGATTTGCATGTGCCTAAGTCTTTTCTTTTATCCCTTTTCGGGCCACCTAGTTTGTGTGTTATGAACACTCCACTACATGGGCGAATTCGAGCGGGGCTTGCTTTGATGCAATATGCGTCCTACCTCATGGTATGGCGTAGATGCAATGCAAACTCACTCTACTCCAAAGGGAAAACCCGAAATGTAAAGACAATACTGAAGGGAAATAACAGAAGGGAAATAACCGAAGGGAAATAACCGAAGGGAAATAACCGAAGGGAAATATGTATATAGCTTATGTATATGAGCCCTTACTCGGGTCTTGCAAATAAGAGCGAAGGCTCAATGTGGGTGCGTGCTTGAATTGAAAGACTTACACACACGACATGAAATTAAACCCAAATATAAATTGCAGTATGGCCTTGACTAAGGTCTTGGGAGTAAGAGCGAAAGCTCAATGTGTGTGAGTGTAGAATTGAAGTACTACGCAGACGACATAAATGAAACCCAAATATAACTGCAATAAGGCCTTTACTAAGGTCTTGGGAGTAAGAGCGAAGGCTCAATGTGTGTGAGAGTGCTTGAATTGAAAGACTACCCACACGACATAAATGAAACCCAAATATAACTGCAATAAGGCCTTTACTAAGGTCTTGGGAGTAAGAGCGAAGGCTCAATGTGTGTGAAAGTGCTTGAATTGAAAGACTTACTCACACGACAAGGAATGAAACCCAAATAGTATAGGTCGGCCCTTACTTGGGTCTTTCAAATAAGAGCGAAAGCTCAATGTGTGTGAGAGTGCTTGAATTGAAAGACAACGCACCCAACTTGAACAAAAACCCTTCGAAAATGAAAGTATATATACACTTATATATTAGGGGCTGATTAGGCCCGTGTGTGTTCAAAATTGTGCACGACTAAGAGAGTGCACGTGTGTGGTTGTGCCAAGCCACGTTATTACAAGCGGGGGGAGACTATGCTCCGTTATTACAACCCCGTATCAAATTGAATCTCAAGCAAGTGTACAACTAAAGACCGAGTTTAGACACTTACGAGTAGCTGGTCCGTAGAGGTCTTGCTTGAGCGTGGACTTGGCCTTGGGCTGCAAACGGGAGCTCCGCGAAGGTAGATGATCAAGGGTGCTGGCCGGCTGCAAGTGGGGCGCGGGATAGGCCAAATAGGACACCTAGGGGAGGGCCGAATGGGAGATGATGGCTAGGTAGTGGCCGGCAGCTTGCGTTATACTAGGTTCGGCTAGGTTAAAATGGTGGTGGCAAAGGGGCTGAGATGAAGGTAGGATGGGTGGCTAAGAGTGGAGAGGTGGTAGAGAAGGGGGCTAGGTAAGGTGCAGGGTACTTACCGAATGGGGAGAGGTGAAGGATGAAGTGGGAAGGTGGCGGGCAGGTGGCTGTCGGCTGGTTCGGTTGGGTGTAGGTGATGGCGTCCGGCTGAGGGATGGTGGTGGTGGATGGAAGAGGGAAGGTGGCGGAGCAGATGGGGGCTGGTGGAGCAGGTGGAGCAGGCGGAGGTGGGGAGTGGTCCCGGCTGGGTGAGAGATGGGAGAAGGAGAGGGCCCGGCTGGGTGCGATGGATGGTTCCCACTTGGAAAACCCGCCCACAAGGAGGGGGGTTTAAATAGGGGATGGGTAGGTCGGTTAGGGCTGGGTTGTGGGTAGTGGTTAGGTGGTTTAGGTAGGGTGGTATGTAGATAAGGTGGGCTGGAAGGGGTTGGGCCAGATATTTTAAAACTAGGGGTTTGGGTAAATCGTGGGCTAAGGGTGGTTTAGGGGTTTAGGGCTAGGTTAGGTGGTTGGGTTTTAGGGTGAGGTTTAGTGAGCTAGGTTAGGTGATTAGGCTAGGTTTAGGCTAGGATTAGGGAAATTAATCTAGGTTTAGGGAAGGATTAGGGAAGTGGGTTAGGTGATTAGGTTAGGATTAGGACGGGATTAGGGAAGTGGGTTAGGTGATTAGGTTCAGATTAGGGGTGGATTAGGGGTTTAGGCTAGGTTTAGGTGAAGGAGCTCCCTTAGCATGGCCCATAGACCTTGATCACCCCATGTTGGTGCAGCCCTAGGTTAGGTTTTAGTTAATTACAAGCTTAAACCCACTCAATTAGGCTAACCCACATGATTAAACCCAAACTTGACACACAAGTCAAGCTTAATACAACACTCTTGATATTTTTCAACCCCACTCTCTCTCATGCCCAATATCCCATGTGAATTTCAAGTGGGCCCCACCTCCATTTATGAGAAGGTGATGTGGGCCATGGATATGGATATTGGATTGGATCTCTGGATCCAAATCCAAATCCAAGTCCACATATGGGTTTGGATTGGAATCTGGATATATATGGTCCAGATCCAATCCAAACTGAACTCTGACTCCTTCGAGCTGGGTTCGAAACGGACGATTCGTGCGGGGCCTGACAACATCAGTACTCCGTCTGTGTTGGGTCTTCGCCAACATAGTCGTCCGCCTCCGTTTCTGCCTTCCGGAGATGACTTCAAATGCAATTTTGATAAGAACAGGGTCTTGGACGTTCGAGATCCTGGGGTGTGAATCAGATACAAGAGTTGTTGCGCCGGGCTCGACAGGTGCTCCGGTTCCGGGCTCTTCTTGGCTCTCCTAGTCCTGTCTTGATCGGGCCAAGCCACTTCGGGGTTTCAAAACATGTTTTAAAAGGGTTTTCAAATGCCATATTGTATGTTTTTGAAAGATATAGTTTAAAACATATATGCAGGGTTGTTTGGAAGGCTCCTGGGTTTCCAAACTCAAAATGGCCCTTTGGGGCTGCTTGTATAAAACCAGATTTGTTTAAGAAATTCGTGGGATTTCGGGGTGTTAACAGATGCCCCTCTTTGGCCTTGTCCAAATCGATTTGGATAAGGGCAAAGATGACAAACACCCCTTTTAATGTCTCCCTAGATCTAGCCACGAAGAATATGGGATCGTCCCATTTTAGCAAAATCTCAATTTTACAAACTCTGGTAGGAGGAGATATCACGCCAAAGGGTTTTACTATGGAATCTGGTCCTAAATGGGATCATGTTCATGCAAGTACCATGCGTGGAATGCCGATGACATGGGTGTGGTGCCAAAAGTGGCGACCTCCCAGAGACCAGCTGTGGTCGAACTCTAGAGACTTACAAGGTCTGTTGCTCCAAGTGAGCAAATCCTATGCTGTTCGATGTTCGGTTTTCAAAACTTATTTACAAAAGCTATTTACAAAAGGGACAACTGTCTTGAGCCTCGATCTTAAGGATCTCGAGCTCTTCGTGCTTGCCCTTGTTTGAGTCTTAACACTCGCTTATCTAGCGGAGGTTTTATAAGAAAACAAGCTTCATTTCAAATTCCCACGTCTTACTCGAAACGTCGAATTCTCAAACAAGATGAAATTCAAGTAAGTAAATCCTATTTTTACTTTAGGATTCCTCGAAATGAACCATGCTTTAGCTTGGGATAAGCCAGGGATGGGAAAGAGATACCACGGTCCCTTCTGAAGTGTCCCGTGGTTTAAGGCATAGAAGGCGGAAAACTGCTCTTTTTGAGCTTTTTGGCCTCTTTTTCCTTTTTTCCATAGAGGGTCTCCCTTTGGGAGTATTTTTTCTTTAATCCCTCTTTTTCATAAGAGAATCGATTTTTCTTTTTGAAGTCTGGTTTCTTTCTTTTGGAAAGAGACCCTTTTGGAAGGAGAAGAGAAAAGGGGAGGACTTATCCCAAGCCTACACTCGATCCATTCCAGATCAGCCTATTTAGAAATAGTACGTACTACTTGCAAGTATCTTGTTATGTTAAACTAGGCCTTTCTTTGTAAGAAGAAGGATTTTGAAATGCAACCACGATTTTGAAAACTCCACTCTTTCACAAGTGCGAATTCTCTCACTTAGGGTCACACGAGTTGCTTTTGCACCTTATTCACACGTCTCAGGGCAACTATCCCTATGAAATTTTCGAAAACTGGAATTTAATCCAGATCCTACACATGATACTTCTTTAAGTATTGAATATTGATAGGATCTGCTAAATTCCTACCTTCTACATTGATCAACCAATACGAATTGTTCGTAGTGGTTGCTCGTACAACATAGGGTCCGTCCCAGTTGGGGCGCCACTTGCCTAGGGGGTGTGGGCCACGATGGTGGATGGTTTTTAAGACCAGATCTCCCACTTCAAAGTGGCGAGGTCTCATGTGTTTGCTATAATGTCGGGCTATCCTTTGCCGGTATGCACGAGCATGATCCATGGCAAGGAGTCGCCTCTCATCTAGCAAATCTAGTTCGGCCATCCTAGCATGCTGAAGCGTCTCTAGGGGGAGGTCGAGTGCAATGGATGTATGGAATGAATGCAGTTGGGTATGAATGGGAAGAATGGCGTTTGTGCCATAGACCAACTCGAATGGTGTGGCATTCGTGGGAGTCCGGATGGAAGTCCTATAAGCCCATAAGGCTTCATCCAGCTTCTCGTGCCACATCCTACCCTTCTCTAAGGTTTTCTCAATGATACCAATGAGAGTCTTGTTCGTGGCTTCGGCTTGGCCGTTGCCTTGAGGGTAGTAGGGCGAGGAAAAGTGGTGAGTTATGCCATACGTGTTGCACAACTTGACCATCCGCTCATTCTTGAATGGGGTACCATTATCAGACACAAGGTCTCGTGGAACCCCAAATCGAGCCAAGATATTCCTCCGGATAAAAGCCACCACATGTTGCCCCATTACATTCGTTCGGGAAATGGCTTCCACCCATTTGGAGAAATACTCCGTGGCTGCTAAAATAAAACGATGCCCATTCGAGGCCTTTGGAAATATTGGGCCTACAATGTCAAACGCCCACATGGTAAATGGCCAGGGGCTGACCACGGAATGCAATGCAGATGAAGGGATATGAATGGCGTGCCCATGCACTTGACATGGATGACACTTCCTAACATGATCGTGACAATCCCTTTTCAGGGTGGACCAAAAATAACCCCCTCTAAGTATTTTCATTGCCATCATGTTGGCATTAACATGACCTCCACATTCTCCATCATGGAACTCGTGCATCACTATCCTAGCCTCCTCTAGGTCGATACATCTAAGCAGAATGCCGGTAAAACTCTTTTTGTATAAGACCCCACCCAGAATGGTGTATCGGGTCGAAATCTTACGAATGAATGCCTTATCTTTGGGTGTGGCATCCTCGGTGAATCCCCCATTTTCTAAAAATTGTTTGATGTCATAGAACCAGGGTTTTTCAACAGACTCTGGGTTGTTTTGGCAAATATCCAGGTCGTGTGTGGATGGATGGGGTGCATGCCATATTTCCAAAGATCTGGTCCCTGAAATGGGATCGACCTTCAGGGCTGAACCCAAGGAGGAGAGGGCATCCGCGATGCCATTGTCCTCTCTTCCTACGTGTGTGAGCTTACACGACTGGAAGGTTTGGACCAATCGAGTGGCCAACTCGTGATATGGAAGTAGTTTCTCATTACGTACTTGCCAAATTTTTAAAACCTGGTTTATGACAAGGAGCGAATCTCCAAAGACCTCGATGCATGATGCCCCTAGAGTTTTCGAAATCTTTAAGCCTTGTATGAGTGCTTCATACTCAGCTACGTTGTTGGAACATTCGAAATCTAAGCGGACTGCTATGGGAATCTCACCCTTTTCAGGGGAGCTTAGGATGATCCCGGCACCAGCCCCTCGTTGGTTTCGTGCCCCGTCGAAGTGCATCTTCCACACTTGGTTTTCGAAAGAATTTGCCAAAATGTGGTTTTGAAAATGGTTTTGCAATATGCCTTCATCAAGCATTTCGACAAGAGTGGGATATGAGTCCTCTAAGGGGAATTCAGCCACGTAATCTGCTAGGGCTTGCCCCTTAATGGAGATCTGGTGATGGTATTTCAGATCATACTCCATTAGAAGGAGTTGCCATTTGCCCAATCTACCGTGAGAATGGGTTTTTCGAACAAGTGCTTGATTGGATCAAGCTTGGACACTATCCAGATCTCATGATCTAGGAAGTAGTGTCTGAATTTCTGGCAGGCCCAGACTAGGGCCAAGCACGTCTTCTCCATGGCTTGATAATTTCGTTCATAAGCCAAGAGAGTTTTCGAAATATAGTAGATGGCATACTCCTTATGGGTGTCATCCTCGTATTGAGCCAACAGGGCTCCTAAAGCGTTTACATGCACGGAGATGTATAATAAAAGCGGTTTTCCTTGTTTTGGAGGATTCAAAACGGGGGGATTAACCAAGTATGCCTTTAGTCTCTCGAAGGACTTTTGGCATTCATCATCCCATAAGAATTTCGTACCCTTCCTCAACAGTTTGTTGAAGGGTTCGCATCTAGTTGCCAGATTCGATATGAATCGGCGCACAGATTGTAATCGACCCTGGAGGCTACGGACTTGGGTGAGATTGGAGGGTGGAGCCATGTCTATGATGGCTCGACACTTAGAGGGGTCGACTTCTATTCCCCTTTGGCTCACCATAAAGCCTAGAAGCTTCCCTGATTCTACCCCGAACACACATTTTTGAGGGTTTAGCTTTACTTTGTAAAGCCTAAGCCTTTCGAAAATCTTTTGTAAACATTCGATATGAGTGCATCGGGTTTTGGATTTTGCCAAGAGATCATCTACATACACTTCTACAAGCTCGTGAATTTGATCATGGAAGATCGTGTTCATGGCTCGTTGGTATGTTGCGCCGGCATTTTTCAAACCAAAGGGCATGACTGTATAGCAGTATGTGCCCCATGGGGTTGTGAAGGCGGTCTTACCCTGATCTCGTGGACTTAGTTTGATTTGATTATAGCCTGAATAGCCATCCATGAATGAAAACATTTCATGATTTGCAGTACTATCGACTATCAAATCTATGTTTGGTAAAGGATAATTATCCTTTGGAGTGGCTTTATTCAGGTTTCTGAAATCGATGCATATTCGAATTTTCCCATTGGTTTTTCGAACCACAACGATATTTGACAACCAATCAGAATACGCAATGGGTTTTATAAATCCGGCTTTTAGCAGATCTTCTAAACCCTCTTTGACTTGCGTGTGTACATTCGGGTGTATTTTCCTAAGCTTCTGCTTTATGGGTTTTACACCTGCATCTAAGGGAAGACGATGCTCGACTATGCTGGGATCTATACCCGGCATGTCTTCATACGTCCATGCAAACACATCTAAATAGGTTCGTAGAAATGCAATGAATGCAACTTTTCAGTTTCATGCAAGCATGCGCCTATTTTGATGGTTTTGGGATTGGAATCATCCCCTAGGTTCACCTCTACGAAATCTCCTCCTACTGATTGGGAAGGTCTTTCGAAATCGAGAATTCTATGAAATTCTGGGAGCTCAGAAGTGGGATCTTCCTCAAGGGGATCCACTTCTGGGCTTCGATCATTCTCGTGGGCTGTAGACCCGAGGGAACTTGATGCGTGGTTTTCAAAATAGCCTGGTTTTGTACTTGGATTTTCAAGTGATTTCGAAATTTTTGGTTTGGCTATGCAGACGACGTTTCTTTCGAAATCCTTGTCTTTTGCCAAAGTCCTACCAGGAGCAGCTATGTACAAAATCTTTTTGGTATTTTCCAAATTTTCGAATTTTTTGGGTTTTTGTAAAACAAGAACTTTGGGAACTATACAAAGCACACTTTTCTCGAGTTTTTGTTTTTCCATTGTTTTTGGTTTTTCTTGTTTTTCGATTTTTTTTTATTTTAGGTTTTCAAATGTTTTTGGTATTTTTAGAAAAAGGGATCTTCCGTCATACCTACAAAGGGAAAACACTACGGGTTAGGCTCGGAATAGGAGGTCTAATCCATAGGTTTCTTCTAAGACAGGCTCCGGGGCACCCTTAACCCAGGTGGTCACAGGGGGTGGCTCCGGCGGTATTCGGGGAGTATAGCCGATCCCATATCGGCTTGGGTTGGCCCTAGGAAGGATGGGCTCTAGGAGACCCTGGTTTTGTACCCCTAGACTTTTGTAGGGCGTGTAGCCCATGTTCAATAACATGTTCCACGACCTTTTGTTTTTTGAAAAGATGGGATATAAGTCGTGGTCCTGGAACATGCTATCGTCCATATTAGGCTCTTATGGCCTTTTGTCCAGGGGTTTTGGAAATAGGGAACGTTTGGGTTTTCCTAGGAGGATTAGAGTTGGGAGGGGGTCTGCTTTGGGCGGCCCCTTCACACATACAACCTTCCTAAGGTTGTTCAACACGAGTCGAGGTGGCTCAACCATGATTTGCCCCAGGTTAGCCTCATGGGCCTGGGAGCTTGATAAACAAGGTGAGTTTATGATCCCCTGAAGCTGTGGGTGACTCTCACCTAGGATCACTATGACCTGGTCCCTAAAAGGGATCTTAACACACCTGTGGAAGGTGGATGGCACAGCGCACAAGCTGTGTATCCAGGGCCTTCCCAGCAACAGGTTATAATGGGGGTGGATGTCCAAGACATGGAACACCCCCGTGTGTTCGATCCCTCCCGTTTCCATTAGGAGTTCGATGGATCCTAAAGGCCTAGACGCATTCCCATCGTATCCAGTGATAACGATGGGGTTTGGGTTTACTGAAGTCAAGGTGACTCCGATTTTGTACGCCACGTGAAGTGGAAGGATGTTGAGCCCTCCTCCACCATCGACTAGGCACCTGTCCAGAGAGTGGTTGTTTAGAACCACCTCGATATGCAGGGCCTGGTTATGGGTTTCGTAGGGTCTATCTACATCATCTTCCGAAAAGGTCATGGGCGATTTTGCTCCTAATAAAGCCACTTGGGCAGACAAGGATTCCGGACTTATGTTCGAATCAACCTTGGCCCTTTCTAGAATTTTCTCTAAGACAAGTCTATGCCTAGGCGAGGTTTTGATAAGCTCTAGCATAAACATGTGAATAGGAATCTTTGAAAGGTGGTTTTCGAAATCATAAGGATTTAGGATGATTTTGTCCTTATCTGCTTTTGGCAGACCACTAGGGATACATGCTTTTGAGGGGCCAGGCACACTGACCACCTTTTGAGCACCTTGAAGGTGCGGGGGTTGGTAGATCCTCCCGGATCTAGTGACTTCCCCCACGACCAGCCTAGGGTTTGCGCTAAACTTGGCTCTAAGGATGAGCTGAGGAGAACCTTGGATTTTCAAAACTGGTTTTGCCGGGGTTTTCACTTTTGGTGGTCCCCGAATGACGACTTGGGCGGGCCTCTTGTATAGTACAAGGATGGGCGCACAAGCAGGCCGACCAGGTTCTGGCTTTTGCGCTAGTTCCTTGGAAATGGTGAGGGTACATACCTCCTTTCCTTTCCCACTGCCACTGGTGTGTTTGGGAAAGGGTTCCTTGAAGATAGCTTGAGGTGGCTCAGGTTCCGCAGTGACCTGGAGCCGGCCTTCTGCTATCAAGTTCTCAATTTTATTTAAAAGAGAGAAGCAGCGTTTGGTATCATGGCCTTTGAGCCGATGATACTTGCAAAATCGGTTTAAATACCCCCGTTTGGACGTGACTCCTTCGGGGATTTCAGGGAGTTCGATCATGCCCTGGGCAAGTAAGAGGTCTAGGACCTCCGACACAGGTTGCCCCAGCGGAGTGTACTCCCGTTTTTCAATCGGTTTTGAAAAATTGCGTTCTCTCTTATTTTCTATTTTTTCAAAATTTTTAGAAGTGCCTGCCATGCCTGGATCCACCCGGACATTGGCGATTTTATGGGGCTTTGCCCCTTTGTCCGTCGTGGGCAGCCCATATGCGATGGGCTTTTCCAAACGGGTTTTTGGAACGGCACTTCCTTTCCATAAGTGATCGTATGTCCCTATTCGTAAGTTGGTTTCGAAAAGGGAGGCCTTTTTGATCAACTTATGGAAAGTTGAAATCTCATGGAGCGAGAGAAGGGTTTTTAACTCGCTTTTAAAATTATCCAGGATGAGCATTACTGCGCATCCTTCAGATATGGGCTCTCGCACTTGGCCCAAAAGAGACCTCCATCTTATAATGAAGGCATGCACGTCTTCGTTCATGCCTTGCTTTGTATCCCTTAGGGTATTCAGGGTTGGCGTGACTTCCACGTTGTGTGCAAATCTTTGCATGAAGCAGTTCGCTAACTCTTCAAAAGTAGCGAACTGGCTTAAGTCGTAGGAAGCCAGCCATTTGGCAGCTGCGCCTTTAAGGGATAGAGGGAACCAATACACCCATTTCATCAAGTCCTTTTTCTTCTTATGGGCTCGATGTGAGAAAAGCTGCAAGTGAGACCTAGGGTCTCCCATGCCATCATACCGATGGAAGTTCGGTATTTCATCGTCACTGTCTGTTTCGTAATCCATAGGAAGGAAATCAGACAGGGCGTAGCTTCTTTTCTCTTTATTTTGCCCTTTCAGCAGCTGTTGTAGGGCTTTACGATCCTTTTGTGTGAAGGACTCGTGGTATTGGTTGCCTTCCATTACGGAGGCCTCTTTTTGCTTGCGAGGTTTTTCAGATTTCTTTTTAGGCCTTTGTTCACCGTTCGATGAACATGAATCGCCTACTTCAGCCTCTTGGCTGAGAGCATCGATTTTGGCCTCAAACTCCCTTCTCAAGTCCTCGATTTCATCTAGTTTTATTTTGTTTTTGAAAATCCTCCTAGAGTGAGAACTTGATGCGCATGAGCCTTGGCTCGACACTTCACTTGGATTGGATTTTGACATGCTTTTCAAGCTTTTTCAAAATTTCCTAAGTAAAAGCAAAGAAAACAAGTTAAAACAACACCTTTTTACAAAATTTTCGCAAGACTTCTAAACTCGATTTCTGAAAAGGCTCACGTCCCACCGGGCGTGCCAATCTCTGTAGACGCGCGAAAATCCCCGCCTCTTCGCCTCTTCCGGGGGCTTGGAGTGGATCTTCTCGTGCGTCTAAGGCCTATGTATACAAATAGGGCGTGCCAGCTAGCTTACTTAAGCTAGCGAAGATATTTTTAACACTGACTTCTAAACGTGGCGACTGTGAGCAAGTAAGCTCTTGTCATCGCAGACCTTCTTGCACCGATGCGCAAGGGTCAGTCTGTACGCTTTTGCAAAAATCGAGTTTTGGAGAGAAAGTCTACGAAGCGGTTCGAGGTGTCTATTTCGGGTCTTTAAGATGCGATTGCATGTTTTAGATCACCATGATTTGCACGTGCCTAAGTCTTTTCTTTTATCCCTTTTCGGGCCACCTAGTTTGTGTGTTATGAACACTCCACTACATGGGCGAATTCGAGCGGGGCTTGCTTTGATGCAATATGCGTCCTACCTCATGGTATGGCGTAGATGCAATGCAAACTCACGCTACTCCAAAGGGAAAACCCGAAATGTAAAGACAATACTGAAGGGAAATAACAGAAGGGAAATAACCGAAGGGAAATAACCGAAGGGAAATAACCGAAGGGAAATATGTATATAGCTTATGTATATGAGCCCTTACTCGGGTCTTGCAAATAAGAGCGAAGGCTCAATGTGGGTGCGTGCTTGAATTGAAAGACTTACACACACGACATGAAATTAAACCCAAATATAAATTACAGTATGGCCTTGACTAAGGTCTTGGGAGTAAGAGCGAAAGCTCAATGTGTGTGAGTGTAGAATTGAAGTACTACGCACACGACATAAATGAAACCCAAATATAACTGCAATAAGGCCTTTACTAAGGTCTTGGGAGTAAGAGCGAAGGCTCAATGTGTGTGAGAGTGCTTGAATTGAAAGACTACCCACACGACATAAATGAAACCCAAATATAACTGCAATAAGGCCTTTACTAAGGTCTTGGGAGTAAGAGCGAAGGCTCAATGTGTGTGAAAGTGCTTGAATTGAAAGACTTACTCACACGACAAGGAATGAAACCCAAATAGTATAGGTCGGCCCTTACTTGGGTCTTTCAAATAAGAGCGAAAGCTCAATGTGTGTGAGAGTGCTTGAATTGAAAGACAACGCACCCAACTTGAACAAAAACCCTTCGAAAATGAAAGTATATATACACTTATATATTAGGGGCTGATTAGGCCCGTGTGTGTTCAAAATTGTGCACGACTAAAAGAGTGCACGTGTGTGGTTGTGCCAAGCCACGTTATTACAAGCGGGGGGAGACTATGCTCCGTTATTACAACCCCGTATCAAATTGAATCTCAAGCAAGTGTACAACTAAAGACCGAGTTTAGACACTTACGAGTAGCTGGTCCGTAGAGGTCTTGCTTGAGCGTGGACTTGGCCTTGGGCTGCAAACGGGAGCTCCGCGAAGGTAGATGATCAAGGGTGCTGGCCGGCTGCAAGTGGGGCGCGGGATAGGCCGAATAGGACACCTAGGGGAGGGCCGAATGGGAGATGATGGCTAGGTAGTGGCCGGCAGCTTGGGTTATACTAGGTTCGGCTAGGTTAAAATGGTGGTGGCAAAGGGGCTGAGATGAAGGTAGGATGGGTGGCTAAGAGTGGAGAGGTGGTAGAGAAGGGGGCTAGGTAAGGTGCAGGGTACTTACCGAATGGGGAGAGGTGGCGGATGAAGTGGGAAGGTGGCGGGCAGGTGGCTGTCGGCTGGTTCGGTTGGGTGGAGGTGATGGCGTCCGGCTGAGGGATGGTGGTGGTGGATGGAAGAGGGAAGGTGGCGGAGCAGGTGGGGGCTGGTGGAGCAGATGGAGCAGGCGGAGGTGGGGAGTGGTCCCGGCTGGGTGAGAGATGGGAGAAGGAGAGGGCCCGGCTGGGTGCGATGGATGGTTCCCACTTGGAAAACCCGCCCACAAGGAGGGGGGTTTAAATAGGGGATGGGTAGGTCGGTTAGGGCTGGGCTGTGGGTAGTGGTTAGGTGGTTTAGGTAGGGTGGTATGTCGATAAGGTGGGCTGGAAGGGGTTGGGCCAGATATTTTAAAACTAGGGGTTTGGGTAAACCGTGGGCTAAGGGTGGTTTAGGGGTTTAGGGCTAGGTTAGGTGGTTGGGTTTCAGGGTGAGGTTTAGTGAGCTAGGTTAGGTGATTAGGCTAGGTTTAGGCTAGGATTAGGGAAATTAATCTAGGTTTAGGGAAGGATTAGGGAAGTGGGTTAGGTGATTAGGTTCAGATTAGGGGTGGATTAGGGGTTTAGGCTAGGTTTAGGTGAAGGAGCTCCCTTAGCATGGCCCATAGACCTTGATCACCCCATGTTGGTGCAGCCCTAGGTTAGGTTTTAGTTAATTACAAGCTTAAACCCACTCAATTAGGCTAACCCACATGATTAAACCCAAACTTGACACACAAGTCAAGCTTAATACAACACTCTTGATATTTTTCAACCCCACTCTCTCTCATGCCCAATATCCCACGTGAATTTCAAGTGGGCCCCACCTCCATTTATGAGAAGGTGATGTGGGCCATGGATATGGATATTGGATTGGATCTCTGGATCCAAATCCAAATCCAAGTCCACATATGGGTTTGGATTGGAATCTGGATATATATGGTCCAGATCCAATCCAAACTGAACTCTGACTCCTTCGAGCTGGGTTCGAAACGGACGATTCGTGCGGGGCCTGACAGCATCAGTACTCCGTCTGTGTTGGGTCTTCGCCAACATAGTCGTCCGCCTCCGTTTCTGCCTTCCGGAGATGACTTCAAATGCTATTTTGATAAGAACAGGGTCTTGGACGTTCGAGATCCTGGGGTGTGAATCAGATACAAGAGTTGCTGCGTCGGGCTCGACAGGTGCTCCGGTTCTGGGCTCTTCTTGGCTCTCCTGGTCCTGTCTTGATCGGGCCAAGCCACTTCGGGGTTTCAAAACATGTTTTAAAAGGGTTTTCAAAAGCCATATTGTATGTTTTTGAAAGATATAGTTTAAAACATATATACAGGGTTGTTTGGAAGGCTCCTGGGTTTCCAAACTCAAAATGGCCCTTTGGGGCTGCTTGTATAAAACCAGATTTGTTAAAGAAATTCGTGGGACTTCGGGGTGTTTACAGGAATCTCGCCCTTTTCAGGGGAGATTAGGATGACCCCGACACCAGCCCCTCGTTGGTTTCGTGCCCCATCGAAGTGCATCTTCCACACTTGGTTTTCGAAAGAATTTGCCAAAATGTGGTTTTGAAAATGGTTTGGCAATATGCCTTCATCAGGCATTTCGACAAGAGTGGGATATGCGTCCTCTAAGGGGAATTCAGCCACGTAATCTGCTAGGGCTTGCCCCTTTATGGAGATCTGGTGATGGTATTTCAGATCATACTCCATTAGAAGGAGTTGCCATTTACCCAATCTACCCGTGAGAATGGGTTTTTCGAACAAGTGCTTGATTGGATCAAGCTTGGACACTATCCAGATCTTATGATCTAGGAAATAATGTCTGAACTTCTGGCAGGCCCAGACTAGGGCCAAGCACGTCTTCTCCATGGCTTGATAATTTCGTTCATAAGCCAAGAGAGTTTTCAAAATATAGTAGATGGCATACTCCTTATGGGTGTCATCCTCATATTGAGCCAACAGGGCTCCTAAAGCATTTGCATGCACGGAGATGTATAATAAAAGCGGTTTTCCTTGCTTTGGAGGATTCAAAACAGGGGGATTAACCAAGTATGCCTTCAGTCTCTCGAAGGACTTTTGGCATTCATCATCCCATAAGAATTTCGTACCCTTCCTCAACAGTTTGTTGAAGGGTTCGCATCAAGTGGCCAGATTCGATGTGAATCGGCGAACGAATTGTAAACGACCCTAGAGGCTACGGATTTGGGTGAGATTGGAGGGTGGAGCCATGTCTATGATGGCTCGACACTTAGAGGGGTCGACTTCTATTCCCCTTTGGCTCACCATAAAGCCTAGAAGCTTCCCTGATTCTACCCCGAACACACATTTTTGAGGGTTTAGTTTTACTTTGTAAAGCCTAAGCCTTTCGAAAATCTTTTGTAAACATTCGATATGGGTGCATCGGGTTTTGGATTTTGCCAAGAGATCATCTACATACACTTCTACGAGCTCATGAATCTGATCATGGAAGATCGTGGTCATGGCTCGTTGGTATGTTGCGCCGGCATTTTTCAAACCAAAGGCCATGATTGTATAGCAGTACGTGCCCCATGGGGTTGTGAAGGCGGTCTTACCCTGATCTCGTGGGCTTAGTTTGATTTGATTATAGCCTGAATAGCCATCCATAAACGAAAACATTTCATGATTTGCAGTACTATCGACTATCAAATCTATGTTTGGTAAAGGATAATTATCCTTTGGAGTGGCTTTATTCAGGTTTCTGAAATCGATGCATATTCGAATTTTCCCATTGGTTTTTCGAACCACAACGATATTTGACAACCAATCAGAATACGCAATGGGTTTTATAAATCCGGCTTTTAGCAGATCTTTTAAACCCACTTTGACTTGCGTGTGTACATTCGGGTGTATTTTCCTAAGCTTCTGCTTTATGGGTTTTACACCTGCATCTAAGGGAAGATGGTGCTCGACAATGCTGGGATCTATGCCCGGCATGTCTTCATACGTCCATGCAAACACATCTAAATAGGTTCGTAGAAATGCAATGAATGCTAACTTTTCAGTTTCATGCAAGCATGCGCCTATTTTGATGGTTTTGGGATTGGAATCATCCCCTAGGTTCACCTCTATGAAATCTCCTCCTACTGATTGGGAAGGTTTTTCAAAATCGAGAATTCTATGAAATTCTGGGAGCTCAGAAGTGGGATCTTCCTCAAGGGGATCCACTTCTGGGCTTTGATCATTCTCGTGGGCTATAGACCCGAGGGAACTTGATGCGTGGTTTTCAAAATGACCTGGTTTCGTACTTGGATTTTCAAGTGATTTCGAAATTTTTGGTCTGGCTATGCAGACGACGTTTCTTTCGAAATCCTTTTCTTTTGCCAAAGTCCTACCAGGAGCAGCTATGTACAAAATCTTTTTAGTATTTTCCAAATTTTCGATTTTTTTGGGTTTTTGTAAAACAAGAACCTTGGGAACTATACAAAGCACTCTTTTTTCGAGTTTTTGTTTTTCCATTGTTTTTGGTTTTTCTTGTTTTTCGATTTTTTTGATTTTAAGTTTTTCAAATGTTTTTGTATTTTTAGAAAAGGGATGTTCCGTCATACCTACAAAGGGGGGGGCTTTATATAGGGCTGGGCTAGGTCGGTTAGGGCTGGTTTTGGGGTAGCGGTTAGGTGGTTTAGGTAGGGTGGTGTGGTGATAAGGTGGGCTGGAAAGGGTAGGGCCAGATATTTTAAATACAAGGGGTTTGGGTAGGTTGTGTGCTAGGGGTGGTTTAGAGGTTTAGGGTTTAGCTAGGTGGGTTGGTTTTACGGTAAGGTTTAGTGAGGTAGGTTAGGTGATTAGGCTAGGTTTAGGGAAATTAACCTAGGTTTAGGGAAGGATTAGGGAAGTGGGTTAGGTGATTAGGTTGGGATTAGGCTGGGATTAGGGAAGTGGGTTAGGTGATTAGGCTCAGATTAGGACGGGATTAGGGTAGAAGGCTAGGATTAGGTGTTTTTGGTTAGGTTTAGGTGAAGGAGCTCCCTTTGCTTGGCCCATGGACCTTAACCACATCATGTTGGTGCAGCCCTAGGTTAGGTTTTGGATAATTACAAGCTTAAACCCACTTAATTAGGCTAACTCACATGATTAACCCCAAACTTGACACACAAGTCAAGCTTAATTACAACACACACTTGATCTTATCCTCCCCCACTCTCTCTCATGCCCATAATCCCACGTGAAATTCAAGTGGGCCCCACCTTCATTTATGAGAAGGTGATATGGGCCATGGATATGGATATTGGATTGGATTTTTGAATCCAAATCCAAATCTAAGTCCATACATGGGTTTGGATGGGGATCTGGATATATATGGTCCAGATCCGATCCAAACTGAACTCTGACTCCTTCGAGTTGTGTTCGAAATGAACGGTTTGTGCGGGATCTGACAGCATCAGTACTCCGTCTACGTTGGGTCTTCGCCAACATGATCGTTCGCCTCTGTTTTCGCCTTCCGGAGATGACTTCAAATGATGTTTTGATGATGACAGGGTCTTGGACGTTCGAGATCCTGGGGGTAGATTTGATACGAGAGTTGCTGTGTCGGGATCGACATGTGCTCCAGTTCCAGGCTCTCTTTCGCTTTTCTGGTCCTGTCTTGATCAGCCCAAGCTGCTTCGGGGTTTCAAAAATGTGTTTTAAAGGTTTTCAAAAGCCATATTATATATTTTTGAAATATAAAGTTTAAAACATATATACAGGGTTGTCTGGAAGGCTCCTGGGTTTCCAGACTCAAAATAGCCCTTTGGGGCTGCGTTTACAAAACCAGATGGATTTGAGAAATTCGTGGGATTTCGGGGTGTTTACAATTACGTACTTGCCAAATTTTCAAAACCTGGTTTATGATAAGGAGCGAATCTCCAAAGATGTCGATGCATGATGCCCCTAGAGTTTTCGAAATTCTTAAGCCTTGTATGAGTGCTTCATACTCAGCTACGTTGTTGGAACATTCGAAATCTAGGCGGACTGCTATGGGAATCTCGCCCTTTTCAGGGGAGATAAGGATGACCCCAGCACCAGCCCCTCGTTGGTTTCGTGCCCCATCGAAGTGCATCTTCCACACTTGGTTTTCGAAATTGTTTGCCAAAATGTGGTTTTGGAAATGGTTTTGCAATATGCCTTCATCAGGCATTTCAGCAAGTGTGGGATATGCGTCCTCTAAGGGGAACTCAGCCACGTAATATGCTAGGGCTTGCCCCTTAATGGAGATCTGGTGATGGTATTTCAGGTCATACTCCATTAGAAGGAGTTGCCATTTGCCCAATCTACCCGTGAGAATGGGTTTTTCGAACAAGTGCTTGATTGGATCAAGCTTGGACACTATCCAGATCTCATGATCTAGGAAATAGTGTCTGAATTTCTGGCAGACCCAGACTAGGGCCAAGCACATCTTCTCCATGGCTTGGTAATTTCGTTCATAAGCCAAGAGAGTTTTCGAAATATAGTAGATGGCATACTCCTTATGGGTGTGATCCTCGTATTGAGCCAACAGGGCTCCTAAAGCATTCGCATGCACGGAGATGTAGAGTAAAAGCGGTTTTCCTTGCTTCGGAGGATTCAAAACGGGGGGATTAACCAAGTATGCCTTTAGTCTCTCGAAGGACTTCTGGCATTCGTCATCCTATAAGAATTTCGTGCCCTTCCTCAACAGTTTGTTGAAGGGTTCGCATCTAGTTGCCAGATTCGATAATCGGAGAACGGATTATAAACGACCCTGGAGGCTACGGATTTGGGTGAGATTGGAGGGTGGAGCCATGTCTATGATGGCTCGACACTTAGAGGGGTCGACTTCTATACCCCTTTGGCTCACCATAAAGCCTAGAAGCTTCCCTGATTCTACCCCGAATACACATTTTTGAGGGTTTAGCTTTACTTTGTAAAGCCTAAGACTTTCGAAAATCTTTTGCAAACATTCGATATGAGTGCATCGGGTTTTGGACTTTGCCAATAGATCATCTACATACACTTCTATGAGCTCATGAATTTGATCATGGAAGATCGTGGTCATGGCTCGTTGGTATGTTGCGCCGACATTTTTCAAACCAAAGGGCATGACTGTATAGCAGTACGTGCCCCATGGGGTTGTGAAGGCGGTCTTACCCTGATCTCGTGGACTTAGTTTGATTTGATTATAGCCTGAATAGCCATCCATAAACGAAAACATTTCATGATTTGCAGTACTATCGACTACCAAATCTATGTTTGGTAAAGGATAATTATCCTTTGGAGTGGCTTTATTCAGGTTTCTGAAATCGATGCATATTCGAATTTTTCCATTGGTTTTTCGAACTACAACGATGTTTGACAACCAATCAGAATACGCAATGGGTTTTATAAATTCGGCTTTTAGCAGATCTTCTAAACCCTCTTTGACTTGCATGTGTACATTCGGGTGTATTTTCCTAAGCTTCTGCTTTATGGGTTTTACATCCGCATCTAAGGGAAGACGATGCTCGACAATACTGGGGTCTATGCCCGGCATGTCTTCATACGTCCATGCAAACACATCTAAATAGGTTCGTAGAAATGCAATGAATGCTGATATTTCATGTTCATGCAAGCATGCTTCTATTTTGATGGTTTTGGGATTGGAATCATCCCCTAGGTTCACCTCTATGAAATCTCCTCCTACTGAATTGGAAGGTCTTTCAAAATCAAAAATTTTATGAAATTCTAGGGGTCAGAAGTGGGATCTTCCTCGAGGGGATGCACTTCTGGGCTTCGATCATTCTCGTGGGCTATAGACCCGAGGGAATTTGATGCGTGATTTTCTAAAAGACCTGGTTTTGTACTCAGATTTTCAATCAATTTCGAAATTTTTCGGTCTGGCTATGCAGACGACGTTTCTTTCGAAATCTTTTTCTTTTGCCAAAGTCCTACCCGGAGCAGCTATATACAAAATCTTTTTTGTATTTTCCAAATTTTCGATTTTTTGGGGTTTTTGTAGAATAAGAATTTTGGGAACTATACAAAGAACTCTATTTTCAAGTTTTTGTTTTTCCATTGTTTTTGGCTTTTCTTCTTTTTTGATTTTTTTGATTTTAAGCTTTCCAAATGTTTTTATATTTTTATAAAAGGGATCTTCCGTCATACCTACAAAGGGAAAACACTACGGGTTAGACTCGGAATAGGAGTTCTAAATCGTAGGTCTCTTCTAAGGCAGGTTCTAGGGCACCCTTGACCCAGGTGGTCACAGGGGGTGGCTCTGGTGGTATTCTGGGAGTATAGCCGATCCCATATCAGCTTGGATTGGCCCTAGGAAGGATGGGCTCTAGGAGACCCTGGTTCTGTGCCCCTAGACTTTTGTAGGGCGTGTAGCCCATGTTCAATAACATGTTCCACGATTTTTTGTTTTTGGAAAATTTTTGATAAAGATCGTGGTCCTGGAAGTTGCTGTCGTCCATATTGTGCTCATATGGCTTCTTGTCCAGGGGCTTTGGAAATAGGGAACCCTTGGGTTTTCCTAGAAGAGTTAGAATCGGGAGGGGGCCTGCTTTGGGCAGCCCCTTCACACATACAATCTTCCTAGGGTTGTTTAACACGAGCCTTGGCGGCTCAATCACAATTTGCCCCAGGTTAGCCTCATGGGCCTCGGAGCTCGATAAACAAGGGGAGTTTATGATCCCCTGAAGCTGTGGGTGACTCTCACCTAGGATCACTACGACTTGGTCCCTGAAAGGGATCTTGACACACCTGTGGAAGGTGGATGGCACAGCGCACAAGCTGTGTCTCCAAGGTTTTCCCAGCAACAGGTTATAATGGGGGTGGATGTCCAAGACATGGAACACCCCCGTGTGTGTGATCCCTCTCGTTTCCATTGGGAGTTCGATGGATCCTAATGGCCTAGACGCATTCCCATCGTATCTAGTGATCACGATGGGGCTTGGGTTCACAGAAGTCAAGGTGACTCCGATTTGATACACCACATGAAGTAGAAGGATGTTGAGCCCTCCTCCCCCATCGACTAGGCACCTGTCCAGAGAGTGGTTATTCAGAACCACCTCGATATGCAGGGCCTGGTTGTAGGACTCGTAGGGTCTATCTACATCATCTTCCGAGAAAGTGATGGGCGATTTTGCTCCTAATAAAGCCACTTGGGCAGACAGGGATTCTGGACTTATGTTCGAATTAACCTTGGCCCTTTCTAGAATTTTCTCTAGCACAAGTCTATGCCTAGGTGAGGTTTGTATAAGCTCTAGGATAGACATGTGGATAGGAATCTTTGAAAGGTGGTTTTCGAAGTCATAAGGGTTTAGGATGACTTTATCCTTGTCTGCTTTTGGCAGAACAACAGGGATACATGCTTTTGAGGGGCCAAGCACACTAACCACCTTTTGAGCACTTTGTAGGTGCGGGGGTTGATAGATCCTCTCGGATCTATGCCTAGGATTCGCGCTAAATTTGGCTCTAAGTATGAGTTTAGGAGTACCTTGAAGTTTTGACATTGGTTTTACCGGGGATTCAGCTTTTGGTGGTCCCCGGATGACGACTTGGGCGGGCTTCTTGTACAGTACAAGAGTGGGCGCACAAGTGGGTCGACCAGACTCAGGTTTTTGTGCTAGTTCCTTAGAAAAGGTGAGGGTACATACCTCCTTTCCTTTCCCACTACCACTGGGCCATACCTCCTTTCCTTTCCTTTGTGGGCCCCACCTCCATTTATGAGAAGGTGATGTGGGCCATGGATGTGGATATTGGATTGGATCTTTAGATCCAAATCCAAATCCAAATGCATGTTTGGGTTTGGATCTGGATATATATGGTCCAGATCCGATCCAAATCTAATTTTCTAACTCCTTCATGGAGTTGCGAAACGGACGGTTTGTGTGGGGCCTGACAACATCATTAGTCCGTCTTGCGTTGGGTCTTTGCCAACATTGTCGTTCGCTCTTCTTCTCACCTTCCGGAGATCATTTTGATAAATTTGTTGATAATAGGGGGTTGGTTGTCCGAGATTTTGGGGATGATTCTGATACGAGAGTTGATGTGCCGGGCTTGAAATATGCTCCGATTTTGGGCTCTCTTTTGCTTCTTCGGTCCTGCTTTCATCAGGCCAAGTTGCTTTGCGGGGTTTTAAAATACCTTTTTAAAGGTTTTAAAACTGTATAACACATATTTTAAAACATATATGATTTAAACATATGTATAGGGTTGCTTGGAAGGCTCCTGGGTTTTCAAACTCAAAATAGCCCTTTCGGGCTGCTTTTGCAAAACCAGGTAATTCAAGCAATTCGTGGGATTTTGGGGTGTTTACAGTGCTAAGGAAAGATAGTGGGGTATGGTACAGGTCAGCTGGGTGTAAGGGAGAAGCTTGGGCTGTTGTGGTGGGTAGATGGGAGTGTGCGGCTGGGAAAGAAGGGGGTGAAAGGCTAGATAGGGTTGAGGTGGGGTACTAACCGTGGATAGGAGTGGCGCTAGTGGATGAAGATGGTGGCCGGATGGTGGTGGAAGGAAGGTGGAAGCCGAAGGGTGGAGCTCCTCGCCGAAGGTGGAAGGTGATGGAGTCGGTTGAAGTTGGAAGGTGGCAGTCGGGTGATGAAGTGGCGGTGGAAGGGCAGGTGGTGGAAGTGGTGCAGCTTGGAGGGAGTGAGGGGGGATGTGAGTGGAAGAGAGAGAGTGAAACCCGCAAGAAAGGTGGGTTTTATAGGCTGGAAAAGGGGTTGGGTCGGTTAGGGTGGTATGGGCTAGATATTTGTAATAAGGTGGGCTTGGGGAGTGGTTTGGGGTAGGTCGGTTAGGGGGGCTGGTTGGTGGTTTAGGGTAGGTCGGTTAGGGGGGCTGGGACTTAGTGGTTAGGGGTTTAATTAGGTGCACTAAGGTGGGTTTAGGCTTAGTTGGTTAGGGCCTAAGTGGTTTAGCTAGGTGAGGTGAGCTAGGTGCGGTTGGGGCGGTTTTGGGTGAGGATGGCTAGGTTTGGGTCAGGTTTAGGGGAGAGTGGCTAGGTGAGGTGGGCTAGCTTAGGGCTAGGGTTTAGGAACCTCCCCTTGGCGCCGGTCCATTGAACCAGTTGCAACCATGTCCAAGTTGGTGCAGCCCCAGGTTAGGTGTAGGTGCATACAAGCTCAAACCCACACTCTAGGCTAAACCCACAAGGTTAACCCAACCTTGACCAAAAGTTAAGCCTACCAACTTTCTCACTCATACTTTATCACCCCTTTTTCTCTCTCTACCCAAGCTTTTCACATGAAATATTTGTGGGCTCCACCTCCATTTATGAGAAGGTGATGTGGGCCATGGATGTAGATATTCGATTTGGATCTTTAGATCCAGATCCAAATCCAAATGCATGTTGGGTTTGGATCTAGATATATATGGTCCAGATCCAGCCCAAATCTGATTTTCTGATTCCTTCATGGCGTTTCAAAACGGACGGTTTGTGCGGGGACTGACTGCATCAGTACTTCGTCTTGCATTGGGTCTTCGCCAACATTGTCGTCCGCTCTTCTTCTCACCTTTTGGAGTTCATTTCGAGTAAATTTCTGATATCTGGGGCTTGGATGTCTGAGAATCTGGGGATGATTTTGATACGAGAGTTGATGTGCTGGGCTTGAAGTATGCTCCGGGTCTGGGCTCTCTTTTGCCTCTTCGGTCCTGCTTTCATCAGGCCAAGCTGCTTTTGGGGTTTCAAAATACCTTTTTAAGGTTTTAAAACTATATGTATACATTTAAAACATATATACAGGTTCAAAGTATGTACAGGCTTGTCTGGAAGGCTCCTGGGTTTCCAAACTCAAAATAGCCCTTTGGGGTTGCTTTTGCAAAACCAGGCCTATTTGAGAAAATCGTGGGATTTTGGGGAGTTTACACACACCAACACCCACGTGCACTCGAGCCTTTCCGCTCTTAGCTGCACACCTTTTGGCACACACACGGGCCTTGACAGCCCCTAAGATATAGTTATATTTATATATATTCAGCTGTGTGGGTTTTCATTTAAGTCGTGGGTGTTGTCGTTCAATTCTACACTCACACACATTGAGCTTTCGCTCTTATTCCCAAGACCCTAGTAAGGACCATATTGCAATTTAATTTGGGTGTTTTCCTTCAAGTCGTGTGCGTGGTCTTTCAATTCTACACTCACACACATTGAGCTTTCGCTCTTACTCCCAAGACCCTAATAAGGGCCATATTGCAATTCTATTTGGGTTTTACATTACAAGTCGACCTTCGGGTTGTCTTTACATATATACAAAACACCCACGCACACGTTGGCGACCTTCGGGCCCATATATATATAGTTGTATTTCCCTTCCGCTATGTCTTTAAGATTTGGGTTTTAAGGTTCAGCTGTGTGAGTAGTCTTTCCATATATACACGACACACACTTACATAATTGAGCCTTTCCGCTCTTAAGATATAGCCCTATTTTCCTTTTGCAATTTCCCTTTTGCAATTTCCCTTTTGCAATTTACATTACGCAATTTCCCTTAAGCATTGTCTTTCAATTTCGGGTTTTTCCTTTGGAGTTGTGTGAGTTTTCATTACATATTCGCCACACCACGAGTTAGGACGCATATTGCATCAAAGCAAACCCCATACTCCCATGCAAAAATCGCCCAACTTAGGTTACTTGTGCACACACCTAGTTGGCCTAAAATAGCATAAAAGTGAAAGACATAGGCACGTGCAAATCCCACATGAAATAAAACTTGCAACCATACAAACCAAACCCAAACACTTCGTGTATTTTCAAATAGGTTATTTGTTTAAAACGACTTTGCCAAGAGTAAAGACTGACCCTTACGCATCGGTGCAAGAAGGTCTGCGACGAAAAGAGCTCACTTACTCACAATCGTCCCGAAAGAGTCAGATTTTCAAAACTTACTTCACTAGCTTGAGTAAGCTAGCTGGCATGCCCTTGTTATATAAAAACGACTTAGCGAACTGCTTTATGCAGAGATTCTCGCATAACGTAGAAGTCACGCCGACTTTAAACACCTTAAGGGATACAAAACAAGGTGTGAACGAAGACGTACATATGTTTATCGTTCGTTGGAGGTCTCTCCTAGGACAAGTAAGAGAGCCGATATCTGAAGGATGTGCAGTCATGCTCATCCTAGATAATTTTAAAAACGAGTTGAAAACCCTTATCTCGCTTCACGAAATCTCAACTTTCCATTAGTTGATAAAAAAAACATCCCTTTTCAAAACAAATTTGAGAAAAGGGATTTATGAGCACCTATGGAAAGGAAGCGTGGTTTCGAAAACACGCTTGGACAAGCCCAACACTTATGGGCTACCCACCGCGGACAAAGGGGCAAAACCCTATAAAATCGCCAATGTCCGAGTGGATCCAAGCCCGACAAGTGCTTCAAGAAATTTTGAAAAAATAGAAAATAAAAGGAAGAAAAGTTTTCAAAAATCCTTTGAAAGATAGGAGTACACTCCGCTGGGGCAACCTGTATCGGAGGTTCTAGACCTCCTACTCGCCCAAGGTATGATTGAACTCCCCGAGATTCCCAAGGGAGTCACTTCAAAGGAGGGATTTTTAAACAAATTCTGCAAGTATCATCGGCTCAAAGGCCATGATATAAAGCGGTGTTTCTCCCTATTAAATAAAATTGAGAACTTGATAGGAGAAGGCCGACTCCAGGTCGTTGAGGAACCTGAGCTTGCCCAAGCTATCTTCAAAGAACCCTTCCCCAAGCACGCAAGTACCAGTGGGAAGGGAAAAGAGGTATGTGCTCTCACGATTTCGAGGAGTCTAGTGCATGCATGTGAGTCTGGTTTATCTACTTGTGCATCTACTCTCATACTTTACAAAAAACCCACCCAAGTAGTCATCCGGGGACCACCAAGAGTTTCGTCCCCGGTTAAACCAGTTTTAACAAATCAAGGTGCTCCAAATCTTTCGATTAGAGCCATGTTAAGTGCGAAACCTAGGTTAATCGTGGGGGAGGTGACAAGATCCGGGAGGATCTACCAACCCCCACATCTGCAAAGTGCTAAAAAGGTGGTCAGTGTGCCTGGCCCCTCAAAAGCATGTATTCCTAGAGTTCCGCCGAAAGCAGACAAAGGAAATGTCGTGTTAAAGGTATATGATTTCGAAAACCATCTTTCAAAGATTCCTATCAGCATGTCCATCCTAGAGCTAATACAAACTTCGCCTAGGCATAGACTAGTGTTAGAGAAAATTCTAGAAAGAGCAAAGGTTAGTTCGAACATAACGCCAGAATCCTTGTCCAACCAAGTGGCATCTATAGGAGCGACGACGCCCATCATATTCTCAGAAGACGATGTAGAAAGACCATACGAATCCCATAACCAGGCCCTACATATCGAGATGGTTCTAAATAACCACTCTCTGGATAGGTGCCTAGTCGATGGGGGAGGAGGGCTCAACATCCTTCCACTTCATGTGGCGAACCAAATCGGAGTCACCTTGACATCCGTGAACCCAAGCCCCATCATCATCACTGGATACGATGGGAATGCATCAAGATCGCTAGGATCTATCGAACTCCCCATGGAAACGGGAGGGATAGCACACACGGGGGTGTTCCATGTCCTAGACGTCCACCCCCACTATAACCTATTGCTGGGAAGGCCTTTGATACACAGCTTGTGGGCTGTGCCATCCACCTTCCATAGGTGTATCAAAATCCCTTTCAGGGACAAAGTCGTAGTAATCCTAGGTGTGAATCATCCTCACCTTCAAGGGGTCATAAATTCTCCTTGTTTGTCGTGTTCCCAGACCTAGGCAGACCCTCCTCGAGCCACCAAGGCTCACATTAAAAAACCCTAGGAAGGTCGTATATGTGAAGGGGCCACCCAAAGTTGGCCCCCTCAAAGTTCTGACCATCCTAGGAAAACCCAAGAATCCCCTATTTCCAAAACCCCTGGACAAAAAGCCCTATGTGCATGACATAGATGACAGCAAGTTCCAGGACCACGATTTATATCAAACTTTCTCTAAAAACAAAAAATCGTGGAACATGTTATTAAATATGGGCTATTTTCCATATGAAAGTCTAGGGGCACAAAATCAGGGTCTCCTAGAACCCATACTGCCTAGGGCCAACCCAAGCCGATATGGGATCGGCTATACTCCTAAAATACCACCAGAACCACCCCCTGTGACCACCTGGGTCAAGGGTGCCCTGGAGCCTACCTTAGAAGAGACCTATGACTTAGACCTCTTATTCAGAGTCTAACCTATAGCGTTTTCCCTTTGTAGGTATGATGGAAGATCCCTCAATCAAAAATACAAAAACATTTGAAAAACATAAAATTTAAAAAATGGAAAAATTACAAAAGCCAAAAACACTTGAAAATGAAAAACTCGAAAAAAGAGTAGTTTGCATAGTTCCCAAAGTGCTCGTTTTACAAAAACACAAAAAAATCGAAAATTTGTAAATTCCAAAAAGATTTTGTACATAGCTGCTCCTGGTAAGGATTTGGAAAAAGCAAAAGATTTCGAAAGGAACGCTATCTGCATAACCAGACCAAAAATTTTGAAATCCACAGAAATTCCAAGTGTAAAACCATGTCTTTTAAAAATCCATGCATCAAATTCCCTAGGATCTATAAACCTTGAGAATGATCCAAGCCTAGAGGTGGATCCCCTTGAGGAAGATCCCACTTCTGAGCTCCCAGAATTTCATAAAATTCTCGATTTTGAAAAACCTTCAAATTCTGTAGGAGGAGATTTCATAGAGATAAATCTAGGGAGTGATTCAAAACCCAAACTCATTAAGGTAGGCGCATGTTTGCATGAGCATTAAAGATCATCATTCATTGCATTTCTAAAAACCTACTTAGATGTGTTTTGCATGGACGTATGAAGACATGCCGGGCATAGACCCGAGTATTGTCGAGCATCGTCTTCCCTTAGATGCGGATGTAAAACCCATAAAGCAAAAGCTTAGGAAAATATATTCGAACGTACACGCACAAGTCAAAGAGGGTTTAGAAGATCTATTAAAAGCCGGATTTATAAAACCCATTGCATATTCTGATTGGTTATCCAATATAGTTGTTGTTCGAAAAACCAATGGGAAGATTCAAGTATGCATCGACTTTAGAAACCTGAATAAAGCCACTCTAAAGGATAATTATCCTTTACCAAACATAGATTTGATAGTCGATAGTACTGCAAATCACGAAATGTTTTCGTTTATGGATGGCTATTCAAGGTATAACCAAATCAAACTAAGCCCACGAGATCAGGGTAAGACCGCTTTCACAACCCCATGGGGCACATACTGCTATACAGTCATGCCCTTTGGTTTGAAAAATGTCGGCGCCACATACCAAAGAGCTATGACCACGATCTTCCATGATCAGATTCATAAGCTCGTAGAGGTATATGTGGATGATCTCTTGGCGAAATCCAAAACTCGATACACTCATATCGAATGCTTACAAAAGATTTTCGAAAGGCTTAGACTTTACAAAGTAAAGCTAAACCCTCAGAAATGTGTGTTCGGAGTAGAGTCCGGAAAGCTCTTAGGCTTTATGGTGAGCCAAAGGGGCATAGAAGTCGACCCATCTAAGTGTCGAGCCATCATAGACATGGCTCCACCCTCTAATCTCAAGCAGATTCGTAGCCTTCAAGGTCGATTACAATCCATTCGCAGGTTCATCTCAAAATAAAGCTAAACCCTAAAAAATGTGTGTTCGGAGTAGAGTCCGAAAAGCTCTTAGGCTTTATGGTGAGCCAAAGGGGCATAGAAGTCGACCTATCTAAGTGTCGAGCCATCATAGACATGGCTCCACCCTCCAATCTCACATAGATTCGTAGCCTTCAAGGTCGATTACAATCCATTCGCAGGTTCATCTCAAACCTGGTGACTAGATGCGAACCCTTCAATAAGTTGTTGACAAAGGGCACAAAATTTTCATGGGATAACGATTGCCAAAAGTCATTTGAAAGACTAAAGGCATACCTAGTTAACCCCCCTATTTTAAATCCTCCAAAGCAAGGAAAACCTCTTCTACTTTACATTTCCGTGCATATGAATGCCTTGGGAGCTTTGTTAGCTCAATACGAGGATGACACTCACAAGGAGTATGCCATCTATTACATTTCGAAAACTCTCTTAGCTTATGATTAATTAGGTTTGGGAGCTTTGTTAGCGTATTTTGTAATTAGGTTTTGGCTAATTACAAGCTTAAACCCACTTAACTAGGCTAACCCACATGATTAACCCCAAACTTGACACACAAGTCAAGCTTAATTACAACACACACTTGATTTTATCCTCCCCCACTCTCTCTCATGCCCATAATCCCACGTGAAATTCAAGTGGGCCCCACCTCCATTTATGAGAAGGTGATGTGGGCCATGGATATGGATATTGGATTGGATTTTTGAATCCAAATCCAAATCTAAGTCCATACATGGGTTTGGATTGGGATCTGGATATATATGGTCCAGATCCGATCCAAATTGAATTCTGACTCCTTCGGGCTGTGTTCGAAATGAACGGTTTGTGCAGGGTCTGACAGCATCAGTACTCCGTCTGCGTTGGGTCTTCGCCAACATGATCGTCCACCTCTGTTTTCGCCTTCCGGAGATGACTTCAAATGATGTTTTGATGATAACAGGGTCTTGGACGTTCGAGATCCTGGGGGTGTGGATTTGATACGAGAGTTGTTGTATCGGGCTTGACATGTGCTCCGGTTCCGGGCTCTCCTTAGCTTTCTTGGTCCTGTCTGGATTAGGCCAAGCTGCTTCGGGGTTTCAAAACATGTTTTAAAAGGTTTTCAAAAACCATATCATGTATTTTTGAAATATAAAGTTTAAAGCATATATACAGGGTTGTCTGGAAGGCTCCTGGGTTTCCAGACTCAAAATAGCCCTTTGGGGCTGCTTTTACGAAACCAGGTTGTTTTGAAGAATTCGTGGGATTTCGGGGTGTTTACAGCTAGGATGGCCTAACTACATTTGTTAGATGAGAGGCGACTCCTTGCTATGGATCGTGCTCATTCTTACCAGCAAAGGATAGCCCGACACTATGACAAACATATGAAACCTCGCCACTTCAAAGTGGGAGATTTGGTTTTGAAAATCATCCACTATCGTGGCCCACATCCACTTGGAAAGTGGCGCTCCAAGTGGGATGGACCATATGTTGTGCGTGCAACCACCACGAACAACTCATACTGGTTGATCGATGTAGAAGGTAAGAATTTAGCAGATCCTATCAATATTCAATACTTGAAGAAGTATTACGTGTAGGGTTTGAGTTAAATTCCCGTTTTCGAAAATCCTTAGGGATAGCTGCTTTGAAACCTCGAAAGTAAGGTTCAAAGACAAATTGTGTGACCTTGAGCGAGAGAATTCGCACTTGTGAAAGAGTGGAGCTTTCCAAATACGTGGTTACATTTCAAAATCCTTCTTCTTACAAAGAAAGGCCTAGTTCAATATAGCAAGATACTTGCAAGTAGTACATGCTATTTCTAAATAGGCTGATCTGGAATGGATCGAGTATGACCTTGGGATAAGTCCTCCCCTCTTCTCTTCTCCTTCCAAAAGGAAAATGTGGCCGAAAGCAAAGGGAAATCCCCGCCAAAATCTCTTTCCCAAAGAAAGAAACCTGAATCAAAAAGCAAAATTTGATTCTTTTATGGAAAAGAGGGATTAAAGAAAAAATACTCCCAAAGGGAGACCCTCTATGAAAAAATGGAAGAAAAGGCCAAAAAGCTCAAAAAGAGCAGTTTTCCGCCTTCTGTGCCTCAAACCACGGGATGCTTCAGAAGGGACCGTGGTATCTCTTTCCCATCCCCATGACTTATCCCAAGTAAAACATGGTTCATTTCAAGGAATCCTAAAGTAAAAATAGGATTTGCTTACTTGAATTTCATTTTGTTTGAGAATTCGACATTTTGAGTAAGGCGTAGGAATTTTGAAATATAGCTTATTTTCTGATAAAACCTCCGCTAGATTAGCGAGTGTCAAGACTCAACCAAAGGCAAACACGAAGAGCTCGAGATCCTTAGGATTGAGACTAAAAGCAGTTTTCCTTTTGTAAATAGATTTTGAAAAAAATCAAACATCGAGCAACATAGGCCCCGCTCACTTGGAGCAGCAGGTCTTCGTAAGCCTCAAGAGTTCGACCATGCCATCCGGTCTCTAGGAGGTCGCCCTACTTGGCGTCTCATCCATGTCATGCATGTGCACATCCACGCATAAACACTTGCATAACATGATCCCCGTTTAGGACCAGAAACCATAGAAAGTTTCCCCTTTGGCGTGATATCTCCTCCTACCAGGTTTAAAAGAGAGATTTTGCTCAAAAATTGGGATGATCCCATATTTTCATGGATAGATCTAGGGAGACATTGAAAGGGGTGTTGTCGTCTTTGCCATTATCCAAATCTATTTGAGTAGCCCCACGATTTTCTCACAATTTTCAAAACTGCCTGGTTTCACAAAAGTAGCCCCAAAATAGCCCCACGTCTTCGCACATTCACGTCTTTGCCATTGAAAGAGGGGCATCTGTAAACACCCTAAAATCCCACGATTTTCTAAAAAATGCCTGGTTTCACAAAAGTAGCCCCAAAGGGCTATTTTGAGTCTGGAAACCCAGGGGCCCTCCAGACAACCCTATATATATTCCAAACCCCGAAAGCCTCCTGGCCTGACAAAGGCATGACCGAAAAGGCAAAGGAGAGCCCGGATCCGAAGCATACTTCAAGCCCGGTGCATCAACTCTCGTATCAAAAGAATCCCCAAATTCTCAGACATCCAAGCCCCAAAATATCAGAAAAATGGTCAAAATGAACTCCTGAAGGTGAGAAGAAGAGCGGACGATAATGTTGGCGAAGACCCAACGCAAGACGGAGTACTAATGAAGTCAGGCCTCGCACAAACCGTCCGTCTCAAAATGCCATGAAGGAATCAAAAAATCATATTTGAGTCAGATCTAGACCATATATATCCAGATCCAAACCCAACAGGTATTTGGATTTGGATTTGGATCCCAAGATCCAAATCCAATATCTGTATCCATGGCCCACATCACCTCCTCATAAATGGGGGTGAGGGGTCCACAATATTTCACGTGAAATGCCTTGGAAGGCTTGGGTAGAGAGAGAAAGGGGGGCATAAAGTATGAGTGAGAAAGTTGGTAGGCTTGACTTTTGGTCAAGAGTGGGTTAGTCTTGTGGGTTTAACCTAGAGTGTGGGTTCAAGCTTGTATGCATCTACACTTGACCTAGGGCTGCACCAACTTGGACATGGCTGCAACTGAAGCAATGGACCGTGCCAAGGGGTGGTTCACCCTAAGCTAGCTCACCTCACCTAGCCATTTCTCCTAAAACCTAACCCATCTCGCCCAAAACCGCCCCAACCTCACCTAGCCAACCTCACCTAGCTAGACCACTTAGACCCTAACCAACTAAGCTTAACCAACCTTAGTGCACCTAACTAAGCCCCTAACCACTATATCCCAGCCCACCTAACCGACCAAACCCAAACCACTAACCAGGCCCCCCCTAACCGACCTACCCCAAACCGTGTCCCATGCCCACCTAATTGAAAATATCTGGCCTACAACCCACCAACCGACCTAGCCCAATCCCAGCCTATATAAGCCCCCTCCTTCATGCAGGTTTGCTCTCTCTCTAGGCTCCTAGGACCCGGCCAGCTCCCTTGGCTCCCCCTTCATTCATCCATTCACCCTTGGGACCTGACGAGCACCTCTCCATTCCAGTCGACTCCACCACCTTCCACCTTCGGTGAGGAGCACCTTCCCAGCTGCCACTCCATCACCTTCTACCATCTGGCCACCACTCCAACACCACCACCAGCTCCATCTCCTACCTGGTTAGTACCCCACCTCAACCTCATCTAACCAGCACCTCTTTCATTCCCAACCGCACACTTCCATCCACCCGCCACCTTTCATCCATCCCTTCTCCCTTCCACTTGGCCGACCTGCACCATACCCCACTAACTCCCCTCAACACCACACCCTAGCTCCCAGCTGAACACCTCCCTTAGTCTCCCACTTCCCAGCCTTCCTTCACCATTCCCCAATGCCACCTCCTTCCACTCGGCCAGCACTTGGACACTCCACCACCCGGTCTGCACTTGGACACTCCACCACCCGGCCAGCACCCCTACCTGCCGCAAGCACCCACCTAAGGAGCTCCCCTTTGCTGCCCAAGGCGACTCATCAAGGCCAAGTCCACGCAAGTTGAACATGGACCAACTACATGTAAGTGCCTAAACTCGGTCTCTTATATGAACTTGTTTTATGTTCAATTAAATTTTGATACGGGGTTGTAATAATGGAGCATTGCCTCCCCCCGATTGTAATAACGTGGTTTGACACACCAACACCCACGTGCACTCGAGCCTTTCCGCTCTTAGCTGCACACCTTTTGGCACACACACGGGCCTTGACAACCCCTAAGATATAGTTATATTTATATATATTCAGCTGTGTGGGTTTTCATTTAAGTCATGGGTGTTGTCGCTCAATTCTACACTCACACACATTGAGCTTTCGCTCTTATTCCCAAGACCCTAGTAAGGGCCATATTGCAATTTAATTTGGGTGTTTTCCTTCAAGTCATGTGCGCGGTCTTTCAATTCTACACTCACACACATTGAGCTTTCGCTCTTACTCCCAAGACCCTAATAAGGGTCATATTGCAATTCTATTTGGGTTTTACATTGCAAGTCATGTGAGTTGTCTTTATATATATACACACAACACCCACGCACACGTTGGTGACCTTCGGGCCCATTTGTATTTCCCTTCCGCTATGTCTTTAAGATTTGGGTTTTAAGGTTCAGCTGTGTGAGTAGTCTTTCCATATATACACGACACACACTTACACAATTGAGCCTTTCCACTCTTAAGATATAGCCCTATTTCCCTTTTGCAATTTCCCTTTTGCAATTTACATTACGCAATTTCCCCTAAGCATTGTCTTTCAATTTCGGGTTTTCCCTTTGGAGTTGTGTGAGTTTGCATTGCATATTCGTCATACCACGAGTTAGGATGCATATTGCATCAAACCAAACCCCATACTCCCGTGCAAAAATCGCCCAACTTAGATCACTTGTGCACATACCTAGTTGGCCTAAAATAGCATAAAAGTGAAAGACATAGGCACGTGCAAATCCGACGTGAAATAAAACTTGCAACCATACAAACAAAATCCAAACACATCGTGTATTTTCAAAGAGGTTATTTGTTTAAAACGACTTTGCCAAGCGTACAGACTAACCCTTGTGCATCGGTGCAAGAAGGTCTGCGACGAAAAGAGCTCACTTTCTCACAATCGCCTCGAAAGAGTCAGATTTTCAAAACTTACTTCGCTAGCTTGAGTAAGCTAGTTAGCACGCCCTTGTTATATAAAAATGACTTAGACACACGAAAAGGTTCACTTCGAGCCTAAGAACCAGAAGTGAGAATTTTCCATGTCTACAACTGTATGGCAGTATGTGCCCCATGGGGTTGTGAAAGCGGTCTTACCCTGATCTCGTGGGCTTAGTTTTATTTGGTTATACCCTGAATAGCCATCCATAAATGAAAACATTTCGTGATTTGCAGTACTATCGACTATCAAATCTATGTTTGGTAAAGGATAATTATCCTTTGGAGTGGCTTTATTCAGGTTTCTAAAGTCGATGCATATTCGAATCTTCCCATTGGTTTTTCGAATAACAACTATATTGGATAACCAATCAGAATATGCAATGGGTTTTATAAATCCAGCTTTTAACAGATCTTCTAAACCCTTTTTGACTTGTGCGTGTACATTCAGATGTATTTTCCTAAGCTTTTGCTTTATGGGTTTTACATCCACATCTAAGGGAAGACGATGCTCGACAATACTCCGGTCTATGCCCGGCATGTCTTCATACGTCCATGCAAACACATCTAAGTAGGTTTTTAGAAATGCAATGAATGATGATCTTTCATGCTCATGCAAACATGCGCCTACCTTAATGAGTTTGGGCTTTGAAGCACTCCCTAGATTTATCTCTATGAAATCTCCTTCTACTGAATTTGAAGGCATTTCAAAATCGAGAATTTTATGAAATTCTGGGAGCTCAAAAGTGAGATCTTCCTCAAGGGGATCCACCTCTAGGCTTTGATCATTCTAGAGGTTTATAGATCCTAGGGAATTTGATGCATGGATTTTTAAAAGACCTAGTTTTACACTAGGAATTTCTGTGGATTTCAAAAAATTTGGTCTGGTTATGCAGATAGCGTTCCTTTCGAAATCTTTTGCTTTTTCCAAATCCTTACCAGGAGCAGCTATGTACAAAATCTTTTTGGAATTTTGCAAATTTTCGATTTTTTTGTGTTTTTGTAAAACGAGCACTTTGGGAACTATACAAACTACTCTTTTTTCGAGTTTTTCATTTTCAAGTGTTTTTGGCTTTTGTAATTTTTCCATTTTTTGAATTTTTAGTTTTTTAAATGTTTTTGTATTTTTGATTGACGGATCTTCCATCATACCTACAAAGGGAAAACGCTACCGGTTAGACTCTGAATAAGAGGTCTAAGTCGTAGGTCTCTTCTAAGGTAGGCTCCAGGGCACCCTTGACCCAAGTGGTCACAAGGGGTGGTTCTGGAGGTATTCTGGGAGTATAGCCGATCCCATATCGGCTTGGGTTGGCCCTAGGCAATATGGGTTCTAGGAGACCCTGATTTTGTCTCCCTAGACTTTTATATGGCAAATAGCCCATATTTAACAGCATGTTCCACAATTTTTTGTTTTTAGAGAAAGTTTGATATAAATCGTGGTCCTGAAACTTGTTGTCGTCTATGTCATGCACATAGGGCTTTTTGTCGAGGGGTTTTGGAAATAGGGGATTCTTGGGTTTTCCTGGGATGGTTAGAACTTTGAGGGGGTCAACTTTGGGTGGCCCCTTCACATATACGACCTTCCTAGGGTTTTTCAATGTGAGCCTTGGTGGCTCGAGCAGGGTCTGCCCTAGTTTTACCTCGTGGGTCTGGGAACACGACAAGCAAGGGGAATTTATGACCCCTTGAAGCTGAGGATGATTGTCACCTAGGATTACTACGACTTTGTCCCTGAAAGGGATTTTGACACACCTGTGGAAGGTGGATAGCACAGCCCACAAGCTGTGTATCAAAGGCCTTCCCAGCAATAGGTTATAATGGGGGTGGACGTCCAGGATATGGAACACCCCCATGTGTGCTATCCCTCCTGTTTCCATGGGGCGTTCGATAGATCCTAGCGGTCTAGACGCATTCCCATCATATCCAGTGATTATGATGGGGCTTGGGTTCACGGATGTCAAGGTGACTCCGATTTGGTTCACCACATGAAGTGGAAGGATGTTGAGCCCTCCTCCCCCATCGACTAGGCACCTATCCAGAGAGTGGTTATTTAGAACCACCTCGATATATAGGGCCTGGTTATAGGACTCATAGGGTCTTTCTACATCGTCTTCCGAGAATACGATGGGCGTCTTCGCTCCTATAGATGCCACTTGGTTGGACAAGGATTCTGGCGTTATGTTCGAACTAACCTTTGCTCTTTCTAGAATTTTCTCTAACACTAGTCTATGCCTAGGCGAAGTTTGTATTAGCTCTAGGATGGACATGTTGACAGGAATCTTTGAAAGATGGTTTTCGAAATCATATCCCTTTAACATGACATTTCTTTGTCTACTTTCGGCGGAACTCTAGGAATCCATGCTTTTGAGGGGCCAGGCACACTGACCACCTTTTTAGCACTTTGCAGTTGTGGGGGTTGGTAGATCCTCCCCGATCTTGTCACCTCCCCCACGATCAACCTAGGTTTCACACTTAACATGGCTCTAATCGAAAGATTTGGAGCACATTGATTTGTTAAAACTGGTTTAACCGGAGACAGAACTCTTAGTGGTCCCCGGATGACTACTTGGGCGGGTTTTTTGTAAAGTATGAGAGTAGATGCACAAGTAGATAAACCAGACTCACATGCATGTGCTAGACTCTTCGAAATCGTGAGAGCACATACCTCTTTTCCCCTCCCACTGGTACTTGCGTGCTTGGGGAAGGGTTCTTTGAAGATAGCTTGGGCAGGCTCAGGTTCCTCAACGACCTGGAGCCAGCCTTCTGCTATCAAGTTCTCAATTTTATTTAATAGGGAGAAACACCGCTTTGTATCATGGCCTTTGAGCTGATGATACTTGCAGAATTTGTTTGAAAATCCCCCCTTTGAAGTGACTCCCTCGAAAATCTCAGGGAGTTCAATCATACCCTGGGCGAGTAGGAGGTCTAGGACCTCCGATACAGGTTGTCCTAGCAGAGTGTACTCCCGTCTTTCAAAGGGTTTTTGAAAACTTTTCTCCCTTTTATTTTCTATTTTTTCAAAATTTCTTGAAGCACTTGTCGGGCTTGGATCCACTCGAACATTGGTTATTTTATGGGGTTTTGCCCCTTTGTCCGTGATGGGTAGCCCATAAGTGTTGGGCTTCTCCAAGCGAGTTTTCGAAACCACGCTTCCTTTCCATAAGTGCACATAAATCCCTTTTTTCAAATTTGTTTCGAAAAAGGATGCTTTTTTTATCAACTTATTGAAAGTTGAGATTTCGTGAAGCGAGAGAAGGGTTTTCAACTCGTTTTTAAAATTATCTAGGATGAGCATGATTGCACATCCTTCGGATATCGGCTCTCGCACTTTTCCTAGGAGAGACCTCCAACGAACGATAAACGTATTTACGTCTTCATTCACACCTTGTTTTGTATCCCTCAAGGTGTTTAAAGTCGGCATGACTTCTATGTTATGCGAGAATTTCTGCATAAAGCAGTTCGCTAACTCTTCAAAAGTTGCGAACTGGCTAAGGTCGTAGGAAGCCAGCCATTTGGCAGTTGTGCCTTTGAGGGACAAAGGGAGCCAATACACCCATTTCATCGAGTCCTTCTTTTTCTATGGGCTCAATGAGAGAAAAGTTGCAAG
Organism: Brasenia schreberi; assembly: GCA_036023115.1. NCBI lineage: Eukaryota > Viridiplantae > Streptophyta > Magnoliopsida > Nymphaeales > Cabombaceae > Brasenia > Brasenia schreberi. The sequence goes on along the minus strand of JAYKKT010000085.1, from coordinate 5,884,578 downwards.
TGAGATCTAGGGTCTCCCATGCCATCATACCGATGGAAGTTCGGTATTTCGTCGTCACTGTGCGTTTTATAGTCCACAGGCAAGAAATCAAACAGGGCGTAACTCCTTTCTCTTTATTTTGCCCTCTCAACAGCTGCTGTAGGGCTTTACGGTCCTTGTGTGTAAAGGACTCGTGGTATTGGTTGCCTTCCATTGTGGAAGTCGCTTTATATTTGCGAGGTTTTTCAAACTTTTTCTTGGCCTTTGGTTTGCCATTTGATGAACATGAGTCACCTGCTTCAACCTCTTAGCTAAGAGTAGCGATCTTGGCCTCGAAATCCCTTCTCAAGTCCTCAATCTCTTCTAGTTTGTTTTGTTTTTTCGAAAACCTCCTAGAGTGAGAACTTGATGCGCATGAGCCGTGGCTAGATACCTCTTGGGAGCCTGGACTCGACGTGCTTCAAATGCTTTCAAAAATCCTAGGTATGAAATGCAACAAACAAAGTTAAAACACTTTCTTTGAAAAACATTTTGTGAGGTTTTTCTATATGAACTGACTCTGCACAAGGCCCAGGTCCCACTGGGTGTGCCAAACCTGTAGACATAGAAAATTCTCACTTCTGGTTCTTAGGCTCGAAGTGAACCTTTTCGTGTGTCTAAGTCATTTTTATATAACAAGGGCGTGCCAGCTAGTTTACTCAAGCTAGCGAAGTAAGTTTTTAAAATCTGACTCTTTCGAGGCGATTGTGAGCAAGTGAGCTCTTTTCGTAGCAGACCTTCTTGTACCGATGTGCAAGGGTCAGTCTGTACGCTTGGCAAAGTCGTTTTAAACAAATAACCTCTTTGAAAATACACGAAGTGTTTGGGCTTTGTTTGTACGATTGCAAGTTTTATTACACGTGGGATTTGCACGTGCCTATGTCTTTCTTTTTATGCTTTTTAGGGCCAACTAAGTGTGTGCACAAGTGACCTAAGTTGGGCGATTTTTGCACGGGAGTGTGGGGTTTGCTTTGATGCAATATGCGTCCTAACTCGTGGTATGGCGAATATGCAATGCAAACTCACACAACTCCAAAGGGAAAACTCGAATTGAAAGACAATGCGGAAGGAAAATGACTTAATGTAAATCGCAAAAGGGAAATTGCAAAAGGGAAATATGGCTATATCTTAAGAGCGGAAAGGCTCAACTGTGTAAGTGTGTGTCGTGTATATATGGAAAGACTACTCACACTGTTGAACCTTAAAACCCAAATCTTAAAGACATAGCAGAATGGAAATACAACTATATATATATGGGCTCGAAGGTCGCCAACGTGTGCGTGAGTGTTGTGTATATATGTAAAGACAACTCACATGACTTGTAATGTAAAACCCAAATAGAATTGCAATATGGCCCTTATTAGGGTCTTGGGAGTAAGAGCGAAAGCTCAATGTGTGTGAGTGTGGAATTGAAAGACCATGCACACAACTTGAATGAAACACCCAAATAAAATTGCAATATGGCCCTTATTAAGGTCTTGGGAGTAAGAGCGAAAGCTCAATGTGTGTGAGTGTGGAATTGAAAGACAACACCCACGACTTGTAATGAAAAACCCACGCAACCGAATATATATAAATATAACTATATCTTAGGGGTTGTCAAGGCCCGTGTGTGTGCAAAAAGGTGTGCAACTAAGAGAGGAAAGGCTCAAGTGCACGTGTGTATTGGTGTGTCAAACCACGTTATTACAATTGGGGGGAGGCAACGCTCCATTATTACAACCCCGTATCAAAATTTAATTGAACATAAAACAAGTTCATTTAAGAGACCGAGTTTAGGCACTTACATGTAGTTGGTTCATGTTCAACTTGCGTGGACTTGGCCTTGACGAGTCGCCTTGGGCAGCAAAGGGGAGCTCCTTAGGTGGGTGCTTGCGACAGGTAGGGGTGCTGGCCGGGTGGTGGAGTGTCCAAGTGCTAGCCGAGTGGAAGGAGGTGGCATTGGGGAATGGTGAAGGAAGGCTGGGAAGTGGGCGACTAAGGGAGGTGTTTAGCTGGGAGCTAGGGTGTGGTGTTGAGGGGAGTTAGTGGGGTATGGTTCAGGTCGACCGGGTGGAAGGGAGAAGGGATGGATGAAAGGTGGCGGGTGGATGGAAGTGTGCGGCTGGGAATGAAAGAGGTGCTGGTTAGATGAGGTTGAGGTGGGGTACTAACCAGGTAGGAGATGGAGCTGGTGGTGGTGTTGGAGTGGTGGCCAGATGGTAGAAGGTGATGGAGTGGCAGCTGGGAAGGTGCTCCTCGCAGAAGGTGGAAGGTGGTGGAGTCGGCTGGAATGGAGAGGTGCTCGTCAGGTCCCAAGGGTGAATGGGTGAATGAAGGGGGAGCCAAGGGAGCTGGCCGGGTCCTAGGAGCCTGGAGAGAGAGCCAACCCGCATGAAGGACAGGGCTTATATAGGCTGGGATTGGGCTAGGTCGATTGGTGGGTTGTGGGCCAGATATTTTCAATTAGGTGGGCATGGGACACAGTTTGGGGTAGGTCGGTTAGGTGGGCTGGGATATAGTGGTTAGGTGCTTAGTTAGGTGCACTAAGGTTGGTTAGGCTTAGTTGGTTAGGGTCTAGGTGGTCTAGCTAGGTGAGGTCGGCTAGGTGAGGTTGGCTAGGTGAGGTTGGGGCGGTTTTGGGTGAGATGGGTTAGGTTTGGGTTAGGTTTTAGGGGAAATGGCTAGGTAAGGTGAGCTAGCTTAGGGCTAGGAACCACTCCTTGGCGTCGGTCCATTGCTTCAGTTGCAGCCATGTCCAAGTTGGTGCAGCCCTAGGTCAAGTGTAGGTGCATACAAGCTTGAACCCACACTCTAGGTTAAACCCACAAGGCTAACCCACTCTTGACCAAAAGTCAAGCCTACCAACTTTCTCACTCATACTTTATGGCCCCCCTTTCTCTCTCTACCCAAGCCTTCCAAGGCATTTCACGTGAAATATTGTGGGCCCCTCAACCCCATTTATGAGGAGGTGATGTGGGCCATGGATACAGATATTGGATTTGGATCTTGGGATCCAAATCTAAATCCAAATACCTGTTGGGTTTGGATCTGGATATATATGGTCCAGATCTGACCCAAATCTGATTTTTTGATTCCTTCATGGCGTTTCAAGACGGACGGTTTGTGCGGGGCCTGACTTCATTAGTACTCCGTCTTGCGTTGGGTCTTCGCTCTTCTTCTCACCTTCAGGAGTTCATTCTGACCATTTTTTTGATATTTTTGGGCTTGGATGTCTGAGAATTTGGGGATGCTTTTGATACGAGAGTTGATGCGCCGGGCTTGAAGTATGCTTCGGGTCCGGGCTCTCCTTTGTCTTTTCGGTCCTGCCTTTGTCAGGTCAGGAGGCTTTCGGGGTTTCAAAACACTTTTTAAAGTGTAAAACTATATGTATAAAGTTTTAAAACATATATATAGGTTTGGAATATGTACAGGGTTGTCTGGAGGGCTCCTAGGTTTCCAGACTCAAAATAGCCCTTTGGGACTACTTTTGTGAAACCAGGCATTTTTTAGAAAATCGTGGGATTTTGCGGTGTTTACAAAGGGCAAAGAGGTATGTGCTCTCCCAATTTCAAAGAGTCCGGCGCATGCATATCATTCTGGTTTTACTACTTGTGCATATACTCTCATCCTTCATAGGAAACCCGCCCAAGTAGTGATCCGGGGACCACCCAGAGTTCCATCCCCAGTTAAACCAATTTTAAAAATTCAAGGTGCTCCAAAGCACACAAATAGAGCCACGATAGATGCGAGCCCTAGGTTGATTGTAGGGGAGGTGACTAGGTTCGAAAGGATCTATCAACCACCACATCTATAAAGTGCTAAAAAGGTGGTCATTATACCTGGCCCCTCAAAAGCATGTATTCCTAGAGTCTCGCCAAAAGCGGACAAAGGCAAAGTAGTTTTAACATTGTATGATTTTGAAAATCATCTTTCAAAGATTCCTATTAACATGTCCATCCTAGAGTTGATACAAACCTCGCCTAGGCATAGACTAGTTTTAGAGAAAATTCTAGAAAGAGCCAAGGTTAGCTCAAATATAACCCCGAAGTCCCTATCGACCCAAGTGGCATCTATAGGTGCAAAAACGCCCATCATGTTCTCGAAAGATGATGTAGAAAGACCCTACGAAGCCCACAACCAAGCCCTACATATCGAGGTGGTATTGAATCACTACTCTCTGGATAGGTGCCTAGTTGATGGGGGAGGAGGGCTCAACATCCTTCCGTTAAATGTGGCGTACAAAATCGGAGTCACCTTGACATCCGTGAACCCAAGCTCCATCGTAATCACTAGATATGATGGGAATGCATCAAGACCCTTAAGATCCATAGAATTACCCATGAAAACGGGAGGGATAGCTCACATGGGGGTGTTCTATGTCTTGGACATCCACCCCCACTATAACCTATTGTTGGGAAGGCCCTGGATACACAGCCTGCGTGTTGTACCATCCACCTTCCATAGGTGTGTCAAAATCCCTTTTGAGGATCAAGTTGTGGTAATTCTAGGAGAGAGTCACCCACATCTTCAGGGAATCTAGAATTTCCCATGCTTGTCAAGCTCCCAGGCCTACGAGGCTAAACTAGGGTAGACCTTGGTTAAGCCACCAAAGCTCACACTACAAATACCTAGGAAGGTCATGTACATCAAGGGGCAGCCCAAGGCTAGCCCCCTCAAAACCTTGACCATCCCACGAAAGGCCAAGAGTCACCTATTTCGAAAACCCCTGGACAAAAAACCTTATGTGCATAACATAGATGACAACAAGTTCTAGGACCACGACTTGTATGAAAATTTTTTCAAAAACAAAAAATTGTGGAACATGCTGTTGAATATGGGCTATATGCCATACAAGAGTCTGGGGGCACAAAACCAAGGTCTCGTAGAGCCCATAGTGCCTAGGGCCAATCCAAGCCGATACAGGATCGGCTATACTCCCAAAATACCACCAGAGCCCCCACCTGTGACCACCTAGGTCAAGGGTGCCCTAGAGCCTACCCAAGCAGAAACCTACGATTTAGACCTCTTGTTTAGAGTCTAATCCGTTGTGTTTTCCTTTGTAGGTGTGATGGAAGATCCCTCAACCAAAAACACAAAAAAATTGGAAAAACTCGAAATTCAAAAAATTGAGAAACCCCAAAAACCAAAAACATTTGGAAAAGATGAAAAACTCGAAAAAAGAGTTGTTTGTATAGTTCCTAAAGTTATGGTTTTACAAAAACCCAAAAAAATCGAAAATTTAGAAAATATCAAAAACAAAACCCTGTATATAGCTGCTCCTAGTAAAAACTTGGAAAAAGCCAAGGATTTCGAAAGAAAAGTTGTCTTCATAACAAGACCAAAAATTTCGAAACCCATAGAAACCCCAAGTCAAAAACCAGGTATTTTCAAAACCTATGCATCAAGCTCAAATTCCCTAGGATTTAGAAACCTCGAGAATGATTAAAGCCCGGAAGTGGATCCCCTTGAGGAAGATCCCACTTCTGAGCTCCCAAAATTTCATAAAATTCTCGATTTTGAAAAACCTTCGAATTCAGTAGGAGGGGATTTCATAGAGATAAACCTAGGGAGTGATTCAAAGCCCAAGCACATTAAGATAGACGCATGTCTGCATGAGCATGAAGCATCATCATTCATTGCATTTTTGAAAACCTACATCGATGTGTTTGCATGGACATATGAAGACATGCCGGGTATAGACCCGAGAGTCGTAGAGCATTGTCTTCCCTTAGATTCGGATGCAAAACCCATAAAGCAAAAGCTTAGGAAGATACATCCGAATGTACACTCACAAGTCAAGGAGGGTTTAGAAGATCTATTAAAAGCCAGATTTATAAAACCCATTACGTACTCTGATTAGTTGTCAAATATCATTGTTGTTCGAAAAACCAATGGGAAAATTCGAATATGCATCGATTTCAGAAACCTGAACAAAGCCACTCCAAAGGATAACTTTCCTTTACCCAACATTGATTTGATAGCTGATAGTACTGCAAATCATGAAATGTTTTCATTCATGGATGGCTATTCAGGGTATAACCAAATCAAATTAGCCCCACGAGATCAGGCTAAAACTACTTTCAAAACCCCATGGGGGACGTACTGCTACACAGTCATGCCCTTTGGTTTGAAAAATGCCGGTGCCACCTACCAAAGAGCTATGACTACGATCTTTCACGATTTGATTCATGAGCTCATAGAGGTATATGTGGATGATCTCTTGGCTAAATCAAAAACTCGATGCACTCATCTTGAATGTTTGCAAAAGATTTTCGTTAGGATTTATGGTGAGCCAAAGGGGCATTGAAGTCGACCCCTCTAAGTGTAGAGCCATCATCGACATGAGTCCACCCTCCAATCTCACACAAATTCGTAGCCTCCAAGGTCGTCTCCAATCAATTCGTAGGTTTATTTCAAACCTGGCAACTAGATGCGAACCCTTCAACAAGCTTTTGAGAAAAGGGACGAAATTTTTATGGGATGACGATTGTCAAAAATCTTTTGAAAGATTAAAAGCATACTTAGTTAATCCCCCTGTTTTAAACCCTCCAAAGCAAGGAAAACCTCTTCTGCTTGTGCATGCGAATGCTTTGGGTGCCTTGTTAGCTCAATACGAGGATGATACCCACAAGGAGTATGCCATCTACTACATTTCAAAAACCCTCATGGCTTATGAAAGAAATTATCAAGCCATGGAGAAGACGTGCTTGGCCTTGGTATAGGCCTGCCAAAAATTTTGACACTACTTCCTAGATCACGAGATCTGGATAGTGTCCAAGCTTGACCCAATCAAGCACTTGTTCGAAAAACCCATCCTCACGAGTAGGTTGGGCAAATGGCAACTCCTCCTAATGGAGTATGACTTGAAATACCATCACTAGATCTCCGTTGAGGGGCAAGCCCTAGTAGACTATGTGGCTGACTTCCCCTTAGAGGATGCGTATCCCACATTTGATGAAATGCCTGATGAAGGCATATTGCTAAACCAATTTCAAAACCACATTTCGGCAAATTCTTTTGAAAATCAAGTGTGGAAGATGCACTTCGATGGGGCACGAAACCAAAGAGGGGCTGGTGCAGGGGTCATCCTCATATCCCCTGAAAAGGGAGAAATCCCCATAGCCATTCGCCTAGATTTCGAATGTTCCAACAACATAGCCGAGTATAAAGCACTCATACGAGGCTTAAAAATTTTGAAAACTCTAGGGGCATCACGCATCGAGGTCTTTGGAGATTCATTACTCGTTATAAACCAAGTTTTAAAAATTTGGTAAGTTAGAAACGAAAAGCTTCTTCCATATCACGAGTTGGCCACTCGATTGGTCAAATCCTTCCAATCGTGCACATTCACACATGTAGGAAGAGAGGATAATGGCATTGCCGATGCCCTCTCATCTTTGGGTTCAACCTTAAGGGTCGATCCCGCTTTGGGAATCCGATCCTTAGAAATATGGCATGCACCCACTCCATCCACACACGATTTGGAAATTTGCCAAAACAACCCAGATTCTGATAAAAAACCTTGGTTTTATGACATAAAAGGCTTTTTAGAAAATGGGGGATTTGCTGAAAATGCCACATCCAAGGATAAGGCATTCATCCGAAAAATTTCTACCCGATATACGATTTTGGGTGGGGTTTTGTACAAAAAACGTTTTATCGGCATCTTACTAAGGTGTGGACCTAGAGGAGGCTAGGATTATAATGCACAAATTCCATGATGGAGAATGTGGAGGTCATGTTAATGCCAATATGATGGCAATGAAAATACTTAGAGCGGGTTATTTTTTCTCCACTCTGAAAAAGGATTGCCATGATCATGTTAGGAAGTGTCATCCATGTCAAGTGCATGGGCACGCCATTCATATCCCCTCATCTTCATTGTATTCCGTGGTCAACCCCTGACCATTTACCATGTGGGCTTTTGATATTGTAGGACCAATATTTCCAAAGGCATCGAATGGGCATAGGTTCATTTTAGCAGCCGTTGAATACTTTTCAAAATGGGTCGAAGCCACCTCCCTGACCAATGTCCAGGGGCAACATGTGGTGACTTTCATTAGGAAAAATATCTTGGTTTGATTTGGAGTTCCAAGAGATCTTGTATTCGATAATGGCACCCCATTTAAAAATGAGCGGATGGTCAAGTTGTGCAACACTTATGGCATAACTCATCACTTCTCATCGCCCTACTACCCTCAAGGCAACCGCCAAGCCGAAGCCACCAATAAGACTCTCATTAGCATTATTGAGAAAAATTTAGAGAAGGGTAGGACGTGCCATGAGAAGCTGGATGAAGCCTTATGGGCTTATAGGACTTCCATCCGAACTCCCACAAATGCCACGCCATTTGAGTTGGTCTATGGCACAAACGCCATTCTTCCCATTCATACCAAAATTCATTCATTTCATACATCCATGGCACTCAACCTCCCCCTAGAGACGCTTCAGCATGCTAGGATGGCCGAACTAGATTTGTTAGATCAGAGGCGACTCCTGGCTATGGATCATGCTCAAGCATACCGGCAAAGGATAGCCCGACACTATGAGAAACATATGAAACCTCGCCACTTTGAAGTGAGAGATCTCATTTTAAAAATCATCCACTATCGTGGCCCACATCCACTTGGAACCACCACAAATAACTCTTATTGGTTGATCGATGTAGAAGGTAGATATTTAGCAGATCCTATCAATATTCAATACTTAAAGAAGTATCATGTATAGGATCTAAGTTAAATTCCCATTTTCAAAAATGTTTTAGGGAGATTTACTTTGAAAATTCGAAAGAAAGGAACAAAGGCGAATTGTGTGACCTTGAATGAGAGAATCAACACTTGCGAAAAAGTGGAGCTTTTCAAAATACGTGGTTACATTTTCAAAATTCTTCTTCTTACAAAGAAAGGCCTAGTTCAATATAGCAAGATACTTGCAAGTAGTGCGTGCTATTTCTAAATAGGCTGAACTGGAATGGATCGAGTATGACCTTCGGATAATTCCTTCCCCCCTTCTCTTCTCCTTCCAAAAGGAAAATTTGGCGAAAACAAAGAGAAATCCCTACCAAAATCTCTTTCCCAAAGAAGGAAAGCTGAATCCCCAAAAATAGAAAATCGATTCTCCTATGGAAAAGAGGGAATAAAGAAAAAATACTCCCAAAGGGAGACCCTCTATGAAAAAAAAGAAAGGAAAGGCCAAAAAGCTCAAAAAGAGCAGTTTTCCGCCTCTTTGCCTCAAACCACGAGACGCTTCAGAAGGGACCGTGGTATCTCTTTCCCATCCCTGTGACTTATCCCAAGTAAACAAGGTTCATTTCAAAGAATCCTAAAGTAAAAATAGGATTTACTTACTTGAATTTCATTTTGTTTGAGAATTCGACGTTTTGAGTAAGGCGTGGGAATTTTGAAACTTAGCTTGTTTTCTTATCAAACCTCCACTAGATTAGCGAGTGTTAAAAGTCAAGTAAAGGCAAACACAAGGAGCTAAAGGTCCTTAGGATCAAGGCCCAAAAGAGTTTTCCCTCTTAAAACGAATTTCAAAAACTAGAACATCGAGCAACATAAGGCCTGCTCACTTAAAGCAGCAGGTCTTCATAAGACTCAAAAGTTCGACCATGCCACTTGGTCTCTAGGAGGTCGCCCTTCTTGGCGTCTCATCCATGTCATGCATTCTGCATATTCATGCATGAACACTTCATACATGATCTCAGTTAGGACTAGAACCAATAGGAAAGTCCCCTTTGGTGAAAATCTCCTCCTGCCAGGTGTAAAAGAAAGGTTTTTTGCTCAAAAAATTGGGACGATCCCATATTTCTGAGGATTAGATCCAAGGAGACATTGAACAGGGGTGTTGTCTTCTTTGCCATTATCCAAATTAATTTGGATAATGCCAAAGAGGAGCATCTGTAAACACCCCAAAATCCCACGACTTTCTAAAACCAATAACTAGTTTGCAAATCAGCCCTAAAGGGCCATTTTGAGTTCTGAAAATCCAGGAGCCTTCAGAACCCTATACATATTGTTTTAAAACCCTGGAAATACTGCTTTAAGCTTATAAATAGTGTTTTGAAAGCCCCGTATCCAAATACGAGTTTTTAAACCCAGGCTAAGCCCCATTTTCCCAAAACCCAAAGACGAACAGGTGGATCATGCGAAGACGACACCTGATCCAAAAGCAGCCAAGCAAGCCGTTCGTGAAAGCCAATTCTAGAAGTAGCTTCAGAAGTATATTTTCAACCCCAGAAGAGCACCCTGGCCTGATAAAAGCGAGGTTCAAAAGGCGAAAGGAAGGCCCAGGCACGAAGCAGATTTGCAAGCCAAGAGTACCAGAAAGCCAGATCAACCATTCTCATCCAAGCCTCAAGATTATGAACCAGAAAAGCTATGAATGAGCAAAAACGGAGTTCAAAAAGGCGAAAAGGAGTCCAGACGACAAAGATTGGGGAAACCCAACACCAGACGGAGCGCTGATGAAGCCAGGGCCCGCACAGATCGTCTGCCTTGAGAAGCCAAGAAGGACCATCCAGAGAAATTTTGGATTGGATCTGGACCATAAATATCTAGATCCAAATCTAAATAGTGAATAGTGTTTGGATTTGGGCATATCCAAATAGTGTTTGGATTGGATCAAATTTAGACCAAAATATCCAGATCCATATCCATAAAAATGTTGGATTTGGATCGGATACGGATCTCAAAATATCTGAGATCCAAGATCCAGATCTCAAACCCAAACCCAAATCCAAGACCCACCTCACTTGCCTATAAATAGGAGTGAGGGGTCTCATAAAGTTCACGTGAAAATCAACTTGGAGGAGCTTGGAGGAGAGAGAAGGTATTAAGGTGAGTGCTTAGTGCTTTCTTAATTTTGCTTAGGGGTTAATTGTGGGGTTAGTGTGGGATTAGAGTGGGTTGCCCCACCTTGATTAAAGGATGGATTTGCTTGAACAAAGAGGCTTAAGGTGGCTGATTGGAGCTTGAGCACACCCTAAACCGCCATTAAGAGGTAAGCACTACTAAACACCCTAAACCACCCCACTACCACACCCCATATCGCACCCCAGCCAAACCCTACCGTGACTCCCTTGCCTTGGCCATAACCGCACAAAACCCCACAGAAACCCATAGCATTCCCATACCACCCATCCCACACCTAATCAAACCCACAACCTTAGTGTAGTGAACCTAAAAACATCAAGCTCAAAGGCTCCATTCAGCCATCTTTTGCTTCAAGCTTCAAGGAAGACTCATCCGTGGGTGTGAAGCCAAGCAAGTCCATGTAGATTGGAGTGGACAAACATCTGAACCACGTAAGTGTTTCAAATTCGGTATTTTATATCTCCTTCTACACTTAATTCAATTTGATATGGGGTTGTAATAATAGAGCGCATTCTCCCCCCAAGATGTAATATTGGTGTATGACACACAAGCACATACGTGCACTTGAGCCTTTCTGCTCTTAGTTGCACACTTTTGCACACACAAGGGCCTTGGCCGCCCCTAAGATATAGTCTTATTTATATAAATTCAGTTGCGTGGGGTTTTATTTTCAAGTTGTGTGCGTTGTCTTTCAATTCCACACTCACACACATTGAGCTTTCGCTCTTACTCCCAAGACTCTAATAAGAGTCGTATTGCAATTCAATTTGGGGTTTTATTTTCAAATTGTGTGCGTTGTCTTTCAATTCCACACTCACACACATTGAGCTTTCACTATTACTCCCAAGACTCTAATAAGAGCTATATTGCAATTCAATTTGGGTTTTATATTTCAAGTCGTGTGAGTTGTCTTTACATATACACACAACACTCACGCACACGTTGGCGACCTTCGGGCCCATATATATATAGTTGTATTTCCCTTCCACTATGTCTTTAAATTTCGGGTTTTAAGGTTCAGCTGTGTGAGTTGCATTTCAATTTATACATGGCATACACTTACACAATTGAGCCTTTCCGCTCTTAAGATATAGCTATATTTCCCTTTTGCAATTTCTCTTCGGCTATGTCTTTCAATTCCAGGTTTTCCCTTTCAGTTGTGTGAGTTTGCATTGCATATCCGCCATACCATGAGATAGGGCGCATACTGCATCAAAGTAACCTCGAACTACCCGTGCAAAATTCACCAAATTGAGCGTTGGATGCACACAACTACACGCCTAAATTGGCTAAAACCCAAGACATAGAAAACATGCAAATCCTATGTTGATAAAATCTGCAACAAGACAAACTAAACCAAATCAAACACTTTGCATATTTTCAAAAAGTCATGTTTGCTTAAAATCAAGCTTTCTAAAGCGTACAGACTGACCCTTGAGCATCGGTTCAAGAAGGTATGCGACGAAAAGAGCCCACTTGTCCACAATCACCCCATAAGTCAGATATTTTCAAAACTTAGTTCGCTAGCTTGAGTAAGCTAGCTGGCACGCCCTTTAAAGTGACTTAGACATACAAAAAGGTTCACTTCAGGCCTAAGAACCCGGAGTGGAAATTTCCGCATGTCTACACACTTCATTAGGGAAAAAGTTTCTCAAGGCATATTTAATCTTGTTCATGTACGCTTAGAAGAACAGCTGGTAGATATTCTAACTAAAGCATTACCAGTCAATGGCTTTAAGAAAATCCTAGCAAAGATAGCAATCAATCTCTTCAAGACTCAACTTGAGGGGGCATGTTGGAGATCAAGTTTCGTCTATATTTCAGTTTATGTTTGAGTGTCTTATGTACTTTAAGTGTAGTTAGGTCTATTCGAGTCTGATTAATAGTTTGGATCCTAATGAATTGGGTCAGATTCATTAGGATCCATTAGAAATCATGTACTTTAAGTAAGGTCATTTTGGTCTTTTAAGTTAGAACAAGGATTAGTATAAAGGTTGTAATTAGGGTTGCTTAATGATAATAAGAAAGAAAGGAGGGAACGACTGGCTTGGAGCAGCCGACTGCTGCCCTAATTCAGAGATGTGTTGTTTATTTTCTCTACTATTTCAATAGGTGTTTCATGCTTGAAATCAACAATTAGTAATAGGGATAGATTAGTCTTTCAAGTTAAAAGGTTATTATAAATAAGAGATTAGGGTTTAGTATATGGATAAAGAGAAAAATGTAGGGAGCATCCGACTGTAGCCTTTCCTGCGTGCAGATGCAGATTGGATGGTTTGTCTCCAATGTGCCACAACTTGTAAGTTTTTTATTTGATTAATTTATTTCAATATCGTTCTAAGATCTTGTTGAGACACCTGAGGTAATCAACCAGAAGATGCGACTTATTGGTGATAAACTTTTGAGTGATCCCACACCTTATGATGGTTGGGGATTAAACTTATAGAGTGAAAGAAGGGAGGTCACTCGGTCATGCAAACAAAATTTTTATGTGGGGATGGGACTCAGTCGTACACTAAAGGAGATATTTGAAATTTTCATTATTTTCAAATATATTTTAAAAGAAATGATTTTAAAGAATCAAAAGAAAATATTTAAAGCCATGAAATAAAATCTTACATGTAAAGGCACCGAATAAAGAGGAGAAGGATCCTAGGAGATCCACCAGACCAAGGACGAAGCGATCCGAAAAGTTGACCCTGGTGAAGTAATGACGGTTTGATCAACAAAGCAATTTGCAAATAAGATGGGTCATGGTGAAGAAAAAGCTGAACTGAGTCAAGGTGAAGCAAAAACTGAATCAAGTCAAGATGGAACGGACTATCCATGCAACCAATCCAAATCAAACCATGGTGAGGTGAGCTTAAATCAAATCAAGACGATTTGCAAAAGATCAAGCCCAAATCAAGTCAAATCCGGGTGCACCAAGTCAAGGGGGGTTACATCAAGTCAAGGTGGGTTGAACCAAGCCACAAGCCCATGTGATTAGGCCATGTGAGCAGCGATTAGGGCAGGTTGGATCAACCATGGAACCAGTCAATCCATGGAACAAGCTAAAAGGAGAATTGTTCAAAGAATATTTCTAATCTAGAAGCTCCTTGAGCCAGCAAACAAGCCTATAAATACCCACCTTATGCTGGGAATTGTGGAGGCAATTAGAGAAGAAAACCAACAAAAGAGAGGAGAGAAAAGAGAGAGAGAGAGGAAGGCCTAGAGTGGAGGAGATCAGCCCCCAAAAAGTTATCCAAAGAAGCAAAGATCGACCAGAAAGAAGAAGTTTGGCCCGTTCCCACCACGTCTTTTTCATTTCCTAGTTTATGCCCATTTGTAAACTTAAGGTCTTCATCTCCAATCTCTTGTAAAGCCAAAAAAAGTACTCAAATACTCGTGCAACAACCATAGGTAAGAGAGATTACCACTAATATGATATTTCTTTCCTCCTACTTCAATATATGTTGTGTCTTATATATCATGTTTTCTATGGTTAAGTACATTATCATCCCTTCTCTCCTTTCTTTGTTGATGTAATTACCTCCAAATCAATTCAAGAAGCTATAAGAGAGACATAGCTGTCTCATTTATATGCAATGATATGAGTATATAATCACTTTTATGGTGGATTAATTACCCATAAGTTTGTGTAAGGGCGGGGCATAGGGTTATGATCACATATATTTTTTAAGAGAGTTATCCTCCTCAAGAGATATGCCCAGGGATTTATATGTAGATAAGCACCTCCGCAAGTGAATAAAAGTCTCGAACAAAATTCTTTGAATGATTATTAAATCATTAAGGATCAAATCAGATGCATCGTTAGTTTCTACAAAGAAACCTTTGCAGATTTCATCATCTTTCATAAATCATGTCTGATCATCGAATTTTCCAATACCATTTCTCATCAAAATATTCTGAAATTTTGTCCATGAGGTACACATACCGAAAAATATCCGATAAAATTTTCAAAAATTTTGGACACGGAGTAAGGTCGAGTAAAAAAATTATGAAAAACCAAACTCAACCGGGAACAAAATCTATTTGTGCTAAGATTCCCATGATAGACCTTTAGTAAAACTATCATAACTTAGTTCATAAGTATGAAAAAATCTTGAAAATGATTTCATTGGAAAGTTAACATCTATAGATCTTTTACTTGACCAAATTTATAAAAATGAGAATCCTACCTAAAGAGATACGAGCATTTTACTGAGACTATATTTTTCAATTATAGACTGTTCCGAATTTTAGAATTGCATTCAATTAGAAATTTTCTCTGGTTTAATTCTGATCATTCAAATAAAATCCTCAATAAAGCTTAATACCTAGTGTTCTCAATTAGGTAAAATTTTTGAGATTTTTGGATCCCTAGAAAATAACCAAAAAAATACAAACTCTTTTGTAGTAAAACAAAATTAATTATGTTTTTATAGAACTAGTTTGACCAAGTGAAAAACATATCTTCTCACAATCCATTTTTGTTGGAAATTGTTTTGAGAAAATCCTGAATCCTAAATTGCTCTTTCTAAACATCTAGGTTGACCCTTGAGTGTCGGGTTAAGCATACCTATGATGATAAGACCTACTTGTCTATAATCGCCAAATAGTCAAATAAATCTCTTTACAAATTTGAGTAAACTTGGTGACACACTCACACATAATTTTTGTAAGCAAAGATTTAAGTCCATAGCAGACCAAAAAAAATTATTTACAAAAATAAAATGGCATGCCCGATGAGACTTAGGACTTAGAAGAGTCATTTTGATTAAGTCACATTCTTTTTTCAAAAAAAAGTTAATTCCAAAACCTTATTTTAAACTCCTTTGAAAACTTGGTCATAGGTCTTAAATTTTCCAGCATATGTCATGTCAAGTTTAGATAATTCTTTTGAAGATATGTTAAGTAAGGCCTCATCAACCCCATTGGTCGGTTTTCAAAAAGAATAAAAAAGTCTTCAAAATCATTTTCTAAAACCCGAGAAGAAAGAATGACCTCTTTAAAAAGAGAATTGAGAGAGTTACAAATTGAAAAAGAGTTCATTTCCCTAAGCCAAGAGGCCAACTCGCATTGTTCCCATGAGAAACAACCTTGGGTCCATAGGAAAACAAACCATGCCCGGAGAACCAAACGAACCTCAAAATTCGATGAAGAATGTGAGGACACAAAAGTAGCAAGTATTAGGATTGAGTGATATGTTCCTAATCCTGCTAGTCATCTACTTTCTAACACCCCTTTGTCTACCAAAATACAAAATAATTATATATTTAGAAAAATAAAAAACATCTGGAAAATATTCAAAAATTGGAAAAAATGAAAATAAAAAAATTGCAAATGATGAAATTATGGAAATTGAAAGTGAAAATTTAAAAAAGAAGAATGAAGAAAAAGGAGTTTACATTTCTTGGCACACATGTGGAGAGGAGTATGAGGTCTTCTTTACACAAGACACCCCAAATTTTTCAAAAACATATGCTCCAATGTGTTCCATGCCAATAAGCACCACTTCACACACTTCAGAGGTTTTCCTTCCCGAAGAAACAAACATACAGGAGAATGAGTATCGCACAAGTATAGACTCGATGGATGAAGCTCAAGACCTAGAAAAGCAACGGGAGCTCGAAGCCATAAGTAAGCTCGAGCCGCTTCAATATGCCTACAAGAAAGCTTGCTCTCACCATGGGAAGGTAGTCAAGCTCAAAAACCTAAAACTCATTCTCTCAAAACTCCCTACTTGATCCTCTCCTTCTTAGTGTAGGATCAGTAAATCATTCACATACATTCCATGCATCAAACACACTCATGTACCCACAAACCCACAAAATGTGCTAAAAGATGTTGATTTTCAAGGTGCGTTAAAAGTCTCACACCAACAAAAATAATTTTAAAATAAAAGAAAAAATAAAAATAAAATTCAAAACTTGGTAGACATAATTACTCCTAAGGCATACATTGATATCCTAGGTACACCTAACCCTATCATGTTGAAGCGAGAGAGTTTGGGCTTGGGAAGGTTCGTGGGTTTGGAAGCCGGAAGGACCTAGGTTCGGGCTTATAAGAGGCTCACGGCAACAAGCAAGGCTGGTCCTAGTTGGTTGGATAGGAGGTCGCGGCCTAAAGCAAAGTTGGTCCTAGTCGGTTGGATAGGAGGTCACGGCCTAAATGGGGTGACTGGTCCTAAGGCATGGCAGGTCTGTGGGAGTGGGGTAGCAAGGCAGTCGGGGTGTCTGGCGCTAGGGCGTAGGGCGCGCAGCAGGTCGGCGCTAAGGCATCTGGCGCTAGGGCGCGGCAGGGTCGCTGGGGGTGCCATCGGGTGTGCAGAATAGGCGCGGGAAGCTGAGAGGCGCGCAGGGCGCACAATTGGGCCGAAAGGTGCCTAAGGGGGGGCTTTGGGGTTTAGTTTAGGTTCTTGGTTTGAGTCGGTTAGGCTAGGTTTAGGTTAGTTAGGGTGAGGTTTAGTGAAGTGGGTTAGGTGATTAGGCTAGGTTTAGTCGAACCTAGGTTGGGTTTAGGGTGGGATTAGGAGACCTACCTCTTGGAGCCAGTCCTTCTTGGTTTAGCCCACGTCCATGCCATGGTTGCAGCCTTCCTTGGTCGAGCCCACCTTGGTTACAGCCCACGTCTAAGCCCACTTAGCCAACAAGGCTTGAACCCACCTCAACCTTGAGCCAACATGGCTAGGTCACTCTCTCACTCTCTCTCCTCCCAAGCAAGTTCACATGAATGGCTTTTTGGGACCCCCTCACCTCCATTTATAGGCAAATGAGGTGGATCTTGGATATGTGTCTTGAAATCTAGATCGGATCCAAACACTATTTGGATCTAGATCTCGGATATTTTGGATCCAAATCCAATCCAAACACTATTTGGATTTGGATCTGAATATTTGGGTCCAGATCCAATCCAAATTTCTTTTCTTCAGTTCTTTTTGGCGTTTTTCGAAACGGACGGTTTGTGCGAGCCCTGGCTTCATCAGCGCTCCGTCTTATGTTGGGTTTTCCCCAACTTTGTCGTCTAAATTCCATCTCGCCTTTTTGGACTTCATTTCTACTCATTTTCACCATTTCTGACTCAGATTTCTGTTGCTTGGATGGATGTGTTTGACTTGGCTTTTGGGTGCTTCGGGCTAGCAGTCTACTTCGGGCCTGGGTTCTCCTTTTCCTTTTGGTCCTGCTTTCATTAGATTATGCTGATTTATGGGCTTTTGGACCTGCTTCCGGATCTTGCTTTTGATTAGGCCCTTGGAGTTGCTTTTTGGGCTACTTCTTGATCAGGTGTCATCCTTCATGCTTCACCTGTTTCATTTGACTCTTTATGAAATTGGGACTTTGCCCGAGTTTAAGAAATCCACATTTTGATCGGGGTTTAGGCAAAATTTTGAAGCTTTTACAACCCCTGGGTTTTCGAAAACTCCAGATTTGTGTTTTGAAATGAATTTTAAAACCAGGTGTTTGATTTTGAAATTCATTTTATTTTGGGGTGTTTACACTTATACATCAAGGGGCAGCCCAAAGCTAACCCGCCAAAAGTCGTGACCATCCTAGGCAAATCCAAACTCCCAATATTTCCAAAATCCCTAAACAAAAAGCCCTTTGAGCATGCCATGGATGACAGCAAGTTCCAAGGTCATCCTCTGTACAAAGAATTCTCAAAAACTAAAAAACCTTGGAACATGCTTCTAAACATGGGTTACATGCCCTACCAAAGTTTAGAGAACAAAAACCCACGTTGTCTAGAGCCTATATTTCCAAACCCAAATCCAAATAGGTATGGGATAGGCTACATTCCAAGCATACCCCCAGAACCACCACCTACGACCACTTGGGTCAAGGGTGCCCTGGAACCTACTAAAACCGAGACCTATGGCTTAGATCTCTTATTTAGAGACTAATTCATGGCAATTTCTTTGTAGGTATGATGGAAGACCCCTCCTTAACCAAAAAGACAAAAAAAATACAAATTTCCAAAATCCAAAAACAATTGGAAAAACCTCAAAACCCAAAAACATTAGAAAATTGCGAAAAAACCAAAAAAACTGTAATCTGCATTTCTTCCAATGTCTTGTCTTTACAAAAAACCAAAAAAATGGAAAAACCAGAAAATAACAAAATCAAAGTCGTATACATACCAGCTCCTTGTGAAAATTTGGAAAAAGCCAAGAAATTTGAAGAAAAAGTCGTCTTTATAAAAGGCCCAAAATCTTCAAAACCAAATCCAGGTGTTTGTGAAAAGCATGTATCAACTCCAACTTCCCCACGATTCAAAATTCTCGAGAATGATCAAAGCACGGAGGAGGATCCCCTTTTTCCTGAGGAGGATCAAACCTCCAAGATTCCAGAGTTTCACAAAATCCTTGACTTAGAAAAACCTTCAAATTCTATAGGAGGGATTTTATAGAAATCGACCTAGGGAGTGAGTCAAAACCAAAACGTGTTAAGATAGGCACATGTCTACATGAGCATGAAAAAGCATCATTCATTGCATTCCTGAAAGCCTACATAGATGTTTTTGCATGGACCTACGAAGACATGCCGGGTCTAGACCCGAAAATTGTAGAGCATTGTCTTCCCCTAGAACCAGATGCAAAACCTATAAAGCAAAAGCTTAGAAAAATCCATTCGAACGTACACTCTCAAGTGAAAGAAGGTTTAGAAGATCTTTTAAAAGCTAGATTTATAAAACCCATTGAGTATTCTGATTGGCTTTCAAATATAGTTGTAGTTCGAAAATCCAATGGGAAAATTCGAATTTGCATCGATTTCATAAATCTGAACAAAGCCACTCCAAAAGATAACTTCCCTTTGCCAAACATTGATTTGATAGTAGATAACACTGCAAATCATGAAATGTTTTCTTTTATGGATGGCAACTCGGGTTATAATCAAATCAAGTTAGCCTCAAGAGATCAGGCTAAAACTGCTTTTACCACACCCTAGGGCACATACTGTTACACAATTATGCCCTTTGGATTGAAAAATGTCGGTGCCATATACCAAAGAGCCATGACTACCATTTTTCACGATCAAATTTACGAGCTCTTAGAAGTATATGTGGATGATCTCTTGGTGAAATAAAAAACCCGATGCACACACATCGAATCTTTGCAAAAAGTTTTCAAAAGACTGAGGCTTTACAAAGTGAAACTAAACCCTCAAAAGTGTATCTTCGGAGTGGAATCAGGTAAGCTTTTAGGTTTTATGGTAAGCCAAAGGGGCATTGAAGTCGACCCCTCTAAGTGTCGAGCCATCATAGACATGTCTCCACCCTCCAACTTAACTCAAATCCGAAGCCTCCAAGGTCGCCTCCAATCGATTAGAAGGTTTATTTCAAACCTCGCAACAAGATGCGAACCTTTCAACAAGCTTTTGAGAAAAGGGGTGAAGTTTGGATTGGACGACGATTGCCAAAAAGCTTTCGAAAGATTAAAAGCGTATTTAGTTAATCCTCCGGTTTTAAAACCTCCAAAGCAAGGCAAACCACTTTTACTTTACATTTCTATGCATATGAATGCATTGGGTGCTTTATTAGCTCAATATGAGGATGACACCCATAAAGAGTATGTTATTTACTACATTTCGAAAACTCTATTGGCATATGAAAGAAATTATCAAGCCATGGAGAAAACGTGCTTGGCCTTGGTATGGGCTTACCAAAAATTTAGACACTACTTCCTAGATCATGAGATCTGGATAGTGTCTAGGCTTGATCCAATCAAGCACTTGTTTGAAAAACCTATCCTCACGGGTAGGCTGGGTAAATGGCAGCTCCTCTTAATGGAGCATGACTTAAAATTCCACCATCAAACCTCCATTAAGGGGCAAGCCCTAGCTGATTATGTGGTTGAATTCTCCTTGGAAGATTCATATCCCATACGATGAAATGCTCGACGAGAGCATCTTTTTAAATGAATTTCAAAACCATGTTTTAGCTAACTGTTTAAATGAAAACCAAGTGTGGAAAATGCACTTCGATGGGACAAGAAACCAAAGAGGGGCAGGTGCAGGAGTCATCCTCATATCCCCTGAAAAGGGAGAAATCCCCATTGCTATTCGCCTAGATTTCGAATGTTCCAATAATACAATCGAATATGAAGCACTCATACAAGGCTTAAAAATTTTGAAAAATCTAGGGGCATCATTCATCGAAGTCTTTGGAGACTCTTTACTTGTCATAAACCAAGTTTTGAAACTTTGGCAAGTCAAAAATGAAAATCGACTTTCATACCATGAATTGGCCACTAAATTGGCCGATTCTTTCAAATCCAGTATACTCACACAATTAGGAAGAGAGGACAACGGCATAGCAGATGCCCTCTCATCCTTAGGATCAGCCCTAAGGGTGTCCATCCACGATTTGGAGATTTGAAACTTTGGCAAGTCAAAAATGAAAATCTCCTTTCATACCACGAATTAGCCACTAAACTGGCCGATTCTTTCAAATCCTGTATACTCACACAATTAGGAAGAGAGGCCAATGGCATAGCAGATGCCCTCTCATCCTTAGGATCAACCCTTAGGGTTGATCCCACTCCATCCATCCACGATTTGGAGATTTGCCAAAACAACCAAAATTCCACTGAAAAACCCTGGTTTCAAGGCATTAAAGATTTCTTAGAAAACGAAGGATTTTCATAATTAGCTTCTTCTAAAGACAAAGCTTTCATTTGAAAGATTTCAACCCGATACGTGATTTTGGGAGGGATTCTTTACAAAAAGAGTTTTACCGGCATCTTATTGAGGTGTGTAGACCTTGAGGAGGCTAGGATTATAATGCATGAATTCCACGATGGAGAATGTGGAGGGCATGTCAATGCAAACATGATGGCTATGAAAATACTTAGAGGCGGTTATTTCTGGTCCACTCTAAAGCAAGATTGTCATGATCATGTTAGGAAATGTCACCCATGTCAAGTGCATGGACACGCCATTCATATTCCATCATCAACCTTGCATTCCATTGTCAACCCATGGCCATTCACCATGTGGGCGTTTGACAACGTAGGACCAATATCCCCAAATGCATCAAATGGACACAGGTTCATCCTAGCAGCCACCGAGTATTTTTCTAAATGGGTTGAAGCTACCTCCCTGACTAATGTCCAAGGGCAACATATAGTGGCATTCATTAAGAAGAATATCTTGGCTCGATTTGGAGTTCCAAGAGAGCTAGTGTCTGATAATGGCACCCCCTTCAAGAATGAGAGAATGGAAAAGTTATGTAACACCTATGGCATAACTCATCACTTCTCATCGCCCTACTACCCTCAAGGCAACGGCCAAGCCAAAGCCACCAACAAGACCCTCATAAGTATCATTGAGAAAACCTTAGAGAAGGGTAGGACATGGCATGAAAAGCTTGACGAAGCCTTATGGGCTTATAGGATTTTCATCCGAACTCCCACAAATGTCACGCCATTTGAGTTGGTCTATGGCACAAACGTCATTCTCCCCATTCATACCAAATTGCATTCATTCCATACATCACTTACTCGACCTTCCCCTAGAGACTTTTCAGCATACTAGAATGGCCAAGCTTGATTTGTTAGATGAAAGAAGGCTCATTGCTATGGATCATGCTCATGCATACCGGCAAAGGATAGCCCGACATTATGAAAAGCATATGAAGCCTTCCCACTTCAAAGTGAAAGACCTTGTATTGCAAATCATCCACCATCGTGGCCCACATCCACTTGGAAAGTGGCGGCCCAAGTGGGATGGTCCTTATGTTGTACGTGGAACCACCACGAACAATGCATATTGGTTAATCGATGTTGAGCATAGAAATTTAGCAGACCCTATGAATGCCCAATATTTGAAAAAAATACCACGTGTAGGGTCTAAGCTAAATACCCTTGTGAAAATGTTTTGAGGGAATCTCCTTTGAAACTTCATGAGTGAGGATCAAAGTGGATCGTATGACGCTGAATGAGAGAATCGATGCTTGTGAAAAAGCGGAGTTTTCAAAAATCGATGGGTTACATTTTAAAAGTCTTCATCTTACAAAGGAAGGCCTTATTCAATATAGCAAAATACTTGCAAGTAATACATGCTATTTCAAAATAGGTTGATCTGGGATGAGTCGAGTAAATCATTGGGATAAGTCTTTCCCCTCTTCTTTTCTCCTCCCCAAAAGGAAAATTTGACAAAAAGCAAATCCCTACAAAAGTCACTTTCCAAAGGAAAGCAGAATTGCAAAAAGAAAGAAAAATCGTTCTTCGATTGAAAAAGAAAAGAGGGAAACAAAAAGAAAATCCTCCCAAAGGGAGACCCTCTATGAAAGAAAAAGAAAAAAATTGCCAAAATGCTCAAAAGAGCAAAAATTTTTTGCCTCTTTACCTCGAACCACGAGACGCTTCAAAAGGGACCATGTTAACTCTTTCCCCCATCCTTGTGATTTATCCCAAGTGAAGAAAGATTCATTTCAGGGAATCCTAAAGTAAAAATAGGATCTGCTTACTTGAATCTCATTTTGTTTGAGAGTTAGACGTTGTTGGGTAAGGCGTAGAAATTTTGAAATGCTTCCTGATTTCCTTATAAAACCTCCGCTAGAGTAGCGAGTGTTAAGACTCAAGTGAAGGGAAATGCAAGAAGCTAAAAAATCCTTGTGATTGAAGCTAAAAGGGTTTTCCCTCTTTCGAAATCAAATTGAGAAAAACCCCGAACATCGAGCAACATAAGACCAGCTCACTTTGTGCATCCGGTCTTCATAAGCCTCCCAAGTTCGATCATTCCATAATTCAGGTCTCTAGAAAACCATCGTTTCTAGCATATCATCCATGTCATCCACTCATACGTGCACGCATGATCGTCAAGTGCATGATCCCAATTAGGACAAGAACCACATTAGGAGAAGTCCCCTTTGGCGAAAATACCTTCTTACCAGGAATAAGGAAAACTTTTTTTTCTCAGAAAACTGGGACGATCCATATTCTCGAGGACGAATCCAGGGAAAAAGCAAAAAGGGGTGTTGTCTTCTTTGCCATTATCCAAATAAATTTGTATAATGCCAAAGAGGGGCATCTATAAACACCCCAAAATGAGATTATTTTCAAACAAATACCTGGTTTTCAAAAACCATTTTCAAACCAATTTTGAACTTTCAAAACCCCGGAGTTGCAAAGTTTTAAACTTTTGTCTAAAAATCCTTTAAAATAAAGGTTCTTAAACCTGGGCCAAAACCCAAATTTTGTTAAGCAGGTAAAGCCTGATCGAGAAGCAACTCCAAAATAGGTCAAAAAGCCAAAGTTCAGCTCGGCCAGATGAAAATAGGGCCAAAAAGTAGAAGAAACATCTCGGTCAGAAGCAGACTTCAGCCCCAGAATGTGAAATACGAAGCCAAAGCACCAACAAAGCTGTCAGAAATCCAACCCCAAGCTTGAAAAATCAAGAATCAGACAAAACAGAGTCTAGAAGGTGAGAAGACGGTCGGACAAGAAAGCTGGGAAAAACCCAGCCCAAAATGGAGCATTGAGGAAGCTAGGGCCCGTGCAAAACCGCCTGTCTCAAAACACCAAGAAGGATTGAAGAAAGAAGATTTTGGATTGAATTTGGACATAAATATCTAGATCGAGACCCAATAGTATTTGGATTAGATTTGGATCTTAAAAACCAAATCTAAGATCCAAACCCAAGACCCACCCCTTTTCCTATAAATAGGACCAAGGGGGGGTAAAACGTTCACGTGAACTTGCTTGGGAGCCTTGGGGAGAGAGAGAGAGTGGGTGCAAAAGTCAACATTGGTGGGTTATAGCCATGTGAGCTCAACCAAGGGTGAGGTGGGTTCAAGCCTTGTTGATCAAGACCTAGCTTGAGGCTGCAACAACAAGGCTGCAAATGGCGTAGACGTGGGCTGCACAAGGTGGACTCGGCTCCAAGAGATAGGTCCCTAAACCTAACCCTGACCTAGCCATTAAACCCCACCCTAAACTAGCCATAACCGCCTCACTTCCCCCAACCGACTCCATTAAACCTAAAACCTAACCGACTCAACCCTAACTATCCTAAACTGACCCCAAACCAGAACTGAGTGCACTTGGCACTCGGTCATAACCCCAGCCTGCACCCTTGCAGCACCTCGGCCAGCACTCCAGCAACGCCTCACCCACGCCCCTATTGCGCCTCACCCGCGCCACGGCTTGCGCCCTGTCGGCCTGCACACCCTGCTATGCCTCACCCGCGCCACGGCCTGCACCCTGCCAGCTTGCACCCCCTTTGTCGCACCCCCAGTTGCGCCTAGGCCTATCCCAAAGTACCCCATATCCCACACCCTAAATCAGCCGAGTGCACCTAGCACGGCTATACCCAAGTGAATCCACACCCAAGCTTCACGTCGAAACCCACTTAAAGGTACTTACCTCGTGGCTGCTAAGAAGGACAGACCCGAGCGACTCGAGAGGCAAAACCGACCACTTGTAAGTGTTATTTACATTCAGTTTTACATTACTCGTTTAAAGTAAATTCAATTCGATACGGGGTTGTAATAATGAAGCGAAGTCTCCTCCCGAATTGTAATATTTGTGTATGATACACAACCACACACGTGCACTTGAGCCTTTCCGCTCTTATATTGCACATGTACACACACGTGCATTGATCCTTTCCGCTCTTAAGCTAAAGTATATACTTCAATTCGGGTATTTACATTAGTGAAAGTTATGTGAGTTGTCATTTAAATTTCACACGAGAAGCACCCACAAGCACTCGAGCCTTTCTGCTCTTTACACTAACACACATTGAGCCTTTTCGCTCTTAGGATACAACATATTTATATATTTTCAAGTCGTGTGAGTTTACTTCAAGTCGAGTTGCAATTTCCCTTTGTGTGGATTTACATTTAAGTCGCGTGAGTTACTTTACATTCCGGGTATTTACATTGGTGAAAGCTGCGTGAGTTGCACTTCAATTTTGGGTATTTACATTAGTGAAAGTTGTGTGAGTTGCACTTTCAATTCGAGCCTAGCTCACATCATCACTTTCAAAACCTAAAAGGATTTTGCATCTTTGTATTCGCTCGCTTTCAAAGAAGCCCCGAATCCACTCTCAAACCACGTTGAAAATAGGCCACATATTCACACACATATCAAGCCTAAATAGCTAAAACTCCAAACACTTAGGGTCGTCCAAAAGTCGTAATAAAAAATTTGCAAACAAGGCATACATCAAATTCATAAAACATAGATATTTCAAAGTTTTGTAAAAACGAAGTTTCTAAGCGTTTAAACTGACTCTTGAGCATCGGTTCAAGGAGGTTTAAACGAAAAGATCCCGCTTTCCCAAAATCGTCAGAAAGTCAGAATATTTCAAAAGCCTTCGCTAGCTTGAGTAAGCTAGCTGGCACGCTTGCAGAAACGACTTAGGCACGAAAAGGTTCATTTTCGGTATAAAAAACCAGGAGTGAAAATTTTCACACTTACAACATGCACTCACATCATTCACCCTTAGGGGCACATTGGGTTATACCTAGGATCCACTGTAAGAACATCAACCATTCCAGACCCGGGGTGTGCATCCTTGATGCACCCAATTCCCTGGATCCTTGTTGGAAATGATACTAACTCTGGGTTCAGCATATTATGTACATGCTATCTTCAAAATCTGAAAAGAAGAAAAAACCTAAATACAAAATTTTTTCAAAAAAAAAAAAGAAAAACCAAAACCATTTGTCAGAAAAAATGCTAATCCCCTTTAGGGATGATTTGGGTGATGACAATATATATGAACTTTCTTAAAATCAATAAAATGTTATACTTGGGCAAACATTCAAGTTCTCTAGAAGGTGACCTATTAGGGGTTAATATAGGAATCAAGCCTACCCTAAATGCATCAGAGGCTAGGATCATATCATATATATTCCTAAGTCATGTAAAAAAAATCAAGATGTCCAATGACATAGTGCATGTATGGGTCATTCATGCATCTCATTAGATATCATCCATCACATGCCACAATAGGGTCAATCATAGTGTGTGAATGCCCATGTTCATGGGATGCATGACATGTAAAAATGTATTCCCATAGAAATTGATGGAGATACATGCTCAATGAAATAATGAATATATTCAAGTCTTCATGAAAGGTGCCTAGGGAAGGTCCCTATGTCATAAGGGTGGCAACAACCATGCATATTGGCTAATTAATGCTAAGGAAATAAACTTTGTAAGCCTTATAAGTACCCAATATCTAAAAAGATATTATGATTAGTGTCTACTATAAATACTTTTGAAATGATTTTTTGCAAATAGATTTTCTTAGTTTCTTGAATAAGGGACTAAGTTGAATAGATGCCTCTTAACTAGAAATTAATACTCTATGAAAAGTGGAGTGTTTTCAGAATCGATTAATAACATTTCAAAAGTAGTTATTTTATAAGATAGGGCCTAGTTCAAAACAACAAAATATTTTCAAATAGTATGTGCTATTATGAAATAGGGCATACTTGATTAGATCGAGTCTAGAGGGATAAGTTGTTCTCCCATCTCATTCTCTCAGAGAAATTGGCAAAAAGCCCAATACCTCAAAAGCCAAAAAATAGAAAAGAAAAAAAGAAAAAAATAATGAAGAAAATAAACCTCTAATATAGAGGTCTTCCTACGAAAAAGAAAGAAAGAAAAAATCAAAAGCTCAAAGAGCAATTTTTTCAAAATCTCCTTTTATAGAAACCTCAAAATAAGGGTACTTTGAATCCTACTGAAAAAAATCAAATTTGGATAAAATCCAAAAAATAGCCACTTTACCCTAAGGCCAAATTAGTAAAAATTTCATGTTTTTTTCAAAGAAAAGATTTAAACATTAGGAACCAAACCTACAAAATATTTGCAAAATAACCATTTTACAAACTTACAAAACATTTGAAATTCAAAAAGACAAAATAAATAAAGAAGTCCAAAACATGATAGACCTCAGAAGACTCACCTGATTGGGCTAGGTGCATCAAGTCAAGGCAGGTTGCATCAAGTCAAGGATAGGTGCATCAAGTCAAGGGGGGTTGCATCAAGTCAAGGTGGGTTGAACCAAGCCACAAGCCCATGTGATCAGGCCATGTGAACAGCGATTGGGGCAGGTTGGATCAACTATAGAACCAATTAATCCATGGAACAAGCTAGAAGGAGAATTGTTCCAAGAATATTTCTAGTCTAGAGGCTTTTTCGGCCAACCGAGCCTATAAATACCCACCTTTTGCTGAGAATTGGGGAGGTAATTAGAAAAGAAAACAAACAAAAGAGAGGAGAGAAAAGAGAGAGAGGAAGGCCTAGAGTGGAGGAGATCAACCCCCAAAAAGTTGTCCAAAGAAGCAAAGATCGGCAAGGAAGAAGAAGTCTTGCCTATTCCCTCCATGTCTTTTTCATTCCTTGTTTGTACCCATTTGTAAACTTGAAGTCTTCATATCCAGTCTCTTCTAAAGCCAAAGAAGTACTGCAAAAATTCGATATCTTATACATCTTTATCTTTTTTATGCTTAAATATATTATCATCCTTTCTCTCATTTCTTTGTTGACTTGCTTGCCTCCAAATCAACTCAAGAAACCATAAAAGAGACATAACTACCACATTTACATGCAGTGATATGAGTATGTAATCACTCTTATGGTGGATTAATTACCCATAAGTTTGTGTAAGGATGAACATAGGCCTATGATCGCATATATTTTTCAAGAGAGCTCTCCTCCTCGAGAGAGAGATGCCCAAGGATTTATATGTAGACGAGCACCTCTCCAAACGAATACAAATATCCAAAAAAATTCTTTGAATGATTATTAAATCATTAAAGATCAAATCAGATGCATCATTAGTTTCTACAAAGAACACTCTACAAATTTTATTATCCTGCATAAATTGTGTCTGATCATCGAATTTGTTAGCTCCTGTTGCTCATCAAAATATTCTTAAATCTAGTCCGTGAGTGGTAACATACCGGCAAATATCCAATTAAATTTTTAAAAATTTTGGACATAGGTACAGTCGAGTAAAAAAATGATCAAGAATCAAACTCGACCCGAAACAGAACCTATATATGCTAAAATTCCTACGATATCCCTTTAGTAAAACTATCATAACTCAATCCATAAATATCAAAAAATCTTGAAAATAATTTTGTTGGAAAGCTAACTGAATCCAATTTAATAAAAACAAGAATCATATGTATGGAGATACGTGCATTTTACTGAGTCTCTATTTCTCAATTACAGTGAATGTACCAAATTTTAGAATTGCACTCGGTTAGAATTTTTCTCTAGTTTAATTCTGATCATTTAGAGAACCAAAAATATAAAGAAAAATCCTCAATAAAGCTTCATGCCTACTTCTCAATTTGATAAAATTTTTGGGACTTTTGGATGCATAGAAAACAACCAAAAAAATACAAACTCCATTGTCGAAAAACAAAACCGATTCTGTTTTTACAGAACTAGTTTGACCAAGTGTAAAGCATACTTTCTCACAAATCCATTTTGGTTGTAAATTGTTTTGAAAAATTTTTGGATCCTAAATCGCTTTTTCTAAGTGTCTAGGGTGACCCTTGAGCATCAATTCAAGAAGGCCTACAATGATTAGAACCTACTTATCTACAATCACCAAATAGTTAGATAAATGTCTTTGTAGGTTTGAGTAAACTTATTGGAATGCTCGCGTATAATTGTTGCAAGCAAAGTTTTAAGTCCATACTAAACCTTTTTTTTTATAGTTTATTTTGTTTCCTATTTTACTATATTTGTATCTTTCTCTCTATAGTGGATGAAGAAATCCAAGTAATTTCTATTGCTTGTAGTTTTGTGATTGATTATTTCCTACCCTTAAGGTATTTTCCATTGTTTAGTAAATGACTACCATGAATCCTATTTAGAATATTGATTTAGTACATGTTCAGATTTATAAAAGTAATTTAAGGTTTGGGAGATCACATTTCAAATAAATTTGTATTTGGGGTATTTAAGACCAATTTTGACTTAAATAATTTCATGTTTGACAACATTATGTAGCATGTTGGTTCATGGTTGGTGGATCTATGTTAGTTTGGGCTGAAATAAATAGTTCATGCTTGAACCTATATTGCCATCATTTAATGGTCTCTTAGTCACTACTAAATGAACATAAATATAGCATGCTTTATTCTTTCTGAAATATATTATTTTTGCACCTACTTGACTGTTTTTATAAGGCAATACAAACTCATATAACACACTTGCTAATCTTTTTGATAACCTTGAATAGCACATAATATTTAGGTAGCAACTTTGGTGTTGGAAAATCAATTGGGTTCAAGGATTAGCAATGATGAGACTTGAGCCATATCCAATGTCTAACATCAAATTCATTGTTTGGGTGGCCTTTGTCAAATTGAGCCTTCATGCACTTTTAAGCTCTAACAATATTCTCCAATTTCTTCAAAATGCAATCATGTTCGTACAAAGAACCATGGACTTTTGCATGCAATGCATTATATTTTCATATGCAATAAGAGGAAGGGAAACATATGCATGAAGAGCTTCAAAACGAGTCATTTTGGTTGAAGTACTATAAAAAAGTTCAATTCATAAGATGTTTTACCACCCACTAGGTTTGTCTTTTATTAAACATCAAAGATGTATCTCAAAAATTTGATTTACCATTTCGGTTTGGCCACTAGTTTGAGGATGATAGATCTATCAAAGGTTTCTTGAGCAACTTGACCTTACCAAATGTTTATTGAGCTTTAAGTGACCAAGAAAAAGAGGATTTGTTCAATAGATTTGTCAAAACCTTTGTAAGAAATTGATAGCCTTGGATGAAGCCCTCGTAATACTCTATCAGTCCAAGAAAACCCTAGAAGGACTTCACGGTTTTGAGCTGGGCTAAGAAGGCATGTCTTCAACTATAGATGGCTCAACCTTGATAGTTTTTTTGAGAGAATATGACCCAAATGATACACAAACTTTAGACCAAAAGAACTCGTAAACTTTTTGTCAAGCAAGCTGTTAGCTTGAAGTACATATAATACATGAGATACATGAGTAAAATGATCATCCTGAGATTTTAACTAAACTAAAATATCATCAAAGAAAATTGAAACATATCAACAAGGAAAACTCTTGAACATCTCATTTATGTATCTTTGGAAGGTAGTTGGAGCATTAGTGAGCCTAAAGGGTATAAACCAAGAGCACATAGTGGCCCTCATGTGCAGTCTTGTAGATATCTTCTAGAGCCATCCAAACTTAATGGTAACTGGCAGGCACGAAGATCCAACTTAGAAAAATTGCATTCTCACATGTGGTTCATCATGTAACTCTATAATAATGGTTATAGAAAATCTATCCTTCATCATTACATTAATAACAACTCTATAGTCAAATACAAAATCTCTATGAGTCATCCATCTTTACTAATAAGGCTAGTGAAAAGAAAGTACCAGAGCTTGGCTGGGTAATCCCTTTCTCCATTAATTTCATTATACTAGCAACTTCGTCAATAAATCTTGGACCTTTGAATACTTCATAAGCTAATGTTTAGGCAATAGATGTAGATTACCTTTCAATTCAGATGAGTGAGTCTCTTGAATTTGAACCTTATAGTTTGGATCCATATTGTGACACTGCTTGACCCCTTCAAAGTAATTTGGTCATATCTCGACACTGAAAACTTAGCTTGATTGATTTTTGTTTCACTGAATGGCTGACTCAAAGAACTATAAGTATAAATTTTCAGGAGCAACAAAATATCAAGTGAATTTTCTTCCACACATGTTAATTCTATTACGAGACAAAATATTTCTCCGACAAAGATTCCAGCATTATTTGGTTTTGCTTTCCTATTATCGGTTGTTCATGCCACGATAATGAAAATCACGATTAACCTTATACTTTCTTAATACCAAAATAAAGCAACCAACATGGATGAAGGCTTTAAGTGGTCAAAATCACACATGTATGTGAACCTCACTTGAGAAATTTATGTACAGAAGATTCGAAAATGCTGAAGAGACAAACTTACAAAAAAAATATTCTTCTAAAAAAGCTTTAAAGATAGCTAACGTAAAATTTCAACTAAAAATTCATCAAAAGTTTGAGAGATAAATTTCCAGCAATCTAACTATTTTCTCCTCTTGTCTGCAAAGCAGAATTAGTTGGATCTAGTTTAGTATGCTAATGGTTCTGAGTTGTTCGAGTTCCAATTTATTTATGATTTGAGCTGTTGGTCTCCTGAGCTAATTATAGTTGAATAATGATTTTATGATTTGTTTAGGGATTAAAATAAGATGACTTGAAGATATTATATATGAATTATTGCTTCTAAAGATGGACTTGGTACTAACTGGGGTAAGTGAATAAAGATTTCTTTATATGAGAAACTTGTGGGTGATTTTACATGTTTGATACTATACATGATGAATGATATGCTTTTAGGTTATGGAAATTGTGTTATAATTGTTTAATTGACTTGACATACATATTATATTTGTTATGGTGCATCAATGCATTGGTAATGAGTAAGAAAGAACTTTGAACTTGAATGTGAAGTCATACTGATGTTGCTTGTGGTCGAGTTTTTTTAGAGATCCAACAGCTTCCAAGTCGGGTGGTTGGTCACAGGCAATCGAAGGTTGGATGTCTCCTGCAGCTAGGTGGTAGAGATGCATTGGGCCGTAACTGTTGAATTGGATAATGTGTTGGATGGGTTTACATGTGTGCGTATGAGATTGAAATGGGTTGTCTATGTTTGTGGATTGTTTCATTGATTTAATTGTTGTGATTGTGTTATTAGCTTTCATAGTTGGCATGAGTCTTTGTGTTTCAATGTCTGCATGTCTTTGGTGTCATTGTATCTGGTCTTGTGCACTCATCATTGAAGTAAGCTAATTGTGCTCACCTTGCTTCACTGCAGGTAATTGGAGACAAGCCAACAGTAGCTTCTTGAGAGGTGACATCCATAGCTGTTGTAAAGAGAGGTTATATATGGAGAAAAGGCTACAACTAATGTTGTAAATATCATATTGGACCCCGTACCGCACGGGACACTGATACACCTGTATACAATTCGATACATGTGTTTTAAAATTATTTTCCTAAAAATTCATTAAAAAATATTAAAATCTATAAAAAAATTGTGAAAAAAATTCCACAACTTTCACAATACCAAGAGACAAGGAATTCAACATCAAAACAAGCTAAATCACACACATACATTGCTCTCGGACCTCATTTTAAAACTTAGGATAAATGATTATTAATGAATGTAGAATAAATATGGGATTTTTAGAAAGAAAAGAGTTGGTCTTTAAGAGAGAAAGAAATAGACATGTAAAAGAAGTTGTTTTAGAGGGATTTAAACACATTCAACTTTTCATTTAAAAAAATATGTTTTCTAAAGCTTGCGGTGTATCGTACTATACAATACCCATATTGCAATGTATCGTATGATACATTACGATATGTGTACGATACATGTACCTTAATTGTATTGGTTCATATACATATATCATATTGACGATATGATATTTATAACATTGGCTACAATAGTTTGTTAATGTGTGAGGTTAGTTCATCGAAGGCATCGTAGTTGTGTCCGTACGTGGTACTATTCCATATAAGTGGGTACATCCTTCGAGGCTCTCTTATCGAGTAATTATTCTCAGACAATTAATTAAGGAAATTTATAATGTCAAAAGTTATGCTTATAGCAGTGGAACCTCTTAGAAATGCTCAAATGAAGATGTAGTAACTCTTGGGCTGCTCCTTCTGTCTAAGAAAATACTGATGCTAAACATATTATAGAAATCCAAGACATGCATATCCCCGGATTTCTTCTTTAGATACCATTAGGAGTGACGATGGAGGTTAAAGCTCCTCCCGGTTGTATTAATGTAGAAAAGGATGTTTTTACACACAGAGAAGGCCAACTTATATGAAGATATAATACAAGAAGGCTTGTAGTGGCAACTTCAAATCAAGGTAGTGACTGCACTGAGTCTAGGGAAAAGCTTCGTTTTGATAAGATCTTATGTTTGCTTGTGCACTGGTTTAAACAGAAATTTGCTGAATACTAATTACATAACTTGTATCCTGTTGCTGTGTCGAGGTGACTGAATCTTTACTTGAAAGGTTTGCGCAAAGAAACTGGACATCATGGTCACTTTGAAGACAACATGGAAAATCAATTTCTATCAGTAAATTGACTACGTGCCATCACGAGATGGTCATTTTCATCAATGTCATTATATAGGATTCCCCCTTGACGAACTCTCCGAAGTCCTGGTGTGAGGCCCATCAGCAGACGAATCGGACGAGCTGTTTCTCTCTGATTTCTGCACCCCATTCAGGTCTAATCCTTTTGATCAGCATTTAAAGTATCAATCCAGTAGTATATCCAGATTCCTCAGACTAGCTATGTAAATTCCCAGGAATGATGCCATTCTATATAGCCAATGAACGGTATGCAGGTTCCTTTTTTTCTCTCACATGAAAAGATGGGGTTAGGCAGACTCCCTACCAGCTACAACTACAAAGAAATCCATCAACAATCGAACCCCAGACCTGCTTGTCAGAGGAACGTCCTACCACAACATTAGACGCCAATTGTTGGCCATTAAATTCCCTTTTATCTTTCTAAACACAAACTACTGATTGCAAAAGATACAGATGAGGAAGAAAATTTACATGAAAAATGTGATAGGTCACCTGTATTTATACAGCTACAACCATCTACATCAACGGAAAATTGGTGCAAGTCCTCGCTGGCTTTTCTACCAAGTTAGTGGTGGCGGCATGCCTCTGGAGCCACTAGCATATTAGCTCTCTTCTTCAGCTGCAATGAAGAGTTTAAACCACGAGTGATGGATGATCATTGTACATCACATAAAAATAATAGTAAGATGAGCTTAACTTGTATTCGACTTCTCTTCTCATTATGTACATATAAAGTTTACAAAATGCCTTGATGGGGACTTGTAAAACCAGCCAGATGCTCAAGGTTCTCCATGTAAGAGGACACCATGTTTGTGACAAAGTTGGTAGGTTTATCAAATAGTTTGGCATCGTTCATATGGATCAGGTCCTGTTCATTACCTGCTTGATCTTGCTTCTCTGTATCGGTGTCTTGATCCAAATGCCATCCCATGAAGTCGGAGAGAGTCATCGCGTTTGCACCAGCATCCATGGACTCCATCTGCTCCATATCATCTCCAGTGTTCAGATTCTTCACAGCTGGCATACCTGGAGATAACGGGTCCTTGTTTTGATTGGCAAGTGATGGATTTTGTGCGAGAGAATCTGCATAGAGAACATCATCTATGCGGGACATGACTGTGAAAGCTAAGCTCTCCAATATCCGGGAGTAGCTCTCTATCAATGATTGACCAACATCCTACAAAATTAGCAGTCTAACAGTAAAAATTAGTGGAAACTATCTCTCGTCCTCTTCAAATACACTGCTGAATGGTTTGGCGTCTAATGCTAGCAGGGTATGTTGAAAGCATCAAAAGAATTTCTGATTCAGTTGCTATTAGGATTGGAACGCTGGTTCAATGAAAAATCTACACAAGGTACGAAGATAGCAGTAGAGCATCGGCTTATACTATCTTGAGTAATACGTCACAATTAGGACATCTCGTGCTACATGGTGCTTTTATTTATTTTTTAATTGACAGTGCCAACAGCCAATCAAGAATTTGACCGATGAAATTGAATCAGAAACAAACATGAACCAAGCAACTTGCACTCACTCTATTGTCCTGGATCTTGCTGATATCAAGAGCGGATTGAGGAATTCCAGGAAATCTCTGCTTAAGAAGAAGCAAGATTGTTTCTGCTCTATCCTCAAGTTGCTCCCGTTTTTCCATGCTTACAGTAGAGCCCCAGGATGATTTTTGATCCTTGTTCAGCATCTTTCTTTGCCAAATCACCACTGAGGCTTCAATCCTGTTCTTCAAATCCAAAATCTTATGCTCCGTCGATAGGTCAACCATGGACAGAAGCTCGTCGGGATCAAAGTAATCAGCGGTTGTGATGCTTCTATAGATTGAATCTCCTAAGCTTGCTCGTCCGTTCTTACCATCAAAAGAACATAAAAAGAGAGTCAGCAAGACAGACTCATAACCTATACCGTCCAATTTATTTGTCATAACAATCAAATAACAGTTTCAGTTCCAATATTTAAAATCCATATACAGCGTTAAGGTTCTATTTCATTCAGCAAACAAAGTGTTAGACGAATAAGAAATCAATACCTTTGGGAGGGATTCAATGTAGGCCTCAGGTATCTCCATCTCCGACAGCACCTGCGCGTTGATGGCCATAGAGGCCTTGAGGACTTGATTGACAGAGTCCTTCTGAAATTGAAGCCATTTTCTGGAAATATCAGAAAGTCCCTCTGGTGGAACCTTAGGTTTAGGAAGCCACCATTTGTCCCCTTGTCTCGGTTGTTGCCCCCCATTCCCTTTCTCTGCTTCTTCATCTCGAGAGACGTACCAGAACTCATTCTGACCTTTGAAATTGTCAAGACATTCCTGCACAGGCAAGGCATTCATGCTAAGTTATATTCTTTTACTTCGAAATCTTAGTTTATGAAATGACTCAATAAGCAAGCAATATTTCGTACTATTAGCATCGCATCAAGCTTCCGGAGGGCAGGAATATTTACATTCAGATCCTTCCGTTGACGGGTTACCATGATCTGCACACAAGTTGTTCCGCCTGATCAAGCTTTATATGCATATTACCTAAGAAATGTACTAATCACAGGCTAATGGTGATTAAAACTCATATTTCTAGGCATCATTTAAGTGCAGCTTGAACATTGTTCTTGTCCACGACTGCCGTTGAGATTTCTTAGAGTATTAGATATCAACTTCTTGCTTTTCATGACATTGTTCTTGTTGCTGGTCTGCTTGAACTAAATTAATGAATACTTGCCTCCGTGCTGGACCCATCTTTATTTATCTGCTTTGACGGGACGAATTCTACAATGTAATCTGTCACAGATAAAAGCCAGTCGATTTCTTTCCTCCATCTGGCCTTTCGCTCTGCAGACATTGGCTCTAGTCGCCATTGCTCTCCAAACACAGAAGCTGCACAGGGAGCAGGAAAGATGAAACAAATACAGCTGCTAGATGGATATATGACGGCACCCTATGTTACAAACCATACGCGATGCGAACTAACCAGCCAAGTTGGTAATTGCATTAGACAAGGCTAATGCAGAGGAAACACCCTTTCCACCACCGGACATATCCTCACCCAACAGCAACTTTGCAAATCTTTCCTTCATCAATTCCATGTCTGCATAATTCGATGCACACACAGTAAAATCAATTATCAAGAAAATTAATCTCTTTCTGCGAAAACAATTAGTAATTACTTTGTAATCAATTGTCATTATTCAGAATCGGTGTGCGTGAGTTTTAAACTTGCCTGAAGGTTGGCCAACCCTGCCACCACCATCTTTGCCTAGCCTTGATTTGGGTGCAATATCGGTCGATTTTTCGAGCGACAATCCTATCTGACCATCGATCCCTCTGCCAGAAGAAGTTGTTGGCCCTACGCTCCTTGACAACAGCGTATCATCCACAGGACTACTGACAGGCTCCAACACCAAGCTGTGGGCTTGCCTGCCTTCAAAGACTCCTTCCCCGAATATGGAAACCTGAAAATTACTTTATCTTCAGATTAAACGTCCTGAAAGCTTGTTCAAACGAGAGAGAGATACCAGCATACCATTTTCTCTTCTTGAAATGGCACAAGCGTCTGAGTCATTCAACCAAATTCATCATTCTATATTCTTCCTACTTCCTTCCATTCATCTCCAAGAAAGCAGCTAGCAAGTAATTGCATGTGAACAGATAGAAAGAGAGCGATTTCTCATACGATAGGGAAGGAGGGAGGAGTATGTCATCAGAGGTATGGGAATGTTCTTCCTTTCCCCTCTTCCGTTTTGGGCTCAATTCTAGCAAGACGATGTGAGAGCCATTAACGCCATGCGGTCGGCTGGAGCTGGAGAGAGAGAGAGAGAGAGAGAGAGAGAGAGAGAGAGAGAGAGAGAATTCAGGAATCGGCCTGCCACGTTTAGTGCGCACCAAATCTTTTGGGAACCTTTGCGGACCGTTGCAGGTTGGTTTTCAAGGCAGACAAGCGTAGAAGTAAACAGTGCCACCACGACCATAAATTATTTAGAGTTTCGTTTACTAAGAGGTTTAGTTGGTCAACACCAGCGCGCATCTCATGCATCTCTTCGGATTCCCAAACGTGGCCGTCACACTCTTTTCTCTGTCTCAACGATTCTTCCTCTCTCTGCACGTTAGATTAGATGCATGTATTGGCCTGCTTGAAAACACTCGACCCTTTATTCACATGGCTGTGCCTTGGATATTCTTATTTTAGAAACTAATATCACAAAGGAAGGAACAACGACAACTAACCTTTTCTCATACTAGATAGGATTGACTACATAGATTTTTTATTTTCACGTACCCCTATCATTAGTCATACTAGTCGTTAATTCAATATAAACTAATGATTTTTTATAGTTTCTTTTCAACACTTTTATCTTTGTTTTTTCTTCTTTTAACATTTTCACAATCTAATTTTTTTATATATTTTTATGAGAGTATCCTTTGGTCACCTTTTTTCACGTTCAAATCATCTTAAAAGATTTGTCCTCATTTTATTACCGGATGCCCCTCTTCATTTTAACCAACCGGCATTAATTTTATGCATAACATCTCTATCATTTTTTTGAAAAATTGATTATAGGTTTTTAAAACTTTTCTTGTGAGGCTGTGTACCAATCTTAATTTCTATATCCTCTGAAATACCCAAATGATCAAACTTACATTATATATATTCTGTCTTTATTCTATAAGTTGAAAGCCTTTACTTCCATAATTCTAATTTCCTATTAACTTTTTCCTTGAACTCATCCACTAATACAATATCATCTGCAAATAATATACACCAAGGTACTTCATCTTGAATATATTTTGTTAATTTATGAATGACCAATATAAATAAATATATACTTAAAGTTAATGTATGATGTAACCTAATATT
Source organism: Brasenia schreberi (assembly GCA_036023115.1). NCBI lineage: Eukaryota > Viridiplantae > Streptophyta > Magnoliopsida > Nymphaeales > Cabombaceae > Brasenia > Brasenia schreberi. Next base: position 5,845,701 of record JAYKKT010000085.1, on the reverse strand, counting down.
AACTTCAAAGTTGTATGTCATTCCTTCATGAGTCCTCACATAAGTTGGGGTGTATAAGCACAAACTATATTCAAAGCTTATACTCCTAACACTAATTTCACCATCATAATTCGATCACCATATTATTGTACGTCTACTATACTATCTTTTAAATCTTTATTTATAATAATACCAACTCTATTTCGAGCATTTTCCTTTCGCGAGTACCCTAATTTAAAACTTGTATTATCAATTTCCTTAGCTTTTTCTCCAACCTACTTTGTTTCTTGTAGACATAAAATGTGAATCTTTCTCTCAATCATAGTATCTACCACCTCCATTAACTTGTTGGTCAATGTTTCAATATTTCAAGTACCAATACGAATCTAATTATTTGGACTAGCTTCCTTACGTATCCATCTATTTAGAAAATGTAGAGACCCTCACAATAATTTGTTCACTACATTTGGCGGGACTAACTTATTTACTCACACCCATCCATGACATGGGAACCCTCTCTGCAATTGATTCACTACATTCGGATGAAGATGTAGAGGCCCTTGCTTACTTTTTTTTATATTCGGGCTTTGTAATGCGTCGCTAAGAGAGAACACCCCAACACATTGCTCATAGTTTGTAGAATTTATAGTAGATAAGTCTGACAAAGTTTTACGTTGATTATCGAAAGCCTAACACAACCCTCCTCCTTTATCTAGGCTTAGGACCGACCATGCAAGGGTGATCCTTTACATGAACGGGGTTGGGAGAGGAAAAAACATTTAAGTTAACAGCTAGTACCAAGAAGACTTCATCATCCAAAAGAAATAGTACCAACACATTAATAGCATGATGAAAGTCGAAGAACTACATTCCTTAAAATTTATCTAAGCATGGTTACAACGTGGGGTTCTTATCACAAACACAAATTGATTACTTTATTTGAAGAAAAAAAGATAGAGCGTGTTGTAAAGATTGTAAGGTAATTCTAAGAGAAAGCTTAACCACCCAACATCGACTTTTAGTTATGGATTTACAAATAAAAAAATAGACAAAGAAGGAAAGAGTGCATCGAGCTATTCGGACTAAATGGTGGAACCTCAAAAGCGAGAAAGAAGATATATTTAAACAGAAAGTCCTTCAAGGAGATGTTTGGAATTATGTTGGCATACCCTGTGATATGTAGAACAATATGGCTATACATATTAGGAAAGTGGCGAAAGATGTGTTAGGGGTATCTAAGAGAGGTGTACCGGCACAAAAAGAAGCTTGGTGGTGGAGTGAAGTAGTACAAAATAAAATCAAGGCAAAGAGGGCATGTTACAAATTACATTATGCCAAGAAAACTAGTGAAACTTTAGAAGCGTATAAGAAAGCAAAGAAGGAAGCGAAAAAGGCCGTTAGTGAAGCAAAAGCTAAGATTTGGGAGGACTTATATAAAAAAACTCAACTCAAAAGAGGGTGAAAGAGATATTTTTAGGATAGCTAGGGCTAGAGATAAGAAAACTAAAGATCTTAATTATGTTAGATGCATAAAAGACGAGGATGAAAAACTTTTAGTGGCAAACGATGATATAAGAAATAGATAGAAAAACTATTTTTATAATCTTTTTAATGAAAATAAAGATGCTAGTATTAGTTTAGGAGATTTAGCCAAGTCAGAAAAGTATATAAACCACAATTTCTACCGACGTATTCAAAAGAATGAAGTCAAAGAGGCTCTTAAACATATGAAGAGTGGTAAATCGGTAGGACCAGATAATATTACTATAGAAGTTTGGAAAATACTAGGAGAAATAGGAATCACTTGGCTCACAAGACTATTTAATGAAATATGGAAAAACCAAAAGATGCCCGAGGAATGGAGAGCCAGTACACTTATACCCATATATAAGAAAAAGGGAGACATTCAAAATTGTGCGAATTATCGAGGTATCAAGTTAATGAGTCATACTATGAACTTATGGGAAAGAATTATCGAACGTAGGTTAAGACAAGTATCAAGTACAACAAAGAACCAATTTGGATTCATGCCAGGCAGATCTACTATTGAAGCGATTCACCTTTTGAGACGTCTTATGGAACATTTTAGAGAAAAAAGAAAGACCTTCACATGATATTTATTGATTTAAAAAAAGCTTATGATAGGGTATCGAGAGAGGTTCTTTAGAGAACTTTAGAAAAAAGAGGTATCCCATTGACATATATTAACCTTATAAGAGACATGTATGATGGTGCAAAAACATGTGTGAGGACTCATAAAGGAATGACAGACTTCTTTGAAGTTAATATTGGGTTACATCAAGGATCAACTTTAAGTCCATATTTATTTATAATGTTGATGGATGAGTTAACAAAACATATTCAAGATGAAGTACCTTGGTGTATGTTATGTGCAGATGACATTGTATTAGTGGAGGAGTCTAAGGAAAAAGTTAATATAAAATTGGAACTATGGAGAGAAACATTAGAAAGCAAAGGTCTCCGACTTAGTAGAACAAAGACAGAATATATGGAATGTAAGTTTGATCATTTGGTTACTTCAGAGGACATGGAAATTAAAATTGGCACACATTACATTCCCCAAAAGGAAAGTTTTAAATACCTAGGGTCAATTTTTCAGAGTGATGGAAGAATTGAGGGAGATGTTACACATAGAATTAATGCTGGTTGGTTAAAATGGAGAGGAGCATCAAGTATTCTTTGTGATAAGAAGATACCATTAAAGTTAAAAGGTAAATATTATAGAGCAGCAATTAGGCCTGCCATATTTTATGGTTGTGAGTGTTGGGCAGTTAATCATCAACATGTACAAAAGATGTCTGTGACAGAAATGAAGATGTTGAGATGGATGAGTGGTCATACAAGAAAAGACCGTATACATAATAAGGTTATTAGAAACAAATTAGGAGTGGCACCAATAGAGGATAAAATGAGAGAACATCGTTTAAGATGGTTTGGACATATAGAAAGAAGATCAAAAGAAGAACCTGTAAGAAGGTTAGAAAAACTAATTTTGGAAAGTATTAAAAGAGGTAGAGGACGACCACAAAAGTGTTGGAAAGAAACAATAAAGAATGATCTAGCTTATTGTGAGTTAACTGCTAACATGGCACACGATAGGGATCTGTGGAAACAAAGAATCCATGTAGCCGACCCCATCTAGTATGGGAAAAGGCTTAGTTGTTGTTGTATGGTTACAACGTGGGGTTAAGAAAGTTCATAGCGAAATAATTGGTGTCATCAACATTTTAATGTGAACATTTTATAATCATGACAACTCACAAACACTCTCTCTCTAGGCATTTTATAATGTTGTATATAAACATCCTCTTTCTAACCTCAAAAGGGATCTTAAAAAATCTTTAAATCATGATTAACTATGTTTTGATCTTTATATTCAGTGACTTCAAATGAGACCCGAATTCTTTTACCAACCTTTTTTTTCCCTTGGTGACAAGATGGAACTCACCTGGGTTAAGCTTAATTATAGTTGTTTAAGGATAAAGAGGAAACCATTCGGGAAGTCAAATCTCCCACTACATGGAATAGAAGAAGCCTGTCACTCTCATAGAAGCCTGTTATGTATGATGAAGATGATCTGCCTCACATCGACTTGAGATAGGCCACTATTAGCTGTGAATCCATCTCAAGTATAACATATACTTGTATTTGTTAGCTTTCTTGGGCAGCGTAACTTGACACAACGTTTTTGAGAAGGTTTCACAAGGCAACAATGAGAGAGAAAAGCCACAAAGCACAAAGAGGGATGTGTGCAAATTTTTTTGTTTCTTTTGTAATTCCCTTTGTTCTTTTATTCTTGTTTTACTTTTCTTTTTTCATATGTCCGTACAAACTGTTTTATTTAGGTGAAATATGTTTGTTTTATAAATGGAAAAACAATTCATGCGATAAGGAAGGAGGTCCTCCTTTCTTATTGGATGATTGTTAGGAATAAAACCTTATGACCATCTATAACCGGAGTTATTATCTCCCACTTGACTATATGAGTCGAATCCTAACACAACTGCTTTCTCCCACTATTTTGCGCCTTTCTCAATAATATCACTTTTCAATTATATCAAAGTACAACAACCATGAGTTATACCTATTATGCGGTTTCGTAACCAATACACTTTTCCTGAATAACTCATGTATGTATTTCTTGAAACCTCTAAACATATCTTAATTCCATATGGATAACATGTTTAGCAAACAAATCTTCATATATTTCTTTTATCAAGAGATATTCTATCATATCCCTTATAGGGAAGTAAGAGACATATATTTCATTATTTGTATCATATCATATGCATATATTTGTTAGTTTTCTTGGGCAGTGCCGTTGGACTTGAATCACTTGACACAATGTTTTCGAGGAGGCTTCATAAGGCAACAAAGAGAGAAAAGTTGTAAAACACGAAGAGTGATTTGTGCAAAAGATTTCTTTTGCTTCTTTTGTAACTCCATTTGATTTGTTTTTATCTTGTTTAACTTTTTCTTTCTCGAATCTGTTTCAGCTAAGAGAAACAACTCCTTATTAAGTTTATTTTAAAAATTAAAATTGTCTTATTTATGTAAAATATATTTTCTTTATAAATAAAAAAAATTCATGTGATAAGTGTAAACACCCCGAAATCCCACGAATTCCTCGAAACAACCTGGTTTTGTAAAAGCAGCCCCCAAAGGGCCATTTTGAGTCTGGAAACCCAGGAGCCTTCCAGACAACCCTGTATATATGTTTTAAACTTTATCTTTCAAAAGTATACAATATGGCTTTTAAAAACCTTTTTAAACATGTTTTTGAAACCCCGGAGCAGCTTCGGCCTAATCCAGACAGGACCAGGAGAGCTAAGGAGAGCCCGGAACTGGAGCACATGTCGAGCCCGGCACAGTAACTCTCATATCAAATCCACACCCCCAGGATCTCGAACGTCCAAGACCCAGTTATCATCGAAACATTGTTTTAAGTTATCTCCGGAAGGCGAAAACGGAGGCGGATGATCATGTTGGCGAAGACCCAACGCAGACGGAGCACTGATGCTGTCAGGCCCCGCACAAACCGTTCGTTTCGAACACAGCTCGAAGGAGTCAGAGTTCAGTTTGGATCGGATCTGGACCATATATATCCAGATCCCAATCCAAACCCATGTATGGACTTGGATTTGGATTTGGATTCAAAAATCCAATCCAATATCCATATCCATGGCCCACATCACCTTCTCATAAATGGAGGTGGGGCCCACTTGAATTTCATGTGGGATTATGGGCATGAGAGAGAGTGGGGGAGGATAAGATCAAGAGTGTTGTAATTAAGCTTGACTTGTGTGTCAAGTTTGGGGTTAATCATGTGGGTTAGCCTAATTAAGTGGGTTTAAGTTTGTAATTAGCCAAAACCTAACCTAGGGCTGCACCAACATGATGTGGTTAAGGTCTATGGGCAATGCAAAGGGAGCTCCTTCACCTAAACCTAACCAAAAACACCTAATCCTAGCCTTCCACCCTAATCCGCCCCTAATCTGAGCCTAATCACCTAACCTACTTCCCTAATCCCAGCCTAATCCCAACCTAATCACCTAACCCACTTCCCTAATCCTTCCCTAAACCTAGGTTAATTATCCTAAACCTAGCCTAATCCTAACCTAATCACCTAACCTACCTCACTAAACCTCACCCTAGAACCAACCCACCTAGCTAAACCCTAAACCTCTAAACCACCCCTAGCCCACAACCTACCCAAACCACTTGTATTTAAAATATCTGGCCCTACCCTTTCCAGCCCACCTTATCACCACACCACCCTACCTAAACCACCTAACCACTACCCCAAAACCAGCCCTAACTGACCTAGCCCAGCCCTATATAACCCCCCCCCCCCTTTGGGGCGAGTTTTCCATCTAGAAGCCCCCACCTTCCCAGCCGGGTCCTCCACTTCCCAGCTCAGCCGAATCCCCTCCTGCTCCACCTGCTCCACCTGCTCCACATCCCGCCACCACCCGCACCACTACCTTCCAGCCGAGCACCACTACCACCACCATCACCCGGCTGAACTCCATCCTAAGCTCCCCAATCACCCGGCTGAACTCCATCCTAAGCTCCCCAATCACCCGGCTGATTCCCTTCTACCCGCCACCATCTCTTCACTCGGTAAGTACCTTACCTTCTAACTTACTCCTTCTTCACTCCCTCTCCACTCTCAACCACCTAATCCACTCCCATAGCACCCTAACACCAACCATTCCACTTGCTGCCACCAGTCCCACTCGGCCAGGCCCGTAGCCACCCTAACTACCCGCCACCACCTAGACACCTTAGCTTCATTCGGCCACCCTAAACGACTCCCTAAAACCTTCCCTTAGGTTCACCCTTTGCACAACTTACCTTAAAACTAAACCCTATCCTTAGTGACCCTACTTAGGCCCTTTAGCCCAACACGCCAAAAAGAGCCCTTTCTTAGCAGCCGGCCACCTTCAAGGCGCCTCTTCCGCGCACCAAGGACACTCGGCCAACACTCCTTGCCGTTCAACCTCGCGGAGCTCCCTTTTGCAGCCCAAGGCGAAGGCCAAGCCCACGCTCAAGCAAGGCGTCTTCGGACCAGCTATTAGTAAGTGCCTAACTCGGTCTTTAGTTGTATACTTGCTTGAGATTCAATTCGATATGGGGTTGTAATAACGGAGCATAGTCTCCCCCCGCTTGTAATAACATGGCTTGGCACACCCACACACGTGCACTCCCTTAGTTGTGCACGATTTTGAACACACACGGGCCTAATCAGCCCCTAATACATAAGTATATACATATACTTTAATTTTTGTAGGGTTTTGCTTAAGTTGGGTGTGTTGTCTTTCAATTCAAGCACTCACACACATTGAGCCTTCGCTCTTATTTGAAAGACCCAAGTAAGGGCTGACTTATACTATTTGGGTTTTCATTTCATGTCGTGTGTGTAAGTCTTTCAATTCAAGCACTCACACACATTGAGCCTTCACTCTTATTTGAAAGACCCAAGTAAGGGCCGACCTATACTATTTGGGTTTTCATTTCATGTCGTGTGTGTAAGTCTTTCAATTCAAGCACTCACACACATTGAGCCTTCGCTCTTATTTGAAAGACCCAAGTAAGGGCCGACCTATACTATTTGGGTTTTCATTTCATGTCGTGTGTGTAAGTCTTTCAATTCAAGCACTCACACACATTGAGCCTTCGCTCTTATTTGAAAGACCCAAGTAAGGGCCGTGTTATACTATTTGGGTTTAATTTCATGTTGTGTGCGTAGTACTTCAATTCAAGCACTCACACACATTGAGCTTTCGCTCTTATTCCCAAGACCTTAGTCAAGGCCATACTGCAAGTTATATTTGGGTTTAATTTCATGTCGTGTGTGTAAGTCTTTCAATTCAAGCACGCACCCACATTGAGCCTTCGCTCTTATTTGCAAGACCCGAGTAAGAGCCCGTATACATACTCTATATACATATCTCCCTTCGGCATTTACACTACAAGTCATTTCCCTTCGGTTATTTCCCTTGGGCATTGTCTTTACATTCGAGTTTTCCCTTTGGAGTAGCGTGAGTTTGCATTGCATCTACGTCATACCACGAGGTAGGACGCATATTGCATCAAAGCAAGCCCCGCTCGAATTTGCCCATGTAGTGGAGTGTTCATAACACACAAACTAGGCGGCCCACAAAGGGATAAAAGAAAAGACTTAGGCATGTGCAAATCCACGTGATCTAAAAACTGCAATCGCATCTAAAAGACCCGAATTAGACACCTCGAACCGCTTCGTAAGCTTTCTATCCCAAAAACTCAATTTTTGCAAAGCGTACAGACTGACCCTTGCGCATCAGTGCAAGAAGGTCTGCGACGACAAGAGCTCACTTGCTCACAGTCGCCACGATTAGAAGTCAGTTTAAATATATCTTCGCTAGCTTAGGTAAGCTAGCTGGCATGCCCTGTTTACATAAATAGGCCTTAGACGCACGAGAGGATCCACTCCAAGCCCAGAAAAGGCGGGGAGGCGTGGGGATTTTCACGCGTCTACAATAAGGAAGGAGCTCCTCCTTTCTTATTGGATGATTGTTACGAATAAGGCCTTATGGCCATCTATTACCATGTATTCCACTTGACCATATGAGATGAACCATGACACAATGGCTTCGTCCCACTATTTAGTGATTTTCTCAATTGTTTCACTTTTTAGTTGTACTAAAGTACAACTCCCATAAGTTATTAATAAACCAATACACTTTTCTTATATAACAACTCATATATGTATTTTCACATAGCTGAAAACTCTAAACGTATCTTAACCTCATATAAATAACATGTTTAGCAAACAAATCTTCGTATATGCCTTTTATCAAGGGGTTTGCTACCATATCCCTTGTAAGGAGATAAGAAACAAATATTTCATTCTTTAGACTATATCATATACATAATAATGTTTTATGATTAAATGGTTACTCCTTGAGCTATAAGCTCTAATCTTTATCTGAGTTATGACAACGTTATTGCCACAACAGATGATAACTGACTCATTGGCTATGTCTAACTCCAAATCATAAATGAAGCAATTTATTCAAATGACATGCACTTGTACTGGAAGCAATATAACCAGCCTCTTGTATATGTAATGCTATACAATCATGTTTCTTATATGATAAGAAACAATAACACCTCCAAATAAGAAAAGTTTATCGGATATTGATTTTCTATTATTTTTGCTCCTAGAAAAGTCAATATCTAAGTATCCAACTATTTTTAATCCATACGGCTGATAGGATAATTCCAAATCCCTTGTTTTGTGTAGATATCTAAAGATTCTCTTTACCACAACCTAGTATTGCCAACTAAGATTACTTTGATATCTACTTATAAGACCAACAACAAAACTAATATAGTCTTATATACAAAGCCTGATAGGACAATTTCAAGTCTCCTATTTCTTTTAGATATCTCAGGATCCTTTTTATCGAAACCTAGTATTTCTAACAAAGATTACTTTGATATCTACCCACAAGACCAATAATAAAGTTGGTACCAATTCTTATACATAACATAGTATACATCAAGTTACCAATAACATGAGCATAAGGAACATTAGGTTTTTCTTGTCCATAATTAGGACAATTAGCTTTACTAAAGTTGACCCTTTTGCCACAGGTGTGGTTGAAGTCACCAGTTCTAAAATTTCTTAAGGATATAGTCAATATATTTCTCTTAACTCAAACACAATAGTCTAGATGCTCTTATCTCGAATAATTTTATATTGAGGATATAGGATGCCTCTCACATATGCTTTATTTCAAGCTTAGAACTCAACCATGACTTTGTCTTGATAATTATATAATTATCATTACCAATCAACAATATGCCATTTACATATAGAGATAAGATGAAAAATAGCTTCCGAAGTTGTAAATACAAACACAATAATTAATCTAATTAGCCACAAACTCAAGTTATATAATTGCATTTTGAAAAGTCAAACACTATTAATTATTGCTATATGCCATATATGAATTTCTTCAACCTATATATACCATGTTGTCATGACTTTAATTACAGTCTTTTGGTTGTTTCATGTAAATAATCACATTAGAGTCACAATTCAAAAGTCGTCTTTACACCTAGTTGATGTAAATCCAAATTATAATAGCAGCATTTTCAAAAATGATCCTTATAGGTATAAAATTCGCAATAGTGGAATATGTATCAATACAATCTATGCCCATCTTTTGCAAAAACCCTTTTCCAATCAACCTTGCTTTAAATTTTTCTATTGAACCATCAACTTTATATTTCTTTTAAGTACCAATTTACAACCAATTGCTTTTCTTCTCTTAGGCATAACTACCAACTTCTAAACTTGGCTTTTCTCAATAGATTAATTTCTTCATCCATTGCTTTTACCTAATATAACAATTTAGATGATCTCATAGCTTCCTAATAACTTAGGTTATTAGTCACCTCATGTAAATCTATTCAATAACAAGTTTTTTCAATTAAGTATGATAGTCCTCCAAGTAGGATGGATGAGCTTGTGGTCTCTTATGACCACTTAATGTTTCAGTTTGCAAGAGAAGATCATTTGCTTGTTTTTACAGGTTCGGATGATGATTCATCAAGAGCTAGAAGATCATTTTCATTCTCATCATTATTTGTAAGGATATCATTTTTAGTGTCTTCTAAGAATTTACCATCCCCACTTTCTATCAACCTGAGGTCCTTATGATAGATCTGATACTCTTTTGATTCCTTTAGATATTAAATAAAGATATACCTAAAAGATTTATTATCTAGTTTTTCACTATACTACTCTAAGATCTTAACATGTGCTATGGAGCTCAACCTCTGTAAGTAACTAAAGTTTGGTTTTATACCATCTCACAACCCATACTATGTAGTGAATATAACCTTATAGAGAAGTATGCTTAAAAGGATCCTATCTAAAATACCTTAGGTAGAGATACATCTACTAACATGGACCTTGTCATATCTAAAGGATCCTATTATATCATTCAACTATATGATTTTATTGGGGTATTATAGGCATTGTATTTTTTCTAGATATATGTAAACACCCACAATTTTTTCAAAAAGATTTTACAAAAGTTTTCCTTTATAAGAAAAATTGCGATCGTGGGTCTTCTAGGGTTTTACAACAAAGATACCTTAATTAAGCTTATATCCAAACCAAAATTTTGTAAGAACCTCAATATGAGGTTACTTCGAGCCCCACAAAAAAAAAAAGAATTCTCACAAAATCCAAAAAAATAACCATTTTACTCTGAAGGTTGCACTAGTGAAATTTTACTATTTCAAGTATATTTATTTCAAATAAAGGGTTATAAAGTTTAAAAAGAGTATTTGAAATCAAAATAAGTTATAATTACAAAATATTTTTAAAATGATGATTTTACCCCTACTAAATATTCAAAGTAAAAGACGAAAAAAGAATAAACAGGCTTAAAATATGGCGGAGAAGGAGCAAGACCTCAAAAGACTCAAGTTCGGCAATCACTCAAGCTTAAACGTCAAGTGAAAAGTCTGAAATACCTCGACCAAGGGCGATCCTACACCAAGTGACCCTATATCCATAAGAAGATTAAAACGGTTCAAAAAGGTTAAAGAGATCAACTTATAGAGTGAGAAGGACAAAATCATCAATCTATAATAAAAAAACCAAAAAACCTAAAATACCCCTAAATAAAGAAGATCCTACACCAAGCGACCCTACACCATAAGAAGGTTAAAGTAGTCCAAAAGGTTAAAGAGATCAATTCATGAAGTACACAAAGGTAAAATCCCATGACTAGATGTCAGATAAATCTCTTTCTAAGTTTGAGTAAACTTGCTTGCACGCTCACGCACATTTTTGCAACCAAAGTTTCTAAGTCCATATAAGACAAAAAAAATTATTTACAAAAATAAAGTTGTGCATGGTTTTTGCACATTTGGAGCAGGTTTGAGTACGTGAGAGACATTTCGTATAGAAGGTAGTAGGGGGCGCATGTGGGGGTCCCCATGTGTTACGAAACTTCTTCTAAAATGCTAGCATCAGCTGGGAGCACGTGCATAGAAGGTGGACAATAGGGTGTCTTGTATGCCAATGTCTGTGTGTGGACTTGGTAAAGTGTAAAGCCCATGTTTGGGCTTGAGTACTTTTGCACAACCGTAGTTAGTAGCCCTACCCTACTCATAACTAGGTCACCTAATTGGGTCAGGTCTGTATAAGATGGTTGGGAACGTGTGCAATAACCAGCCAAGGGCTAGAAGGTTTGAGGTGGGTGCTGGCCAGCAAGCACCAACCTAGTGCCAACCCTACGCCTGCCCAACACCAACCAGCATAGTGCTAGCCAACTAGCACCAGCTGGCTGCCCTAACCACATTGGATATTCCTCAGAATATCCTTGGCTGGCAAGCCCAACCCGCCCTACCTATAAAGGGGTAAAGGGAAAAGTCTTGAGGGGATTCCAAGCGCAGCTTAGAGAGAATCCCTTGCACATATTAGTGAGGTTTTGAGAGGGTTGGTAGACAGTGGGAGTGTTGTCCATTGTAAGCCACTAGTGGGCACGATTTCATGTCGGGTGTAATTATCTTGCGTGATCAATAAAGTAGTGATCTTCTTCACTTCAGTTGCAGCCTAACTGAGTTATGCGTTATGTACATGATCAAGACCAAAACTAGGGTAGGTTGAAGACTCGAAGAGGAAGGGCAATCTTCCACATCGGCATCTGAAGCCAAACATCAGAGAAACCAACATACGTGCAATTTCCTGCACACGATTGGAGTCGGCTGAAAGCAATTCGTATTCTGCTTGCCATCATGAGATAAGAAACCTTACTTAAGCTTAGGTTAAACTTAATATCATGACAATTTGGTATCAGAGCATCTTCGACATTCGATCAACTCAAGAACGACATTAAATTGGTGGTTAGAAAGTTTAGACAACCCAGGATAGGCACAGGTAGTCTACAAGTTGTTCAGTTAAAAATTTGGCCAAGGACATGCACTCTATGCTTAACTCTTGTCAAATCAAAGTTCTTTGTAAAAATAATACTTTGATTGCATTAGGATACGATCATATTTGATCAAAATCCACCGAATTAGAGTGAAAATTTTAGTAAGAGCAGAAACTCTACTAAAAAAAAATTAAAATCATTTGACTAGAAAAATTTGTTAAGTTTGTGATTAGAAATCAGAATGCTTAACAATAATAAAAGAAAAAACTTGCTCCAATGTGTCAGGAGTCAAGACAAGTAAGAATCATGGAAATTGGATGTCATTTGCTACCGGAAAGTGCCTCTAATCTAAAGTCTAACAGACCTACTACTGATAGAAATATGTTTCAGTGTATAGCTACTTTTTTGGGGCAAACGGTGGAGTTTTTTTGTGAAATTTATTTTAAAAATCACCAGACACTTTTAGTTATTCACAGAATTGACAATTTGCTAGGAGAGTACAGGAAGTGGTTGAAAATTGTATTTTTAGTCTGAGCCAATTTTTGCGTCAGGCAACTATGAAACAGGTTCACTGTAACAGTTGTAATTCATTTTCTTTTCGAGTATGTTTGGGTTGTAAGCTGGTAACTAAGCTATCTAGAGAGTTAAAAGTGTACTTAGGGCAACTACCAAGTCTACAGAGATGTCTTAGAAGAAGCCAAGACAAGGATGAGAATGAACCGAAGAGAAGTAGTGGAAGAAGGAGGTTCTTCCAACCGCATCTCGTTGGAAGCCGCCTTGGTGCAGGTGTTGGTCTAGCTAGATGGTCTCCAACAGCAAATCATTTCCATACAAGTGGAGTGATAACAACACCAATAGCAGGAGCCATTGGTGTAGACCTAAGGGTCGGGTATTTTGGGCCCATCGAACCCAATTTCAGCATAACAACAACAACAACAATATGTTGTGGTAAAGCATGAGAAGGCACACTATTCTCAAACCCCTCTTCAAGTTTACCATTGATGGAGAGACATGCAACTGGTCCGAACCTATAAAGAGTGAGGAGGACACAAACCTCAGTTATGAGGCACAATCACAGGCCCAACCAAAGGCCATAACTGCGGTGATGAGGAACCAGGTAGATAGCGAGAAGGTTGGTGTGAGAGTGGGTGATGGGCAAGGGGAAATAAGTATGAAGCAAGGAGGCTTCCACACACCGGTGCCAAAGCTGGACCGAAAAAGGTCTTCCTTGTCATATAGACCTTCAAGTGACTCACATGGGGTGGATGGAGAGCCATCCAAGGGGTTGCACAACGATCGTAGAGGCCCATATGGGTGGTCATCGTGAAGAGGAAGATGGGCAGACCTTGAAGAGAGTATGGGCGAGAATGCACTTCGACCAAGGAGAGTGCCGAGGAGAAGACAAAATTGTTGGTGGTGTAGGTGGAACATTCATGAGAATGCCAAGGGCTCCAAGAGAGAGTCCAAACCATTGGGAGTTAAGCTCCCTCGAGATGACCAATGACGTCGAAGTGGCTCAAGAGCCAAGAGGAGAAATACCATGAGCGCGTGGGGGTGCATGGGAGTAGTGTAATGGGATAGGCATGCAAATGATGCATGTGCCAAGTACCGGTCAAGGAGATGTTCCAAGAAGGAACCAATGAAAGCCGGAGAGTGCCACCCTGAGTTCAAGCACCTGCGAGATCTCGAGTGTGAGGTCTATTTAGCTGGGAGAGTATTATTACAAAACTTCTTTTGAAGCACTAACGCCAGGTGGGAGCATGCGCACAAAAGGTGGACGGCTAGGGTGTCCTTGTATGCCAATGTCTGGTGTGTGCACTTGGTCAGTGTGCAACCTCTCTTTGGGCTTGAGTTGGTACAACCATAGTTAGTAGCCCTAGCCTGCTTGTAACTAGGTAACCTAATTTGGTTTGGTAAGTGTAAGATGGTTGGGAACATGTGCAATAACCAGCCAAGGGCTAGAAGGTTCGAGGTGGCTATTGGCTAGTAAGCACCAGCCTGGCCCTACCCAACTAGCACTAGCCTGGTGCCAGCTAGCTGGCCTAATCTTCTTGAATATTTCTTGGTATAAACACCCAAAAATTTTAACAAAAGATTTTATCTATTATAAATTTTGCCTTTTCAAAAAACATTGTAGTTTTGGATCTTTTAAGGGTTTTCAAATAAAGACACCTTAAACAAACTCATTTCTAAACCAAAATTTCATAGTAGCCACAAAATAAGGGTACATTGCACACCTATTAAAAAAATTCAATTTTGACAAAAGTTCAAAAAATGACCACTCTACCCTCAAGGCCAAATTGATAGGATTTTGCTATTTCAAATGGTTTCCTTCAAAGAAAGAATGGTTTCAAACAATTTTCCTCAAAGAAACAAATGAAAATGAGACACTGGGAACCAAACCCAAAAATGTTTGCAAATTGAAAATTTTAAAAAATTACAAAAACTCTGAAATTTCAAAACAAACCAAACCTCAAAAACTCGCTCGATCAAGGATAATCTTACTCTAAGACCCTACACCCAAGGGTTAAAGTGGTTCGAGATCCTACACCCAAGGGTTAAAGTGGTTCGAGACCCTACACCCATCAAAAGGGTTAAAGTGGTCCGACACTCTACACCCAACAAAGGGTTAAAGTAGTTTAAATAGTAAAGAACGGAGCAAAAATAGGTCACCCATGCAAACAAACACTAGGAATGGGACTCTATTGTTTTCCAAAAAGAATATTTGAAGATTTCATTAAAACTCGATGTTTTCAGATATATCTCAAATAAATTGGTTTTAATAATAAAAAGAAAAATATTTGAAACCATAAATCTTAACTGAAAAGAGAATCAAGCAAAGCAGAATTCTTGAAGGTTAGGATGAAAGCAAATGATCACCCAAAAGAAATGGAGTTTGAAGAGGCATAACTTCAACACCTGGGGATCAAATCAAATCAAATCAAGTTAAATTGGGTGACACATGGAACTAACTGATACCCAAAACTAAGTCAAATTGGGCTCATGATCAAACCCAAAAACCAAATCAAAGATGGGCTCCTAATCAGGCCCAAAACCAAGTCAAATTAGGCTAATGATCAAGCCCAAAACCAAATCAAACGGGAACATGCCACAAGCTCGAAATCAAATCAAATCAAAATGGGTATAAGCCCAAGGTGAAGACGAGCACAAACAAAGAAAGGACCATGTCAAGAAGCCCAAGCCAAATTCAAATTCAATCAAGTTAAAGGGTGCACCAAACTGGCCAAGACATATAAAGATCAAGCTTGAGTCAAAAGTGGCACTAAGAAGGATAAGGCGATCAACACACAAAGCCAAGACTAGACATGAGCTAGATCAAGCCAAGAAGGGTCAAAGCAAGGCAAAAGCAAGGGTTGAGTGGCTAAGTCAAAGGCATACTCATGCACCAAAATAGTGGGCTACACCCTAGCCACGAGCCACAAGAAAGATCGCACCAAATCGAGCCAAGTAAGGGGGTGGGTTGTATTACACCTAGCCTAGGGCTGCACCAAGGCTCAATCTTGACCAAAATGGGGACCATCCATGTGCTCTCATGTGAGTCATGTGACCAACACATTTTTAAAGTGAATTTGGATCAAAATGGGGCCAAATATCAAGCTCCATGACCAACCTATGGAAGGGTCTAGAGGCCCCCCTTGAAATCTATAAATAGGGACCTTGAAGGGCTAATCAAAATGGGAGGTGTAAACACCCAAAATGTTTTCAAAATACAGCCCAACATACTTCAGACTTTTCAAAACAATAAGCTTGTTTTCAAAATTTTGGATTTTAAAACATCTTGCAAAATTTCATAAAAGAAGGGGATCTTAAATGTTTGGAAATTCAAAACAAAAAGGGTTTTCATAGATTTTGAATTCAAGTTTTAGAAAGACTAAGGAAGTGAAGCACGGATCAGATGAGGATGAGTTCGCAAAAGCAATGCCGAAGATTCATGATAAAGGCTGCAGTAGGATCAAATCAAACCTCGAAGTGGAAGCAAGCACATGTTTCAAGTCGACCAAGCCAAGTCAAGAGCAATGCCCAAGATCAAGCACGACCAACCGGGTTTTTTGCATCAAAGGCTACATCAAGTTGCATAAGGCATAGCCAGACTACACCAAGGGTTGGATCAATCCAAGCCATGCCTAGTTGGGACCGCACCCAACCCATGCACGTGAAGGGGCTAGGGATGGCGCCTTGGCCAATTGTGACTTACTTGGCCCATCAAGCACACCTAGTCGGATCGTAGCACATCAAGGCAAGGAACCACACCTTGCCTAGCCAAATTCATCTTGAGGCTGTGGGCTGCACCTTGGCTAACCAAGCTTACCTTGGTTGGACCGAAATAGACTCCATCAAAGGTGGCCCGAAAGGAGAATCCAACTGGCCATACCCGACCGCACTAATCCTAGCCAAGGGACTCACTCGGTCATGCTAGCTCGAGCCAAGGATCGCACCCACTCGAGTCAACGGCTACATATTGTAAACACCCTTTTTTTTTTTTGAAAATACTCTTAATTTCAAAAACCGGCTTGTTTTAAAACCTCCACTTTAAAATGAGAATTTTAAATCTTTAAAATAGAGATTTTAAAGATAAAGAGGTTTAAATTAAAGTTGAAAGGATAAGGCTTAGAAGATTTGAGCAAATCAGGCGAAGATCAAGGCAACGGTTGGAGCCCGCTTCAAGCTGGGATTGAGCTAGGGAAAGTCAAGTCGTGGGGCAAGGAGGTGGACCATGTCGAGTCAAGGCGCTTCTTCATCAAAGATCAAGTCAAGTGGATAGCATCACCAAACCTAACCTACCTAAATTTGACTAAGACCTAGACTTGATTCACCTAGGCTAATCATGACTCATGGGCTAGTCCTAATCAAACGACCTTAACCCGACCGAGCTGAATTTTCCTAGCCATGTCCACCCTACATCCTTTTGCTAAACATCAATTGAAGCTTAATACCTAGCCTTCACCAAATGGGACAGGCCACATCAAGTTGAAGGCAGCTGGTTGCACTTGGAGATGTCTAGGACCTAGCCGACCATGGCTAGGTGTACATGGTTTGAACCAAGAACCAACCCACATGGGGCTGGTCCATATTTGACCAAGGGGGACCACACATCCACGTGAATACAAGACCCTTGGGGCAAGGTTTGGATTTTGGACCACCTACCCCAAGAAAGGGCCTAGAAGAGCCCCCCCTTGGCTTATAAATAGAGGTTAAGGGAGGGGGGGGTTGTATCATCTTAGAGATTGGGAGCTTGGGGCATTGAAGTGCTGAACCTTAGGGCTTGGAAATTCATGGGTGCCTCTAGGGATGAGTGGAGAGAGGGGAAGAGAAGATAGAAATAGGTCAAGTGCTGCAAATTGTTGGGAGAGTTTGAGTGAGAAAACAAGAGAGTTGCAAGGGGAAAGGTGAGGATCGTGCACCATATTTGGGAGCCAATCCTTGGGGAATCCATGTAAGTATCCTTCTCCTTTGATTCATCTTCATCTCTTCTTCATATTCAATTCAAAAGGTATTGTATTAATAGAGCTTTGTCTCCCCCCATGATATAATAAGAAGTAGATGTATGAAAATTTCCATTTCTTGCTTATATGTTTATGTTCTTGATTCTACCTTTCTATATGTTATAAATACTCTATATCTTCTATTCACCTTTATGCTTAATCTAATAGATATATTTTCATTTCTTTCCCTTCAGCAATTTAATTTGGGACATTGTGTTGTATTTTAATTCGGGTGAATTTTGCATCACGTATGTTATAAAAACCAGAAATATGATTTTCAGCATCACTGCATATGTTGATTGTTTTATTTTTAATTGCCATACCCCTACTACGATTACTCTAAAATTTTGCACACTGTATGTACACATATAAGACCACTTATAATAAAAATTTTAATAATTTTAGGGTTGTGCAACCATGTATTAAAAGCTATGCAAGATTAGGAAAATTTTTGAAAACTGTATACTCTGTTTTCCTATAATAGAGATTGGATATTCATCCCATAACTCTATCTGCAGATGTCCAAAATTAGTGATTCTTAGTTTCTTGGAAAGCTGACATCCATATCTTTCCAACAAGACTAAGTGCACTAAATTTAGAACTCTGAACATTGAGATACAGACCTATCTTTGGGTCTTTGTATTTTTGTGACAGAATAGTTTTGGGTGTCTGAGTAGAGGTACTTTGCCCAATTAATTCTACATCATTCCAACCCAAATTCAAAAACAAAGTGTCCTAGAATCTCCACATTTCAGGCTCTGTCTTGTAAATTTTTTATGAATTTTGGAGGTCTCTAAGGCACTCAAAACAATTCGAGAAACAAGTTTTGAAAATAGAACCAGTTTATGTTTTTCAGAACTTGTTGTTTTAAACTTAAAAACCACGTGCACTAGTTTATTCTTGTCAACACCCGATTTTCACATGAATTTAAACCATCACCTGCTCATTTAGAATCCTTAAAGCCCTTAGGCTGACCCTTGAGCATCGGTTCAAGAAGGCCTAAAGCGAAAAGATCCCGCTTAGCCACAATCGCTAAGTCAGAATCACAATTTTGCTAGTTTTTAAAAACTAGCTGGCACGCTCACGCACGAAGTAGTGTTGAAATGATTGCTTCAAGTCTCTACATAGGATTGGAGTAAAAATTTCACGTCTACACATATGCTGGACTCTCCTTGACCTAGGGAACCACAAGACCACTTGAGGCCATGTGTAGCCATGCCTCATTGGATTGGAGCCAAGTTGGGACCAAGAAGGCATCCATCCGACCCACATCAAGGAAGGCTCTAGGAGACCCTCCCTTGGCCTATATATAGAGGCCTTGGGGGGACCATTTCCATCATTAGAGGGATTCACAAGCATTGAAGGAGGAACTTAGGGCCTAGGAGAGAGAGAGTAGGTGCTGTAAAAAGAGAGAGAAAGAGAGAAACAAAAAGAGAGAGTGAGAGAAAAAGGAAAGAATGGATCGTCCCCTTCCTTGGAGCCATGAGCTATTGGAGGAAGTGTAAGTGTGTTTCTTCCTCTTTGCTGATATTAATTCTTTCTTCCTCTTATTCAATTTAAAAGGAGCTGTATTAATGGAGCTTTAGTCTTCCCCCATGTTGTAATAGAGTAGAAATGATTCCCGTTTGATTTCATTTACGTTTATACATTCTACTTGTTTGATTTCATGTTCCTCAACCTCTCTATATTCTATACACTCTTATAACTCCTAATCCCCTCTATACTTAAGCTAAATATGCATTTACATTCATTTCCCTTCAATCATTTACTTTGAATTAGCTATGGTTTACTTTTAATTTCAGATGAATGCACTCACGTATGTTTTAAAAACTGAAACTCTATTTTCAGCATCCTATATATGTCTGCTGTTGCCTTTTTCATTTCCGACCTACTACTCCAAATGATCTAAAATTTTGAACACCGAATCTTCACATTCAAGCCCACTCATAGTAAAATAGAGGAAGATCGGGCAAATTCAAAGTCAAAGCCTATCCAATATAGATTTCCTGCAATAGAGTTGGGTAATCTTCTCATAACTTTATCTACAATGAGCCAAATCAGGTAAAACTAGTCTCATTGGAAAGCTAACATTTATAGCTTTCCAATAAGACTAAATTTATAAAAATCAGAGCTCTATACACCAAAATATAGAGATTTCCTTACACCTTTGTGTTTCTATAACACAATATTTTGAAACACTTGAGCAGATATCTTTTTAGATTTAATTAAGTAAATTAACAATACATAAAAATAAAACAAAAATAGTCTTAGAATATGCACATTCTTCTCTGTATGCTGTAAATATTTCATGAATTTTGGAGATAAGCTATCCAAAAAAATTTGGGAACAAGCTCTGAAAACAGAACCAGTTTATATGTTTTAGAACTTAAAAAGTTTTCATTTTCTAGACCAAGTGCACAACTTGTTTGATTAAAATTGTCTTTTAAGTAAATTTTAGAAACACACACCCTACTCAAATTAATCTTCAAAGCGTCTAGGCTAACCCTTGAGCATCGGTTTAAGAAGGTCTAAGATGAAAAGATCCCGCTTCTCCACAATCGCTCAAAGAAGTCAAAAATATAATTTTGCTAGTTGAAATTGAAACTAGCTGGTACGCTCATGCAAATGAAGTTGGCTGAAAATTTATTTCAAGTCTCTACATAGGCTTTAGAATAAAATTTTCACATCTACAGAATTGGCATGCCCGGTGGGACTCGGGTTTTTGAGAATTTATCAAGCTTGGTGTCGATTTTCCCAAAATTCACTCCTTCGAAAAATTTTGGTGTTTAATCCATTTCTTGTGCATAGGTCTATTCTTTTCCTTAAATAATGTCAAGTTCGAAAGGTTCATATGAAGTGTCAAGCCGAGCCTCGTGCTCCTCAAGTCGAATTTCAAAAAGGATTTCAAAAACACATTGTAAAAACTGAGATGATTCGCTTGTTTCCCTAAGAAGGAAACTCAAATACATAGAGGAAAAAATCACTGCTCTAAGTCAAGAGGCCGAGGGGGTTGAGTCGTGTTTCTCACATGGAAAACAAGTGAGGGCTCATAAAAGACCCCCTCATGTGAAGAAAACCAAAATGGCCTCTAGGTTGGAGGAGGAACCAGATCTAGAGCCCTTTACCATCAAAGATAGGAAAGCCCTACAATAGCTGCTAAAAGGGCAAGCAAAAGAGAAAATAACCTATGCACTATCGGACTTCTTATCTTCAGATTACCAAATCGATAGTGACGATGACATGCCAAATTTTTATCGATGTAAACACCCTAAATAATTTTTTGAAAACAAGCATACTCTGAATTTTGAAAACCAGCTTGTTTTAAACCCTTGCTTTAAATTAGGAATTTCAAAATCTTTAAAATAAATATTTTGAAGTTAAATATTTTCAAATTAAAGCTGAAGGGATGAAGCCTAGATCAAATCAAGGATAGGAACAAATCAAGATGGGAGCGAAGATCAAGGCGACGGTTGAGTGAACTCCACATCAAGCCAGGATCGAGCTCGTGTGAACCAAGTTATGGATCCAAAAAGTTGATCAAACCAAGTCAAGGCATGGCTCCATCAAAGACTAATCCAGGTGGATAGCCTCACCAACCAAACCTTTTTGATTGATCAAGCCTAGACCCGACCTATCTCGGTTAACCATGACCCATGGGTTAACCTTGATCAAAACCCTCGGCTTGACTAAATCACCTTTGGTTTTCCTAACTAAGTAGCTTTGATCAAACTATATGGGGCTAGACCAAATTGACTTGAATTGCATCCACCAAAAAGGCCTTGGCAGAACCTAACTCAATTACTAAGACCTAACCTAGCCCGTCTTGGCCGATTGCACCTATTTGGCTCGAGCCCACCTAGCCGAACCCATGGAGGGCAGCAAACTTACCTTGGCTGGACTCCTCTTGCCCTAGGGGACCACATGAAGGCCACGTGAAGAGCTTGGGGCTGCCCATGGAGCTTGGATACATTTTGGGCCAAGGAGGAGCTCCACTTGATCCACTCCAAAGAAGACCCTAGAGACCCCCCCCCCCCCCCGCCTATGAAAAGGCACCAAGGGGGGCTCATTTCCAGCATCTAGCATTGAAGGGAGACACAAACAAGAGGGGAGGACGTGTATAAAGCCTAGGAAAGAGAGGGAGTGCTGCCACTAGAGAGAGAGAGAGAGAGGAGAGAGAGAGTGAGAGAAAAGAGAGAGTAGGAGAAAAGAAGAAGAAGAAGAAGAGTCCCTTCTTCAAACTGTGTATCCATTAGAGGGCCAATGATTATAAGTATTCTTCTCCCTTTTGATTTTAATTCTCTTTTCTTCCTATTCAATTTGAGAATGGGTTGTATTAATGGAGCTAGTCTCCCCCATGTTGTAATAAAGTAGGAGTGCTGCCATTTCATTTTGGTTATTCATATGCCTTCTACTTGTTCATTTTGATGCTTCTTCTACCTCTCTATATTCTATATACCCTTTATATCTCCTAATCCCCTCTATGCTTAATATAATATATATTTACATTCATTTCCCCTTTAATTAAGTGCTTAATGTTGTTGTGGATTGACTTTAAATTCGCATGGATGCATGCATATATGTTCTAAAAAAACGAAACTTTGTTTTCCAGCATCTGGCATATGTTCATTACTGCAATTTTCATTTCTAGACCGATGATCCGAATGCTGTAAAATTTTAGACACCAAATCTATACACACAAGAACATTAGAAATAAAATTTTCAAGAATTTTAGGATCGTGTAACTATGTGAATAAAACTGGAAAAGATCGGACAAATTCAGATTTAGTTTCTACACAGTCTATTTTCCTATAAAAGGAGTTGGGTAAAAGTCCTATATCTCTGTCTGTATTAAACCAAATTTAATAAAATTAGTCTCATCAGAAAGATGATATCCATATCTTTCTGAAAAGACTAAAATCATAGAATTTAGCATTTTGTACACTAAGATACAGAGGTTTCTTTGGGCCTCTGTGTTTCTGTAACAAAATGTCTTGAAACTGTTGAGTAGAGGTCAATTCCTGATTTAATTCTGTAAATCCACAGCCAAAATTCAAAATAAAAATAGGATTCGAATCTTCACACTTTATTCTTTGTTATGTAAATGTTTCATGAATTTTGGAGATTTCTATGTCACCAAAAAAAATTTGAAAGCAAGTCTTGAAAATAGAACTAGTTTACGTTTTTCAGAACTTGAAGATTTTCACCCTTTTGACCAAAGTCCACGAGTTTGCTTTTATCACAACCATATTTCAACGTGAATTTGGAATCTAACCTACACATATGAAATCCTCAAAGTGCTTAGGCTGACCCTTGAGCATCGGTTCAAGAAGGCGTAAAGCAAAAACATCTCGCTTAGCCACAAATGCCCAAAGTCAGATTTTAAACTTTTGCTAGTTTTGAAAACTAGCTGGCACGCTCGCGCAAATAAAGTAGGTTTTAAGGGTTTATTTCAAGTCTCTACATAGGGTTGGAATAAAAATTTTATATCTACAAAATTGGCACGCCCGGTGGGACTCTAGACTTTGAGTATTTCAAACTTAGGTAATTTTTCCAAACTCCACTTCTTCAAAACTCTTGGTGTTTAATACTTCTCTTGTGTACAGGTCTACAATTTTCATCCAAGCATGTCGAATTTAGAGGGCTCCTATGAGGTGTCGAGCCAAGCTTCATGCTCCTCAAGTCACCTTTCCAAAAAATTTTCAAAAACTTATTGCAAAAACCGGGAAGACTTGCTTGTTTCCCTAAGAAGGGAGCTTAAGTTCATAGGAGAGAAAGTCGCCTCTTTAAGCTAAGCGGCCGAATCATGCTCTTCTCATGGGAAACAAGCAAGGGATCACAAGAAACCCTCACACACAAGGAAAACCAAAATGGCCTCTAGATTAGAGGAGGAACCGGAGCTGGAATTCTTCACTATCAAAGATAGAAAAGCCTTGCAACAATTGTTGAAAGGACAAACCAAAGATAAAAGAGCCTACGCACTATCAAATTTTCTACCATCCGATTATCGAACCGATAGTGATGATGACATACCAAATTTTCACCGGTATGATGGAAGTGGGGATCTTAGATCCCACCTTTAGCTCTTTTCTCGAAGGGCATATAAGAAGAAGAAGGATTATTCAAAGTGGATTTACTGGTTTGCCCCTCTCTCTCAAGGGAAATGAATCTAAGTGGTTGGTCTCATATGACTTGAGCCAATTTGCCAATTTTGAAGACTTGGCGAATTGTTTTATGCAAAGATTTTCACATAATGTTGAGGTTACACCCACTTTGAATACCTTGAGAGATACTAAACAAGCTCCTAACGAGGATGCACATGCATTTATCATTAGGTGAAGGTCACTTTTGGGTCAAGTAAGAGAGCCCATATCTAAAGAATGTGCCATAATGCTCATCCTTGAGAATTTCAAAACCTATTTAAAAGCCTTCCTCTCACTCTATGAAATCTCAAATTTTGAAAAATTGATAAAGAAAGCTTCGCTCTTCGAAAGCGAATTTGAAAAAAGGAGTGTACGAGGATCTATGGAAGGGGATGAGTTTTCAAAACCCCAGTTTGAAAAGCAAGGGGCATATGGGCCACACACACCTGAGAATGGGGCCAAAGCCCAAAAAGTTGCAAGTGTCCGAGTAGAGCCAAGCTCGGTCAGACCCTCCCGCACCTCTGAACAAAAATATGTCAAGAAAACTCCAAAAAAGTTTGAAAAGAGGGAGTTTACCCAGCTAAAATAACCACTCACAGAAGTTCTAGACATTCTCTTAACCCAAGGTTTGATCCATCTCCCGGCTATTCCCGAAGGGGCACCCCCTAAGAGAAAGTTTTTAAATGATTTTTGTAAGTATCATAGGCTCAAGGGTCATGATACAAACAAATGTTTTGTCCTCCAACATAAAATCGAGAACTTGATAGAAAAAGGAAGGCTCCACGTGTCGGAGGAACCGGAGCCCTCCCAAGCAATCTTAAAAGAGCCTTTTCCCAACCACGCAAGTACAAGCGGGAAAGGAAAAGATGTATGTCTTCTTCCACTCAAAACTCATGAGATTGATCATGTATTGCATGCAGTTCATACTACTTGCCACACACCACTCTCCATCGTAATAAAAAAAGCCAAGCAAGTAGTGATCCGGGGAGCGCTTAGAGTCTCGCCCCCGGCTAGAGCCTTAATAGAGGTCCGTGGTGCTTCGAGGCATCCAATTAGAGCTAAGATAGGAACGAGCCTTAGGGAAGGTGTAGGCAAGGTGACTAGGTCCGGAAGGATCTATCAACCTCCACACTTAGCCAAAAATGCTAGCAAGAAAGCGGTCGTTTTACCCGGCCCTTCAAAAGCATACATTCCTAAGTCATCTCATAACATGGATAAAGGTAAAGGTGTTGTGTTAACCCCATACGATTTGGAATTGCATCTTTCAAAACTTCTCATAAACATGTCTATCTTAGCGTTGATACAAACCTCACCTAAACATAGACAAACCTTAGAAGGAATCCTAAAAAGAGCCAAGGTTAACCCATCCATAACTCCCGAGTCCCTATCCTTCTTGGTCTCCCCAATCTGTACCAAGGCCTCTATTGTGTTCATGGAGGATAAATTAGAGAGACCAAATATAGCTGTAAACACCCCAAAATCCCACGATTTTCTCAAATATGCCTGGTTTCACAAAAGCAGCCCCAAAGGGGGGGATAAAGTACGAGTGAGAAAGTTGGTAGGCTTGACTTTTGGTCAAGGGTGGGTTAACCTTGTGGGTTTAGCCTAGAGTGTGGGTTTAAGCTTGTATGCACCTACACCTGACCTGGGGCTGCACCAACTTGGACATGGCTGCAATTGAATCAACGGACCGGCCCCAAGGGGAGGTTCCTAAACCTAGCCCTAAGCTAGCTCACCTCACCTAGCCATTTTCCCTAAAACCTGACCTAAACCTAACCTAGACCTAACCCTTCTCACCCAAAACTGCCCCAACCTCACCTAGCCAACCTCATCTAGCTAGACCGCCTAGACCCTAACCAACTAAGCCTAAACCCACCTTAGTGTACCTAATTAAACCCCTAACCACTATATCCCAGCCCACCTAACCGACCTACCCTAAACCACTAACCAGCCCCCCCTAACAGACCTACCCCAAACCATGTCCCATGCTCACCTTATTACAAATATTTGGCCCACCTTCTACCAACCGACCCAACCCATTCCTAGCCTATAAAAACCCCTCTTCCTTGCTGGTTCCACTCTCTCTCCTCCACTCTCACCCCCCACTCACTCCAAGCTCCACCACCTGGCCCACCACCTGCCATTCCACCACCCGACCAGCATCTCTCCACTCCAACCGACTCCATCACCTTCCACCTTCGGCGAGGAGCACCTTCCCGGCTGCCACTCTTCTTCCACTACCATCCGGCCACCACATCCATCCATCAGCACCACCTCCATTCACGGTTAGTACCCCACCTCAACCCCATCTAACCCTTCGCCTCTTTCTTTCCCAACTGCACACTCCTATCCACCCGCCAACTTGCATCCTTCCCTTCTCCCTTCCACCCGGCCGACCTACACCATATCCCATTCACCCTCTTCAATACCACATCTTAGCTCCTAGTTGAACATCCTCCCTTAGTTGCCCACTTCCCAGCCAAGCATCCCCTAAGCCTAGTCCATCCACCTGCCACTCCACCACCCGGCCAACACCCCTACCTGCTGCTCCTTCCATTCAGCCAGCATCAAGACACCACCCGGCCAACACTTGGACATTCCAACCCCTACCTGCCGCCAACATATACCCAAGGAGCTCCCCTTCGGCTGCCCAAGGTGACTCACGAAGCCAAGTCCAAGCAAGTTGAACTCGGACCAGCTACACGTAAGTGCCTAACTCGGTCCATTATTTGAACTTGCTTACATTTAATTAAATTTTGATACGGGGTTGTAATAATAGAGCGTTGTCTCCCCCTGATTGTAATAACTTGGTTTGATACACCAACAAACACGTGCACTTGAGCCTTTTCGCTCTTAGTTGCACACCCTTTTGGCACACACACGGGCCTTGACAACCGATATAGTTATATTTATATATATTCGGTTGCGTGGGTTTTCCATTACAAGTCGTGGTTGTTGTCTTTCAATTCCACACTCACACACATTGAGCTTTCGCTCTTATTCCCAAGACCCTAGTAAGGGCCATATTGCAATTTTATTTGGGTGTTTCATTCAAGTTGTTTGCGTGGTCTTTCAATTCCACACTCACACACATTGAGCTTTCACTCTTACTCCCAAGACCCTATTAAGGGCCATATTGCAATTATATTTGGGTTTTACATTACAAGTCGTGTGAGTTGTCTTTACATATATACACAACACCCCGCACACGTTGGCGACCTTCGGGCCCATATATATTATAAGTATTTTCCTTCCCCTATGTCTTTAAGATTTGGGTTTTAAGGTTTAGCTATGTGAGTAGTCTTTCCATATATACACGACACACACTTACACAATTGAGCCTTTCCGCTCTTAAGATATAGCCCTATTTCCCTTTTGCAATTTCCCTTTTGCAATTTACATTACGCAATTTCTCTTAAGCGTTGTCTTTCAATTCGGGTTATCCCTTGGAGTTGTGTGAGTTTGCATTGCATATTCGCCATACCACGAGTTAGGACGCATATTGCATCAAAGCAAACCCTACACTCCTGTGCAAAAATCGCCCAACTTAGGTCACTTGCGCACACACCTAGTTGGCCCTAAAAAGCATAAAAGTGAAAGACATAGGCACGTGCAAATCCCACGTGAAATAAAATTTACAATCAAACAAACAAAACCCAAACACTTTGTGTATTTTCAAAGAGGTTATTTGTTTAAAACGACTTTGCCAAGCGTACAGACTGACCCTTGCACATCTGTGCAAGAAGGTCTACGACGAAAAGAGCTCACTTGCTCATAGTCGTCCCGAAAGAGTCAAATTTCAAAAACTTACTTCGCTAGCTTGAGTAAGCTAGCTGGCACACCCTTGTTATAAAAACGACTTAGACACACGAAAAGGTTCACTTTCAGGCCTATGAACCAGAAGTGAGAATTTTCCGTGTCTACAATAGCCCATAACCAAGCCTTGCATATAGAGGTGGTATTGAATCACCACACTCTAAACAAGTGCTTGGTCGATGGGAGAGAAGGTCTAAACATTCTTCCTCTTCACGTGGCCTTTCAAATAGGAGTTTCCATGTCTAGGGTAGAACCGAGTCCCATCATTATCACTAGATACGATGGCAATTCATCCCATCCATTAGGAGCCATCAAGTTGCCTATGGAGGTAGAAAACATCCAACACACAGGGTTGTTTCATGTCTTAAAGATAAACCCCCATTATAACTTGTTGTTAGGTAGGCCTTGGATTCATAGTTTTCGAGCCGTACCTTCAACCTTTCACAAGTGTTTGAAAATTCCTTGGGCAACCAAGTAGTGGTAGTCCTTGGAGAAGACCACCCTCACCTTAAGGGAATTCGAAACTTCCCTTGTCTATCAAGTCATCCATCAAGTGAGGAGGCTATGGAAATGCCTCACCCACCTCACGTAGACCACCCCCTAGGAGAGTCGTCCATCTCCTAGGAACCCCCAAACATGTGGAGCTATCCTCCCCTAGAGTCATCCATCTTCTAGAAAAACCCAAGACACCTCCCAATCCCAAACGTGTAGGATTAGGTTCCCCTAGGGTCGTGTGTATCCTAGGGAATCCTAACTCCTTCCTAAACTATACCTACCAGCCCAAACCCACTTGTGTGTATGACCATGATATGGACGACACCTTATTCCAAGGCTACCATCTTTACAATTTTTTTTTCAAACTCATGAAGCCTTGGAATATGATGTTGCACATGGAATATACACCGTAACAAGGTTTAGGAGCCAAAACCAAGGTAGGTTAGAGCCCATCATACCCTTGCCTAACCCGGGTCGACATGGATTAGGATACATCCCATCCATACCCCCTGAGCCACCACCTAAGACCACTTGGGTCAAGGGTACCCTAGAACCCACTAACACCAAAACCTATGGCTTAGACCTCTTGTTTAGAGTCTAATTCATGGTGTTTTCTTTGTAGGTTTGATGGAAGACCCCTCTGTTGAAAAAAATCCCAAAAAAGTATATATTTGGAAAAACCAAAAAAATTTGAAAAACTCTCAAAATCCAAAAACATTTGAAAAAGCTGAAAATTCCAAAAAGAAAGTTGTTTGTGTTCATTCTCCTAGTCTTTGTTTGAAAAAATCCCCAAAAAATTGAAAAATCTGAAAATCTCAAAAAGAAAGTCTTTTACATTCATCCTTCTAGCATTTATTTTGAAAAAAGACAAAAAAATCAAAAAATTCAAAAACTCCAAAAATCTTGGCCATGTAAAAATCCCATTTTTGAGTTCTTCAAAACCCATGTATATATCCAAACCAAAATCGTCCAAACCCATTATTCACAACCCCACTCTCTTACATGATACTTTCCTAGAAATTAAATCACTCGAGAGTGATTAAAGCAAGGTAGAAGATCTCCTCATCCATGAGGAAGATCAAGCCTTCGAGCTTCCTGAATTTCATAGAATCCTTGACTTGGAAAAACCTTTAAATTTCGTAGGAGGGGATTTTCTAGAAATCAATTTAGGCAGTGAGTCTAACCCAAAATGTGTCAAAATAGGTGCATGTTTGCATGAGCATGAAAAATCATCATTCTTTACATTTTTGAAATCTTATGTGGATGTATTTGCATGGACCTATGAAGACATGCTGGGTTTAGACACAAGAATCATAGAATATCATCTTCCCTTATAACCAAATATGAAACCCGTGAAACAAAAACTTAGAAAAATCCATCCCGATGTTCATTCCCAAGTGAAAGAGAGTTTAGAAGATCTTTTAAAAGCCAGATTTCTAAAACCCATTGATTATTCTGAATGGCTTTCAAACATTGTTGTGGTTCGAAAATCCATTGGGAAAATTCAGATTTGCATTGATTTTAGAAATTTAAACAAAGTCACTCCAAAAGATAATTTTCCTCTTCCAAACATTGATTTGATAGTGGATAGCACTGCAAATCATGAAATGTTTTCTTTCATGGATGGCTATTTGGGTTATAATCAAATCAAGTTAGCACCAAAAGATCAGGCAAAAACTGCTTTTACTATACCTTGGGGCATATACTGCTACACAATTACGCCATTTGGCTTGAAAAATGCCAGTACCACATACCAAAGAACCATGACTACTATTTTCCATGATCAAGTCCATGAGCTCTTGAAAGTATATGTGGATGATCTTTTGGTAAAATAAAAAACCTGATGCACACACATAGAATCTTTGCAAAAAGTTTTTGAAAGACTTAGGCTTTATAAAGTGAAGCTAAACCCTCAAAAATGTGTTTTTGGAGTGGAATTGGGAAAACTCTTAGGGTTCATGGTTAGCCAAAGGGGTATAGAAGTTGACCCCTCGAAGTCTTGAGCCATCATGGACATGCCTCCACCCTCCAACTTAACCCAAATCCGAAGCTTCCAAGGTCGACTCCAAGCGTTTAGGAGATTTATCTCCAACCTAGCAACAAGATGCGAACCTTGCAATAGACTTTTGAGAAAAGGGGTTAAATTTGAATGGGATTGCGATTGCCAAAAAACTTTTGAAAGATTAAAAACTTATTTGGTAAATCCTCCGATTTTAAAACCTCCAAAGCAAGGAAAACCTTTGTTGCTTTATATTTCCATTCATGCGAATGCATTGGGTGCTTTACTTGCTCAATATGAGGATGATAGTATTAAGGAGTATGCTATTTACTACATTTCAAAAACTCTATTGGCATATGAAAGAAATTATCAAGCCATGGAGAAAACGCGCTTGGCCTTGGTGTGGGCTTGCCAAAAATTTAGACATTATTTCCTACATCATGAAATTTGGATAGTGTCTAAACTTGATCCAATCAAGCACTTATTTGAAAAACCTATCCTAACGGGTAGGATAGGTAAATGACAACTCCTCTTAATGGAGTATGATCTCAAATTTTATCACCAAAACTCCATTAAGGGACAATCCCTAGCCGATCATATGGCCGAATTGCCTCTTGATGATATATATCCCATACTTATGAAATGCCCAATGAAGGCATCTTTGCAAATGAATTTCAAAACCATGTTTTATCAAATTGTTTTAATGAAGATCGAGTATGGAAAATGTACTTTGATGGGGCATAGAATCAACAAGGGTCAGGCATGGGAATTATCCTCATATCCCTTAAAAAAGGAGAAATCTCAATTGCAATTCGACTAGATTTTTCATGCTCAAATAATATGGCTGAATATGAAGCACTCATACAAGGCCTAAAAATTTTGAAAAATCTAGGGGCATCATGTATTGAAGTCTTTGGAGATTCTATGCTTGTTATAAACCAAGTTTTAAAAATTTGACAAGTCAAAAATGAAAAACTTATTCCATACCATGAATTGGCCACCCAATTGGTCAATTCTTTCAAGTCATGCACCCTCACCCACATAGGAAGAGAGGACAACAACATAGCAGATGCTCTCTCATCCCTAGGGTCATCTCTAAGAGTTGACCCCACCATGGGAACTCGATCCTTTGAGATCCTACACCTACCCACTCCATCTACCCATGATTTGGAGATTTGCCAAAATGACCAAAATTCCATTGAAGAACCTTGGTTTCAAGTCATTAAAAACTTTTTGGAAAGTGGAGGATTTCCCAAATTTGCTTCTTTTAGAGACAAAATTTTATTCGAAAAATTTCAACCTGATATGTGATTTTGGGAGTGGTTCTTTACAAAAAGAGTTTTATCGGCATCTTATTGAGATATATAGACCTTGATGAGGCTTGGACTATAATGCATGAGTTCCACGATGGAGAATGTGGAGGCCATGTCAATGCAAATATGATGGCCATGAAAATACTTAGGGCTGGTTATTTTTGGTCCACCCTAAAGCAAGATTGTCATGATCATGTTAGGAAATGTCATCAATATCAAGTGCATAGACATACCATTCATATCCCATCGTCCACCTTGCATTCCATTGTAAGCTCATGACCCTTCACCATGTGGGCATTTGACATCATAGGACCAATCTCCCCAACTACATCAAATGGACATAGGTTCATCTTAAGAGCTACTGAATATTTTTCTAAATAGGTTGAAGCTACCTCCTTGGCTAATGTCTAAGGACAACATGTAGTGGCATTCCTAAGAAAAATATCTTGGCTCGATTTGGAGTTCCAAGAGACCTAGTGTCGGATAATGGCACCTCTTTCAAGAATGAGAAGATTGAAAAGTTATGTAATACCTATGGCATGACTCAACAATTCTCATTGCCCTACTACCCTCAAGGCAACGGCCAAGCCGAATCCACAAACAAGACTCTCATAAGCATTATTGAGAAAACCTTAGAGAAACGTAGGACATGACATGAGAAGCTTGATGAAGGCTGTAAACACCCCAAAATGGGATTATTTTCAAACAAACACCTGGTTTTCAAAAACCATTTTCAAATCAATTTTGAACTTTTAAAAACCCCGGAGTTGTGAAGTTTAAAACTTTTGTCTAAAAATCCTTCAAAATAAAGGTTCTTAGACCCGGGCCAAAACCCAAATTTTGTAAAGCAGCTGAAACAAGCAGGTGAAGCCTGATAAAAAAGCAGCTCCAGAATAGATAAAAAAAAAAGCAAAAGTTCAGCCCAGTCGGTTGAAAACAAGGCCGAAAAGCGAAACAAGCATCTAGGCTAGAATCAAACTTTAGCCCAAAATATGAAGGACGAAGCCAAAGCCCCGATGAAACTATAAGAAATCCAACCCCAAGCCTGAAAAATAAAAAACTAGATGAAACAAAGTTCGAAAGGTGAGAAGATGGTCGGATAAGAAGACTGGGAAAAACCCTACTCAAACGAGTCATTGGCTACACTAGGGCCCGTTCAAAACCGCCCATCTCAAAACACTAAGAAGGACTGAAGAAAGAAGATTTTAGATTGGATCTAGACATAAATATCCAGATCTAGAACGAAATAGTGTTTGTATCGGATTTGGATCTCAAAACCCAAATCCAAGATCCAAACCCAAGACCCACAAGACCAAGGGGGGGTGAAAAAGTTAACGTGAAAACCTTGGGGGAGGGCTTGTGAAGAGAGAGAGAGTGTGGTGCAAAAGTCAATATTGGTGAGCTTTAGCCATGTGGGCTCAATCAAGGGTGAGGTGGGTTCAAGCCTTGTGGACCTAGACCTAGCTTGGGGCTACAACAACATGACTACAAATGGCGTGGACATGGGCTGCAAACATGGCTGCACAAGGTGGACTCGGCTCCAAGAGGTAAGTCCCTAAACCTAGCCCACTTGACCTAACCGACCTAACCCACATACCACTAAACCTAGCCCCAAGACACCCTAATCGAACCCTCACCTTGAGCCACTACCCTTAACCTAAACCTAACCTAGCCACCTCCGACTCCACTAAACTCCACCCTCACTAGCCCAACTGACTGCACTAAGCCACGCCCAAACACCTAACCACGACTGCCTTTGGCTAGCCCGCACCCCACCTAACCTAGCCACCCTACCAACCGACTCTACCCTACCACCGACTCCACCCTAAACCGACTCCACCTAACCCAACCACCCTACCACCGACCTCACCTAAACCTAGCCAAAACCTAAACCTAACCGACTCCACCCTAGGACACACCTAACCAACCCACAACATGCCCCACAAGATGCTCTACCAAGTCCCACTCGAGTCATCCACAACACCCAAACCGAGTGCACTTGGCACTCGGTTTGCCCCCAACCACGCACCCGTGGCCATCACCCCTTTAGGCTAGACCGCACCCCACGGCCTGCCCTTCACTCCCCCTTTGTCGACCTGCACCCCAGTTGTGCCCCACCTAACCACGCACACCACAGCCTGTGCCCTAGCTACGCCCCACCTGACCGCGCGCCCCCCACCCGCAGTTTGTTGGCCGGCCCTTAGGCTAACCCACACCCTAGCCTGCACAAAAACCTAGCCAAGTGCACCACTAGGCCAGGTCTTGCTGGCCTGCACTTGACCCAACACCTGACCCACACCTGACCTAGGTCTGTCCCAAACACCCTAGCTAAAACTCGACCCAACACTACCAAAAACCTAGCTCTTGGCTTGACCCAAAACTAGGCCAAGACACCCTTGGCCAACTTTGTCACTCCACCTCCAAATCGACCTACACCCTTCGGCCAAGCTTTGTTGCCCTAGGACCTACCTTGGTTCGAGCCACCATTGGCTCGACCTGCCCCCTCTAAACCCTAACCAAGCTAGGTGCTGGCTGCACCTAGCTCATTCCCATCTTCCTAAACCAAAACCTAGACCCACCTAGGACTCGACCAACCACATCCTAAACCTAACCAAGACTCCTTGGTCGAACCCAGCCAAGAGCAAGCTCAAACCCACTTGGCTGCACCCAAGTGGATCCACACCCAAGCCTCACCTCGGAACCCACTTGAAGGGACTTACCTCACAGCTGCCACGAAGGACGGACCCGAGCGACTCGAGAGGCAAAACTGAACACTTGTAAGTGCCATTTACATTTGGTTTTACATTACGCATTTAAATTAAATTCAATTCGGAATGGGGTTGTAATAATGGAGCAAAGTCTCCCCCCGAGATGTAATATTTGTGTATGAAACACAACCACACACGTGCACTTGAGCCTTCTTGCTCTTAACTACACACAAAGGACACCCACGTGCACTTGAGCCTTTCCGCTCTTATATTGCACACGATTGCACACACATTGAGCCTTTCCACTCTTAAGCTAAATGTATATACTTCAATTTGGGTATTTACTTTAGTGAAAGTTGTGTGAGTTGCAATTCATTTCGGGTGGATTTAATTTCAAGTCGTGTGAGTTGCAATTTCAATTTCACACAAGAACACCCACGACCATTCGAGCCTTTTCGCTCTTCACACTCACACACATTGAGTCTTTTCGCTCTTAAGCTAAACGTATATACTTCAATTTGGGTATTTACTTTACTGAAAGCAGTGTGAGTTGCAATTTCATTTCGGGTGGATTTACTTTAAGTTGTGTGAGTTGTCATTTAAATTTCACATGAGAAGCACCCACAAGCACTCGAGCCTTTCTGCTCTTTACACTCACACACATTGAGCCTTTTCGCTCTTAGGATAAAACATATTTATATATTTTCAAGTTGTGTGAGTTTACTTTAAGTCGAGTTGCATTTCCCTTTGTGTGGATTTATATTTAAGTCTCGTGAGTTGCCTTACATTTCGGGAATTTACATTGGTGAAAGCTATGTAAGTTGCACTTCAATTTCAGGTGTTTACATTAGTGAAATTTGTGTGAGTTGCACTTTCAATTTGAGCCTAGCTCACATCATCACTTTCAAAACCTGAAAAGGATTTCTGCATCCTTGCATTCACTCGCTTTCAAAAGCCCCCGAATCCTCGCACAAACCACGTTGAAAATAGGCCACATATTCACACACATATCAGGCCTAATAGATAACACTCAAAAGACTTAGGGTCGTCCAAAAGTCGTAATAAAAATTGCAAAGAAGGCATACATCGAATTCATAAAACACTGATATTTTTGAAGTTTTGTCTTTGATTTGAAAAATTGAAGTTTCTAAGCATTTAAACTGACCCTTGAGCATCAGTTCAAGAAGGTTTAAGTGAAAAGATCCCGCTTTCCCACAATCGCTAGAAAGTCAGAATATTTCAAAAACCTTCGCTAGTTTGAGTAAGCTAGCTGGTATGCTCGCAAAACGACTTAGGCACAAAAAGGTTCATTTCTGGTCTCATAAACCAGGAGTGAAAATTTTCATGCTTACAGTTTTTTGGCATGCCCGGTGGGACTCAAGTCTTAAGCAAACTTTGATAAAACAAGCAAAACTTTGAAATTTTTTTCCAAAAAGTGTTTAACTTTTACCTGTTTGCACTTGTAGGATTTCAAAAGTTTTTAGTCATGTCTAGTTCAGGCTCCAATGAAGTATCTAGCCGAGCTCACGCTCGTCAAGCTCCTTTTCAAAGAAAATTTCAAAAACTCAACTCAAATGCAAAAAAGAAGAGCTAGAAAACTTGTGCAGAGAACTCGAAGCAAGAATCGATGCCCTTAGCCAAGAGGCTGAGGCAGCCAACTCTTGCTCGTCTCATGGCGAACCCGCCAAGGCTAAGAAAAAACCTGGCAAGTCCAAAAAACCCAAGGAAACCTTCGCAATGGAGGGGTACCAATATCATGATTCCTTCACACTAAAGGATCGAAAAGCCCTTTAACAGTTACGATGATATACCGAATTTCCATCGGTATGATGGCACGGGGGATCCTAGATCCCACCTACAACTCTTTTCTCGTAGAGCCCACAAAAAGAAAAAGGACTCTGCGAAATGGATATATTGGTTTCCCCTTTCCCTCAAGGGGACTGCTTCAAAATAGCTTGTTTCCTATGACTTAAGCCAGTTTGCTACTTTTGAAAAGTTTTCACACATCTTGAGGGACACAAAACAAGCATCGAACGAGGATGTACATGCATTCATCGTTCGATGGAGGTCCCTCCTTGGGCAAGTGAGAGAGCCCATCTCCGAAGGATGCACAGTAATGCTCATCCTTGAAAACTTTAAAACGGAGATAAAAAAACTCCCTTTCATTGCATGAAATTTTCACCTTTCACAAGTTAATTAAAAAGGTGTAGACACGGAAAATTCTCACTCCGGGTTTTTAGGCCTGAAGTGAACCTTTTCGTGTGTCTAAGTTCGCTTTTGTAAAAAGGGCGTGCCAGCTAGCTTACTCAAGCTAGCGAAGTAAGTTTTCAAAATCTGACTCGTTTGGGGCGACTGTGAGCAAGTGGGCTCTTTTCGTCGCAGACCTTCTTGCACCGATGCGCAAGGGTCAGTTTGTACGCTTAGCAAAGTCGAAAATGTAACCTCTTTGAAAATATATGAAGTGTTTGATTTGGGATTTGTTTGTATTGTTGCAGATTTTATTTCACATGGGATTTGCACGTGCCTATGTCTTTCAATTTTACACTAATTAGGCCAACTATGTGTGTGCGCAAGTGACCTAAGTTAGGCGATTTTTGCACGGGTGTATGGGGTTTGCTTTGATGCAATATGCGTTCTAACTCGTGGTATGGCGAATATGCAATGCAAACTCACACAACTCCAAGGGAAAACCCAAAATTGAAAGACAATGCTTAAGGGAAATTGCATAAGGTAAATTGCAAAAGGGAAATATGGCTATATCTTAAGAGCGGAAAGGCTCAATTGTGTAAGTGTGTGTCGTGTATATATTGAAAGACTACTCACACAGCTGAACCTTAAAACCCAAATCTTAAAGACATAGCGGAAGGGAAATACAACTATATATATGGGCCCGAAGGTCGCCAACATGTGCGTGGGTGTTGTGTGTATATGTAAAGACAACTCACACGACTTGGAATGTAAAACCCAACTTGAATTGCAATATGGCTCTTATTAGAGTCTTGGGAGTAAGAGTGAAAGCTCAATGTGTGTGAGTGTGGAATTGAAAGACCACGCACACAACTTGAATGAAAACCCCAAATTAAATTGCAATACGGCTCTTATTAGAGTCTTGAGAGTAAGAGCGAAAGCTCAATGTGTGTGAGTATGGAATTGAAAGACAACACCCATGACTTAAATGAAAACACACACAGCTGAACTTATATAAATAAAATTATATCTTAGGGGTTGTCAAGGATCGTGTGTGTGCAACTAAGAGCGGAAAGGCTCAAGTGCATGTGTGTGCTTGTGTGTCAAACCAAGTTATTACATCTTGGGGGGAGACTACGCTCCATTATTACAACCTCATCTCAAAATTTAATTGAATATAAAGCAAGTTCATATAATGGACCAAGTTTAGGCACTTAAATGTAGCTGGTCCATCTTCAACTTGCGTGGACTTGGACTTGTGATCTGCCTTGGGCAGCCAAGAGGAGTCCCTTAGGTAGCTTGTCGCGGCAGGTAGGAGTGTTGGCCGGCTGATGTGGAGGTATTTTAGGGAAGGTAGGTTAAGCTAAGGTGTGGTGCTAGGAGTTGGGATGAGTTTGGGGACAGGTAGTGCTCGGCTGGAAGTGAAGGAGTTGGGGAATGGTGAAGGGATGCTAGAAATTGGGCGACTAGGGGTGGTTGGTGGTGCTCGGCTGGAAGGAAGAGAGAAGGGCAGGTGGTGCAGGTCGGCTGGGCAGGTGGTGTTGGGAGTTGGGCTGGGAATGAAGGAGGTTCTGGTGCTTTGGGGAAGGGAGAGTGGTACTAATCGGGAAGGAGGCGGCAGGTGGAGTGGAAGAGGATGGCGCTGTCCAAGTCCTGGCCGGGTGGAAGAGTGGCAGGTGTTGTTCGGTTGGGAGTGGAGAGGGTGAAGAGAGGTGCTGGCCGGGTCCCAAGAGCATGGAGAGCCAAGAAGAGAGAGACAACCCGCAGGTGATAGGTGGGGTTTATATAGGCTAGGGATTAGTGGCTGGGATAAGGGAGCTTATGTCAGTTAGGTGGGCCAGATATTTACTTTGGTGGGTTGGGATATGGTGGGCTAGATATTTTCATTTAGGTGGGCTGGGTTAGTGGTTTGGGGTAGGTCGGTTAGGTGGGATGGGTTTAGTTGGTTAGGGACTTAGTTAGGTGAACTAAGGTTAGCTTAGGGCTAGTTGGTTAGGGTCTAGGTGGTCCAGCTAGGTGAGGTCGGCTAGGTGAAGTGGGTGCGGTTTTGGGTGAGAAGGGCTAAGTCTAGGTTGGGATTGGGTTAGGTTTTAGGAACAATGGCTAGGTGAGGTAAGCTGACTTAGGGCTAGGTTTAGGAACCACCTCTTGGCACCGGTCCATTAGCTTAGTTGTAGCCATATCCAAGTTGGTGTAGCCCTAGGTCAAGTGTAGGTGGATACAAGCTTGAACCCACACTCCTGGTTAAACCCACAAGGCTAACCCACTTTTGACCAAAAGTCAAGCCTACCAACTTTCTCACTCTTACTTTATGGCCCCTTTTCTCTCTCTACCCAAGCCTTCCAAGGGCATTCACGTGAAACTTTGTGGGCCCCTCACCCCCATTTATGGGGAGGTGAAGTGGGCCATGGATACAGATATTGGATTTGGATCTTGGGATTCAAATCCAAATCCAAATACATTTTGGGTTTGGATCTGGATATATATGGTCGAGATCCGATCCAAATTTGATTTTTTGATTCCTTCATGACGTTTTGAGACGGACGGTTTGTGCGAGGCCTGACTTCATCAATACTCCATCTTGCGTTGGGTCTTCGCCAACATTGTCGTCCGATCTTCTTCTCTCCTTCAGGATTTCATTTTGATCATTTTTCTGATATTTGGGGCTTGGATGTCTGAAAATTTGGGGATGCTTTTGACATGAGAGTTGATATGCCGGGCTTGAAGTATGCTTTGGATTCAATCTCTCTTTTGCCTTTTCGATCCGCTTTTATCAGGCCAGGAGGCTTTTGGGGCTTCAAAACACTTTTTATAGTCTAAAAAGCAATATGTACAGAGTTTTAAATCATATGTATAGGTTTTCAATTATGTACAGGGTTGTCTGGAAGGCTCCTGAGTTTCTA
Source organism: Brasenia schreberi (assembly GCA_036023115.1). Taxonomy (NCBI): domain Eukaryota; kingdom Viridiplantae; phylum Streptophyta; class Magnoliopsida; order Nymphaeales; family Cabombaceae; genus Brasenia; species Brasenia schreberi. The sequence continues at coordinate 5,806,193 of JAYKKT010000085.1, read as the reverse complement.
GACTCAAAATAGCCCTTTGGGGCTGCTTTTGTAAAACCATGTATGTTTGGGAAAATCGTGGGATTTTGGGGTGTTCACAGATGCCCCTCTTTGGCATTATCCAAATAGATTTGGATAATGGCAAAGACGACAACACCCCGTTTAATGTCTCCCTAGATCTATCCACGAAAATATGGGATCGTCCCAATTTTTTAGCAAAATTTCTCTTTTAAAACCTACTAGGAGGAGATATCACGCCAAAGGGGACAATTTTCTATGGTTTCTGGTCCCAAATGGGGATCATGTTATGCAAGTGTTCATGCGTGAATATGCACATGCATGACATAGGTGAGATGCCAAGAAGGGCGACCTCTTAGAGACCAGATGTTATGGTCGAACTCTTGAGACTTACGAAGACCTGTTGCTCCAAGTGAGCGGGCCCTATGTTGCTCGATGTTCGATTTTTCAAAATCTATTTACAAAAGGGAAACTGCTTTTAGCCTCAGTCCTAAGGATCTCGAGCTCTTCGCGTTTGACTTTGCTTGAGTCTTGACACTCGCTAATCTAGTGGAGGTTTTATAAGAAAACAAGCTATATTTCAAAGTTCCTACGCCTTACTCAAAACGTCAAATTCTCAAACAAAATGAAATTCAAGTAAGTAAATCCCATTTTTACTTTAGGATTCCTCGAAATGAACCATGTTTTACTTGGGATAAGTCGTAGGGATGGAAAAGAGATACCACAGTCCCTTCTGAAGCATCCCGTGGTTTTAGGCATAGAAGGTGGAAAACTGCTCTTTTTAAGCTTTTTGGCCTTTTCTTCCCTTTTTTCATAGAGGGTCTCTCTTTGGGAGTATTTTTTCTTTAATCCGTCTTTTCCATAAAAGAATCGAATTTTGCTTTTGACTCAGGTTTCTTTCTTTGGGAAAGAAATTTGGCGGGGATTTCCCTCTGTTTTTGGCCATATTTTCCTTTTGGAAGGAGAAGAGAAGAGGGGAGGACTTATCCCAAGGTCATACTCAATCCATTCCAGATCACCCTATTTAGAAATAGCATGTACTACTTGCAAGTATCTTGCTATATTAAACTAGGCCTTTCTTTGTAAGAAGAAGGATTTTGAAATGAAACCACGAATTTGGAAAGCTCCACTCTTTCACAAGTGCGAATTCTCTTGCTTAGGGTCACACAATTTGCCTTTGAACCTTACTTTCGAGGTTTCAAAGCAGCTATCCCTAAGAATTTTTGAAAATGGGAATTTAACCCAAACCCTATATATAATACTTCTTCAAGTATTGAATATTGATAGGATCTGCTAAATTCCTACCTTCTACATTGATCAACCAATATGAGTTGTTCGTGGTGGTTGCACGCACAACGTAAGGTCCATCCCACTTGGGGCGCTACTTTCCAAGTGGATGTGGGCCACGATGGTGGATGATTTTCAAAATGAGATCTCCCACTTCAAAGTGGCGAGATTTCATATGTTTGTCATAGTGTCAGGCGATCCTTTGCCGGTATGCATGAGCATGATCCATAGCAAGGAGTCGCCTCTCATCTAACAAATCTAGTTCGGCCATCTTAGTATGCTGAAACGTCTCTAGGGGGAGGTCGAGTGCAATGGATGTATGAAATGAATGGAGTTTTGTATGAATGGGGAGAATGGCGTTTGTGCCGTAGACCAACTCAAATGGCGTGGCATTCGTGGGAGTCCGGATGGCAGTCCTATAAGCCCATAAGGCTTCATCCAGCTTCTCATGCCACGTCCTACCCTTTTCTAAAGTCTTCTCAATTATGCTAATGAGAGTCTTATTCGTGGCTTCGGCTTGGCCGTTGCCTTGAGGGTAGTAGGGCGAGGAGAAGTGGTGAGTTATGCCATAGGTGTTGCACAACTTGACCATCCGCTCGTTTTTGAATGGGGTGCCATTATCGGACACAAGGTCTCTTGGAACTCCAAATCGAGCCAAGATATTCCTCCTAATGAAAGCCACCACATGTTGCCCCTGGACATTGGTCAGGGAGATGGCTTCGACCCATTTGGAGAAGTACTCAGTGGCTGCTAAAATGAACCTATGTCCATTTGATGCGTTTGGAAATATTGGGCCAACAATATCAAATGCCCACATGGTAAATGGCCAGGGGCTGACCACGGAATGCAATGATAATGATGGGATATGAATGGCGTGTCCATGCACTTGACATGGATGACACTTCCTAACATGATCGTGGCAATCTTTTTTCAGGGTGGACCAAAAATAACCCGCCCTAAGTATTTTCATTGCCATCATATTGGCGTTGACATGACCTCCACATTCTCCATCGTGGAATTCATGCATAATAGTCCAAGCCTCCTCTAGGTCGACACATCTTAGTAGGATGCCGGTAAAACTCTTTTTATACAAAACCCCACCCAAAATCGTATATCGGGTAGAAATTTTCCGGATGAATGCCTTATCTTTGGATGTGGCATCCTCAGCGAATCCCCCCTTTTCTAGAAAACATTTTATATCATAAAACCAAGGTTTTTCAACAGAATCTAGATTGTTTTGGCAAATTTCCAAATTGTGTGTGGATGGAGTGGGCGCATGCCATATCTCTAAGAATCGGGTTCTCAAAGTGGGATCGACCTTTAGGGCTGAACCCAAGGAGGAGAGGGTGTCGGTAATGCCATTATCCTCTCTTCCTATGTGTGTGAGTGTACACAATTGGAAGGATTCGACCAATCGAGTGGCCAACTCATGATATGGAAGAAGCTTTTCGTTTCTAACTTGCCAAATTTTCAAAACTTGGTTTATAACGAGTAGTGAATCTCCAAAGACCTCGATGCATGATGCCCCTAGAGTTTTCAAAACTTTTAAGCCTTGTATGAGTGCTTCATACTCGGCTATGTTGTTGGAACATTCAAAATCTAGGCGAATTGCTATGGGGATCTCACCCTTTTCAGGGGATATGAGGATGACCCCGGCACCATCCCGTCGTTGGTTTCGTGCCCCATCGAAGTGCATCTTCCACACATGGTTTTCGAAAGAGTTTGCCAAGATGTGGTTTTGAAATTGGTTTTGCAATATACCTTCATCAAGCATTTCATTAAGTGTGGGATATGCGTCCTCTAGGGGGAACTCAGCCATGTAGTCTGCTAGGGCTTGCCCCTTAATGGAGATCTGATGATGGTATTTCAGGTCATACTCCATTAAAAGGAGTTGCCATTTGCCCAATCTACCAGTGAGAATGGGTTTTTCGAACAAATGCTTGATTGGATCAAGCTTGGACACTATCCAGATCTCATGATCTAGGAAATAGTTTCGAAATTTCTGGCAGGCCCAAACTAGGGCCAAGCACGTCTTCTCCATGGCTTGATAATTCCTTTCATAAGCTAGGAGAGTTTTCGAAAGATAGTATATGGCATACTCCTTGTGAGTGTCATCCTCGTATTGAGCTAACAAGGCTCCCAAGGCATTCACATGCACGAAAATGTAAAGCAGAAAAGGTTTTCCTTGCTTTGGAGGATTTAAAACAGGGGGGTTAACTAAGTATACCTTTAGTCTTTCAAATGACTTTTGGCAGTCGTCATCTCATGAAAATTTCATGCCCTTTCTCAACAACTTGTAGAAGGGTTCGCATCTAGTCGCCAGGTTTGAGATAAACCTGCGAATGGATTGGAATCGACCTTGGAGGCTACGAATCTGCGTGAGATTGGAGGGTCGAGCCTTGTCTATGATGGCTCTACACTTGGAGGGGTCGACTTTTATGCCCCTTTGGCTCACCATAAAGCCTAAGAGCTTTCCAGACTCTACTCCGAACACGCATTTCTGAGGGTTTAGCTTTAGTTTGTAAAGTCTAAGCCTTTCGAAAATCTTTTGTAAGCGTTCGATATGAGTGCATCGAGTTTTGGATTTGGCCAAGAGATCATTCACATATACCTCTACGAGCTCATGAATCTGATCATGGAAGATCGTGGTCATAGCTCTCTGGTATGTGGTGCCGACATTTTTCAAACCAAAGGGCATGACTGTATAGCAGTACGTGCCCCATGGGGTTGTGAAAGCGGTCTTACCCTGATCTCGTGGGCTTAGTTTTATTTGGTTATACCCTGAATAGCCATCCATAAACGAAAACATTTCGTGATTTGCAGTACTATCGACTATCAAATCTATGTTTGGTAAAGGATAATTATCCTTTGGAGTGGCTTTATTCAGGTTTCTAAAGTTGATGCATATTCGAATCTTCCCACTGGTTTTTCAAATAACAACTACATTGGATAACCAATCAGAATACGCAATGGATTTTATAAATCCGGCTTTTAACAGATCTTCTAAACCCTCTTTGACTTGGGCGTGTACGTTCGGATGTATTTTCCTAAGCTTTTGCTTTATGGGTTTTACATCCGCATCTAAGGGAAGACAATGTTCGACAACACTAGGGTCTATGCCCGGCATGTCTTCATACGTCCATGCAAACACATCTAAGTAGGTTTGTAGAAATGCAATGAATGATGATCTTTCATTCTCATGCAAACATGCACCTACCTTAATGAGTTTGGTATTTGAATCACTCCCTAGGTTTATCTCTATGAAATCTCCTCCTACTGAATTCGAAGGTTTTTCAAAATCGAGAATTTTATGAAATTTTGGGAGCTCAGAAGTGGGATCTTCCTCAAGGGGATCCACGTCTGGGCTTTGATCATTCTCGAGGTTTATAGATCCTAGGGAATTTGATGCATGGATTTTTAAAAGACCTGGTTTCACACTTGGAATTTCTATTGATTTCAAAATTTTTGGTCTGGTTATGCGAACAACGTTTCTTTCGAAATCTTTTGCTTTTTCCAAATCCTTACCAGGAGCAGCTATGTACAAAATCTTTTTGGAATTTTGTAAATTTTTGATTTTTTTATGTTTTTGTAAAACGAGAATTTTAGGAACTATACAAACTACTCTTTTTTCAAGTTTTTCATTTTCAAGTGTTTTTGGCTTTTGTAATTTTTTCATTTTTTGAATTTTGAGTTTTTCAAATGTTTTTGTATTTTTGATTGAGGGATCTTCCATCATACATACAAAGGGAAAACGCTACAGGTTAGACTCTGAACAAGAGGTCTAAATCGTAGGTCTCTTCTTGGGTAGGCTCCAGGGCACCCTTGACCCAGGTGGTCACAAGGGGTGGCTCTGGTGGTATTGTGGGAGTATAGCCGATCCCATATCGGCTTGGATTTGCCCTAGGCAGTATGGGTTCTAGGAGACCCTGATTTTGTGCCCCTAGACTCTTATATGACAAATAGCCCATATTTAACAACATGTTCCACGATTTTTTGTTTTTAGAGAAATTTTCATATAAATTGTGGTCCTGGAACTTGCTGTCGTCTATGTTATGCACATAGAGCTTTTTGTCCAGGGGTTTTGGAAATAGGGGACTTTTGGGTTTTCCTGGGATGGTCAGGATTTTAAGGGGCTAGCCTTGGGTGGCCCCTTCACATATACGACCTTCCTAGGGTTTTTCAATGTGAGCCTTGGTGGCTCGAGCAGGGTCTGCCCCAGATTTACCTCGTGGGTCTGGGAACTCGACAAGCAAGCGAAATTTATGACCCCTTGAAGCTGAGGATGACTCTCTCCTAGGATCACTACGACTTGGTCCCTTGAAAGGGATTTTGACACAATTGTGGAAGGTGGATGGCACAACACACAAGCTGTGTATCTAGGGCCTTCCCAACAACAGGTTATAGTGGGGGTGGATGTCCAGGACATAGAACACTCCCATGTGTGCTATCCCTCCTGTTTCCATGGGGAGTTCGATGGATCCTAGTGGTCTAGATGCATTCCCATCGTATCCAGTGATGATGATGGGGCTTGGGTTTACGGAAGTCAAGGTGACTCCGATTTGGTTCGCCACATGAAGTGGAAGGATGTTGAGCCCTCCTCCCCCATTGACTAGGCACCTATCTAGAGAGTGGTTATTTAGAACCACCTCGATATGTAGGGCCTGGTTATGGGACTCGTAGGGTCTTTCTACATCGTCTTCCGAGAATACGATGGGTGTTTTCGCTCCTATGGATACCACTTGATTGGACAAGGATTCTGAGGTTATGTTCGAACTAACCTTTGCTCTTTCTAGAATTTTCTCTAACACGAGTCTATGCCTAGGTGAAGTTTGTATTCGCTCTAGGATGGACATGTTGATAGGAATCTTTGAAAGATGGTTTTCAAAATCATATAATTTTAACATGACATTTCCCTTGTCCGCTTTCGGCGGAACTCTAGGAATACATGCTTTTGAGGGGCCAGGCACACTGACCACCTTTTTAACACTTTAGAGATGTGGGGGTTGATAGATCCTCCCAGATCTTGTCACCTCCCCCACGATCAACCTAGGGTTTGCTCCTAACATGGCTCTAATCGAAAGTTTTGGAGCACCTTGAATTTTTAAAACTGGCTTAACTGGGGAAGGAACTCTTGGTAGTCCCCAGATGACTACTTGGGCGGGTTTTTTGTGAAGTATGAGAGTAGATGCACAAGTAGACAAACCAGACTCATATGCATGCGCTAGACTCTTCGAAATCGTGAGAGCACATACCTCTTTTTCCTTCCCACTAATACTTGCGTGCTTGGGAAAGGGTTCTCTAAAGATAGCTTGGGCAGGCTCAGGTTCCTTAATGGCCTGAAGCCGGCCTTCTGTTATCAAGTCCTTAATTTTATTAAGCAGGGAGAAACACCGCTTTGTATCATGGCCTTTGAGCCGATGATACTTGTAGAATCGGTTTAAAAATCCTCCTTTGGAAGTGACTCCCTCAGGAATCTCGGGGAGTTCGATCATTCCTTGGGCCAGTAGGAGGTCTAGGACCTCCGATATCGGTTGCCCCAGCGGAGTATACTCCCGTCTTTCAAAGGGTTTTTGGAAATTTTTCTCCCTTTTATTTTCTATTTTTTCAAAGTTTTTTGAAGCACTTGCCGGGCTTGGATCCACCCAGACATTGGCGATTTTGTGGGGCTTTGCCCCTTTATCCGCGGTGGGTAGCCCATAAGTGTTGGGCTTCTCCAAGCGAGTTTTCAAAACCACGCTTCCCTTCCACAAGTGATCATAAATCCCTTTTTTCAAATTTGTTTCGAAAAGGGATGCTTTTTTTATCAACTTGTGGAAAGTTGAGATTTCGTGAAGGGAGAGAAGGGTTTTTAACTCGTTTTTGAAATTATCCAGGATGAGCATGACTACGCATCCTTCGGATATTGGCTCTCGCACTTGTCCAAGGAGAGACCTCCAACGAACGATAAACGTATGTACGTCTTCATTCATGCCTTGTTTTGCATCCCTCAATGTATTTAAAGTCGGTGTGACTTCTACGTTATGCGAGAATCTCTGCATAAAGTAGTTCGCTAACTCTTCAAAAGTAGCAAACTGGCTAAGGTCGTAGGAAGCCAGCCATTTGGCTGCTGTGCCTTTGAGGGACAAAGGGAACCAATACACCCATTTCATCGAGTCCTTTTTTTTGTGGGCTCGACGAGAGAAAAGTTGCAAGTGAGACCTAGGGTCTCCCATGCCATAATACCGATGGAAGTTCGGTATTTCATCGTCACTGTCTGTTTCATAGTCTACAAGTACGAAATCAGACAGGGCGTAACTCCTTTTCTCTTTATTTTGCCCTCTCAGCAGCTGTTGTAGGGCTTTATGGTCCTTGTGTGTGAAGGACTCGTGGTATTGGTTGCCTTCCATTGTGGAGGTCTCTTTATGTTTGCGAGTTTTTTCAAACTTTTTCTTGGCCTTTGGTTCGCCATTTGATGAACATGAGTCAGCTGCTTCAGCTTCTTGGCTAAGAGCAGCGATTTTGGCCTCAAAATCCCTTCTCAAGTCCCCAATCTCTTGTAGTTTGTTTTGTTTTTTCAAAAACCTCCTAGAATGAGAACTTGATGCGCATGAGCCGTGGCTAGACACTTCTTGGGAGCCAGGACTCGACATGCTTCAATGCTTCAAAAAAATCCTAAGTATGAAATGCAACAAACAAAAGTTAAAACACTTTCTTTGAAAAAATTTTTGTGAGGTTTCCTTATATGATTTGACTTTGCACAAGGCCCAGGTCCCACCGGGCATGCCAATTTATTGTAGACACGAAAAATTCTCACTCTAGGTTTTTAGGCATGAAGTGAACCTTTTCGTGTGTCTAAGTTCGCTTTTGTAAAAAGGGTGTGCCAGCTAGCTTACTCAAGCTAGCGAAATAAGTTTTGAAAATCTGACTCGTTTGGGGCGACTGTGAGCAAGTTGGCTCTTTTCGTCGCAGACCTTCTTGCACTGATGCGCAAGGGTCAGTCTGTATGCTTAGCAAAGTAAAAAATGTAACCTCTTTGAAAATATACGAAGTGTTTGATTTGGGATTTGTTTGTATTGTTGCAGATTTTATTTCACGTGGGATTTGCACGTGCCTATGTCTTTCAATTTTATGCTATTTAGGCCAACTAGGTGTGTGCGCAAGTGACCTAAGTTAGGCAATTTTTGCACGGGTGTATGGGGTTTGCTTTGATGCAATATGCGTCCTAACTCGTGGTATGGCGAATATGCAATGCAAACTCACACAACTCCAAGGGAAAACCAGAAATTGAAATACAATGCTTAAGGGAAATTGCGTAAGGTAAATTGCAAAAGGAAAATATGGCTATATCTTAAGAGCGGAAAGGCTCAATTGTGTAAGTGTGTGTCATGTATATATTGAAAGACTACTCACACAGCTGAACCTTAAAACCCAAATCTTAAAGACATAGCGGAAGGGAAATACAACTATATATATATGGGCCCGAAGGTCGCCAACATGTGCATGGGTGTTGTGTGTATATGTAAAGACAACTCACATGACTTGGAATGTAAAACCCAAATTGAATTGCAATATGGCTCTTATTAGAGTCTTGGGAGTAAGAGCGAAAGCTTAGTGTGTGTGAGTGTGGAATTGAAAGACCACGCACACAACTTGAATGAAAACCCCAAATTAAATTGCAATACGGCTCTTATTAGAGTATTAGGAGTAAGAGCGAAAGCTCAATGTGTGTGAGTGTGGAATTAAAAGACAACACCCACGACTTAAATGAAAACACACGCAGCTGAACTTATATAAATAAAATTATATCTTAGGGGCTGTCAAGGCCCGTGTGTGTGCAAAAGGTGTGCAACTAAGAGCGGAAAGGCTCAAGTGCACGTGTGTGCTTGTGTGTCAAACCAAGTTATTACATCTTGGGGGGAGACTACGCTCCGTTATTACAACCCCATGTCAAAATTTAATTGAATATAAAGCAGGTTCATATAATGGACCAAGTTTAGGCACTTATATATAGCTGGTCCATCTTCAACTTGCGTGGACTTGGACTTGTGATCCACCTTGGGCAGCCAAGAGGAGTCCCTTAGGTAGCTTGTCGCGGCAGGTAGGAGTGTTGGCCGGCTGATGTTGAGGTGTTTTAGGGAAGATAGGTTAAGCTAAGGTGTGGTGCTAGGAGCTGGGATGAGTTTGAGGACAGGTAGGGCTTGGCTGGAAGTGAAGGAGTTGGGGAATGGTGAAGGGATGCTAGAAATTGGGCGACTAGGGGTGGCAGGTGGTGCTCGACTGGGAGGAAGAGAGAAGGGCAGGTGGTGCAGGTCGACTGGGTAGGTGGTGTTGGGAGTTGGGCTGGGAATGAAGGAGGTGTTGGTGCTTTGGGGAAGGGAGAGTGGTACTAACCGGGAAGGAGGCGACAGGTGGAGTTGGAGTGGGGTGGAAGAGGATGGCGCTGTCCAGGTCCTGGCCAGGTGGAAGAGTGGTAGGTGCTGTTCGGTTGGGAGTGGAGAGGGTGAAGAGAGGTGCTGGCCGGGTCCCAAGAGCATGGAGAGCCAAGAAGAGAGAGCCAACCCGCAGGTGATAGGTGGGGTTTATATAGGCTAGGGATTAGTGGTTGGGATAAGGGAGCTTAGGTCGGTTAGGTGGGCCAGATATTTATTTTGGTGGGCTGGGATATGGTGCGCTAGATATTTTCATTTAGGTGGGTTGGGTTAGTGGTTTGGGGTAGGTTGTTTAGGAGGGTTGGGTTTAGTTGGTTAGGGACTTAGTTAGGTGAACTAAGGTTAGCTTAGGGCTAGTTGGTTAGGGTCTAGGTGGTCCAGCTAGTTGAGGTTGGCTAGGTGAAGTGGGTGCAGTTTTGGGTGAGAAGGGCTAAGTCTAGGTTGGGTTTGGGTTAGGTTTTAGGAACAATGGCTAAGTGAGGTAAGCTAACTTAGGGCTAGGTTTAGGAACCACCTCTTGGCGCCGGTCCATTAGCTTAGTTGCAGCCATATCCAAGTTGGTGTAGCCCTAGGTCAAGTGTAGGTGCATACAAGCTTGAACCCACACTCTTGGTTAAACCCACAAGGCTAACCCACTTTTGACCAAAAGTCAAGCCTACCAACTTTCTCACTCTTACTTTATGGCCCCTTTTCTCTCTCTACCCAAGCCTTCCAAGGGCATTCACGTGAAACTTTGTGGGCCCCTCACCCCCATTTATGGGGAGGTGAAGTGGGCCATGGATATAGATATTGGATTTGGATCTTGGGATCCAAATCCAAATCCAAATACATTTTGGGTTTGGATCTGGATATATATGGTCCAGATCCGATCCAAATTTGATTTTTTGATTCCTTCATGGCGTTTCGAGATGGACGGTTTGTGCGGGGCCTAACTTCATTAGTACTCCATCTTGCGTTGGGTCTTTGGGTCTTCGCCAACATTGTCGTTCGATCTTCTTCTCACCTTCAGGATTTCATTTTGATCATTTTTCTGATATTTGGGGCTTGGATGTCTGAGAATTTGGGGATGCTTTTTACATGAGAGTTGATATGCAGGGCTTGAAGTATGCTTCAGGTCCGGGCTCTCCTTTGCCTTTCGATCCGCTTTTATCAGGCTAGGAGGCTTTTGGGGCTTCAAAACACTTTTTATAGTCTAAAAGGCAATATGTATAGAGTTTTAAATCATATGTATAGGTTTTAAAATATGTATTGGGTTGTCTGGAAGGCTCCTAGGTTTCCAGACTCAAAATAGCCCTTTGGGGCTACTTTTGTAAAACCAAGTATGATTGGGAAAATCGTGGGATTTTGGGGTGTTCACAAAAGGCTTCCCTATTTGAAACCAATCTGAAAAAAGGGGTCTACGATGACTTGTGACAGGGAAAAATTCTTTCAAAACCGATATTTAAAAACCTCGGAACTTACGGGCTACCCACAGCAGACAAAGGGGCAAAACCCCAAAATATTGCAAATATCCAAGTGGAATCAAACCCGAGGGGCACTTCAAGGAAGTTTGAACAAAAAAATGAGAAAAATTTTTAAAAAACATTTGAAAAAGGGAGTATACCCCACTGGGGCAGCTTGTTTCAGAGGTCCTTGACCACCTACTCACCCAAGGGTTGGTAACACTTTCCGAAATTCCTGAGGGGACACCTTCAAAAGGGAGATTTTTAAACAAGTTTTGCAAATATCATCGGCTCAAAGGCCATGATACAAACAAATGTTTCTCCATTTTGAATAAAATCGAGAACTTGATAGAGCAGGGCCGGCTCCAGGTCACTTAGGAACCATAGCCTGCCCAAGCTGTGCTTAAAGAACCCTTCCCCAATCATGCAAGTACAAGTGGGAAGGGAAAAGAGGTATGTGCTTTCTCGACTTCAAAAGGTTTAGTGCATGCATCGCATACTGTTTTCACTACTTGTCACACACCACCTTCTCTCATCATATACAAAAAAGCCAAACAAGTAGTGATCCGGGGAGCGCTTAGAGTCTCGCCCCCGGCTAGAGCCATCTTAGAAATTCAGGGTGCTCCAAAGCACAAAAATAGAGCCAACGGAGGAGCAAGGCTTAGGGAAGGTGTGAGAGAGGTGACTAGGTCCGAAAGGATCTATCAACCCCCACATCTAGAAAAAAATGCTAAAAAAGTGGTCAGTATTTCTGGCCCTTCAAAAGCATGCATTCCTAGGGCATCGCAGGTCATGGATAAAGGTAAAAACGTTTTAACCCCATATGATTTTGAAAATCATCTTTCCAAGATCCCAATAAACATGTCTATCTTAGAGTTAATCCAAACTTCCCTCAGGCATAGACAAGTTTTAGAAAAAATCTTAGAAAGAGCCAAGGTTAACTCGACCATAACCCCTAAGTCCTTGTCCTTCCTAATATCACCCATCTGTTCAAAAATGCCAATTGTGTTCTCGGAAGACGAAATAGAAAGACCATATGAAACCCACAACCAAGCCCTACATATTGAGGTAGTATTAAATCACCATCCTCTAGACAGGTGTTTGCTTGATGGGGGAGGAGGTCTCAACATCCTTCCGCTACACGTGGCTTGTCAAATAGGAGTCACCCTAACTTCTGTAAACCCAAGCCCCATCGTTATCACTAGATACGATGGGAATGCATCAAAACCTTTGGGAGCCATAGAGCTACCCATGGAAATAGGGGGCATAACCCACGCAGGGGTGTTCCATGTCTTAGACATACACCCCCATTACAACCTACTTCTGGGAAGACCTTGGATACATAGCCTTCGGGCCGTGCCATCCACCTTCTATAGGTGTGTAAAAATCCCCTATGAAAATCAAATCATGGTAATTCTGGGCGAAAGCCATACTCAACTAAGGGGAATTCAAAACTTCCCCTGCTTGTCAAGTCATAAAGCCTACGAGACAAACCTCGTGAAATCCATGGATGAACCATACAAATTCGTCCTCCAAAAACCTAAGAATGTCGTATATGTCAAGAGGCAGCCCAAAGCTGGCCGCCCAAAATCGTGACCATCCTAGGTAAAACCAAACTCCTAATATTTCGAAAATCACTAAATCGAAAACCCTTTGAGCATGACATGGATGACAGCAAGTTCCATGGTCATCTGCTGTACAAAGAATTTTTAAAAACCAAAAAGCCTTAGAACATGCTGCTAAACATGGGTTACATGCCCTACCAAAGTTTAGAGAACAAAAACCAAGGTTGTCTAGAGCCCATATTACCTAATCCAAATCCAAACCGGTATGGGATAGGCTACATTCCAAGCATACCCCCGGAACCACCACCTATGACCACTTGGTCAAGGGTGCCATAGAACCTACTAAAACCGAGACCTATGGCTTAGATCTCTTATTTAGAGACTAAATTCATGGCATTTTCTTTGTAGGTATGATGGAAGAACCCCTCTTTAACCAAAAAGCCAAAAAAATTACAAATTCTCAAAATCCAAAAACAATTGGAAAAACCTCAAAACCCAAAAACATTGGAAAATTGCGAAAAATCCAAAAAAAGTGTGATTTGCATTTCTCCCAATGTCTTTTCTTTACAAAAAAACCAAAAAAATAGAAAAACCAGAAAGTACCAAAAACAAAGTTTTGTATATACCAGCTCTTGGTGAAAATTTCAAAAAAGCCAAGAAATTTGAAGAAAAAGTTGTCTTTATAAAAGGCCCAAAATCTTCAAAACTTGCAAAAATTTTAAAACCAAAACTAGGTGTTTGTGAAAAGCATGCATCAACTCAAACTTCCCTAGGATTCAAAATTCTTGAGAATGGTCAAAGCACGGAGGAGGATCCCCTCTTCTCGGAGGAGAATCAAACCTCCGAGCTTCCCGAGTTTCACAAAATCCATGATTTAGAAAAACCTTAGGAGGGGATTTCATAGAAATCGACCTAGGGAGCGAGTCAAAACCTAAGTGTGTTAAGATAGGCACATGTTTGCATGAGCATGAAAAAGCATCATTTATTGCATTCTTGAAAGCCTATATAGATGTATTTGCATGGACCTACGAAGACACACCAGGTCTCGACCCAAAAATTGTAGAGCAATGTCTTCCCCTAGAACCAGATGCAAAACCTGTAAAGCAAAAGCTTAGAAAAATCCATCCGAATGTCCTCTCTCAAGTGAAAGAGGGTTTAGAAGATCTTTTAAAAGTTTGATTTATAAAACCCATTGCGTATTCTGATTGGCTTTCAAATATAATTGTAGTTCGAAAATCCAATGGGAAAATTCGAATTTGCATCGATTTCAGAAATCTGAGCAAAGCCACTCCAAAAGATAACTTCCCTTTGCCAAACATTGATTTGATAGTGGATAGCACTGCAAATCATGAAATGTTTTCTTTTATGGATGGCTACTTGGGTTATAATCAAATCAAGTTAGCTCCAAGAGATCAGGCAAAAACTGCTTTTACTACACCCTGGAGCACATATTGTTACACAGTTATGCCCTTTGGATTGAAAAATGCCAGTACCACATACCAAAGAGCCATGACTACCATTTTTCATGATAAAATTCATTAGCTCATAGAAGTATATGCGAATGATCTCTTGGTAAAATAAAAACCCGATACACACACATCGAATCTTTGCAAAAAGTTTTCGAAAGGCTTAGGCTTTACAAAGTGAAACTAAACCCTCAAAAGTGTCTTCGGAGTGAAATCAGGTAAGCTTTTAGGTTTTATGGTAAGCCAAAGGGGCATTGAAGTCGACCCCTCTAAGTGTCGAGCCATCATAGACATGCCTCCACCCTCCAACTTAACCCAAATCCGAAGCCTCCAAGGTCGCCTCCAATCGATTAGAAGGTTTATTTCAAACCTTGCAACGAGATGCGAACCTTTCAACAAGCTTTTAAGAAAAGGGGTGAAGTTTGTATGGGACGACGATTGTCAAAAAGCTTTCGAAAGATTAAAAGCGTATTTGGTAAATCCCCTGGTTTTACAACCTCCAAAACATGGAAAACCACTATTGCTTTACATTTCTGTGTATACGAATGCATTGGGTGCTTTTATTAGCTCAATATGAGGATGATAGCTATAAAGAATATGCTATTTACTACATTTCGAAAACTCTATTGGCATATGAAAGAAAATATCAAGCCATGGAGAAAACGTGCTTGGCCTTGGTGTGGGCCTGCCAAAAATTCAAACACTACTTCCTAGATAATGAGATCTGGATAGTGTCTAGGCTTGATCCGATCAACAGATCAAGCACTTGTTTGAAAAACCTATCCTCACGGATAGGCTGGGTAAATGGCAGCTCCTCTTAATGGAGTATGATTTAAAATTCCACCATCAAACCTCCATTAAGGGACAAGCCCTAGCTGATTATGTGGCAGAATTCTCCTTGGAAGATTCATATCCCATACTTGATGAAATGCCCGACGAGGGCATCTTTACAAACAATTTTCAAAACCATGTTTTAGCAAACTGTTTAAATGAAAACCAAGTATGGAAAATGCACTTTGGTGGGGCAAGAAACAAAAGAGGGGCAGGTGCAGGAGTCATCCTTACTTCTCTTGAAAAGGGAGAAATCCCCATTGCTATTCGCCTAGATTTCGAATGTTCCAACAATACAACCGAATATAAAGCACTCATACAAGGCTTGAAAATTTTGAAAAATCTAGGGGCATCATGCATCGAAGTCTTTGGAGACTCTTTATTGGTTATAAACCAAGTCTTGAAAATTTGGCAAGTCAAAAATGAAAGACTCCTTCCATACCACAAATTGGCCACCAAACTGGTTGATTCCTTCAAATCATGTACACTCACACACGTAGGAAGAGAGGACAACGGCATAGCAGATGCCCTCTCATCCTTAGGATCAGCCCTAAGGGTCGATCCCACCTTGGGAACCCGATCCTTAGAAATATGGCACTCACCCACTCCATCCATCCATGATTTTGGGATTTGCCAAAATAACCAAAATTCCACTGAAAAACCCTGGTTTCATGACATTAAAAACTTCTTAGAAAACGAAGGATTTTCAGAATTAGCTTTTCTAGAGACAAAGCTTTCATTTGAAAGATTTCAACCCGATACGTAATTTTGGGAGGGATTCTTTACAAAAAGAGTTTTACCGGCATCTTATTGAAGTGTGTAGACCTTGAGGAGGCTAGGGTTATAATGCATGAATTCCACGATGGAGAATGTGGAGGGCATGTCAATGCAAATATGATGGCTATGAAAATATTTAGAGCCGATTATTTTTGGTCCACCCTGAAGCAAGATTGTCATGATCATGTTAGGAAATGTCACCCATGTCAAGTGCATGGACACGCCATTCATATCCCATCATCAACCTTGCATTCCATTGTTAGTCCGTGGCCCTTCACCATGTGGGCATTTGACATCGTAGGACCAATCTCCCCAAATGCATCAAATGGACATAGGTTCATCCTAGCAGCCACCGAATATTTTTCTAAATGGGTTGAAGCTACCTCCTAACTAATGTCCAGGGGCAACATGTAGTGGCATTCATTAAGAAGAATATCTTGGCTCGATTTGTTGTTCCAAGAAACCTAGTGTCTGATAATGGCACCCCCTTAAAAAATGAGAGGATGGAAAAGTTATGTAATACCTATAGTCACTTCTCGTCACCCTACTACCCTCAAGGCAATGGCCAAGCCGAATCCACCAACAAGACTCTCATAAGTATCATTAAGAAAACCTTAGAGAAGGGTAGGACATGGCATGAGAAGCTTGATGAAGCCTTATGGGCTTATAGGACTTCCATCCGAACTCCCACAAATTCCACGCCATTTGAGTTGGTCTATGGTACAAACGCCATTCTCCCCATTCATACCAAATTGCATTCATTTCACACATCACTTGCACTCGACCTCCCCCTAGAGACTTTTTAGCATGCTAGAATGGCCGAGCTTGATTTGTTAGATGAAAGAAGGCTCCTTGCTATGGATCATGCATATGCATACAGGCAAAAGATAGCCCAACATTATGAAAAGCATATGAAGTCTCGCCACTTCAAAGTGGGAGACCTTGTATTGAAAATCATCCACCATCGTGGCCCACATCCACTTGGAAAGTGGTGGCCCAAGTGGGATGGTCCTTATGTTGTACGTGGAACCACCACGAACAATGCATATTGGTTAATCGATGTTGAGGGTAGGAATTTAGTAGACCCTATAAATGCCCAATATTTGAAAAACTACCATATGTAGGGTCTAAGCTGAATACCCTTGTGAAAATGTTTTGAGGAGATCTCCTTTGAATCTTTGCGAATGAGGATCAAGGTGGATCCTGTGACCCTAAATAAGGGAATCGATGCTTGTGAAAAACGGAGTTTTCAAAAATCGATGGGTTACATTTCAAAAGTCTTCATCTTAAAAAGGAAGGCCTTGTTCAATATAGCAAAATACTTGCAAGTAGTACATGCTATTTCAAAATAGGGTGATCTGGGATGAATCGAGTAAATCTTTGGGATAAGTCTTTCCCCTCTTCTTTTCTCTTCCCCCAAAAGGAAAATTTGGCAAAAAGCAAAAAGAAAAGGGAAATCCCTACAAAAAGTCACTTTCCAAAGGAAAGCAAAATTGAAAAAAGAAAAATCGTTCTTCGATTGAAAAAGGAAAAAGGGAAACAAAAAGAAAAATCCTCCCAAAGGGAGGCCCTCTATGAAAGAAAAAGGAAAAAATTGCCAAAAAACTCAAAAGAGCAAAATTTTCTGCCTCTTTGCCTCAAACCATGGGACACTTCATAAGGGACCGTGGTAACTCTTTCCCCTACCCCTATGATTTATCCCAAGTGAAAAAAATATTCATTTCAAGGAGTCTTAAAGTAAAATTAGGATTTGCTTACTTGAATCTCATTTTGTTTGAGAATTAGACGTTGTTGGGTAAGGCGTAGAAATTTTGAAATGCTTCCTGATTTCCTTATAAAACCTCCGCTAAAGTAGCGAGTGTTAAGACTCAAGTGAAGGGAAATGCAAGAAGCTGAAAATCCTTGTGATTGAAGCTAAAAGGGTTTTCCCTCCTTTGGAATCAAATTGAGAAAAACCATGAAACAGGAGACCAGCTCACTTGGTGCAACCAGTTTTCATAAGCCTCCCAAGCTAGATCATTGCATAAATAAGATCTCTAGAAAATCATTTTTGTAGCATATCATCCATGTCATCCACTCATGAGTGCACACATGGTCGTCAAATGCATAAGGAAAAGTTTTTTTTCAAAAAACTGGGATGATCCATATTTTCGAGGATGAATCCAGGGAGAAAACAAAAGGGGTGTTGTCTTCTTTGCCATTATCCAAATCAATTTGGATAATGCCAAAGAGGGGCATCTGTAAACACCCCGAAATGGGATTATTTTTAAACAAACACCTGGTTTTCAAAAACCATTTTCAAACTAATTTTGAACTTTTAAAAATCCCAAAGTTGCGAAGTTTTAAACTTTTATCTAAAAATCCTTCAAAATAAAGGTTCTTAGACTCGGGCCAAAACCCAAATTTTGTAAAGCAGCTGAAACAAGCAGGTGAAGCCTGATCAAAAAGCAACTCCAGCACATGTCAAAAAAAAGCAAAAGTTCAGCCAGACCGGTTGAAAACAAGGCTGAAAAGCGAAATAGGCATCCATGCCAGAATTAGACTTCAGCCCAAAATATGAAAGATGAAGCCAAAGCCCTCATGAAACTGTTAGAAATCCAACCCCAAGCATAAAAAATAAAAAATCAAACGAAACAAAGTTCGGAAGGTGAGAAGGTGGTCGGACAAGAAGATTGGGAAAAACCCAACTCAAACGAGTCATTGGCGACACTAGGAGTTGTTCAAAACCACCCGTCTCAAAACACCAAGAAGGACTGAAGAAAGAAGATTTTGGATTGGATCTAGACACAAATATCCAGATCTAGACCTAAATAGTGTTTGGATCGGATTTGGATCTCAAAACCCAAATCCAAGATCCAAACCCAAGACCCACCCCTTGGCCTATAAATAAGACCAAGGGGGTGAAAAAATTCACATAAAAACCTTGGGGGAGGGCTTGTGAAGAGAGAGAGAGAGAGTGTGGTGCAAAAGTCAACATTGGTGGGCTTTAGCCATGTGGGCTCAATCAAGGGTGAGGTGGGTTCAAGCCTTGTGGACCTAGACCTAGCTTGGGGGTGCAACAATATGGCTACAAATGGCGTGGACATGGGCTGCAACCATGGCTGCACAAGGTGGACTCGACTCCAAGAGGTAAGTCCCTAAACCTATCCCACTTGACCTAACCGACCTAACCCACATACCACTAAACCTAGCCCCAAGACACCCTAACCGAACCCTCACCTTGAGCCACTACCCTTAACCTAAACCTAACCTAGCCACCACCGACTCCACTAAACTCCACCCTCACTAGCCCAACCGACTGCACTAAGCCACGCCCAAACACCTAACCATGGCTGCCTTTGGCTAGCCCGCACCCCACCTAACCCAACCACCCTACCAACCGACTCCACCCTACCACCGACTCCACCCTAAACCAACTCCACCTAACCCAACCACCCTACCACCGACCTCACCTAAACCTAGACAAAACCTAAACCTAACCGACTCCACCCTAGGACACACCTAACCAACCCACAACCTGCCCCACAAGATGCTCTACCAAGCCCCACTCGTCCACAACACCCAAACCGAGTGCACTTGGCTCTCAGTCTGTCCCCAACCACGTATCCCACTCGGTCTGCCCCCAACCATGCACCCCACGGCCATCACCCCTTTAGGCTAGACCGCACCCCACGACCTGCCCTTCGCTCCCCCTTTGTCGGCCTACGCCCCAACTGCGCCCCACCTAACCACGCACCCCATGGCCTGCGCCCCACCTAACCGCGCACCCCCCTATGGTCTGCGCCCCTGCTGGCCGGCCCTTAGGCTAACCCGCACCCTAGCCTGCACAAAAACCCAGCCAAGTGCACCACTCGGCCAGGTCTTGCTGGCCTGCACTTGACCCAGCACCTGACCCACACCCGACCTAGGCCTGTCCCAAACACCCTAGCTAAAACTCGACCCAACACTACCAAAAACCTAGCTCTTGGCTTGACCCAAAACTAGGCCAAGAAACCCTTGGCCAACTTTATCGCTCCACCTCCAACTCGACCTAGACCCTTCGGACAAACTTTGTTGCCCTAGGACCTACCTTGGTTCGAGCCACCATTGGCTCGACCTGCCCCCTCTAAACCCTAACCAAGCTAGGTGTTGGCTGCACCTAGCTCATTCCCATCTTCCTAAACCAAAACCTGGACCCACCTAGGACTCGACCAACCACATCCTAAACCTAACTAAGACTCCTTGGCCGAACCCAGCCAAGACCAAGCTCAAACCCACTTGGCTGCACCCAAGTGGATCCACACCCAAGCCTCACCTCGGAACCCACTTGAAGGGACTTACCTCGCGACTGCCACGAAGGATGGACCCGATCGACTTGAGAGGCAAAACCGAACACTTGTAAGTGCCATTTACATTCGGTTTTACATTACTCGTTTAAATTAAATTCAATTCGGAATGTGATTGTAATAATGGAGCGAAGTCTTCCCCCGAGATGTAATATTTGTGTATGAAACACAACCACACACGTGCACTTGACACAAAGGACACCCATGTGCACTTGAGCCTTTCCGGTCTTATATTGCACACGATTGCACACACATTGAGCCTTTCCACTCTTAAGCTAAACGTATATACTTCAATTTGGGTATTTACTTTAGTAAAAGATGTATGAGTTGCAATTAATTTCGGGTGGATTTAATTTCAAGTCGTGTGAGTTGCAATTTCAATTTCACACAAGAACACCCATGACCACTCGAGCCTTTCCGCTCTTCACACTCACACACATTGAGCCTTTCCGCTCTTAAGCTAAATGTATATACTTCAATTTGGGTATTTACTTTAGTGAAAGCAGTGTGAGTTACAATTTCATTTCGGGTGGATTTACTTTAAGTTGTGTGAGTTGTCATTTAAATTTCACACGAGAAGCACCCACAAGCACTCGAGCCTTTCCACTCTTTACACTCACACACATTGAGCCTTTTCGCTCTTAGGATAAAACATATTTATATATTTTCAAGTTGTGTGAGTTTACTTTAAGTCGAGTTGCATTTCCCTTTGTGTGGATTTACATTTAAGTCTCGTGAGTTGCCTTACATTTCGGGTATTTACATTGGTGAAAGTTGTGTAAGTTGCACTTCAATTTCGGTTGTTTACATTAATGAAAGCTGTGTGAGTTGCACTTTCAATTTGAGCCTAGCTCACATCATCACTTTCAAAACCTGAAAAGGATTTCTGCATCCTTGCATTTGCTTGCTTTCAAAAGCCCCCGAATCCTTGCTCAAACCACGTTGAAAATAGGCCCCATTTTGCTTCTTGCCAAAAAAGAAAATTGGCAAAAATCAAAAAGAAAAAGAGAATACAAAAATTCTTCTAAAAAGAGGTCTTCCCTTTGAAAGAAAAAGAAAAGGGGAATACAAAAACTCCTCCAAAAAGAGGTCTTCTCTTTGAAAGAAAAAGAAAGAGGTGTAAACACCCAAAATTTTTATGAAAATTTTTATCTTTAGAAAGTTGGCTATTTTTTACAGTTTTGAGCTTTTAAATAAAATGCATCGAATGGGCTCATTTTGGTA
Organism: Brasenia schreberi; assembly: GCA_036023115.1. Taxonomy (NCBI): domain Eukaryota; kingdom Viridiplantae; phylum Streptophyta; class Magnoliopsida; order Nymphaeales; family Cabombaceae; genus Brasenia; species Brasenia schreberi. The sequence continues at coordinate 5,784,871 of JAYKKT010000085.1, read as the reverse complement.
TCAAAATTTTATAGCAGCCTCAAAATGATGGAATATTTTATCCTTTTAGAAAAATTCAAATTTGGACAAAATTAAAATGACTATTTTTTCCTCAGTACCAAATTGGCAGGATTTTTCCTTTTTAAGATCTCCTTAAGAGGATGATAACCTCAAGCAGTTTACCTTTAAAGTGGGAATTAGAAAGGAAAGTATTGGAGGTAAAGTCCCGTATTTTCAAAAAATAGCATTTCAAAATTTCACTAAAGATGATATTTCTAAATATAAAAATATTCCCTTTTGAAAATGGTTTGAAATTTGTTTGACTATATGAACGCAGATTCCCAGGAAGAAAGAGACGACATAAAAAGCAGCTACCAAACACTTGTCAATTTCGGAGTTGTCGGGCAAGGCTGTGATGTTCAATTTGGTAAGTCATCGAACCTTGCCAATTTCAATATACAAAAGAATCAAAACAACCTTGGCACAATTTGACAATCTTGACATCTGAATTGGTAAGCTACCCAAGGCTGGTCATTTTCATTTTACCAAGTTCAAACGACTCTAACTTGGAAAGATGTCACTTACCAATTCCAGCCACAAGTCCTGGCCGGTTTTGTTGATGCTTACCTGCCGATTTCAATATGGAAGCCTAACCAACTTCAACATGGGAGTTTCCAAATTCAGGAAGATCGACTATCTTCCAATTCTTCGTACACTAAATCAAGTTTAAGAGGAAACAACTACCTACCATTACAAGAGAGTGGCCGAATTCAGCAACCTGGCTAGTATCTTGCCAAGTTAAGTCAGTTTCTGGGAAGGAAGCCAAGCTTAGCCGAGCCCAGCAAAGTGGACAACAACTTGCCCTTTTCAGCTTGGATCAACTTAGGGCAATGAGCAACTCTCTTCCAAATTCAACGTGAACTGCAACTACTTACCATTCCAAGTTTAGCAGCTCCTTGACTTTCCAAATCAGCAGTTCATCTTCACGGCAACCAGCAACCTTCTTCATGGCAACCATTTACCGATCCCAGCTCCAAATGGATTCTACATTCCATCTGATGTCAACTCTTAACTTTCCAAACTAGCAACTTCATGATCGACTTGAGGAAAAGTACCTTACCATATCAAATTTGATCATGTTGTTCTCAACCGAATTCTGCAAGAAGCATGGCATATTCCACAACAATTTACCTTTCTCGGCTTGGATCAATTTCAGTCTTGTACAACTCTAATTGAATCTGATAACTTCCATATCACGTGTGGTATAGTTTGGCAAGAAAATGCATCAGACGTGTGCCTAATTTGGAAGGCCATGATCATCTACTAGAACCGGCAACACTCTTCCGATTTCAGCATGAACAACAGCAGATATCGACTGAATTTGGAAGACTTTGGACAACACTCTCTTGCTTTATCACAACCAATCATAATAAGGCAAGTTACCTTATCAACAACTGCTGATGATAAGCAACCCCTGGCCTATAAAAAGGGAGCCAAGAAGGCTCCACAGCATCAGCCACCGATCCTGAAATTCGTTCTTTACTGCAGCTGTAGATTCTAACGGTGGACAATCCAACAAGAGAGAAAGAGAGAGAGAGAGAGAGAGAGAGAGAGAGAGAGAGAGAGAGAGAGAGAGAGAGAGAGAGAGAGAGAGAGAGAGAGAGAGAGAGAGAGAGAGAGAGAGAGAGAGAGAAAGGGAGGGAAAGAAGGGAGAAAGAGGTTGCTATCTACCTCTGAACCTCTACTACAGAGCCTCCACCGCCGGCTGCCACAGGTTATTCTCTTTCCTTTATTTTACATTGAATGAAATAGGTTGAAATGTCGGAATTGAACATTCCAGTGAATGTATTGATGAAAACAACAATCCTTCGATGCTTTTCTTTTTAATTATTTCTACTCCATGGATGATTGAAGATTGTAAACCTCTTTTCTTCCATGGATTAAGGGTGATCATTAAGCTATAGGTCGTTTAAGTTGAAACTAGAACACACACTTTTGCTGAAAATATGAAATTTCCAAACTACACTCTGCACACATCTAATCACAAATTTCTTTGTAATTATCTACTACTCCAAACAAATCAAGATTTGGCTCATCCAAACTAGACATACACACGGACATCTGGTAAAATTTTCAAGATTTTAGGCTTTATTAAACATCATCAATCAAATATGAAAATATTTATAAAAACCAGAACAAATTCTAGAAAGTCAGAAATTTCTATGACACATGTCTGCTATTTCTTGAATATCTCTGAGCAAAATGAGCCAAATCAATTTAAAATGGTCTCTTTGGAAACACTTTCCAACAAGACCAATTTCACAAAAGTTGAAGGTCTGAGTACCGAAATATCTTGGTTTTTCTGAACTTCTGTTGTTCTGGTACAGGTCTGTTCCGAGTGCTTGAATGATGCTTAGTTCTAGATTTAATTATGAGAATCTGTAACATTAAAATTCAGAATAAAAATATTTTCTGATTTTTACATGAATGTTTATCTTTTGTAAAATTTTCAGAATTTTTAGAAGCTGAGAAGTATTTTTAAAAAATCAAAGAACAGGTCTCTAAAAACAGAACCAGTTTCTGTTTTTCAGAACCTGAAATTTTCCAAAGTCAAGAACTAAATCACGATTTCTTCAAACTTTCAAGTTAGGGTTTTGTTTTTTTCAAAATTTAACAGATTTCAAATAATTTTCCAAGTGTCTAGGCTGACCCTTGAGCATCGGTTCAAGAAGGCCTACATCGATAAGAACTCACTTGTCCACAATCATCTAATAAAGTCAGAAATTGAATCTTTGTTAGTTTTAGTAAACTAACTGGCACGCTTGTGCACACGACGTAGTTTCAAGAATTTTGTTTTGAATCTCTATAGGTTTTGAAATAAAAATTCACGTCTATAGATTTGGCACACCCGATGGGACCCGAGTCTGAGGAATTTATTTGAATCCGTTATAAATTTGCAAAACTAATCCACTTTTCAAAATCGTGATAAGTTCTTGTACACAGGTTTATCATGTCTAGTTGAGAAGGATCTTGTGAAGTATAAAGTCGGGCCTCACGCTCTATGAGCCAATTTTCAAATTGGTTTTTGAAAGGAATTTCAAAAGGGGACATGCTGGCCTCCCTAAAAGGGGAAATAATGAAGGAGATGGAGGAAATGATTGCTGCCTTAAGCCAAGAAGCTGAAACAAATGTATCTTGCTCCTCCCATGGTAAGAAACCTAGAGCTCATAGAAAATCCAACCATTTAAGGAAGCCTAAGGTAACTTACAAATTTGAGGAAGAGCTAGAACCCAAATCCTTTACCATTAGAGACCAAAAAGCTTTGCAACAACTTTTAAAAGGCCAAATAAGAGAAAAGAAATCATACGCACTATCCGACTTTTTACCCTCTGATTACCAAATGGATAGTGACGATGAAATACCAAGCTTCCACCAATATGATGGAAATGAAGATCCACGATCTCATCTCCAACTATTCTCTCGAAGGGCATACAAAAAAAAGAAAGATTCTTCCAAATGGGTCTACTGGTTCCCCCATTCTCTAAAGGAAAATGCTTCTAAATGTCTAGCTTCCTACGACCTAAGCCAATTCACCAGTTTTGAAGAGTTGGCAAATTATTTTATGCAAAGATTTTCTCACAACATAGAAGTTACGCCTACTCTCAACACTTTGAGAGATACCAAACAAGCCCCTAATGAGGATGCACACACGTTTATTGTTAGGTGGAGGTCACTCCTAGGCTAGGTTACAGAACCGATCTCTAAGGGATGTGCAGTGATGCTCATCCTTGAAAATTTCAAAACTGATTTGAAAGTTCTCCTTTCCTTGCATGAAATTTCCACTTTCCAAAAATTAATTAAGAAAGCTTTCCTCTTTGAAACGAATTTGAAAAAGGGAACTTATGAAGATTTATGGAAAGGGAAGAATTTTCTAAAAAAGTTTGAAAAACTCAGGGCATATGGGCCACATGCACCGAAGGGAGAGCAAAGGTGCAAAAGGTGGCTAATGTCCGAGTAGAGCAAGGCTCAATTGGGCCCTCCAAACCTTCTGGACAAAAACCTTTTGAAAAAAAATATTGAAAAAGATATGAAAAAAGAGAATATACCAACCTAGGACAACCGCTCACAAAAGTCCTAGACATTTTGCTAGCACAGGGTCTTACAAGTCGCCCAGAGATCCCCGAGGGGGCACCCCCTCAAGGAAGGTTTTTAAACAACTTTTATAAATATCATAGGCTCAAAGGCCATGATACAAAACACTGATACTCCTTGAAAAATAAGATTGAAGACTTGATTGAGAAAGGTAGGCTGCACGTCTCAGAGGAGAAAGACCCCCTCAAGCCATCTTCAAAGAACCCTTCCCGAATCATGTAAGCTCGAGCAGGAAGGACAAAGATGCATGCCTTCACTCAAACCCAAGCCATGAGCATGCATTGCATATGTTCCACACCACCTATCACACACCACACCTTCCCGTAATAAAAAAAGAAAAAAAATAGTGATCCGGGGAGCGCTTAGAGTCCTGCCCTGGTTAGAGCTTTCATAGAAATTCGAGGTACCCCGAGGCACTAGTTTAGAACCAAAATAGGATCGAGCCCTAGGGAGAGTGTAGGGGAAGTGACTAGATCTAGAAGAATCTATCAACCCCCACACTTAGCTAAACCAACTAGCAAGGGGATGGTCGTAATGCCTGGCCCCTCAAAAGCATGCATCCCAAATTCATTCCATGACATCGACAAAGGTTAAGGTATGGTGTTAACCCCATATGACCTAGAATTACACCTTTCCAAGCTCCCTATTAATATGTCGATCCTAGAATTAAAAAAGACCTCTCCCAAACATAGACAGGTCTTAGAGGAGATCTTAGAAAGGGCTAGAGTCAACACCACCATCACCCCCGAATCCCTATCTACCTTGGTCTCTCCCATCTTCACTAAGGCTCCCATTGTATTCACCGAAGATGACTTGGGAAAACATGATATGACCCATAACAAAGCCCTACACATAGAGGTGTTATTGAATCATCACCCTCTTCACTAAATTTGATTGGGATTCTGATTGTCAAAAAGTTTTTGAAAGATTGAAAATATATTTGGTAAATCCTCCAATTTTAAAACCTCCAAAGCCGGGAAAACCTTTGTTACTTTATATTTCTATTCATGAGAATGCATTGGGTGCTTTGCTTGCTCAATATGAGGATGATGTTCTTAAGGAATATGCTATTTACTATATTTGAAAAACTCTATTGGCATATGAGAGGAAATACCAAGCCATGGAGAAAACGTGTTTAGCCTTGGTATGGGCTTGTCAAAAGTTTAGACATTATTTTCTAGATCACGAAATCTGGATAGTGTCTACACTTGACCCCATCAAGCATCTTTTCGAAAACCCTATCCTAATGGGTAGGCTTGGTAAATGGCAGCTCCTTTTAATGGAATATGACCTAAAATTCCATCATCAAAATTACATCAAAGGACAAGTCCTAGCCGACCATGTGGCTGACTTACTGTAGACACGCGGAAATTTCTGACCCCGGGCTTCGTAGGGTCTAGAGCGAACCTTTTCGTATGTTTAAGTCACCTAAAGGGTGTGCCAGCTAACTTACTCAAGCTAGCGAAGTAAGTTTTGAAAATATCTAACTTGTTTGGGGCGACTGTGAGCAAGTTGGTTCTTTTCGTTGCAGACCTTCTTGCACCGATGCGCAAGGGTCAATCTGTATGCTTTTAAAAAGTCGATCTTGAGCAAACATAACCTTTTTGCAAAGTGTTTGATCGATTTTGCTTGTCTTGTTGCAGATTTTACAAACGTAGGATTTGCACGTTTCCTATGTCTCGGGTTTTTAGCTAATTTAGGCGTGGGATGTGTGCATCAAGTGCCTAAGTATGGACGATTTTTGCATGGGTGTATGGGGTTTGCTTTGATGCAATATGCGTCCTAACCCATGGTATGGCGAATATGCAATGCAAACTCACACAACTGAACGGGAAAACCCGGAATTGAAAGACAATGCTTAAGCGAAATTGCGTAAGGGAAATTTCAAAAGGGAAATATAGCTATATCTTAAGAGTGGAAAGGCTCAATTGTGTAAGTGTATGCTGTGTATAAATGGAAGTGCAACTCACACAGCTGAACCTTAAAACCCGAAATTTAAAGACATAGCGGAAGGGAAATACAACTATATATATATGGGCCCAAAGGTCGCCAACGTGCACGTGTTGTGTTTGTGTATAAATGGAAAGACAACACACGTAGCTGAACCGGGAAAACGCAGTGGAAAGTATAGAAATATGTCTATATCTTAGCGGCTGCCAAGGCCAAAATTGTGCGTGAGGTGCACGAGCAAGCGCTCGGGTGTTCTTTGTGTATAAGTGTGTGAATGAAAGACAAACTCACACGACTTAATGGAACAACCCAGCTGAATGTAATTACTTTATATATAATAAGAGCGAAGGCTCAATGCATGCGTGTGTGAGTGTATAAATTGAAGACAAACTCACACAGCTCTTACTAGAGTCTTAGGAGTAAGAGCGAAGGCTCAATGGTGCACGTGGGTGGTTGTGTATGAGTAAGAGCTAAAGCTCAAGTGCTCGTGTGTGCTTTGTGTAACAAACCAAGTTATTACAATCAGGGGGAGACAAGGCTCCGTTAATACAATCCCGTGTTCAAATTGAATTAAAGCGTAGAAAGGAGATATGAAATACCGAATGAAAACACTTACGTGATTCGGTTGTTTATCCACTCCAATTCATGAGCTTGCTTGGCTTCACACCCACGGATGAGTCTTCCTTGAAGCTTGAAGCAAAAGGTGGCTAAATGGAGCCTTCAAGCTTGAGGGTAGGCTTGAGGGATGAGGTTCACGACACTAAAGGTGGCAGGTTTGGTTGGGTAAGGGTAAGGCACGGTAGTGGTAGGTCTTGGTGTTTAGGTGGGGTATTGGTGAGGTGCGTGGGATAAGAGAAGGGGTATGGGATGGGTCACGACTGAGGTTAAGGGAGCTAGGGTCACGGTTAGGGATGTGGTAAGGCGTGTGGTAGGGTGTGTGATAGGTGATATGGGAGCTAAGGTCACGGCGGTAGGTAGGTGGGACGATGCGGAACTAGGTGAGGTTCGGTTTGGAGTGTTTGGCATGGGATGGCGTATAGAGTTGGGGTGTTAGGTAGTTGGGGTAAGGTCACGGCAGGGTTTGGCTGGGGTGTGGTGGTGGGGTAAGGTCACGGCTGGGGTAGGTGGAAGGGTGTGAGAAGGGGTGTCTAGCTAGGATGGTTCGGTTAGGACAGGGGGTAGGTTGGTTATGCTAGGTAGTGGTGGTGGTAGATAGTGGTTGGCCGGATGGAGGGGAAGTGTTGGGTGACTAGGGGAACCAGGTGGCAGGTGACGGTGGCTGGAAAGGTCGAGAAGGTTGTCCCGCAGGTGGGCCGATTAGGGCGACGGGTGCTAGGTGCCTGTCGTAGACGCTAAGGTAGAGAGGGAGCGTGCAGGGCGTGCACAGGGGGCAGCACGCTTGCCGGGCACGTGCAGGGCGCGCGCAGGGTGCGCGTGGGGTGCGGGTGAATGTAGGATGGTCGGGGGTTTAAGTGGGAGTGGGTTAGGGTTAGGGTGAGTCGGTTGGGGTTAGGTTGGGTTTTAATTAGGATTAGGTGAGGTCAGTTAGGTGGTTTAGAGGGATTAGGAGGAGTGGTTTAGGGGGGGATTAGGGGCTTAACTCTTAACAATGGTTTAAGGTGTGCTTGAGCTCCGATTAGCCACCTTAAGCCTCTTGTCCAAGCAAATCAGCCCTTCAATTAGGGTGGGGCAGCCCTTAACTAATCCTACACTAACCACAATTAATAAAACCCTAAGCAAAGAAAGCACTAACCACTCACCTTGGACCTTCTCTCTCCTCCCTTGGATTTCACGTGAACCCCTTACAATGGATCCCCTCACCTCTATTTATAGGCATTTGCGGTGGGTCTTGGATTTGGGTTTGGGTTTGGGATTTGGATCCAGACCCAAATCCAAACACTATTTGGATCTGGATCGTGGATCTCAGATATTTTGAGATCGGTATCCGATCCAAACCATACATTTTTATGGATATGGATATGGATATTTTGGTCCAAATTCGATCTATTCCAAACACTATTTGGATCCAATCCAAATCCAAACACTATTGGGATCGACCCAAACACTTCACTATATGGATTTGGATCTGGATATTTATGGTCCAGATCCAAATCAAAAGTTCTCTGGATAGTCCTTCTTGGCTTCTCAAGGCGAACGATATGTGCGGGCCCTAGTTTCATCAGTGACCCGTCTGGTGTTGGGTTTCCCCAATCTGTGTCGTCTAGACTCCTTTTCGCCTTTTCGAACTCCGTTTCTGCTCATTTTCGGTCTTTCTGGTTCAGATTCAGGATGCTTGAGTGAGAATGGTCGATCTGGCTTTCTGGTGCTCCGGGCTTGCCATCTGCTTCGTGCCTGGGCCTTCCTTTCACCTTTCGAACCTGGCTTTTATCAGGCCAGGTTGCTTTTTTGGGCTTTAGAGCAGACTTCTGAAGCTGCTTTTGGTTTTGGCCTTCGTGACCAGCTTGCTGGGCTGTTTCTAGATTTTGTGTCATCTTCGTAAGCTCCACCTGTTCGCCTTTGGGTTTTAGGAAAATGGGGCTTAGCTCGGGTTTCAAAAACTCCTTAGAAAGTCGTGGGATTTTGGGGTGTTTACACTTACCCCTGGAAGATACGTATCCCATACATGATGAAATGCCCAATGAAGGTATATTTACACATGAATTACAAAACCATGTTTTATCAAATTGTTTTAATGACGATCAAGTATGAAAAATGTATTTTGATGGGGCAAGAAATCAACATGGGGTAGGGTTGGGAATCATGCTCATATCTCTGAAAAGGTAGAAATCCCAATGGCCTTCTGATTAGATTTTTCATGTTCCAATAATGTGGCCGAGTATGAAGCACTCATACAAGGCCTAAAAGTTTTGAAAAATCTAGGGGCATCACAAGTGGAAGTCTTTGGAGATTCTATGCTTGTTATAAATCAAGTTTTAAAAGTTTGGCAGGTCAAAAATGAAAAGCTCCTTCATTATTATGAATTAGCTACCCAGTTGGTTAATTCTTTCCAATCATGCATACTCACTCATATAGGTAGGGCGGATAACACCTTGGCTGATGCCCTGTCCTCTTTATGGTCGTCTCTAAAGATCGACCCCATCTTGAGTACTCAATTTCTAGAGATCCTCCATCTGCCCACTCCATCCATACATAATTTCGAGACTTGCCAAAATGACCAAAACTCCAATGAAAAACCTTGGTTTCATGATATTAAAAAATTTCTAGAAAATGAAGGATATCTCGAATTTGCTTCCTTTAAATATAAGGCTTTTATTCGGAAAGTTTCAACCCGATATGTTATTTTAGGAGGGGTTCTTTATAAAAAGAGTTTTACTGGCATCTTGTTAAGGTGTGTCGACAATGAAGTGGCTAAGACCATTATGCACGAGTTTCATGATGGAGAGTGTGGAGGCCACGTCAATGAAAACATGATGGCCATGAAAATACTTAGAGTAAGTTATTTCTGGTCTACCCTGAAACAAGATTGTCATCGTCATGTTAGGAAGTGTCACCAATGTGAGCTACATGGAAATGCCAATCACATTCTATCATCAGCATTACATTCTGTCGTGAGTCCATGGACATTTACCATGTGGGCATATTGCCTCAAATGGGCATAGGTTTATTTTAGGAGCTACTGAATATTTTTCTAAATGGGTTGAAGCTACTTCCTTAACTAATGTTCAAGGACAACATGTGTTATTCATTAAGAAAAATATATTGGCTACATTTGGAGTCCCAAGAGACCTAGTTTCAAATAATGGTACTCCCTTTAAAAATGAGAAAGTGAAGAAGCTATGTAGGACCTATGGCATCACTCAACACTTCTCGTCACCCTATTATCCCCAGGGCAACAGCCAAGCCGAAGCCACCAACAAAACCCTCATAAGTATCATTGAGAAGACTTTAGAGAAAGGTAGGACATGGCATGAGAAGTTAGATGAAGCCTTATGGGCTTATAGGACCTCCATCCACACACCTACAAATGGCACACCATTTGAGTTGGTCTATGGTACAGTAGACACAAAATTTTTTACTCCAAGCCTATGTAGAGACTTCAAATGATAATTTCTAATCTACTCGATGCGCGAGTGTGCCAGCTAGTTTGCAAAAACTAGCAAAGTTTTAATAAAATCTGACTTTTTGGCAATTGTAGCTAAGCGAGCTCTTTTTGCTTTAGGCCTTCTTGAACCGATGCTTAAGGGTCAGCCTAAGCTTTTAGAAATTTCAAAACTAGAGATGAAAGACTCCAATTCATGTGAAGATTTGGTGTTTTTCAAAGAAGGAATGAGTGCACTTTAATTCAAAACTTTTGAGATGAACAAGTCTTGAAAAACATAATGTTCTATTTTCAGGCCTCATTTCCCGAATTAATCTCAATGTCTTACACATCTCCAAAAATCACCAAATATGTAAAGTGCTATAGATCAGGTACCCAGAACTGTCTTGTCACAGAAATACATGGGCTCAAAGATGAGCCTGTATCTCGGTGATCTGAGTTCCAAATTTGGTGAATTTGATTTGTTAAAAAGCTATGGATGTCAACTTTCAAATGAATCAAAATTCAACCGATTTGGAGGCCTACAGATAGAGTTATGGGATGAAAACCCAAGTAATGTTATAGGAAAACAGAATGTTCAGATAGTGGATAGGTATTAGCCAGATTTTGCCCAATTTTAATTATGTAGCTGCACTACCCTAAAATTCTTGAAAATTTTATTAAGAGTGGGCTTGTGTGTGTAAAATGTGTGGACAAAATTTTAGATTAATTGAAGTAGGGATTCGCGAATTAAAAATATAGAAAACAACATATGCAGAGATGCGAAAGTTCAGTTTCATGCTTTTAAGAACATACGTGATGCAAACTCACCCGAAATGAAATTGCAACAACACATGCATGGTCTTTTGTTGCTCCTTTTGGGAAATATGAAAAATTGGAAGTCCTTTTGATCGAAGCTAAAATAAATTTTGAAAACCCGAAATGTCAAAATGACATGGGATTATTCTACTTGGGGCAGCCAGCCTTCAAAGGCTCTCCCCAAGCTCATTCATCTTTCAATTGAGTCTCTAAAACTCACTTCACATCACTCACACCATGCATGCATACATTCAAATGTCGTTCATGCATGATCATGCTTAGGACATATACCCCATATAGGTCAAGTCCCTTTTAGCTGAAATCCGTCTTCTATAATCCAAGAAAAAGGAGTTTATGAAATGAAGGATGATTTATATTCTCAAGAAAATTTGGGAAGTAAATCCATAAAGGGTGTTTTCTTTTTGCCATTATCCAAATAAATTTGGATTAATGCCAAAGAGGGGCATTTGTAAACACCCAAAATTTGAAAAAATTTCTAAATTCTCAATTTTGAGAATCATTTTAAAGCCTTTATAGACCTTTAAATTCAAAACCCCCAACTTTTTAAAGTTCAAGTCTTTTTGGGAATATTTCAAAATAAAGGTTTTAAATTCAAATTAAAAATCCCATGGATTTCAAAGCAGATCAAATGAACAGGTGAGACCCAATCCAAATCCGGATCGAGACCAATTTCAAAAAGAAGGGTGGGCCAAGCCTATCCAAATCAGAAGCATATCCTATTCGGATAAAGCAAGAAAGATACAAAGATTGGAGCCTATCAAAATGGGATAAAGACCAACAGATGGATAAGATTGGGCCAAGATCATGATGGATCATTTCAGACCCAAGAAGGTGATCCAAAAATCAGATACATGGCTGGGATAAACCATACTTTATCAAGGGACATGGTTTTGAAATGTTACAATTAAATTATCAACAAGGTCTCATCATGTGATCGAGCCAAAGCAAATCAGGTTCATCATGGGCCGGCCATGGGTGTACTTGAGTGAGCCTAGGCCGAACCAAGGGACTCCAAGGAACCAGCCCACATAGGGCTGGTCCATATCATCATAGAAGGGACCGAATTGGTAAGGTTGGCCACATCCAGCTCGTATGATCAAAATCAAGGAGGGGACCACCATGTGGATCAAGAACAGGATATGGATCTAATCCAACCCGCCCCAAATAAGACCCTAGAATCAACCCCTTGGCCTATAAATGGGGCCAAGGGGGGGGGGTAGGTGAACTATCTTGCAATACTTTCTATCTTTCATCAATTGGGGGCTAGCTAGGGGAGAGAAGGGCTATTTTTTGGCTGAGAAAAGAGGTGTTGCACAATAAAAAACGTGGGCTACAAGAGGCTTAGGAAAGAGGGAAAGAGAGTGGGGTAGTGTTAGCCATTGAGTGCAAGTGAGTTGAGAAGCAAAGAAGAAGGAAGAAGGTCGGTTCCACTCTTGGAATTCCGGCCGATTGGATGCAAATTCTGTAAGCATTTCATCCTTTGTTCTTGATCCTTCTTTTACATTGATTCAATTGAAATGGGGTTGTATTAATGGAGCATTGTCTCCCCCCACATTATAATTTGATAAATTTCCATTTTCTTGCTTAATTTTCACTGACACACATGCACTCTATGTGTTTGATTATGCAATTCTACCCCAATATATTCTATAAACACTCTATACTCTCTACCTGTAGACACGGAAAATTCTCACTTTCTGGTTCTTAGGCCTAAAGTGAACCTTTTCATGTATCTAAGTCGTTTTTAACAAAAGGGCATGTCAGCTAGCTTGCTTAAGCTAGCGAAGAAAGTTTTGAAATCTGACTCTATCGAAAAGACTGTGAGCAAGTGAGCTCTTTTCGTTGCAGACCTTCTTGCACTGATGCGCAAGGGTCAGTCTGTATGCTTGGCAAAGTCTTTAAATCAAACCTCTTTTGAAAATACCCGAAGTGTTTGGGCTTTGTTTGTACGATTACAAGTTTTATTTCACGTGGGATTTGCACGTGCCTATGTCTTTCTTTTTAAGCTTTTTAAGGCCAACTAGGTGTGTGCACAAGTGACCTAAGTTGGGCGATTTTTGCATGGGAGTGTGGGGCTTGCTTTGATGCAATATGCGTCCTAACTCGTGATATGGCGAATATGCAATGCAAACTCACACAACTCCAAAGGAAAAACCCGAATTGAAAGACAATGCGGAAGGGAAATGACTTAATGTAAATTGCAAAAGGGAAATATGGCTATATCTTAAGAGCGGAAAGGCTCAATTGTGTAAGTGTGTGTCGTGTATATATTGAAAGACTACTCACACAGCTGAACCTTAAAACCCAAATCTTAAAGACATAGCGGAAGGGAAATACTTATAATATATATGGGCCCGAAGGTCGCCAACGTGTGCGTGGGTGTTGTGTGTATATGGAAAGACAACTCACACGACTTGTAATGTAAACCCAAATATAATTGCAATATGGCCTTTACTAAGGTCTTGGGAGTAAGAGCGAAAGCTCAATGTGTGTGAGTGTGGAAATTGAAAGACCACGCACACAACTTGAATTGAAACACCCAAATGGAATTGCAATATGGCCTTTACTAAGGTCTTGGGAGTAAGAGCGAAAGCTCAATGTGTGTGAGTGTGGAAATTGAAAGACCACTGTAGACACAGAAAATTTCCACTTCTTGTTCTTAGGCATGAAGTGAATCTTTTCGTGTGTCTAAGTCGTTTTTAACAAAAGGGCGTGCCAGCTAGCTTGCTTAAGCTAGCGAAGAAAGTTTTTGAAATCTGACTCTATCGGGGCGACTGTGAGCAAGTGAGCTCTTTTCGTCGTAGACCTTCTTGCACCGATGCGCAAGGGTCAGTCTGTACGCTTGGCAAAGTCTTTAAATCAAACCTCTTTTGAAAATACCCGAAGTGTTTGGACTTTGTTTGTACGATTACAAGTTTTATTTTACATGGGATTTTGCACGTGCCTATGTCTTTCTTTTTAAGCTTTTTAGGGCCAACTAGGTGTGTGCACAAGTGACCTAAGTTGGGCGATTTTTGCATGGGAGTGTGGGGCTTGCTTTGATGCAATATGCGTCCTAACTCGTGGTATGACGAATATGCAATGCAAACTCACACAACTCCAAAGGGAAAACCCGAATTGAAAGACAATGCCGAAGGGAAATGACTTAATGTAAATTGCAAAAGGGAAATATGGCTATATCTTAAGAGCGAAAAGGCTCAATTGTGCAAGTGTGTGTCGTGTATATATGGAAAGACTACCCACACAGCTGAACCTTAAAACCCAAATCTTAAAGACATAGCCGAAGGGAAATACTTATAATATATATGGGCCCGAAGGTTGCCAACGTGTGCGTGGGTGTTGTGTGTATATGGAAAGACAACTCACATGACTTGTAATGTAAACCCAAATATAATTGCAATATGGCCTTTACTAAGGTCTTGGGAATAAGAGCGAAAGCTCAATGTGTGTGAGTGTGGAATTGAAAGACCACGCACACAACTTGAATTAAAACACCCCAAATGAAATTGCAATACGGCCCTTACTAGGGTCTTGGGAGTAAGAGAGAAAGCTCAATGTGTGTGAGTGTAGAATTGAAATGCTACGTACACAACTTGAATTAAAACACCCAAGGGAAATTGCAATACGGCCCTTACTAGGGTCTTGGGAATAAGAGCGAAAGCTCAATGTGTGTGAGTGTGGAAATTGAAAGACCACGCACACAACTTAAATTAAAACCCACGCAGCTTAATACATATAGGTATAACTATATCTTAAGGGCCGATTAGGCCCGTGTGTGTGCCAAAATTGTGTGCAGCTAAGAGCGAAATGGCTCAAGTGCACGTGTGTGTTGGTGTGCCAAACCACATTATTACAACCGGGGGGAGACAATGCAAAATTCTCTCTTTACAAAAACACAAAAAAATCAAAAATCTACAAAATTCCAAAAAGGTCTTGTATATAGCTGCTCCTGGTAAGGATTTGGAAAAAGCCAGAGATTTCAAAAGAAACGTTGTCTGCATAACGAGACCAAAAATTTTGAAATCAATAGAAATCCCAAGTTAAAATCCAAGTATTTTCAAAATCCATGCATGAAATTCCCTAAGATCTATAGATCTCGAAAATGATCGAAGCCCAGAGGTGAATTCCTTTGAGGAGGATCCCACTTCTGAGCTCCCAGAATTTCATAAAATTCTCGATTTTGAAAAACTTTCGAATTCAGTAGGAGGAGATTTCATAGAGATAAACCTAGGGAGTGAAACAAAGCCCAAACACATTAAGATAGGCGCATGTTTGCATGAGCATGAAGCATCATCATTCATTGCATTTTTGAAAACCTACTTAGATGTGTTTGCATGGACGTATGAAGACATGTCGGGTATAGACCCACAAGTTGTAGAGCATCGTCTTCCCCTAGATTCGGATGCAAAACCCATAAAGCAAAAGCTTAGGAAAATACATCTGAACGTACACTCACAAGTCAAAGAGGGTTTAGAAGATCTGTTAAAAGCCAGATTTATAAAACCCATTGCATATTCTGATTGGTTATCAAATATAGTTGTGGTTCGAAAAACCAGTGGGAAGATTCGAATATGCATCGATTTCAGAAACCTGAATAAGGCCATGCCAAAAGACAATTTCCCTTTACCAAACATTGATTTAATAGTCGATAGTACTGCAAATCATGAAATGTTTTCATTCATGGATGGCTATTCAGGGTATAATCAAATCAAATTAGCCCCACGAGATTAGGCTAAGACTGCTTTCACAACCCCACGGGGCACGTACTTGTAGACGCGCGAAAATCCCTGCCTCTTTGCCTCTTTCGGGGCTTGGAGTGGATCTTCTCGTGTGTCTAAGGCCTATGTATACAAATAGGGCGTGCCAGCTAGCTTACTTAAGCTAGCGAAGATATTTTTAACACTGACTTCTAAACGTGGCGACTGTGAGCAAATAAGCTCTTGTCGTCGCAGACCTTCTTGCACCGATGCGCAAGGGTCAGTCTGTACGCTTTGCAAAAATCGAGTTTTGGAGAGAAAGTCTACGAGGCGGTTCGAGGTGTCTATTTCGGGTCTTTAGGATGCGATTGCATATTTTAGATCACGTGGATTTGCACGTGCCTAAGTCTTTTCTTTTATCCCTTTTCGGGCCACCTAGTTTGTGTGTTATGAACACTCCACTACATGGGCGAATTCGAGCGGGGCTTGCTTTGATGCAATATGCGTCCTACCTTATGGTATGGCGTAGATGCAAAGCAAACTCACGCTACTCCAAAGGGAAAACCCGAAATGTAAAGACAATACTGAAGGGAAATAACAGAAGGGAAATAACCGAAGGGAAATAACCGAAGGGAGATATGTATATAGCTTATGTATATGAGCCCTTACTCGGGTCTTGCAAATAAGAGCGAAGGCTCAATGTGGGTGCGTGCTTGAATTGAAAGACTTACACACACGACATAAATGAAACCCAAATATAACTTGCAGTATGGCCTTGACTAAGGTCTTGGGAGTAAGAGCGAAGGCTCAATGTGTGTGAAAGTGCTTGAATTGAAAGACTTACTCACACGACATGAAATGAAACCCAAATAGTATAGGTCGGCCCTTACTTGGGTCTTTCAAATAAGAGCGAAAGCTCAATGTGTGTGAGAGTGCTTGAATTGAAAGACTTACTCACACGACATGAAATGAAACCCAAATAGTATAGGTCGGCCCTTACTTGGGTCTTTCAAATAAGAGCGAAAGCTCAATGTGTGTGAGTGCTTGAATTGAAAGACAACGCACCCAACTTAAACAAAAACCCTTCGAAAATGAAAGTATATGTACACTTATATATTAGGGGCTGATTAGGCCCATGTGTGTTCAAAATCGTGCACGACTAAGAGAGTGCACGTGTGTGGTTGTGCCAAGCCACGTTATTACAAGCGGGGGGAGACTATGCTCCGTTATTACAACCCCGTATCAAATTGAATCTCAAGCAAGTGTACAACTAAAGACCGAGTTTAGACACTTACGAGTAGCTGGTCCGTAGAGGTCTTGCTTGAGCGTGGGCTTGGCCTTGGGCTGCAAACGGGAGCTCCGCGAAGATAGGTGATCAAAGGTGCTGGCCGGCTGCAAGTGGGGCGCAGGATAGGCGCCTCGAAGGTGGCCGGTGGCAAGTAGGTGTCGCCTCAAGGTGGGGATTTAAAGGGGCTGAATAAGTGGGTTCTTAGGGTCACTAGGGGAGTTGAGAGTTTTGGGAAAGCTAGACCAAAAGGAGAATTTATGGGAAGGCCGAATGGGATACCTAGGGGAAGGCCGAATGGGATATGATGGCTAGGTAGTGGCCGATAGTTTAGGTTATACTAGGTTCGGCTAGGTGAAAAGGGTGGTGGCAAGGGGCTGAGATGAGGATAGGGTAGGTGGCTAAGAGTGGAGAGGTGGAAGAGAAGGGGCTTTGATGGAGATTGGGTACTTACCGAATGGGGAGAGGCGGTGGAAGGCAAGGAGAAGTAGGCGGGCAGGTGGGCTCTTGGCTGGTTCGGTTGGGTGAAGATGGTGGCGTCCGGCTGGGCAATGATGGTGGATGGAAGAAGGAAGGTGGCAGTGCAGGTGGAGCTGGTGGAGCAGATGGAGCAGGCGGAGGTGATGGAGAGTGGTCCCGGCTAGGTGAGGAAGTGGGAGAAGGAGAGGGCCCGGCTGGGTGAGGTGAGGGTTCCCACTTGCAAAACCCGCCCCCAAGGGGGGGGGGTTTAAATAGGGGATGGGTAGGTCGGTTAGGGCTGGGCTGAGGGTAGTGGTTAGGTGGTTTAGGTAGGGTGGTATGTAGATAAGGTGGGCTGGAAAGGGTTGGGCCAGATATTTTAAAACTAGGGGTTTGGGTAGATTGTGGGCTAAGGGTGGTTTAGGGGTTTAGGGCTAGGTTAGGTGGTTGGGTTTTAGGGTGAGGTTTAGTGAGCTAGGTTAGGTGATTAGGCTAGGTTTAGGCTAGGATTAGGGAAATTAATCTAGGTTTAGGGAAGGATTAGGGAAGTGGGTTAGGTGTTTAGGTTGGGATTAGGACGGGATTAGGGAAGTGGTTTAGGTGATTAGGTTCAGATTAGGGGTGGATTAGGGGTTTAGGCTAGGATTAGTCATTTTGGGTTAGGTTTAGGTGAGGGAGCTCCCTTAGCATGGCCCATAGACCTTGATCACCCCATGTTGGTGCAGCCCTAGGTTAGGTTTTAGCTAATTACAAGCTTAAACCCACTCAATTAGGCTAACCCACATGATTAAACCCAAACTTGACACACAAGTCAAGCTTAATACAACACTCTTGATATTTTTCACCCCCACTCTCTCTCATGCCCAATATCCCACGTGAATTTCAAGTGGGCCCCACCTCCATTTATGAGAAGGTGATGTGGGCCATGGATATGGATATTGGATTGGATCTCTGGATCCAAATCCAAATCCAAATCCAAGTCCACATATGGGTTTGGATTGGAATCTGGATATATATGGTCCAGATCCAATCCAAACTGAACTCTGACTCCTTCGAGCTGGGTTCGAAACGGACGATTCGTGTGGGGCCTGACAGCATCAGTACTCCGTCTGCGTTGGGTCTTCGCCAACATAGTCGTCCGCCTCCGTTTCTGCCTTCCGGAGATGACTTCAAATGCTATTTTGATAGGAACAGGGTCTTGGACGTTCGAGATCCTGGGGTGTGAATCAGATACAAGAGTTGCTGCGTCGGGCTCGATATGTGCTCCGGTTTCGGGCTCTTCTTAGCTCTCCTGGTCCTGTCTTGATCGGGCCAAGCCACTTCGGGGTTTCAAAACATGTTTTAAAAGGGTTTTCAAAAGCCATATCGTATGTTTTTGAAAGATATAGTTTAAAACATATATACAGGGTTGTCTGGAAGGCTCCTGGGTTTCCAGACTCAAAAATGGCCCTTTGGGCTGCTTTTACAAAACCAAGTTTGTTTTAAGGAATTCGTGGGATTTCGGGGTGTTAACAGTACTGCTATACAGTCATGCCCTTTGGTTTGAAAAATGCCGACGCCACCTACCAAAGAGCTATGACTACGATCTTTCACGATCAGATTCATGAGCTCGTAGAGGTATATGTGGATGATCTCTTGGCTAAATAAAAAACTCGATGCACTCATATTGAATGCTTACAAAAGATTTTTCAAAGGCTTAGACTTTACAAAGTAAAGCTAAACCCTCAGAAGTGCGTATTCGGAGTAGAATCCGGAAAGCTTTTAGGATTTATGGTGAGTCAAAGGGGCATAGAAGTCGACCCCTCTAAGTGTCGAGCCATCATAGACATGGCTCCACCCTCCAATCTCACGTAAATTCGTAGCCTCCAAGGTCGACTCCAATCCATTCGCAAGTTTATCTCAAACCTGGCGACTAGATGCGAACCCTTCAACAAACTGTTGAGAAAAGGGACAACATTTTTGTGGGATAACGTTAGAATGCCAAAAGTCTTTTGAAAGATTAAAAGCATACTTAGTTAATCCCCCTGTTTTAAACTCTCCAAAGCAAGCAAAACCTCTTCTGCTTTACATTTCTGTGCATGCGAATGCTTTGGGTGCCTTGTTAGCACAATACGAGGATGATACCCACAAGGAGTATGCCATATATTATGTTTCGAAAACTCTCCTGGCTTATGAAAGGAATTATCAAGCCATGGAGAAGACGTGCTTGGCCCTAGTTTGGGCCTGCCATAAATTTTGACACTATTTCCTAGATCATGAGATCTGGATAGTGTCCAAGCTTGATCGAATCAAGCACTTGTTCGAAAAACCCATTCTCATTGGTAGATTGGGCAAATGGCAACTCCTTCTAATGGAGTATGACTTGAAATACCATCACCAGATCTCCGTTAAGGGCCAAGCCCTAGCAGACCACGTGGCTGAGTTCCCCTTAGAGGATGCATATCCCACACTCGATGAAATGCCTGATGAAGGCATATTACAACACCAATTTCAAAACCACATTTTGACAAGTTCTTTTGAAAACCAAGTGTGGAAGATGCACTTCGATGGGGCACGAAACCAACGAGGGGCTGGCGCAGGGGTCATCCTCGTATCCCCTGAAAAGGGCGAAATACCCATAGCAATTCACCTAGATTTCGAGTGTTCCAACAACATATCATGAGTTTTAAACCAAGTTTTAAAAATTTGGCAAGTTAGAAACGAAAAGCTTCTTCCATATCATGAGTTGGCCACTCGATTGGTCGAATCCTTCCAATCGTGCACACTCACACATGTAGGAAGAGAGGATAATGGCATTGCCGACGCACTCTCATCCTTGGGTTCAGCCCTGAGGGTCGATCCCGCTTTGGGAACTCGATCCTTAGAAATATGGCATGCACCCACTCCATCCACACACGATTTGGAAATTTGCCAAAACAACCCAGATTCTAATGAAAAAACTTGGTTTTATGACATAAAAGGTTTTCTAGAAAATGGGGGATTTGCTGAAAATGTCACATCCAAGGATAAGGAATTCATCCAAAAAATTTCTACCCGATGTACGATTTTAGGTGGGGTTTTGTAGAAAAAAAGTTTTACCGGCATCTTACTAAGGTGTGTCGACCTAGAGGAGGCTAGGATTATAATGCATGAATTCCATGATGGAGAATGTGGAGGTCATGTTAATGCCAATATGATGGCAATGAAAATACTTAGGGCGGGTTATTTTTGGTCTACTCTGAAAAAGGATTGCCACGATCATATTAGGAAGTATCAACCATGTCAAGTGCATGGGCACGCCATTCATATCCCCTCATCTTCATTGCATTCCGTTGTCAGCCCCTGGCCATTTACCATGTGAGCGTTTGATATTGTAGGACCAATATTTCCAAACGCATCGAATGGGCATAGGTTCATTTTAGCAGCCACTGAGTACTTTTACAAATGGGTCGAAGCCACCTCCCTGACTAATGTCTAGGGGCAACATGTGGTGACTTTCATTAGGAAAAACATCTTGGCTCTATTTGGAGTTCCAAGAGACCTTGTGTCCGATAATGACACCTCATTCAAAAACGAGAGGATGGTCAAGTTGTGCAACACCTACAGCATAACTCACCACTTCTCATCGCCTTACTACCCTCAAGGCAACGGCCAAGCAGAAGCCACCAATAAGACTCTCATTAGTATTATTGAGAAAACTTTAGAAAAGGGTAGGACGTGGCATGAGAAGCTGGATGAAGCCTTATGGGCTTATAGGACTTCCATCCGGACTCCCACGAATGCCACGCCATTTGAGTTAGTCTATGGCACAAACGCCATTCTCCCCATTTATACAAGATTGCATTCATTTCATACATCCATTGCACTCAACCTCCCCCTAGAGACGCTTCAGCATGCTACGATGGCCGAACTAGATTTGTTAGATGGGAGGCGACTCCTCGCTATGGATCATGCTCATGCATACCGACAAAGGACAGCCCGACACTATGAGAAACATATAAAACCTCGCCACCTTGAAGTGAGAGATCTCGTTTTGAAAATCATCCACTATCGTGGCCCACATCCACTTGGAAAGTGGCGGCCCAAGTGGGATGGCCCTTATGTTGTGCGTGGAACCACCACAAACAACTCTTATTGGTTGATCGATGTAGAAGGTAGGAATTTAGCAGATCCTATCAATATTCAATACTTAAATAAGTATCATGTGTAGTGTCTAGTTAAATTCCCATTTTCGAAAATGTTTTAGGAAAGTTGCTTCGAAACTTCGAAAGCAAGGATCAAAGGGGAATTGGGTGACCCTGAATGAGAGAATTCACACTTGCGAAAAAGTGGAGGTTTCCAAATACGTGGTTACATTTCAAAATCCTTCTTCTTACAAAGAAAGGCCTAGTTCAATATAGCAAGATACTTGCAAGTAGTACGTGCTATTTCTAAATAGGCTGATCTAGAATGGGTCGAGTATGACCTTGGGATAAGTCTTCCCCTCTTCTCTTCTCCTTTCAAAAGGAAAATTTGGCCAAAAACAAAGGGAAATCCCTACCAAAAGAAAATCTCTTTCCCAAAAAGAAAGCAGAATTGTAAAGAAAAATTCGACTCTGCTATGGAAAAGAGGGAATAAAGAAAAAATAATCCCGAAGGGAGACCCTCTAAGGAAAAAAGAAAGGAAAGGCCAAAAAGCTCAAAAAGAGCAGTTTTCCACCTCTCTGCCTCAAACCATGGGACGCTTCAGAAGGGACCGTGGTATCTCTTTCCCATCCCCACGATTTATCCCAAGTAAAACATGGTTTATTTCAAGGAATCCTAAAGTAAAAATAGGATTTACTTACTTGAATTTCATTTTGTTTGAGAATTCGACATTTGAGTAAGGCGTAGGAATTTTGAAATTTAGCTTGTTTTCTTATAAAATCTTTGCTAGATTAGTAGGTGTCAAGACTCAAGTAAAGGCAAACACAAGGAGCCAAAGGTCCTTAGGATTGAGGCTAAAAGCAGTTTCCCTCTTGTAAATAGATTTTGAAAACTTGAACATTGAGCAACATAAGGCCCGCTCACTTGAAGCAGCAGGTCTTCATAAGTCTCAAAAGTTCAACCATAACATCTGGTCTCTAGGAGGTCGCCCTTTTTGCCGTCTCATCTATATCATGCACTTGCATATTTACACATGAACACTTCATAACATGATCCCCATTTAGGACCAGGAACCCATAGAAGGGATCCCCTTTGGCATGATATCTCCTCCTACTAGGTTTTAAAGAAAGGTTTTTGCTCAAAAATTGGGACAATCCCATATTTTCGAGAATAGATCTAGGGAGACATTGAACAGGGGTGTTGTCGTCTTTGCCATTATCCAAATCAATTTCGATAATGCCAAAGAGAGGCATCTGTAAACGCCCCAAAATCCCACAACTTTCTAAAAACATACTTGGTTTACAAAAGCAGCCCCAAAGGGCCATTTTGAGTCTGGAAACCCAGGAGCCTTCCAGAAACTCTATACATATTGCTTTTTATCCTGTAAATAGTATTTTGAAGCCCTTTATCAAATAGAAGTTTTTGAAACACGGGCTAAGCCCCATTTTCCCAAAAGCCAAAAGCAAAATGCGAAGACGACACTTGATCCAGAAACAACCCAGCAAGCCGATCACGAAGGCCAACACCAAAAGCAGCTTCAGAAGTCTGTTCTAAATCCCAGAATAGCAACCTGGCCTGATAAAAAGCCAGCTTCAAAAGGCGAAAGGAAGGCCCAAGCATGAAGCAGATGGCAAGCCCGGAGCACTAGAAAGCCAGATCGACCATTCTCACTCAAGCATCCTGAATTTGAACTAGGAAGACCGAAAATGAGTCGAAACAGAGTCCAAAAAGGCGAAAAGGAGTTCGGACGACACAGATTGGGGAAACCCAACACCAAACGGGTCACTGATTAAACCAGGGCCCGCACAAATCATTCGCCTCGACAAGCCAAGAAGGACTATCCAGAGAAATTTTGATTTGGATCTAGACTATAAATATCCAGATCTAAATCCATATAGTGAATAGTGTTTGGATTTGGGCCAATCCAAATAGTATTTGGGTTGATCCAAATAGTGTTTGGATTTGGATTAGATCCAAATAGTATATGGATTGGATCGGATCTAGACCAAAATATCCTGATCCATATCCATAAAAATGTTGATTTGGATTGGATACGGAGCTCAAAATATCCAAGATCCACAATCCAGATCCAAATAGTGTTTTAATCCCTCTAAACCACTCTTCCTAATCCCTCTAAACCACCTAACTGACCTCACCTAATCCTAATTAAAACTCAACCCAACCCTAACTGACTCACCCTAACCCTAACCGACTCCCACTTAATCCTCCCGGCCACCCTAACCTCACCCGCACCCTACGCGCGCCCTGCACGCTCCCTGCCGACCTGCCACCCGCCTGGCGCCTAGCGCTCGACGTCTACTTGCGGCCCGACCTTCCGCAGCCAACCTCCACCCGCCACCTCCTTCCCAGCCACCGTCACCTGCCACCTCCCTTCCACCCTTTAGCCGACCTACCTCCCAGCCACAACCACCACGTCCCAGCCATAACCTGCCGCCTTCCACCCGACCCAGCTCCCCTAGTCACCCAACACTTCAACTCCATTCGGCCAGCCACTATCCACCACCACCACTACCTAGCCTAACCGACCTACCCCCTGTCCTAACCAAACCATCCTGGCTAGACACCCCTTCTCATACCCTTCCACCTACCTAGTGCCATGAACACTTGCCTAGCCAACCCCGACCGAACCTACCCCATCCGTGACCTTACCCCAACTACCCAACACCCCACGCCCTTAGTTCCCACCTAACACCCCAACTCCATACCCCATCCGTGACCCATAGCATCCCATCCCATGCCTTACCACATCCCTAACTGTGACCCTAGCTCCCTTAACTCCCAGCCGAACCTATACTAGTTGACACTCCACACCATACCACATGAACCTACCCCAGCCGTGACCTTATCCAATACCCTTCCATCACTCCACTCAACTCCCAACCTCCGCAGCCACCTTACCCATCCCTTACCCAACCAAACCCGCCACCCTCTAGTGTCCTGAACCTCATCCCTCAAGCCAAACCCTCAAGCTTGAAGGCTCCATTTAGCCATCTTTCGCTTCAAGCTTCAAGGAAGACTCATCCGTGGGTGTGAAGCCAAGCAAACTCGCGAAGATTGGAGTGGACAAACATCCGAATCACGTAAGTGTTTTAATTCGGTATTTCATATCTCCTTCCTATGCTTTGATTCAATTCGAATACGGGGTTGTATTAACGGAGCCTTGTCTCCCCGCGATTGTAATAACTTGGTTTGCTACACAAAGCACACACGAGCACTTGAGCCTTAGCTCTTACTCGTACACAAGCACCCACATGCACCATTGAGCCTTCGCTCTTACTCCTAAGACTCTAGTAAGAGCTACATGAGTTGTCTTTAAATTTATACACTCACACACGCGTGCATTGAGCTTTCGCTCTTATTCTATATATGTATTTCAATTCAGCTGGGTTGTTACATTAAGTCGTGTGAGTTTGTCTTTCATTTACACACTCACACACAAAGAACACCTGAGTGCTTGCTCGTTGTAGACACAAAAAATCCTCACCTCTGGTTCTTAGGCCTGAAGCGAATCTTTTCGTGTGTCTAAGTCGTATTTTAGCAAAAGGGCGTGCCAGCTAGCTTGCTTAAGCTAGCGAAGAAATGTTTTGAAATCTGACTTCTATTGGGGCGACTGTGAGTAAGTGAGCTCTTTTGGTCGCAGACCTTCTTGCACCGATGTGCAAGGGTCAGTCTGTACGCTTGGCAAAGTCTTAAAAATGTAAACCTCTTTGAAAATTACCCTAAGTGTTTGGGCTTTGGATGTACGATTTCAAATTTTATTACACGTGGGATTTGCATGTGCCTATGTCTTTCTTTTTATCTATTTCGGGCCAACTAGGTGTGTGCGCAAGTGACCTATGTTGGGCGATTTTTTGAGCGGGAGTGTGGGGCTTGCTTTGATGCAATATGCATCCTAACTCGTGGTATGGCATATATGCAATGCAAACTCACGCAACTCCAAAGGGAAAACCCAAATTGAAAGACAATACGGAAGGGAAATGACTTAATGTAAATTTGCAAAAGGGAAATTGCAAAAGGGAAATATGGCTATATCTTAAGAGCGGAAAGGCTCAATTGTGCAAGTGTGTGCCGTGTATATATGTAAAGACTACGCACACTGCTGAACCTTAAAACCCAAATCTTAAAGACATAGCCGAAGGGAAATACTTATAATATATATAGGCCTGAAGGTCGCCAACGTGTGCGTGGGTGTTGTGTGTATATTGAAAGACAACTCACACGACTTGTAATGAAACCCAAATATAATTGCAATAGGCCTTGACTAAGGTCTTGGGAGTAAGAGCGAAAGCTCAATGTGTGTGAGTGTAGAATTGAAATACTACACACACGACACGAATTTAAACACCCCAAAACAAAATTACAATACAGCCCTTACTAGGGTCTTGGGAATAAGAGCGAAAGCTCAATGTGTGTGAGTGTGAAAATTGAAAGACTGCCCACACAACTTAATGAAAACCCACGCAACTTAAATCATATAGGTATAGCTATATCTTAAGGGCTTATTAGGCCCATGTGTGTGTCAAAATCGTGTGCAGTTAAGAGAGGAATAGGCTCAAGTGCACGTGTGTGTGGGTGTGCCAAACCACATTATTACAAGCGGGGGGAGACAACGCTCCATTATTACAACCCCGTATCAAATTTAATTAAGCATAAGCAAGTCTATAACAAGGACTGAGTTAGGCACTTACGTATAGCTGGTCCGGGTGTGACTTGCTTGCACTTGGGCCTAGTGAGTCGCCTTGGGCTGCAAGAGGGAGTTCCTTGGATGGGCGCGGCAAGTGGGAGGTGCTGGCCGAATGATGAAGGTGCAAGTCTTGGCCGAGTGGATGGAATGCTGTCTTGGTTGGGCTTGAAGTGTTTAGGGGAGGTTGGTTGAACTAGGGTATGTCACTAAGGCTTGGGGTAGGTCTTAGGGAGAGGTAAGGTGGGTGTAAGGCGCGGCTGGCTAAGGGAAAAGGCGTAGGTAGTTCAAGTGCTGGTCCTGGCTGAATGGAAAGGCTGGTGGCGTGGAATGGTGTTGGCCGGATGCAGCAGGTGGAAGGTGGCATGGAGTAGTGTTGGCCGAGTCCCAAGTGAGTAGAGGGGCGAGTTCCAAGAGGGGGGAAAAATCCCAGATTTTTGAGAGTCCAAGACCTTTTCACCTGCATGCATGGGAGGGGTATTTATAGGCTTAATGGGGTCGGTGGCTAGGATGGTATTGGGGAGTCGGTTGGGCTAGTTTGGTGGTGGTGGTTTGGGGGTATGGTGTGCTAGATATTTAGGTGGGCCAGATATTTGTTTTGGGTGGTTTGGGGATATAGTGTGCTAGGTGTTTAGGTGGGCTGGTTTAGTGGTTTACGGCTTAGTTAGGTGGGTTGGGCTTAGGGTGAGGTTTAGTGAAGTGGATTAGGTGTTTAGGCTAGGATTAGGGTGAGGTTAGGGGGATTAGGCTAGGTTTAGGGGAGGATTAAGGAGGTGGGTTAGGTGATTAGGCTAGGATTAGGGAAGGATTAAGGAAGTGGGTTAGGTGATTTGGCTAGGATTAGGTTGGGTTTAGGGGGGAATGGCTAGGTAAGGTGGGTTAGCTTGGGGTTAGGTTTAGAAGCATCCCTTTGCCTACGACCCATGGACCTAGTTGCAGCAAGTTGGTGCAGCCCTAGGTTAGGTGTAGGTTCATACAAGCTTAAACCCACACTCATTAGGCTAAACCCACATGATTAACCCGAAACTTGACACAGAAGTCAAGCCTATCATATTCTCACTCATATTTCATCCCCCATTCTCTCTCATACCCAAGCTTTTCACGTGAATTTCTTGTGGGCCCCACCTCCATTTATGAGAAGGTGATGTGGGCCATGGATGTGGATATTGGATTGGATCTTTGGATCCAAATCCATATACATGTTTGGATTTGGATCTGGATATATATGGTCCAGATCCGATCCAAATTTTGAATTTCTGACTCCTTCATGGTATGTTCGAAACAGACGGTTTGTGTGGGGCCTGATAGCATCAGTACTCCGTCTTGCATTGGGTCTTCGCCAACATGGTCGTCCGCTCCTTTTTTTCACCTTCTGGATATCATTTCGACAGATTTGTTGATAACAGGGGCTTGGATATCCGAGATTCTGGGGATGAATCTGATACGAGAGTTGATGTGCCGGGTTCAACATATGCTCCGGTTTCGGGCTCTCTTTCGCTCCTCTGGTCCTGTTTTCATCAGGCCAAGTTGCTTTGTGGGGTTTCAAAACACCTTTTTAATGGTTTTAAAACTATATGATACATATTTTAAAACACGTATAGTTTAAACATATGTACAGGGTTGCCTGGAAGACTCCTGGGTTTCTAGACTCAAAATAGCCCTTTGGGGCTGCTTTTGCAAAACCAGGTGTTTTGGGAAAATCATGGGATTTTGGGGTGTTTACAGATGCCCCTCTTTGGCATTATCCAAATTGATTTGGATAATGGCAAAGACGACAAACACCTCTTTTAATGTCTCCCTAGATCTATCCATGAAAATATGGGATCGTCCCAATTTTTAAACAAAGTTTCTCTTTTAAAACCCTGGCAGGAGGAGATATCACGCCAAAGGGATATACAAATGGTTTCTGGTCATAAACGGGATCATGTTTATGCAAGTGTCCATGCATGGCTATGCAAATGCATGACATGGATGGGGTGCCAAGAATGGCAACCTCCCAGAGACTAGATATGGTTGAACTCTTGAGACTTACAAAGGCCTGCTGCTCTAAGTGAGCAGACCCTATGCTGTTCGATGTTCGATTTTTTTCAAAATCTATTTACAAAAGGGAACATTGCTTTGAGCCTCGATCCTAAGGATCTCGAGCTCTTCGTGTATGCCTTTGCTTGAGTCTTCACACTCGCTAATCTAGTGGAGGTTTTATAAGAAAACAAGCTACATTTCAAGATTCCTACGTCTTACTCGAAACGTCGAATTATCAAACAAAATGAAATTCAAGTAAGTAAATCCTATTTTTACTTTAAGATTGCTTGAAATGAACCATGTTTTACTTGGGATAAGCAAGGGATGGGAAAGAAATACCACGGTCCCTTCTGAAGTGTTCCGTGATTTAAGGCATAGAAGGCGGAAAACTGCTCTTTTTGAGCTTTTGGCCTCTTTTTCCTTTTTTTCCATAGAGGGTCTCCCTTTGGGAGTATTTTTTCTTTAATCCCTCTTTTTCACAAGAGAATCGAATTTTTCTTTTGATTCAGGTTTCTTTCTTTGGGAAAGAGATATTTGACGGGGAATTCTCTTTGTTTTGGCCACGTTTTCCTTTTGGAAGAAGAAGAGAAGAGGGGAGGACTTATCCCAAGGTCACACTCGATCCATTCCAGATCAGCCTATTTAGAAATAGCACGCACTACTTGCAAGTATCTTGCTATATTGAACTAGGCCTTTCTTTGTAAGAAGAAGGATTTTGAAATGTAACCACGCGTTTGGAAGACTCCACTCTTTCACAAGTGCAAATTCTCTCACTCAGGGTCATATGATTTGCCTTTGAACCATACTTTCGAAGTTTCAAAGCAGCTATCCCTAAGGGTTTCGAAAATGGGAATTTTAACCCAAATCCTACACATAATACTTCTTTAAGTATTGAATATTGATAGGATCTGCTAAATTCCTACCTTCTACATCGATCAACCAATATGAGTTATTTGTGGTGGTTGCACGTACAACATAGGGTCCATCCCACTTGGGGCGCCACTTTCCAAGTGGATGTGCGCCACGATAGTGGATGATTTTCAAAACTAGATCTCCCACTTCAAAGTGGCGAGGTCTCATGTGTTTGCCGTAATGTCGGGCTATCCTTTGCCGGTATGCACGAGCATGATCCATAGCAAGGAGTCACCTCTCATCTAGCAAATCTAGTTCGGCCATCCTAGCATGCTGAAGCGTCTCTAGGGGGAGGTCGAGTGCGATGGATGTATGGAATGAATGCAATTGTGTATGAATGGGAACAATGGCGTTTGTGCCATAGACCAATTCGAATGCTGTGGCATTTGTGGGAGTCCGGATGGAAGTCCTATAAGCCCATAAGGCTTCATCCAGCTTCTTATGCCACGTCCTACCCTTCTCTAAAGTCTTCTCAATTATGCTAATGAGAGTCTTATTCGTGGCTTCGGCTTGGCCGTTGCCTTGAGGGTAGTAGGGCGAGGAGAAGTGGTGAGTTATGCCATACATGTTGCATAACTTAACCATCCGCTCGTTTTTGAATGGGGTGTTGTAAACACCCCGAAATCCCACAAACTTCTCAAATAAACTTGGTTTTATCAAAAGCTGCCCCAAAGGGCTATTTTGAGTCCGGAAACCCAGGAGCCTTCCAGACAACCCTGTACATATGTTTAAACTGTATATGTCTTAAAATATGTATAATAGGCTTTTAAAACCTTTTAAAATACATTTTGAAACCCCACGAAGCGGTTTGACCTGATGAAAGCAGGACCAGAAGAGCTAAAGAGAGCCCGGAACTGAAGCACATGTCGAGCCTGACACAACAACTCTCGTGTTGAATCCACCCCCAGGATCTTGAACGTCTAAGACCCTGTTATCAACAAATCATTTGAAATCATCTCCGGAAGGTGAAAACAGAAGCCGACGACCATGTTGGCGAAGACCCAACACAGACGGAGTACTGATGCTGTCAGATCCCGCACAAACCGTTCGTTTCGAACATACCCTAAAGGAGTCAGAATTCAGTTTGGATTGGATCTGGATCATATATATCCAGATCCCAATCCAAACGTATGTGTGGATTTGGATCCAGAGATCCAATCCAATATCCACATCCATGGCCCACATCACTTTCTCATAAATGGAGGTGGGGCCCACTTGAAATTCACGTGGGATTATGGGCATGAGAGAGAATGGGGAGGATAAGCATGAGGGGAATTGTATTAAGCTTGACTTGTGTGTCAAGTTTGGGGTTAATCATGTGGGTTAGCCTAATTAGTATGGGTTTAAGCTTGTATTAGCCAAAACCTAACCTAGGGCTGCACCAACATGATGCAATGAAGTCTATGGGTTATGCAAACGGAGCTTCATAACCCAATCCTAAGCCAAAACCCCTAATCCTAGCCCTCTATCCTAATCTCAACCTAATCCTAGCCTAATCACCTAACCCACTTCCCTAATCCCGGACTAATCCCAACCTAATCACCTAACCCACTTCCCTAATCCTTCCCTAAACCTAGCCTAATTCCCTTAATCCTAACCTAATCCTAGCCTAATCACCTAACCCACCTCACTAAACCTCACCCCAAAACCAACCCACCTAGCTAAGCCTAAACCACTAAAACCACCCCACCTAAAACCAAGCACACCATATTCTTAAAACCCCCTAAAACAAAATATCTGGCCCCCCCTCAAAACCAACCCACCTTATCACCACACCACCACCACCTAACCACCTAACCACCCTCTCAAAACCACTCCTAGCCGACCTTGGAAAAACCTATAAACCCCCCCCCCCTAGTGGGCGGGTTTTTCAGGTTTTTCCATCCAGCTCTTGGGCCAACCGAGCCCTCTCTCACCTTGCTCTCTTCTTCCACCTGCACCACCCCTACCCCCGGCCTGCACCACCTCACGCCACCACTACTCCCGGCCTGCTCCACTCCACGTCGCCACCAATTGCCCGGCCAGCTCCATCCACCTTCATCACCCGGCTGCCCTCCTTGGACACCAACCTCCTTCACCCATTCGGTTAGTACCTCAACCCAATTCCACCCCATCTTCTCTCCCCCTCCACTCTCAGCCACCCATACCACCACCATAAAGCTCCATCACAACCTTCCCGCCGCCCTTCCCCATTCGGCTAGACATAGCCCATCACACCACCCGCTTCCCTACCTTCCTCCTTAGTGACACCCTAGCCACCTTACCTTGCTCCCTAGGACCTGCCCCTTCCACTCTCAACCGCCCCTTAACTCCACCTTCCCCAACACCCTACCTTTCCCATCCGTGACATCACCTAGCTACCCTAGCCGGCCACCATTTAAACCACCCGTAGTCGGCCAGTCATAGCCGACTGCACCCAAGTCACCCGACTAGCCACACCCTCTTCCTTAGACATCTTCCATTTAGTCACCCCTTAGCTCCACCTTCCCTAGCACCAGCCCTATACCTTAGTGACCCTCCTTAATCATTTCAGCCCGAGACACCACAGCCGCACCATCCCATTCAATCGGCAAGTCCCCAAGGCACCACAACCACCCGTGCCCCTTTGTCACCCGGCCACACACCCTTGCCGTGCCATTCCGAGGAGCTCCCTCTTGCAGCCCAAGGCGAAGCCCGAGCCCAAGCTCAAGCAAGTCACCTCCGGACCAGCTATACGTAAGTGCCTAACTTGGTCCTCATTTGTAGACTTGCTTAAGTTAAATTAAATTTGATACGGGGTTGTAATAACGGAGCATTGTCTCGCCCCGCTTGTAATAACGTGGCTTGGCACACCCACACACACGTGCACTTGAGCCTACCTCGCTCTTAGTTGTGCACGATTTTGAACACACACGGGCTTAATCAGCCCTTAAGATATAAGTTTATTTATATACTTTAAGTTGCGTGGGGTTTTGTTTAAGTTGTGTGTGTTGTCTTTCAATTCTCGCACTCACACACATTGAGCTTTCGCTCTTATTTGCAAGACCCAAGTAAGGGCCGTGTAATACTCTCCTTGGGTTTAATTTCATGTTTTGTGCGTAGTACTTCAATTCTAGCACTCACACACATTGAGATTTCGCTCTTACTCCCAAGACCTTAGTTAAGGCCATATTGCAATTTATATTTGGGTTTAATTTCATGTTGTGTGTGTAGTACTTCCATTCTCGCACTCACACACATTGAGCTTTCACTCTTATTCCCAAGACCTTAGTTAAGGCCATATTGCAATTTATATTTGGGTTTCATTTAAAGTCGTGTGTGTTGTCTTTACATTTTCACACGCACCCACATTGAGCCTTCGCTCTTATTTGCAAGACCCAAGTAAGGGCCCATATATATTATATACGTATTTCCCTTTCGGCTATGTCTTTAAGATTTAGGTTTTAAGGTTCAGCAGTGTGCGTAGTCTTTACAAATATACACGGTTCACACTTGCACTATTGAGCCTTTCCACTCTTAAGATATAGCCATATTTCCCTTTTGCAATTTCCCTTCGGCAATTTACATTTACAAGTCATTTCCCTTCGGCAATTTCCATTACAAGTCATTTCCCTTCGGCATTGTCTTTTAAATTCGGGTTTTCCCTTTGGAGTTGCATGAGTTTGCATTGCATATACGCCATACCACGAGTTAGGACGCATATTGCATCAAAGCAAACCCCATACTCCCGCTCAAAAGTCGCCCCACTTAGGCTGAGTGTTCATAACACACACCTAGTTGGCCCAAAAAGGGAGAAAAAGAAAGATTTAGGCACATGCAAATCCACATGAAATAAAATCTGAAAATCATACCAAAAACAACCTGAATCAAACACCTCAAATCGTGTTCGTAGGTTTTTTTTTATCCAAAAACTCGATTTTAAAAGTGTACAGACTGACCCTTGCGCATCGGTGCAAGAAGGTCTGCGACGACAAGAGCTTGCTTGCTCACAGTTGCCACGTTAGGAGTCAGGTTTAAAATATATCTTCGCTAGCTTAAGTAAGCTAGCTGGCACGCCCTTTTTGCTTAATTAGGACTTAGGCACACGAAAAGGTTCGCTTGAGGCCTAAGAACCAGGAGCGGGAATTTTCTGCGTCTACAGTTATTTGGCATGCCCGGTGGGACGTGAGTCTTTTAAAATCGAGTCACTCTAGGAAAATTGCGAAAATATTTTCAAAAAGGTGTTGTTTTAATTCTTTTCTTTACTTGTACTTAGGAATTTTGAAAAGCTTGAAAGCATGTCAAAATCCAACCCAAGTGAAGTGTCGAGCCAAGGCTCATGCGCATCAAGTTCTCACTCTAGGAGGATTTTGAAAAATAAGATCAAACTAGACGAGATAGAAGACTTGAGAAGGGAATTCGAGGCCAAAATCGATGCTCTCAGCCAAGAGGCTGAAGTAGGCGATTCATGTTCATCAAATGGTGAACAAAGGGCCAAGAAAAAAACTGAAAAACCTCGCAAGCACAAAGAGGCCTCCGTAATGGAAGGCAACCAATACCACGAGTCCTTCACACAAAAGGACCGTAAAGCCCTACAACAGTTGTTGAAAGGGCAAAATAAAGAGAAAAGGAGTTACGTCCTGTCTGATTTCCTTCCTATGGATTACGAAACAGATAGTGACGATGAAATACCGAACTTCCATCAGTATGATGGCATGGGAGACCCTAGGTCTCACTTGCAACTTTTCTCGCGTCGAGCCCATAAGAAGAAAAAGGACTCGATGAAATGGGTGTATTGGTTCCCTTTATCCCTTAAAGGCACAGCTACCAAATGGCTGGCTTCCTACGATTTAAGCCAGTTCGCTACCTTTGAAGAGTTAGCGAGTCCTTATGGGCTCGATAAAAAAAGCATCCCTTTTCGAAACAAACTTGAAAAAGAGGATATACGATCACTTATGGAAAGGAAGTGTCGTTTCCAAAACCCGCTTGGAAAAGCCCATCACTTATGGGCTACCCACGATGGACAAAGGGGCAAAGCCCCATAAAATCGCCAATGTCCGGGTGAATCCAGGTGTGGCGGGCACTTCCAAAAATTTTGAAAAGCTAGAAAACAAAAGGGAGAGAAATTTTCAAAAACCGATTGAAAAACGGGAGTACACACCGCTGGGGCAACCTGTGTCGGAGGTCCTAGACCTCCTACTTGCCCAAGGCATGATTGAACTTTTCAAAATCCCCGAGGGAGTCACTTCCAAAGGGGGATATTTAAATCATTTTTGCAAGTATCATCGGCTTAAAGGCCATGATACAAAGCGTTGTTTCTCCCTTTTAAACAAAATCGAGAACTTGATAGCAGAGGGCCGGCTCTAGGTCACTGCGGAACCTGAGCCAACTCAAGCTATCTTCAAAGAACCCTTTCCCAAGCACGCCAGTAGCAGTGGGAAAGGAAAGGAGGTATGTACCCTCACCTTTTCAAAAGAACTAGTACAAACATCTGAGTCTGGTCGACCCACTTGTGCGTCTACTCTTGTACTTTACAAGAAGCCCACCCAAGTCGTCATTCGGGGACCACCAAGAGCTGAATCCCCGGCTAAATCAGTTTTAAAACTTCAAGGTGCTCCTAAACTCATAATTAGAGCCAATTTTAGTGTGAACCCTAGGTTAGTCGTGGGGGAAGTGACTAGATCCGAAAGGATCTATCAACCCCCGCACCTACAAAGTGCTAAAAAGGTGGTCAGTGTGCTTGGCCCCTCAAAAGCATGTATTCCTAGAGTTCTGCCAAAAAGCAGACAATGGGAAAGTTGTCCTAAACCCTTATGATTTCGAAAACCATCTTTCAAAGATTCCTATCCACAAGTCCAAGTCCATGTCTGACCAAGTGGCATTAATAGGAGCAAAATCGCCCATCACTTTCTCGGAAGATGATATAGATAGACCCTACGAGTCCCACAACCAGGCCCTGCATATCGAGGTGGTTCTGAATAACCACTCTCTGGATAGGTGCCTAGTCGATGGGGGAGGAGGGCTCAACATCCTTCCACTTCATGTAGCGTACCAAATCGGAGTCACCTTGACTTCTATAAACCCAAGCCCCATCGTTATCACTGGATACGATGGGAATGCGTCTAGGCCTTTAGGATCGATCGAACTCCCGATGGAAACGGGAGGGATCACACACACAGGGGTGTTCCATGTCTTGGACATCCACCCCCATTATAACCTATTGTTGGGAAGGCCCTGGATACACAGCTTGTGTGCCTGTGCTATCCACCTTCCACAGGTGTGTCAAGATCCCTGAAGGACCAAGTCGTGGTGATCTTAGGTGAGAATCACCCTCAGCTTCAGGGGATCATAAACTCCCCTTGTTTGTCGAGTTCCCAGGCCCATGAGGCTAACCTGGGGCAGACCATGGTTGAGCCACCAAGGATCGTGTTAAACAACCCTAGGAAGGTTGTATATGTGAAGGGGCTGCCCAAAGCAGGCCCCCTCCCAATCCTAACCCTTCTAGGAAGACCCAAAAATCCCTTATTTCCAAAACCCCTGGACAGAAAGCCATACGAGCACGATATGGACGATAGCAAGTTCCAGGACCACGATTTGTACCATAATTTTTCAAAAAATAAAAAATCATGGAACATGCTGTTGAATATGGGCTATACGCCCTATAAAAGTCTAGGGGCACAAAACCAGGGTCTCCTAGAGCCCATCCTTCCTAGGGCCAACCCAATCTGATACGGGATCGGCTACACTCCCAAAATACCGCCAGAGCCACCCCCTGTGGACACCTGGGTCAAGGGTGCCCTGGAACCTATCCTAGAAGAGACCTACGATTTAGACCTCTTATTCCGAGTCTAACCCGTAGTGTTTTTCCTTTGTAGGTATGATGGAAGATCCCTTTCATAAAAATACAAAAACATTTGGAAAACTTAAAATCAAAAAAATCGAAAAAGAGGAAAAACCAAAAACAATGGAAAATTAAAAACCCGAAAATAGGGTAGTTTGTACAGTTCCTAAAGTTCTTGTGTTGCAAAAACCCAAAAAAATCGAAAATCTACTAAATACCAAAAATATTTTGTACATAGCTGCTCCTGGTAAGACTTTGGAAAAAGATTTCGAAAGGAACGTCGTCTGCATAGCCAGACCAAAAATTTCGAAATCAATTGAAAATCCAAGTACAAAACCAGGTCTTTTGAAAACTCACGCATCAAATTCCCTCGGGTCTATAACCCACGAGAATGATCGAAGCCCAGAAGTGGATCCCCTTGAGGAAGATCCCACTTCTAAGCTCCTAGAATTTCATAAAATTCTCGATTTTGAAAGACCTTCCAATTCAGTAGGAGGAGATTTCATAGAGGTGAACCTAGGGAATGATTCCAATCCCAAAACCATCAAAATAGGCACATATTTGCATGAACATGAAAGATCAGCATTCATTGCATTTTTACAAACTTATTTAGATGTGTTTGCATGGACGTATGAAGACATGCCGGTCATAGACCCCAGCATTGTCGAACATCGTCTTCCCTTAGATGCGGATGTAAAACCCATAAAGCAGAAGCTTAGGAAAATACACCCGAATGTACACACGTAAGTCAAAGAGGGTTTAGAAGATCTGTTAAAAGCCGGATTTATAAAACCCATTGCGTATTCTGATTGGTTGTCAAACATCGTTGTAGTTCGAAAAACCAATGGGAAAATTCGAATATGCATCGATTTCAGAAACCTGAATAAAGCCACTCCAAAGGATAATTATCCTTTACCAAACATAGATTTGATAGTCGATAGTACTGCAAATCATGAAATGTTTTCGTTTATGGATGGCTATTCAGGCTATAATCAAATCAAACTAAATCCACGAGATCAGGGTAAGACCGCATTCACAACCCCGTGGGGCACGTACTGCTATACAGTCATGTCCTTTGGATTGAAAAATGCCGGTGCGACATACCAGAGAGCCATGACCACGATCTTCCATGATCAGATTCATGAGCTCGTAGAAGTGTATGTAGATGATCTCTTGCAAAATCCAAAACCCGATGCACTCATATCGAATGTTTGCAAAAGATTTTCGAAAGGCTTAGGCTTTACAAAGTAAAGCTAAACCCTCAAAAATGTGTATTCGGGGTAGAATCTGGGAAGCTTCTAGGCTTTATGGTAAGCCAAAGGGGTATAGAAGTCGACCCCTCTAAGTGTCAAGCCATCATAGACATGGCTCCACCATCCAATCTCACCCAAATTCGTAGCCTCTAGGGTTGATTACAGTCTGTTCGCCGATTTATATCAAATCTGGCGACTAGATGTGAATCCTTCAACAAGCTGTTGAGGAAGGGCATGAAATTCTTATGGGATGACGACTGCCAAAGGTCCTTCGAGAGACTAAAGGCACACCTGGTTAATCCCCCCGTTTTGAATTCTCCGAAGCAAGGAAAACCGCTTTTACTTTACATTTCTGTGCATGCGAATGCTTTGGGAGCCCTATTGGCTCAATACGAGGATGACACCCACAAGGAGTATGCCATCTACTATATTTCGAAAACTCTCTTGGCTTATGAACGAAATTATCAAGCCATGGAGAAGACGTGCTTGGCCCTAGTCTGGGCCTGCCAGAAATTCAGACACTATTTCCTAGATCATGGGATCTAGATAGTGTCCAAGCTTGATCCAATCAAGCACTTGTTCGAAAAACCCATTCTCACGAGTAGCTTGGGCAAATGGCAACTCCTTCTAATGGAGTATGACCTAAAATACCATCACCAAATCTCCATTAAGGGGCAAGCCCTAGCAGATTACGTGGCGGAGTTCCCCCTAGAGGACGCATATCCCACATTCGATGAAATGCCTGAAGAAGGCATATTGCAAAACCATTTCCAAAACCACATTTTGGCAAACTCTTTCGAAAACCAAGTGTGGAAGATGCACTTCGATGGGGCACGAAACCAACGAGGGGCTGGTGCTGGGGTCATCCTCATCTCCCCTGAAAAGTGCGAGATTCCCATAGCAATCCACCTAGATTTCGAATGTTCCAACAACATAGTTGAGTATGAAGCACTCATACAAGGTTTAAGGATTTCGAAAACTCTAGGAGCATCATGCATCGAGGTCTTTGGAGATTCGCTCCTTGTTATAAACCAGGTTTTGAAAATTTGGCAAGTACGTAACGAAAAACTACTTCCATATCACAAGTTGGCCACTCGATTGGTTGAGTCATTCCAATCGTGTAAACTCACACACGTGGGAAGAGAGGACAATGGCATTGCCGATGCCCTCTCCTCCTTGGGTTCAGCCCTAAAGGTCGATCCCATTTCAGGGACCCGATCTTTAGAAATATGGCATGCGCCCAACCCATCCACACACTATTTGGATATTTGCCAAAATAACCCAGACTCTATTGAAAAACCCTGGTTTTAAGACATCAAACATTTTCTAGAAAATGGGGGATTCGTCGAGGATGCCACATCCAAAGATAAGGCATTCATCCGTAAAATTTCGACCCGATACACCATTCTGGGTGGGGTTTTATATAAGAAAAGTTTTACCGGCATCCTACTTAGGTGTATCGATCTAGAGGAGGCTGGGATAGTGATGCATGAGTTCCACGATGGAGAATGTGGAGGTCATGTTAATGCCAACATGATGGCAATGAAAATACTTAGAGCGGGCTATTTTTGGTCCACCCTGAAAAAGTATTGTCACGATCATGTTAGGAAATGTCATCCATGTCAAGTGCATGGGCACGCCATTCATATCCCCTCATTTGCATTACATTCCGTGGTCAGCCCCTGGCCATTTACCATGTGGGCGTTTGATATCGTAGGCCCGATATTCCCAAAAGCCTCGAATGGGCATCGATTCATTTTAGCAGCCACTGAGTATTTCTCCAAATGGGTGGATGCCATTTCCCTGACCAACGTGTCAGGGCAACATGTGGTGGCTTTCATTAGGAGGAATATCTTGGCTCGATTTGGGGTTCCACGAGACCTTATGTCTGATAACGGTACCCCATTTAAGAATGAGCGGATGGTTAAGTTGTGCAACACGTATGGCATAACTCACCACTTCTCTTCGCCCTACTACCCTCAAGGCAACGGCCGAGCTGAAGCCACAAACAAGACTCTCATTAGCATAACTGAGAAGACTTTAGAGAAGGGTAGGACGTGGCACGAGAAGCTGGATAAAGCCTTATGGGCTTATAGGACTTCCATCCGGACTCCCACGAGTCCCACACCATTCGAATTGGTCTATGGCACAAACGCCATTCTTTCCATTCATACTCAATTGCATTCATTCCATACATCAATAGCACTCGACCTCCCCCTAGAGACGCTTCAGCATGCTAGGATGGTCGAACTAGATTTGCTAGATGAGAGGCGACTCCTTGCTATGGATCATGCTAGTGCATACTGGCAAAGGATAGCCCGACACTATGGCAAACACATGAGACCTCGCCACTTTGAAGTGGGAGATCTGGTTTTGAAAATCATCCACTATCATGGCCCACATCCCTTCGAAAGTGGTGCCTCAAGTGGGATGGACCCTATGTTGTACGTGCAACCACCACGAACAACTCGTATTGGTTAATCGATGTAGAAGGTAGGAATTTAGCAGATCCTATCAATATTCAATACTTAAAGAAGTATTATGTGTAGGATTTGGGTTAAATTCCAGTTTTTGAAAAGCTTTAGGGATAGCTGCCCTGAGACCTAAAAATAAGGTGCAAAGGCAAAATCGTGTGACCCTGAGTGAGAGAATTCGCACTTGTGAAAGAGTGGAGTCTTCCAAATCGTAGTCACATTTCAAAATCCTTCTTCTTACAAAGAAAGGCCTAGTTCAACATAGCAAGATACTTGCAAGTAGTACGTGCTATTTCTAAATAGGTTCATCTGGAATGGATTGAGTGTGAGCTTGGGATAAGTCCTCCCCTCTTCTCTTCTCCTTCCAAAAGGAAAACATGGCCCAAATAAAGGAAATTTCCCATTCAAAGTCTCTTTCCAAAAGAAAGAAACCAGAATCCAAAAGGAAAAATCGATTCTCTTGTGAAAAAGAGGGATTAAAGAAAAAATACTCCCAAAGGGAGACCCTCTATGAAAAAAGGAAAAAGAAGCCAAGAAGCTCAAAAAGAGCAGTTTTCCGCCTTCTATGCCTTAAACCACGGGACGCTTCAGAAGGGACCGTGGTATCTCTTTCCCATCCCTGGCTTATCCCAAGCTAAAGCATGGTTCATTTCGAGGAATCCTAAAGTAAAAGTAGGATTTGCTTACTTGAATTTCATTTTGTTTGAGAATTCGACGTTTCGAGTAAGACATAGGAATTTGAAATATAGCTTGTTTTCTTATAAAACCTCTGCTAGATAAGCAAGTGTCAAGACTCAAGCAAAGGCAAATACGAAGAGCTCGAGATCCTTAGGATTGAGACTCAAGACAATTGTCCCTTTTGTAAATAGCTCTTGTAAATAGATTTTGAAAAATCGAACATCGAACAGTATAGGATCTGCTCACTTGGGGCAGCAGGCCTTGTAAGTCTCAAGAGTTCGACCATGTCTGGTCTCTAGGAGGTCGCCACTCTTGGCACCACACCCATGTCATGCATCTACATTTTCACGCATGGCACTTGCATAAACATGATCCCATTTTAGGACCAGATTCCATACATATCCCTTTGGCGTGATATCTCCTCCTACCAGGGTTTTAAAACTGAGATTTTGCTAAAGATTGGGACGATCCCATATTTTCATGGTTAGATCTAGGGAGACATTGAAAGGGGTGTTTGTCATCTTTTCCATTATCCAAATCGTTTTGGACAATGCCAAAGAGGGGCATCTGTAAACACCCTGAAATCCCACAAACTTCTCAAATAAACCAGGTTTTATCAAAAGCTGCCCCAAAGGGCTATTTTGAGTCTGGAAACCCTAGAGCCTTCTAGGCAACCCTGTACATATGTTTAAACTGTATATATTTTAAAATATGTATAATAGGCTTTTAAAACCTTTTAAAATACATTTTGAAACCCCACGAAGCGGCTTGGCCTAATGAAAGCAGGACCAGAAGAGCTAAAGAGAGCCCGGAACCAGAGCACATGTCGAGCCCGGCACAGCAACGCTCGTGTTGAATCCACCCCCAAGATCTCGAACGTCCAAGACCCTGTTATCAACAAATCATTTGGAATCATCTCCGAAAGGTGAAAACAGAAGCGGACGACCATGTTGGCGAAGACCCAATGCAGACGGAGTACTGATGCTGTCAGACCCCGCACAAACCGTTTCTTTTCGAACATACCCTAAAGGAGTCAGAATTCAGTTTGGATTGGATCTGGACCATATATATCCAGATCCCAATCCAAACGTATGTGTGGATTTGGATTTGGATTTGGATCTAGAGATCCAATCCAATATCCACATCCATGGCCCACATCACCTTCTCATAAATGGAGGTGGAGCCCACTTGAAATTCACGTGAGATTATGGGCATGAGAGAGAATGGGGAG
Source organism: Brasenia schreberi (assembly GCA_036023115.1). NCBI lineage: Eukaryota > Viridiplantae > Streptophyta > Magnoliopsida > Nymphaeales > Cabombaceae > Brasenia > Brasenia schreberi. Next base: position 5,743,295 of record JAYKKT010000085.1, on the reverse strand, counting down.
GATAAGCATGAGGGGAATTGTATTAAGCTTGACTTGTGTGTCAAGTTTGGGGTTAATCATGTGGGTTAGCCTAATTAGTATGGGTTTAAGCTTGTATTAGCCAAAACCTAACCTAGGGCTGCACCAACATGATGCAATGAATTCTATGGGTTATGCAAAGGGAGCTTCCTAACCCAATCCTAAGCCAAAACCCCTAATCCTAGCCCTCTACCCTAATCCCGGCCTAATCCTAGCCTAATCACCTAACCCACTTCCCTAATCCCAACCTAATCACCTAACCCACTTCCCTAATCCTTCCCTAAACCTAGCCTAATTCCCTTAATCCTAACCTAATCCTAGCCTAATCACCTAACCCACCTCACTAAACCTCACCCCAAAACAAACCCACCTAGCTAAGCCCTAAACCACTAAAACCACCCCACCTAAAACCTAGCACACCATATCCTTAAAACCCCCTAAAACAAAATATCTGGCCCCCCCTCAAAACCAACCCACCTTATCACCACACCACCACCACCTAACCACCTAACCACCCTCTCAAAACCACTCCCAGCCGACCTTGGAAAAACCCATAAACCCCCCCCCTAGTGGGCGGGTTTTTCAGGTTTTTCCATCCAGCTCTTGGGCCAGCTGAGCCCTCTCTCACCTTGCTCTCTTCTTCCACCTACACCACCCCTACCCCCGACCTGCACCACCTCACGCCACCACTACTCCCGGCCTGCTCCACTCCACATCGCAACAACTGCCCGGCCAGCTCCATCCACCTTCATCACCCGGCTGCCCTCCTTGGACACCAACCACCTTCACCCATCCGGTTAGTACCTCAACCCAATTCCACCCCATCTTCTCTCCCCCTCCACTCTCAGCCACCCATACCACCACCACAAAGCTCCATCACAGCCTTCCCGCCACCCTTCCCCATTCGGCCAGACATAGCCCATCACACCACCCGCTTCCCTACCTTCCTCCTTAGTGACACCCCAACCACCTTACCTTGCTCCCTAGGTCCTGCCCCTTCCACTCTCAACCGCCCCTTAACTCCACCTTCCCCAACACCCTACCTTTCCCATCCGTGACATCCCCTAGCTACCCTAGCCGACCACCATTTAAACCACCCCTAGTCGGCTAGTCATAGCCGACTGCACCCAAGTCACCCGGCCAGCCACACCCTCTTCCTTAGACATCTTCCCTTTAGTCACCCCTTAGCGCCACCTTCCCTAGCACCAGCCCTATACCTTAGTGACCCTCCTTAATCACTTCAGCCCGAGACACCATAGCCGCACCATCCCATTCAGCCGGCAAGTCCCCAAGGTGCCACAACCACCCGTGCTCCTTTGTCACCCAGCCACACACCCTTGCCGTGCCATTTCGAGGAGCTCCCTCTTGCAGCCCAAGGCGAAGCCCAAGCCCAAGCTCAAGCAAGTCACCTCCGGACCAGCTATACGTAAGTGCCTAACTCGGTACTCATTTATAGACTTGCTTAAGTTAAATTAAATTTGATATGGGGTTGTAATAACGGAGCATTGTCTCCCCCCGCTTGTAATAACGTGGCTTGGCACATCCACACACACGTGCACTTGAGCCTACCTCGCTCTTAGTTGTGCACGATTTTGAACACACACGGGCCAAATCAGCCCTTAAGATATAAGTTTATTTATATACTTTAAGTTGCATGGGGTTTTGTTTAAGTTGTGTGTGTTGTCTTTCAATTCTCGCACTCACACACATTGAGCTTTCGCTCTTATTTGCAAGACCCAAGTAAGGGCTGTGTTATACTCTCCTTGGGTTTAATTTCATGTTGTGTGCGTAGTACTTCAATTCTAGCACTCACACACATTGAGCTTTCGCTCTTACTCCCAAGACCTTAGTTAAGGCCATATTGCAATTTATATTTGGGTTTAATTTCATGTTGTGTGTGTAGTACTTCCATTCTCGCACTCACACACATTGAGCTTTCGCTCTTATTCCCAAGACCTTAGTTAAGGCCATATTGCAATTTATATTTGGGTTTCATTTAAAGTCGTGTTTGTTGTCTTTACATTTTCACATGCACCCACATTGAGCCTTCGCTCTTACTTCCAAGACCCAAGTAAGGGCCCATATATATTATATACGTATTTCCCATTCGGCTATGTCTTTAAGATTTGGGTTTTAAGGTTCAACAGTGTGCGTAGTCTTTACATATATACACGACACACACTTGCACTATTGAGCCTTTCCGCTCTTAAGATATAGCCATATTTCCCTTTTGCAATTCCCCTTCGGCAATTTACATTTACAAGTCATTTCCCTTCGGCAATTTACATTTACAAGTCATTTCCCTTCGGCAATTTCCATTACAAGTCATTTCCCTTCGGCATTGTCTTTTAAATTCGGGTTTTCCCTTTGGAGTTGCGTGAGTTTGCATTGCATATACGCCATACCATGAGTTAGGACGCATATTGCATCAAAGCAAACCCCATACTCCCGCTCAAAAGTCACCCCACTTAGGCTGAGTGTTCATAACACACACCTAGTTGGCCCAAAAAGGGATAAAAAGAAAGATTTAGGCACGTGCAAATCCACATGAAATAAAATCTGAAAATCATACAAAAAACAACCCGAATCAAACACCTCAAATCATTTTCATAGGTTTTTTTTTATCCAAAAACTCGATTTTAAAAGTGTACAGACTGACCCTTGCGCATCGGTGCAAGAAGGTCTGCGACGACAAGAGCTTGCTTGCTCACAGTCGCCACGTTAGGAGTCAGGTTTAAAATATATCTTCGCTAGCTTAAGTAAGCTAGCTGGCACGCCCTTTTTGCTTAATTAGGACTTAGGCACACGAAAAGGTTCGCTTCAGGCCTAAGAACCAGGAACGGGAATTTTCTGCGTCTACAGGTGTCATTATCGGACACAAGGTCTCGTGGAACCCCAAATCGAGCCAAGATATTCCTCCTAATGAAAGCCACCACATGTTGCCCCTGTACGTTGGTAAGGGAGATGGCTTCCACCCACTTGGAAAAATACTTAGTGGCTGCTAAAATGAATCTATGCCCATTCGAGGCCTTTGGAAAGATTGGGCCTATAATATCAAACACCCACATGGTGAATGGCCAAGGGCTTACCACGGAATGCAATGAAGATGAGGGGATATGAATGGCGTGCCCATGCACTTGACATGGATGACACTTCCTAACATGATCGTGTCAATCCTTTTTCAGGGTGGACCAAAAATAGCCCGCTCTAAGTATTTTCATTGCCATCATGTTGGCATTAACATGACCTCCACATTCTCCATCGTGGAACTTATGCATAACAGTCCTAGCCTCCTCTAGATTGACACATCTTAGTAGGATGCCGGTAAAACTTTTTTTGTACAAAACCCCACCCAGAATGGTGTATCGGGTAGAAATTTTATGGATGAATGCCTTATCTTTAGATGTGGCATCCTCGATGAATCCCCCATTTTCTAAAAAACGTTTGATGTCATAAAACCAAGGTTTTTCAACAAAATCTGGATTATTTTGGCAAATATCCAAATCGTGTGTGGATGGGTTGGGCGCATGCCATATCTCTAAGGATCGAGTCCCTGAAATGGGATCAACCTTTAGGGCTGAACCCAAGGAGGAGAGGGCGTCGGCAATGCCATTATTCGTTCTTCCTACGTGTGTGAGTCTACACGATTGGAATGACTCAACCAATCGAGTGGCCAACTCATGATATGGAAGAAGTTTTTCATTACGTACTTGCCAAATTTTCAAAACTTGGTTTATAACAAGGAGAAAATCTCCAAAGACCTCGATACATGATGCCCCTAGAGTTTTCGAAACCCTTAAGCCTTGTATGAGTGCTTCATACTCAGCTATGTTGTTGGAACATTCGAAATCTAGGCGGATTGCTATGGGAATCTCGCCCTTTTCAGGGGATATGAGGATGACCCCAGCACCAGCCCCTCGTTGGTTTCGTGTCCCATCGAAGTGCATCTTCGACACTTGGTTTTCAAAAGAGTTTGCCAAAATGTGTTTTTGACAATGGTTTTGCAATATGCCTTCATCAGGCATTTCACTAAGTGTGGGATATGCGTCCTCGAGGGGGAACTCAGCCACGTAGTCAGCTAGGGCTTGCCCCTTAATGGAGATCTGGTGATGGTATTTCAGGTCATACTCCATTAGAAGGAGTTGCCATTTGCCCAATCTACCAGTGAGAATGGGTTTTTCGAACAAGTGCTTGATTGGATCAAGCTTGGACACTATCCAGATCTCATGATCTAGGAAATAGTGTCGAAATTTCTGACAGGCCCAGACTAGGGCCAAGCACGTCTTCTCCATGGATTGATAATTCCTTTTGTAAGCCAAGAGAGTTTTCGAAATATAATAGATGGCATACTCCTTATGGGTGTCATCCTCGTATTGAGCTAATAGAGCTCCCAAGGCATTCGCATGCACGAAAATGTAAAGCAAAAGAGGTTTTCCTTGCTTTGGAGGATTCAAAACAGGGGGATTTACTAGGTATGCCTTTAGTCTTTCGAAGGACTTTTGGCAGTTGTCATCCCATGAAAATTTTGTGCCCTTCCTCAACAGTTTGTTGAAGGGTTCGCATCTAGTCGCCAGGTTTGATATAAATCGGCGAATGGATTGTAATCGACCCTGGAGGCTACGAATTTGTGTGAGATTGGAGGGTGGAGCCATGTCTATGATGGCTCGACACTTAGAGGGGTTAACTTCTATACCCCTTCGGCTCACCATAAAGCCTAGAAGCTTTCCCGATTCTACCCCAAATACACATTTTTGAGGGTTTAGCTTTACTTTTAAAGACTAAGCCTTTCGAAAATCTTTTGCAAACATTCAATATGAGTGCATCGGGTTTTGGATTTTGCCAAGAGATCATCTACATACACTTCTACGAGCTCATGAATCTGATCATGGAAGATTGTGGTCATGGCTCTCTGGTATGTTGCGTCGGCATTTTTCAAACCAAAGGGCATGACTGTATAGCAGTACGTGCCCCATGGGGTTGTGAATGCGGTCTTACCTTGATCTTGTGGACTTAATTTAATTTGTTTATACCCTGAATAGCCATCCATAAATGAAAACATTTCATGATTTGCAGTACTATCGACTATCAAATATATGTTTGGTAAAGGATAATTATCCTTTGGAGTGGCGTTATTCAGGTTTATGAAATCGATGCATATTCGAATCTTCCCATTGGTTTTTCGAACAACAATGATGTTTGATAACCAATCAGAATACGCAATGGGTTTTATAAATCCGACTTTTAGCAGATCTTCTAAACCCTCTTTGACTTGCGCGTGTACATTCGGATGTATTTTCCTAAGCTTTTGCTTTATGGGTTTTACATCCGCATCCAAGGGAACACGATGTTCGACAATACTGGGATCTATGCTCGGCATGTCTTCATACATCCATGCAAACACATCTAAGTAGGTTCGTAGAAATGTAATGAATGCTGATCTTTCATGCTCATGCAAACATGTGCCTACCTTAATGGGTTTGGGATTGGAATCACTCCCTAGGTTCACCTCTATGAAATCTCCTACTACTGAATTGGAAGGCCTTTCAAAATCGAGAATTTTATGAAATTCAGGGAGCTCAGAAGTGGGATCTTCCTCAAGGGGATCCACTTCTGGGCTTCGATCATTCTCGTGGGTTATAGACCCGAGGGAATTTGATGCGTGGATTTTCAAAAGACCTGGTTTTATACTTGAAATTTCTATTGATTTCGAAGTGTTTGGTCTGGTTATGCAGACAACGTTTCTTTCAAAATCCTTTTCCTTTTCCAAAGCCTTACCAGGAGCAGCTATGTACAAAATCTTTTTGGAATTTTGTAGATTTTTTATTTTTTTGTGTTTTTGCAAAACAAGAACTTTAGGAACTATACAAACTACTCTTTTTTCGAGTTTTTGATTTTCCAATGTTTTTGGTTTTTGTAATTTTTCCATTTTTTCGATTTTGAGTTTTTTAAATATTTTTGTATTTTTGTAAAAGGGATCTTCCATCATACCTACAAAGGTAAAACACTACGGGTTAGACTCAGAATAAGAGGTCTAAATCGTAGGTTTCTTCTAGGGTAGGCTCTAGGGCACCCTTGACCCAGGTGGTCATAGGGGGTGGCTCTGGCGGTATTTTAGGAGTATAGCCGATCCCATGGCCCTAGGGAGGATGGGTTCTAGGAGACTCCTGAAGTTGAGGGTGACTCTCACCTGTGGAAGGTGGATGGCACAACACACAAGCTGTGTATCCAAGGCCTTCCCAACAACAGGTTATAATGGGGGTGGATGTCTAGGACATGAAACACCTCCGTGTGTGCTATCCCTCCCGTTTCCATGGGGAGTTCGATAGATCCTATGGGTCTAGACGCATTCCCATCGTATCCAGTGATAACGATGGGACTGGGATGAACGGATGTCAAGGTGACTCCAATTTGATTCGCCACATGAAGTGGAAGGATGTTGAGCCCTCCTCCCCCATCGACAAGGCACCTGTCCAGAGAGTGGTTATTCAGAACCACCTCGATATGTAGGGCCTGGTTATGGGCTTCGTAGGGTCTATCTACATCGTCTTCCGAGAATACGATGGGCGATTTTGCTCCTATAGAGGCCACTTGGTTGGACAAAGACTCAGGGGTAATGTTCGAACTAACCCTTGCTCTTTCTAGAATTTTCTCTAACACTAGTCGATGCCTAGGCGAAGTTTGTATTAGCTCTAGGATGGACATATTGATAGGAATCTTTGAAAGATGGTTTTCTAAATCATACACCTTTAAAACAACATTTTCTTTGTCCGTTTTTGACGGAACTCTAGGAATACATGCTTTTGAGGGGCTAGGTACACTAACCACCTTTTTAGCACTTTGTAGATGTGGGGGTTGGTAGATCCTCTCGGATCTTGTCACCTCCCCCACGATCAACCTAGGTCTCGTACTAATCATGGCTCTAATCAAGAGATTTGGAGCACCTTGAATGATTAACACTAGTTTAACCGGGGACGGAACTCTTGGTGGTCCCCGGATGACTACTTAGGCGGGTTTCTTATAGAGTATGAGAGTAGACGCACAAGTAGGTGAACCAGACTCACTTGCATGCGCTAGATTCTTTGAAATTGAAAGAGCACATACCTCTTTTCCCTTCCCACTGGTACTTGCATGCTTGGGGAAGGGCTCTTTGAAGATAGCTTGGGCAGGCTCAAGTTCTTCAACGACCTGGAGTCGGCCTTCTGCTATCAAGTTCTCAATTTTATTAAGGAGGGAGAAGCACCGCCTTGTATCATGGCCTTTGAGCCGATGACACTTGCAGTACTTGTTTAAAAACCCTCCCTTCGAACTGACTCCCTCGGGAATCTCGGGGAGTTCGATCATGCCTTGGGCAAGTAGGAGGTCTAGGACCTCCGTCACAGGTTGCCCCAACGAAGTATACTCCCATCTTTTGAAGGGTTTTTGAAAACTCCTCTCCTTTTTATTTTCAGTTTTTTCAAAAGCTTTCGAAGCTCTTGTCGGGCTTGGATCCACCCGGACGTTGGGGATTTTATGGGGCTTTGCCCCTTTGTCCACGGTGGATGGCCCATAGTTGATGGGCTTCTCCAAGCGAGTTTTCAAAATAGGACTTCCTTTCCATAAGTGGTCGTACACCCCCTTTTTCAAATTTGTTTCGAAAATGGATGCTTTCTTTATTAACTTATGGAAGGTAGAGATTTCATGAAGCGAGAGAAGGGTTTTCAGCTCGTTTCTAAAATTATCGAGGATGAGCATGACTGCACATCCTTCTGATATGGGCTCTCTCACTTGACCCAAGAGAGACCTCCATCGAATGATGAACGTATGTACGTCCTCGTTCACACCTTGTTTTGTATCCCTCAAGCTGTTTAAAGTCGGCGTGACTTCTACGTTATGCGAGAATCTTTGCATAAAGCAGTTCACTAACTCTTCAAAAGTTGCGAACTGGCTAAGATCGTAGGAAGCCAACCATTTGGCAGCTGTGCCCTTGAGGGTCAAAGGGAACCAATACACCCATTTCATCGAGTCCTTCTTTTTCTTATGGGCTCGACGAGAGAAAAGCTGCAAGTGAGACCTAGGGTCTCCCATGCCATCATACCGATGAAAGTTCGGTATTTCATCGTCACTGTCTGTTTCGTAATCCACAAGTAGGAAATCAGACAGGGCATAGCTCCTTTTCTCTTTATTTTGCCCTCTCAGCAGCTGCTGTAGGGCTTTACGGTCCTTGTGTGTGAAGGACTCGTGGTATTGGTTACCTTCCATCGCGGAAGTCTCCTTGTGTTTGCGAGGTTTTTCAAATTTCTTCTTGGCCTTTGGTTTGTCATTGGACGAACATGAATCGCCTGCTTCAGCCTCTTGGCTAAGAGCAGCGATTTTGGCCTCGAAGTCCCTTCTCAAATCTTCAATCTCTTGTTTTTTCGAAAACCTTCGAGATTGAGAACTTGATGCGCAGGAGCCACGGCTAGATACCTCTTGGGAGCCTGGACTCGACATGCTTCAATATGCTTTTCAAAACAAATCCTAAGTATGAAAATGCAAACAAGCAAAGTTTAAAACACTTTAGAAATTTTTTTTTTATGAGGTTTCTCTACATGAACTGACTCTACATAAGGCCCAGGTCCCACCGGGCGTGCCAAACCTGTAGACATGGAAAATCCTCACCTCTAGTTCTTAGGCCTGAAGCGAATCTTTTCGTGTGTCTAAGTCATATTTTAGCAAAAGGGCATGCCAGCTAGCTTGCTTAAGCTAGCAAAGAAACGTTTTGAAATCTGACTTCTATCGGGGTGACTGTGAGCAAGTGAGCTCTTTTTGTCGCAAACCTTCTTGCACCGATGCGCAAGGGTCAGTCTGTATGCTTGGAAAAGTCTTAAAAATGTAAACCTCTTTGAAAATTACCCTAAGTGTTTGGGCTTTGGATGTATGATTTCAGATTTTATTACACGTGGGATTTGCACGTGCCTATGTCTTTCTTTTTATCTATTTCGGGCCAACTAGGTATGTGCGCAAGTGACCTAGGTTGGGCAATTTTTTGAGCGGGAGTGTGGGGCTTGCTTTGATGCAATATGCGTCCTAACTCGTGGTATGGCATATATGCAATGCAAACTCACGCAACTCCAAAGGGAAAACCCAAATTGAAAGACAATGCAGAAGGGAAATGACTTAATGTAAATTTGCAAAAGGGAAATATGGCTATATCTTAAGAGCGGAAAGGCTCAATTGTGCAAGTGTGTGTCGTGTATATATGTAAAGACTACGCACAGTGCTGAACCTTAAAACCTAAATCTTAAAGACATAGCCGAAGGGAAATACTTATAATATATATGGGCCCGAAGGTCGCCAACGTGTGCGTGGGTGTTGTGTGTATATTGAAAGACAACTCACATGACTTGTAATGAAACCCAAATATAATTGCAATAGGCCTTCACTAAGGTCTTGGGAATAAGAGCGAAAGCTTAATGTGTGTGAGTGTAGAATTGAAATACTACGCACACAACTTAAATGAAACCCAAATATAATTGCAATAGGCCTTGACTAAGGTCTTGGGAGTAAGAGCGAAAGCTCAATGTGTGTGAGTGTAGAATTGAAATACTACGCACACGACATGAATTTAAACACCCCAAAACAAAATTGCAATACAGCCCTTACTAGGGTCTTGGGAATAAGAGCGAAAGCTCAATGTGTGTGAGTGTGAAAATTGAAAGACAGCCCACACAACTTAATGAAAACCCACGCAACTTAAATCATATAGGTATAGCTATATCTTAAGGGCTGATTAGGCCCATGTGTGTGTCAAAATCATGTGCAGTTAAGAGCGGAATAGGCTCAAGTGCACATGTGTGTGGGTGTGCCAAACCACATTATTACAAGCGGGGGGAGACGACGCTCCATTATTACAACCCCGTATCAAATTTAATTAAGCATAAGCAAGTCTATAACAAGGACCGAGTTAGGCACTTACGTATAGCTGGTCCGGGTGTGACTTGCTTGCACTTGGACCTAGTGAGTCGCCTTGGGCTGCAAGAGGGAGCTCCTTGGATGGGCGCGACAAGTGGGAGGTGCTGGCCGAATGATGAAGGTGTAGGTCCTGGCTGAGTGGATGGAATGCTGTCTTGGCTGGGCTTGAAGTGTTGAGGGGAGGTAGGTTGAACTAGGGTATGTCACTAAGGCTTGGGGTAGGTCTTAGGGAGAGGTAAGGTGGGTGTAAGGCGCGACTGGCTAAGGGAAAAGGGGTAGGTAGTGCAAGTGCTGGTCCTGGCCGAATGGAAAGGCTGGTGGCGTGGAATGGTGTTGGCGGGATGCAGCAAGTGGAAGGTGGCATGGAGTAGTGCTGGCCGAGTCCCAAGTGAGTAAAGGGGCGAGTTTCAAGAGGGGGGGAAAATCCCAGATTTTTGAGAGTCCAAGACCTTTCACCCGCATGCATGGGAGGGGTATTTATAGGCTTAATGGGGTCCGTGGCTGGGATGGTATTGGGGAGTCGGTTGGGTTGGTTTGGTGGTGGTGGTTTGGGGGTATGGTGTGCTAGATATTTAGGTGGGCCAAATATTTGTTTTGGGTGGTTTGGGGATATGGTGTGCTAGGTGTTTAGGTGAGCTGGTTTAGTGGTTTAGGGCTTAGTTAGGTGGGTTAGGCTTAGGGTGAGGTTTAGTGAAGTGGATTAGGTGTTTAGGCTAGGATTAGGGTGAGGTTAGGGGGATTAGGCTAGGTTTAGGGGAGGATTAAGGAGGTGGGTTAGGTGATTAGGCTAGGATTAGGGAAGGATTAGGAAGTGGGTTAGGTGATTAGGCTAGGATTAGGTCAGGTTTAGGGGGGTTAGGCTAGGATTAGGTCGGGTTTAGGGAGAAATGACTAGGTAAGGTGGGTTAACTTGGGGTTAGGTTTAGAAGCATCCCTTTGCCTTCGACCCATGGACCTAGTTGCAACAAGTTGGTGCAGCACTAGGTTAGGTGTAGGTGCATACAAGCTTAAACCCACACTCATTAGGCTAAACCCACATGATTAACCCAAAACTTGACACAGAAGTCAAGCGTATCATATTCTCACTCATATTTCATCCCCCATTCTCTCTCATACCCAAGCTTTTCACGTGAATTTCTTGTGGGCCCACCTCCATTTATGAGAAGGTGATGTGGGCCATGGATATGGATATTGGATTGGATCTTTGGATCCAAATCCATATACATGTTTGGATTTGGATCTGGATATATACGGTCCAAATCCGATCCAAATATGAATTTCTGACTCCTTCATGGTATGTTCAAAACAGACGGTTTGTGCGGGGCCTGACAGCATCAATACTCCGTCTTGCGTTGGGTCTTCGCCAACATGGTCGTCCGCTCCTTTTTTTCACCTTCTGGAGATCATTTCGACAGATTTGTTGATAACAGGGGCTTGGATGTCCGAGATTCTGGGGATGAATCTGATACGAGAGTTGATGTGCCGGGTTCGACATATGCTCCAGTTTTGGGCTCTCTTTCGCTCCTCTGGTCCTACTTTCATTAGGCCAAGTTGCTTTGCAGGGTTTCAAAACACCTTTTTAAAGGTTTTAAAACTATATAATACATATTTTAAAACACGTATAGTTTAAACATATGTACAGGGTTGTCTGGAAGGCTCCTGGGTTTCCAGACTCAAAATAGCCCTTTGGGGCTGCTTTTGCAAAACCAGGTGTTTTGGGAAAATCGTGGGATTTTGGGGTGTTTACACTCGTGCACCTCACGCACCATTTTGGCCTTGGCAGCCGCTAAGATATAGTCCTATTTCTATACTTTCCACTACATTTTCCCAGTTCGGCTGCGTGTGTTTGTCTTTCCATTTACACACCAACACAATACGTGCACGTTGGCGACCTTCGGGCCCATATATATAGTGTTATTTCCCTTCCGCTATGTCTTTAAATTTCGGGTTTTAAGGTTCAGCCGTGTGAGTTGATTTTCAATTTATACACGGCATACACTTACACAATTGAGCCTTTCCGCTCTTAAGATATAGCTATATTTCCCTTTTGCAATTTCCCTTAAGCATTGTCTTTCAATTCCGGGTTTTCCCGTTCAGTTGTGTGAGTTTACATTGCATATTTGCCGTACCACGAGTTAGGGCGCATACTTGCATTAAAGCAAACCCCATACACCCATGCAAAAATCACCCATACTTAGGCACTTGATGCACACATCCCACACCTAAATTGGCTAAAACCCGAGACATAGGAAATGTGCAAATCCCATGTTAATAAAATCTACAACAAAACAAGCGAAACCGACCAAACACTTTGCATACTTTTCGAAAAGGTTATGTTTACCCAAAATTGACTTTTTTTAAAGCGTACAGACTGATCCTTGTGCATCGGTGCAAGAAGGTCTGTGACAAAAAAAACCCACTTACCCACAGTCGCCCCAAACAAGTCAGATATTTTCAAAACTTACTTCGCTAGCTTGAGTAAGCTAGCTGGCACGCCCTTTAAGCGACTTAGACATACGAAAAGGTTTGGTCTAGGCCCTAAGAAGCCCGGGGTCGGAAATTTCCGTGTGTCTATAGATTTGGCATGCCCGGTGGGACGTGGGTCTTGTAAAAAAATCGATCCATACAAACAAACCTCCTGAAAAATTTTCAAGGAAAAGTGTTTTAACTCTCTATTTGTTGCATTTCATACTTAGGATTTTGAAAGCATTGAAGCATGTCGAGTCCAGGCTCCCAGGAAGTGTCTAGCCATGGCTCATGCACATCAAGTTCTCATTCTAGGAAGTTTTTGAAAACCCGACATCAAAGAGAAGAGATCGGGGAGTTGAGAAGGGACTTCGAGGCCAAAATCGCTACTCTTAGCCAAGAGGCTGAAGCAGCTGATTCGTGTTCGTCACATGGCGAACCAAAGGCCAAAAGGAGAGTTGAAAAAACTCACAAAAACAAGGAGACCTCCGCAATGAAAGGCAACCAATACCACGACTCCTTCACCCACAAGGATCGTAAGGCCCTACAGCAACTGCTGAAAGGGCAAAACAAAGAGAAAAGGAACTACGCCCTGTCCGATTTTCTTCCTTTGGACTATGAAATGGAAAGTGACGATGAAATACCGAATTTCCATCGGTATGATGGCACGGGAGACCCTAGGTCTCACTTGCAACTTTTCTCTCATCGAGCCCATAAGAAAAAGAAGGACTCGATGAAATGGGTATATTAGTTCCCTTTATCCCTCAAAGGCACAGCTTCCAAATGGCTAGCTTCCTACGATCTTAGCCAGTTCGCCACTTTTGAAGAGTTAGCGAACTGCTTTATGCAGAGATTCTCGCATAACGTAGAGGTCACGCCCACTTTAAACACATTGAGGGATGCGAAGCAGGGCATGAACGAGGATGTGCATACATTTATTGTTCGATGGAGGTCTCTCCTTGGACAAGTGAGAGAAACTATATCCAAAGGATGCGTAGTCTTGCTCATCCTGGATAACTTTCGAAATGAATTAAAAACCCTTCTTTCCCTACACGAGATCTCAACTTTCCACAAGTTGATAAAAAAAGCATCTCTTTTCGAAACGAATTTGAAGAAAGGGATTTATGATCATTTGTGGAAAGGGAGCGTGGTTTCGAAAACTCGCTTGGAGAAGCCCAACACTTATGGGCTACCCACCGTGGATAAAGGGGCAAAGCCCCACAAAATCGCCAATGTCCGGGTGGATCCAAGCCCAGCAAGCACTTCTAAAAACTTTGAAAAAATCAAAAATAAAAGGGAGAAAAATTTCCAAAAATCCTTTGAAAGACGGGAGTATACTCTGCTAGGGCAACCTGAGTCGGAGGTCCTAGACCTCCTCCTACTTGCCCAAGGAATGATCGAACTCCCCAAAATTTCTGAGGGAATCGCTTCCAAAGGGGGATTTTTAAACCGATTCTGCAAGTATCATCGGCTCAAAGGCCATGATACAAAGTGGTGTTTCTCCCTGCTTAATAAAATTGAGAACTTGATAGCAGAAGGACGGCTCCAAGTCATTGAAGAACCAGAGCCTGCCCAGGCTATCTTCAAAGAACCCTTTCCCAAGCACGCAAGTACTAGTGGGAAGGGCAAAGAGGTATGTGCTCTCATGATTTCGAAGAGTCTAGTGCATACATATAAGTCTGGTTTGTCTACTTGTGCATCTACTCTCATACTTCCTAAGAAATCTGCCCAAATAGACATCCGGGACCACCAAGAGTTCCATCCCCCGTTAAACCAGTTTTGAAAATTCAAGGTGCTCCAAAACACTCAATTAGAGCCATGTTAGGTGCGAAACCTAGGTTGATTATGGGGGAGGTGACCAGGTCCGAAAGGATCTACCAACCCCCACATCTGCAAAATGCTAAAAAAGTGGTCAGTGTACCTGGCCCTTCAAAAGCATGTATTCCTCGAGTTTCGCCAAAAGCGGACACAGGAAAAGTCATTTTAACCTTGTATGATTTCGAAAATCATCTTTCAAAGATTCCCATTAACATGTCCATCCTAGAGCTGATACAAACTTCGCCTAGGCATAGACTCGTGTTAGAGAAAATTCTAAAAAGAGCCAAGGTTAGCTCGAACATGACCCCAGAATCCTTGTCCAACCAAGTGGCGTCCATAGGAGCGAAAATGCCTATCGTGTTCTCGAAAGAGGATGTAGAAAAATCCTACGAGTCCCACAACCAGGCCCTACATATGGAGGTGGTTTTGAATCACCACTCTCTGGATAGGTGCCTAGTCGATGGGGGAGGAGGGCTCAACATCCTTCCACTTCACGTAGCATACCAAATCGGAGTCACCTTAATATCCGTAAGCCCAAGTCCCATCGTAATCACTGAATACGATGGGAATGCGTCAAGACCTCTAGGATCCATCGAACTACCCATGGAAACGGGAGGGATAGTATACATGAGGGTGTTTCATGTCTTGGACATCCACCCCCACTATAACCTATTGTTGGGAAGGCCCTAGATGCACAGCCTGTGAGCTGTGCCATTCACTTTCCATAGGTGTGTCAAAATCCCTTTCGGGGACCAAATCACAGTGATCCTAGGTAAGAGTCACCTACAGCTTCAGGGAAACATGAATTCCCCCTACTTGTCGAGTTTTCAAGATCATGAGGCCAATATGGGGCAGACCTTGGTCGAGCCACCAAAGCTCACACTTAAACTCCCTAGGAAGGTCGTGTATGTCAAAGGGTCGCCCGAGGCTGGCCCCCTCAAAACCCTAACCATCCCAGGAAAGGCCAAGAGTCACCCATTTCCAAAACCCCTGGACAAAAAGCCCTATGTGCATAACATAGACGACATCAAGTTCTAGGACCACGACCTGTATGAAAATTTTTCTAAAAACAAAAAGTCATGGAACATGCTGTTGAATATGGGCTATATGCCATACAAGAGTCTAGGGGCACAGAATTAGGGTCTCGTTTGAGCCAAAAACGACAACCTGTTTTGAAATGTGAAAACAGATACAAAAGGCAAAAGAAGACCCTAGGCCCGAAGAGGATTCAAGCCCAGAGCTTCAGAAGCCACTCCCTGATAAAAAAATAAAAGAAAGTAGAGCTCGTTTGATGAAAAGCTCAACGGAGTCCTGAACGGCGAGACGGAGTCCGGACGACAAAGTTGGGGAAAACCCAGCACCAGACGGAGCGCTGATGAAGCCAGTGCCCGCACAGATCATTCGCCTCGAGAAGCCAAGAAGGACTGTCCGAAGAAATTTTGATTTGGATCTGGACCATATATATCCAGATCCAAATCCATGTAATGAATAGTGTTTGGATTTGGGCCAATCCAAATAGTGTTTGGGTCGATCCAAATAGTGTTTAGATTTGGATTAGATCCAAATAGTGTTTGGATCGGATCAGATCTTGATCAAAATATCCAGATCCATATCCATAAAAATGTTGGGTTTGGATCGGATACGGATCTCAAAATATCTGAGATCCAATATCCAGATCCAAATAGTGTTTGGATTTGGGTCTGGATCCAAACCCCAAATCCAAGACCCACCTCAAATCTCTATAAATAGAGGTGAGGGGGTCCATGTAAAGGGTTCATGCAAATATTTGGGAGGAGAGAGAGGGAGTGATAGACCTAGCCATGTGGGCTCATTGGGTGAGGTGGGTTCAAGCCATGTGGGCTAAGTGGGTCTAGACCAAGGGGCTGCAACCAAGATGGGCTGGACCAAGTGGCTGCAACCGTGGAGACGTGGGCTCAAGCCATGAAGGACCGGCTCCAAGAGGTAAGCCTAACCTAACCTAGCCATTCTCTCTACACCCCTCTAAACCTAACCCCCAACCTAGCCTAGGTTCGAACCTACCTAACCCCAATTGAATCTAACCCTAACTGAACCAACCTAACCCTAACTGAACCCTAACTAGACCTAACCTAACCCCAACCGCCTCAAAAGATCCCCCAAACCACGAACCGAAACCCCCGGGCGCCTACCGCGCGCCCTGCGTCCTACCGGGCAGCCCTGACGCTGCCGCGCCCCCCTTGAGTCTTGCCGCGCGCCTCACCTGACGTTGCCGCGCCCCTCTGCTGCCTGCACGCCCCGCGCCACAGCGCGCCCCATGCCACTACAGCCGCGTCAGGCGCCCGTCTGCTGCGCCAGGCGCCCAACGGCTGCGCCAACCACCCGACTGCTTCCTACCGACCCGACCACCTCCCTGCTTACTTGACCACCTTCCTGCTGACCTAACCTGCACCTTGGCCGTGACCTGCACCCTAGGACAGACCCTAGGACAGACCCTAAACAGCCCCTGTCTTGGTCGAACCTAAGCTTCCCTAAGGCCCTAACCGTGCCCCATAGAACCTCCCTCAAAGCCACCTAGGATAACCCCCTCTTGGCTGCCCAAGGTGAACCGTGAGCCCACGTGCAAGCAAGTTGAACATGGACCAGCTATTTGTAAGTGTCTAAACTTGGTCTATTACATTAACTTGCTTTATATTCAATTAAATTTTGATACGGGGTTGTAGTAAAGGAGCTTCGTCTCCCCCCGATTGTAATAACGTGGTTTGACACACCCACACACACGCGCACTTGAGCCTTTCCGCTCTTAGTCGTACACTTCTTGCACACACACGGGCCTAACAAGCCCTTAATATATAGTTATATTTATATATTTTAAGTCAAGGGGGTTTTTAATTAAGTCGTGTGTGTTGTCTTTCCATTTTCCACACGCACACACATTGAGCCTTCGCTCTTACTCCCAAGACCTTAGTAAAGGCCTTATTGCAGTTATATTTGGGTTTCATTTATGTCGTGTGAGTTGTCTTTACATTCCCACACGCACACACATTGAGCCTTCGCTCTTACTCCCAAGACCTTAGTCAAGGCATACTGCAATTTATATTTGGGTTTCATTTCATGTCGTGTGTGTAAGTCTTTCAATTCAAGCACGCACACACATTGAGCCTTCGCTCTTATTTGCAAGACCCAAGTAAGGGCCCCTACATATACTCTATATAAAGTATTTCTTTCGGCTATGTCTTTAAGATTCGGGTTTTAAGGTTCAAGTCATGTGCATTGTCTTTCAATATATACACGGCACACACTTACACAATTGAGCCTTTCAGCTCTTAAGATATAGCCATATTTCCACTTCCACTATTTACTTTACAAGTCATTTCCCTTCGGCTATTTACTTTACAAGTCATTTCCCTTCGGTTATTTTCCTTCGGCATTGTCTTTACATTCGGGTTTTCCCTTTGGAGTAGCGTGAGTTTGCATTGCATCTACGCCATACCACGAGGTAGGACGCATATTGCATCAAAGCAAACCCCGTACTCCCACTCAAAATTCGCCCCATGTAGTGGAGTGTTCATTATCCTTTTCCCGTAACATATCCCTCGGGAAAAGCGTTACTAGATTTATCCCGTCAGCTATTTCATATGTCACTACGGGTCGTACTGAAACAAAATATTTTTTCTTGATAGGTGTAATCCGTTGGACATAGACCCAATTTTTCCCTTCCCAAAATGATCCTTTATCCATTTTTTTTCTCGCTCCTGGTGGTAGCAAGATGCCAATGTGTCGGGATATCTTATCTGTTTCCCCAGGAAAATGGATACCTCCAGAAAATATTTTCAGTTCAATCTTTTTTTTTTTTTTCTCTATTCGGACCAATCCACCTATTTGGCTTCTTGTATTAGACGTGATTCGTGTATCTACTCCAATGATACTATTGTTCCGTACCATTATGGACGAAGACCCGGGCAAGATACACACCTAGGTGGCCCATAAAGGGATAAAAAGGAAGACTTAGGCACGTGCAAATCCACATGATCTAAAATCTGAAAATCATACAAAAACAACCCGAATCAATCGTGCAAATATGCCAAGACTTAGGCCATTTCGATGCATGCACATCGTGCCTAAGTAGATTAAAATTTGAAAGACTTAGGGTCGTCCAACCCTTACAAAATCAAAATCGCCCAAATGCATGTTTTCAAAAGGTTTTAAAACACTTCTTCATTCAAAATATATTTTGAGTTAAACTTGTTTCAAAAGAAGTCTCTAAGCGTACAGACTGACCCTTGCGCATCGGTGCAAGAAGGTCTGCGACGTAAAAATCCCGCTTGCCTACAATCGCCTTTCAAAAGTCAGATTATTTTCAAAACATACTTTACTAGTTAAAGTAAACTAGCTGGTACGCCCATAAAGCGAATGTAGATTGCGAAAAGGTTCACTTTAGGCCTAAGAACCCGTAAGTGAAAATTTTCGGTGTCTACAACAGTCATGCCCTTTGGTTTGAAAAATACCAGTGCCATGTACCAAAGAGCTATGACCACGATCTTTCATGATCAAATTCATGAGCTCGTAGAGGTATATGTGGATGATCTCTTGGTTAAATAAAAAACTCGATCCACTCATATCGAATGCTTACAAAAGATTTTTGAAAGGCTAAGACTTTACAAAGTAAAGCTAAACCCTCAGAAGTGTGTATTCGGAGTAGAATCTGAAAAGCTTTTAGGATTTATGGTGAGCCAAAGGGGCATAGAAGTCGACCCCTCTAAGTGTCGAGCCATCATAGACATGGCTCCACCCTCTAATCTCACACAAATTCGTAGCCTCCAAGGTCGACTCCAATCGATTCGCAGGTTTATCTCAAACCTGGCAACCAGATGCGAACCCTTCAACAAACTGTTGAGAAAAGGGACAAAATTTTATGGGATGACGAATGCCAAAAGTCTTTTGAAAGATTAAAAAAAGCATACTTAGTTAATCCTCCTGTTTTAAACCCTCCAAAGCAAGGAAAACCTCTTCTGCTTTATATTTCTGTGCATGCGAATGCTTTGGGTGCCTTGTTAGCACAATACGAGGATGATACCCACAAGGAGTATGCCATATATTATGTTTCGAAAACTCTCCTGGCTTATGAGAGGAATTATCAAGCCATGGAGAAGATGTGCTTGGCCTTGGTATGGAACTGCCAGAAATTTCGACACTATTTCCTAGATCATGAGATCTGGATAGTGTCCAAGCTTGATCCAATCAAGCACTTGTTCGAAAAACCCATTCTCACCGGTAGATTGGGCAAATGGCAACTCCTTCTAATGGAGTATGACTTGAAATACCATCACCACATCTCCGTTAAGGGGCAATCCCTAGCAGATTACGTGGCTGAGTTTCCCTTGGAGGATGCGTATCCCACACTCGATGAAATGCCTGATGAAGGCATATTACAAAACCAATTTCAAAAACACATTTTGGCAAACTCTTTTGAAAACTAAGTGTGGAAAATGCACTTCGATGGGGCACGAAACCAACGAGGGGCCGGTGACGGGGTCATCCTCATATCCCCTGAAAAGGGCAAAATACCCATAGCAATTCGCCTAGATTTCGAGTGTTCCAACAACATAGTTGAGTATGAAGCACTCATACAAGGCTTAAAAGTTTTGAAAACTCTAGGGGCAGCATGCATTGATGTCTTTGGAGATTTATTACTCGTTATAAACCAAGTTTTAAAAATCTGGCAAGTTAGAAACGAAAAGCTTCTTCCATATCATGAGTTGGCCACTCGATTGGTCGAATCCTTCCAATCGTATACACTCACACATGTAGGAAGAGAGGTAATGGCATTGCCAACGCCCTCTCATCCTTGGGTTCAGCCCTAAGGGTCGATCCTGCTTTGGGAACCCGATCCTTAGAGATATGACATGCACCCACTCCATCCACACACGATTTGGAAATTTGCCAAAACAACCCAGATTCTAATGAAAAACCTTGGTTTTACGACATAAAGTGTTTTCTAGAAAATGGGGGATTTGCTGAAAATGCCACAGCCAAGGATAAGGCATTCATCTGAAAGATTTCTACCCGATACACGATTTTGGGTGAGGTTTTTACAAAAAGAGCTTTATCGACATCTTACTAAGGTGTGTCGACCTAGAGGAGGCTAGGATTATAATGCATGAATTCCATGATGGAGAATGTGGAGGTCATGTTAATGCCAATATAATGGCAATGAAAATACTTAGAGCGGGTTATTTTTGGTCCACTCTGAAAAAGGATTGCCACGATTATGTTAGGAAGTGTCATCCATGTCAAGTACATGGGCACGCCATTCATATCCCCTCATCTTCATTGCATTCCGTGGTCAACCCCTGGCCATTCACCATGTGGGCATTTGATATTGTAGGACCAATATTTCCAAAGGCATCGAATGGGCATAGATTCATT
Organism: Brasenia schreberi; assembly: GCA_036023115.1. Lineage (NCBI taxonomy): Eukaryota > Viridiplantae > Streptophyta > Magnoliopsida > Nymphaeales > Cabombaceae > Brasenia > Brasenia schreberi. The sequence goes on along the minus strand of JAYKKT010000085.1, from coordinate 5,722,658 downwards.
TTAGCAGCCACTGAGTACTTTTCCAAATGGGTCGAAGCCACCTCCCTGACCAATGTCCAGGGGCAACATGTGGTGACTTTCATTAGGAAAAACATCTTGGCTCGATTTGGAGTTCCAAGAGACCTTGTGTCCGATAATGGCACCCCATTCCAAAACGAGCTAATGGTCAAGTTGTGCAACACCTATGGCATAACTCACCACTTCTCATCGCCTTACTACCCTCAAGGCAACGGCCAAGCCAAAGCCACCAATAAGACTCTCATTAGCATTATTGAGAAAACTTTAGAGAAGGGTAGGACATGGCATGAGAAGCTGGATGAAGCCTTATGGGCTTATAGGACTTCCATCCAGACTCCCACGAATGCCACGCCATTTGAGTTGGTCTATGGCACAAACGCCATTCTTCCCATTCATACACGACTGCATTCATTTCATACATCCATTGCACTCGACCTCCCCCTAGAGACGCTTCAGCATGCTAGGATGACCGAACTAGTTTTGTTAGATGAGAGGCGACTCCTTGCTATGGATCATGCTCATGCATACCGGCAAAGGATAGCTCAACACTATGAGAAACATATGAAACCTCGCCACTTTGAAGTGGGAGATCTCGTTTTGAAAATCATCCACTATCGTGGCCCACATCTACTTGAAAAGTGGCGGCCTAAGTGGGATGGCCCTTATGTTGTGCGTGGAACCACCACAAACAACTCATACTGGTTGATCGATGTAGAAGGTAGGAATTTAGCAGATCCTATCAATATTCAATACTTGAAGAAGTATCATGTGTAGGGCCTAGCTAAATTCCCATTTTCGAAAATGTTTTAGGAAACTTGCTTCGAAACTTCGAAAGCAAGAATCAAAGGCAAATTGGGTGACCTTGAACGAGAGAATTCACACTTGCAGAAAAGTGGAGCTTTCCAAATACGTGGTTACATTTCAAAATCCTTCTTCTTACAAAGAAAGGCCTAGTTCAATATAGCAATATACTTGCAAGTAGTACGTGCTATTTCTAAATAGGCTGATCTAGAATGAATCGAGTATGACCTTGGGATAAGTCTTCCCCCCTTCTCTTCTCCTTCCAAGAGGAAAATTTGGCGAAAACAAAGGGAAATCCCTACCAAAATCTCTTTCCCAAAGAAGGAAAGCTGAATCTCAAAAATAGAAAATCGATTCTTCTATAGAAAAGAGGGAATAAAGAAAAAATACTCCCAAAGGGAGACCCTCTATGAAAAAAGAAAGAAAAAGCCAAAAAGCTCAAGAAGAGCAGTTTTCCGCCTTCTATGCCTAAAACCACGGGACACTTCAGAAGGGACCGTGGTATCTCTTTCCCATCCCTATGACTTATCCCAAGTAAAACATGGTTCATTTCAAGGAGTCCTAAAGTAAAAATAGGATTTACTTACTTGAATTTCATTTTGCTTAAGAATTTGACGTTTCGAGTAAGACATAGGAATTTTGAAATTTAGCTTGTTTTCTTATAAAACCTCCGCTAGATTAGCGAGTGTCAGGACTCAAGTAAAGGCAAACTCGAGGAGCCAAAGGTCCTTAGGATCGAGGCTAAAAACAGTTCCCCTCTTGTAAATAGATTTTGAAAACTCGAACAATTGAGCAACATAAGGCCCGCTCACTTGAAGCAGCAGGTCTTCATAAGTCTCAAAAGTTCAACTATACCATCTAGTCTCTAGGAGGTCGCCCTTCTTGGCGTCTCATCCATGTCATGCACTTGCATATTCACGCATGAACATTTCATAACATGATCCCCATTTAGGACCAGGAACCCATATCTGAAATACCCCTTTGGCGTGATATCTCCTCCTACCAGGTTTTAAAGAAAGGTTTTGCTCAAAAATTGGGGACGATCTCATATTTTCGAGAATAGATCCAGGGAGACATTGAACAGGGGTGTTGTCGTCTTTGCCATTATCTAAATAAAATTGGATAATGCCAAAGAGGGGCATCTGTAAATACCCCAAAATCCTACGACTTTCTAAAAGCATACCTGGTTTACAAAAGCAGCCCCAAAGGGCCATTTTGAGTTTGGAAACCCATGAGCCTTCCAGAAACCCTATACATATCCAAAAACACATACGTACTGTGTTAAAACTCTGTACATATTGCTTTTAAGCCTGTAAATAGTGTTTTAAAGCCCTTTATCAAATAGGAGTTTTTGAAACCCGGGTTAAGCCCCATTTTCGCAAAAACCAAAGGCAAACAGGTGGAGCATGCGAAGACGATACCTGATCTAGAAACAACCCAGCAAGTCAGTCACGAAGGCCAATACCAAAAGCAGCTTCAGAAGTCTGTTCTAAAGCCCCGAAGAGCAACCTGGCCTGATAAAAAGTCAGGTTCGAAAGGCGAAAGGAAGGCCCAAGCACGAAGCAGATGGCAAGCCCGGAGCACCAGATCAACCATTCTCACTCAAGCATCCTGAATTTGAACCAAGAAGACCGAAAATGAGCAGAAATGGAGTCCGAAAAGGCGAAAAGGAGTCTGGACGACACAGATTGTAGAAACCCGTCACTGATGAAACCAGGGCCCGCATAGATCGTTCTCCTCGAGAAGCCAAGGACTATCTAGAGAAATTTTGATTTGGATCTGAACCATAAATATCCAGATCCAAATCCATATAGTGAATAGTGTTTGGATTTGGGCTAATCCAAATAGTGTTTGGGTCGATCCAAATAGTGTTTGGATTTGGATTGGATCCAAATAGTGTTTGGATTGGATCAGATCTGGACCAAAATATCCAGATCCATATCCATAAAAATGTTGGATTTGGATCGGATACAGATACGGATCTCAAAATATCCATATCCATTGTAAGGGGTTCACGTGAAATCCAAGGGAGGAGAGAGAAGGTCCAAGGTGAGTGGTTAGTGCTTTCTTTGTTTAGGGTTTTATTAATTGTGGTTAGTGTAGGATTAGTTAAGGGCTGCCCCACCCTAATTGAAGGGCTGATATTGCTTGGACAAGAGGCTTAAGGTGGTTAATCGGAGCTCAAGCACACCCTAAACCGTTGTTAAGAGGTAAGCCCCTGATCCCCCCTAAACCACTCTTTCTAATCCCTCTAAACCACCTAGCCGACCTCACCTAATCCTAATTAAAACTCAACCTAACCCTAACCAACTCACCCTAACCCTAACCGACTCCCACTTAATCCTCCTGACCACCCTAACCTCACCCGCACCCTGCACGTGCCCTGCAAGCGCGTCGCCCCCTACGCGTGCCCTGCATGCTCCCTACCGACCTGCCACCCGCCTGGCGCCTAGCGCCCGATGCCTACCTGCGGCCCGACCTTCCGCAGCCAACCTCCACCCGCCGCCTCCTTCCCAACGACCATCACCTGCCACCTCCCTTCCACCCTTTAGCCGACCTACCTCCCGGCCACAACCACCACGTCCCAGCCATAACCTGTCGCCTTCCACCCGACCAACACCATCGCCTGTCGCCTCCCTTCCACCCAGCTCCCCTAGTCACCCAACACTTCAACTCCATCCGGCCAGCCACTATCCACCACCACCACTACTTAACCTAACCGACCTACCCCCTGTCCTAACCGAACCATCCTGGCTAGACACCCCTTCTCATACCCTTCCACCTACCTAGTGCCATGAACACTTGCCTAGCCAACCCCGGCCAAACCTACCCCATCCGTGACCTTACTCCAACTACCCAACACCCCACACCCTTAGTTCCCACCTAACACCCCAACTCCATACCCCATCCGTGACCCATAGCATCCCATCCCACGCCTTACCACATCCCTAACCGTGACCCTAGCTCCCTTAACTCCCAGCCAAACCTATCCTAGTTGACACTCTGCACCATACCACATGAACCTACCCCAGCCGTGACCTTATCCTGTACCCTTCCATCACTCCACTCAACTCCCAACCTCCATAGCCACCTTACCATCCCTTACCCAACCAAACCCGCCACCCTCTAGTGTCGTGAACCTCATCCCTCAAGCCAAACCCTCAAGCTTGAAGGCTGCATTTAGCCATCTTTCGCTTCAAGCTTCAAGGAAGACTCATCCGTGGTTGTGAAGCCAAGCAAACTCGTGAAGATTGGAGTGGACAAACATTCGAATCACGTAAGTGTTTTAATTCGGTATTTCATATCTCCTTCCTATGCTTTGATTCAATTCGAATATGGGGTTGTATTAACGGAGCCTTATCTCCCCCCGATTGTAATAACTTGGTTTGCTACATGAAGCACCCATGTGCACCATTGAGCCTTCGCTCTTACTCCTAAGACTCTAGTAAGAGCTGCGTGAGTTGTCTTTAAATTTATATACTCACACACGCATGCATTGAGCTTTCGCTCTTATTCTATATATGTATTTCAATTCAGCTGGGTTGTTACATTAAGTCGTGTGAGTTTGTCTTTCATTTACACACTCACACACAAAGAACACCCAAGTGCTTGCTCATGCACCTCACGCACCATTTTGGCCTTGGCAACCGCTAAGATATAGTCCTATTTCTATACTTTCCGCTGCATTTTCCCGGTTCAACTGCGTGTGTTTGTCTTTCCATTTATACACCAACACAACATGTGCACGTTGGCAACCTTCTAGCCCATATATATATATAGTTGTATTTCCCTTCCGCTATGTCTTTAAATTTCGGGTTTTAAGGTTCAGCCGTGTGAGTTGCATTTCAATTTATACACGGCATACACTTACACAATTGATCCTTTCCGATCTTAAGATATAGCTATATTTCCCTTTTGCAATTTCCCTTAAGCATTGTCTTTAAATTCCGGGTTTTCCCGTTCAGTTGTGTGAGTTTGCATTGCATATTCGCCATACCACGAGTTAGGGCACATACTTGCATCAAAGCAAACCCCATACACCCGTGCAAAAATTGCCCATACTTAGGCACTTGATGCACACATCCCACGCCTAAATTGGCTAAAACCAGAGACATAGAAAACGTGCAAATCCCACGTTAATAAAATCTGCAACAAAACAAGCGAAACCGACCAAACACTTTGCATACTTTTCGAAAAGGTTACGTTTACCCAAAATCGACTTTTTTTAAAGTGTACAGACTGACCCTTGCGCATCGGTGCAAGAAGGTCTGCGATGAAAAAAACCCACTTACCCACAATCACCCCAAACAAGTCAAATATTTTCAAAACTGTAAACACCCCGAACTTTCCAAAAATCAAAAACTCTCAAAAACACAAAAAGCTCGTTTCAGCCAAAATGACAACCTGTTTTAAAATGTGAAAACAGGTACAAAAGGCAAGAGAAGAGCCCCAGCAAGAAGAGAAATCAAGCCTGGAGTCTCAAAAGCCATCCCCTATTCGAAAACGGAAGAAAAAGAAAGCTCGTTTAGAGAAAAGCCCAATAGAAGGGTAAAAATATAATTTGGGTCAAAGAAAAAGCACAAAGCAGCTCCAAAATGCAGAAAGAAGCCCAGTACCTGAGGAAGTCGACAGAAGTCCGAGACACGTCCCGTCAGAATGAAGAACGGAATCCGTGCGGCAATCTGAGTTCGATATCAATAGGAACCGGCCAAAAACCAAAACGGCGGACCGAAACAAACGCCGAAAAAGTCCTAAAAAGCAGAACACCGGTTGGAACAAAGACTTGGGGAAGACCCAGGCCAGAGTTGGGCATCCGATGAATTGAAGCCCGCTCGAAACCGACGGTGAAAAGCACCAGAAAGGACCAGAAAACCAAGGAGCAGAAGAAAAATCTGGATTGGGTCTGGACCCAAAAATATCCAGATCCATATCCAAATTGTGTTTGGATTGGATATGGATCTCAAAAATCCAAGATCTGAGATCCGAGATCCAAACCCAAATAAATATTTAGACTGGATCTGGATCTCAAAATATCCGAGATCTGCGATCCAGATCCACATTGAGTTTGGATTGGATTCGGATAGCCAGACCCAAATCCAAGACCCAATATCCAAGACCCACTTAAAACCTCTATAAATAGAGGTGCTGGGCTTGAAAAAAAGTAGAGGTGAGGCTCAAAGGGGAGAGGCTTTCACGTGAAAGCTTGGTGGGTGGAGAGAGAAAGAGAGAGAGAGGGAAGCAAGTCAAGAATAGTGGCTTGACTTTCCCCTTTTCAAGTTTTTTTTTACGTGAAACCTTGTTGGCCAAGGGACTTGAGGAAGCTGCACCAACCAAAGAACGTCCCCTACCTTGGCTGGGAGCATGGCGTGGTGGAGCTTGGCGGCTTGAGCGGCGGCTTGGAGCGGTGTTGCAACCAAGGTAGGTCCCCTAAGCCCTAACCTAACCCATCTTCCCTAACCTCTCTAGACCACCCATCCTAGCCAAACTTGCCCCTAAAACCACCACCAAACCAGCCAAGTGCTGGCCGTTTTTCACCAAGTCTCCTACCTAAGACCACCACCTAAACACCACCCTAAACAACCTCCCTAAACCACCTAAAGTTCGGCCAAGTGCTGGCCGAACTTCCCTTTGAAACTACCTAGCTCGAGCCACCTTGGCTCGAGCCTTTTTCCTCCCCCATACTTACCCAAGTCGACCCAAGACAACCCCGCAACAACCTTGGCCGAACCTTAGAGCAAGTCACTCCTACTCGAGCCACCTTGGCTCGAGTTTCACAAGACCTAAACTAAGGCCAAGTGCTGGCCGTGTTCCATACTAAAACCATGCCACTCGAGCCACCTTGGCTCTAGTCTCACAAGACCAAACAAAGGTCATGAACCTTGGCCGAAATCTCAAAACTTTAGCCAACACCTGACCTAGGACCAGCCAACTCTATCCTATACCTAAACCAAGGCCAAATGCTGGCCTAATACCAAGCCTAAACTATACCTAAACCAAGACCAAGCGTTGGCCAAATCCCATACAAAAACCCAATCACTCGAGCCAAGGTGACTCGAGTCTTACCTTGCCCAAACCAGCCCCAACTAGCCCCAAACCCATTGTAGCTTGCAGCTCCCGGAACTCCAAGTCTCTCCAAGCTCTCAAGCTCTCCGACTTCGCTCCCACATGCCCCGGACTCCATAAGAAGAAGGCGGATTCGCCCCTTGTACGATCCTAACTCAAAAGGCTGGAAAGTGTAAGTTGATTTCGATATATATCAAATCCCTTTCTATTCAATTTAATTCGTCATATGGGGTTGTAATAACGGAGCATCGTCTCCCCCCGGATGTAATATATGTGCAAAACACACACACGTACACTCGAGCCTTTCCGCTCTTATCTGCACACTTTTGCACACAAACGGGCCTCAACAGCCCATAGGATATAGCCCTATTTATATACATTCAGCTGGGTTTTAAGGTTCAAGTCGTGTGAGTTGTTTTTCATTTTATACACTCAAAGCACTCACTCACATTGAGCCTTTCCGCTCTTACGTATATATACGTATTTCCCTTTCAATTGGGTTTTAAATTTAAGTTGCGTGAGTTGCCTTTCAATTTATACACTCAAAGCACTCACTCACATTGAGCCTTCTCGCTCTTATATATATCTATATCTCCCTTCTGCTGCGTTTTACGGTTCAGTTGCGTGTGTTGCATTTCAATTTATACACAACACCCACGCACACATTGAGCCTTTTCGCTCTTAAGATATAGATATATTTAAATTTCTGCAATTTACATTCAAGTCGTGTGAATTGCATTCAATTTGGGTTTTCCCTTCTGCTAAGTCTTTAAATTTCGGGTTTTACATTCAAGTTGTGCGAGTTGCATCGCATACTCGCCATACTCGAGCTAGGTTGCATACCTGCATCGAACAAACCCGAACAAAACGTGCAAACACGCCTAAATGGATAAAATTGAGAGACTTAGGGTCGCCCAAATCAAAAACTCGCCAAGTGCATGATTTCAAAAGGATTTTCAAACACCTGTTCATTCAAAAATCGATTTTGAGTTTAACTTGTTTTAAACGAAGTCTCTAAGCGTACAGACTGACCCTTGCGCGTCGGTGCAAGAAGGTCTGCGACGAAAAGATCCCGCTTGCCTACAATTGCCTTTCAAAAAGTCAGATATTTCAAAAACTACTTCGCTAGTTTGAGTAAGCTAGCTGGCACGCCCTAAAAGCGAACGTAAGCACGAAAAGGTTCACTTCAGGCCTAAGAACCCGCAAGTGAAAATTTTTCGTGTCTACAGATTTGGCACGCCCGGTGGGACTCGAGACTTAAGTAGACTTCAAACAAACAAGTTACACTCAAATTTTCGAAAAAAAGGTATTTTCCAAAAAATCGTGCATACTTAGAAAAATTGCATAAAATGGAGCAAAAGCCAAAATCCTCGTCGAGTAAATCAAAAGAGGTTGCTAAAAAAGCCAAAAAACGAGAAGCAATAGCTGATATACATGCGATTTTCAAAGAAAAAATGGATGTTTTAAGCAAGGAGCTTAAAACCCATAAATCCCATAGCAGCTCTTCTCGGGCACACAAAGATCGTGAAAAGAAAACCGATCTCAAAATCGACGAAGGATGTAAGGTAAAAGGCCAAAACCTAGAAAGGGGTGAGTCCTCCACTCCCACACTTCTAAAATCCTCGTTGAGTAAATCAAAAGAGGTTTTCAAAACAGCCAAAGAACGAGAAATGCTAGCGGATATATGGGAAACTTTCAAAAAAAATAGATGTTTTAAGCAAGGAGCTTAAAACCCATAAATCCCATAGCAGCTCTTCTCGGGCTCACAAAGATTGTGAAAAGAAAACCAAAATCAAAATCAACGAGGGAATTAAGGAAGAAAAGGGCGAGTCCTCCACTCCCACAAATCCAAAATTCGAAAATACCAAAGAAAATTTAAAAAGAGTTGTTTTTGTTTCAAAAAATCAAAAAAATCTTGAAAACTTTCAAAAAGACAAAAAAATTGAAAAATCAAACTTTGAAATTTCGAAAAATTCAAGTGCAATTCCTAAGTCTAGGTACACACACACAGTGGGACATGAAACCCACACCCCACAAAGAGACGAGAGTGAAAAACAGGTAGGTTTCGAAAAGGAACGCCTCGTGAAACCCCGGGGGCTCAAAACAGAGTTACTCGGGAAAACGGCCTGCTCTCACCATGAAAAGGTAGACAAGCCACAAAGAGGTATGCCTGAAACTTATCCTTCTCAAAACTCTCTTCTTCATATAGGGTCATCAGATGCATTGGATAACCCCTCTGCACACACAAACCCACGAAATGTGCCTAAGTTAGAGAATTTTCAAGGTGCGCCAAATATCCCGCACCAGCCAAAAGAATTTCAAAAACAAAAACAAAAAGAAGTTGAAAAAATGGTAGACATGGAGACCCCTAATGCATGCATCGACATCTTAGGAGCTCATAACCCTGCCATAGAAAAACCCATTTCTTCGAGCCTAATCTTGTACCCTGGAACCAAGATTAGAGATTTGAAACAAAAAAATCCATCCCTAGGGGCACCACGAGTTGAACCTAGGGAGCAAGCCAAAAAATTTGAGGGAGCAAGCTTGTCTTCCCTCGAAGAAAAATTCTCTCAAATACAGGTTGTGTGGAAGCTCAAGCCTTCCATCACCCTGCAATATCCAAAGTTCCTCAAGGAACCAAGCATGGCTTTCCTTGAGGACAAAATCTCCCAATTCGGGGTTGTATGGAAGCACGAGTCTTCCAACACCCCAAAATATCCAAAGTCTATCGAGGGACCAAGCACGGTTTCCCTTGAAGACAAAAACGTCCCGAAATATCCAAAACTCCTTGAGGGACCAAGCACGGCTTCCCTTGAGAAACAAATCTCCCAAACCAGGGTTGTATGGAAGCCCAAGTCTTCCATCACCCCAGAATCCAAAACCCTAAAATCCAAAAGGGTATATATCCCCGACATGGACGATTCCATGTTCCAAGGCCATGATTTATATAAAAACTTTTCAAAAAACAAGAAGTCTTGGAACATGATTCTAAATATGGGATATAAGCCCTACCAGGGCCTGGGAACCCAAAACCAAGGTAGGCTCGAACCTGTCCTACCTCAGGCCAATCGACAAAAGTATGGATTGGGCTATAGCCCACCCATACCCCCAGAGCCGCCACCTAAGACCATCTGGGTCAAGGGTGCCCTGTAGAACCTCTAAAACCCAAAACCCATGTCTTAGACCTATTGATTAGAGTCTGATTCATGAATGTTTTCTTTGTAGGTTCATGGGAAGATCCCTCTTTTTTGAAAAAGCCAAAAAAATCATATATTTGCCAAAAACCAAAAAAATGAAAACCCAAAACAAAATCTCAAAAACATTTGGAAAAATGAAAATTTCAAAAAGAAATTTGTTTTAAAGCCTTTGGCCATGTACAAAGTCCATTTTCGAAAATTGTAAATGTGCTTTTCGAAAATTGTATATAACTCCCAAAAACCAAAAAATCCAAAAAAAACTGATCTTGAACACCCTTTTGTCTAGAGCTTTTTCAAAATGAAAAGCTCGAGAATCACCAAAGCAGGGAGGAATGAACACCTCCAAGCTTCCTGAAATTTGCAAAATCCTTGACTTGTAGAAAGATTGGGGATTTTTAGAAACAAGCCTAACCCATAGTGTGTGCATAAGCATCATGCATCACACTCTGAAATCATTCATGTGCATCGAGTCTAGACATCATCTTAGAACTCAAATTCAGGGTTCTGTGAAACCAAAGGGGCAATAAAAGTCGACCCCCTAAGTATCGAGCCTTCGTAGACAGGTCTCCATACGAATCAAATCCAACACCTTTAAGGAAAATTTCAAACGGAAATGAGAGTCTCGAAAAAAAGGGTTATCATTTCATAAAAGCCTTTTCAAAATTCTTTTGATAAAAACCTTCCATGCTTTGCAAATTCTGCATTGTTTGCTTGACTTGATCAAATGAAGATGTTGTTCATACTAAATATGCCATACATTTCGAAAACTCTATTGGCATGTGACAGGAATCACTAAGCCAAAAGAAAAATCGTGCTTAGCCTTCTGTAGGCTTTCAAAATTCGAGACATCATCTCCCATGTCATGGAAAGGGGAATGATGTTCATTAAAGCACTCATTTTTAAAATCCTATCTCAACAGGTAGGCAAAATGGCAGCCCCTTTTCAACAGAGTATGAGTTCAAAACTCAAGACTCAATATAAGGGACAAGCCCTGTATCGTGTGGCTGAAGTGCCTCTGTGAGATACATTCCCCATACTTGATCAAATGCCCCATGAAGGCACGAATTTTCAAAATGAATTCCAAAAACCCTGCTTGACCAAAACCAAGTATGGAAAGCATATTTCGATCAAAAGGGCGGGTATAAAACCATCTTCATATAGAAAGGGAGGATTTTCCAAATTGCTTTCTCAAAAAGGATCAGAATTTCGAAAATTTAACCCTACATATACTTTAAAAAGAAAGATTTTCAAAACTTCAGTTTTATATAAAAACCTTGATTGTGTTGGATAAGAACATGAATCTCACGATAAAATATGGAGACCATGTCAAAAACTAAAACCTGATGGCCATGACGATCACTTAGGGTTGGTTGTGTTTTTCCATCCTTGAGCAAAAAGTAGCATGATCATGTTAGGAAAATCGTGGAAGTGCATGGACATGAACATACCATTGTCCATCCATAATCCTTTTGAAAAGCCATGGCCCTTCACCATGTGGCCATGCGAAATTTCCCTCAAGCTAGGGGCATTTTTAAATATAGCCCCTAGACACCTTCCACGAAGAAACGAATTTGATAGAATGCATCTCCTTCGTGACTTGTGAGATACATTTCATATGTTCACTCTTGCATAAAATCGTGTATTTCCATTTTGAAACACATGGAGTGCATAGCATGCATCATATCCATATCATATCACCCCAAAGAAAGCCCAAGAGGTTGACAAACCTGAGTAGGAATGTCCCCATGTCTTCAAAAGGGCAAGAAAAATTCGAAAAAAATCTGTTGATGTTGTGGGTCGAAATTAGCAAAACCCCGAATATTCAAAAGGGTTTATGTTAAATTCTTTTTCAAAAAGATTTTGAAAAATCGAACTCCTTTAAAACTTCTTGAAAGAAGGATCGAAGTTGATTGTATAACCCTGAATGGAGGAATTTATACTTTTCGAAAGGTAGAGTCTTCCAAAAACAAATTGGCGATATTTCAAAGAACCCTGGCTTACAAGATTAAGCCTTGTTCAAAATATCAAAATATTTTCGAATAGCAGATGCTATTAAGAAATAGGACGATCTCGTTTGAATCGAGTAACCAAAGGGATAAGCCTTCCCCATTCTACTTTCTCTCCAAAAAGGAAAATTGGCTGTGTTCAAAAGAAAGAAAAAAAATCGAGAATACAAAAACTCCTCCGAAAGAGGTCTTCTCGTTTCAAAAGAAAAAGGAGATATAAAAACACTCCTCCCAAAGAGGTCTTCCCTTCATAAACAGGGAATACAAAAACTCCTCCAAAGAGCTGCTCTCCTTTAAAAGAAAAGAGGGATTAATGAAAAAATACTCCCAAAGGGAGACCCTCTATGAAAAAAAGAAACAAAAAGCCAAAAGCTCAAAGAGCGATTTTGACTCTTTGCCTAAAACCACGGGACGCTTCAGAAGGGACCGTGGTATCCTTTCCCGTATCCCTATGGCCTATCCCCAAGGAAAAAGGTTCAAATTTGCGAAAATCCTAAAGTACGAATAAAATCGGCTTATTTGGATTTCATTTTGTTTGAGAACTCGACTTTGTTTTGTAGGAAATAGAACTTTGAAATGTTTTCCAAATTTTTCTACCCAAAAAACCTCCACTGAGTAGCAGGTATTGAAACCCGAATAAAGGGAAGTATGAAAAACGGAAGTCCTTTTTGATACTAGCTAAAAGGAGTTCGTTTTCAAAAAGAAAATTTTTCAAGAAAAACCCACGAATGTCAAAAAGACTAGGGTAGAACCTGCTTAGAGCAGACAGCCTCAAAAGGCTCTCTCCGAAGCTCGAAAACCCGAAAACGTCTAGAAGACATGGGTAAAACTTGCTCGAAGCGGCCTGCCTCAAAAGGCACTCTTCGGGCTCAAAACCCCAAAAATAAAAACGTTTTTCTCATGCATGCATCCAAAAATCGTCCATGCATGATCATACATAGGGAAACTTAGGAAAAGTCCCCTTTTGTTAAAAATCGCCACCTGTGGTAAAAGAAAACAGGGTTTTGCGAAATAAAAATGGTGTATTCTCGAAAAAATTTGAAGAGAAAAACCAAAATGGGGTGTTATCTTCTTCGCCATTATCCAAATCAATTTGGATAATGCCGAAGAGGGGCATCTAAACACCCCGAACTTTCCAAAAATCAAAAACTCTCAAAAACACAAAAAGCTCGTTTCAGCCAAAATGACAACCTGTTTTAAAATGTGAAAACAGGTACAAAAGGCAAGAGAAGAGCCCCAGCAAGAAGAGAAATCAAGCCTGGAGTCTCAAAAGCCATCCCCTATTCAAAAACGGAAGAAAAAAAAAGCTCGTTTAGAGAAAAGCCCAATAGAAGGGTAAAAATATAATTTGGGTCAAAGAAAAAGCACAAAGCAGCTCCAAAATGCAGAAAGAAGCCCAGTACCTGAGGAAGTCGACAGAAGTCCGAGACACGTCCCGTCAGAATGAAGAACGGAATCCGTGCGGCAATCTGAGTTCGATATCAATAGGAACCGGCCAAAAACCAAAACGGTGGACCGAAACAAACGCCGAAAAAGTCCTAAAAAGCAGAACACCGGTTGGAACAAAGACTTGGGGAAGACCCTGGCCAGAGTTGGGCATCCGATGAATCGAAGCCCACTCGAAACCGACGGTGAAAAGCACCAGAAAGGACCAGAAAACCAAGGAGCAGAAGAAAAATCTGGATTGGGTCTGGACCCAAAAATATCCAGATCCATATCCAAATTGTGTTTGGATTGGATATGGATCTCAAAAATCCAAGATCCGAGATCCGAGATCCAAACCCAAATAAATATTTAGACTGGATCTGGATCTCAAAATATCCGAGATCCGTAATCCAGATCCACATTGAGTTTGGATTGGATCCGGATAGCCAGACCCAAATCCAAGACCCAATATCCAAGACCCACTTAAAACCTCTATAAATAGAGGTGCTGGGCTTGAAAAAAAGTAGAGGTGAGGCTCAAAGGGGAGAGGCTTTCACGTGAAAGCTTGGTGGGTGGAGAGAGAAATAGAGAGAGAGGGAAGCAAGTCAAGAATAGTGGCTTGACTTTCCCCTTTTCAAGTTTTTTTTTACGTGAAACCTTGTTGGCCAAGGGACTTGAGGAAGCTGCACCAACCAAAGAACGTCCCCTACCTTGGCTGGGAGCATGGCGTGGTGGAGCTTGGCGGCTTGAGCGGCGGCTTGGAGCGGTGTTGCAACCAAGGTAGGTCCCCTAAGCCCTAACCTAACCCATCTTCCCTAACCTCTCTAGACCACCCATCCTAGCCAAACTTGCCCCTAAAACCACCACCAAACCAGCCAAGTGCTGGCCGTTTTTCACCAAGTCTCCTACCTAAGACCACCACCTAAACACCACCCTAAACAACCTCCCTAAACCACCTAAAGTTCGGCCAAGTGCTGGCCGAACTTCCCTTTGAAACTACCTAGCTCGAGCCACCTTGGCTCGAGCCTTTTTCCTCCCCCATACTTACCCAAGTCGACCCAAGACAACCCCGCAACAACCTTGGCTGAACCTTAGAGCAAGTCACTCCTACTCGAGCCACCTTGGCTCGAGTTTCACAAGACCTAAACTAAGGCCAAGTGCTGGCCGTGTTCCATACTAAAACCATGCCACTCGAGCCACCTTGGCTCTAGTCTCACAAGACCAAACAAAGGTCATGAACCTTGGCCGAAATCTCAAAACTTTAGCCAACACCTGACCTAGGACCAGCCAACTCTATCCTATACCTAAACCAAGGCCAAATGCTGGCCTAATACCAAGCCTAAACTATACCTAAACCAAGACCAAGCGTTGGCCAAATCCCATACAAAAACCCAATCACTCGAGCCAAGGTGACTCGAGTCTTACCTTGCCCAAACCAGCCCCAACTAGCCCCAAACCCATTGTAGCTTGCAGCTCCCGGAACTCCAAGTCTCTCCAAGCTCTCAAGCTCTCCGACTTCGATCCCACATGCCCCGGACTCCATAAGAAGAAGGCGGATTCGCCCCTTGTACGATCCTAACTCAAAAGGCTGGAAAGTGTAAGTTGATTTCGATATATATCAAATCCCTTTCTATTCAATTTAATTCGTCATATGGGGTTGTAATAATGGAGCATCGTCTCCCCCCGGATGTAATATATGTGCAAAACACACACACGTACACTCGAGCCTTTCCGCTCTTATCTGCACACTTTTGCACACAAACGGGCCTCAACAGCCCATAGGATATAGCCCTATTTATATACATTCAGCTGGGTTTTAAGGTTCAAGTCGTGTGAGTTGTTTTTCATTTTATACACTCAAAGCACTCACTCACATTGAGCCTTTCCGCTCTTACGTATATATACGTATTTCCCTTTCAATTGGGTTTTAAATTTAAGTTGCGTGAGTTGCCTTTCAATTTATACACTCAAAGCACTCACTCACATTGAGCCTTCTCGCTCTTATATATATCTATATCTCCCTTCTGCTGCGTTTTACGGTTCAGTTGCGTGTGTTGCATTTCAATTTATACACAACACCCACGCACACATTGAGCCTTTTCGCTCTTAAGATATAGATATATTTAAATTTCTGCAATTTACATTCAAGTCGTGTGAGTTGCATTCAATTTGGGTTTTCCCTTCTGCTAAGTCTTTAAATTTCGGGTTTTACATTCAAGTTGTGCGAGTTGCATCGCATACTCGCCATACTCGAGCTAGGTTGCATACCTGCATCGAACAAACCCGAACAAAACGTGCAAACACGCCTAAATGGATAAAATTGAGAGACTTAGGGTCGCCCAAATCAAAAACTCGCCAAGTGCATGATTTCAAAAGGATTTTCAAACACCTGTTCATTCAAAAATCGATTTTGAGTTTAACTTGTTTTAAACGAAGTCTCTAAGCGTACAGACTGACCCTTGCGCGTCGGTGCAAGAAGGTCTGCGACGAAAAGATCCCGCTTGCCTACAATTGCCTTTCAAAAAGTCAGATATTTCAAAATCTACTTCGCTAGTTTGAGTAAGCTAGCTGGCACGCCCTAAAAGCGAACGTAAGCACGAAAAGGTTCACTTCAGGCCTAAGAACCCGCAAGTGAAAATTTTCCGTGTCTACAAAAACTTACTTCACTAGCTTGAGTAAGCTCGCTGGCACGCCCTTTAAGCGACTTAGACATACGAAAAGGTTTGCTATAGGCCCTAAGAAGCCCGGGGTCGAAAATTTCTGCGTGTCTACACCATCCCACGGTCCCCCTCTCCCTTAGCCGACCTAGTTCCCCTACACACCCCACTACATACCATACCCGTGACCACTTGCCTAGGGACCCCAGCTGAACCTAGCCTAGCTAGATACCCCCAGCACCGCCTTAGTTCCATACCGCATACCACCTATCTAGTGCCGTGAACACTAGCCTAGCCAACCCCGGCCGAACCTATCCTAGTTAACACTCCGCACCCTACCACACACCACCTATCCATCCATGACCCATATCATCCCATACCCAACCTAACCCAACCTCAGCCATGACCTATCTCATATCCCATGCACCTCACCATCACCCCACCTAAACACCAAGACCTGCCACTACCGTGCCTTACCCATACCCACACCAAAACCCGCAACCTTAGGGCCGTGAACCTCATAAAACCCTCAAGCTCAAAGGCTCCATTCAGCCATCTTTCGCTTCAAGCTTCAAGGAAGACTCATCCGTGGGTGTGAAGCCAAGCAAACTCGTGAACATTGGAGTGGACAAACATCTGAATCATGTAAGTGTTTTAGTTCGGTATTTCATATCTCCTTTCTAAGCTTTGATTAAATTTGGATACGGGGTTGTATTAACGGAGCCTTGTCTTCCCCTGATTGTAATAACTTGGTTTGCTATACGAAGCACACACGAGCGCTTAAGCCTTAGCTCTTACTCGTACACAAGCACCCACGTGCACCATTGAGCCTTCGCTCTTACTCCTAAGACTCTAGTAAGAGCTGCATGAGTTTGTCTTTAAATTTATACACTCATACATGCGTGCATTGAGCTTTCACTCTTATTCTATATAAGTATTTCAATTCAGCTGGGTTGTTACATTAAGTCGTGTGAGTTTGTCTTTCATTTACACACTCACACACAAAGAACACCCGAGCGCTTGCTCACGCACCTCACACACCATTTTGGCCTTGGCAGCCGCTAAGATATAGTAATATTTCTATACTTTCCGCTGCATTTTCCCGGTTCAACTGCATGTGTTTATCTTTCCATTTATACACAAACACAACACGCGCACGTTGGTGACCTTCGGGCCCATATATATATAGTTGTATTTCCCTTTCGCTATGTCTTTAAATTTTGGGTTTTAAGGTTCAACTGTGTGAGTTGCATTTCAATTTATACACAGCATACACATACACAATTGAGCCTTTTCACTCTTAAGATATAGCTATATTTCCCTTTTGCAATTTCCCTTCCGCTATGTCTTTAAATTCTGGGTTTTCCCTTGGAGTTGTGTGAGTTTGCATTGCATATTTGCCATACCACGAGCTAGGGCGCATACTTGCATCAAAGTAAACCCCATACACCCGTGCAAAAATCGGCCATACTTAGGCACTTGATGCACACATCACACGCCTAAATTGGCTAAAATCCAAGACATAGGAAACGTACAAATCCTACGTTGATAAACTCTGCAACAAGACAAGTGAAATCGATCAAACACTTTGCATACTTTTCAAAAAGGTTATGTTTGCTCAAAATTGACTTTTTTAAAGCGTACAGACTGACCCTTGCGCATCGATGCAAGAAGGTCTATGACAAAAAGAACCCACTTGTCCACAGTCGCCCTAAACAAGTCAGATATTGCAAAAACTTACTTCGCTAGTTTGAGTAAGCTAGCTGACATGCCCTTTTTCATAAAAACAAATGTAGATGCAGAAAGGTTCGCTCTAGGCCCTAAGAAGCCCGGGGTCAGAAATTTCTGCGTGTCTACAATCAGGCCAGGTTGCTCTTTTGGGCTTCAGAACAGACTTCTAAAGCTGCTTTTGGTATTGGCCTTCGTGAACAACTTGCTGGGCTATTTCTGGATCAGTTGTCGTCTTCGCATTCTCCACCTGTTCGCCTTTGGCTTTTGGGAAAATGGGGTTTAGCCCGTGTTTCAAAAACTTTTATTTGATAAAGGGCTTCAAAACACTATTTACAGGATAAAAAGCAATATATACAGAGTTTCTGGAAGGCTCCTTGGTTTCCAGACTGAAAATGACCCTTTGGGGCTGCTTTTGTAAACCAAGTATGTTGTTAGAAAGTCGTGGGATTTTGGGGTGTTTACAAATACCCCTCTTTAGCTTTATCCAAATTGATTTGGATAATGGCAAAGACGACAACACCCCTGTTCAATGTCTCCCTGGATCTATTCTCAAAAATATGGGATCGTCCCAATTTTTTAGCAAAAACCTTTCTTTAATACCTGGTAGGAGGAGATATCACGCCAAAGGGGATCCCTTCTATGGGTTCCTGGTCCTAAATGGGGATCATGTTATGAAATGTTCATGCGTGAATATGCAAGTGCATGATATGGATGAGACGCCAAGAAGGGCGACCTCCTAGAGACTAGATGGTATGGTTGAACTTTTGAGACTTATGAAGACCTGCTGCTTCAAGCGAGCGGGCCTTATGTTGCTCGATCTTCGAGTTTTCAAAATCTATTTACAAGAGGGAAACTGCTTTTAGCCTCGATCCTAAGGACCTTTGGCTCTTTGTTTGCCTTTACTTGAGTCTTGACACCCGCTAATCTAGCGGAGGTTTTATAAGAAAATAAGCTAAATTTCAAAATTCCTACGCCTTACTCAAACGTCGAATTCTCAAACAAAATGAAATTCAAGTAAGTAAATCCTATTTTTACTTTAGGATTCCTTGAAATGAACCATGTTTTACTTGGGATAAGTCATGGGGATGGGAAAGAGATACCACGGTCCCTTCTGAAGCATCCCGTGGTTTGAGGCAGAGAGGCAGAAAACTGCTCTTTTTGAGCTTTTTGGCCTTTCCTTTCTTTTTTCCTTAGAGGGTCTCCCTTCAGGAGTATTTTTTCTTTATTCCCTCTTTTCCACAGAAGAGTAGAATTTTTCTTTACAATTCTGCTTTCTTTTTGGGAAAGAGATTTTCTTTTGGTAGGGATTTTCCTTTGTTTTTGGCCAAATTTTCCTTTTGGAAGGAGAAGAGAAGAGGGGAAGACTTATCCCAAGGTCATACTCGATCCATTCCAGATCAGCCTATTTAGAAATAGCACGTACTACTTGCAAGTATCTTGCTATATTGAACTAGGCCTTTCTTTGTAAGAAGAAGGATTTTGAAATGTAACCACGTATTTGAAAAGCTCCACTTTTTCGCAAGTGTGAATTCTCTCATTCAGGGTCACCCAATTCGCCTTTGATCCTTGCTTTCGAAGTTTCGAAGCAACTTTCCTAAAACATTTTCGAAAATGGGAGTTTAACTAGACACTACACATGATACTTCTTTAAGTATTGAATATTGATAGGATCTGCTAAATTCCTACCTTCTACATCGATCAACCAATAAGAGTTGTTTGTGGTGGTTCCATGCACAACATAAGGGCCATCCCACTTGGGCCGCCACTTTCCAAGTGGATGTGGGCCACGATAGTGGATGATTTTCAAAATGAGATCTCCCACTTCAAAGTGGCGAGGTTTCATATGTTTCTTATAATGTCGAGCTATCCTTTGTCGGTATTTATGAGCATGATCCATAGCAAGGAGTCGCCTCTCATCTAACAAATCTAGTTCGTCCATCCTAGCATGCTGAAGCATCTCTAGGGGGAGGTCGAGTGCAATGGATGTATGAAATGAATGCAACCTTGTATGAATGGGGAGAATGGCGTTTGTGCCATAGACTAACTCAAATGGCGTGGCATTCGTGGGAGTCCGGATGGAAATCCTATAAGCCCATAAGGCTTCATCCAGCTTCTCATGCCACGTCCTATCCTTTTCTAAAGTTTTCTCAATAATACTAATGAGAGTCTTATTGGTGGCTTCGGCTTGGCCGTTGCCTTGAGGGTAGTAAGGCGATGAGAAGTGGTGAGTTATGCCGTAGGTGTTGCACAACTTGACCATCCGCTCGTTTTTGAATGGGGTGCCATTATCGGACACAAGGTCTCTTGGAACTCCAAATCGAGCCAAGATGTTTTTCCTAATGAAAGTCACCACATGTTGCCCTTGGACAATAGTCAGGGAGGTGGCTTCGACCCATTTGGAAAAGTACTCAGTGGCTGCTAAAATGAACCTATGCCCATTCGATGCCTTTGGAGATATTGGTCCTACAATATCAAACGCCCACATGGTAAATGGCCAGGGGCTGACCACGGAATGCAATGAAGATGAGGGGATATGAATGGCGTGCCAATGCACTTGACATGGATGACACTTCCTAACATGATCGTGGCCTTTTTCATAATCTGGGTTGTTTTGGCAAATTTCCAAATCGTGTGTGGATGGAGTGGGTGCATACCATATTTCTAAGGATCGAGTTCCCAAAGCGGGATCAGCCCTCAGGGCTGAACCCAAGGATGAGAGGGCGTCGGCAATGCCATTATCGTCTCTTCCTACATGTGTGAGTGTGCACGACTAGAAGGATTCGACCAATCGAGTGGCCAACTCATGATATGGAAGAAGCTTTTCGTTTCTAACTTGCCAGATTTTTAAAACTTGGTTTATAACGAGTAATGAATCTCCAAAGACCTCAATGCATGCTGCCCCTAGAGTTTTCCAAACTTTTAAGCCTTGTATGAGTGCTTCATACTCAGCTATGTTGTTGGAACACTCGAAATCTAGGCAAATTGCTGTAGACACAAAAAATCTTCGACTCCGGGTTTCTTAGGCCTAGAGTGAATCTTTTCGCAATCTACATTCGCTTTTAAAGAGTGCCAGCTAGCTTACTCAAACTAGCAAAGTAGTTTTGAAATATTTGACTTTTGAAAGGCAATTATAGGCAAGCGGGATCTTTTTGTCGCAGACCTTCTTGCACCGACGCGCAAGGGTCAGTCTGTACGCTTAGAGACTTCGTTTGAACAAGTTAAACTCAAATTCGATTTTTGAATAAACAGGTGTTTGAAAATCCTTTTGAAATCATGCACTTGGCAAGTTTTTTATTTGGGCGACCCTAAGTCTTTCAGTTTCAACCACTTAGGCATGGAGTGTGTGCGAAGTGGCCTAAGTTGGGCATTTTGCATGATTTGTTCAGGTTTGTTCGATGCAGGTATGCACTCTAGCTCGAGTACGACGAGTATGCAATGCAACTCACACAACTTGAATGTAAAACCCGAAATTTAAAGACTTAGCAGAAGGGAAAACCCAAATTGAATGCAACTCACACGACTTGAATGTAAATGCAGAAATTTAAATATATCTATATCTTAAGAGCGGAAAGGCTCAATGTGTGCGTGGGTGTTGTGTATAAATTGAAATGCAACACACACAACTGAACCGTAAAACGCAGCAGAAGGGAGATATAGGTATATATAAGAGCGGAAAGGCTCAATTGTGGTGTGTGTATATATGTATAAATTGAAAGACAACACACACGACTGAATTTAAAACCCGGAATTAAAATGTGTACACAGCTGAACTGGGAAAAGTCACGCAGTAGAAAATATATAGATATGGCTATATCTTAGTAGCTTCTGAGGCCAAAATGTGCTTGAGGTGTTTGAGCAATCACTCGGGCGTTCCTTGGGTGCGAGTGTGTGATTGAAAGATAAACTCACACGACTTAATGTAACAACCCAGCTGAATTGAAATACGTATGTATATGATAAGAGCGAAAAGGCTCAATTGTGTACATGGTGCTTGTGTATGAGATAAGAGCGGAAAGGCTCAAGTGTACATGTGTGTCTCGTGTGTCCAGCACCGTTATTACATTTCGGGGGGAGACGATGCTCCGTTATTACAACCCCGTATCATGAATTGAATTGAATGGAAAAGGATTTGATATATATCGAAATCAACTTACACTTTCTAGCCTTTTGAGTTAGGATTGTACAAGGGGCGAGTCCAACATCATCTCATGACATCCGATGCATGTGGGAGCGAAGCCGGAGAGCTTGAGAGCTTGGGGAGACTTGGAGTTCCGAGAGCTGCAAATTATACCGGGTTTAGGGCCACTTGGGGCTGGTTTTGGGCAAGGGATGACTCGAGCCACCTTGGCTCGAGTGATAGGTTTTTTTTTTGGTTTAGGATTTGGCTAGCACTTGGCCTTAGGTTTTGGTCTTGTGAAACTCGACCCAAGGTGGCTCGAGTGATAGTGATTTTTCTTTAGGATCCGGCCAGCCTTGTCCTTAGGTTTTGCTTGTGTGACTCGAGCCAAAGTGGCTCGAGTGAACTCGATTGTAGTTGGGGCTGAACCTAGGCAAACCACGGCTAGGTTAAGGCTTGGTTGAGTCCTAACTAGGTTACGTTTGGGTCGAGTTTTGGTGGCAGGCGCCCAGACTTTGGTTGGGATTAGATGTTGGCTATCCTAGGCTAGTCACGGCCAAAGGTTAAGGGCTGGTTCTTGGTGACAAGCGGCCAGACTTTGGTTGACTTAGGTAAGTATGTGGCCTGCCTAAGGCAGGCCAGGTCTTGGCGAGAAGAAGGGCACACGGCCAACCTTGGCCGTGTGATTTAAAGGGAAATGGCCTGTCGAATGGCAGGCCTGTTTTAGGTAAAAAGAGAGAAACACGGCCAGCCCTTGGCCGTGTTTTTAGGTAAGTGGCCTGCCGAATGGCATGCCTGGCCTTTGGTGGAAAAGGTGGAGCACGGCCTGCACTTGCAGGCCGTGGATCTTGGGCTTGGATGGCCTTCCTTTAGGGCAGGCCTTAGGTGGTTCTTAGTGGGATACAAGAGGTAGTTAGGTGGGTGTAGACGCGTGAAAATCCCCGCCTCTTCGCCTCTTTCGGGGCTTGGAGTGGATCTTCTCGTGTGTCTAAGGCCTATGTATACAAATAGGGCGTGCCAGCTAGCTTACTTAAGCTAGCGAAGATATTTTTAACACTGACTTCTAAACGTGGCGACTGTGAGCAAGTAAGCTCTTGTCGTCGCAGACCTTCTTGCACCGATGCGCAAGGGTCAGTCTGTACGCTTTTGCAAAAATTGAGTTTTGGAGAGAAAGTCTACGAAGCGGTTCGAGGTGTCTATTTCGGGTCTTTAAGATGCGATTTCATGTTTTAGATCACGTGGATTTGCACGTGCCTAAGTCTTTTCTTTTATCCCTTTTCGGGCCACCTAGTTTGTGTGTTATGAACACTCCACTACATGGGCGAATTCGAGCGGGGCTTGCTTTGATGCAATATGCGTCCTACCTCGTGGTATGGCGTAGATGCAATGCAAACTCACGCTACTCCAAAGGGAAAACCCGAAATTAAAGACAATACTGAAGGGGAAATAACAGAAGGGAAATGACCGAAGGGAAATAACCGAAGGGAAATAACCGAAGGGAAATAACCGAAGGGAAATAACTGAAGGGAAATATGTATATAGCTTATGTATATGAGCCCTTACTCGGGTCTTGCAAATAAGAGCGAAGGCTCAATGTGGGTGCGTGCTTGAATTGAAAGACTTACACACACGACATAAAGTTAAACCCAAATATAAATTGCAGTATGGCCTTGACTAAGGTCTTGGGAGTAAGAGCGAAGGCTCAATGTGTGTGAGAGTGCTTGAATTGAAAGACTACCCACACGACATAAATGAAACCCAAATATAACTGCAATAAGGCCTTTACTAAGGTCTTGGGAGTAAGAGCGAAGGCTCAATGTGTGTGAAAGTGCTTGAATTGAAAGACTTACTCACACGACATGAAATGAAACCCAAATAGTATAGGTCGGCCCTTACTTGGGTCTTTCAACTAAGAGCGAAAGCTCAATGTGTGTGAGAGTGCTTGAATTGAAAGACTTACTCACACGACATGAAATGAAACCCAAATAGTATAGGTCGGCCCTTACTTGGGTCTTTCAACTAAGAGCGAAGGCTCAATGTGTGTGAGTGCTTGAATTGAAAGACAACGCACCCAACTTAAACAAAACCCTTCGAAAATGAAAATATATATATACACTTATATATTAGGGGCTGATTTGGCCCGTGTGTGTTAAAAATCGTGCACGACTAAGAGGGTGCACGTGTGTGGTTGTGCCAAGCCATGTTATTACAAGCGGGGGGAGACTATGCTCCGTTATTACAACCCCGTATCAAATTGAATCCCAAGCAAGTATACAACTAAGGACTGAGTTTAGACACTTACGAGTAGCTGGTCCGTAGAGGTCTTGCTTGAGCGTGGGCTTGGCCTTGGGCTGCAAACGGGAGCTCCGCAAAGGTAGGTGATCAAGGGTGCTGGCCGGCTGCAAGTGGGGCGTGGGATAAGCGCCTCGAAGGTGGCCGGTGGCAAGTAGATGACGCCTCAAAGTAGGGGGTCTAAAGGGCTGAATGAGTGGGTTCTTAGGGCACTAGGGGAGTTGGGAGTTTAGGGAAACTGGACCTAAAAGGTGAGCTGGTGGGAAGGCCAAATAGGACACCTAGGGGAAGGTCGAATGGGAGATGATGGCTAGGTAGTGGCCGGCAGTTTGGGTTATACTAGGTTCGGCTAGGTTGAAGTGGTGGTGACAAAGGGGCTGAGATGAAGGTAGGATGGGTGGCTAAGAGTGGAGAGGTGGTAGAGAGGGGCTTTGAGGGAGTTTGGGGTACTTACCGAATGGGGAGAGGTGGCGGATGAAGTGGGAAGCAGGCGGGCAGGTGGCTGTTGGCTGGTTCGGTTGGGTGGAGGTGATGGCGTCCGGCTGAGGGGTGGTGGTGGTGGATGGAAGAGGGAAGGTGGCGGAGCAGGTGGCGGCTGGTGGAGCAGATGGAGCAGGCGGAGGTGGGAGTGGTCTCGGCTGGGTGAGAGATGGGAGAAGGAGAGGGCCCGGCTGGGTGAGATGGTGGTTCCCACTTGGAAAACCCGCCCACAAGGAGGGGGGTTTAAATAGGGGATGGGTAGGTCGGTTAGGGCTGGGCTGTGGGTAGTGGTTAGGTGGTTTAGGTAGGGTGGTATGTAGATAAGGTGGGCTGGAAGGGGCTGGGCCAGATATTTTAAAACTAGGGGTTTGGGTAAATCGTGGGCTAAGGGTGGTTTAGGGGTTTAGGGCTAGGTTAGGTGGTTGGGTTTTAGGGTGAGGTTTAGTGAGCTAGGTTAGGTGATTAGGCTAGGTTTAGGCTAGGATTAGGGAAATTAAGCTAGGTTTAGGGAAGGATTAGGGAAGTGGGTTAGGTGATTAGGTTGGGATTAGGACGGGATTAGGGAAGTGGGTTAGGTGATTAGGTTCAGATTAGGGGTGGATTAGGGGTTTAGGCTAGGTTTAGGCATTTTGGGCTAGGTTTAGGTGAAGGAGCTCCCTTAGCATGGCCCATAGACCTTGATCACCCCATGTTGGTGCAGCCCTAGGTTAGGTTTTAGCTAATTACAAGCTTAAACCCACTCAATTAGGCTAACCCACATGATTAACCCAAACTTGACACACAAGTCAAGCTTAATACAACACTCTTGATATTTTTCAACCCACTCTCTCTCATGCCCAATATCCCACGTGAAACTCAAGTGGGCCCCACCTCCATTTATGAGAAGGTGATGTGGGCCATGGATATGGATATTGGATTGGATCTCTGGATCCAAATCCAAATCCAAGTCCACATATGGGTTTGGATTGGGATCTGGATATATATGGTCCAGATCCAATCCAAACTGAACTCTGACTCCTTCGAGCTGGGTTCGAAACGGACGATTCGTGCGGGGCCTGACAGCATCAGTACTCCGTCTGCGTTGGGTCTTCGCCAACATGGTCGTCCGCCTCCGTTTCTGCCTTCCGGAGATGACTTCAAATGATATTTTGGTAAGAACAGGGTCTTGGACGTTCGAGATCCTGGGGTGTGAATCAGATACAAGAGTTGCTGTGCCGGGCTCGACAGGTGCTCCGGTTCCGGGCTCTTCTTGGCTCTCCTGGTCCTGTCTTGATCGGGCCAAGCCACTTCGGGGTTTCAAAACATGTTTTAAAAGGGTTTTTAAAAGCCATATCGTATGTTTTTGAAAGATAAAGTTTAAAACATATGTACAGGGTTGTCTGGAAGGCTCCTGGGTTTCCAGACTCAAAATGGCCCTTTGGGGCTGCTTTTACGAAACCAGATTTGTTTAAGAAATTCGTGGGATTTCGGGGTGTTTACAGTGGGCTCGGCCAGCTCTTGGCCGAGCCAAGGTTTTGCTTGGGTAGAAATGGGTGGCTCGGCCAGCAAGTGGCCGAGCTAGGTTAGTTTTCGTTTGGGTTCTAGGTATGGCTTAGCTAGGTGGTGGTTTTTGGTGGAAGACTTGGTGAAAACCGGCCAGCACTTGGCTGGTTTGGTGGCTTTTTTAGGGGATGTTTGGGTGGTCTAGAGAGGTTAGGGAAGAGGGAGTCTAGGTTAGGTTTAGGGGCTTACCTATTTGCAGCACCGCTCCAGCCACCACTCAAGCCGCCAAGCTCCACCACGATCTCCACTCCCAGCCAGCTTGAAGAAGACACTCGTTTGGTGCAGCCCTTGCCTCCATGGGCCAATCCCATCTCAAACAAAAAAAGTTTTGGGCCTATCAGGCTCTTTCTCTCTCATCCCCCCCTTTACCTCACGTGAGGAGCTTCCTTGGAGAGTTCACTCATTTTTTTTCAAGCCCAACACCTCTATTTATAGAGGTTTTAAATGGGTCTTGGATATTGGGTCTTGGATTTGGGTCTGGCTATCCAGATCCAATCCAAACTCTATGTGGATTTGGATCATGGATCTCGAATATTTTGAGATCCAGATCCAATCCAAACACAATTTGGATCTGGATCTGGATATTTTTGGGTCCAGACCCAATCCAGACTTTTCTTCTGCTCCTTGGTTTTCTGGTACTTTCTAGTACTTTTCACCGTCAGTTTCGAGCAGGCTTCGATTCATCGGAGGCCCAACTCTGGCCTGGGTCTTCCCCAAGTCTTCCTTCAAACCGGTGTTCTGCTTTTTAGGACTTTTTAAGCATTCGTTTCAGTCCGCCGTTTTGGTTTTTGGCCGGTTCCTGTTGATATCGAACTTCCTCAGGTATTGGGCTTCTTTCTGCATTTTGGAGCTGCTTTGCGCTTTTTCTTTGACCCAAATTACATTTTTACCCTTCTATCAGGCTTTTCTTCCGTTTTGGAACAGGGGGTGGCTTTTGAGACTCCGGGCTCAATTTGCTCTTCTTGCTGGGGCTTCTCCTTTTGCCTTTTGTACCTGTTTTCACATTTTTAAAACAAGTTATCGTTTTGGCTCAAACGAGCTTTTTGTGTTTTTGATTTTTGGAAAATTTGGGGTGTTTACAATTGCTATGGGTATTTCGCCCTTTTCAGGGGATACGAGGATGACCCCTGCGCCAGCCCCTCGTTGGTTTCGTGCCCCATTGAAGTGCATCTTCCACACTTGGTTTTCAAAAGAGTTTGCCAAAATGTGGTTTTGAAATTGGTGTTGTAATATGCCTCCATCAGGCATTTCATCGAGCGTGGGATATGCATCCTCTAAGGGGAACTCAGCCACGTGGTCTGCTAGGGCTTGGCCCTTAACGGAGATCTAGTGATGGTATTTCAAGTCATACTCTATTAGAAGGAGTTGCCATTTGCCCAATCTACCGGTGAGAATGGGTTTTTCGAACAAGTGCTTCATTGGATCAAGCTTGGACACTATCCAGATCTCATGATCTAGGAAATAGTGTCGAAATTTCTGGCAGGCCCAAACTAGGGCCAAGCACGTCTTCTCCATGGCTTGATAATTCCTTTCATAAGCTAGGAGAGTTTTCGAAACATAATATACGGCATACTCCTTGTGGGTATCATCCTCATATTGTGCTAACAAGACACCCAAAGCATTCACATGCACAGAAATGTAAAGCAGAAGAGGTTTTCCTTGCTTTGGAGGGTTTAAAATAGGGGGATTAACTAAGTATGCTTTTAATCTTTCAAAAGACTTAGCATTCATTATCCCACAAAAATTTTGTCCCTTTTCTCAACAGTTTGTTGAAGAGTTCGCATCTAGTCGCCAGGTTTGAGATAAACTTGTGAATGGATTGGAGTCGACCTTGGAGGCTACGAATTTGCGTGAGATTGGAGGGTGGAGCCATGTCTATGATGGCTCGACACTTAGAGGGGTCGACTTCTATGCCCCTTTGGCTCACCATAAATCCTAAAAGCTTTCCGGATTCTACTCCGAATACGTACTTCTCAGGGTTTAGCTTTACTTTGTAAAGTCTAAGCCTTTCAAAAATCTTTTGTAAGCATTCGATATGAGTGCATCGAGTTTTTGATTTAGCCAAGAGATCATCCACATATACCTCTATGAGCTCATGAATTTAATCATGAAAGATCGTAGTCATAGCTCTTTGGTAGGTGGCGCCGGCATTTTTCAAACCAAAGGGCATGATTGTATAGCAGTACGTGCCCCATGGGGTTGTGAAAGTAGTCTTCGCCTAATCTCGTGAGGCTAATTTGATTTGATTATACCCTAAATAGCCATCCATGAACAAAAACATTTCATGATTTGCAGTACTATCGACTATCAAATCAATGTTTGGTAAAGGGAAATTGTCTTTTGGCGTGGCCTTATTCAGGTTTCTGAAATCGATGCATATTTGAATCTTTCCACTGGTTTTTTGAACCACAACTATATTGGATAACCAATCAGAATACGCAATGGGTTTTATAAATCTGGCTTTTAATAGATCTTCTAAACCCTCTTTGACTTGTGAGTGTACGTTCGGATGTATTTTCTTAAGCTTTTGCTTTATGGGTTTGGCATCCGAATCTAGGGGAAGACGATGCTCTACAACTTGTGGGTCTATACCCGGCATGTCTTCATACATCCATGCAAACACATCTAAGTAGGTTTTCAAAAATGAAATGAATGATGATGCTTCATGCTCATGAAAACATGCGCCTATCTTAATGTGTTTGGGCTTTGTTTCACTCCCTAGGTTAATCTCTATGAAATCTCCTCCTACTGAATTTGAAGGTTTTTCAAAATCGAGAATTTTATGAAATTCTAGGAGCTCAGAAGTGGGATCCTCCTCAAGGGGATCCACCTCTGGGCTTCGATCATTCTCAAGATCTATAGATCTTAGGGAATTTGATGCATGGATTTTGAAAATACCTGGTTTTTGACTTGGGATTTCTATTGATTTTGAAATTTTTGGTCTGGTTATGCAGACAACGTTTCTTTCGAAATCTCTGGTTTTTTCCAAATCCTTACCAGGAGCAGCTATATACAAGACCTTTTTGGAATTTTGTAGATATTTGATTTTTTTGTGTTTTTGTAAAGAGAGAATTTTGGGAACTTTACAAACCACTCTTTCTTTGAGTTTTTCATTTTCAAGTATTTTTGGCTTTTGCAATTTTTCAAAATGTTTTTGGATTTCAAGTTTTTCCAATTTTTTTGTGTTTTTGGTTGAGGGATCTTCCATCACACCTACAAAGGAAAACGTAACGAGTTAGACTCTAAACAAGAGGTCTAAATCATAGGTTTCTACTTGGGTAGGCTCCACGGCACCCTTGACCCAGGTGGTCACAGGTGGGGGCTCTGGTGGTATGCTAGGAGTATAGCCGATCCCATATCGGCTTGGATTGGCCTTGGGCAATATGGTCTCTACGAGACCCTGATTTTGTGCCCCTAGACTCTTGTATGGCATATAGCCCATATTCAACAGCATGTTCCACGACTTTTTGTTTTTAGAAAAATTTTCATATAAGTCATGGTCCTAGAACTTGCTGTCATCTATGTTATGCACATAAGGCTTTTTGTCTAGGGGTTTTGGAAATGGGCGACTCTTGGCCTTTCTTGGGATGGTCAGGGTTTTGAGGGGGCAGCCTTGGGCGGCCCTTTGACATACATGACCTTCCTAGGGTTTTTAAGTGTGAGATTTGGTGGCTCGACCAAGGTCTGCCCCCCATTGGCCTTGTGGTCCTGGAAACTCGACAAGCAGGGGGAATTCATGATTCCATGAAGCTGTGGGTGACTCTCACCTAGGATCACTATGATTTGGTCTCCGAAAGGAATTTTGACATACCTATGGAAGGTGGATGGCACAGCACACAGGCTGTGTATCTAGGGCCTTCCTAACAATAGGTTATAGTGGGGGTGGATGTCCAAGACATGGAACACTCCCATGTGTGCTATCCCTCCCGTTTCCATGGGGAGTTCGATGGATCCTAGAGGTCTTGACGCATTCCCATCGTATCCAGTGATTATGATGGGACTTGGGCTTACGGATGTCAAGGTGACTCCGATTTGGTATGCTACGTGAAGTGGAAGGATGTTGAGCCCTCCTCCGCCATCGACTAGGCACCTATCCAGAGTGTGGTGATTCCAGAGAGTGGTGATTCAAAACCACCTCGATATGTAGGGCCTGGTTGTGGGACTCGTAGGGTTTTTCTATATCCTCTTCCGAGAACACGATAGGCGTTTTCTCTCCTATGGACGCCACTTGGTTGGACAAGGATTCTGGGGTTCTGTTCGAGCTAACCTTGGCTCTTTCTAGAATTTTCTCTAACACGAGTCTATGCCTAGGCGAAGTTTGTATCAGCTCTAGGATGGACATGTTAATGAGAATCTTTGAAAGATGGTTTTCAAAATCATACAAGGTTAAAACAACTTTTCCTGTGTCTGCTTTCGGCGAAACTCTAGGAATACATACTTTTCAAGGGCCAGGTATAGTGACCACTTTTTTAGCATTTTGCAGATGTGGGGTTGATAGATCCTTCTGGACCTAGTCACCTCCCCCACGATCAACCTAGGGTTCGCACCTAATATGGCTCTAATTGAGTGTTTTGGAGCACCTTGAATTTTGAAAACTGGTTTAATTAGGGATGGAACTCTTGGTGGTCCCCGGATGACTACTTGGGCGGATTTCTTATGAAGTATGAGAGTAGATGCACAAGTAGAAAAATCAGACTTATATGTATGCGCTAGACTCTTCGAAATCGTGAGAGCACATACCTCCTTGCCCTTCCCACTAGTACTTGCGTGCTTGGGGAAGGGTTCTTTAAAGATAGTTTGGGCAGGCTCTGGTTCCTCAGTGACCTGGAGCCGGCCTTCTGCTATCAAGTTCTCTATTTTGTTAAGGAGGGAAAAACACTGCTTCGTATCATGGCCTTTGAGTCAATGATACTTGCAGAATCGGTTTAGAAACCTTCCATTGAAAGTGATTCCCTCCGGAATTTCAGGGAGTTCGATCATGCCTTGGGCGAGTAGGAGGTCCAAGACCTCCGACATAGGTTGCCCCAGCAGAGTATACTCAAGTTTTTCAAAAGGTTTTTAGAAAATTTTCTCCTTTTTTTTAATTTTCTCGAAATTCCTAGAAGTGCTCGTCTATCTTGGATCTACTTGGACATTGGCGACTTTGTGGGGTTTTGCCCCTTTATCCATGGTGGGTAGACCATAAGTGTTGGGCTTCTCCAAGTGAGTTTTCGAAACCACGCTCCCTTTCCACAAATGATCATAAATCCATTTCTTCAAATTTGTTTCGAAAAGAGATGCTTTTTTTATCAACTTGTGGAAAGTTGAGATTTCGTGTAGGGAAGAAGGGTTTTTAATTCATTTCGAAAGTTATCTAGGATGAGCATGACTGCACATCCTTCGGATATAGGTTCTCGCACTTGTCCAAGAAGAGACCTCCATCGAACGATAAATGTATGCACATCTTCGTTCATGCCCTACTTCGCATCCCTCAATGTGTTTAAAGTGGGCGTGACTTCTACGTTATGCGAGAATCTCTGCATAAAGCAGTTCGCTAACTCTTCAAAAGTAGCGAACTGGCTAAGGTCGTAGGAAGCCAGCCATTTGGCAGCTGTGCCTTTGAGGGATAAAGGGAACCAATACACCCATTTCATCGAGTCCTTCTTTTTCTTATGGGCTCGATGAGAGAAAAGTTGCAAGTGAGACCTAGGGTCTCCCGTGCCATCATACTGATGGAAATTCGGTATTTCATCATCATTATCTGTTTCATAGTCTAAAGGCAAAAAGTCAGACAGGGCGTAGTTCCTTTTCTCTTTGTTTTGCCCTTTCAGCAGCTGCTGTAGGGCTTTACGATCCTTGTAAGTGAAGGATTCGTGGTGTTGGTTGCCTTCTGTTGCGGAGGTCTCCTTGTTTTTGCGAGTTTCTTCAACTCTCTTTTTGGCCTTTGGTTTTCCATGTGACGAACACGAATCAGCTACTTCAGCCTCTTGGCTAAGAGCAGCAATCTTGGCCTCAAAGTCCCTTCTTAACTCCTCGATCTCTTCTCTTTGATCTCGATTTTTCGAAAACTTCCTAGAATGAGAACTTGATGTGCATGAGCCATGGCTAGACACTTCTTGGGAGCCTGGACTCGACATGCTTCAATGCTTTCAAAATTCTAAGTATGAAATGCAACAAACAAAGAGTTAAAACACTTTTCCTTGAAATTTTTTCATAAGGTTTGTTTGTATGGATCGATTTTTATAAGACCCACATCCCACCGGACGTGCTAGATGTGATTGTAGACATGCAGAAATTTCCGACCCCAGGCTTCTTAGGGCCTAGAGCAAACCTTTCTGCATCTACATTTGTTTTTATGAAAAAGGGTGTGCCAGCTAGCTTACTCAAACTAGCGAAGAAAGTTTTCACAATATCTGACTTGTTTGGGGCGACTGTGGACAAGTGGATTCTTTTCGTCACGGACCTTCTTGCACCGATGCGCAAGGGTCAGTCTGTACGCTTTAAAAAAGTCGATTTTGAGCAAACATAACCTTTTTGAAAAGTATGTAAAGTGTTTGATCGGTTTCACTTGTCTTGTTGTAGATTTTATCAACGTAGGATTTGTACATTTCCTATGCCCTGGGTTTTAGCCAATTAGGCATGTGATGTGTGCATCAAGTGCCTAAGTATGGGCGATTTTTGCACGGGTGTATGGGGTTTGCTTTGATGCAAGTATGCGCCCTAGCTCATGGTATGGCGAATATGCAATGCAAACTCACGCACCTCCAAGGGAAAACCCATAATTTAAAGACATAGCGGAAGGGAAATTGCAAAAGGGAAATATAGCTATATCTTAAGAGTGAAAAGGCTCAATTGTGTATATGTATGCAGTGTATAAATTAAAATGCAACTCACACAGTTGAACCTTAAAACCCAAAATTTAAAGACATAACGAAAGGGAAATACAACTATATATATATGGGCCCGAAGGTCGCCAACGTGCGCGTGTTGTGTTTGTGTGTAAATGAAAAGACAAACACACGTAGCTGAACCGGGAAAACACAGTGGAAAGTATAGAAATATTACTATATCTTAGCGGCTGCCAAGGCCAAAATGGTGCGTGAGGTGCGTGAGCAAGCGCTCGGGTGTTCTTTGTGTGTGAGTGTGTAAATGAAAGACAAACTCACACGACTTAATGTAACAACCCAACTGAATTGAAATACTTATATAGAATAAGAGCGAAAGCTCAATGCACGCGTGTGTGAGTGTATAAATTTAAAGACAAACTCACGCAACTCTTACTAGAGTCTTAGGAGTAAGAGCGAAGGCTCAATGGTGCACATGGGTGCTTGTGTATGAGTAAGAGCTAAGGCTCAAGTGCTCGTGTGTGCTTCGTGTAGCAAGTTATTACAATCGAGGGGAGACAAGGCTCCGTTAATACAACCCCGTATCCAAATTTAATAAGCGTAGAAAGGAGATATGAAATACCGAATTAAAACACTTACGTGATTTGGATGTTTGTCCACTCCAATCTTTACGAGTTTGCTTGGCTTCACACCCACGGATGAGTCTTCCTTGAAGCTTGAAGCGAAAGATGGCTGAATGGAGCCTTTGAGCTTGAGGGTTTTATGAGGTTCACGGCACCAAGGTTGCGGGTTTTGGTGTGGGTATGGGTAAGGCACGGTAGTGGTAGGTCTTGGTGTTTAGGTGGGGTGATGGTGAGGTGCGTGGGATAAGATATGGGATATGGGATAGGTCACGTAGGTTGGGTATGGGATGATATGGGTCACGGATGGGGTATGGTAACTAAGGCGGTTCTAGTCAAGGTGGTCGCAGATGGAATATGGTATGGGGTGTGATATGGTGCGGCTAGAGTGGGGGATGGTGGACTAGGAAGGGTCATGGATGGATAGGCGGTGTATGGTAGGGTGCGGAGTGTTAACTAGGATAGGTTCGGTCGGGGTTGGCTAGGCAAGTGTTCACGGCACTAGACAGGTGGTATGCGATATGGAACTAAGGCGGTGCTGGGGGTATCTAGCTAGGCTAGGTTCAGCTGGGGTCCCTAGGCACTAAAGTGGTCACGGGTATGGTATGTAGTGGGGTGTGTAAGGGAACTAGGTCAGCTAAGGGAGAGGGGGACCGTGGGATGGTAGGCAGGTGGTGGTATAAGGTGGTTAGGGTGGTAAGTGGTGGAGTATAGGGTGGTAAGTGGGTCGGTTGAGGCGGTGAAGGTCGGCTAGGGATAGTCGGGCAGGTCGGCAAAGGCCGCCGGGACAGCAGGTGGACGCCAGGCGGGTGGCAGGTCGACAGGGCACGCGCAGGGCGTGTGCAGGGTGCGGGGCATGTCCAGGACCGCGCACAGGGCACACGGTAAGGGAGCGGGTGAGGTTAAGGTGGCCGGGAGGTTTAGGGGGGAGTCGGTTAGGGTCTTAGGTGGAGTCGGTTAGGGTTAGGGTGAGTTTTAATTAGGATTAGGTGAGGTCAGTTGAGGTGGTTTAGGGAGGCTAAGAGGGGTTAAGAAGAGTGGTTTAGGGTGGATTAGGGGCTTAGCTCTTAATGCCGGTTTAGGGTATGCTTAAGTTCCGATCAACCACCTTAAACCTCTTTGTCCAAGCAATATCAGCCCTTTAATTAGGGTGGGGCAACCCTTGACTAACCCTACACTAACCCACAATTAAAACCCTAAAACAAAGAAAGCACTAAAGCACTCACCTTGGACTTTCTCTCTCCTCCCTTCAAATTCACATGAACCCCTTACAATGGACCTTCTCACCTCTATTTATAGGCATTTGAGGTGGGTCTTGGATTTGGGTTTAGGCTTGAGATCTGGATCCATACCCAAATCCAAACACTATTTGGATCTGGATCTTGGATCTCAGATATTTTGAGATTCGTATCCGATCCAAATCCAAAATTTTTATGGATATGGATCTGGATATTTTGGTCCAGATCCGATCCAATCCAAACACTATTTGGATCCAATCCAAATCCAAACACTATTTGGATCGACCCAAACACTATTTGGATTGGCCCAAATCCAAACACTATTCACTATATGGATTTGGATCTGGATATTTATGGTCCAGATCCAAATCAAAATTTCTCTAGATAGTCCTTGGCTTCTCGAGGTGAACGATCTGTGTGGGCCCTAGTTTCATCAGTGACCCGTCTGGTGTTGGGTTTCCCCAATCTATGTCGTTCGGACTCCTTTATGCCTTTTGAACTTTGTTTTTGCTCATTTCTGGTCTTCCTGGTTCAGATTCAGGATGCTTGAGTGAGAATGGTTGATCTGGCTTTTTGGTGCTTCGGGCTTGCCATCTGCTTCGTGCTTGGTCCTTTCTTTCACCTTTTGAACCTGGCTTTTATTAGGCCAGGTTGCTCTTCTGGGCTTCAAAACAGACTTCTGAAGCTGCTTTTGGTATTGGCCTTCGTGACGGGCTTGCTGGGCTGTTTCTGGATCAGGTGTCATCTTCGCATGCTCCACTTGTTCGCCTTTGGCTTTTGGCAAAATGGGGCTTAGCCCGTGTTTCAAAAACTCCTATTTGATAAAGGGCTTCAAAACACTATTTACAAGATAAAAAGCAATATGTACAGAGTTTCTGGAAGGCTCTTGGGTTTCCAAACTCAAAGTGGCCCTTTGGAGCTGCTTTTGTAAACCAAGTATGTTTTTAGAAAGTCGTGGGATTTTGGGGTGTTTACAGTATGTTTCCAAAATTCACTTTGAACATGGTTTTTAATCAAATCAAACTCATGCACTTAGTCTAGAGAGTGAAGGATTTCAAGTTCTGAAAAAATAGAAATTGGTTATGTTTTCAAAGCTGATTCCCAGATTTTTTTTTGGATAATTTAGAGATGTCTAAAATTCATGAAAAATTCACAGATCATAGAGTGGAATGTGGATTCTAAGCCTATTTTTACTTTGTGATTTGGTGTTGTGGATTTGCAGAATTAAATCCGAAACAACCCACTTCTCAAGTATTTCAGGATACTCTATTGGAGAAACACAGATGCCTAAAGAAATCTCTGTATCTCAGTACACAGAACTCCAAATTGTATGATTTTAGTCTTGTTTGAAAGCTTTGGATATCAGCTTTCTAATAAGACTAATTGTATCAATTTTGGTTCACTACATATAGAGTTATGGGACTTTTACCTAAGTCCTATTGTAAGAAAATAGACTATATAGAAACAGAACTGGAATTGAACGATATTTCCCTATTTTATTCACGCATCTATGTAAACACCCCGAAATCCCACGAATTTCTCAAAATCCATCTGGTTTTATACAAGCAGCCCCCAAAGGGCCATTTTGAGTTTGGAAACCCAGGAGCCTTCCAAACAACCCTGTACATATGTTTTAAACTTTATCTTTTTAAAACATATAATATGGCTTTTGAAAACCCCTTTTAAAACATGTTTTGAAACCCCGAAGTAGCTTGGCCCAATCAAGACAGGACCAGGAGAGCCAAGAAGAGCCCAGAACCAGAGCACCTGTCGAGCCCGGCGCAGCAACTCTTGTATCTGATTTACACCCCAGGATCTCGAACGTCCAAGACCCTGTTCTTATCAAAATAGCATTTGAAGTCATCTCCGGAAGGCAGAAACGGAGGCGGACGACTATGTTGGCGAAGACCCAACGCAGACGGAGTACTGATGCTGTCAGGCCCCGCACGAATCGTCCGTTTTGAACCCAGCTCGAAGGAGTCAGAGTTCAGTTTGGATTGGATCTGGACCATATATATCCAGATTCCAATCCAAACCCATATGTGGACTTGGATTTGGATTTGGATCCAGAGATCCAATCCAATATCCATATCCATGGCCCACATCACCTTCTCATAAATGGAGGTGGGGCCCACTTGAAATTCACGTGGGATATTGGGCATGAGAGAGAGTGGGGTTGAAAAATATCAAGAGTGTTGTATTAAGCTTGACTTGTGTGTCAAGTTTGGGTTAATCATGTGGGTTAGCCTAATTGAGTGGGTTTAAGCTAGTAATTAGCTAAAACCTAACCTAGGGCTGCACCAACATGGGGTGATCAAGGTCTATGGGCCATGCTAAGGGAGCTCCTTCACCTAAACCTAGCCCAAAATGCCTAAACCTAGCCTAAACCCCTAATCCACCCCTAATCTGAACCTAATCACCTAACCCACTTCCCTAATCCCGTCCTAATCCCAACCTAATCACCTAACCCACTTCCCTAATCCTTCCCTAAACCTAGATTAATTTCCCTAATCCTAGCCTAAACCTAGCCTAATCACCTAACCTAGCTCGCTAAACCTCACCCTAAAACCCAACCACCTAACCTAGCCCTAAACCCCTAAACCACCCTTAGCCCACGATTTACCCAAACCCCTAGTTTTAAAATATCTGGCCCAACCCCTTCCAGCCCACCTTATCTACATACCACCCTACCTAAACCACCTAACCACTACCCACAGCCCAGCCCTAACCGACCTACCCATCCCCTATTTAAGCCCCCTCCTTGTGGGCGGGTTTTCCAAGTGGGAACCACCATTCCACCCAGCCGGGCCCTCTCCTTCTCCCATCTCTCACCCAGCCGGGACCACTCCTCACCTCTGCCTGCTCCAGCTGCTTCACCAGCCGCCACCTGCTCCGCCTCCTTCCCTCTTCCATCCACCACCACCACCCCTCAGCCGGACACCATCACCTCCACCCAACCGAACCAGCCAACAGCCACCTGCCCGCCTGCTTCCCACTCCATCCGCCACCTCTCTCCATTCGGTAAGTACCCCAAACTCCCTCAAAGCCCCTCTCTACCACCTCTCCACTCTTAGCCACCCATCCTACCTTCATCTCAGCCCTTTTGCCGCCACCACCTAAACCTAGCCGAACCTAGTATAACCCAAGTTGCTGGCCATTACCTAGCCATCATCTCCCATTCGGCCAACTCCCCTAGGTGTCCTACTCGGCCTTCCCACCAGCTCACCTTCTAGGTCCAGTTTCCCTAAACTCTCAACTCCCCTAGTGACCCTAAGAACCCACTTATTCAGCCACTTTAAACCCCCTATTTGGAGGCGCCATCTACCTGCCACCGGCCCCCTTCGAGGCGTCTATCCCGCGCCCCACTTGCAGCCGGCCAGCACCCTTGATCACCTACCTTCGCGGAGCTCCCACTTGCAGCCCAAGGCCAAGCCCACGCTCAAGCAAGACCTCTACGGACCAGCTACTCGTAAGTGTCTAAACTCGGTCTTTAGTCGTACACTTGCTTGAGATTCAATTTGATACGGGGTTGTAATAACGGAGCATAGTCTCCCCCCGCTTGTAATAACGTGGCTTGGCACAACCACACACGTGCACTCTCTTAGTCGTGCACGATTTTGAACACACACGGGCCTACTCAGCCCCTAATATATAAGTGTACATATATATTTTCATTTTCGAAGGGTTTTGTTTAAGTTGGGTGCGTTGTCTTTCAATTCAAGCACTCTCACACACATTGAGCTTTCGCTCTTATTTGAAAGACCCAAGTAAGGGCCGACCTATACTATTTGGGTTTCATTTCTTGTCGTGTGAGTAAGTCTTTCAATTCAAGCACTCTCACACACATTGAGCTTTCGCTCTTATTTGAAAGACCCAAGTAAGGGCCGACCTATACTATTTGGGTTTCATTTCTTGTCGTGTGAGTAAGTCTTTCAATTCAAGCACTCTCACACACATTGAGCTTTCGCTCTTATTTGAAAGACCCAAGTAAGGGCCGACCTATACTATTTGGGTTTCATTTCATGTCGTGTGAGTAAGTCTTTCAATTCAAGCACTTTCACACACATTGAGCCTTCGCTCTTACTCCCAAGACCTTAGTAAAGGCCTTATTGCAGTTATATTTGGGTTTCATTTATGTCGTGTGGGTAGTCTTTTAATTCAAGCACTCTCACACACATTGAGCCTTCGCTCTTATTCCCAAGACCTTAGTCAAGGCCATACTGCAATTTATATTTGGGTTTCATTTCATGTCGTGTGTGTAAG
This sequence comes from Brasenia schreberi, assembly GCA_036023115.1. Taxonomy (NCBI): domain Eukaryota; kingdom Viridiplantae; phylum Streptophyta; class Magnoliopsida; order Nymphaeales; family Cabombaceae; genus Brasenia; species Brasenia schreberi. Next base: position 5,683,384 of record JAYKKT010000085.1, on the reverse strand, counting down.
TCTCTCAATTCAAGCACGCACCAACATTGAGCCTTCGCTCTTATTTGCAAGACCCGAGTAAGGGCTCATATACATAAGATATATACATATTTCCCTTCGGTTATTTTCCTTCGGTTATTTCCCTTCGGTTATTTCCCTTCTGCTATTTCCCTTCAGTATTGTCTTTACATTTCGGGTTTTCCCTTTGGAGTAGCGTGAGTTTGCATTGCATCTACGCCATACCACGAGGTAGGACGCATATTGCATCAAAGCAAGCCCCGCTCGAATTCGCCCATGTAGTGGAGTGTTCATAACACACAAACTAGGTGGCCCGAAAAGGGATAAAAGAAAAGACTTAGGCACGTGCAAATCCACGTGATCTAAAATATGCAAATCGCATCTTAAAGACCCGAAATAGACACCTCGAACCGCTTCGTAGACTTTCTCTCCAAAACTCGATTTTTGCAAAAGCATACAGACTGACCCTTGCGCATCGGTGCAAGAAGGTCTGCGACGACAAGAGCTTACTTGCTCACAGTCACCACGTTTAGAAGTCAGTGTTAGAAAATATTTTCGCTAGCTTAAGTAAGCTAGCTGGCACGCCCTATTTGTATACATAGGCCTTAGACACACGAGAAGATCCACTCCAAGCCCCCGGAAGGGACGAAGAGGCGGGGATTTTCGTGCGTCTACAGAGATTGGCACGCCCGGTGGGACGTGAGCCTTTTCAGAAATCGAGTTTACTTGTAGAAGTCTTGCGAAAATTTTGTAAAAAGGTGTCGTTTTAACTTGTTTTCTTTGCTTGTACTTAGGAAATTTTGAAAAAGCTTGAAAAGCATGTCAAAATCCAATCCAAGTGAAGTGTCGAGCCAAGGCTCATGCGCATCAAGTTCTCACTCTAGGAGGATTTTCAAAAACAAAATAAAACTAGATGAAATCGAGGACTTGAGAAGGGAGTTTGAGGCCAAAATCGATGCTCTCAGCCAAGAGGCTGAAGTAGGCGATTCATGTTCATCGAACGGTGAACAAAGGCCTAAAAAGAAATTTGAAAAACCTCGCAAGCAAAAAGAGGCCTCCGTAATGGAAGGCAACCAATACCACGAGTCCTTCACACAAAAGGACCGTAAAGCCCTACAGCAGCTGCTGAAAGGGCAAAATAAAGAGAAAAGAAGCTACGCCCTGTCTGATTTCCTTCCTATGGATTATGAAACAGACAGTGACGATGAAATACCGAACTTCCATCGGTATGATGGCATGGGAGACCCTAGGTCTCACTTGCAGCTTTTCTCACGTCGAGCCCATAAGAAGAAAAAGGACTCGATGAAATGGGTGTATTGGTTCCCTCTATCCCTTAAAGGCACAACTACCAAATGGCTGGCTTCCTACGACTTAAGCCAGTTCGCTACTTTTGAAGAGTTAGCGAACTACTTCATGCAAAGATTTGCACACAACGTGGAAGTCACGCCAACCCTGAATACCTTAAGGGATACAAAGCAAGGCATGAACGAAGACGTGCATGCCTTCATTATAAGATGGAGGTCGCTTTTAGGCCAAGTGAGAGAGCCCATATCCGAAGGGTGCGCAGTAATGCTCATCCTGGATAATTTCAAAAGCGAGTTAAAAACCCTTCTCTTGCTCCATGAGATTTCAACTTTCCATAAGTTGATCAAAAAGGCCTCCCTTTTCGAAACCAACTTACGAAAAGGGACATACGATCACTTATGGAAAGGAAGTGCCGTTCCAAAAACCCGTTTGGAAAAGCCCATCGCATATGGGCTGCCCACGACGGACAAAGGGGCAAAGCCCCATAAAACCGCCAATGTCCGGGTGGATCCAGGCATGGCGGGCACTTCTAAAAATTTTGAAAAAATAGAAAATAAGAGAGAACGCAATTTTTCAAAACCGGTTGAAAAACGGGAGTACACTCCACTGGGGCAACCCGTGTCGGAGGTCCTAGACCTCTTACTTGCCCAGGGCATGATCGAACTCCCTGAAATCCCCGAAGGAGTCACGTCCAAAGGGGGGTATTTAAACCGATTTTGCAAGTATCATCGGCTCAAAGGCCATGATACCAAACGTTGCTTCTCTCTTCTAAATAAAATTGAGAACTTGATAGCGGAGGGCCGGCTCCAGGTCACTGCGGAACCTAAGCCACCTCAAGCTATCTTCAGGGAACCCTTTCCCAAACACGCCAGTGGTAGTGGGAAAGGAAAGGAGGTATGTACCCTCACCATTTCCAAGGAACTAGTGCAAAAACCAGAACCTGGTTGACCTGCTGGTACGCCCATCCTTGTACTATACAAGAGGCCCGCCCAAGTCGTCATTCGGGGACCACCAAAAGTGGAAACCCCGGCAAAACCAGTTTTGAAAACTCAAGGTTCTCCTCAGCTCATCCTTAGAGCCAAGTTTAGCGCAAACCCTAGGCTGATCGTGGGGGAAGTCACTAGATCCGGGAGGATCTACCAACCCCCGCACCTTCAAGGTGCTCAAAAGGTGGTCAGTGTGCCTGGCCCCTTAAAAGCATGTATCCCTAGTGGTCTGCCAAAAGCAGATAAGGACAAAATCATCCTAAATCCTTATGATTTCGAAAACCACCTTTCAAAGATTCCTATTCACATGTCTATTCTAGAGCTTATCAAAACCTCGCCTAGGCATAGACTTGTCTTAGAGAAAATTCTAGAAAGGGCCAAGGTTGATTCGAACATAAGTCCGGAATCCTTGTCTGCCCAAGTGACTTTATTAGGAGCAAAATCGCCCATCACCTTTTCGGATGATGATGTAGATAGACCCTACGAAACCCATAACCAGGCCCTGCATATCGAGGTGGTTCTAAACAACCACTCTCTGGACAGGTGCCTAGTCGATGGTGGAGGAGGGCTCAACATCCTTCCACTTCACGTGGCGTACAAAATCGGAGTCACCTTGACTTCAGTGAACCCAAGCCCCATCGTTATCACTGGATACGATGGGAATGCGTCTAGGCCTTTAGGATCCATCGAACTCCCAATGGAAACGGGAGGGATCGAACACACGGGGGTGTTCCATGTCTTGGACATCCACCCCCATTATAACCTGTTGCTGGGAAGACCCTGGATACACAGTTTGTGCGCTGTGCCATCCACCTTCCACAGGTGTGTCAAGATCCCTTTTAGGGACCAGGTCGTAGTGATCCTAGGTGAGAGTCACCCACAGCTTCAGGGGATTATAAACTCCCCTTGTTTATCGAGCTCCCAGGCCCATGAGGCTAACCTGGGGCAAATTATGGTTGAGCCACCTCGGCTCGTGTTGAACAACCCTAGGAAGGTTGTATGTGTGTGAGGGGCCGCCCAAAGCAGGCCCCCTCCCGACTCTAATCCTCCTAGGAAAACCTAAACGTTCCCTATTTCCAAAACCCCTGGACAAAAGGCCATACGAGCCTAATATGGACGATAGCATGTTCCAGGACCACGACTTATATTCCATCTTTTCAAAAAACAAAAGGTCGTGGAACATGTTATTGAACATGGGCTACACGCCCTACAAAAGTCTAGGGGCACAAAACCAGGGTCTCCTAGAGCCCATCCTTCCTAGGGCCAACCCAAGCCGATATGGGATCGGCTATACTCCCCGAATACCGCCGGAGCCACCCCCTGTGACCACCTGGGTCAAGGGTGCCCCGGAGCCTGTCTTAGAAGAGACCTATGGTTTAGACCTCCTATTCCGAGCCTAACCCGTAGTGTTTTCCCTTTGTAGGTATGACGGAAGATCCCTTTTTCTAAAAAATACCAAAAACATTTGAAAAACTTAAAATCGAAAAAATCGAAAAACAAGAAAAACCAAAAACAATGGAAAAACAAAAACTCGAAAAAAGTGTGCTTTGTATAGTTCCCAAAGTTCTTGTTTTACAAAAACCCAAAAAAATCAAAAATTTAGAAAATACCAAAAAGATTTTGTACATAGCTGCTCCTGGTAGGCCTTTGGCAAAAGAAAAGGATTTCGAAAGAAGTGTCGTCTGCATAGCCAGACCAAAAATTTCGAAGTCACTTGAAAATCCAAGTACAAAACCAGGTTATTTTGAAAACCGCGCATCAAGTTCCCTCGGGTCTATGGCCCACGAGAATGATCAAAGCCCAGAAGTGGATCCCCTTGAGGAAGATCCCACTTCTGAGCTCCCAGAATTTCATAGAATTCTCGATTTTGAAAGACCTTCCCAATCAGTAGGAGGAGATTTCATAGAGGCGAACCTAGGGGATGATTCCAATCCCAAAAACATCAAAATAGGTGCATGCTTGCATGAAACTGAAAAGTTAGCATTCATTGCATTTCTACGAACCTATTTAGATGTGTTTAGATGGACGTATGAAGACATGCCGGGCATATATCCCAGCATAGTCGAGCATCGTCTTCCCTTAGATGTAGGTGTAAAACCAATAAAGCAGAAGCTTAGGAAAATACACCCGAATGTACACACGCAAGTCAAAGAGGGTTTAGAAGATCTGCTAAAAGCCGGATTTATAAAACCCATTGCGTATTCTGATTGGTTGTCAAATATCGTTGTGGTTTGAAAAACCAATGGGAAAATTCGAATATGCATCGATTTCAGAAACCTGAATAAAGCCACTCCAAAGGATAATTATCCTTTACCAAACATAGATTTGATAGTCGATAGTACTGCAAATCATGAAATGTTTTCATTTATGGATGGTTATTCAGGCTATAATCAAATCAAACTAAGCCCACGAGATCAGGGTAAGACCGCCTTCATAACCCCATGGGGCACGTACTGCTATACAGTCATGCCCTTTGGTTTGAAAAATGCCGGTGCAACATACCAACGAGCCATGAACACGATCTTCCATGATCAAATTCACGAGCTTGTAGAAGTGTATGTAGATGATCTCTTGGCGAAATCCAAAACCCGATGCACCCATATCGAATGTTTACAAAAGATTTTCGAAAGGCTTAGGCTTTACAAAGTAAAGCTAAACCCTCAAAAATGTGTGTTCGGGGTAGAGTCAGGGAAGCTTCTAGGCTTTATGGTGAGCCAAAGGGGAATAGAAGTCGACCCCTCTAAGTGTCGAGCCATCATAGACATGGCTCCACCCTCCAATCTCACCCAAGTCCGTAGCCTCCAGGGTCGATTACAATCTGTGCGCCGATTCATATCGAATCTGGCAACTAGATGCGAACCCTTCAACAAACTGTTGAGGAAGGGTACGAAATTCTTATGGGATGACGAATGCCAAAAGTCCTTCGAGAGACTGAAGGCGTACTTGGTTAATCCCCCCGTTTTGAATCCTCCAAAACAAGGAAAACCACTTTTATTATACATCTCCGTGCATGTAAACGCTTTAGGAGCCCTGTTGGCTCAATACGAGGATGACACCCATAAGGAGTATGCCATCTACTATATTTCGAAAACTCTCTTGGCTTATGAACGAAATTATCAAGCCATGGAGAAGACGTGCTTGGCCCTAGTTTGGGCCTGCCAGAAATTCAGACACTATTTCCTAGATCATGAGATCTGGATAGTGTCCAAGCTTGATCCGATCAAGCACTTGTTTGAAAAACCCATTCTCACGGGTAGATTGGGCAAATGGCAACTCCTTCTAATGGAGTATGATTTGAAATACCATCACCAGATCAACATTAAGGGGCAAGCCCTAGCAGATTACGTGGCTGAATTCCCCTTAGAGGACGCATATCCCACTCTTGTCGAAATGCCTGATGAAGGCATATTGCAAAACCATTTTCAAAACCACATTTTGGCAAATTCTTTCGAAAACCAAGTGTGGAGGATGCACTTCGACGGGGCACGAAACCAACGAGGGGCTGGTGCCGGGATCATCCTAATCTCCCCTGAAAAGGGCGAGATTCCCATAGTAGTCCGCTTAGATTTCGAATGTTCCAACAACGTAGCTGAGTATGAAGCACTCATACAAGGCGAGATTCCCATAGTAGTCCGCTTAGATTCGCTCCTTGTCATAAACCAGGTTTTAAAAATTTGGCAAGTACGTAATGAGAAACTACTTCCATATCACGAGTTGGCCACTCGATTGGTCCAATCCTTCCAGTCGTGTAAGCTCACTCACGTGGGAAGAGAGGACAATGGCATCGCCGATGCCCTCTCTTCCTTGGGTTCAGCCCTGAAGGTCGATCCCATTTCAGGGACCAGATCCTTGGAAATATGGCATGCGCCCCATCCATCCACACACGACTTGGATATTTGCCAAAACAACCCAGAGTCTATTGAAAAACCCTGGTTCTATGACATAAAACAATTTTTAGAAAATGGGGGATTCACCGACGTTGCCACATCCAAAGATAAGGCATTCATTCGTAAGATTTCGACCTGATACACCATTCTGGGTGGGGTCTTATACAAAAAGAGTTCCACCGGCATTCTGCTTAGGTGTATCGACCTAGAGGAGGCTAGGATAGTGATGCACGAGTTCCACGATGGAGAATGTGGAGGTCATATTAATGCCAACATGATGGCAATGAAAATACTTAGAGGGGGTTATTTTTGGTCCACCCTGAAAAAGGATTGTCACGATCACGTTAGGAAGTGTCATCCATGTCAAGTGCATGGGCACGCCATTCATATCCCTTCATCTGCATTGCATTCCGTGGTCAGCCCCTGGCCATTTACCATGTGGGCGTTTGACATTGTAGGCCCAATATTTCCAAAGGCCTCGAATGGGCATCGTTTTATTTTAGCAGCCACGGAGTATTTCTCCAAGTGGGTGGAAGCCATTTCCCTAACGAATGTAATGGGGCAACATGTGGTGGCTTTCATCCGAAGGAATATCTTGGCTCGATTTGGGGTTCCACGAGACCTTGTGTCTGATAATGGTACCCCATTCAAGAATGAGCGGATGGTTAAGTTGTGCAACACGTATGGCATAACTCACCACTTTTCCTCGCCCTACTACCCTCAAGGCAACGGCCAAGCCGAAGCCACAAACAAGACTCTCATTGGTATCATTGAGAAAACCTTAGAGAAGGGTAGGACGTGGCATGAGAAGCTGGATGAAGCCTTATGGGCTTATAGGACTTCCATCCGGACTCCCACGAATGCCACACCATTCGAATTGGTCTATGGCACAAACGCCATTCTTCCCATTCATACCCAACTCCATTCATTCCATACATCCATTGCACTCGACCTCCCCCTAGAGACACTTCAGCATGCTAGGATGGCCGAACTAGATTTGCTAGATGAGAGGCGACTCCTTGCCATGGATCATGCTCGTGCATACCGGCAAAGGATAGCCCGACATTATAGCAAACACATAAGACCTCGCCACTTTGAAGTGGGAGATCTGGTCTTAAAAACCATCCACCATCGTGGCCCACACCCCTAGGCAAGTGGCGCCCCAACTGGGATGGACCCTATGTTGTACGAGCAACCACTACGAACAATTCGTATTGGTTGATCGACGTAGAAGGTAGGAATTTAGCAGATCCTATCAATATTCAATACTTAAAGAAGTATCATGTGTAGGATATGGATTAAATTCCAGTTTTCGAAAATTTTAAAGGGATAGCTGCCCTGAGACGTGTGAATAAGGTGCAAAAGCAACTCGTGTGACCCTAAGTGAGAGAATTCGCACTTGTGAAAGAGTGGAGTTTTCAAATCGTGGTTGCATTTCAAAATTCTTCATCTTACAAAGAAAGGCCTAGTTCAACATAGCAAGATACTTGCAAGTAGTACGTGCTATTTCTAAATAGGCTGATCTGGAATGGATCGAGTGTAGGCTTGGGATAAGTCCTCCCCTCTTCTCTTCTCCTTCCAAAAGGAAAACAAAGGCCCAAATCAAAAGGGAATTTCCCATTTAAAGTCTCTTTCCAAAAGAAAGAAACCAGACTTCAAAAAGAAAAATCGATTCTCTTATGAAAAAGAGGGATTAAAGAAAAAATACTCCCAAAGGGAGACCCTCTATGAAAAAAAGGAAAAAGAGGCCAAAAAGCTCAAAAAGAGCAGTTTTCCGCCTTCTATGCCTTAAACCACGGGACACTTCAGAAGGGACCGTGATATCTCTTTCCCATCCCTGGCTTATCCCAAGCTAAAGCATGGTCCATTTCAAGGAATCCTAAAGTAAAAATAGGATTTACTTACTTGAATTTCATCTTGTTTGAGAATTCGACGTTTCGAGTAAGGCGTAGGAATTTGAAATGAAGCTTGTTTTCTTATAAAACCTCCGCTAGATAAGCAAGTGTTAAGACTCAAACAAGGGCAAGCACGAAGAGCTCGAGATCCTTAGGATCGAGACTCAAGACAGTTGTCCCTTTTGTAAATAGCTTTTGTAAATAAGTTTTGAAAAACCGAACATCGAACAGCATAGGATTTGCTCACTTGGAGCAGTAGGCCTTGTAAGTCTCTAGAGTTCGACCACATCTGGTCCTTGGGAGGTCGCCACTTTTGGCACCACACCCATGTCATTTGCATTCCACGCATGGTACTTGCATGAACATGATCCCATTTAGGACCAGATTCCATAAGTAAACCCTTTGGCGTGATATCTCCTCCTACCAGAGTTTGTAAAATTGAGATTTTGCTAAAATGGGACGATCCCATATTCTTCGTGGCTAGATCTAGGGAGACATTAAAAGGGGTGTTTGTCATCTTTGCCCTTATCCAAATCTATTTGGACAAGGCCAAAGAGGGGCATATGTAAACACCCCAAAATCCCACGAATTTCTCAAAATCCATCTGGTTTTATACAAGCAGCCCCCAAAGGGCCATTTTGAGTTTGGAAACCCAGGAGCCTTCCAAACAACCCTGTACATATGTTTTAAACTTTATCTTTTTAAAACATATAATATGGCTTTTGAAAACCCCTTTTAAAACATGTTTTGAAACCCCGAAGTGGCTTGGCCCGATCAAGACAGGACCAGGAGAGCCAAGAAGAGCCCAGAACCGGAGCACCTGTCGAGCCCGGCGCAGCAACTCTTGTATCTGATTCACACCCCAGGATCTCGAACGTCCAAGACCCTGTTCTTATCAAAATAGCATTTGAAGTCATCTCCGGAAGGCAGAAACGGAGGCGGACGACTATGTTGGCGAAGACCCAACGCAGACGGAGTACTGATGCTGTCAGGCCCCGCACGAATCGTCCGTTTCGAACCCAGCTCGAAGGAGTCAGAGTTCAGTTTGGATTGGATCTGGACCATATATATCCAGATTCCAATCCAAACCCATATGTGGACTTGGATTTGGATTTGGATCCAGAGATCCAATCCAATATCCATATCCATGGCCCACATCACCTTCTCATAAATGGAGGTGGGGCCCACTTGAAATTCACGTGGGATATTGGGCATGAGAGAGAGTGGGGTTGAAAAATATCAAGAGTGTTGTATTAAGCTTGACTTGTGTGTCAAGTTTGGGTTAATCATGTGGGTTAGCCTAATTGAGTGGGTTTAAGCTAGTAATTAGCTAAAACCTAACCTAGGGCTGCACCAACATGGGGTGATCAAGGTCTATGGGCCATGCTAAGGGAGCTCCTTCACCTAAACCTAGCCCAAAATGCCTAAACCTAGCCTAAACCCCTAATCCACCCCTAATCTGAACCTAATCACCTAACCCACTTCCCTAATCCCGTCCTAATCCCAACCTAATCACCTAACCCACTTCCCTAATCCTTCCCTAAACCTAGATTAATTTCCCTAATCCTAGCCTAAACCTAGCCTAATCACCTAACCTAGCTCGCTAAACCTCACCCTAAAACCCAACCACCTAACCTAGCCCTAAACCCCTAAACCACCCTTAGCCCACGATTTACCCAAACCCCTAGTTTTAAAATATCTGGCCCAACCCCTTCCAGCCCACCTTATCTACATACCACCCTACCTAAACCACCTAACCACTACCCACAGCCCAGCCCTAACCGACCTACCCATCCCCTATTTAAGCCCCCTCCTTGTGGGCGGGTTTTCCAAGTGGGAACCACCATTCCACCCAGCCGGGCCCTCTCCTTCTCCCATCTCTCACCCAGCCGAGACCACTCCCCACCTCTGCCTGCTCCAGCTGCTTCACCAGCCGCCACCTGCTCCGCCACCTGCTCCGCCACCTTCCCTCTTCCATCCACCACCACCACCCCTCAGCCGGACGCCATCACCTCCACCCAACCGAACCAGCCAACAGCCACCTGCCCGCCTGCTTCCCACTCCATCCGCCACCTCTCCCCATTCGGTAAGTACCCCAAACTCCCTCAAAGCCCCTCTCTACCACCTCTCCACTCTTAGCCACCCATCCTACCTTCATCTCAGCCCTTTTGCCGCCACCACCTAAACCTAGCTGAACCTAGTATAACCCAAGTTGCTGGCCATTACCTAGCCATCATCTCCCATTCGGCCAACTCCCCTAGGTGTCCTACTCGGCCTTCCCACCAGCTCACCTTCTACGTCCAGTTTCCCTAAACTCTCAACTCCCCTAGTGACCCTAAGAACCCACTTATTCAGCCACTTTAAACCCCCTACTTGGAGGCGCCATCTACCTGCCACCGGCCCCCTTCGAGGCGTCTATCCCGCGCCCCACTTGCAGCCGGCCAGCACCCTTGATCACCTACCTTCGCGGAGCTCCCACTTGCAGCCCAAGGCCAAGCCCACGCTCAAGCAAGACCTCTACGGACCAGCTACTCGTAAGTGTCTAAACTCGGTCTTTAGTCGTACACTTGCTTGAGATTCAATTTGATACGGGGTTGTAATAACGGAGCATAGTCTTCCCCCGCTTGTAATAACGTGGCTTGGCACAACCACACACGTGCACTCTCTTAGTCGTGCACGATTTTGAACACACACGGGCCTACTCAGCCCCTAATATATAAGTGTACATATATATTTTCATTTTCGAAGGGTTTTGTTTAAGTTGGGTGCGTTGTCTTTCAATTCAAGCACTCTCACACACATTGAGCTTTCGCTCTTATTTGAAAGACCCAAGTAAGGGCCGACCTATACTATTTGGGTTTCATTTCTTGTCGTGTGAGTAAGTCTTTCAATTCAAGCACTCTCACACACATTGAGCTTTCGCTCTTATTTGAAAGACCCAAGTAAGGGCCGACCTATACTATTTGGGTTTCATTTCTTGTCGTGTGAGTAAGTCTTTCAATTCAAGCACTCTCACACACATTGAGCTTTCGCTCTTATTTGAAAGACCCAAGTAAGGGCCGACCTATACTATTTGGGTTTCATTTCATGTCGTGTGAGTAAGTCTTTCAATTCAAGCACTTTCACACACATTGAGCCTTCGCTCTTACTCCCAAGACCTTAGTAAAGGCCTTATTGCAGTTATATTTGGGTTTCATTTATGTCGTGTGGGTAGTCTTTTAATTCAAGCACTCTCACACACATTGAGCCTTCGCTCTTATTCCCAAGACCTTAGTCAAGGCCATACTGCAATTTATATTTGGGTTTCATTTCATGTCGTGTGTGTAAGTCTCTCAATTCAAGCACGCACCCACATTGAGCCTTCGCTCTTATTTGCAAGACCCGAGTAAGGGCTCATATACATAAGATATATACATATTTCCCTTCGGTTATTTCCCTTCGGTTATTTCCCTTTTGCTATTTCCCTTCAGTATTGTCTTTACATTTCGGGTTTTCCCTTTGGAGTAGCGTGAGTTTGCATTGCATCTACGCCATACCACGAGGTAGGACGCATATTGCATCAAAGCAAGCCCCGCTCGAATTCGCCCATGTAGTGGAGTGTTCATAACACACAAACTAGGTGGCCCGAAAAGGGATAAAAGAAAAGACTTAGGCACGTGCAAATCCACGTGATCTAAAATATGCAAATCGCATCTTAAAGACCCGAAATAGACACCTCGAACCGCTTCGTAGACTTTCTCTCCAAAACTCGATTTTTGCAAAAGCGTACAGACTGACCCTTGCGCATCGGTGCAAGAAGGTCTGCGACGACAAGAGCTTACTTGCTCACAGTCGCCACGTTTAGAAGTCAGTGTTAGAAAATATCTTCGCTAGCTTAAGTAAGCTAGCTGGCACGCCCTATTTGTATACATAGGCCTTAGACACACGAGAAGATCCACTCGAAGCCCCCGGAAGGGACGAAGAGGCGGGGATTTTCGCGCGTCTACAATCTACCCGATGCTAAAATTCATGAACATTTTATCTCTAGTGGGCTTGTGTATGTAGATTTGGTGTCATAAGTTTCAGATCATTCGAAGCAACACTTTAACAACAAAAAATAAAATAATCGACATATGCAGGATGTAGAAAAATAGAGTTTCAGTTTTAGAAAGTATATGCATACATCCATCCAAATTTAAAAGGCATTCACGACAAAATTAAAGTACATTACTGAAGGGAAATGAATGTAAATGTATATATTAGCTTAAGTATAGAGGGGGTTAGGAGTTATAAGAGTTTATAGAATATAGAGATGTAGAGAATCAAGAAAGCAAACAAGTAGAGTGCATAAGTATGAAACGAAAGTGGCAGCATATCTACTTGCTATTACAACATGGGGAGAGACGAAGCTCCATTAATACAACCTCTTTCTCAAATTGAATATAAAGAAGAGAATCAAGATCATTAATGGAAGAGAAGTGTTTACTTACCAGCCCTCCAAGAGAAACCAGACACAAGAGGGAGGTCGTCCCCTTCCTCTTCTACTTTCACTCTCTTCTTCCTCTCTTCTCTTTTTTTTCTCTCTCTCTAATTGTAGCAACTTCTCACTATACCATACCCTCTCTTAGCCTTCACTCCAGCCTTGGGAAGCCTGTCCAAATGTGTAAGATGCTGGAAATGTCCCCCCGTTGGCATCTATTTATAGCCCAAGAGAGGGGTCTTGCTAGATCCTTCCTTGGGGTGGGTTGGATATGGGCCTTCTTGGCCCCAAACCATGATCCATTTGGCTAGCCCTAAGTCCATCACGTGGACACTTGTGGTCCCATTTCGTCAAGGTTGGATCAGCCCCATGTGGCCTTAGACATGGGTTGGTCTTTGGCTCGAGCTAGACATGGACCCGGCTAGGTGCTTCCAAGTGCAATTGGCTAGGCGATCTCTAGGTGCGACTGTGGGCTTGACTTCAACATGGTGTTGCCTTGTCTTGGCCAGCCTTATGCCTTGCTTGATGATGTGAGGCGTCTTAGGGTGCGGCCTTTTTACTCCATTTGGTCTAGCCGAGTGCCACCTTTGACTAGGATGGGCCTCTTCCTTGCTCCCTCGTTAAGTGAACTTGCTCCTTGGCTAGGTGAGCTTGCTCCTTCGCTAGGTGAGCTTGCTCCTTCGCTAGGTGAGCCTCTTTTTTTATTTGGTCAATGTAAGTGAGGCCGGCCAAGGTGGGCCTCACCCTTGCTTCTGCTGGGTCCACCTGAGCTCGGTATCTGCCTGCTTTAACCATTGTTTTGGCCTTTTGCTGAGTCTTCGACATTTTTTTTGCGTGTTACATTCCTTCAACCTTATCTTGTTTTAAAAAATTTAAATCCTTTTGAATTTCCAAATATTCAAAATCTCCTTTTTGATTTTATAAGCTGTATTATAAATCGGGATTTTGTGGAAACCAACTTATTGTTTTGGAAATTCTAAAACAGCTTGGGTTATATTTTGAAATTATTTTAGGTGTTTACAGATGCCCCTCTTTAGCATTAATCCAAATTTATTTGGATAATGGCAAAGAAATAACACCCTTTTGAATTTCTTTCCCACATTAGAATTGAGAATATGGATTTTTCATCATTTCATAATATCCTTTTCTTCGGATTTTCATGGCGGAGGGGATTTTAGCCAAAGGGGTGTTAAACTTAGGCAAGCCACCAGTCCTAGCGTGATCATGCATGGCTGACTTTTTATGAATGCATGCATGGTATGGAGTGTGATGTGTGTGGAGAGACTCACTCATGATATGTATAAGCTTGAGGGATAGCCTTATGAAGGCCGACTGCCCCTAAGTGAGATAATCCCATGTTGCGTCTTTGACATTTTGGGTTTTCAAAATTCTTTTTTCAAAGGAAACTCCTTTTAGTTTCCATCAAAAAGATTTTCAACTTCTCATATTTCCCCTCATTTGGGTTTCAATACCCACTACTTTAGTAGAGGTTTTGTAGGAAATTTTGGAAGACATTTCAAAATTCCATTTCCCACATAACAAAGTCTAATTCTCAAACAAAATGAAATCCAAATAAGTAGATCCTATTCCTACTTCGGGATTTTAATGATCAAACCTTTCTCCATTGACATAAGTTGTAGGGATTTGGGAAAGAGTTACCATGATCCCTTCTGAAGCGTCCCGTGGTTTAAGGCAAAGAGATGAAAAATTACTCTTTTTGATCTTTGACTTTTTCTTTTTCTTTCAAAAGGAAGACCTGTTTTTCTTTTGGAGAAATTTTTGTATTCCCTTTTTCTTTTTCGAAGACCTCGATATTGGAGTTTTTTGTTTTCTTTATTTTCTTTTGATTTTGGAAGACCTCTGTAAACACCCAAAATAAAAATATTTTCAAAACTCCCAAAATAAAAAACCTTTATGATTTTCCAAATCGAAAATCCCAACTTTTAAAGTTTTTAGAAACTTTCAAAATAAAGGTTTTAAATTCAAGTTAAACAACCCATGGATTTCAAAACAAATCAGACAAATAGGTGAGACCCAATCCAAATCTAGATCAAGACAAATTCCAAAAAGCGAAGGATGGACCAAGTCAGAAGCCTATCTGGATAAAGCAAATAAGATATGAAGATTGAAGCTTATAAAAAATGGATAAAGACTACAGGTGGATAGGATGAATCGGACCCGAATTATGGACTAGATCAATTTCACCAGATGGATCACTTCAAGACAATTCAAGTTCAAATGCATGGCTAAGATGGATCGTTTATCATAGAAAAAATTGAGTTTGTAAGGTTGAATTTGAAAGGCTACGACCAGCTCATATGATCAAGCCAAAATAAATCAAGTCCCCATCCTTCTTGGCTGGCCAAGAGAGTGCACCCGATTGGGCCTAGACAAGGCCGAACCAAGTCTAGAAACCAGCCCACATGGGGCTGGTCCATATCATCTTAAGGGGACCACTTCAATATGGATCACAAGCTGGATTTGGAGCCTATCCAACCCGCCCCAATGAAGGGCCTAGAACCAGCCCGTTGGCCTATAAATAGGACCAAGGGGGGGGGGGGGGGGGGGGGGGGGGGGCAAGTTCACCATCTTGAGTCTTGTGAGGATTTTGCCACTTGGGTGAGAGAGCTAGCGGTTGGGATTAGCAAGGAAGTGCTGCAACTTCCCTAGGTCGTGGGCTACAAGGAGTGAAGGTAAGGTGGGTAAGAGAGGGGTAGATCTAGGTATTGAGTGGAAGTGAGATTGAGAGGCATTCAAGGAAGAAGAAGGCTGGATTCCACTCTTGGAATTTTCGACCATTTGGTGGAAAGCTGTAAGTACTCTCATACTTTGATTTTAATCCTTATTTTCCTCTAATTCAATTTGAAAGGGGTTGTATTAATGGAGCTTTGTCTCCCTCCATATTGTAATAATGATTAGATTTGCTGAATTTTCATTCTCACCCACACACTCTATGTGTTTGTTTATGTGATTCTTCCTCAATATATTCTATAGAACACTCTATACTCTCTACCCCCTCTATGCTTAAGCTTATATGCATATTTTCTTTCAACAATTTCAATTCATGATGTTGTGTTGCTGCAATTTCAATTCGTGTGAGTTTACTTCGTGATGTTGTGTTGTTGCAATTTCATTTCGTATGAGTTTGCATCACGTATGTTTCTAAAAACCTAAAATGGATTTTATCATCTCTACATATGTTGATTGATTTATTTTTAATTCTTAAACTTCTACTCCAATTGCTGCTAATTAAATTTTCAAGAATTTTAGGGTCGTGCAACCACGTAATTAAAACTGTGCAAAACCAGAATAATTTCTGTCAACTGTCTGTCCAACCTGTTTTTTTGCAATAAAGCCTTGGTTTTCATCCCATAACTCTGTTTGTAGACCTCCAAAATTGATGAATTTTGATTCATTGGAAATCTAATATCTATAGCTATACATCAAGATCAAATTCACTAAATTTGGTACTTGGAGGACTGAGTTACAGTCTCATCTGTGAGTCTTTAATTTTCTGTGACAGAACAGTTCTGGGTGCCTGAGCAGAGGTAATTCCCACATTTAATTTTGCATCAATACAACTCTGAATCACAATATGTAAAGTGCTACTGACCCTCCACATCTCAGGCTCAGTCCTGTTAAATTTTGATGATTTTAGGAGGTCTGTAAGGCACTGAAATTGATTTGGAAAACAAGCCTAAAAACAGAACATTCTGTTTTCCAACACTTGTTTATTTTGGAGCTTGAACGAAGTGCATTTCATATCTTCTTTGAAAAACACCTCATCATCACATGAATTGGAGTTTCTCACTTTCAAAATTGAAGTTTCTAAGCACTTAGGCTGACCCTTGAGCATCAGTTCAAGAAGGCCTAAAGCGAAAAAAGCTCGCTTAGCCCAATCACCAAGTAAAGTCAGATTTGTTCACATTTTTGCTAGTTTCTTCAAAACTAGCTGGCACTCTCGCGCAAGAGTAGATAAGAAATTATCATTTCAAGTCTCTACATAGGCTTGGAGTGAAAATTTCGTGTCTACAGAATTGGCATGCCCGGTGGGACTCGAGCCTTAAGAAACTTCAACTTATGTGAATTCCAATTCCAAGCATTTTCAAAAAAACGTGGTGTTTAACTTTTGAACTTGTGCACAGATTGATTTCATGTCAAAAAGCATGTCTAGTTCGGACAAATCATACGAAGTGTCGAGCTAGGTTTCTTGCTCATCAAGTCCATTTTCAAAAAAAAATTCAAAAATGGGTTTCAAAAACAAGGAAGAATTGTTTATTTCCCTCCGAAGAGACTTCAAACTCTTAGGAGAAAGAATTGCTGCTCTAAGCCAAGAGGCTGAAGCGATGGAGTCATGTTCTTTCCATGGGAAGCAAGCGAGGGCTCACAAAAGATCGAATAGATCAAGAAAGCCCAAGGAAACCTCGATCGTAGAAGGGGAAAAAATGCATGAATCTTTCACCTTGAAAGATAGAAAGGCCCTACAACAACTATTGAGAGGCCAAGTTAAAGAGAAGAAATCCTATGCACTATCAAATTTCTTACCTTCTGATTACCAATCTGATAGTGATGATGACATACCGAATTTCCATCGGTATGACGGAAGTGGGGATCCTAGATCCCACCTTCAACTCTTCTCTCGTAGGGCCTATAAAAAGAAGAAAGATTCAACTAAATGGATATAATGGTTTCCCTTTCCCTTAAGGGCAATGCTTCAAAGTGGTTGGCTTCATATGATTTAAGTCAATTCGCTACCTTCAAAGTGTTAGCGAATTGCTTTATGCAAAGATTTTCCCACAACGTGGAAGTCGTAAACACCCCAAAATCCAAATATTTTCCAAAACCAAATGCCTGGTTCGAAAATCAGCTCAAAAAGCCAAGTTTGGAGATTTCGAAAACTCAGGAACTCAAACGCTTCAAAACTCTATTTTCCAACCCTGTTCGAAACATGAAAAATCTTGAAAGTGGACGAAAGTCCTATTTTTACGAAAGACCAGATAAGCAGGTAAAGCCTGGTCCAAAGCAATTGCAACAGAGATTCAAAAAATTCAAAGAGCAAGCCCAACCCGATCAAAGGCCAAATTCAAAGACAAAAGAGGAGCCCAGGCCGCAAATGGACTTCAAGCCAGAAGCATCAGAGGCCCAGCCAACAGTGCCCCTGAAATCATGAACAATCCAAGTCGAAAACAACCAACATCAGTTGAAACAGAGTCCGGAAAGGCGAAAAGGAGCTCGGACGATGAAATGGGGAAAAACCCTGCTTAAGACGGATTGTTGATAAACTCAAGGCCCGCACGAAGCATTCGACTCAAGACGCCAAGAAGGAGAGAAGAAGAAAAAAATTTGGATCAAATCTGGATCCAAATAACCATTTCCAGACCCAAGATCCAGATCCAAACAAGACTTGGATTGGATCCAGATTTCAGAATCAATCCAGGATCCATATCCAAAATCGTGTGAGTTGCCTTTCAATTTATACACTCAAAGCACTCACTCACATTGAGCCTTCTCGCTCTTAAGATATAGCTATATATATTTTCCCTTCCGCATCTAAGATATAGCCATATTTCCCTTTCTGCTATTTCCCTTCTGCTATGTCTTTAAATTCCGAGTTTTCCCTTCAAGTTGTGTGAGTTTGCATTGCATATCCGTCACACTCGAGATAGGGAGCATACTTGCATCGAACCAGATTGATCAAATCGTGTAGAACTTGCCCGAAATTGAGCACTGGATGCACACGACTACACGCCAAAATTGGCTAAAATCTGAGAGACGTAGGAACGCATAGATCCCATGCATAAAAGTTGCAATTTTGACAAAATCAATCGATAAAACACTTTCGAGTTTTCAAAAGAGTCGTGTTTATTTAAAATCAAGTTTTTCCTAAAGCGTACAGACTGACCCTTGCGCGCCGGTGCAAGAAAGTCTACGACGAAAAGATCCCACTTGTCCACAGTCGCCCCAAAAGTCAGATACATTTTCAAAACTTACTTCGCTAGTTTGAGAAAGCTAGCTGGCACGCCCCTTTTAAAGCGACGTAAGCACGAAAAGATTCGCTTTAGGCCTAAGAAACCCGGAGACGAGGATTTTCCGTGTCTACAGATTTGGCACGCCCGGTGGGAGGTGGGTCTTTAGGAAAAATCGATACAAACAAACCAATCTCTAAAAAAATCGTTTTTCAAAGAAAAGTGTTTTAACTCTTTGTCTTCTTGCATTTCATAGTTGGATTTAAAAGCGTCGGAGTCATGTCGAGTTCAGACTCCAATGAAGTGTCTAGCCGGTTCTCATGCTCTTCAAGTTCTCATTCTAGAAGATCTTTGAAAAATCGAAAACAAAAAGAGGAAGAGTTAAGAAGAGAATACGAGGCCAAGATCGCTGCTCTCAGCCAAGAGGCTGAAGCAGCTGATTCGTGTTCGTCACATGGCGAACCAATAAAGGCCAAAAAGAAGTTTGGAAAAACTCGTAAACACAAGGAGACCTCCGAAATGGAAGGCAACCAATACCTCGATTCCTTCACTCACAAGGATCGTAAAGCCCTACAACAGTTGCTGAAGGGACAAAATAGAGAGAAAACAACGTATGTCCTGTCTGATTTTCTCCCTTTAGATTACGAAATAGACAGTGACGACGAAATACCGAATTTCCATCGGTATGATGGCACAGGAGACCCTAGGTCTCACCTGTAGCTTTTCTCTCATTGAGCCCACAAGAAAAAGAAGGACTCGATGAAATGGGTGTATTGGTTCCCCTTATCCCTCAAAGGCACAACTTCTAAATGGCTGGCTTCCTACGATTTGAGCCAGTTCGCAACTTTTGAAGAGTTGGCGAACTGCTTCATGCAAAGATTTTCGCACAACGTAGAAGTCACGCCTACATTGAACACTTTGAGGGATAAAAGCAATGTATGAACGAAGATGTGCATACATTTATCGTTCGATGGAGGTCTCTCCTTGGGCAAGTGCGAGAACCCATATCCGAAGGATGCGCAGTAATGCTCATCCTGGACAATTTCAAAACTGAATTGAAAACTCTTCTTTCTTTACATGAAATCTCTACTTTCCACAAACTGATTAAAAAGCATCTCTTTTTGAGACAAATTTGAAAAAAGGGGTTTACGACCACCTGTGGAAAGGGAGCGTAAATTCAAAGACTCGCTTGGAAAAGCCCGGCAATTATGGGCTACCCACCATGGACAAAGGGGAAAAACCCCACAAAATCGCCAATGTCCGGGTAGATCCAAGGCTGGCGAGCACTTCAAAGAATTTCGAAAATTTTGAAAATAGAAAAGACAAAAAAATACAAAAACCATTTGAAAAATGGGAGTACACTCCGTTGGGGCAACCTGTGTCGGAGGTCTTAGACCTCCTACTCGCCCAAGGCATGATCGAACTCCCTGAAATCCCCGAGGGAATCACTTCCAAAGGGAGGTTTTTGAATCGATTCTGTAAGTATCATCGGCTCAAAGGCCATGATACAAAGCAGTGTTTTTCCCTCCTAAACCAAATCGAGTACTTGATAGCAGAGGGCTGACTCCAGGTCATTGAGGAACCGGAGCCTGCCCAAGCTATTTTCAAAGAACCCTTCCCCAATCACGCAAGTACCAGTGGGAAGGGCAAAGAGGTATGTGCTCTCACAATTTCAAAGAGTGTAGCGCATACATATAAGTCTGGTTTTTCCACTTGTGCATCTACACTCATCCTTCATAGGAAACCTGCCCAAGTAGTGATTCGGGGACCACCAAGAGTTCCATCCCCGATCAAGCCAGTTTTGAAAATTCAAGGTGCTCCAAAACATTCAATTAGAGCCATCTTAAGCGCGAACCCTAGGTTGATCGTGGGGGAAGAAGATCCGGGAGGATCTATCAATCCCCACATCTGCAAAATGCTAAAAAAGTGGTCAGTGTGCCTGGTCCTTCAAAAGTGAGTATTCCTGGAGTTTTGCCCAAAACGGACAAAGGAAAAGTCATTTTGAACTTGTATGATTTCGAAAACCATCTTTCAAAGATTCCCATTAACATGTCCATCCTAGAGCTGATACAAACCTCACCTAGGCATAGACTCGTGTTAGAGAAAATTCTAGAAAGAACAAAGGTTAGTTCGGACATAACCCCAGAATCCTTGTCCAATCAAGTGGCGTCCATAGGTGCAAAAACACCTATCATGTTTTCGGAAGAGGATCTCGAAAGACCCTACGAAACCCATAATCAGGCCCTACTATAAACACCCCAAATCTTCTATATTTTAAAAACTCTCAAAAACACCAAAAAAGCTCGTCTGAGCCAAAACGACAACCTGTTTTAAAATGTGAAAACAGGTACAGAAGGCAAAAGAAGACCCTAGGCCCGAAGAGGATTCAAGCCTAGAGCTTTAGAAGCCACTCCCCGATAAAAAAACAAAAGAAAGCAGAGCCCGTTTGATGAAAAGCTCAACGGAGTCCAGAACGGCGAGACGGAGTCTGGACGACAAAGTTGGGGAAAACCCAGCACCAGACGGAGCGCTGATGAAGCCAGTGCCCGCATAGATTGTTCGCCTCGAGAAGCCAAGAAGGACTGTCTGAAGAAATTTTGATTTAGATCTGGACCATATATATCCAGATCCAAATCCATGTAATGAATAGTGTTTGGATTTGGGCCAATCCAAATGGGGTTTGGGTCGATCCAAATAGTGTTTGGATTTGGATTGGATCCAAATAGTGTTTGGATTGGATTGGATCTGGATCAAAATATCCAGATCCATATCCATAAAAATGTTGGGTTTGGATCAGATACGGATCTCAAAATATCTGAGATCTAATATCCAGATCCAAATAGTGTTTGGATTTGGGTCTGGATCCAAACCCCAAACCCAAACCCAAATCCAAGACCCACCTCAAATGTCTATAAATAGAGGTGAGGGGGTCCATGTAAAGGGTTCATGCAAATATTTGGGAGGAGAGAGAGAGAGTGATAGACCTAGCCATGTGGGCTCATTGGGTGAGGTGGGTTCAAGCCATGTGGGCTAAGTGGGTCTAGACCAAGGGCCTGCAACCAAGGTGGGCTGGACCAAGTGGCTGCAACCGTGGAGACGTGGGCTCAAGCTATGAAGGACCGGCTCCAAGAGGTAAACCTAACCCCCGACCTAGCCTAGGTTCGAACCTACCTAACCCTAACTGAACCAACCTAACCCTAACTGAACCCTAACTAGACCTAACCTAACCTAACCCCAACCGCCTCAAACCATCCCTAACAAACCCCAAAAACTTCACCCCGACCGGCCGTGAGCAAACAACGCCTGCCGCGTGCCCTGCGTCCTGCTGCGCCCCCCTCTACTACCGCGCGCCTTGCTTCCTGCCGCGCGCCCCTTCTGCTGCAGCGCGCCCCTTCTGCTGCAGCGTGCCCCTCTGTTGCCTGCACGCCCCGCGCTGCAGCCGTCCCGCGCTACTGCGCGCCCTGCGCCCCAGCGCACCCAGCGCCAGATGCCTCCCTGCCGACCCGACTGCCTCCCTACCGACCTGACCACCCCCCTGCCGACCTGACCTACACCCTAGGACAGACCCTACACAGCCCCCGTCTTGGCCGAACCTTAGTTCCCCTAAGACCCTAACCGTGCCTCATAGAACCTCTCTCAAAGCCACCTAGGATAACCCCCTCTTGGCTACCCAAGGTAAACCGTGAGCCCACGTGCAAGCAAGTTGAACATGGACCAGCTATTTGTAAGTGTCTAAACTTGGTCTATTACATTAACTTGCTTTATATTCAATTAAATTTTGATACGAGGTTGTAGTAAAGGAGCTTCGCCTCCCCCCGATTGTAATAACGTGGTTTGACACACCCACACACACGTGCACTTGAGCCTTTCCACTCTTAGTTGCACACTTTTGCATACACACACGGGCCTAACCAGCCCCTAAGATATAGTTGTATTTATATATTTTAAGTCGCGGGGGTTTTTAATTAAGTCGTGTGTGTTGTCTTTTCATTTTCCACACGCACACACATTGAGCTTTCGCTCTTACTCCCAAGACCTTAGTTAAGGCCATACTGCAATTTATATTTGGGTTTTATTTCATGTCGTGTGTGTAGTCTTTCAATTCAAGCACGCACCCACATTGAGCCTTCGCTCTTATTTGAAAGACCCAAGTAAGGGCCGTGTTATACTATTTGGGTTTAATTTCATGTTGTGTGTGTAGTACTTCAATTCAAGCACTCACACACATTGAGCTTTCGCTCTTATTCCCAAGACCTTAATCAAGGCCATATTGCAAGTTATATTTGGGTTTTATTTCATGTCGTGTGTGTAAGTCTTTCAATTCAAGCACGCACCCACATTGAGCCTTCGCTCTTATTTGCAAGACCCAAGTAAGGGCCCATATACATACCTTATATACATATCTCCCTTCGGCATTTACATTACAAGTCATTTCCCTTCGGTTATTTCCCTTCGGCATTGTCTTTACATTCGGGTTTTCCCTTTGGAGTAGCGTAAGTTTGCATTGCATCTACGCCATACCACGAGGTAGGACGCATATTGCATCAAAGCAAACCCCGTACTCCCGCTCAAAATTCGCCCCATGTAGTGGAGTGTTCATAACACACACCTAGGTGGCCCATAAAGGGATAAAAAGAAAGACTTAGGCACGTGCAAATCCACGTGATCTAAAATCTGAAAATCATACAAAAACAACCCGAATCAATCGTGCAAACACGCCAAGACTTAGGCTATTTCGATGCACGCCCATCGTGCCTAAGCAGATTAAAATTTGAAAGACTTAGGGTCGTCCAACCCTTACAAAATCAAAATCGCCCAAATGCATGGTTTTCAAAAGGTTTTAAAACACTTCTTCATTCAAAATATATTTTGAGTTAAACTTATTTCAAAAACAAAGTCTCTAAGCGTACAGACTGACCCTTGCGCATCGGTGCAAGAAGGTCTGCGACGTAAAAATCCCGCTTGCCTACAATCGCCTTTCAAAAGTCAGATTATTTTCAAAACATACTTTGCTAGTTAAAGTAAACTAGCTGGCACGCCCATAAAGCGAAGTAGATTGCGAAAAGGTTCACTTCAGGCCTAAGAACCCGTAAGTGAAAATTTTCGGTGTCTACACCTACACATCGAGGTGGTATTGAATCACCACTCTCTAGATAGGTGCCTAGTTGACGGGGGAGGAGGGCTCAACATCCTTCCGCTTCACATAGCACATCAGATTGGAGTCACCTTGACTTCCATGAACCCAAGCCCCATCGTAATCACTGGATACGATGGAAATGCGTCCAGACCTTTAGGATCCATTGAACTTCCCATGGAAACAGGAGGGATAGCTCATGTGGGGGTATTCCATGTTTTGGACATCCACCCCCATTACAACCTACTGTTGGGAAGGCCTTGGATACACAGCCTGCATGCTGTGCCGTCCACCTTCCATAGATGTGTCAAAATCCCTTTTGAAAATCAAGTCATTGTGATCCTAAGTGAAAGTCATCCACAGCTTCGGGGGATTCAAAATAACCCATGTTTTTCAAGTTCCCAGGCCTACGAGGCCAACTCAGGGCCAACCATGGTCAAGCCACCAAAGCTCACCCTTCAGATACCTAGGAAGGTCGTACACATCCAGGGGCCGCCCAAGGCTGGCCCACTCAAAACACTAACCATCCCAGGAAAATCCAAGCGTCAACTGTTTCCAAAACCCCTGGACAGAAAGCCTTATGTGCATAACATGGACGATAGCAAGTTTCAGGATCACGAATTATATGAAAACTTTTCCAAAAACAAAAATCATGGAACATGTTATTGAACATGGGGTATATGCCATACAAAAGTCTAGGAGCACAAAACCAGGGTCTCGTAGAACCCATCTTGCCCAAAGCCAACCAAAGCCGACACGAGATCGGCTATACTCCCAGAATACCACCAGAACCACCCCCTGTGACCACCTGGGTTAAGGGTGCCCTGGAACCTACCCAAGCAGAAACCTAGGATTTAGATCTCTTGTTCGGAGTCTAACTAGTGGCGTTTTTTCTTTGTAGGTATGATGGAAGATCCCTCAATCAAAAACCCAAAAACATTTGAAAAACTCGAGATTCAAAAAATTGAAAAATCCCAAAAACCAAAAACATTTGAAAAAGATCAAAAACTCGAAAAAAGAGTTGTTTGTATAGTTCCTAAAGTTCTTTCCTTACAAAAATCCAAAAAAATCAAAAATTCGCAAAATACCAAAAACAAAATCCTGTATTTAGCAACTCCTGATAAAGATTTTGAAAGAGCAAAGAATTTCGAAAAGAAAGTCCTCTTCGTAAGAGGACCAAAATCTTCAAAACCTGCAGAAAATCCAAAAGAAAAACCAGGCGTTTGCGAAAACTGTGCGTCAAGTCCAAATTCCCTAGGATTTAAAAGTCTTGAGAATGATCAAAGTCTGAAAATGGATTCCCTCGAGGAAGATCCTACTTCTGAGCTCCCTGAATTTCATAAAATTCTCGATTTTGAAAAACCTTCGAAATCAGTAGGAGGGGATTTTATAGAGATAAACTTAGGGAATGATTTAAAGCCGAAACTCATTAAGGTAGGCGCATGTCTGCATGAGCATGAAAAAGCATCATTCATTGCATTTTTGAAAACCTACGTTGATGTGTTTGCATGGACATATGAAGACATGCCGGGTATAGACCCGAATGTTGTAGAGCATTGTCTTCCCTTAGATTCAGATGCAAAACCCGTAAAACAAAAGCTCAGGAAGATACATCCGAATGTGCATTCACAAGTCAAAGAGGGTTTAGAAGATCTGTTAAAAGCCAGATTTATAAAACCCATTGCGTATTCTGATTGGTTATCCAATATAGTTGTTGTTCGGAAAACCAGTGGGAAAATTCGGATATGCATCGATTTCAAAAACCTGAATAAAGCCACCCCCAAAGATAATTTCCCTTTACCAAACATTGATTTGATAGTCGATAGTACTGCAAATCATGAAATGTTTTCATTCATGGATGGCTATTCAGGATATAACCAAATCAAACTAAGCCGACGAGATCAGGCTAAAACCGCTTTTACAACCCCATGGGGCACGTACTGCTATACAGTCATGCCCTTTGGTTTGAAAAATGCTGGCGCCACGTACCAGAGAGCTATGACATCGATCTTTCATGATCAAATTCATGAGCTCGTAGAGGTATATGTAGATGATCTCCTGGCTAAGTCAAAAACTCGATGCACTCATCTCGAATGCTTACAAAAGATTTTCGAAAGGCTTAGACTTTACAACATAAAGCTAAACCCTCAAAAATGCGTATTCGGTGTAGAATCCGGTTAGCTTTTAGGACTTATGGTAAGCCAAAGGGGCATAGAAGTCGACCCCTCTAAGTGTAGAGCCATCATAGACATGACTCCACCCTCCAATCTCACGCAGATTCGTAGCCTCCAGGGTCGCCTACAGTCCATTCGTCGGTTTATCTCAAACCTGGCAACTAGATGCGAATCCTTCAACAAGTTGTTGAGAAAGGGTACGAAATTTTTATGGGATGATGAGTGCCAAAAATCGTTTGAAAGGTTAAAGGCGTACTTAGTTAATCCCCCTGTTGTAAACCCTCCAAAGCTAGGAAAACCTCTTCCACTTTACATTTCTATGCATGCGAATGCCTTGGGAGCTCTGTTAGCTCAATACGAGGATGACACTCACAAGGAATGTGCCATATACTATCTTTCGAAAACTCTCCTGGCTTACGAAAGGAATTATCAAGCCATGGAGAAGACGTGCTTGGCCCTAGTTTGGGCCTGCCTGAAATTTCAACACTATTTCCTAGATCATGAGATCTGGATAGTGTCCAAGCTTGACCCAATCAAGCACTTATTCGAAAAACCCATTCTCATGGGTAAATTGGGCAAATGGCAACTCCTTCTAATGGAGTATGATTTAAAATACCATCACCAGGTCTCCATTAAGGGGTAAGCCCTAGCAGACTACGTGTCTGACTTCCCCCTAGAAGATGCGTATCCCACACTCAATGAAATGCCTGATGAAGGCATATTGCAAAACCATTTTCAAAACCACATTTTGGCAAAATCTTTCGAAAACCAAGTATGGAAGATGCACTTCGACGGGGCACGAAACCAACGAGGGTCAGGTGCCGGGATCATCCTCGTATCCCCCGAAAAAGGAGAAATCCCCATAGCAATTCGCCTAGATTTCGAATGTTCCAACAATATAGCCGAGTATGAAGCACTCATACAAGGTTTAAAAGTTTCGAAAACTCTAGGGGCAGCATGCATCGAGGTTTTTGGAGATTCCCTCCTTGTTATAAACCAAGTTTTAAAAATTTGGCAAGTTCGAAATGAAAAACTGCTTCCATACCACGAATTGGCCACTCGACTGGTCGAGTCATTCCAATCGTGTACTCTCACACATGTAGGAAGAGAGGATAATGGTGTCGCTGATGCCCTCTCATCCTTGGGTTCAGCCCTAAGGGTCGATCCCACTTTGGGAACCAGACCCCTTGAAATATGGCACTCACCCACTCCTTCCATACACGATTTGCAAATTTACCAAAATAACCCTGATTCTGATGAAAAACCTTGGTTTTATGACATAAAGAATTTTCTAGAAAATGGGGGATTCATTGAGGATGCCACATCTAAAGATAAGGCATTCATCCAAAAAATTTCCACCCGATACACAATTTTGGGAGGGGTTCTGTACAAAAAGAGTTTTACTGGTGTCTTACTAAGATGCGTCGACCTAGAGGAGGCTAGGACTGTTATGCATGAATTCCACGATGGAGAATGTGGAGGTCATGTCAATGCCAACATGATGGCGATGAAAATACTTAGAGCAAGTTATTTTTGGTCTACCTTGAGAAAGGATTGCCACGATCATGTTAGGAAGTGTCACCCGTGTCAAGTGCATGGTCACGCCATTCATATCCCCTCATCATCACTGCATTCCGTGGTCAGCCCCTGGCCATTCACCATGTGGGCGTTTGATATCGTAGGACCAATTTTTCCAAAGGCCTCAAACGGACACAGGTTCATTCTAGCAGCCACTGAGTATTTTTCCAAGTGGGTCGAAGCCGCCTCCCTGACAAATGTCTAGGGGCAACATGTGGTAGCCTTCATTAGGAAAAACATCTTGGCTCGATTTGGAGTTCCAAGAGATCTTGTGTCTGATAATGGCACCCCATTTAAAAACGAGCGGATGGTCAAGCTGTGCAACAAGTATGGCATAAATCATCACTTCTCATCGCCTTACTACCCTCAAGGCAACGGCCAAGCCGAAGCCACCAACAAGACTCTCATCAGCATTGTTGAGAAAACCTTAGAGAAGGGTAGAACATGGCACGAGAAGTTGGATGAAGCCTTATGGGCTTATAGGACTTCCATCCGCACTCCCACAATTGCCACGCCTTTTGAGTTGGTTTACGGCACAAACGCCGTTCTCCCCATCCATACACGTCTGCATTCATTTCATACATCCATTGCACTCGACCTCCCCCTAGAGACGCTTCAGCATGCTAGGATGGCCGAACTAGATCTATTAGATGAGAGGCGACTCCTTGCTGTGGACCATGCTCACACATACCGGCAAAGGATCGCCCGACATTATGAGAAACATATGAAACCTCGCCACTTTGAAGTGGGAGAGCTCGTTTTGAAAATCATCCACCATCGTGGCCCACATCCACTTGGAAAGTGGCGGCCCAAGTGGGATGGCCCTTACGTCGTGCGTGGAACCACCACAAACAATTCTTATTGGTTAACCGATGTCGAGGGTAGGAATTTAGCAGATCCTATCAATATTCAGTATTTGAAAAAATATCATGTATAGGGTCTGAGTTAAATTCCCCTTTTGTGAAAATATTTTAGGGAAAACTACTTTGAAACTTTGAAACCAAGGATCAAAGGTAAGTAGTGTGACCCTGAATGAAAGAATCGATATTTTGTGAAAAAGCAGAGCTTTCCAAATACGTGGCTACATTTCAAAATCCTTCTTCTTACAAAGAAAGGCCTAATTCAATATAACAAGATACTTGCAAGTTGTACGTGCTATTTCTAAATAGGCTAACCTAGAATGGATCGAGTATGACCTTGGGATAAGTCCTTCCCTCTTCTCTTCTCCTTCCAAAAGGAAAACTTGGCCAAAACAAAGGGAAATCCCCATCAAAAAGCTCTTTCCCAAAGAAAGAAAAATGAATCAAAAAGAAAATTTGAGTCTTCTACGGAAAAGAGGGATTAAAGAAAAAATACTCCCAAAGGAAGACCCTCTATGGAAAAAAGAAAGAAAAAAAGGCCAAAAGCTCAAAAAGAGCAGCTTTCCGCCTTCTTTGCCTCAAACCACGGGACACTTCAGAAGGGACCGTGGTACTTCTTTCCCATCCCTATGACTTATCCCGAGCGAAACATGGTTCATTTCAGGGAATCCTAAAGTAAAAATAGGATTTACTTACTTGAATTTCGTCTTATTTGAGAATACGACGTTTTGAGTAAGGCGTAAAAATTTTGAAATGTGGCTTGTTTTCTCATAAAACCTCTGCTAGATTAGCAAGTGTCGAGACTCGAGTAAAGGCAAACACAAGGAGTTGAAGGTCCTTATGATCGATGGTTCAGAAAAGTTTTCCCTCTTAAAACGAATTTCAGAAAAACGCGAACATCGAGCATATGTAAGGCCCGCTCACCTGGAGCAGCAGGTTTTTCATAAAGTCTCAAAAGTTCGACCATATAATCTGGTCTCTAGGAGGTCGCCCCTTTCTGGCACTTCAACCATGTCACACACTCTGCACATCCACGCATGAGCACCTCATACATGATCTTTATTTAGGGCTAGATCCATAGAAAGTCCCCTTTTGGTGAAAAATCTCCTCCTATCAGGCTTAAAAGGAAATGTTTTTCTCAAATAATGGGGCGATCCCATATTCTCAAGATCAAATCCGGGAGAAAACAAAAAGGGGTGTTATCTTCTTCGCCATTATCCAAATCAATTTGGATAATGCCAAAGAGGGGCATCTGTAAACACCCCAAAATCCAAATATTTTCCAAAACCAAATGCCTGGTTCGAAAATCAGCTCAAAAAGCCAAGTTTGGAGATTTCGAAAACTCAGGAACTCAAATGCTTTAAAACTCTATTTTCCAGCCCTGTTCGAAACATGAAAAATCTTGAAACTGGACGAAAGCCCTATTTTTACGAAAGACCTACCTGGTCCAAAGCAATTGCAACAGAGATTCAGAAAATTCAAAGAGCAAGCCCAGCCCAATCAAAGGCCAAATTCAAAGACAAAAGAGGAGCCCAGGCCACAAATGGACTTCAAGCCAGAAGCATCAGAGGTCCAGCCAACAGTGTCCTTGAAATCATGAACAATCCAAGTCGAAAACAATCAAGATCAGTTGAAACAGAGTTCGGAAAGGCGAAAAGGAGCTCGGACGATGAAATGGGGAAAACCCCCACTTAGGACCTAGACCCAAAACCTACCTAAGCCTCTCACCTTAGATCCCCTACATCTCACCTTAGGCTCGATCGAATCCCACCCAAAAACTCCACGCATCGGATCGGTTCGTAGCGAGAGGACCATCCATCGGTTATATCCAAGGTCAGATCCCACTGATAAAGAAAAGCCCGAGCAGGCGACGTGTAAGTGCTCGAACCTGATCCTTTACATTGTTTCAAGTTCAATTAAATTCGATTCGGGGTTGTAATAATGGAACGTAGTCTCCCCCCGAGATGTAATATTATGGCTTGAAACACGAATCACACACGTACACTCGAGCCTTTTCGCTCTTATCTGCACACCTTTTGCACACAAAACGGGCCTCAACAGCCCATAGGATATAGCTCTATTTATATACATTCAGCTGGGTTTTAAGGTTCAAGTCATGTGAGTTGTCTTTCATTTTATACACTCAAAGCACTCACTCACATTGAGCCTTTCCGCTCTTACATATATATACATATTTCCCCTTTCAGCTGGGTTTTTAAGGTTCAAGTCATGTGAGTTGCCTTTTAATTTATACACTCAACGCACTCACTCACATTGAGCCTTCTCGCTCTTAAGATATAGCTATATATATTTTCCCTTCCGCATCTAAGATATAGCCATATTTCCCTTTCTGCTATTTCCCTTCTGCTATGTCTTTAAATTCCGGGTTTTCCCTTCAAGTTGTGTGAGTTTGCATTGCATATCCGTCACACTCGAGATAGGGAACATACTTGCATCGAACCAGATTGATCAAATCGTGTAGAACTTGCCCGAAATCAATCACACGACTACACGCCAAAATTGGCTAAAATCCGAGAGACGTAGGAACTCATAGATCCCAGCATAAAAGTTGCAATTTTGACAAAACCAATCGATAAAACACTTTCAAGTTTTCAAAAGAGTTGTGTTTGTTTAAAATCAAGTTTTTTCTAAAGCGTACAGACTGACCCTTGCGCGCCTGTGCAAGAAAGTGTGCGATGAAAAGATCCCACTTGTCCACAGTCGCCCCAAAAGTCAGATACATTTTCAAAACTTACTTCGCTAGTTTGAGAAAGCTAGCTGGCACGCCCCTTTTAAAGCGACGTAGGCACGAAAAGATTCGCTTTAGGCCAAAGAAACCCGGAGACGAGGACTTTTCGTGTCTACAGAAGTCACTCTCACTTTGAACACCCTAAGAGACACTAAACAAGCACCTAACGAGGATGCTCACGCATTCATCGTTAGGTGGAGGTCACTCCTGGGGCAAGTACGAGAGCCCATCCCATAAGGATGTGTAGTAATGCTAATCCTTGAAAATTTCAAGATAGATTTGAAAACACTTCTCTCCCTTCATGAAATATCAACATTCCACAAATTAATCAAGAAGGCTTCCCTCTTCGAAGCTAATTTGAAAAAGAGAGTCTATGAAGATTTGTGGAAAGGGAGAACTTCCAAAAGACCCGTTTTGAAAAGCCCAAGACATATGGGCAACCCACTGCGGACAATGGGGCAAAACCCTAAAAAGTTGCAAATGTCCGAGTGGAAGCAACCCTGGCTGACTCTTCTAAAAAGACCGAACAAAAACATGTTAAAAAGCTTCAAAAGAATTTCGAAAAGAGTGAGTTCACTCCATTAGGACAATCAATCACGGAAGTCCTAGACCTCCTGCTGGCCCAGGGCATGGTCACCCTCCCTAATCTTCCCGAGGGGACACCCCCAAAAGAGAAATTTTTGAATGAATTTTGAAGTATCATAAGCTCAAAGGCTATGATACTAATAAATGCTATGCTCTTTTGAATAAAATTGAGGACTTGATATAGCAAGGAAGGCTCCACATCATGGAGGAACTGGAGCCCTCCCAAGCTATTTTGAAAGAACCCTTCTCCAACCACGCAAGCACCAGCGGGAAGGGCAAAGAGGTATGCTCTCTCTCACCTAAAACTCATAGAATGGAGTATGCATTGCATATGGTACATGCTACTTGCCACACACCACTTAATCTCGTAATAAAAAAAGCCAAGCAAGTAGTAATCTAGGGAGCGCTTAGAGTCCTTCCCTCGACTAGAGCCTTTTTAGAGATTTGCAATGCTCCGAAGCATCATGATAGAGCCAAAATAGGAACAAGCCATAGGAAAGGTGTGGGCGAGGTGACTAGGTCTGGGAGGATCTATCAACCCCCACACTTAACCAAGAATTCTAGCAAGGAAGTGATCGTTATACCTGGCCCTTCAAAAGCATGCATTCCTAATCCACCTCATGGCATGGACAAGGGTAAAAACGTGTTTACCCCTTATGATTTTGAACTACACCTTTCTAAAATTCTCATAAACATGTCTATCCTAGAATTGATCCAAACCTCACATAGGCATAGACGAGTCTTAGAAGGGATCCTAGAAAGGGCCAAGATTAACCCATCCATAACCCCCGAGTCCTTATCCTTCTTGGTCTCCCCTATATGTGCTAAGGCCCTCATCGTGATTACGGAGGATTATATGGAAAGACCCTACACAGCCTATAACCAAGCCTTGTATATAGAGGTGGTTTTGAATCACCACACTTTAGACAAGTGCTTGGTCGATGGGGGAGGAGGTCTAAACATCCTTCTGTTGCACGTGGCCTTCCAAATCGGATTCACCATGTCTTGTTTAGAGCTGAGCTCCATCATTATCACAGGATATGATGGCAATGCATCCCATACCCTAAGAGTTACATAATTACCCATGAAAGTTGGGAACATAATACACAAGGGCTATTTCATGTCTTAGATATAAACCCCCATTACAACCTCTTATTAGGAAGGCCATGGATCCATGGCCTCCTAGTTGTGCCTTCCACATTTCATAGATGTGTCAAAATCCCATATGAAAACCAAATAGTAGTAATTCTACGAGAGGATCACCCACAACTCAAGGGAATCCGAAATTTCCCTTGCATATCTATTTATCCCTTTTATGAGCCAAGCATGGAAAAGCTTCCTCCATCACCATCCTTGGTTGATCCCCACCTAGGAGTGGTGCATATCTTAGGAAAATCCAAGTCCATCGTGTGCATCCAAGGGCAGCCCAAGTCATGCCCGAGTGAAGCCCATCCATATAAACATTCTAGGGAAACCAAAGTCACCCTTAGTTCCTAAACCCCTAGGCCAAACTAGACGTGTGTACGTGCATGATATGGATGACATTAAGTTCCAAGGCCATCCGCTTTATAAAAACTTTTCAAAATTCAAGAAGCCTTCGAACATGATGTTAAACATGGGATACACACCCTATCAAGGCCTAGGAACCCATAGCCAAGGTCGTCTAGAGTCAATCCTACCAAGTCCTAACCCAAGTCGATATGGAGTGGGCTATACCCCATCCATACTCCCTGAACCACCACCTAAGGCCACTTGGGTCAAGGGTGCCCTAGAACCTCCTAAAACCGAGACCTATGACTTAGACCTCTTGTTTAGAGCCTAATTCATGGTGTTTTCTTTGTAGGTTTGATGGAAGACCCCTCCTTATCCAAAAACCCAAAAAAATTATATATTTGCAAAATCCAAAAAAATTTATAAAATCCTCAAAACCCAAAAACATTTAAAAATTTTGAAAATTTCAAAAAGAATGTGGTTTGTGTTCCTTCTCCTTCCCTTTGTTTACAAAAAACCAAAAAAATCTAAAACTTTGAAAATTCTAAAAAGAATGTGGTTTATGTTCCTTCTCTTTGTTTGCAAAAAGCCAAAAAAATTGAAAAATTTGAAAATCCCAAAAACAAAGTCTTGTATATTCATCCTTCTAGGTCCCATTTCGAAAAAGACAAAAAAATTGAAAATTTCAAAAATTCCAAAAATATTAGCCTTCTAAAAAGCCCATTTTTGAGTTCTTTGAAATGTGTACATATCCCAAAGCCAAAATCGTGCATACATGAACCCCTTACCTTGCCTAATACTTTCCTAGAAATTAAAGTGCTTGAGAATGATCAAAGCAAGGAGGAAGATCCTCTCATCCATGAGGAAGATCAAGCCTCCGAGCTTCTTGAATTTCATAGAATCCTTGACTTCGAAAAACCTTCAAATTCCGTAGGAGGAGATTTTGTAGAGATCAACCTAGGGAGTGAGTCTAATCCAAAGCATGTTAAGATAGGTGCATTTTTGCATGAGCATGAAAAAGCATCATTCATTGCATTCTTGAAATCCTACATATATGTATTTGCATGGACCTATGAAGACATGCCGGGCCTAGACCCAAAAATCTGGAGCACCATCTTCCCCTAGAACCCAATGCTAAACCCATAAAGCAAAAGCTTAAAAAAATCCATCCCGATGTCCACTCTCAAGTAAAGGAGGGTTTAGAAGATCTTTTAAAATCCAAATTTATAAAACCCATTGCTTATTCAGAATGGCTTTCAAATATAGTTGTTGTTCAAAAATCCAATGGGAAAATTCAGATTTGCATTGATTTTAGAAATTTGAACAAAGTCACACCAAAAGATAATTTTCCTCTTCCAAATATTGATTTGATAGTGGATAGCACTGCAAATCATGAAATGTTTTCTTTTATGGATGGTTATTCGAGTTATAATCAAATCAAGTTGGCACCAAAAGATTAGACAAAAACTACTTTTACCACATCTTGGGGCACATACTGTTACACGGTTATGCCATTTGATTTGAAAAATGCCGGTGCCACATACCAAAGAGCCATGACTACCATTTTCCATGATCCAATCCATGAACTCTTGGAAGTATATGTGGATGATCTTTTGGTAAAATAAAAACTCGATGCACATACATTGAATCTTTGCAAAAGGTTTTTGAAAGACTTAAGCTTTATAAAGTAAAGCTAAACCCTAAAAAATGTGTCTTTGGAGTGGAATCAGGCAAGCTCTTAGGATTTATGGTAAGCCAAAGGGGCATTGAAGTCGACCCCTCTAAGTGTCGAGCCATCATAGACATGCCTCCACCCTCCAACTTGACCCAAATCTGAAGCCTCCAAGGTCGACTCCAAGCCATTAGGAGATTTATCTCCAATCTAGCAACCAGATTTAAACCTTTCAATAGGCTTTTGAGAAAATGGGTGAAATTGAATGGGATGATGATTGCCAAAAAGCTTTCGAAAGATTGAAAACTTATTTGGTAAATCCTCCGATTTTAAAACCTCCA
Organism: Brasenia schreberi; assembly: GCA_036023115.1. Classification (NCBI taxonomy): domain Eukaryota; kingdom Viridiplantae; phylum Streptophyta; class Magnoliopsida; order Nymphaeales; family Cabombaceae; genus Brasenia; species Brasenia schreberi. Next base: position 5,648,305 of record JAYKKT010000085.1, on the reverse strand, counting down.
AAACAAGGAAAACCTTTATTGCTTTATCAAATCCTCCGATTGGGTGCCTTACTCGCTCAATATGAGGATGATGGCCATAAGGAGTATGCTATTTACTATATTTCAAAAACTCTATTGGCATATGAGAGAAATTATCAAGCCATGGAGAAAACGTGCTTGACTTTAGTGTGGGCTTGCCAAAAGTTTAGACATTATTTCCTAGATCATGAAATATGGATAGTGTCTAAGCTTGATCCAATGAAGCACTTGTTTGAAAAACCTATCCTAACGGGTAGGCTTGGTAAATGGAAACTCCTCTTAATGAAGTATGATTTAAAGTTTCATCACCAAACCTCCATTAAGGGACAAGCCCTAGCCGATCATGTGGCTGAATTACCTCTTGAAGATACATATCCCATACTTGATGAAATGCCCGATGAAAGGAACCAACAAGGGACAGGTGTTGGAGTCATCCTCATATCCCCTGAAAAGGGAGAGATCCCCATTGTCATTCGACTAGATTTTGAGTGTTCAAACAATATGGCCGAGTATGAAGCACTCATACAAGGCCTAAAAATTTTGAAAAATCTAGGGGCATTGTGTATTGAAGTCTTTGGAGATTCTTTACTTGTTGTAAACCAAGTTTTGAAAATTTGGCAAGTCAAGAATGAATAGCTTGTTGCATACCACGAATTGGCCACTAAATTGGTCGATTCTTTCAAATCATGCACACTCACTCACATAGGAAGAGAGGACAACACCATAGCGGATGCCCTCTCATCCTTAGGATCAGCCCTAAGGGTTGATCCCACTTGGGGATCTCGATCCTTAGAAATATGGCACTCACCCACTACACCCACCCACGATTTGGAGATTTGCCAAAATAACCAAAAATCCAATTGAAAAACCTTAGTTTTATGACATTAAAAACTTTTTGGAAAATGGAGGATTTCCCGAATTTGCTTCTTCTAAAAGATCAAGCTTTAATTCGAAAACTTTCAACCCAATATGTGATTTTGGGAGGAGTTCTTTACAAAAAGAGTTTTACCGACATCTTGTTGAGATGTGTAGACCTTGAGTAGGCTAGGACTATAATGCATGAGTGTAGACACGGAAAATTCCCACTTCTGGTTCTTAGGCCCGAAGTGAACCTTTTCGTGTGTCTAAGTCGTTTTTATAACAAAAAGGGCGTGCCAGCTAGCTTGCTTAAACTAGCGAAGTAAGTTTTGAAATCTGACTCTATCGAGGTGACTGTGAGCAAGTGAGCTCTTTTCGTCGCAGACCTTCTTGCACCGATGCGCAAGGGTCAGTCTGTACGCTTGGCAAAGTCCTTTAAATTAAACCTCTTTGAAAAATACCCGAAGTGTTTGGGCTTTGTTTGTACGATTGCAAGTTTTATTACACATGGGATTTGCACGTGCCTATGTCTTTCTTTTTATGCTTTTTAGGGCCAACTAGGTGTGTGCACAAGTGACCTAAGTTGGGCGATTTTTGCACGGGAGCGTGGGGTTTGCTTTGATGCAATATGCGTCCTAACTCGTGGTATGGCGAATAAGCAATGCAAACTCACACAACTCCAAAGGGAAAACTCTAATTGAAAGACAATGCGGAAGGGAAATGACTTATGTAAATTGCAAAAGGGAAATTGCAAAAGGGAAATATGGCTATATCTTAAGAGCGGAAAGGCTCAATTGTGCAAGTGTGTGTCGTGTATATATGGAAAGACTACGCACATAGCTGAACCTTAAAACCCAAATCTTAAAGACATAGCCGAAGGGAAATACTTATAATATATATGGGCCCGAAGGTCGCCAACGTGTACGTGGGTGTTGTGTGTATATGTAAAGACAACTCACACGACTTGTAATGTAAACCCAAATATAATTGCAATATGGCCCTTACTAGGGTCTTGGGAGTAAGAGCGAAAGCTCAATGTGTGTGAGTGTGGAAATTGAAAGACCACGCACACAACTTGAATTGAAACCCAAATGAAATTGCAATATGGCCCTTACTAGGGTCTTGGGAATAAGAAAGAAAGCTCAATGTGTGTGAGTGTGGAAATTGAAAGACCACGCACACAACTTGAATTTAAAACACCCAAAAGAAATTGCAATACGGCCCTTACTAGGGTCTTGGGAGTAAGAGCGAAAGCTCAATGTGTGTGAGTGTGGAATTGAAAGACAATGCATACAACTTGAATTAAAACACCCAAACGAAATTGCAATATGGCCCTTACTAGGGTCTTGGGATTAAGAGCGAAAGATCAATGTGTGTGAGTGTGGAATTGAAAGACAACACCCACGACTTAAGTTAAAACCCACGCAACTTAATATATATAAGTATAACTATATCTTAAGGGCTTATTAGGCCCATGTGTGTGTCAAAATGGTGTGCAGCTAAGAGCGGAATGGCTCAAGTGCACATGTGTGTGGGTGTGCCAAACCACATTATTACAACCGGGGGGAGACAACGCTCCATTATTACAACCCCGTATCAAATTTAATTAAATGTAAGCAAGTTCATATCAAGGACCGAGTTAGGCACTTACGTGTAGCTGGTCCGGGCTCAACTTGCTTGGCTTTGGCCTAGTGAGTCGCCTTGGACAGCCGAACGGGAGCTCCTTAGATGTGTGTGGGCGGCAGGTAGGGTGCTAGCCAGATGGAGACTTGATGATGGCCGGGTGATGGGCGCGGCAAGAAGGGATGCTGGTTGGGTGGTGGCAGGTTAAGGAGGTTAGCTAGGTGGTGTATGACTAAGGGAGAAGGTTCAGCTAGGGGTTGGGGTGGTTAGTACTAAGGGAAGGTAGTGAAGTAGGGTGCAGTTGGGTCGGGTGTAAGGGAGAAGGCTCCGCGGTTGTGGCGGGTGGTGGAGTGTATAGTCGGGTAAGAAAGGGGTGATGAGAGGCTAGATGGGGCTGAGATGGGGTACTAACCGAGGTACTGGTGGATGAGGTGGTGGCCGGAGGTGGCAGCCAAAGGTGGAAGGTGCTGGAAGGTGGTTGAGGCGAAGAGGTAGCAGCCGGGTGGAAGGTGGCGGTGGAAGTAGGGAAGATGGCAGTCGGGTGGAAGGTGGCGGTGGAAGTGGCTCAGTTGGGGGAAGTGAGAGGAGATGTGAGTGGAAGAGAGAGCAGGAGAGAGAAGCCTCTCAAAACCCGCAAAAATATGGGGTTTTTATAGGCAAAAGGGGCTGGGTCGGTTGGGGGTGGTTTAGGCTAGATATTTGTAATAAGGTGGGCTTGTGGGGTGGTTTAGGGTAGGTCAGTTAGGGGGGCTGGGAATTAGTGGTTAAGGGTCTAATTAGGTGTATTAAGGTGGGATTAGGTTTAGTTTAGTTAGGGTCTAGGTGGTCTAGTTAGGTGAGGTGAGCTAGGTGAGGTTGGGGTGGTTTTGGGTGAGGACGGCTAGGATTGGGTCAGGTTTAGGGGGGAGTGGCTAGGTGAGGTGGGCTAGCTTAGGGCTAGGTTTTAGGAACCTCCCCTTGGCATCGATCCATGGACCTAGTTGCAGCCATGCTCATGTTGGTGCAGCCCCAGGTTAGGTGTAGGTGCATACAAGCTCAAACCTACACTCTAGGCTAAACCCACAAGGTTAACCCACCCTTGACCAAAAGTCAAGCCCACCAACTTTCTCACTCATACTTTATCACCTCTTCTCTCTCTATACCCAAGCTTTTCACGTGAAATATCTGTGGGCCCCACCTCCATTTATGAGAAGGTGATGTGGGCCATGGATGTGGATATTGGATTGGATCTTTGGATCCAAGTCCAAATCCAAATCCAAATGCATGTTTGGGTCTGGATCTGGATATATATGGTTCAGATCCGGCCCAAATCTGATTTTCTGATTCCTTCATGGCGTTTCGAAATGGACGGTTTGTGCGGGGCCTGACTGCATCAATACTCCGTCTTGCGTTGGGTCTTTGCCAATATTGTCGTCCGCTCTTCTTCTCACCTTCCGGAGATCATTTTGAACAAATTGTTGATATCAGGGGCTTAGATGTCCGAGAATCTGGGGATGATTCTGATACGAGAGTTGATGTGCCGGGCTGTAAACACCCCGAAATTCCACAAACTTCTTAAATAAACCTGGTTTTATAAAAGCAGCCCCAAAGGGCTATTTTGAGTTTGGAAACCCAGGAGCCTTCCAGACAAACCCTGTACATACGTTTAAATTGTATATATTTTAAAATATATAATATGCTTTTAAAACCTTTTAAAAACACATTTTGAAACCCTACGAAGCGGCTTGGCCTGATGAAAGCAGGACTAGAAGAGCTAAAGAGAGCTCGGAACCGAAGCACATGTCAAAGCCCGGCACAGCAACTCTCGTGTTAGATCCACCCCCAGGATCTCAAACATCCAAGTCCCTGTTATCAGCAAAAATCATATAAAATCATCTCCGGAAGGTGAAAACAAAAGCGGACGACCATGTTGGCGAAGACCCAACTCAAGACGGAGTACTGATGCTGTCAGACCCCGCACAAACCGTTCATTTCGAACATACCCTGAAGGAGTCAGAATTCAGTTTGGATTGGATCTGGACCATATATATCCAGATCCCAATCCAAACGTATATGTGGATTTGGATCCAAAGATCCAATCCAATATCCACATCCATGGCCCACATCACCTTCTCATAAATGGAGGTGGGGCCCACTTGGAATTCACGTGAGATTATGGGCATGAGAGAGAATGGGGAGGATAAGCATGAGGGAATTGTATTAAGCTTGACTTATGTGTCAAGTTTGGGGTTAATCATGTGGGTTAGCCTAATTAATGAGGGTTTAAGCTTGTATGAGCCTATACCTAACCTAGGGCTACACCAACATGATGCAATGAAGTCCATGGGCTATGCAAAGGGAGCTTCCTAACCCAATCCTAAGCCAAAACCCCTAATCTCGGCCTAATCCTAGCCTAATCACCTAACCCACTTCCCTAATCCCGGCCTAATCCCAACCAAATCACCTAACCCACCTCCCTAATCCTTCCCTAAACCTAGCCTAATTCCCTTAATCCTAACCTAATCCTAGCCTAAACACCTAACCCACCTCACTAAAACTCACCCCAAAACCAACCTACCAAGCTAAGCCCTAAACCACTAAACCACCCCACCTAAACCCTAACACACCATATCCCTAAAACCACCTAAAACAAAATATCTGGCCCCCCCTCAAAACCAGCCCACCTTATCACCACACCACCACCACCTAACCACCAAACCACCCCCTCAAAACCAGCCCCAACCGGCCCTTTGAAACCTATAACCCCCCCCCCTAGTGGGCGGGTTTTTCAACTTTTTCAGCCAGCACTTGGGCCAGCCGAGCCCTCTCTCACCTTGCTCTCTTCTCTCATTCCACTCCACCACTACCCCCGGCCTACACCACTCCACGCCACCACTACCTCCCGACCTGCTCCACTCCACGTCGCCACCAACTGCCCGGCCAGCTCCATCCACCTTCCACCCGGCTGCCCTCCTTCCTTCCACACACCGACCTCCCTCTCCTATCCGGTTAGTACCTCATCCCAACTTCACCCTATCTTCTCTCCCCCTCCACTCTCAGCCACCCATACCACCACAACACTACACCACCACAACCTTCCTACCATCCTTCCCCATTCGGCCAGACACAACCCATTACACCACCCGCTTCCCTACTCTCCCCTTAGTGACACCCCAGCCACCTTACGTTGCTCCCTAGGACCTGCCCTTCCTCTCCTTAGTCACCCCTTAGCTCCACCTTCCATAGCACCCTACCTCCCTAATCGTGACATCCCCTAACTACCCCAGTCAGCCACCACTTAAACCGCCCCCTAGTCAGCCAGCCACAGCCGACTGCACCCATTCACCCGCAGCTTTATACCCTTCTCCTTAGACATCCCCCTTAGTCATCCCTTAGCTCCACCTTCCATAGAACCTGCCCTACGCCTTAGTAACCCTCTCTAAACACCTTAGCCCGAGGCACCACAGCAACACCATCCCATTCAGCCGGCAAGTCCCCAAGGCGCCACACCCGTGCTCCTTTGTCACCCGACCACACACCCCTTTGCCGTGCCATTCTGAGGAGCTCCCTCTTGCAGCCCAAGGCGACGCCCAAGCCCAAGCTCAAGCAAGTCACCTCCAGACCAGCTATATATGTAAGTGCCTAACTCGGTCCTCATTTGTAGACTTGCTTAAGTTAAGTTAAATTTGATACGGGGTTGTAATAACGGAGCATTGTCTCCCCCCGCTTGTAATAACGTGGCTTGGCACACCCACACGCATGTGCACTTGAGCCTACCTCGCTCTTAGTTGTGCACGATTTTGAACACACACGGGCCTAATCAGCCCTTAAGATATAGATTTATTTATATACTTTAAGTTGCATGGGATTTTGCTTAAGTTGTGTGTGTTGTCTTTAAATTCTCGCACTCACACACATTGAGCTTTCGCTCTTATTTGCAAGACCCAAGTAAGGGCCGTGTTATACTTTCCTTGGGTTTAATTTCATGTCGTGTGTGTAGTATTTCAATTATACACTCACACACATTGAGCTTTCGCTCTTACTCCCAAGACCTTAGTTAAGGCCATATTGCAATTTATATTTGGGTTTAATTTCATGTTGTGTGCATACTTCAATTCTCGCACTCACACACATTGAGCTTTCGCTCTTACTCCCAAGACCTTAGTTAAGTCCATATTGCAATTTATATTTGGGTTTCATTTAAGTCGTGTGAGTTGTCTTTCAATATATACACAACACCCACGCAACACGTTGGCGACCTTCGGGCCCATATATATTATAAGTATTTCCCCTTCGGCTATGTCTTTAAGATTTGGGTTTTAAGGTTCAGCAGTGTGCGTAGTCTTTACATATACATGGCACACACTTGCACCATTGAGCCTTTCCGCTCTTAAGATATAGCCATATTTCCCTTTTGCAATTTCCCTTTCGCAATTTCCCTTCGGCATTGTCTTTTAAATTCGGGTTTTCCCTTTGGAGTTGCGTGAGTTTGCATTGCATATACGCCATACCACGAGTTAGGACGCATATTGCATCAAAGCAAAACCCCATACTCCCGTTCAAAATCGCCCCACTTAGGCTGAGTGTTCATAACACACACCTAGTTGGCCCAAAAAGGGATAAAAAGAAAGACATAGGCAAGTGCAAATCCACGTGAAATAAAAACTGAAAATCATACAAAAACAACCCGAAACAAACACCTCAAACACGTTTTCGTAGGTTCTTATATTCCAAAACTCGATTTTTAAAGCGTACAGACTGACCCTTGCGCATTGGTGCAAGAAGGTCTGCGACGAAAAGAGCTTGCTTGCTCACAGTCGCCACGTTAGTAGTCAGGTTTAAAAATTTCTCTTCGCTAGCTTAAGTAAGCTAGCTGGCACGCCCTTTTGCTTAATTAGGACTTAGGCACATGAAAAGGTGTTGAGAACCAGGAGCGGGAATTTTCTGCGTCTACAGTTATTTGTCACACCCGGTGGGACGTAAGTCTTTTAAAATCGAGTCACTCTAGGAACCTTGCGAAAGTATTTTTCAAAAGGTGTTGTTTTAAATCTTTTCTTTACTTGTACTTAGGAATTTTGAAAAGCTTGAAAGCATGTCAAAATCCAACCCAAGTGAAGTGTCGAGCCAAGGCTCATGCGCATCAAGTTCTCACTCTAGGAGGATTTTGAAAAATAAAATCAAACTAGACGAGATAGAAGACTTGAGAAGGGAATTCGAGGCCAAAATTGATGCTCTCAGCCAAGAGGCTGAAGTAGGCGATTCATGTTCATCGAATGGTGAACAAAGGGCCAAGAAAAAAACTGAAAAACCTCGCAAGCACAAAGAGGCCTCCGTAATGGAAGGCAACCAATACCACGAGTCCTTCACACAAAAGGATCGTAAAGCCCTACAGCAGCTGCTGAAAGGGCAAAATAAAGAGAAAAGGAGTTACGCCCTGTCTGATTCCCTTCCTATGAATTACGAAACAGATAGTGACAATGAAATACCGAACTTCCATCGGTATGATGGCATGGGAGACCCTAGGTCTCACTTGCAACTTTTCTCACGTCGAGCCCATAAGAAGAAAAAGGACTCGATGAAATGGGTGTATTGGTTCCCTTTATCCCTTAAAGGCACAGCTGCCAAATGGCTGGCTTCCTACGATTTAAGCTAGTTCGCTACTTTTGAAGAGTTAGCGAACTGCTTCATGCAAAGATTTGCACGTAACATAGAAGTCATGCCGACTTTAAACACTTTAAGGGATACGAAGCAAGGCATGAACGAAGACGTACATGCCTTCATTATTCGATGGAGGTCCCTTTTGGGCCAAGTACGAGACCCAATATCCGAAGGATGCGCAGTCATGCTCATCCTGGATAATTTTAAAAGCGAGCTAAAGACTCTTCTCTCGCTCCATGAGATCTCAACTTTCCATAAGTTGATCAAAAAAGCATCCCTTTTCGAAACAAACTTGAAAAAGGAGATATACGATCACTTATGGAAAGGAAGTGCCGTTTCCAAAACCCGCTTGGAGAAGCCCATCACTTATGGGCTATCCATGATGGACAAAGGGGCAAAGCCCCATAAAATCGCCAATGTTCGGGTGGATCCAGGTCTGGCGGGCACTTAGAAAATTTTTGAAAAACTAGAAAATAAAAGGGAGAGAAATTTTCAAAAACCGATTGAAAAATGAGAGTACACTCCGTTGGGGCAACCTGTGTCGAAGGTCTTAGACCTCCTACTTGCCCAAGGCATGATTGAACTTCTCGAAATCCCCGAGAGGGATATTTAAACCGTTTTTGTAAGTATCATCGGCTTAAAGGCCATGATACAAAACGTTGTTTCTCCCTTTTAAACAAAATCGAGAACTTGATAGCAGAGGGCCGGCTCTAGGTCACTGCGGAACCTGAGCCAACTCAAGCTATCTTCAAAGAACCCTTTCCCAAGCACGCCAGTAGTAGTGGAAAAGGAAAGGAGGTATGTACCCTCACCTTTTCAAAAGAACTAGTGCATTCATCTGAGTCTGGTCGACCCACTTGTACGTCTACTCTTGTACTTTATAAGAAGCCCGCCCAAGTCGTCATCCGGGGACCACCAAGAGCTGAATCCCCGGCTAAACTAGTTTTAAAACTTCAAGGTGCTCCTCAACTCGTAATTAGAGCCAGTTTTAGTGCGAACCCTAGGTTGGTCGTGGGGGAAGTGACTAGATCCAGAAGGATCTATCAACCCCCGCACCTACAAAGTGCTAAAAAGGTGGTCAGTGTGCCTGGCCCATGAAAAGCATGTATTCCTAGAGTTCTGCCGAAAGCAGACAATGGGAAAGTCGTCCTAAACCCTTATGATTTCGAAAACCATCTTTCAAAGATTCCTATTCACATGTCCATCCTAGAGCTTATACAAACTTCGCCTAGGCATAGACTCGTACTAGAGAAAATTCTAGAAAGAGCTAAGGTTAGTTCGAACATAAGTCCGGAATCCCTGTCTGACCAAGTGGCATTAATAGGAGCAAAATCGCCCATCACTTTCTTGAAAGATGATGTAGATAGACCCTACGAGTCCCACAACCAGGCCTTGCATATCGAGGTGGTTCTGAATAACCACTCTCTGGACAGGTGCCTAGTCGATGGGGGAGGAGGGCTCAACATCCTTCCACTTCATGTGGCATATCAAATCGGAGTCACCTTGACTTCTGTGAACCCAAGCCCCATCATTATCACTAGATACGATGGGAATGTGCCTAGACCTTTAGGATCGATCAAACTCCCAATGGAAACGAGAGGGATCACACACACGAGGGTGTTCCATGTCTTGAACATCCACCCCCATTATAACCTGTTAGTGGGAAGGCCCTGGATACACAGCTTGTGCGCTGTGCCATCCACCTTCCACAGGTGTGTCAAGATCCCTTTCAGGGACCAAGTCGTGGTGATCCTAGGTGAGAGTCACCCTCAGCTTCAAGGGATCATAAACTCCCCTTGTTTGTCCAGTTCCCAGGCCCATGAGGCTAACCTGGAGCAGACCATGGTCGAGCCACCAAGGCTCGTGTTAAACAACCCTAGGAAGGTTGTGTATGTGAAGGGGCCGCCCAAAGCAGGCCCCCTCCCAATCCTAACCCTGCTAGGAAGACCCAAACATCCCTTATTTCCAAAACCCCTGGACAAAAAGCCATACGAGCACAATATGGACGATAGCAAGTTCTAGGACCACGATTTGTATCATAATTTTTCAAAAAAAAAAAAATCGTGGAACATGCTGTTGAATATGGGCTATACGCCCTATAAAAGTCTAGGGGCACAAAACCAGGGTCTCCTAGAGCCCATCCTTCCTAGGGCGAACCCAAGCCGATACGGGATCGGTTATACTCCCAAAATACCACCAGAGCCACCCCCTGTGACCACCTGGGTCAAGGGTGCCCTGGAACCTACCCTAGAAGAGACCTACGATTTAGACCTCTTATTCCGAGTCTAACCCGTAGTGTTTTCCCTTTGTAGGTATGATGGAAGATCCCTTTCATAAAAATACAAAAACATTTGAAAAACTTAAAATAAAAAAAATCGAAAAAAGGGGAAAAACCAAAAACAACGGAAAATCAAAAACTCAAAAATAGAGTGGTTTGTATAGTTCCTAAAGTTCTTGTTTTGCAAAAACCCAAAAAAATCGAAAATCTATAAAATACCAAAAAGATTTTGTACATAGCTGCTCCTGGTAAGACTTTGGAAAAAGGAAAGGATTTCGAAAGGAACGTCGTCTGCATAGCCAGACCAAAAATTTCGAAATCAATTGAAAATCCAAGTACAAAACCAGGTCTTTTGAAAACCCATGCATCAAATTCCCTCGGGTCTATAACCCACGAGAATGATCAAAGCCTAGAAGTGGATCCCCTTGAGGAAGATCCCACTTCTGAGCTCCCAGAATTTCATAAAATTCTCGATCTTGAAAGACCTTTCAATTTAGTAGGAGGAGATTTCATAGAGGTGAACCTAGGGAGTGATTCCAATCCCAAAACCATCAAAATAGGCGCATGTTTGCATGAACATGAAAGATCAGCATTCATTGCATTTCTACGAGCCTATTTAGATGTGTTTGCATGGATGTATGAAGACATGCCGGGCATAGACCCTAGCATTGTCGAACATCGTCTTCCCTTAGATGCGGATGTAAAACCCATAAAGCAGAAGCTTAGGAAAATACACTCGAATATACACTCGCAAGTCAAAGAGGGTTTAGAAGATCTGTTAAAAGCCGGATTTATAAAACCCATTGCGTATTCTGATTGGTTGTCAAACATCGTTGTAGTTCGAAAAACCAATGGGAAAATTCGAATATGCATCGATTTCAGAAACCTGAATAAAGCCACTCCAAAGGATAATTATCCTTTACCAAACATAGATTTGATAGTCGATAGTACAGCAAATCACGAAATGTTTTCATTTATGGATGGCTATTCAGGCTATAATCAAATTAAATTAAGTCCACGAGATCAGGGTAAGACCGCCTTCACAACCCCGTGGGGCACGTACTGCTATACAGTCATGCCCTTTGGTTTGAAAAATGCCGGCGCGACATACCAGAGAGCCATGACCATGATCTTCCATGATCAGATTCATGAGCTCGTAGAAGTGTATATAGACGATCTCTTGGCAAAATCCAAAACCCGATGCACTCATATCGAATGTTTGCAAAAGATTTTTGAAAGGCTTAGGCTTTACAAAGTAAAGCTAAACCCTCAAAAATGTGTATTCGGGGTAGAGTCTGGAAAGCTTCTGGGCTTTATGGTAAGTCAAAGGGGTATAGAAGTCGACCCCTCTCAGTGTCGATCCATCATAGACATGGCTCCACCCTCCAATCTCACCCAAATTCGTAGCCTCCAAGGTTGATTACAGTCCGTTCGCCGATTTATATCAAATCTGGCGACTAGATGCGAACCCTTCAACAAGCTGTTGAGAAAGGGCACGAAATTCTTATGGAATGATGACTGCCAGAAGTCCTTCGAGAGGCTAAAGGCGTACATGGTTAATCCCCCCATTTTGAATCCTCCAAAACAAGGAAAACCGCTTTTACTGTACATTTCTGTGCATGCGAATGCTTTACGAGCCCTATTGGCTCAATACGAGGATGACACCCATAAGGAGTATGCCATCTACTATATTTCGAAAACTCTCTTGGCTTATGAACGAAATTATCAAGCCATGGAGAAGACGTGCTTGGCCCTAGTTTGGGCCTGCCAGAAATTCAGACACTATTTCCTAGATCATGATATTTGGATAGTGTCCAAGCTTGATCCAATCAAGCACTTGTTCGAAAAACCCATTCTCACGGGAAGATTGGGCAAATGGCAACTCCTTCTAATGGAGTATGACCTGAAATACCATCACCAGATCTCCATTAAGGGGCAAGCCCTAGCAGACTATGAGGCTGAATTCCCCCAGGAGGACGCGTATCCCACACTCGATGAAATGCCTGACGAAGGCATATTGCAAAACCATTTCCAAAACCACATTTTGGCAAACTCTTTCGAAAACTAAGTGTCAAAGATGCACTTCGATGGGGCACGAAACCAACGAGGTGCTGGTGCTGGGGTCATCCTCATCTCCCCTGAAAAGGGCGAGATTCCCATAGCAATCCGCTTAGATTTCGAATGTTCCAACAACATAGCTGAGTATGAAGCACTCATACAAGGTTTAAGGATTTCGAAAACTCTAGGGGCATCATGCATCGAGGTCTTTGGAGATTCGCTCCTTGTTATAAACAAGGTTTTGAAATTTTGGCAAGTACGTAACGAGAAACTACTTCCATATCACAAGTTGACCACTCGATTGGTTGAGTCATTCCAATCGTGTAAACTCACACACATGGGAAGAGAGGACAATGGCATTGCCGATGCCCTCTCCTCCTTGGGTTCAGCCCTAAAGGTCGATCCCATTTCAGGGACCCGGTCTTTAGAAATATGGCATGCGCCCAACCCATCCACACACGATTTTGATATTTGCCAAAATAACCCAGATTCTATTGAAAAACCTTGGTTTTACGACATCAAACATTTTCTAGAAAATGGGGGATTCACCGAGGATGCCACATCCAAAGATAAGGCATTCATCCGTAAAATTTCGACCCAATACACCATTCTGGGTGGGGTTCTATATAAAAAAAAGTTTTACCGGCATCCTACTTAGGTGTATCGATCTAGAGGAGGCTAGGATAGTGATGCATGAATTCCACAATGGAGAATGTGGAGGTCATGTTAATGCCAACATGATGGCAATGAAAATACTTAGAGCGGGCTATTTTTGGTCCACCCTGAAAAAGGATTGTCACGATCATGTTAGGAAGTGTCATCCATGTCAAGTGCATGGGCACGCCATTCATATCCCCTCATCTGCATTGCATTCCGTGGTAAGCCCCTGGTCATTCACCATGTGGGCGTTTGACATCGTAGGCCCTATATTTCCAAAAGCCTCGAATGGGCACCAATTCACTTTAGTAGCCACTGAGTATTTCTCCAAGTGGGTGGAAGCCATTTCCCTGACCAACGTGCTGGGGCAACACGTGGTGGCTTTCATTAGGAGGAATATCCTGGCCCGATTTGGGGTTCCACGAGACCTTGTGTCTGATAACGAAACCCCATTCAAGAACGAGTGGATGGTTAAGTTGTGCAACACGTATGTCATAACTCACCACTTCTCTTCGCCCTTGAAGAACGTAGGAAAATCCCCGCCTCCCCTTTTTGGCTTCTCAGGGCCTGGAGCGGATCCTCTCATGTGTCTAAGGCCTATTTGTATAAACAGGGCGTGCCAGCTAGCTTACCTAAGCTAGCGAAGATATATTTTATCATAACTTCTAATGTGGCGACTGTGAGCAAGTGAGCTCTTGTCGTCGCAGACCTTCTTGCACCGATGCGCAAGGGTCAGTCTGTACACTTTAAAAATCGAGTTTAGGGTAGGAAAAGCCTACGAGAGCAGTTCGAGGTGTTTTGATTCGAGTCTTTTTAATGCGATTGCAGATTTTAGATCACGTGGATTTGCACGTGCCTAAGTCTTTCCTTTTATCCCTTTATGGGCCACCTATGTGTGTGTTATGAACACTCCACTACATGGGGCAAATTTTGAGCGGGGCTTGCTTTGATGCAATATGCGTCCTACCTCGTGGTATGGCGTAGATGCAATGCAAACTCACGCTACTCGAAAAGGAAAACCCGAATGTAAAGACAATGCTGAAGGGAAATAACTGAAGGAAAGTTGTTGTGCCAGGCTTGACTTGTGCTCCGGTTCCGGGCTCGATTTAGCTTTCTGGTCCTGTCTTGCTTAGGCCAAACTGCTTCGGGGTTTCAAAAACATGTTTAAAAAAGTTTTTTAAAGCCATATTATACATTTTTGAAATATAAAGTTCAAAACATATGTACAGGGTTGTCTGAAAGGCTCCTGAGTTTTCAGACTCAAAATAGCCCTTTGGGGCTGCTTTTACAAAACCAGGTTTGTTTGAGGATTTCGTGGGATTTCGGGGTGTTTATAGATGCCCCTCTTTGGCCTTGTCCAAATCGATTTGGATAAGGGCAATGATGACAAACACCCCTTTCAATGTCTCCCTAAATCTAGCCACGAAGAATATGGGATCATCCCAATCTTTAGCAAAATCTCAATTTACAAACTCTAGTAGGAGGAGATATCACGCCAAAGGGATATACTATGGAATCTGGTCCTAAATGAGATCATGTTTATGCAGGTACCATGCGTGGAATGCATATGCATGACATGGGTGTGGTGCCAAGAGTGGCGACCTCCTAGAGACCAGATGTGGTCGAACTCTAGAGACTTACAAGGCCTGCTGCTCCAAATGAGCATATCCTATGTTGTTCGATGTTTGATTTTCAAAACTTATTTACAAAACTATTTACAAAAGGGACAACTATCTTGAGTCTTGATCCTAAGGATCTCGAGCTCTTCGTGCTTGCCCTTGTTTGAGTCTTAACACTCGCTTATCTAGCGAAGGTTTTATAAGAAAACAAGGCATATTTCAAATTCCTACGCCTTACTCGAAACGTCGAATTCTCAAACAAGACGAAATTCAAGTAAGTAAATCCTATCTTTACTTTAGGATTCCTCGAAATGAACCATGCTTTAGCTTGGGATAAGCCAGGGATGGGAAAGAGATACCACGGTCCCTTCTGAAGCGTCCCGTGGTTTAAGGCACAGAAGGTGGAAAACTGCTCTTTTTGAGCTTTTTGGCCTCTTTTTCCTTTTTTTTCCATAGAGGGTCTCCCTTTGGGAGTATTTTTTCTTTAATCCCTCTTTTTCATAAGAGAATCGATTTTTCTTTCGAATTCTGGTTTCTTTCTTTTGGAAAGAGACTTTGCATGGGAAATTCCCTTTGTTTGGGCCATGTTTTTCCTTTTGGAAGTAGAAGAGAAGAGGGGAGGACCTATCCCAAGCCTACACTCGATTCATTCCAGATCAGCCTATTTAGAAACAGCACGTACCACTTGCAAGTATCTTGCTATGTTGAACTAGGCCTTTCTTTGTAAGAAGAAGGATTTTGAAATGTAACCACGATTTTGAAGACTCCACTCTTTTACAAGTACGAATTCTCTTACTCAGGGTCACACGATTTTGCCTTTGCACCTTATTTTCATGTCTCAGGGCAGCTATCCCTAAAATTTTCAAAAATGGGGAATTTAATCCAAATCCTACACATGATACTTCTTTAAGTATTGGATATTGATATGATCTGCTAAATTCCTACCTTCTACATCAATCAACCAATATGAATTGTTCGTGGTGGTTGCTCGTACAACATAGGGTCCATCCCATTTGGGGCGCCACGATAATGGATGGTTTTTAAGACTAGATCTCTCACTTCAAAGTGACGAGGTCTCATGTGTTTGCCATAGTGTCGGGCTATCCTTTGCCGATATGCATGAGCATGATCTATGGCAAGGAGTCGCCTCTCATCTAGCAAATCTACTTCGACCATCCTAGCATGCTGAAGCGTCTCTAGGGGGAGGTCGAGTGCAATGGATGTATGAAATGAATGCAGTTGAGTATGAATGGGAAGAATGGCGTTTGTGCCATAGACCAATTCGAATGGTGTGGCATTAGTGGGAGTCCGGATGGAAGTCCTATAAGCCCATAAAGCTTCATCCAGCTTCTCGTGCCACATCCTACCCTTCTCTAAAGTCTTCTCAATTATACTAATGAGAGTCTTGTTTGTGGCTTCGGCTTGGCTGTTGCCTTGAGGGTAGTAGGGCGAAGAGAAGTGGTGAGTTATGCCATACGTGTTGCACAACTTAACCATCCGCTCATTCTTGAATGGGGTGCCATTATCAGACACAAGGTCTCGTGGAACCCCAAATCGAGCCAAGATATTCCTCCGAATGAAAGCCACCACATGTTGCCCTAGCACGTTGGTTAGGGATATGGCTGCCACCCACTTGGAGAAATACTCAGTGGCTACTAAAATGAATTGGTGCCCATTCGAGGCTTTTGGAAATATAGGGCCTACGATGTCAAACGCCCACATGGTGAATGGCCAGGGGCTTACCACGGAATGCAATGCAGATGAGGGGATATGAATGGCGTGCCCATGCACTTGACATGGATGACACTTCCTAACATGATCGTGACAATCCTTTTTCAGGGTGGACCAAAAATAGCCCGCTCTAAGTATTTTCATTGCCATCATGTTGGCATTAACATGACCTCCACATTCTCCATTGTGGAATTCATGCATCACTATCCTAGCCTCCTCTAGATCGATACACCTAAGTAGGATGCCGGTAAAACTTTTTTTATATAGAACCCCACCGAGAATGGTGTATCGGGTCGAAATTTTACGGATGAATGCCTTATCTTTGGATGTGGCATCCTCGGTGAATCCCCCATTTTCTAGAAAATGTTTGATGTCGTAAAACCAAGGTTTTTCAATAGAATCTGGGTTATTTTGGCAAATATCAAAATCGTGTGTGGATGGGTTGGGCGCATGCCATATTTCTAAAGACCGGGTCCCTGAAATGGGATCGACCTTTAGGGCTGAACCCAAGGAGGAGAGGGCATCGGCAATGCCATTGTCCTCTCTTCCCATGTGTGTGAGTTTACACGATTGGAATGACTCAACCAATCGAGTGGTCAACTTGTGATATGGAAGTAGTTTCTCGTTACGTACTTGCCAAAATTTCAAAACCTTGTTTATAACAAGGAGCGAATCTCCAAAGACCTCGATGCATGATGCCCCTAGAGTTTTCGAAATCCTTAAGCCTTGTATGAGTGCTTCATACTCAGCTACGTTGTTGGAACATTCGAAATCTAAGCGGACTGCTATAGGAATCTCGCCTTTTTCAGGGGAGATGAGGATGACCCCAGCACCAGCCCCTCGTTGGTTTCGTGCTCCATCGAAGTGCATCTTCCACACTTGGTTTTTGATAGAGTTTGCCAAAATGTGGTTTTGAAAATGGTTTTGTAATATGCCTTCATCGGGCATTTCAGCAAGTGTGGGATATGCGTCCTCTAAGGGGAACTCAGCCACGTAATCTGCTAGGGCTTGTCCCTTAATGGAGATCTGGTGATGGTATTTTAGGTCATACTCCATTAGAAGGAGTTGCCATTTTCCCAATCTACCTGTGAGAATGGGTTTTTCGAACAAGTGCTTGATCGGATCAAGCTTGGACACTATCCAAATCTCTTGATCTAGGAAATAGTGTCTGAATTTCTGGCAGGCCCAGACTAGGGCCAAGCACATCTTCTCCATGGCTTGGTAATTTTGTTCATAAGCCAAGAGTGTTTTTGAAATGTAGTAGATGGCATACTCCTTATGGGTGTCATCCTCATATTGAGCCAACAGGGCTCCTAAAGCATTCGCATGCACAGAGATGTAGAGTAAAAGTGGTTTTCCTTGTTTTGGAGGATTCAAAACGGGGGGATTAACCAAGTATGCCTTTAGTCTCTTGAAGGACTTCTAGCATTCGTCATCCCATAAGAATTTTGTACCCTTCCTCAACAGTTTGTTGAAGGGTTCACATCTAGTTGCCAGATTCGATATGAATCGACGAATGAATTGTAAACGACCCTGGAGGCTACGGATTTGAGTGAGATTGGAGGGTGGAGCCATGTCTATGATGGCTCGACACTTAATGGGGTTGACTTCTATACCCCTTTGGCTCACCATAAAGCCCAGAAGCTTCCCTGATTCTACCCCGAATACACATTTTTGAGGGTTTAGCTTTACTTGGTAAAGCCTAAGCCTTTCGAAAATCTTTTGCAAACATTCGATATGAGTGCATCGGGTTTTGGATTTTGCCAAGAGATCATCTACATACACTTCTACGAGCTCATGAATTTGATCATGGAAGATCGTGGTCATGGCTCGTTGGTATGTTGCACCGGCATTTTTCAAACCAAAGGGCATGACTGTATAGTAGTACGTGTCCCATGGGGTTGTGAAGGCGGTCTTACCCTGATCTCGTGGACTTAGTTTGATTTGATTATAGCCTGAATAGCCATCCATAAACGAAAACATTTCATGATTTGCAGTACTATCGACTATCAAATCTATGTTTGGTAAAGGATAATTATCCTTTAGGGTGGCTTTATTCAGGTTTCTAAAATCGATGCATATTCGAATTTTTCCATTGGTTTTTCGAACTACAACGATGTTTGACAACCAATCAGAATACGCAATGGGTTTTATAAATCCGGCTTTTAACATATCTTCTAAACCCTTTTTGACTTGCGTGTGTACATTCGGGTGTATTTTCCTAAGCTTCTGCTTTATGGGTTTTACATCCATATCTAAGGGAAGACGATGCTCGACAATGCTGGGGTCTATGCCCGACATGTCTTCATACGTCCATGCAAACACATCTAAATAGGTTCGTAGAAATGCAATGA
Source organism: Brasenia schreberi (assembly GCA_036023115.1). NCBI lineage: Eukaryota > Viridiplantae > Streptophyta > Magnoliopsida > Nymphaeales > Cabombaceae > Brasenia > Brasenia schreberi. Next base: position 5,629,472 of record JAYKKT010000085.1, on the reverse strand, counting down.
ATGCTAATCTTTCAGGTTCATGCAGACATGCGCCTATTTTGATGGATTTGGGATTGGAATCATCCCCTAGGTTCACCTCTATGAAATCTCCTCCTACTAAATTGGAAGGTCTTTCAAAATCGAGAATTTTATGAAATTCTGGGAGCTCAGAAGCGGGATCTTCCTTAAGGGGATCCACTTCTGGGCTTCGATCATTCTCGTGGGCTATAGACCTGAGGGAATTTGATGCGTGGTTTTCAAAATGACCTGGTTTTGTACTCGAATTTTCAAGTGATTTCGAAATTTTTGGTCTGGCTATGCAGACGACGTTTCTTTCGAAATCCTTTTCTTTTGCCAAAGTCCTACCTGGAGCAGCTATATACAAAATCTTTTTGGTATTTTCCAAATTTTCGATTTTTTTGGGTTTTTGTAAAACAAGAACCTTGGGAACTATACAAAGCACTCTATTTTCAAGTTTTTGTTTTTCCATTGTTTTTGGCTTTTCTTCTTTTTCGATTTTTTTGATTTTAAGTTTTCCAAATGTTTTTGTATTTTTATAAAAGGGATCTTCCGTCATACCTACAAAGGGAAAACACTACGGATTAGACTCGGAATAGGAGATCTAAATCGTAGGTCTCTTCTAAGGCAGGTTCCAGGGCACCCTTGACCCAAGTGGTCACAGGGGGTGGCTCTGGTGGTATTCGGGGAGCATAGCTGATCCCATATCGGCTTGGATTGGCCCTAGGAAGGATGGGCTCTAGGAGACCCTGGTTCTGTGCCCCTAGACTCTTGTAGGGCGTGTAGCTAATGTTCAACAACATGTTCCACGACTTTTTGTTTTTTGAAAAGTTTTGGTATAGGTCGTGGTCCTGGAACTTGCTGTCGTCCATATTGTGTTCATATGGCCTCTTGTCTAGGGGCTTTGGAAATAAGGAACACTTGGGTTTTCCTAGAAGGGTTAGAATCGGGAGGGGGCCTGCTTTGGGCTGCTCCTTCACACATACAACCTTCCTAGGGTTGTTTAACATGAGCCTTGGCAGCTCAATCACAATCTGCCCCAGGTTAGCCTCATGGGCCTGGGAGCTCGATAAACAAGGGGAGTTTATGATCCCCTGAAGTTGTGGGTGACTCTCACGTAGGATCACTACGACTTGGTCCCTGAAAGGGATCTTGACATACCTGTGGAAGGTGGATGGCACAGCGCACAAGCTGTGTATCCAGGGTCTTCCCAACAGCAGGTTATAATGGGGGTGGATGTCCAAGACATGGAACACCCCCGTGTGTGCGATCCCTCTCGTTTCCATTGGGAGTTCGATCGATCCTAACGGTCTGACGCATTCCCATCGTATCCAGTGATAACGATGGGACTTGGGTTCACTGAAGTCAAGGTAACTCCGATTTTATACGCCACATGAAGTTGAAGGATGTTGAGCCCTCTTCTCCCATCGACTAGGCACCTGTCTAGAGAGTGGTTATTCAGAACCACCTCGATATGCAGGGCCTGGTTGTGGGACTCGTAGGGTCTATCTACATCATCTTCCGAGAAAATGATGGGCGATTTTGCTCCTAATAAAGCCACTTGGGCAGACAAGGATTCCGGACTTATGTTCGAATCAACCTTAGCCCTTTCTAGAATTTTCTCTAGCATGAGTCTATGCCTAGGCGAGGTTTGTATAAGCTCTAGGATAGACATGTGGATAGGAATCTTTGAAAGGTGGTTTTCGAAGTCATAAGGATTTAGGATGACTTTATCCTTATCTGCTTTTGGCAGAACACCAGGGATACATGCTTTTGAGGGGCCAGGCACACTGACCACCTTTTTAGCACCTTGAAGGTGCGGGGGTTGATAGATCCTCCCGTATCTAGTCACTTCCCCCACGACCAGCCTAGGGTTCGCGCTAAATTTGGCTCTAAGGATGAGTTGAGGAGAACCGTGGTGTTTCAAAACTGGTTTTGCCGGGGTTTCCATTTTTGGTGGTCCCCGAACAGCGACTTGGGCGGGCTTCTTGTGTAGTACAAGAATGGGCGCACAAGTGGGTCGACCAGACTCTGGTTTTTGCGCTAGTTCCTTAGAAAAGGTGAGGGTACATGCCTCCTTTCCTTTCCCACAGCCACTGGCGTGTTTGGGAAAGGGTTCTTTGAAGATAGCTTGAGGTGGCTCAGGTTCCGCAGTGACCTGGAGCCGGCCCTCCGCTATCAAGTTCTCAATTTTATTTAAAAGAGAGAAACAACGTTTGGTATCATGTTCTTTGAGCCGATGATACTTACAAAATCAATTTAAATACCCCCCTTTGGAAGTGACTCCTTCGGGGATTTCGGGAAGCTCTATCATGCCTTGGGCAAGTAGGAGGTCTAGGACCTCCGACACAGGTTGCCCCAGCGGTGTATATTCCTGTTTTTCAATCGGTTTTTGAAAGGTTCGCTCCCTTTTGTTTTCTAGTTTTTCAAAATTTTTGGAAGTGTCTGCCACGCCTGGATCCACCCGGACATTGGCGATTTTATGGTGCTTTGCCCCTTTGTCCATCGTGGGTAGCCCGTAAGTGATGGGCTTCTCCAAGCGGGTTTTAGAAACGGCACTTCCATTCCATAAGTGATCATATGTCCCTTTTCTTAAGTTGGTTTCGAAAAGGGATGCCTTTTTGATCAACTTATGGAAAGTTGAGATCTCATGGAGCGAGAGAAGGGTTTTTAACTCGCTTTTAAAGAACTCTAGGAATACATGCTTTTGAGGGGCCAGGCACACTGACCACCTTTTTAGCACTTTGTAGGTGTGGGGGTTGATAGATCCTTCCAGATCTAGTCACTTACCCCACGACCAACCTAGGGTTCGCACTAAAACTGGCTCTAATTACGAGTTGAGGAGCACCTTGAAGTTTTAAAACTAGTTTAGCCGGGGATTCAGCTCTTGGTGGTCCCCGGATGACGACTTGGGCGGGCTTCTTGTAAAGTACAAGAGTAGACGTACAAGTGGGTCGACCAGACTCAGATGAATGCACTAGTTCTTTTGAAAAGGTGAGGGTACATACCTCCTTTCCTTTCCCACTGTTACTGGCGTGCTTGGGAAAGAGTTCTTTGAAGATAGCTTGAGTTGGCTCAGGTTCCGCAGTGACCTGGAGCCGGCCCTCTGCTATCAAGTTCTCGATTTTGTTTAAAAGGGAGAAACAACATTTTGTATCATGGCCTTTAAGCCTATGATACTTACAAAAACGGTTTAAATATCCCCCTTTGGAAGTGACTCCCTCGGGGATTTTGGTAAGTTCAATCATGCCTTGGGCAAGTAGGAGGTCTAGGACCTCCGACACAGGTTGCCCCAGCGGAGTGTACTCCCATTTTTCAATCGGTTTTTGAAAATTTCTCTCCCTTTTATTTTCTAGTTTTTCAAAAAATTTTGAAGTGCCCGCCAAACCTGGATCCACCCGGACATTGACGATTTTATGGGGCTTTGCCCCTTTGTCCATCGTGGGTAGCCCATAAGTGATGGGCTTCTCCAAGCGGGTTTTGGAAATGACACTTCCTTTCCATAAGTGATCATATATCCCCTTTTTCAAGTTTGTTTCGAAAAGGGATGCTTTTTTTATCAACTTATAGAAAGTTGAGATCTCATGGAGTGAGAGAAGGGTCTTTAGCTCGCTTTTAAAATTATCCAGGATGAGCATGACTACGCATCCTTCGGATATGGGCTCTCGCACTTGGCCCAAAAGTGACCTCCATCTTATAATGAAGGCATGTACATCTTCGTTCATGCCTTGCTTTGTATCCCTTAAGGTATTCAGAGTCGGCGTGACTTCTACGTTGTGTGCAAATCTTTGCATGAAGCAGTTCGCTAACTCTTCAAAAGTAGTGAACTGGCTTAAGTCGTAGGAAGCTAGCCATTTGGCAGCTGTGCCTTTAAGGGATAAAGGGAACCAAAACACCCATTTCATCGAGTCCTTTTTCTTCTTATGGGCTCGACGTGAGAAAAGCTGCAAGTGAGACCTAGGGTCTCCCATGCCATCATACCGATGGAAGTTTGGTATTTCATAGTCACTATCTGTTTCAAAATCCATAGGAAGGAAATTAGACAGGGCGTAGCTTTTTTTCTCTTTATTCTGCCCTTTTAGCAACTGCTGTAGGGCTTTATGGTCCTTTTGTGTGAAGGACTCGTGGTATTGGTTGCCTTCCATTATAGAGGCCTCTTTGTGCTTGCGAGGTTTTTCAGATTTTTTCTTAGGCCTTTGTTCACCGTTTGATGAACACGAATCGCCTACTTCAGCCTCTTGGCTGAGAGCATCGATTTTGGCCTCAAACTCCCTTCTCAGGTCCTCGATCTCATCTAGTTTGTTTTTGTTTTTGAAAATCCTCCTAGAGTGAGAACTTGATGCGCATGAGCCTTGGCTCGATACTTCACTTGGATTGGATTTTGACATGCTTTTCAAGCTTTTTCAAAATTTCCTAAGTACAAGCAAAGAAAACAAGTTTAAAAATGACACCTCTTTGAAAATTTTTCGCAAGCTTCTAACTTAACTCGATTTTTGAAAGACTCACGTCCCACCGGGCGTGCCAATCTCTGTAGAACGCAGGAAAATCCCCGCCTCCCCTTTTTGGCTTCTCAGGGCCCAGAGTGGATCCTCTCGTGTGTCTAAGGCCTATTTGTATAAACAGGGTGCGCCAGCTAGCTTACCTAAGCTAGCAAAGATATATTTTATCCTGACTTCTAACGTGGTGACTGTGAGCAAGTGAGCTCTTGTCGTCGCAGATCTACTTGCACCGATGCGTAAGGGTCAGTCTGTACGCTTTAAAAATTGAGTTTAGGGTAGGAAAAGCCTACGAGAGCGGTTTCGAGGTGTTTTGATTCGGGTCTTTTTAGTGCGATTGCAGATTTTAGATCACGTGGATTTGCACGTGCCTAAGTCTTTCCTTTTATCCCTTTATGGGCCACCTATGTGTGTTTTGAACACTCCACTACATGGGGCAAATTTTGAGCGGGGCTTGCTTTGATGCAATATGCGTCCTACCTCGTGGTATGGCGTAGATGCAATGCAAACTCACGCTACTCCAAAGGGAAAACCCGAATGTAAAGACAATGCCGAAGGGAAATAACCGAAGGGAAATAACCGAAGGGAAATGACTTGTAATGTAAATGCCGAAGGGAGATATGTATATAAGGTATATATATGGGCCCTTACTCGAGTCTTGCAAATAAGAGCGCAGGCTCAATGTGGGTGCGTGCTTGAATGGAAAGACTTACACACACGACATGAAATAAAACCCAAATATAACTTGCAATATGGCCTTGATTAAGGTCTTGGGAATAAGAGCGAAAGCTCAATGTGTGTGAGTGCTTGAATTGAAGTACTACGCACACAACATAAAATTAAACCCAAATAGTATAACACAACCCTTACTTGGGTCTTTCAAATAAGAGCGAAGGCTCAATGTGTGTGAGTGCTTGAATTGAAAGACTTACACACACGACATGAAATGAAACCCAAATAGTATAGCACGGCCCTTACTTGGGTCTTACAAATAAGAGCGACGGCTCAATGTGTGTGAGTGCTTGAATTGAAAGACAACACACACGACATGAAATGAAACCCAAATAGTATAGCACGGCCCTTACTTGGGTCTTACAAATAAGAGTGAAGGCTCAATGTGTGTGAGTGCTTGAATTGAAAGACAACACACCCAACTTAAGCAAAACCCTACGTAAGTTAAAATATATATATATTTATATTAGGCCCGTGTGTGTTCAAAATCGTGCATGACTAAGAGAGTGCACGTGTGTGTGGGTGTGCCAAGCCACGTTATTACAAGTGGGGGGAGGCTATGCTCCGTTATTACAACCCCGTATCGAATTAAATTTTAAGCAAGTATACAACTAAGGACCTAGTTAGGCACTTACTAATAGCTGGTCCGAAGATGCCTTGCTTGAGCGTGGGTTTGGCCTTCGCCTTGGGCTGCAAGAGGGAGCTCCGCGAAGTTGAACGGCAAAGGGGCTGCTGGCCGGGTGCCTTAGGTGCACGGAAGGGGCGCCTTGAAGGTGGCCGGCTGCTAGGGAGGGGGCTGGTTTGGCGTGTTAGGCTAAGGTGACTAAGTAGGGTCACTAAGGGAGGGTGTAGTGTTTGGAAGTATGGCACTAAGGGGAGCCTAAGGGAGTATCTAAAGGAGTGGCTAGGGGAAGTATATGGCTGGCGGGTGACTGGCCGAATGAGTATGGGACAGTCGGTTGGAGTGGCCGACTAAGGGAGACTTGGTGATGGTGGTTGCTAAGGTAGCTAGGGCTATGGTGGATGGAAAGGGAGCTAGCTAGGGTATGGGGTAAGGTAGTGGTCGGCTGTGGTGAGGTGATATGGGTAAGTCTTAGGGGGTTAAATGGAGTGGCCAGGTGTAGCTAGGGTGTCTAGGTAATGGCGGATGGTTGAAGTGACTAAGGTCTGGCCGAATGGAAGTGGTGGCGGCAAGTGGCTGGTGTTAGGGTAAGGTGGTGGTAGTGCAGGTGGCTGAGAGTGGAGAGGGAGTGGAGAAGAAGTAGAGTGGAGTATGGGGTACTAACCGGTGTTAAAGAGAGGCGGTGGATGGAAGAGAGGAGCAGCCGGGTGGTTGAAGTGGAGGGTTCAGCCGGATGGAAGCGGTGGCGACAGGTGGTTGGCCGGCTGGGGAATGGTGGGGCAGGTGGAGCAAGGTGGTGGCCGGCTGTGGTGCAGGTGGAAGACCTGGTTGGGCTCGGTTGGAGTCAGCTGGGCTCGGTTGGGCTGGCAAGGGCATGAGAGAGGATGGGAACCCGCCCCTTGGGGGGGGGGGGGGGGGTTTATATAGGGCATGAAGAAGTCGGTTGGGCTAGTATTAGGAGGGTGGTTAGGTGGTCTAGGTAGGGGTGGTGTGGTGATAAGGTGGGCTGGTTTTGGGGTAGGACCAGATATTTTCATACAAGGGGTTTTGGGTAGATTGTGTGCTAGGTTTAGGTGGGGTGGTTTAGAGGTTTAGGGTTGAGCTAGGTGGGTTGGTTTTGGGGTGAGGTTTAGTGAGGTGGGTTAGGTGATTAGGCTAGGATTAGGGAAGTGGGTTAGGTGATTAGGTTGGGATTAGGCCGGGATTAGGGAAGTGGGTTAGGTGATTAGGCTAGGATTAGGACAGGATTAGGGTAAAAGGCTAGGATTAGGTGTTTTTGGTTAGGATTGGATTAAGGAGCTCCCTTTGCATGACCCACAGACCCTAATCATATCATGTTGGTGCAGCCCTAGGTTGAATCCAAATCCAAATCTAAGTCCATACATGGGTTTGGATTGGGATCTGGATATATATGCTCCAGATCCAATCCAAACTGAATTTTGACTCCTTCGGGCTGTGTTCGAAACGAACGGTTTGTGCGGGGTCTGACAGCATCAGTACTCCGTCTGCGTTGGGTCTTCGTCAACATGATCGTCCTCCTCTATTTTCGCCTTCCGGAGATGACTTCAAATGATGTTTTGATGATAACAGGGTCTTGAGCGTTCGAGATCCTGGGGGTGGATTCAATACGAGAGTTGCTGTGCCGGGCTCGACTTGTGCTCCGGTCCCGGGCTCTCTTTAGCTTTCTGGTCCTGTCTTGCTTAGGCCAAACTGCTTCAGGGTTTTAAAAACATGTTTAAAAAGGTTTTTTAAAGCCATATTATACATTTTTGAAATATAAAGTTCAAAACATATGTACAGGGTTATCTGAAAGGCTGCTGAGTTTTCAGACTCAAAATAGCCCTTTGGGGCTGCTTTTACAAAACCAGGTTTGTTTGAGGATTTCGGGGTGTTTACAGCCCTACTACCCTCAAGGCAACGGCCAAGCCAAAGCCACAAAGAAGACTCTCATTGAGAAAACCTTAGAGAATGGTAGGACGTGGCACGAGAAGCTGGATGAAGCCTTATGGGCTTATAGAACTTCCATCCGGACTCCCACGAATGCCACACCATTCGAATTGGTCTATGGCACAAACGCCATTCTTCCCATTCATACTCAACTACATTCATTCCATACATCCATAGCACTCGACCTCCCCCTAGAGACGCTTCAACATGCTAGGATGGCCGAACTAGATTTGCTAGATGAGAGGCGACTCCTTGCTATGGATCATGCTCATGCATACCGGCAAAGGATAGCCCGACATTATAGCAAACACATGAGACTATCATGGCCCACTTCCCCTTGGAAAGTGGTGCCCCAAGTGGGATGGACCCTATGTTATGCAACCACAACAAACAACTCGTATTGGTTAATTGATGTAGAAGGTAGGAATTTAGCAGATCCTATCAATATTCAATACTTAAAGAAGTATCATGTGTAGGATTTGGATTAAATTCCCCATTTTTGAAAACTTTAGGGATAGCTGCCCTGAGACCTGAAAATAAGGTACAAAGGCAAAATCGTGTGACCCTGAGTGAGGGAATTCGCACTTGTGAAAGAGTGGAGTCTTCAAAATCGTGGTTACATTTCAAAATCCTTCTTCTTACAAAGAAAGGCCTAGTTCAATATAGCAAGATACTTGCAAGTAATACGTGCTATTTCTAAATAGGCTGATCTGGAATGGATCGAGTGTGAGCTTGGGATAAGTCCTCCCCTCTTCTCTTCTCCTTCCAAAAGGAAAACGTGGCCCAAATAAAGGGAATTTTCCCATCCAAAGTCTCCTTCCAAAAGAAAGAAACCAGAATTCAAAAGAAAAATCGATTCTCTTGTGAAAAAGAGGGATTAAAGAAAAAATACTCCCAAAGGGAGACCCTCTATGAAAAAAAAGGAAAAAGAGGCCAAAAGGCTCAAAAAGAGCAGTTTTCCACCTTCTATGCCTTAAACCACGGGATGCTTCAGAAGGGACCGTGGTATCTCTTTCCCATGCCTGTTTTATCCCAAGCTAAAGCATGGTTCATTTCGAGGAATCCTAAAGTAAAAATAGGATTTACTTACTTGAATTTCATTTTGTTTGAGAACTCGACGTTTCGAGTAAGACGTAGGAATTTGAAATATAGCTTGTTTTCTTATAAAACCTCCGCTAGATAAGCGAGTGTCAAGACTCAAGCAAAGGCAAACACGAAGAGCTCGAGATCCTTAGGATCGAGACTCAGGACAGTTGTCCCTTTTGTAAATAGCTTTTGTAAATAGATTTTGAAAAATCGAACATCGAACAACATAGGACCTACTCGCTTGGAGCAGCAGGCCTTGTAAGTCTCAAGAGTTCAACCATATCTGGTCTCCGGGAGGTCGCCATTCTTGGCACCCCACCCATGTCATGCATATGCATTTTCACGCATAGACACTTGCATAAACATGATCCCATTTTAGGACCAGAAACCGTTTTGTATATCCCTTTGGCGTGATATCTCCTCTTACCAGGGTTTTAAAAGTGAGATTTTGCTAAAGATTGGGACAATCCCATCTTTTCGTGGTTAGATCTAGGGAGACATTGAAAGGGGTGTTTGTCATCTTTGCCATTATCCAAATCGATTTGGACAATGCCAAAGAGGGGCATCTGTAAACACCCCGAAATTCTACGAACTTCTCAAATAAACCTGGTTTTATAAAAGCAGCCCCAAAGGGCTATTTTGAGTCTGGAAACCCAGGAGCCTTCCAGTCAAACCCTGTACATACGTTTAAACTGTATATGTTTTAAAATATATAATATGCTTTTAAAACCTTTTAAAAACACATTTTGAAACCCCACGAAGCGGCTTGGCCTGATGAAAGTAGGACCAGAAGAGCTAAAGAGAGCCCGAAACCGGAGCACATGTCAAAGCCCGGCACAGCAACTCTCGTGTTAGATCCACCCCCAGGATCTCGAACATCCAAGTCCCTGTTATCAGCAAAAATCATATGAAATCATCTCCGAAAGGTGACAACAGAAGCGAACGACCATGTTGGCGAAGACCCAACGCAAGACGGAGTACTGATGCTGTCAGACCCCGCACAAACCGTTCGTTTCGAACATACCTTGAAGTAGTCAGAATTCAGTTTGGATTGGATCTGGACCATATATATCCAGATCCCAATCCAAACATATATGTGGATTTGGATTTGGATTTGGATTTGGATCCAAAGATCCAATCCAATATCCACATCCATGGCCCACATCACCTTCTCATAAATGGAGGTGGGGCCCACTTGGAATTCATGTGGGATTATGGGCATGAGAGAGAATGGGGAGGATAAGCATGAGGGAATTGTATTAAGCTTGACTTGTGTGTCAAGTTTGGGGTTAATCATGGGGGTTAGCCTAATTAATGAGGGTTTAAGCTTGTATGAGCCTATACCCAACCTAGGGCTGCACCAACATGATGCAATGAAGTCCATGGGCTATGCAAAGGGAGCCTCCTAACCCAATCCTAAGCCAAAACCCCTAATCCTAGCCCTTTACCCTAATCCCGGCCTAATCCTAGCCTAAACACCTAACCCACTTTCCTAATCCCGGCCTAATCCCAACCTAATCACCTAACCCACCTCCCTAATCCTTCCCTAAACCTAGCCTAATTCCCTTAATCCTAACCTAATCCTAGCCTGAACACCTAACCCACTATAAACACCTCGAAATCCCACGAATTTCTCAAAATCCATCTAGTTTTGTAAAAGCAGCCCCAAAGGGCCATTTTGAATCTGGAAACCCATGAGCCTTCCAGACAACCCTGTATATATGTTTTAAACTTTATATTTCAAAAATATACAATACAGCTTTTCAAAACCTTTTAAACACGTTTTGATACCTCGAAGCAGCTTCAGACTAATCCAAACAGGACTAGGAGAGCTAAGGAGAGCCCGAAACTAGAGCACAAGTTGAGCCCGGCACAGCAACTCTCGTATCAAATCCACCCTCAGGATCTCGAACGTCCAAGACCCTGTTATCATCGAAACATTGTTTGAAGTCATCTCGGGAAGGCGAAAACAGAGGCGGACGATCATGTTGGCGAAGACCCAACGCAGACGGAGCACTGATGCTGTCAGGCCCCGCACAAACCGTCCGTTTCGAACACAGCTCGAAGGAGTCAGAGTTCAGTTTAAATCAAATCTGAACCATATATATCCAGATCCCGATCCAAACCCATGTATAGACTTGGATTTGGATTTGGATTCAAAAATCCAATCCAATATCCATATCCATGGCCCACATCACCTTCTCATAAATGGAGGTGGGGCCCACTTGAATTTCACGTGGGATTATGGGCATGAGAGAGAGTGGGGGTGGATAAGATCAAGTGTGTGTTGTAATTAAGCTTGACTTGTGTGTCAAGTTTGGGGTTAATCATGTGGGTTAGCCTAATTAAGTGGGTTTAAGCTTGTAATTAGCCAAAACCTAACCTAGGGCTGCACCAACATGATATGGTTAAGGTCTATGGGCCATGCAAAGGAAGCTCCTTCACCTAAACCTAACCAAAAACACCTAATCCTAGCCTTCCACCCTAATCCGGCCCTAATCTGAGCCTAATCACCTAACCCACTTCCCTAATCCCGGCCTAATCCCAACCTAATCACCTAACCCACTTCCCTAATCCTTCCCTAAACCTAGGTTAATTACCCTAAACCTAGCCTAATCCTAGCCTAATCACCTAACCTACCTCACTAAACCTCACCCTAGAACCAACCCACCTAGCTAAACCCTAAACCTCTAAACCACCCCTAGCCCACAACCTACCCAAACCACTTGTATCTAAAATATCTGGCCCTACCCTTTCCAGCCCACCTTATCACCACACCACCCTACCTAAACCACCTAACCACTACCCCAAAACCAGCCCTAACTGACCTAGCCCAGCCCTATATAAACCCCCCCTCTTGGGGGCAGGTTTTCCCATCTAGCAGCCCCACCTTCCACCAGTCGGGTCCTCCACTTCCCAGCTTAGCCGACTCCCCTCCTGCTCCACCTGTCCCACAGCCAGTCGAACACCACCTGCACCACTACCTTCCAGCCGAGCACCACCACCGCCACCATCACCCGACTGAACTTCATCCCGAGCCTCCCAATCACCCGGCTGATTCCCTTCCATCCGCCACCACCTCTTCACTCGGTAAGTACCCTACATTCTACCTTACTCCTTCTTCACTCCCTCTCCACTCTCAACCACCTAATCCACTCCCATAGCACCCTAACACCAGCCATTCCACTTGCTGCCACCAGTCCCACTCGGCCAGGCCCGTAGCCACCCTAACTACCCGCCACCACCTAGACACCTTAGCTCCATTCGGCCACCCTATCCGACTCCCTAAAACCTGCCCATATCACCCCAATACACCTACTACACCCACTACCACCTGGCCCCATCTCCTAGCTAGTTCCCCTACCTTACGCCATTCCTAGCCACTCTAACTACCCACCACCACCAAGTCCTCCTAGTCAGCCACTCCAACCGACTGTCATTTCATTCGACCACCCTAGCAACCCGCCAACCCTAGGTGATCCGTTAAACCTTCCCTTAGGTTCACCCTTTGCACAACTTACCTTAAAACTAAACCCTATCCTCAGTGACCTTACTTAGGCCCTTTAGCCCAACACGCCAAAAAGAGCCCTTTCTTAGCAGCCGGCCACCTTCAAGGCGCCTCTTCCGCGCACCAAGGACACTCGGCCAGCACCCCTTGCCGTTCAACCTCGCGGAGCTCCCTTTCACAGCCCAAGGCGAAGGCCAAGCCCACGCTCAAGCAAGGCATCTTCGGACCAGCTATTAGTAAGTGTCTAACTCGGTCTTTAGTTGTATACTTGCTTGAGATTCAATTCGATACGGGGTTGTAATAACGGAGCATAGTATCCCCCCGCTTGTAATAACGTGGCTTGGCACACCCACACACGTGCACTCTCTTAGTTGTGCACGATTTTGAACACACACGGGCCTAATCAGCCCCTAATACATAAATAGATACATATACTTTAATTTTTGTAGGGTGTTGCTTAAGTTGGGTGTGTTGTCTTTCAATTCAAGCACTCACACACATTGAGCCTTCGCTCTTATTTGAAAGACCCAAGTAAGGGCCGACCTATACTATTTGGGTTTTCATTTCATGTCGTGTGTGTAAGTCTTTCAATTCAAGCACTCACACACATTGAGCCTTCGCTCTTATTTGAAAGACCCAAGTAAGGACCGACCTATACTATTTGGGTTTTCATTTCATGTCGTGTGTGTAAGTCTTTCAATTCAAGCACGCACCCACATTGAGCCTTCGCTCTTATTTGCAAGACCCGAGTAAGGGCCCATATACATACTCTATATACATATCTCCCTTCGGCATTTACATTACAAGTCATTTCCCTTCGGTCATTTCCCTTCGGTTATTTCCCTTCGGCATTGTCTTTACATTCGGGTTTTCCCTTTGGAGTAGCGTGAGTTTGCATTGCATCTACGCCATACCACAAGGTAGGATGCATATTGCATTAAAGCAAGCCCCGCTCAAATTCACCCATGTAGTGGAGTGTTCATAACACACAAACTAGGTGGCCCATAAAGGGATAAAAAGAAAGACTTAGGCACGTGCAAATCTACGTGATCTAAAATCTGCAATCGCATCAAAAAGACCCAAATTAGACACCTCGAACCGCTTCGTAGGCTTTCTATCCCAAAAACTCGATTTTTGCAAAGTGTACAGACTGACCCTTGCGCATCGGTACAAGAAGGTCTGTGATGACAAGAGCTCACTTGCTCACAGTCGCCACGATTAGAAGTCAGTTTAAAATATATCTTTGCTAGCTTAGGTAAGCTAGCTGGTACGCCCTATTTACATAAATAGGCCTTAGACGCATGAGAGGATCCACTCCAAGCCTAGAAAAGGGCGAAGAGGCGTGGGGATTTTTCGCGCGTCTACAGAGATTGGCACGCCCGGTGGGACATGAGCCTTTCAAAAATCAAGTTTTTAAGGTAGAAGTTTTGTGAAATTTTTGTTAAAAAGGTGTCATTTTAACTTGTTTTCTTTGCTTGTACTTAGGAAATTTTGAAAAAGCTTGAAAGCATGTCAAAATCCAATCCAAGTGAAGTGTCAAGCCAAGGCTCATGCGCATCAAGCTCTCACTCTAGGAGGATTTTCAAAAACAAAATAAAACTAGATGAGATCGAGGACCTGAGAAGGGAGTTTGAGGCCAAAATCGATGCTCTCAGCCAAGAGGCTGAAGTAGGTGATTTGTGTTCATCAAACGGTGAACAAAGGCCTAAGAAAAAATCTGAAAAACCTTGCAAGCACAAAGAGGCCTCCGTAATGGAAGGCAACCAATACCACGAGTCCTTCACACAAAAGGACCGTAAAGCCCTACAGCAGTTGCTGAAAGGGCAGAATAAAGAGAAAAAAAGCTACGCCCTGTCTGATTTCCTTCCTATGGATTTCGAAACAGACAGTGACGATGAAATACCGAACTTCCATCGGTACGATGGCATGGGAGACCCTAGGTCTCACTTGCAGCTTTTCTCGCGTCGAGCCCATAAGAAGAAAAAGGACTCGATGAAATGGGTGTATTGGTTTCCTTTATCCCTCAAAGGCACAGCTGCCAAATGGCTGGCTTCCTACGACTTAAGTCAGTTCGCTACTTTTGAAGAGTTAGCGAACTGCTTCATGCAAAGATTTGCACACAACGTAGAAGTCATGCCGACTCTGAATACCTTAAGGGATACAAAGCAAGGCATGAACGAAGACATACATGCCTTCATTATAAGATGGAGGTCGCTTTTGGGCCAAGTGCGAGAGCCCATATCCGAAGGATGCGCAGTCATGCTCATCCTGGATAACTATAAAAGCGAGTTAAAAGCCCTTCTCTCGCTCCATGAGATTTCAACTTTCCATAAGTTGATAAAAAAGGCCTCCCTTTTCGAAACCAACTTGCGAAAAGGGACATACGATCACTTATGGAAAGGAAGTGTCGTTTCCAAAACCCGCTTGGAAAAGCCCATCACATACGGGCTACCCACGATAGACAAAGGGGCAAAGCCCCATAAAATCGCCAATGTCCAGGTGGATCTAGGCGTGGCAGGCACTTCCAAAAATTTTGAAAAGTTAGAAAATAAGAGGGAGCGAAATTTTCAAAAATCGGTTGAAAAACGGGAGTATATTCTGCTAGGGCAACCTGTGTCGGAGGTCCTAGACCTCCTCCTTGCCCAGGGCATGATAGAACTCCCTGAAATCCCCGAAGGAGTCACTTCCAAAGGGGTGTATTTAAACCGATTTTGTAAGTATCATCGGCTCAAAGGCCATGATACCAAACACTGCTTCTCCCTTTTGAATAAAATTGAGAACTTGATAGCAGAAGGCCGGCTCCAGGTCACTGCGGAACCTGAGCCACCTCAAGCTATCTTCAAAGAACCCTTTCCCAAAAACGCCTGTGGCAGTGGGAAAGGAAAGGAGGTATGTACCCTCACCATTTCTAAGGAACTAGTGCAAAAACCAGAGTCTGGTCGATCCACTTGTGCGCCTATTCTTGTACTGTACAAGAAGCCCGCCCAAGTCGTCATTCGGGTACCACCAAAAGTGGAATCCCCGGCAAAACTAGTTTTGAAAATCCAAGGTTCTCCTTAGCTCATCCTTAGAGCCAAGTTTAGCGCAAACCCTAGGCTGGTCATGGGGGAAGTCACTAGATCCGGGAGGATCTATCAACCCCCGCACCTTCAAGGTGCTCAAAAGGTGGTCAGTGTGCTTGGCCCCTCAAAAGCATGTATCCCTAGTGTTCTGCCAAAAGCAGATAAGGACAAAGTCATCCTAAATCCTTATGACTTCGAAAACCACCTTTCAAAGATTCCTATTCACATGTCTATCTTAGAGCATATACAAACCTCGCCTAGGCATAGACTTGTATTAGAGAAAATTCTAGAAAGGGCTAAGGTTGATTCGAACATAAGTCCGAAATCCTTGTCTGCCCAAGTGGCTTTATTAGGAGCACAATCGCCCATCACTTTCTCGGAATATGATGTAGATAGACCCTACGAAACCCATAACCAGGCCCTGCATATCGAGGTGGTTCTAAACAACCACTCTCTGGACAGGTGCCTAGTCGATGGTGGAGGAGGGCTCAACATCCTTCCACTTCATATGGCGTATAAAATCGGAGTCACCTTGACTTCAATGAACACAAGCCCCATCGTTATCACTGGATACGATGGGAATGCATCTAGACCTTTAGGATCCATCGAACTCCCAATGGAAACGGGAGGGATCGAACACACGGGGGTGTTCCATGTCCTGGACATCCACCCCTATTATAACCTCTTGCTGGGAAGGCCCTGGATACATAGCTTGTGCGCTGTGCCATCCACCTTCCATAGGTGTGTCAAGATCCCTTTTAGGGACCAGGTCGTAGTGATCCTAGGTGAGAGTCACCCACAGCTTCAGGGGATCATAAACTCCTCTTGTTTATCGAGCTCCCAGGCCCATGAGGCTAACCTGAGGCAAATTATGGTTGAGCCACCTCGGCTCGTGTTAAACAACCCTAGGAAGGTTGTATGTGTAAAGGGGCCGCCCAAAGCAGGCCCCCTCCTGATTCTAACCCTTCTAGGAAAACCCAAGCGTTCCCTATTTCCAAAGCCCCTGGACAAAAGGCCATATGAGCACAATATGGACGACAGCATGTTCCAGGACCACGACTTATACCAAAACTTTTAAAAAAACAAAAAGTCGTGGAACATGTTGTTGAACATGGGCTACATGCCCTACAAGAGTCTAGGGGCATAGAACCAGGGTCTCCTAGAGCCCATCCTTCCTAGGGCCAATCCAGGCCGATATGGGATCGGCTATACTCCCCGAATACCGTCGGAGCCACCCCCTGTGACCACCTGGGTCAAAGGTGCCCCTGGAAAAATAGAAACTCGAAAATAGAGTGCTTTGTATAGTTCCCAAGGTTCTTGTTTTACAAAAACCCAAAAAAAATCTAAAATTTGGAAAATACCAAAAAGATTTTGTATATAGCTGCTCCTGGTAGGACTTTGGCAAAAGAAAAGGATTTCGAAAGAAACGTCGTCTGCACAGCCAGACCAAAAATTTTGAAATCACTTGAAAATCCAAGTACAAAACCAGGTCATTTTGAAAACACGCATCAAATTCCCTCAGGTCTATAGCCCACGAGAATGATCAAAGCCCAGAAGTGGATCCCCTGGAGGAAGATCCCGCTTCTGAGCTCCCAGAATTTTATAAAATTCTCGATTTTGAAAGACCTTCCCAATCAGTACGCGGAGATTTCATAGAGGTGAACCTAGGGGATGATTCCAATCCCAAATCCATCAAAATAGGTGCATGCTTGCATGAAATTGAAAGGGTAGCATTCATTGCATTTCTACGAACCTATTTAGATGTATTTGCATGGACGTATGAAGACATACCGGGCATAGATCCCAGCATTGTCGAACATCGTCTTCCCTTGGATGTAGGTGTCAAACCCATAAAGCAGAAGCTTAGGAAAATACACCCGAATGTACACGCGCAAGTCAAAGAGGGTTTAGAAGATCTGTTAAAAGCCGGATTTATAAAACCCATTGCGTATTTTGATTGGTTGTCAAACATCGTTGTAGTTCGAAAAACCAATGGGAAAATTCGAATATGCATCGATTTCAGAAACCTTAATAAAGCCACTCCAAAGGATAATTATCCTTTACCAAACATAGATTTGATAGTCGATAGTACTGCAAATCATGAAATGTTTTCATTTATGGATGGCTATTCAGGCGATAATCAAATCAAACTAAGTCCACGAGATCAGGGTAAGACCGCCTTCACAACCCCATGGGGCACGTACTGCTATACGGTCATGCCCTTTGGTTTGAAAAATGCCGGCGCAACATACCAACGAGCCATGACCACGATCTTCCATGATCAGATTCATGAGCTCGTAGAAGTGTATATAGATGATCTCTTGGCAAAATCTAAAACCCGATGCACTCACATCGAATGTTTACAAAAGATTTTCGAAAGGCTTAGGCTTTACAAAGTAAAGCTAAACCCTCAAAAATGAGTATTCGGGGTAGAATCAGGGAAGCTTCTGGGCTTTATGGTGAGCCAAAGGGGAATAGAAGTCGACCCCTCTAAGTGTCGAGCCATCATAGACATGGCTCCACCCACCAATCTCACCCAAATCCGTAGCCTCCAGGGTCGTTTACAATCAGTTCGCCGATTCATATCGAATCTGGCAACTAGATGTGAACCCTTTAATAAACTGTTGAGGAAGGGCACAAAATTCTTATGGGATGACGAATGCCAGAAGTCCTTCGAAAGACTGAAGGCATACTTGGTTAATCCCCTCGTTTTGAATCCTCCAAAACAAGGAAAACCGCTTTTATTATACATCTCCGTGCATGCAAATGCTTTAGGAGCCCTGTTGGCTCAATATGAGGATGACACCCATAAGAAGTATGCCATCTACTATATTTCAAAAACTCTCTTGGCTTATGAACGAAATTATCAAGCCATGGAGAAGACGTGCTTGGCCC
This sequence comes from Brasenia schreberi, assembly GCA_036023115.1. Lineage (NCBI taxonomy): Eukaryota > Viridiplantae > Streptophyta > Magnoliopsida > Nymphaeales > Cabombaceae > Brasenia > Brasenia schreberi. Next base: position 5,611,127 of record JAYKKT010000085.1, on the reverse strand, counting down.
TAGTATGGGCCGACCAGAAATTCAGACACTATTTCCTAGATCATGAGATCTGGATAGTGTCCAAGCTTGATCCAATCAAGCACTTGTTCGAAAAACCCATTCTCACGAGTAGATTGGGCAAATGGAAACTCCTTCTAATGGAGTATGATCTGAAATACCATCACCAGATCTCCATTAAGGGGCAAGCCCTAGCAGATTATGTGGCTGAGTTCCCCTTGGAGGATGCATATCCCACGCTTGTTGAAATGCCTGATGAAGGCATATTACAAAACCATTTTCAAAACCACATTTTGACAAATGCTTTCGAAAACCAAGTGTGGAAGATGCACTTCGATGGGGCACGAAACCAACGAGGGGCTCGTGCTGGGGTCATCCTAATCTCCCCTGAAAAGGGCGAGATTCCCATAGCAGTCCGCTTAGATTTCGAATGTTTCAACAACGTAGCTGAGTATGAAGCACTCATACAAGGCTTAAGAATTTTGAAAACTCTAGGGGCATCATGCATCGAGGTCTTTGGAGATTCGCACCTTGTGTAAACACCCCGAAATCCCACGAATTTCTCAAAATCCATCTGGTTTTATACAAGCAGCCCCAAAGGGCCATTTTTGAGTCTGGAAACCCAGGAGCCTTCCAGACAACCCTGTACATACGTTTTGAACTCTATATTTTCAAAACATACAATATAGCTTTTAAAAACTTTTTAAAACATGTTTTGAAACCCCGAAGTGGCTTGGCCCGATCAAGACAGGACCAGGAGAGCTAAGAAGAGCCCGAAACCGGAGCACACGTCGAGCCCGGCACAGCAACTCTTGTATCTGATTCACACCCCCAGGATCTCGAATGTCCAAGACCCTGTTCTTATCAAAATAGCATTTGAAGTCATCTCCGGAAGGTAGAAACGGAGGCGGACGACTATGTTGGCGAAGACCCAACGCAAACGGACTACTGATGCTGTCAGGCCCCGCACGATTCATCCGTTTCGAACCCAGCTCGAAGGAGTCAGAGTTAAGTTTGGATTGGATCTGGACCATATATATCCAGATCCCAATACAAACCCATATGTGGACTTGGATTTGGATTTGGATCCAGAGATCCAATCCAATATCCATATCCATGGCCCACATCACCTTCTCATAAATGGAGGTGGGGCCCACTTGAGTTTCACGTGGGATTATGGGCATGAGAGAGAGTGGGGATGAAAAATATCAAGAGTGTTGTATTAAGCTTGACTTGTGTGTCAAGTTTGGGTTTAATCATGTGGGTTAGCCTAATTGAGTGGGTTTAAGCTTGTAATTAGCCAAAACCTAACCTAGGGCTGCACCAACATGAGGTGGTTAAGGTCTATGGGCCATGCTAAGGGAGCTCCTTCACCTAAACCTAACCCAAAACGCCTAATCCTAGCCTAAACCCCTAATCCACCCCTAATCTGAACCTAATCACCTAACCCACTTCCCTAATCCCGGCCTAATCCCAACCTAATCACCTAACCCACTTCCCTAATCCTTCCCTAAACCTAGATTAATTTCCCTAATCCTAGCCTAAACCTAGCCTAATCACCTAACCTAGCTCACTAAACCTCACCCTAAAACCCAACCACCTAACCTAGCCCTAAACCCCTAAACCACCCCTAGCCCACAATCTACCCAAACCCCTAGTTTTCAAAATATCTGGCCCAACCCTTTCCAGCCCACCTTATCTACATACCACCCTACCTAAACCACCTAACCACTACCCCAAGCCCAGCCCTAACCGACCTACCCATCCCCTATTTAAACCCCCCCCCCTTGGGGGCGGGGTTTGGAAGCTAGAGCCTTCACCTCACCCAGCCGAGACCATCCCTTTCCAGCCCAGCCGGGACCACTCTCCACCTGCCCGCCAGCTCCACTCTCCACCTGCTCCACGAGCTCTACCTGCACCGCCACCTTCCCTCTTCCATCCACCACCATCCCCCAGCCGGATGCCACCACCTTCACCCAACCGAACCAGCCAAGCTCCCACATCCGGCTGCTTCTCTTTGCCTTCCACCGCCTCTCCCCATTCGGTAAGTACCCTGCACTTCACCTAGCTCCTTCTCTACTCCCTCTCAACTCCCAGCCACCCACCATACCATCACCTTACCTACACAACAACCCCTCGCTGCCACCACTCCCACTCGGCCAAACCTTAGCCGCCCCAGCCATTTGCCCCTACCTAACTCCCCTCAACTACACCAGACCACCCTATTAGGTGTCCCATTCGGCCTTCCCACAAACCCCCCTTTAGGTCCACCTTCCCTAAACCCTCGACTCCCCTAGTGACCCTAAACACTCACTTGGTCCAGCCCCTTTAACCCCCCACATCGAGGCGACACCCATTTGCAGCCGGCCACCTTCGAGGCGCCTATCCCGCGCCCCACTTGCAGCCGGCCAGCACCTTTGGTCACCTATCCTCGCGGAGCTCCCGTTTGCAGCCCAAGGCGAAGGCCAAGCCCACGCTCAAGCAAGGCCTCTATGGACCAGCTACTCGTAAGTGTCTAAACTCGGTCTTTAGTTGTATACTTGCTTGAGATTCAATTTGATACGGGGTTGTAATAACGGAGCATAGTCTCCCCCCGCTTGTAATAACGTGGCTTGGCACAACCACACACGTGCACTCTCTTAGTCGTGCACGATTTTGAACACACACGGGCCTAATCAGCCCCTAATACATAAGTGTATATATATACTTTCATTTTCGAAGGGTTTTGTTTAAGTTGGGTGCGTAGTCTTTCAATTCAAGCACTCTCACACACATTGAGCTTTCGCTCTTATTTGAAAGACCCAAGTAAGGGCCGACCTATACTATTTGGGTTTCATTTCATGTCGTGTGAGTAAGTCTTTCAATTCAAGCACTTTCACACACATTGAGCCTTCGCTCTTACTCCCAAGACCTTAGTAAAGGCCTTATTGCAGTTATATTTGGGTTTCATTTATGTTGTGTGTGTAGTACTTCAATTCAAGCACTCTCACACACATTGAGCCTTCACTCTTACTCCCAAGACCTTAGTCAAGGCCATACTGCAATTTATATTTGGGTTTAATTTCATGTCGTGTGTGTAAGTCTTTCAATTCAAGCACGCACCCACATTGAGCCTTCGCTCTTATTTGTAAGACCCTAGTAAGGGCTCATATACATAATCTATATACATATCTCCCTTCGGTTATTTCCCTTCAGTTATTTCCCTTCAGTCATTTCCCTTCAGTATTGTCTTTACATTTCGGGTTTTCCCTTTGGAGTAGCGTGAGTTTGCATTGCATCTACGCCATACCACGAGGTAGTACGCATATTACATCGAAGCAAGCCCCGCTCGAATTCGCCCATGTAGTGGAGTGTTCATAACACACAAACTAGGTGGCCCGAAAAGGGATAAAAGAAAAGACTTAGGCACGTGCAAATCCACGTGATCTAAAACATGCAATCGCATCTTAAAGACTTGAAATAGACACCTCGAACCGCTTCGTAGACTTTCTCTCCAAAAAAACTCGATTTTTGCAAAGCGTACAGACTGACCCTTGCGCATCGGTGCAAGAAGGTCTACGACGACAAGAGCTTACTTGCTCACAGTCGTCACGTTTAGAAGTCAGTGTTAAAAATATCTTCGCTAGCTTAAGTAAGCTAGCAGGCACGCCCTATTTGCATACATAGGCCTTAGACACACGAGAGGATCCGCTCCAAGCCCTGAAAAAGGCAGAAGAGGCAGGGATTTTCACGTGTCTACAGAGATTGGCACGCCCGGTGGGAGGTGAGCCTTTCAAAAATCGAGTTTGTAAGTAGAAAGTCTTGCAAAAATTTTGTAAAAAGGTGTCGTTTTAACTTGTTTTTCTTTACTTGTACTTAGGACATTTTGAAAAAGCTTGAAAAGCATGTCAAAATCCAATCCAAGTGAAGTGTCGAGCCAAGGCTCATGCGCATCAAGTTCTCACTCTAGGAGGATTTTGAAAAACAAAATAAAACTAGATGAAATCGAGGACTTGAGAAGGGAGTTTGAGGCCAAAATCGATGCTCTCAGCCAAGAGGCTGAAGTAGGCGATTCATGTTCATCGAACGGTGAACAAAGGCCTAAAAAGAAATCTGAAAAACCTCGCAAGCAAAAAGAGGCCTCCGTAATAGAAGGCAACCAATACCATGAGTCCTTCACACAAAAGGACCGTAAAGCCCTACAACAGTTGCTAAAAGGGCATAATAAAGAGAAAAGAATCTACGCCTTGTCTGATTTCCTTCCTATGGACTACGAAACAGACAGTGACGATGAAATACCGAACTTCCATCGGTATGATGGCATGGGAGACCCTAGGTCTCACTGCAGCTTTTCTCACGTCGAGCCCATAAGAAGAAAAAGGGCTCGATGAAATCGGTGTATTGGTTTCCTCTATCCCTTAAAGGCATAGCTGCCAAATGGCTGGCTTCCTACGACTTAAGCCAGTTCGCTACTTTTGAAGAGTTAGCGAACTGCTTCATGCAAAGATTTGCACACAACGTAGAAGTCACGCCAACCCTGAATACCTTAAGGGATACAAAGCATGGCATGAACGAAGACGTACATGCCTTCATTATAAGATGGAGGTCACTTTTGGGCCAAGTGCGAGAGCCCATATCCGAAGGATGCGCAGTAATGCTCATCCTGGATAATTTCAAAAGTGAGTTAAAAACCCTTCTCTCGCTCCAAGAGATTTCAACTTTCCATAAGTTGATCAAAAAGGCCTCCCTTTTCGAAACCAACTTGCGAAAAGGGACATACGATCACTTATGGAAAGGAAGTGCCATTCCAAAAACCTGCTTGGAAAAGCCCATCGCATATGGGCTGCCCACGACGGACAAAGGGGCAAAGCCCCATAAAATCGCCAATGTCCGGGTGGATCCAGGCATGGCAGGCACTTCTAAAAATTTTGAAAAAGTAGAAAATAAGAGGGAACGCAATTTTCAAAAACCGGTTGAAAAACGGGAGTATACTCCGCTAGGGCAACGTGTGTCGGAGGTCCTAGACCTCTTACTTGCCCAGGGCATGATAGAACTCCCTGAAATCCCCGAAGGAGTCACTTCCAAAGGGGGGTATTTAAACCGATTTTGTAAGTATCATCGGCTCAAAGGCCATGATACCAAACGCTGCTTCTCTCTTTTAAATAAAATTGAGAACTTGATAGTAGAAGGCCGGCTCCAGGTCACTGCGGAACCTGAGCCACCTCAAGCTATCTTCAAAGAACCCTTTCCCAAACACGCCAGTGGCAATGGGAAAGGAAAGGAGGTATGTACCCTCACCATTTCCAAGGAACTAGCACAAAAGCCAGAACCTGGTCGACCTACTTGTGCGCCCCTCCTTGTACTATACAAGAGGCCCGCCCAAGTCGTCATTCGGGGACCACCAAAAGTGGAAACCCTGGTAAAACCAGTTTTGAAAATCCAAGGTTCTCCTCAGCTCATCCTTAGAGCCAAGTTTAGCGCGAACCCTAGGCTGGTTGTGGGGGAAGTCACTAGATCCGGGAGGATCTATCAACCCCCGCACCTTCAAGGTGCTCAAAAGGTGGTCAGTGTGCCTGGCCCCTCAAAAGCATGTATCCCTAGTGGTCTGCCAAAAGCAGATAAGGACAAAGTCATCCTAAATCCTTATGATTTCGAAAACCACCTTTCAAAGATTCCTATTCACATGTCTATCCTAGAGCTTATAAAAACCTCGCCTAGGCATAGACTTGTCTTAGAGAAAATTCTAGAAAGGGCCAAGGTTGATTCGAACATAAGTCTGGAATCCTTGTCGGCCCAAGTGGCTTTATTAGGAGCAAAATCGCCCATCACCTTTTCAGAAGATGATGTAGATAAACCCTACGAAACCCATAACCAGGCCCTACATATCGAGGTGGTTCTAAACAACCACTCTCTGGACAGGTGCCTAGTCGATGGTGGAGGAGGGCTCAACATCCTTCCACTTCATGTAGCATACAAAATCGGAGTCACCTTGACTTCAGTAAACCCAAGCCCCATCGTTATCACTGGATACGATGGGAATGCATCTAGACCTTTAGAATCCATCGAACTCCCAATGGAAACGGGAGGGATCGAACACACGGGGGTGTTCCATGTCTTGGACATCCACCCCCATTATAACTTGTTGCTGGGAAGGCCCTGGATACACAGTTTGTGCGCTGTGCCATCCACCTTCCACAGGTGTGTTAAGATCCCTTTTAGGGACCAGGTCGTAGTGATCCTAGGTGAGAGTCACCCACAGCTTCAGGGGATCATAAACTCCCCTTGTTTATCAAGCTCCCAGGCCCATGAGGCTAACCTGGGGCAAATTATGGTTGAGCCACCTCGGCTCGTGTTGAACAACCCTAGGAAGGTTGTATGTGTGAAGGGGCCGCCCAAAGCAGGCCCCCTCCCGACTTTAATCCTCTTAGGAAAACCCAAGCGTTCCCTATTTCCAAAGCCCCTGGACAAAAGGCCATACGAGCCTAATATGGACGATAGCATGTTTCAGGACCACGACTTGTATCCAACTTTTTCAAAAAACAAAAAGTCGTGGAACATGTTGTTGAACATGGGCTACACGCCCTACAAGAGTCTAGGGGCACAAAACCAGTGTCTCCTAGAGCCCATCCTTCCTAGGGCCAACCCAAGCCGATATGGGATCGGCTACACTCCCCGAATACCGCCGGAGCCACCCCCTGTGACCACCTGGGTCAAGGGTGCCCCGGAGCTTGTCTTAGAAGAGACCTACGATTTAGACCTCCTATTCCGAGTCTAACCCGTAGTGTTTTCCCTTTGTAGGTATGACGGAAGATCCCTTTTCTAAAAATACCAAAAAAATTTGAAAAACTTAAAATCAAAAAAATCAAAAAACAAGAAAAACCAAAAATAATGGAAAAACAAAAACTCGAAAAAAGAGTGCTTTGTATAGTTCCCAAAGTTCTTGTTTTACAAAAGCCAAAAAAAATCGAAAATTTGGAAAATACCAAAAAGGTTTTCTACATAGCTACTCCTGGTAAGACTTTGGCAAAAGAAAAGGATTTCGAAAGAAACGTCGTCTGCATAGCCAGACCAAAAATTTCGAAATCACTTAAAAATCCTAGTACAAAACCAGGTCATTTTGAAAACCACGCATCAAGTTCCCTCGGGTCTATAGCCCACGAGAATGATCAAAGCCCAGAAGTGGATCCCCTTGAGGAAGATCCCACTTTTGAGCTCCCAGAATTTCATAGAATTCTCGATTTTGAAAGACCTTCCCAATCAGTAGGAGGAGATTTCATAGAGGTGAACCTAGGGGATGATTCCAATCCCAAAACCATCAAAATAGGCGCATGCTTGCATGAAACTGAAAAGTTAGCACTCATTGCATTTCTACGAACCTATTTAGATGTGTTTGCATGGACGTATGAAGACATGCCGAGCATAGATCCCAGCATAGTCGAGCATCGTCTTCCCTTAGATGCAGGTGTAAAACCCATAAGGCAGAAGCTTAGGAAAATACACCCAAATGTACACACGCAAGTCAAAGAGGGTTTAGAAGATCTGCTAAAAGCTGGATTTATAAAACCCATTGCGTATTCTGATTGGTTGTCAAATATCGTTGTGGTTCGAAAAACCAATGGGAAAATTCGAATATGCATCGATTTCAGAAACCTGAATAAAGCCACTCCAAAGGATAATTATCCTTTACCAAACATAGATTTGATAGTCGATAGTACTGCAAATCATGAAATGTTTTCATTCATGGATGGCTATTCAGGCTATAATCAAATCAAACTAAGTCCACGAGATCAGGGTAAGACCGCCTTCACAACCCCATGGGGCACGTACTGCTATACGGTCATGCCCTTTGGTTTGAAAAATGCCGGCGCAACATACCAACGAGCCATGAACACGATCTTCCATGATCAAATTCACGAGCTTGTAGAAGTGTATGTAGATGATCTCTTGGCAAAATCCAAAACCCGATGCACCCATATCGAATGTTTACAAAAGATTTTCGAAAGGCTTAGGCTTTACAAAGTAAAGCTAAACCCTCAAAAATGTGTGTTCGGGGTAGAATCAGGGAAGCTTCTAGGCTTTATGGTGAGCCAAAGGGGAATAGAAGTCGACCCCTCTAAGTGTCGAGCCATCATAGACATGGCTCCACCCACCAATCTCACCCAAATCCGTAGCCTCCAGGGTCGTTTACAATCAGTTCGCCGATTCATATCGAATCTGGCAACTAGATGCGAACCCTTTAATAAACTGTTGAGGAAGGGCACAAAATTCTTATGGGATGACGAATGCCAGAAGTCCTTCGAAAGACTGAAGGCATACTTGGTTAATCCCCTCGTTTTGAACCCTCCAAAACAAGGAAAACCGCTTTTATTATACATCTCCGTGCATGCAAATGCTTTAGGAGCCCTGTTGGCTCAATATGAGGATGACACCCATAAGAAGTATGCCATCTACTATATTTCAAAAACTCTCTTGGCTTATGAACGAAATTATCAAGCCATGGAGAAGACGTGCTTGGCCCTAGTATGGGCCGACCAGAAATTCAGACACTATTTCCTAGATCATGAGATCTGGATAGTGTCCAAGCTTGATCCAATCAAGCACTTGTTCGAAAAACCCATTCTCACGAGTAGATTGGGCAAATGGCAACTCCTTCTAATGGAGTATGATCTGAAATACCATCACCAGATCTCCATTAAGGGGCAAGCCCTAGCAGATTATGTGGCTGAGTTCCCCTTGGAGGACGCATATCCCACGCTTGTTGAAATGCCTGATGAAGGCATATTACAAAACCATTTTCAAAACCACATTTTGACAAATGCTTTCGAAAACCAAGTGTGGAAGATGCACTTTGATGGGGCACGAAACCAACGAGGGGCTCGTGCTGGGGTCATCCTAATCTCCCCTGAAAAGGGTGAGATTCCCATAGCAGTCCGCTTAGATTTCGAATGTTTCAACAACGTAGCTGAGTATGAAGCACTCATACAAGGCTTAAGAATTTTGAAAACTCTAGGGGCATCATGCATCGAGGTCTTTGGAGATTCGCACCTTGTGTAAACACCCCGAAATCCCACGAATTTCTCAAAATCCATCTGGTTTTATACAAGCAGCCCCAAAGGGCCATTTTTGAGTCTGGAAACCCAGGAGCCTTCCAGACAACCCTGTACATACGTTTTGAACTCTATATTTTCAAAACATACAATATAGCTTTTAAAAACATTTTAAAACATGTTTTGAAACCCCGAAGTGGCTTGGCCCGATCAAGACAGGACCAGGAGAGCTAAGAAGAGCCCGGAACCGGAGCACACGTCGAGCCCGGCACAGCAACTCTTGTATCTGATTCACACCCCCAGGATCTCGAATGTCCAAGACCCTGTTCTTATCAAAATAGCATTTGAAGTCATCTCCGGAAGGCAGAAACGGAGGCGGACGACTATGTTGGCGAAGACCCAACGCAAATGGACTACTGATGCTGTCAGGCCCCGCACGAATCATCCGTTTCGAACCCAGCTCGAAGGAGTCAGAGTTCAGTTTGGATTGGATCTGGACCATATATATCCAGATCCCAATCCAAACCCATATGTGGACTTGGATTTGGATTTGGATCCAGAGATCCAATCCAATATCCATATCCATGGCCCACATCACCTTCTCATAAATGGAGGTGGGGCCCACTTGAGTTTCACGTGGGATTATGGGCATGAGAGAGAGTGGGGATGAAAAATATCAAGAGTGTTGTATTAAGCTTGACTTGTGTGTCAAGTTTGGGTTTAATCATGTGGGTTAGCCTAATTGAGTGGGTTTAAGCTTGTAATTAGCCAAAACCTAACCTAGGGCTGCACCAACATGAGGTGGTTAAGGTCTATGGGCCATGCTAAGGGAGCTCCTTCACCTAAACCTAACCCAAAACGCCTAATCCTAGCCTAAACCCCTAATCCACCCCTAATCTGAACCTAATCACCTAACCCACTTCCCTATTCCCGGCCTAATCCCAACCTAATCACCTAACCCACTTCCCTAATCCTTCCCTAAACTTAGATTAATTTCCCTAATCCTAGCCTAAACCTAGCCTAATCACCTAACCTAGCTCACTAAACCTCACCCTAAAACCCAACCACCTAACCTAGCCCTAAACCCCTAAACCACCCCTAGCCCACAATCTACCCAAACCCCTAGTTTTCAAAATATCTGGCCCAACCCTTTCCAGCCCACCTTATCTACATACCACCCTACCTAAACCACCTAACCACTACCCCAAGCCCAGCCCTAACCGACCTACCCATCCCCTATTTAAACCCCCCCCCTTGGGGGCGGGGTTTGGAAGCTAGAGCCTTCACCTCACCCAGCCGAGACCATCCCTTTCCAGCCCAGCCGGGACCACTCTCCACCTGCCCGCTAGCTCCACTCTCCACCTGCTCCACCAGCTCTACCTGCACCGCCACCTTCCCTCTTCCATCCACCACCATCCCCCAGCCGGACGCCACCACCTTCACCCAACCGAACCAGCCAAGCTCCCACATCCGGCTGCTTCTCTTTGCCTTCCACCGCCTCTCCCCATTCGGTAAGTACCCTGCACTTCACCTAGCTCCTTCTCTACTCCCACACCACTCCCAGCCACGCACCATACCATCACCTTACCTACACAACAGCCCCTCGCCGCCACCACTCCCACTCGGCCAAACCTTAGCCGCCCCAGCCATTTGCCCCTACCTAACTCCCCTCAACTACACCCGACCACCCTATTAGGTGTCCCATTCGGCCTTCCCATAAACCCCCCTTTAGGTCCACCTTCCCTAAACCCTCGACTCCCCTAGTGACCCTAAACACTCACTTGGTCCAGCCCCTTTAACCCCCCACATCGAGGCGACACCCATTTGCAGCTGGCCACCTTCGAGGCGCCTATCCCGCGCCCCACTTGCAGCCAGCCAGCACCTTTGGTCACCTATCCTCGCGGAGCTCCCGTTTGTAGCCCAAGGCGAAGGCCAAGCCCACGCTCAAGCAAGGCCTCTACGGACCAGCTACTCGTAAGTGTCTAAACTCGGTCTTTAGTTGTATACTTGCTTGAGATTCAATTTGATACGGGGTTGTAATAACGGAGCATAGTCTCCCCCCGCTTGTAATAACGTGGCTTGGCACAACCACACACGTGCACTCTCTTAGTCGTGCACGATTTTGAACACACACGGGCCTAATCAGCCCCTAATACATAAGTGTATATATATACTTTCATTTTCGAAGGGTTTTGTTTAAGTTGGGTGCGTAGTCTTTCAATTCAAGCACTCTCACACACATTGAGCTTTCGCTCTTATTTGAAAGACCCAAGTAAGGGCCGACCTATACTATTTGGGTTTCATTTCATGTCGTGTGAGTAAGTCTTTCAATTCAAGCACTTTCACACACATTGAGCCTTCGCTCTTACTCCCAAGACCTTAGTAAAGGCCTTATTGCAGTTATATTTGGGTTTCATTTATGTCGTGTGTGTAGTACTTCAATTCAAGCACTCTCACACACATTAAGCCTTCTCTCTTACTCCCAAGACCTTAGTAAAGGCCATACTGCAATTTATATTTGGGTTTAATTTCATGTCGTGTGTGTAAGTCTTTCAATTCAAGCACGCACCCACATTGAGCCTTCGCTCTTATTTGTAAGACCCGAGTAAGGGCTCATATACATAATCTATATACATATCTCCCTTCGGTTATTTCCCTTCGGTTATTTCCCTTCAGTCATTTCCCTTCAGTATTGTCTTTACATTTCGGTGTTTCCCTTTGGAGTAGCGTGAGTTTGCATTGCATGTACGTCATACCACGAGGTAGGACGCATATTGCATCGAAGCAAGCCCCGCTCGAATTCGCCCATGTAGTGGAGTGTTCATAACACACAAACTAGGTGGCCCGAAAAGGGATAAAAGAAAAGACTTAGGCACGTGCAAATCCACGTGATCTAAAACATGCAATCGCATCTTAAAGACCCGAAATAAACACCTCGAACCGCTTCGTAAACTTTCTCTCCAAAAAAACTCGATTTTTGCAAAGCGTACAGACTGACCCTTGTGCATCGGTGCAAGAAGGTCTGCGACGATAAGAGCTTACTGGCTCACAGTCGCCACGTTTAGAAGTCAGTGTTAAAAATATCTTCGCTAGCTTAAGTAAGCTAGCTGGCACGCCCTATTTGCATACATAGGCCTTAGACACACGAGAGGATCCGCTCCAAGCCCTGAAAAAGGCGGAAGAGGCGGGGATTTTCGCGCGTCTACACCTTGTTATAAACTAGGTTTTAAAAATTTGGCAAGTACGTAATGAGAAACTACTTCCATATCATGAGTTGGCCACTCGATTGGTCCAGTCCTTCCAATCGTGTAAACTCACACACGTAGGGAGAGAGGACAATGGCATCGCCAATGCCCTCTCCTCCTTGGGTTCAGCCCTGAAGGTCGATCCCATTTCAGGGACCAGATCTTTGGAAATATGGCATGCGCCCCACCCATCCACACACGACTTGGATATTTGCCAAAATAACCCAGAGTCTATTGAAAAACCATGGTTTTATGACATCAAACAGTTTTTAGAAAATGGGGGATTCGTCGAGGATGCCACATCCAAAGATAAGGCATTCATTCATAAGATTTCGACCCGATACACCATTCTGGTGGGGTTTTATACAAAAAAAGTTTTACCGGCATTTTGCTTAGGTGTATCGACCTAGAGGAGGCTAAGATAGTGATGCACGAGTTCCACGATGGAGAATGTGGAGGTCATGTAAATGCCAACATGATGGCAATGAAAATACTTAGAGGGGGCTATTTTTGGTCCACCCTGAAAAAGGATTGCCACGATCATGTTAGGAAGTGTCATCCATGTCAAGTACATGGGCACGCCATTCATATCCCTTCATCTGCATTGCATTCCGTGGTCAGCCCCTGGCCATTTACCATGTGGGCGTTTGACATCGTAGGCCCAATATTTCCAAAGGCCTCGAATGGGCATCGATTTATTTTAGCAGTCACGGAGTATTTCTCCAAGTGGGTGGAAGCCATTTCCCTAACCAACGTAATGGGGCAACAAGTGGTGGCTTTCATCCGAAGGAATATCTTGGCTCGATTTGGGGTTCCACGAGACCTTGTGTCTGATAATGGCACCCCATTCAAGAATGAGCGGATGGTTAAGTTGTGCAACACGTATGGCATAACTCACCACTTCTCCTCGTCCTACTACCCTTAAGGCAACGGCCAAGCCAAAGCCACAAACAAGACTCTCATTAGCATAATTGAGAAAACCTTAGAAAAGGGTAGGACATGGCACGAGAAGCTGGATGAAGCCTTATGGGCTTATAGGACTTCCATCCGGACTCTCACGCCATTCGAATTGGTCTATGGCACAAACGCCATTCTTCCCATTCATATTCAACTGCATTCATTCCATACATCCATAGCACTCGACCTCCCCCTAGAGACGCTTCAGCATGCTAGGATGGCCGAACTAGATTTGCTAGATGAGAGGCGACTCCTTGCCATGGATCATGCTCGTGCATACCGGCAAAGAATAGCCCGATATTATAGCAAATACATGAGACCTCGCCACTTTGAAGTGGGGGATCTGGTCTTAAAAACCATCCATCATCGTGGCCCACACCCCAAAGGAAAGTGGCGCCCCAACTGGGATGGACCCTATGTTGTACGAGCAACCACTACGAACAACTCGTATTGGTTGATCGATGTAGAAGGTAGGAATTTAGCAGATCCTATCAATATTCAATACTTAAAGAAGTATCATGTATAGGATTTGGATTAAATTCCAGTTTTCAAAAATTTTAGGGATAGCTGCCCTAAGACATGAAAATAAGGTGCAAAGGCAAAGTCGTGTGACCCTGAGTGAGAGAATTCGCACTTGTGAAAGAGCGGAGTCTTCAAAATCGTGGTTACATTTCAAAATCCTTCTTCTTACAAAGAAAGGCCTAGTTTAATATAGCAAGATACTTGCAAGTAGTACGTGCTATTTCTAAATAGGCTAACCTGGAATGGATCGAGTGTAGGCTTGGGATAAGTCCTCCCCTCTTCTCTTCTCCTTCCAAAAGGAAAACAAAAGCCCAAACAAAGGGAATTTCCCATTCAAAGTCTCTTTTCAAAAGAAAGAAACCAGAATTCAAAAGAAAAATCGATTCTCTTGTGAAAAAGAGGGATTAAAGAAAAAATACTCCCAAAGGGAGACCCTCGATGAAAAAAAGGAAAAAGAGGCCAAAAAGCTCAAAAAGAGCAGTTTTCCGCCTTCTGTGCCACAAACCACGGGACGCTTCAGTAGGGACCGTGGTATCTCTTTCCCATCCCTAGCTTATCCCAAGCTAAAGCATGGTTCATTTCGAGGAATTCTAAAGTAAAAATAGGATTTACTTGAATTTCATCTTGTTTGAGAATTCGACGTTTCGAGTAAGGCATAGGAATTTGAAATATAGCTGGTTTTCTTATAAAACCTCCGCTAGATAAGCGAGTGTTAAGACTCAAACAAGGGCAAGCACGGAGAGTTCGAGATCCTTAGGATCGAGACTCAAGACAGTTGTCCCTTTTGTAAATAGTTTTGTAAATAAGTTTTGAAAATCGAACATCGAACAGCATAGGATCCGCTCACTTGGAGCAACAGGCCTTGTAAGTCTCTAGAGTTCGACCACATCTGGTCTCTGGGAGGTCGCCACTCTTGGCACCACACCCATGTCATGCATCTGCATTCCACGCATGAACATTTGCATAAACATGATCCCATTTAGGACCAGATTCCATGGAAAACCCTTTGGCGTGATATCTCCTCCTACCAGAGTTTGTAAATTGAGATTTTGCTAAAAATTGGGACGATCCCATATTCTTCGTGGCTAGATCTAGGGAGACATTGAAAGGGGTGTTTGTCATCTTTGCCCTTATCCAAATCGATTTGGACAAGGCCAAAGAGGGGCATCTGTAAACACCCCGAAATCCCACGAATTTCTCAAAATCCATCTGGTTTTGTAAAAGCAGCCCCAAAGGGCCATTTTGAATCTGGAAACCCAGGAGCCTTCCAGACAACCCTCTATATATGTTTTAAACTTTATATTTCAAAAATATACAATACAGCTTTTAAAAACCTTTTAAACACGTTTTGACACCCCAAAGCAGCTTCGGACTAATCCAGACAGGACCAGGAGAGCTAAGGAGAGCCCGGAACCGGAGCACAAGTTGAGCCCGACACAGCAACTCTCGTATCAAATCCACCCTCAGGATCTCGAACGTCCAAGACCCTGTTATCATCGAAACATTGTTTGAAGTCATCTCCGGAAGGCAAAAACAGATGCGGACGATCATGTTGGCGAAGACCCAACGCAGACGGAGCACTGATGCTGTCAGGCCCCACACAAACCATCCGTTTCGAACACAGCTCGAAGGAGTCAGAGTTCAGTTTGGATCAGATCTGGACCATATATATCCAGATCCCGATACAAACCCATGTATGGACTTGGATTTGAATTTGGATTCAAAAATCCAATCCAATATCCATATCCATGGCCCACATCACCTTCTCATAAATGGAGATGGGGCCCACTTGAATTTCACGTGGGATTATGGGCATGAGAGAGAGTGGGGGTGGATAAGATCAAGTGTGTGTTGTAATTAAGCTTGACTTGTGTGTCAAGTTTGGGGTTAATCATGTAGGTTAGCCTAATTAAGTGGGTTTAAGCTTGTAATTAGCCAAAACCTAACCTAGGGCTGCACCAACATGATATGGTTAAGGTCTATGGGCCATGCAAAGGAAGCTCCTTCACCTAAACCTAACCAAAAATACCTAATCCTAGCCTTCCACCCTAATCCGGCCCTAATCTGAGCCTAATCACCTAACCCACTTCCCTAATCCCGGCCTAATCCCAACCTAATCACCTAACCCACTTCCCTAATCCCGGCCTAATCCCAACCTAATCACCTAACCCACTTCCCTAATCCTTCCCTAAACCTAGGTTAATTACCCTAAACCTAGCCTAATCCTAGCCTAATCACCTAACCTACCTCACTAAACCTCACCCTAGAACCAACCCACCTAGCTAAACCCTAAACCTCTAAACCACCCCTAGCCCACAACCTACCCAAACCACTTGTATCTAAAATATCTGGCCCTACCCTTTCCAGCCCACCTTATCACCACACCACCCTACCTAAACCACCTAACCACTACCCCAAACCCAGCCCTAACTGACCTAGCCCAGCCCTATATAAACCCCCCCCCCTTGGGGGCGGGTTTTCCCATCTAGCAGCCCCACCTTCCACCAGCCAGGTCCTCCACTTCCCAGCTCAGCCGACTCCCCTCCTGCTCCACATGTCCCACAGCCAGCCGAACACCACCTGCACCACTACCTTCCAGTCGAGCACCACCACCGCCACCATCACCGGCTGAACTTCATCCCGAGCCCCCAAATCACCCGGCTGATTCCATTCCATCCGCCACCACCTCTTCACTCGGTAAGTACCCTACATTCTACCTTACTCCTTCTTCACTCCCTCTCCACTCTCAACCACCTAATCCACTCCCATAGCACCCTAACACCAGCCATTCCACTTGCTGCCACCAGTCCCACTCGGCCAGGCCCGTAGCCACCCTAACTACCCGCCACCACCTAGACACCTTAAATCCATTCAGCCACCCTATCCGACTCCCTAAAACCTGCCCATATCACCCCAATACACCTACTACACCCACTACCACCTGGCCCCATCTCCTAGCTAGTTCCCCTACCTTACGCCATTCCTAGCCACTCTAACTACCCGCCACCACCAAGTCCTCCTAGTCGGCCACTCCAACCGACTGTCATTTCATTCGACCACCCTAGCAACCCACCAACCCTAGGTGATCCGTTAAACCTTCCCTTAGGTTCACCCTTTGCACAACTTACCTTAAAACTAAACCCTATCCTTAGTGACCTTACTTAGGCCCTTTAAACCAACACGCCAAAAAGAGCCCTTTCTTAGCAGCCGGCCACCTTCAAGGCGCCTCTTCCGCCCACCAAGGACACTCGGCCAGCACCCCTTGCCGTTCAACCTCGCGGAGCTCCCTTTCGCAGCCCAAGGCGAAGGCCAAGCCCACGCTGAAGCAAGGCATCTTCAGACCAGCTATTAGTAAGTGCCTAACTCGGTCTTTAGTTGTATACTTGCTTGAGATTCAATTCGATACGGGGTTGTAATAACGGAGCATAGTCTCCCCCCGCTTGTAATAACGTGGCTAGGCACACCCACACACGTGCACTCTCTTAGTTGTGCACGATTTTGAACACACACGGGCCTAATCAGCCCCTAATACATAAATAGATACATATACTTTAATTGTTGTGGGGTTTTGCTTAAGTTGGGTGTGTTGTCTTTCAATTCAAGCACTCGCACACATTGAGCCTTCGCTCTTATTTGAAAGACCCAAGTAAGGGCCGACCTATACTATTTGGGTTTTCATTTCATGTCGTGTGTGTAAGTCTTTCAATTCAAGCACTCACACACATTGAGCCTTCGCTCTTATTTGAAAGACCCAAGTAAGGGCCGACCTATACTATTTGGGTTTTCATTTCATGTTGTGTGTGTAAGTCTTTCAATTCAAGCACTCACACACATTGAGCCTTCGCTCTTATTTGAAAGACCCAAGTAAGGGCCGACCTATACTATTTGGGTTTTCATTTCATGTCGTGTGTGAAGTCTTTCAATTCAAGCACTCACACACATTGAGCCTTCGCTCTTATTTGAAAGACCCAAGTAAGGGCCGACCTATACTATTTGGGTTTTCATTTCATGTCGTGTGTGAAGTCTTTCAATTCAAGCACTGACACACATTGAGCCTTCGCTCTTATTTGAAAGACCCAAGTAAGGGCCGACCTATACTATTTGGGTATTCATTTCATGTCGTGTGTGTAAGTCTTTCAATTCAAGCACTCACACACATTGAGTCTTCGCTCTTATTTGAAAGACCCAAGTAAGGGCCGTGTTATACTATTTGGGTTTAATTTCATGTCGTGTGTGTAAGTCTTTCAATTCAAGCACGCACCCACATTGAGCCTTCGCTCTTATTTGCAAGACCCGAGTAAGGGCCCATATACATACTCTATATACATATCTCCCTTCGGCATTTACATTACAAGTCATTTCCCTTCGGTTATTTCCCTTCGGCATTGTCTTTACATTCGAGTTTTCCCTTTGGAGTAGCGTGAGTTTGCATTGCTTGTACGCCATGCCACGAGGTAGGACGCATATTGCATCAAAGCAAGCCCCGCTCAAATTCGCCCATGTAGTGGAGTGTTCATAACACACAAACTAGGTGGCCCATAAAGGGTTAAAAGGAAAGACTTAGGCACGTGCAAATCCACGTGATCTAAAATCTGCAATTGCATCTAAATGCCCGAGTTAGACACCTCGAACCGCTTCGTAGGCTTTCTATCCCAAAAACTCGATTTTCGCAAAGCTTACAGACTGACCCTTGCGCATCGCTGCAAGAAGGTCTGCGACGACAAGAGCTCACTTGCTCACAGTCACCACGATTAGAAGTCAGTTTAAAATATATCTTCGCTAGCTTAGGTAAGCTAGCTGGCACGCCCTGTTTACATAAATAGGCCTTAGACGCACGAGAGGATCCACTCCAAGCCCAGAAAAGGGCGAAGAGGCATGGGGATTTTTCGCGCGTCTACACCCACCTCACTAAACCTCACCCCAAAACCAACCCACCTAGCTAAGCCCTAAACCACTAAACCACCCCATCTCAACCCTAACACACCATATCCCTAAAACCACCTAAAACAAAATATATGGCCCCCCCTCAAAACCAGCCCACCTTATCACCACACCACCACCACCTAACCACCAAACCGCCCTCTCAAAACCAGCCCCAACCGACCCTTTGAAACCTATAACCCCCCCCTAGTGGGCGGGTTTTTCAACTTTTTCAGCCAGCACTTGGGCCAGCCGAGCCCTCTCTCACCTTGCTCTCTTCTCTCATTCCACTCCACCACTACCCCCGGCCTGCACCACTCCACGCCACCACTACTTCCCGACCTGCTCCACTCCACGTCGCCACCAACTGCCCGGCCAGCTCCATCCACCTTCCACTCGGCTGCCTTCCTTCCACACACCGACCTCCCTCTCCTATCCGATTAGTACCTCATCCCAACTTCACCCTATCTTCTCTCCCCCTCCACTCTCAACCACCCATACCACCACAACACTACACCACCACAACCTTCCCGCCATCCTTCCCCATTCGGCCAGACACAACCCATTACACCACCCGCTTCCCTACTCTCCCCTTAGTGACACCCCAGCCACCTTACCTTGCTCCCTAGGACCTGCCCTTCCTCTCCTTAGTCACCCCTTAGCTCCACCTTCCATAGCACCCTACCTCCCTATTCGTGACATCCCCTAACTACCCTAGCCGGCCACCACTTAAACCGCCCCCTAGTCAGCCAGCCACAGCCGACTGCACCCATTCACCCGCGGCTTTATACCCTTCTCCTTAGACATCCCCCTTAGTCATCCCTTAGCTCCACCTTCCATAGAACCTGCCCTACTCCTTAGTAACCCTCTCTAAACACCTCAGCAGCACCATCCCAGTCAGCCAACAAGTCCCCAAGGCACCACACCCGTGCTCCTTTGTCACCCGGCCACACACCCCTTTGCCGTGCCATTCCGAGGAGCACCCTCTTGCAGCCCAAGGTGACGCCCAAGCCCAAGCTCAAGCAAGTCACCTCCGGACCAGCTATACGTAAGTGCCTAACTCGGTCCTCATTTGTAGACTTGCTTAAGTTAAGTTAAATTTGATACAGGGTTGTAATAACGGAGCATTGTCTCCCCCCGCTTGTAATAACATGGCTTGGCACACCCACACACACGTGCACTTGAGCCTACCTCGCTCTTAGTTGTGCATGATTTTGAACACACACGGGCCTAATCAACCCTTAAGATATAGATTTATTTATATACTTTAAGTTGCGTGGGGTTTTGCTTAAGTTGTGTGTGTTGTCTTTAAATTCTCGCACTCACACACATTGAGCTTTCGCTCTTATTTACAAGACCCAAGTAAGGGCCGTGTTATACTTTCCTTGGGTTTAATTTCATGTCGTGTGTGTAGTATTTCTATTATACACTCACACACATTGAGCTTTCGCTCTTACTCCCAAGACCTTAGTTAAGGCCATATTGCAATTTATATTTGGGTTTAATTTCATGTTGTGTGCGTAGTACTTCAATTCTCGTACTCACACACATTGAGCTTTCGCTCTTACTCCCAAGACCTTAGTTAAGGCCATATTGCAATTTATATTTGGGTTTCATTTAAGTCGTGTGAGTTGTCTTTCAATATATACACAACACCCATGCAACACGTTGGTGACCTTCGGGCCCATATATATTATAAGTATTTCCCCTTCGGCTATGTCTTTAAGATTTGGGTTTTAAAGTTCAGCAGTGTGCGTAGTCTTTACATATATACACGGCACACACTTGCACCATTGAGCCTTTCCGCTTTTAAGATATAGCCATATTTCCCTTTTGTAATTTCCCTTCCGCAATTTCCCTTCAGCATTGTCTTTTAAATTCGGGTTTTCCCTTTGGAGTTGCGTGAGTTTGTATTACATATACGCCACACCACGAGTTAGGATGCATATTGCATCAAAGCAAAACCCCATACTCCCGTTCAAAATCGCCCCCTTAGGCTGAGTGTTCATAACTGTAGACGCGCGAAAATCCCCGCCTCTTTGCCTTTTTCAGGGCTCGGAGCGGATCCTCTTGTGTGTCTAAGGCCTATGTATGCAAACAGGGCATGCCAGCTAGCTTACCTAAGCTAGCGAAGATATTTTTAACACTGACTTCTAAACGTGGCGACTGTGAGCAAGTAAGCTCTTGTCGTCGCAGACCTTCTTGCACCGATGCGCAAGGGTCAGTCTGTATGCTTTGCAAAAATCGAGTTTTGGAGAGAAAGTCTACGAAACGGTTCGAGGTGTCTATTTCGGGTCTTTAAAATGCGATTGCATGTTTTAGATCACGTGGATTTGCACGTGCCTAAGTCTTTTCTTTTATCCCTTTTCGGGCCACCTAGTTTGTGTGTTATGAACACTCCACTACATGGGCGAATTCGAGCGGGGCTTGCTTTGATGCAATATGCATCCTACCTCGTGGTATGGCGTAGATGCAATGCAAACTCACGCTACTCCAAAGGGAAAACCCGAAATGTAAAGACAATGCTGAAGGGAAATAACCGAAGGGAGATATGTATATAGAATATGTATATGAGCCCTTACTCAGGTCTTGCAAATAAGAGCGAAGGCTCAATGTGGGTGAGAGTGCTTGAATTGAAAGACTTACACACACGACATGAAATTAAACCCAAATAGTATAGGTCGGCCCTTACTTGGGTCTTTCAAATAAGAGCGAAAGCTCAATGTGTGTGAGAGTGCTTGAATTGAAAGACTTACTCACACGACATGAAATGAAACCCAAATAGTATAGGTCGGCCCTTACTTGGGTCTTTCAAATAAGAGCGAAAGCTCAATGTGTGTGAGTGCTTGAATTGAAAGACAACACACCCAACTTAAGCAAAAACCCTTCGAAAATGAATATATATATATATATATACTTATGTATTATGGGCTGATTAGGCCCGTGTGTGTTCAAAATCGTGCACAACTAAGAGAGTGCACGTGTGTGGGTGTGCCAAGCCACGTTATTACAAGCGGGGGGAGACTATGCTCCGTTATTACAACCCCGTATCAAATTGAATCTCAAGCAAGTATACAACTAAAGACCGAGTTGAGGCACTTACGAGTAGCTGGTCCGTAGAGGCCTTGCTTGAACGTGGGCTTGGCCTTCGCCTTGGGCTGCAAACGGGAGCTCCATGAGGGTGGATGACAAAGGGTGCTGGCCGGCTGCAAGTGGGTGTTGCCTTGATGCGGGGGATTAAAGGGCTGGGCCAAGTAAATGTGTAGGGTCACGAATGGAGAGTATATAGTGTTAGGGAATATGGACCTAAGGGAGTTTAAGGGAAGGCCGAATGGGAGTCTAAGGGGAAAAGAGATGGCTGGCCGGGTGTAGTTAGGGTAGTTAGGTAGTGGCCGATGGTTTAGGTTGTGCTAGGTTCGGCTAAGGGAGAATGGTGGCAGCAAAGGGCTGATGTGTAGGTGAGATGATGGTATGGTGGGTGGCTAGGAATGGAGAGGGAGTAGAGAAGGATTTAGGCAGAGTTGGGGGGGTGCTTACCGAATGGGGAGAAGGTGGTACCCGGCTGGGAGAAAGGTGGGCAGGCTGTGAAGCTCGGCTGGGAGGTGGTGGAGATGGCGGTGCGAGCTGTGGTGGGATGGAGGGATGGTGGTGGTGCAGGCGGCGCAGGTGGAGCAGCTGGGCAGGTTCGGCTGAGCTGGGAAGTGGGGGAAAGAGAGGGCCCGGCTGGGATTGGTGAAGGGTTCCAGCTTGAAAAGTCGGTTAGGGCTGGGTTTGGGGTAGTGGTTAGGTGGTTTAGGTAGGGTGGTATGAAGATAAGGTGGGCTGGAAAGGGTTGGGCCAGATATTTTGAAAACTAGTGGTTTGGGTAGATTGTGGGCTAGGGGTGGTTTAGGGGTTTAGGGCTAGGTTAAGTGGTTGGGTTCTAGGGTGAGGTTTAGTGAGCTAGGTTAGGTGATTAGGCTAGGTTTAGGCTAGGTTTAGGGAAATTAACCTAGGTTTAGGGAAGGATTAGGGAAGTGGGTTAGGTGATTAGGTTGGGATTAGGCCGGGATTTAGGGAAGTGGGCTAGGTGATTAGGCTCAAATTAGGGTTGGATTAGGGTGGTAGGCTAGGATTAGGTGTTTTGGGTTAGGTTTAGGTGAAGGAGCTCCCTTAGCATGGCCCATAGACCTTAGCCACCTCATGTTGGTGTAGCCCTAGGTTAGGTTTTGGCTAATTACAAGCTTAAACCCATTTAATTAGGCTAAACCACATGATTAAACACAAACTTGACACACAAGTCAAGCTTAATTACAACACTCTTGATATTTTCCATCCCCACTCTCTCTCATGCCCATAATCCCACGTGAATTTCAAGTGGGCCCCACCTCCATTTATGAGAAGGTGATGTGGGCCATGGATATGGATATTGGATTGGATCTCTGGATCCAAATCCAAATCCAAGTCCACATATGGGTTTGGATTGGGATCTGGATATATATGGTCCGGATCCAATCCAAACTGAACTCTGACTCCTTCGAGCTGGGTTTGAAACGGACGATTTATGCGGGGCCTGACAGCATCAGTACTCCGTCTGCGTTGGGTCTTTGCCAACATGGTCGTTCGCCTCCGTTTCTGCCTTCCGGAGATGACTTCAAATGATATTTTGATAAGAACAGGGTCTTGGACGTTCGAGATCCTGGGGGTATGGATGTGATACAAGAGTTGCTGTGCCGGGCTTGACGTGTGCTCCGGTTCCGGGCTCTTCTTGACATTGCTAGTCCTGTCTTGATCGGGCCAAGCCGCTTTGGGGTTTCAAAAACGTGTTTTAAACGGTTTTCAAAAGCTATATTATATATTTTTGAAATACAGAGTTTAAAACATATGTACAGGGTTGTCTAGAAGGCTCCTAGGTTTCCAGACTCAAAAATGTCCCTTTGGGGCTGCTTTTACAAAACCAGGTTTGTTTAAGAAATTCGTGGGATTTCGGGGTGTTTACAGATGCCCCTCTTTGGCCTTGTCCAAATCGATTTAGATAACGGCAAAGATGACAAACACCCCTTTTAATGTTGTAGACACAGAAAATCCTCATCTCCGGGTTCTTAGGCCTGAAGCGAATCTTTTCGTGCTTACGTCGCTTTTAAAAAGGGCGTGCCAGCTAGCTTTCTCAAACTAGCGAAGTGATTTTTGAAAATATCTGACTTTTGGGGCGACTGTGGACAAGTGGGTTCTTTTTGTCGCAGACTTTCTTGCACCGGCACACAAGGGTCAGTCTGTACGCTTTAGAAAAACTCGTTTTTACACAAACACGACTCTTTTTGAAAACTTGAAAGTGTTTTATCGATTTGGTTTTGTCAAATTTGCAACTTTTATACATGGGATCTATGCGCTCCTATGTCTCTCGGGTTTTAGCCGATTTTGGCGTGTAGTCGTGTGCATCCAGTGCTCGATTTAAGATAAGTACTACACGATTTAACCAATCTGGTTCGATGCAAGTATGCTCCCTATCTCGAGTGTGGCAGATATGCAATGCAAACTCACACAACTTGAAGGGAAAACCCGGAATTTAAAGACATAACAGAAGGGAAATAGCAGAAAGGGAAATATGGCTATATCTTAGATGCGGAAGGGAAAATATATATAGCTATATCTTAAGAGCGAGAAGGCTCAATGTGAGTGAGTGCTTTGAGTGTATAAATTGAAAGGGCAACTCACACGACTTGAACCTTAAAAACCCAGCTGAAAGGGGAAATACGTATATATATGTAAGAGCGGAAAGGCTCAATTGTGAGTGAGTGCTTTGAGTGTATAAAATGAAAGACAACTCACACGACTTGAACCTTAAAAACCCAGCTGAATGTATATAAATAGAGCTATATCCTATGGGCTGTTGGGGCCCGTTTTGTGTGCAAAAGGTGTGCAGATAAGAGCGGAAAGGCTCGAGTGTACGTGTGTGATTCGTGTTTCAAACCATAATATTACATCCCGGGGGGAGACTACGCTCCATTATTACAACCCCGTATCAAATTGAATTGAATTTGAAACAACGTAAAGAACCAGATTCGAGCACTTACTCGTCGTTTGCTTGGGCTTCCTTTTTCAACGAAACCTGACCTTGGATATAGCCGTTGGATGGACTTTCCTCTGCGAGATGACCAGCTGCGTAGAAGGTTGATCCTAGATCGTGACCTGGGCTAGATTGACAAGCTAATGCACTATGGGTTTTGGGCTTAGATATGATAGATCTAGGGTGAAAAACTAACGGATCTGAGTTAGGTCTAGGTGGTTTGTTTTGGTCGAAGGTTAGCTCAAGGTTCTAAGGGGAAAACCTGACCAGCTAGTGGTCGAGTTAGGGGATGTCTAAGGAAGTGGTTCGGGCGAGATGCGAAGGGATACTCGTCTCACAAAGGGTCGAGATTGGTTTAAGGATAGTCAGTGATCTTAGGGGAAATCCTAAGGTAAGCTCTAGGGCAATGCTTGGCCAAAGGGTGGCCGAGCTTGGGCTGGTGTTGGGTGTTTGATCTCACGTGAGATCCTGAGGGAGTGGCTCGGCCAAAGGGTGGCCGAGCTGGGTAGGTGTAGGTTAGTTCTTTTGGTTAGGATCTAACTTAGGTAATGGATTTAGTTTAGGGAAAAACCTAAAATGAACTCAGCTAGCATGGGCCGAACTAGATAGGTGAAAATGGTTTCGTCCAAAGGAAGGAACCGAGTGTTTTAGACACTCGGTTTTGGCTAGGTCTCTAGGAGTAGTTTTGGTTTAGGATATAGTTTAGGTGGTTTAGTGCTAGATGGTTTGGCTGGGAGGGATCAAAGGTGAGCTTGGCCAGCCAATGGCCGAGCTGGGTATGGTTCTAGATTAGAGTAGTCTTAGGTAGAACTAGGATCGTTCCTTTAGTGAAGTTCGGCTAGCATCTTGGCTGGACTTTTTGACATTTTATCTTCTAGAGCTTAGGTGGTTTTGAGAGGTACGAAAAGAGGGGGTTTTGGGCAGGATTTTAGGGGCTTAACTTGACAACCTATCAGCCCATTTGATCTCGTTTCCAACACAGCCAATCTCCATTGAAGAAAACCCATCCAATGCCACCAGGTTTCTCTTCATTTCCAGCAACATACAAGGCGTGAAATGCTTCAACTTGCACTTGAGTGCAGCCCACAAGATCCACCCACGATTTTACAAAATAAGAGGGGAAGGCCAGCCCCTTTTGTTGACCTTCCTCTCTCTCTCTCTTCTCCCCCCAAACTATCAACGTGAAATGCTGGAAATTCGTCCCCTTTAAAGCCAGCCCACTCACGTCCTTTTATAGGCCCCTTGTGTGGATATGGATCCTTTGTTGGTTTCTAAAATCCGGATCCAATCCAATCCAAGTTTTGTTTGGATATGGATCTTGGATCTGGATCTAGATTTTTGGATCCAGATTTGATCCAAATTTTTCTCTTCTTCAGTCATTTCTAGCGTTTCAAGCCGGATGCTTCGTAAGGGTCCTGAGTTCATCAAGATTCCGTCTTACGCTGGGTTTTTCCCATTTTCATCTTTCGAGCTTCTTTTCGTCTTTCTGGACTCTGTTTCGACTGTTTCTTCTTGCTTTTGACTTGGATATTCCGTGATTTCAGAGATGCTTTTGGCTTGGCCTTTGATGCTTCAGGCTTGAAATGCGTTTGTGGCCTAGGCTTCTTTTTCGTCCTCGAAATTCACTTTTCATCGGGCTGGGCTTGACCTTTGAACTTTTTGAATCTTTTGCGACTGTTTTGAGCCAGGCTTCATCTGTTCGTCTGGTCTCTTGTAAAAAATAGGACTTTCGTCCACTTTTGAGATTTTTTATGTTTCGAACAGGGTTGGAAAATAGAGTTTTGAAGGGTTTTGAGTTCTTGAGTTTTTTTGAAATCTCCAAACTTGGCTTTTTGAGCTGATTTTCGAACCAGGTGTAAACACCCCGAAATCCCACGAATTTCTTAAACGAATCTGGTTTTATACAAGCAGCCCCAAAGGGCCATTTTGAGTTTGGAAACCCAGGAGCCTTCCAAACAACCCTGTATATATGTTTAAAACTTTATCTTTCAAAAACATATGATATAGCTTTTGAAAACCCTTTTAAGACATGTTTTGAAACCCCGAAGTGGCTTGGCCCGATCAAGACAGGACCAGGAGAGCCAAGAAGAGCCCGGAACCGGAGCACCTGTCGAGCCCGGTGCAGCAACTCTTGTATCTGATTCACACCCCAGGATCTCGAACGTCCAAGACCCTGTTCTTATCAAAATAGCATTTGAAGTCATCTCCGGAAGGCAGAAACGGAGGCGGACGACTATGTTGGCGAAGACCCAACGCAGACGGAGTACTGATGCTGTCAGGCCCCGCACGAATCGTTCGTTTCGAACCCAGCTCGAAGGAGTCAGAGTTCAGTTTGGATTGGATCTGGACCATATATATCCAGATTCCAATCCAAACCCATATGTGGACTTGGATTCGGATTTGGATCCAGAGATCCAATCCAATATCCATATCCATGGCCCACATCACCTTCTCATAAAGGGAGGTGGGGCCCACTTGAGTTTCACGTGGGATCATGGGCATGAGAGAGAGTGGGGTTGAAAAATATCAAGAGTGTTGTATTAAGCTTGACTTGTGTGTCAAGTTTGGGTTAATCATGTGGGTTAGCCTAATTGAGTGGGTTTAAGCTTGTAATTAGCTAAAACCTAACCTAGGGCTGCACCAACATGGGGTGATCAAGGTCTATGGGCCATGCTAAGGGAGCTCCTTCACCTAAACCTAACCCAAAATGCCTAAACCTAGCCTAAACCCCTAATCCACCCCTAATCTGAACCTAATCACCTAACCCACTTCCCTAATCCCGGCCTAATCCCAACCTAATCACCTAACCCACTCCCCTAATCCTTCCCTAAACCTAGATTAATTTCCCTAATCCTAGCCTAAACCTAGCCTAAACCACCTAACCTAGCTCACTAAACCTCACCCTAAAACCCAACCACCTAACCTAGCCCTAAACCCCTAAACCACCCTTAGCCCACGATTTTCCCAAACCCCTAGTTTTAAAATATCTGGCCCAACCCCATCCAGCCCACCTTATCTACATACCACCCTACCTAAACCACCTAACCACTACCCACAGCCCAGCCCTAACCGACCTACCCATCCCCTAAACCCCCCTCCTTGTGGGCGGGTTTTCCAAGTGGGAACCACTCTACCTCACCCAGCCGGGCCCTCTCCATCTCCCTTCTCTCACCCAGCCGGGACAACTCCCCACCTTGGCCTGCTCCAGCTGCTCCACCAGCCGCCACCTGCTCCGCCACCTTCCCCCTTCCATCCACCACCACCACCCCTCAGCCGGACGCCATCATCTTCCCCCAACCGAACCAGCCGACAGCCACCTGCCCGCCACTTTCCCACTCCATCCGCCACTTCTCCCCATTCGGTAAGTACCCTCCACCTTACCTAGCCCCCTTCTCTACCACCTCTCCACTCTTAGCCACCCATCCTCCCTTCAGCTCAGCCCCTTTGCCGCCACCACCTAAACCTAGCCGAACCTAGTATAACCCAAGTTGCTGGCCACTACTTAGCCACCATCTCCCATTCGGCCAACCCCCCTAGGTGTCCTATTTGGCCTTCCCACTAGCTCACCTTTTAGGTCCAGTTTCCCTAAGTACCCAACTTCCCTAGTGACCCTAATACCCACTTATTCAGCCACTCTAAACTCCCTACTTAGAGGCGCCACCTACTTGCCACCGGCCCCCTTCGAGGCGTCTATCCCGCGCCCCACTTGCAGCCGGCCAGCACCCTTGATCACCTACCTTCGCGGAGCTCCCGTTTGCAGCCCAAGGCCAAGGCCACGCTCAAGCAAGACCTCTACGGACCAGCTACTCGTAAGTGTCTAAACTCGGTCTTTAGTCGTACACTTGCTTGAAATTCAATTTGATACGGGGTTGTAATAACGGAGCATAGTCTCCCCCCGCTTGTAATAACGTGGCTTGGCACAACCACACACGTGCACTCTCTTAGTCGTGCACCATTTTGAACACACACGGGCCTAATCAGCCCCTAATATATAAGTGTATATATACTTTCATTTTCGAAGGGTTTTGTTTAAGTTGGGTGCGTTGTCTTTCAATTCAAGCACTCTCACACACATTGAGCTTTCGCTCTTATTTGAAAGACCCAAGTAAGGGCCGACCTATACTATTTGGGTTTCATTTCTTGTCGTGTGAGTAAGTCTTTCAATTCAAGCACTCTCACACACATTGAGCTTTCGCTCTTATTTGAAAGACCCAAGTAAGGGCCGACCTATACTATTTGGGTTTCATTTCTTGTCGTGTGAGTAAGTCTTTCAATTCAAGCACTCTCACACACATTGAGCTTTCGCTCTTATTTGAAAGACCCAAGTAAGGGCCGACCTATACTATTTGGGTTTCATTTCATGTCGTGTGAGTAAGTCTTTCAATTCAAGCACTTTCACACACATTGAGCCTTCGCTCTTACTCCCAAGACCTTAGTAAAGGCCTTATTGCAGTTATATTTGGGTTTCATTTATGTCGTGTGTGTAGTACTTCAATTCGAGCACTCTCACACACATTGAGCCTTCGCTCTTACTCCCAAGACCTTAGTCAAGGCCATACTGCAATTTATATTTGGGTTTAATTTCATGTCGTGTGTGTAAGTCTTTCAATTCAAGCACGCACCCACATTGAGCCTTCGCTCTTATTTGCAAGACCCGAGTAAGGGCTCATATACATAAGATATATACATATCTCCCTTCGGTTATTTCCCTTCGGTTATTTCCCTTCGGTTATTTCCCTTCGGTTATTTCCCTTCAGTATTGTCTTTACATTTCGGGTTTTCCCTTTGGAGTAGCATGAGTTTGCATTGCATCTACGCCATACCACGAGGTAGGACGCATATTGCATCGAAGCAAGCCCCGCTCGAATTCGCCCATGTAGTGGAGTGTTCATAACACACAAACTAGGCTACCCAAAAAGGGGATAAAAGAAAAGACTTAGGCACGTGCAAATCCACGTGATCTAAAACATGCAATCGCATCTTAAAGACCCGAAATAGATACCTCGAACCGTTTCGTAGACTTTCTCCCCAAAACTCGATTTTTGCAAAAGCGTACAGACTGACCCTTGCGCATCGGTGCAAGAAGGTCTGCGACGACAAGAGCTTACTTGCTCACAGTCGCCACGTTTAGAAGTCAGTGTTAAATATATCTTCGCTAGCTTAAGTAAGCTAGCTGGCACGCCCTATTTGTATACATAGGCCTTAGACGCACGATAAGATCCACTCCAAGCCACGAAAGAGGCGAAGAGGCAGGGATTTTCGCGCGTCTACAGAGATTGGCACGCCCGGTGGGACGTGAGCCTTTTCAAAAATCGAGTTTACTTGTAGAAGTCTTGCGAAAATTTTAAAAAGGTGTCGTTTTAAACTTGTTTTCTTTGCTTTTACTTAGGAAATTTTGAAAAAGCTTGAAAAGCATGTCAAAATCCAATCCAAGTGAAGTGTCGAGCCAAGGCTCATGCGCATCAAGTTCTCACTCTAGGAGGATTTTCAAAAACAAAATAAAACTAGATGAAATCGAGGACTTGAGAAGGGAATTTGAGGCCAAAATCGATGCTCTCAGCCAAGAGGCTGAAGTAGGCGATTCATGTTCAACAAACGGTGAACAAAGGCCTAAAAAGAAAATTGAAAAACCTCGCAAGCAAAAGAGGCCTCCGTAATGGAAGGCAACCAATACCACGAGTCCTTCACACAAAAGGACCGTAAAGTCCTACAGCAACTGCTGAAAGGGCAAAATAAAGAGAAAAGAAGCTACGCCCTGTCTGATTTCCTTCCTATGGATTACGAAACAGACAGTGACGATGAAATACCGAACTTCCATCGGTATGATGGCATGGGAGACCCTAGGTCTCACTTGCAGCTTTTCTCACGTCGAGCCCATAAGAAGAAAAAGGACTCGATGAAATGGGTGTATTGGTTCCCCCTATCCCTTAAAGGCACAGCTGCCAAATGGCTGGCTTCCTACGACTTAAGCCAGTTCGCTACTTTTGAAGAATTAGCGAACTGCTTCATGCAAAGATTTGCACACAATGTGGAAGTCACGCCAACCCTGAATACCTTAAGGGATACAAAGCAAGGCATGAACGAAGACGTGCATGCCTTCATTATAAGGTGGAGGTCTCTTTTGGGCCAAGTGCGAGAGCCTATATCCGAAGGATGCGCAGTAATGCTCATCCTGGATAATTTCAAAAGCGAGTTAAAAACCCTTCTCTCGCTCCATGAGATTTCAACTTTCCATAAGTTGATCAAAAAGGCCTCCCTTTTCGAAACCAACTTGCGAAAAGGGACATACGACCACTTATGGAAAGGAAGTGCCGTTCCCAAAACACGTGTGGAAAAACCCATCGCATATGGGCTGCCCACAACGGACAAAGGGGCAAAGCCCCATAAAATCGCCAATGTCCGGGTGGATCCAGGCATGGCGGGCACTTCTAAAAATTTTGAAAAAATAGAAAATAAGAGAGAACGCAATTTTTCAAAACCAATTGAAAAACGGGAGTACACTCCGCTGGGGCAACCTGTGTCGGAGGTCCTAGACCTCTTACTTGCCCAGGGCATGATCGAACTCCCTGAAATCCCCGAAGGAGTCACGTCCAAAGGGGGGTATTTAAACCGATTTTGCAAGTATCATCGGCTCAAAGGCCATGATACCAAACGGTGCTTCTCTCTTCTAAATAAAATTGAGAACTTGATAGCGGAGGGCCGGCTCCAGGTCACTGCGGAACCTGAGCCACCTCAAGCTATCTTCAAGGAACCCTTTCCCAAACACGCCAGTGGCAGTGGGAAAGGAAAGGAGGTATGTACCCTCACCATTTCCAAGGAACTAGCGCGAAAGCCCGAACCTGGTCGACCTGCTTGTGCGCCCATCCTTGTATTATACAAGAGGCCCGCCCAAGTCGTCATTCGGGGACCACCAAAAGTGGAAACCCCGACAAGACCAGTTTTGAAAATCCAAGGTTCTCCTCAGCTCATCCTTAGAGCCAAGTTTAGCGCGAAACCTAGGCTGGTCGTGGGGGAAGTCACTAGATCCGGGAGGATCTACCAACCCCCGCACCTTCGAGGTGCTCAAAAGGTGGTCAGTGTGCCTGGCCCCTCAAAAGCATGTATCCCTAGTGGTCTGCCAAAAGCAGATAAGGACAAAATCATCCTAAATCCTTATGATTTCGAAAACCACCTTTCAAAGATTCCTATTCACATGTCTATCCTAGAGCTTATCAAAACCTCGCCTAGGCATAGACTTGTCTTAGAGAAAATTCTAGAAAGGGCCAAGGTTGATTCGAACATAAGTCCGGAATCCTTGTCTACCCAAGTGGCTTTATTAGGAGCAAAATCGCCCATCACCTTTTCGGAAGATGATGTAGATAGACCCTACGAAACCCATAACCAGGCCCTGCATATCGAGGTGGTTCTAAACAACCACTCTCTTGACAGGTGCCTAGTCGATGGTGGAGGAGGGCTCAACATCCTTCCACTTCACGTGGCATACAAAATCGGAGTCACCTTGACTTCAGTGAACCCAAGCCCCATCGTTATCACTGGATACGATGGGAATGCGTCTAGGCCTTTAGGATCCATCGAACTCCCAATGGAAACGGGAGGGATCGAACACACGGGGGTGTTCCATGTCTTGGACATTCACCCCCATTATAACCTTTTGTTGGGAAGACCCTGGATACACAGTTTGTGCGCTGTGCCATCCACCTTCCACAAGTGTGTCAAGATCCCTTTTAGGGACCAAGTCGTAGTGATCCTAGGTGAGAGTCACCCACAGCTTCAGGGGATCATAAACTCCCCTTGTTTATCGAGCTCCCAGGACCATGAGGCTAACCTGGGGCAAATTATGGTTGAGCCACCTCGGCTCGTGTTGAACAACTCTAGGAAGGTTGTATGTGTGAAGGGGCCGCCAAAAGCAGGCCCCCTCCCGACTCTAATCCTCCTAGGAAAACCCAAGCGTTCCCTATTTCCAAAACCCCTGGACAAAAGGCCATACGAGCCTAATATGGACGATAGCATGTTCCAGGACCACGACTTGTATCCCATCTTTTCAAAAAACAAAAGGTCGTGGAACATGTTATTGAACATGGGCTACACGCCCTACAAGAGTCTAGGGGCACAAAACCAGGGTCTCCTAGAGCCCATTCTGCCTAGGGCCAATCTAAGCCGATATGGGATCGGCTATACTCCCCAAATACCGCCGGAGCCACCCCCTGTGACCACCTGGGTCAAGGGTGCCCCGGAGCCTGTCTTAGAAGAAACCTATGGTTTAGACCTCCTATTCCGAGTCTAACCCGTAGTGTTTTCCCTTTGTAGGTATGACGGAAGATCCCTTTTTCTAAAAATACCAAAAACATTTGAAAACTTAAAATAAAAAAAAATCGAAAAGCAAGAAAAACCAAAAACAATGGAAAAACAAAAACTCGAAAAAAGTGTGCTTTGTATAGTTCCCAAAGTTCTTGTTTTACAAAAACCCAAAAAAATCGAAAATTTGGAAAATACCAAAAAGATTTTGTACATAGCTGCTCCTGGTATGACTTTGGCGAAAGAAAAGGATTTCGAAAGAAACGTCGTCTGCATAGCCAGACCAAAATTTTCGAAATCACTTGAAAATCTAACTACAAAACCAGGTTATTTTGAAAATCACGCATCAAGTTCCCTCGGGTCTATAGTCCACGAGAATGATCGAAGCCCAGAAGTGGATCCCCTTGAGGAAGATCCCACTTCTGAGCTCCCAGAATTTCATAGAATTCTCGATTTTGAAAGACCTTCCCAATCAGTAGGAGGAGATTTCGTAGAGGTGAACCTAGGGGATGATTCCAATCCCAAAACCATCAAAATAGGCGCATGCTTGCATGAAACTGAAAAGTTAGCATTCATTGCATTTCTACGAACCTATTTAGATGTGTTTGCATGGACGTATGAAGACATGCCGGGCATAGATCCCAGCATAGTCGAGCATCGTCTTCCCTTAGATGTAGGTGTAAAACCAATAAAGCAGAAGCTTAGGAAAATACACCCGAATGTACACACGCAAGTCAAAGAGGGTTTAGAAGATCTGCTAAAAGCCGGATTTATAAAACCCATTGCGTATTCTGATTGGTTGTCAAATATCGTTGTGGTTCGAAAAACCAATGGGAAAATTCGAATATGCATCGATTTCAGAAACCTGAATAAAGCCACTCCAAAGGATAATTATCCTTTACCAAACATAGATTTGATAGTCGATAGTACTGCAAATCATGAAATGTTTTCATTCATGGATGGTTATTCAGGCTATAATCAAATCAAACTAAGCCCACGAGATCAGGGTAAGACCGCCTTCACAACCCCATGGGGCACGTACTGCTATACAGTCATGCCCTTTGGTTTGAAAAATGCCGGCGCAACATACCAACGAGCCATGAACATGATCTTCCATGATCAAATTCACGAGCTTGTAGAAGTGTATGTAGATGATCTCTTGGCAAAATCCAAAACCCGATGCACCCATATCGAATGTTTACAAAAAATTTTCGAAAGGCTTAGGCTTTACAAAGTAAAGCTAAACCCTCAAAAATGTGTGTTCGGGGTAGAATCAGGAAAGCTTCTAGGCTTTATGGTGAGCCAAAGGGGAATAGAAGTCGACCCCTCTAAGTGTCGAGCCATCATAGACATGGCTCCACCCTCCAATCTCACCCAAGTCCGAAGCCTTCAAGGTCGATTACAATCTGTGCGCCGATTCATATCGAATCTGGCAACTAGATGCGAACCCTTCAACAAACTGTTGAGGAAGGGTACGAAATTCTTATGGGATGACGAATGCCAAAAGTCCTTCGAGAGACTAAAGGCATACTTGGTTAATCCCCCCGTTTTGAATCCTCCAAGACAAGGAAAACCGCTTTTATTATACATCTCCGTGCATGTAAACGCTTTAGGAGCCCTGTTGGCTCAATACGAGGATGACACCCATAAGGAGTATGCCATCTACTATATTTCGAAAACTCTCTTGGCTTATGAACGAAATTATCAAGCCATGGAGAAGACGTGCTTGGCCCTAGTTTGGGCCTGCCAGAAATTCAGACACTACTTCCTAGATCATGAGATCTGGATAGTGTCCAAGCTTGATCCAATCAAGCACTTGTTCGAAAAACCCATTCTCACGGGTAGATTGGGCAAATGGCAACTCCTTCTAATGGAGTATGATCTGAAATACCATCACCAGATCTCCGTTAAGGGGCAAGCCCTAGCAGATTACGTGGCTGACTTCCCCTTGGAGGACGCATATCCCACTCTTGTCGAAATGCCTGATGAAGGCATATTGCAAAACCATTTTCAAAACCACATTTTGGCAAATTCTTTCGAAAACCAAGTGTGGAAGATGCACTTCGACGGGGCACGAAACCAACGAGGGGCTGGTGCCGGGATCATCCTAATCTCCCCTGAAAAGGGCGAGATTCCCATAGCAGTCCGCTTAGATTTCGAATGTTCCAACAACATAGCTGAGTATGAAGCACTCATACAAGGCTTAAGGATTTCGAAAACTCTAGGGGCATCATGCATCGAGGTCTTTGGAGATTCGCTCCTTGTCATAAACCAGGTTTTAAAAATTTGGCAAGTACGTAATGAGAAACTACTTCCATATCACGAGTTGGCCACTCGATTGGTCCAATCCTTCCAGTCGTGTAAGCTCACACACGTGGGAAGAGAGGACAATGGCATCGCCGATGCCCTCTCTTCCTTGGGTTCAGCCCTGAAGGTCGATCCCATTTCAGGGACCAGATCTTTGGAAATATGGCATGCGCCCCAGCCATCCACACACGACTTGGATATTTGCCAAAACAACCCAGAGTCTATTGAAAAACCCTGGTTCTATGACATAAAACAATTTTTAGAAAATGGGGGATTCACCGAGGATGCCACATCCAAAGATAGGGCATTCATTCGTAAGATTTCGACCCGATACACCATTCTGGGTGGGGTCTTATACAAAAAGAGTTTTACCGGCATTCTGCTTAGGTGTATCGACCTAGAGGAGGCTAGGATAGTGATGGACGAGTTCCACGACGGAGAATGTGGAGGTCATGTTAATGCCAACATGATGGCGATGAAAATACTTAGAGGGGGTTATTTTTGGTCCACCCTGAAAAAGGATTGTCACGATCATGTTAGAAAGTGTCATCCATGTCAAGTGCATGGGCACGCCATTCATATCCCTTCATCTGCATTGCATTCTGTGGTCAGCCCCTGGCCATTTACCATGTGGGCGTTTGACATTGTAGGCCCCATATTTCCAAAGGCCTCGAATGGGCATCGTTTTATTTTAGCAGCCACGGAGTATTTCTCCAAGTGGGTGGAAGCCATTTCCCTAACGAATGTAGTGGGGCAACATGTGGTGGCTTTCATCCGGAGGAATATCTTGGCTCGATTTGGGGTTCCACGAGACCTTGTGTCTGATAATGGTACCCCATTCAAGAACGAGCGGATGGTTAAGTTGTGCAACACGTATGGCATAACTCACCACTTCTCCTCGCCCTACTACCCTCAAGGCAACGGCCAAGCCGAAGCCACAAACAAGACTCTCATTGGTATCATTGAGAAGACCTTAGAGAAGGGTAGGAGGTGGCATGAGAAGCTGGATGAAGCCTTATGGGCTTATAGGACTTCCATCCGAACTCCCACAAATGCCACACCATTCGAATTGGTCTATGGCACAAACGCCATTCTTCCCATTCATACCCAACTGCATTCATTCCATACATCCATTGCACTCGACCTCCCCCTAGAGACGCTTCAGCATGCTAGGATGGCCGAGCTAGATTTGCTAGATGAGAGGCGACTCCTTGCCATGGATCATGCTCGTGCATACCGGCAAAGGATAGCCCGACATTATAGCAAACACATGAGACCTCGCCACTTTGAAGTGGGAGATCTGGTCTTGAAAACCATCCACCATCGTGGCCCACACCCCCTAGGCAAGTGGCGCCCCAACTGGGATGGACCCTATGTTGTACGAGCAACCACTACGAACAATTCGTATTGGTTGATCGATGTAGAAGGTAGGAATTTAGCAGATCCTATCAATATTCAATACTTAAAGAAGTATCATGTGTAGGATCTGGATTAAATTCCAGTTTTCGAAAATTTGATAGGGATAGCTGCCCTGAGACGTGTGAATAAGGTGCAAAGGCAAACTCGTGTGAACCCAAGTGAGAGAATTCGCACTTGTGAAAGAGTGGAGTTTTCAAAATCGTGGTTACATTTCAAAATCCTTCTTCTTACAAAGAAAGGCCTAGTTCAACATAGCAAGATACTTGCAAGTAGTACGTGCTATTTCTAAATAGGCTGATCTGGAATGGATCGAGTGTAGGCTTGGGATAAGTCCTCCCCTCTTCTCTTCTATTTCCAAAAGGAAAACAAAGGCCCAAAACAAAAGGAAATTTCCCATTCAAAGTCTCTTTCCGAAAGAAAGAAACCAGAGTTTAAAAGAAAAATCAATTCTCTTATGATAAAGAGGGATTAAAGAAAAAATACTCCCAAAGGGAGACCCTCTATGAAAAAAAGGGAAAAGAGGCCAAAAAGCTCAAAAGGAGCAGTTTTCTGCCTTCTGTGCCTCAAACCACGGGACGCTTCAGAAGGGACCGTGGTATCTCTTCCCCATCCCTGGCTTATCCCAAGCTAAAGCATGGTTCATTTTGAGGAATCCTAAAGTAAAAATAGGATTTACTTACTTGAATTTCATCTTGTTTGAGAATTCGACGTTTCAAGTAAGGCGTAGGAATTTGAAATGAAGCTTGTTTTCTTATAAAACCTCCGCTAGATAAGCGAGTGTTAAGACTCAAACAAGGGCAAGCATGAAGAGCTCGAGATCCTTAGGATCGAGACTCAAGACAGTTGTCCCTTTTGTAAATAGTTTTGTAAATAAGTTTTGAAAACCGAACATCGAACAGCATAGGATTTGACTCTGTTTTACATTTCTTCAGTCATTTCTAGCGTTTCAAGCCGGATGCTTCGTAAGGGTCCTGAGTTCATCAAGATTCCGTCTTACGCTGGGTTTTTCCCATTTTCATCTTTCGAGCTTCTTTTCGTCTTTCTGGACTCTGTTTCGACTGTTTCTTCTTGCTTTTGACTTGGATATTCCGTGATTTCAGAGATGCTTTTGGCTTGGCCTTTGATGCTTCAGGCTTGAAATGCGTTTGTGGCCTAGGCTTCTTTTTCGTCCTCGAAATTCACTTTTCATCGGGCTGGGCTTGACCTTTGAACTTTTTGAATCTTTTGCGACTGTTTTGAGCCAGGCTTCATCTGTTCGTCTGGTCTCTTGTAAAAAATAGGACTTTCGTCCACTTTTGAGATTTTTTATGTTTCGAACAGGGTTGGAAAATAGAGTTTTGAAGGGTTTTGAGTTCTTGAGTTTTTTTGAAATCTCCAAACTTGGCTTTTTGAGCTGATTTTCGAACCAGGTGTAAACACCCCGAAATCCCACGAATTTCTTAAACGAATCTGGTTTTATACAAGCAGCCCCAAAGGGCCATTTTGAGTTTGGAAACCCAGGAGCCTTCCAAACAACCCTGTATATATGTTTAAAACTTTATCTTTCAAAAACATATGATATAGCTTTTGAAAACCCTTTTAAGACATGTTTTGAAACCCCGAAGTGGCTTGGCCCGATCAAGACAGGACCAGGAGAGCCAAGAAGAGCCCGGAACCGGAGCACCTGTCGAGCCCGGTGCAGCAACTCTTGTATCTGATTCACACCCCAGGATCTCGAACGTCCAAGACCCTGTTCTTATCAAAATAGCATTTGAAGTCATCTCCGGAAGGCAGAAACGGAGGCGGACGACTATGTTGGCGAAGACCCAACGCAGACGGAGTACTGATGCTGTCAGGCCCCGCACGAATCGTCCGTTTCAAACCCAGCTCGAAGGAGTCAGAGTTCAGTTTGGATTGGATCTGGACCATATATATCCAGATTCCAATCCAAACCCATATGTGGACTTGGATTCGGATTTGGATCCAGAGATCCAATCCAATATCCATATCCATGGCCCACATCACCTTCTCATAAATGGAGGTGGGGCCCACTTGAGTTTCACGTGGGATCATGGGCATGAGAGAGAGTGGGGTTGAAAAATATCAAGAGTGTTGTATTAAGCTTGACTTGTGTGTCAAGTTTGGGTTAATCATGTGGGTTAGCCTAATTGAGTGGGTTTAAGCTTGTAATTAGCTAAAACCTAACCTAGGGCTGCACCAACATGGGGTGATCAAGGTCTATGGGCCATGCTAAGGGAGCTCCTTCACCTAAACCTAACCCAAAATGCCTAAACCTAGCCTAAACCCCTAATCCACCCCTAATCTGAACCTAATCACCTAACCCACTTCCCTAATCCCGGCCTAATCCCAACCTAATCACCTAACCCACTCCCCTAATCCTTCCCTAAACCTAGATTAATTTCCCTAATCCTAGCCTAAACCTAGCCTAAACCACCTAACCTAGCTCACTAAACCTCACCCTAAAACCCAACCACCTAACCTAGCCCTAAACCCCTAAACCACCCTTAGCCCACGATTTTCCCAAACCCCTAGTTTTAAAATATCTGGCCCAACCCCATCCAGCCCACCTTATCTACATACCACCCTACCTAAACCACCTAACCACTACCCACAGCCCAGCCCTAACCGACCTACCCATCCCCTATTTAAACCCCCCTCCTTGTGGGCGGGTTTTCCAAGTGGGAACCACTCTACCTCACCCAGCCGGGCCCTCTCCATCTCCCTTCTCTCACCCAGCCGGGACAACTCCCCACCTTGGCCTGCTCCAGCTGCTCCACCAGCCGCCACCTGCTCCGCCACCTTCCCCCTTCCATCCACCACCACC
Source organism: Brasenia schreberi (assembly GCA_036023115.1). NCBI lineage: Eukaryota > Viridiplantae > Streptophyta > Magnoliopsida > Nymphaeales > Cabombaceae > Brasenia > Brasenia schreberi. Next base: position 5,571,569 of record JAYKKT010000085.1, on the reverse strand, counting down.
ACCCCTCAGCCGGACGCCATCATCTTCCCCCAACCGAACCAGCCGACAGCCACCTGCCCGCCACTTTCCCACTCCATCCGCCACTTCTCCCCATTCGGTAAGTACCCTCCACCTTACCTAGCCCCCTTCTCTACCACCTCTCCACTCTTAGCCACCCATCCTCCCTTCAGCTCAGCCCCTTTGCCGCCACCACCTAAACCTAGCCGAACCTAGTATAACCCAAGTTGCTGGCCACTACTTAGCCACCATCTCCCATTCGGCCAACCCCCCTAGGTGTCCTATTTGGCCTTCCCACTAGCTCACCTTTTAGGTCCAGTTTCCCTAAGTACCCAACTTCCCTAGTGACCCTAATACCCACTTATTCAGCCACTCTAAACTCCCTACTTAGAGGCGCCACCTACTTGCCACCGGCCCCCTTCGAGGCGTCTATCCCGCGCCCCACTTGCAGCCGGCCAGCACCCTTGATCACCTACCTTCGCGGAGCTCCCGTTTGCAGCCCAAGGCCAAGGCCACGCTCAAGCAAGACCTCTACGGACCAGCTACTCGTAAGTGTCTAAACTCGGTCTTTAGTCGTACACTTGCTTGAAATTCAATTTGATACGGGGTTGTAATAACGGAGCATAGTCTCCCCCCGCTTGTAATAACGTGGCTTGGCACAACCACACACGTGCACTCTCTTAGTCGTGCACCATTTTGAACACACACGGGCCTAATCAGCCCCTAATATATAAGTGTATATATACTTTCATTTTCGAAGGGTTTTGTTTAAGTTGGGTGCGTTGTCTTTCAATTCAAGCACTCTCACACACATTGAGCTTTCGCTCTTATTTGAAAGACCCAAGTAAGGGCCGACCTATACTATTTGGGTTTCATTTCTTGTCGTGTGAGTAAGTCTTTCAATTCAAGCACTCTCACACACATTGAGCTTTCGCTCTTATTTGAAAGACCCAAGTAAGGGCCGACCTATACTATTTGGGTTTCATTTCTTGTCGTGTGAGTAAGTCTTTCAATTCAAGCACTCTCACACACATTGAGCTTTCGCTCTTATTTGAAAGACCCAAGTAAGGGCCGACCTATACTATTTGGGTTTCATTTCATGTCGTGTGAGTAAGTCTTTCAATTCAAGCACTTTCACACACATTGAGCCTTCGCTCTTACTCCCAAGACCTTAGTAAAGGCCTTATTGCAGTTATATTTGGGTTTCATTTATGTCGTGTGTGTAGTACTTCAATTCGAGCACTCTCACACACATTGAGCCTTCGCTCTTACTCCCAAGACCTTAGTCAAGGCCATACTGCAATTTATATTTGGGTTTAATTTCATGTCGTGTGTGTAAGTCTTTCAATTCAAGCACGCACCCACATTGAGCCTTCGCTCTTATTTGCAAGACCCGAGTAAGGGCTCATATACATAAGATATATACATATCTCCCTTCGGTTATTTCCCTTCGGTTATTTCCCTTCGGTTATTTCCCTTCTGTTATTTCCCTTCAGTATTGTCTTTACATTTCGGGTTTTCCCTTTGGAGTAGCGTGAGTTTGCATTGCATCTACGCCATACCACGAGGTAGGACGCATATTGCATCGAAGCAAGCCCCGCTCGAATTCGCCCATGTAGTGGAGTGTTCATAACACACAAACTAGGCTACCCAAAAAGGGGATAAAAGAAAAGACTTAGGCACGTGCAAATCCACGTGATCTAAAACATGCAATCGCATCTTAAAGACCCGAAATAAGATACCTCGAACCGTTTCGTAGACTTTCTCCCCAAAACTCGATTTTTGCAAAAGCGTACAGACTGACCCTTGCGCATTGGTGCAAGAAGGTCTGCGACGACAAGAGCTTACTTGCTCACAGTCGCCACGTTTAGAAGTCAGTGTTAAATATATCTTCGCTAGCTTAAGTAAGCTAGCTGGCACGCCCTATTTGTATACATAGGCCTTAGACGCACGATAAGATCCACTCCAAGCCACGAAAGAGGCGAAGAGGCGGGGATTTTCGCGCGTCTACACCAGGCATTTGGTTTTGGAAAATATTTGGATTTTGGGGTGTTTACAGATGCCCCTCTTTGGCATTATCCAAATTGATTTGGATAATGGCGAAGAAGATAACAGCCCTATTTGTTTTCTCCCGGATTTGATCTTGAGAATATGGGATCGTCTTAGTATTTGAGAAAAAAACATTTTCTTTTAAGCCTGATAGGAGGAGATTTTTCGCCAAAAGGGTACTTTCTATGGGTCTAGTCCTAAATGAAGATCATGCATGAGGTGCTTTATGCGTGGATATGCAGAGTGTGTGACATGGCTGAAGTGCCAGAAAGGGGCGACCTCCTAGAGACCAGTTTATATGGTCGAACTTTTGAGACTTTTATAAAAAACCTGCTGCTCCAGGTGAGCGGGCCTTACGTTTGCTTGATGTTCGAGTTTTTCTGAAATTCGTTTTAAGAGGGAAAACTTTTCTGAACCATCGATCATAAGGACCTTCAGCTCCTTGTGTTTGCCTCTACTCGAGTCTCGACCCTTGCTAATCTAGCAGAGGTTTTATGAGAAAATAAGCCACATTTCAAAATTTTTACGCCTTACTCAAAACGTCGTATTCTCAAATAAGACGAAATTCAAGTAAGTAAATCCTATTTTTACTTTAGGATTCCCTGAAATGAACCATGTTTCGCTCGGGATAAGTCATAGGGATGGGAAAGAAGTATCACGGTCCCTTCTAAAGTGTCCCGTGGTTTGAGGCAAAGAAGGCGGAAAACTGCTCTCTTTTGAGCTTTTGGCCTTTTTTTCTTTCTTTTTTCCATAGAGGGTCTCCCTTTGGGAGTATTTTTTCTTTAATCCCTCTTTTCCATAGAAGACTCAAATTTTCTTTTTGATTCGATTTTCTTTCTTTGGGAAAGGGCTTTTTGGTGGGGATTTCCCCTTGTTTTGGCCAGGTTTTCCTTTTGGAAGGAGAAGAGAAGAGGGGAGGACTTATCCCAAGGTCATACTTGACCCATTCTAGGTTAGCCTATTTAGAAATAGCACGTACAACTTGCAAGTATCTTGTTATATTGAATTCGGCCTTTCTTTGTAAGAAGAAGGATTTTGAAATGTAGCCACGTATTTGGAAAGCTCTGCTTTTTCACAAAATGTCGATTCTTTCATTCAGGGTCACCCAACTTACCTTTGATCCTTGGTTTCGAAGTTTCAAAGTGGCTTTCCCTAAAATATTTTTCACAAAAGTGGGAATTTAACTCAGACCCTATACATGATATTTTTTCAAATACTGAATATTTATAGGATCTGCTAAATTCCTACCCTCGACATCGGTTAACCAATAAGAATTGTTTGTGGTGGTTCTACGCACGACGTAAGGGCCATCCCACTTGGGCCGCCACTTTCCAAGTGGATGTGGGCCACGATGGTGGATGATTTTCAAAACGAGCTCTCCCACTTCAAAGTGGCGAGGTTTCATATGTTTTTCATAATGTCGGGCGATCCTTTGCCGATATGCATGAGCATGGTCCATAGCAAGGAGTCGCCTCTCATCTAATAGATCTAGTTCGGCCATCCTAGCATGCTGAAGCGTCTCTAGGGGGAGGTCGAGTGCAACGGATGTATGAAATGAATGAAGACGTGTATGGATGGGGAGAACGGCATTGGTGCCGTAGACCAACTCAAAGGGCGTGGCATTTGTGGGAATGCAGATGGAAGTCCTATAAGCCCATAAGGCTTCATCCAACTTCTCGTGCCATGTTCTACCCTTCTCTAAGGTTTTCTCAACAATGCTGATGAGAGTCTTGTTGGTGGCTTCGGCTTGGCCGTTGCCTTGAGGGTAGTAAGGCGATGAGAAGTGATGATTTACGCCATACTTGTTGCACAGCTTGACCATCCGCTCATTTTTAAATGGGGTGCCATTATCAGACACAAGATCTCTTGGAACTCCAAATCGAGCCAAGATGTTTTTCCTAATGAAGGCTACCACATGTTGTCCCTGGACATTTGTCAGGGAGGCGGCTTCGACCTACTTGGAAAAATACTCAGTGGCTGCTAAAATGAACCTGTGTCCGTTTGAGGCCTTTGGAAAAATTGGTCCTACGATATCAAACGCCCATATGGTGAATGGCCAGGGGCTGACTACGGAATGCAGTGATGATGAGGGGATATGAATGGCGTGACCATGCACTTGACACGGGTGACACTTCCTAACATGATCGTGGCAATCCTTTCTCAGGGTAGACCAAAAATAACCTGCTCTAAGTATTTTCATCGCCATCATGTTGGCATTAACATGACCTCCACATTCTCCATCGTGGAATTCGTGCATAACAATCCTAGCCTCCTCTAGGTCGACGCATCTTAGTAAGATGCCCGTAAAACTCTTTTTGTACAGAACCCCTCCCAAAATCGTGTATCGGGTGGAAATTTTTCGGATGAATGCCTTATCTTTAGATGTGGCATCCTCAGTGAATCCCCCATTTTCTAGAAAATTCTTTATGTCATAAAACCAAGGTTTTTCATCAGAATTAGGGTTATTTTGGCAAATTTGCAAATCGTGTATGGAAGGAGTGGGTGAGTGCCATATTTCAAGGGGTCTGGTTCCCAAAGTGGGATCGACCCTTAGGGCTGAACCCAAGGATGAGAGGGCATCAGCGACGCCATTATCCTCTCTTCCTACATGTGTGAGAGTGCACGATTGGAACGACTCAACCAGTCGAGTGGCCAATTCGTGGTATGGAAGCAGTTTTTCATTTCGAACTTGCCAAATTTTTAAAACTTGGTTTATGACCAGGAGTGAATCTCCAAAGACCTCGATGCATGTTGCCCCTAGAGTTTTCGAAACTTTTAAACCTTGTATGAGTGCTTCATACTCGGCTATATTGTTGGAACATTCGAAATCTAGGCGGATTGCTATGGGGATTTCTCCCTTTTTGGGGGATACGAGGATGATCCCGGCACCTTCCCCTCGTTGGTTTCGTGCCCCGTCGAAGTGCATCTTCCACACTTGGTTTTCGAAAGAGTTTGCCAAAATGTGGTTTTGAAAATGGTTTTGCAATATGCCTTCATCCGGCATTTCATTGAGTGTGGGATACGCATCTTCTAGGGGGAACTCAGCCACGTAGTCTGCTAGGGCTTGCCCCTTAATGGAGACCTGGTGATGGTATTTCAAATCATACTCCATTAGAAGGAGTTGCCATTTGCCCAATCTACCCGTGAGAATGGGTTTTTCGAATAAGTGCTTGATTGGGTCAAGCTTGGACACTATCCAGATCTCATGATCTAGGAAATAGTGTCGAAATTTCTGGCAGGCCCAAACTAGGGCCAAGCACGTCTTCTCCATGGACTGATAATTCCTTTCGTAAGCCAGGAGAGTTTTCAAAAGATAGTATATGGCACATTCCTTGTCAGTGTCATCCTCGTATTAAGCTAACAGAGCTCCCAAGGCATTCGCATGCACAGAAATGTAAAGTAGAAGAGGTTTTCCTGGTTTTGGAGGGTTTAAAACAGGGGGATTAACTAAGTATGCTTTTAACCTTTCAAATGATTTTTGGCACTCGTCATCCCATAAAAATTTCGTACCCTTCCTCAGCAACTTGTTGAAGGGTTCGCATCTAGTTGCCAGGTTTGAGATAAACCTGCGAATGGACTGTAGGCGACCCTGGAGGCTACGAATATGCGTGAGATTGGAGGGTGGAGTCATGTCTATGATGGCTCTACACTTAGAGGGGTCGACTTCTCTGCCCCTTTGGCTTACCTTAAATCCTAAAAGCTTACCGGATTCTACACCGAATATGCACTTTTGAGGGTTTAGCTTTATGTTGTAAAGTCTAAGCCTTTCGAAAATCTTTTGTAAGCATTCGAGATGAGTGCATCGAGTTTTTGATTTAGCCAGGAGATCATCTACATATACCTCTATGAGCTCATGAATTTGATCGTGAAAGATCGAGGTCATAGCTCTTTGGTACGTGGCGCCAGCATTTTTCAAACCAAAGGGCATGACTGTATAACAGTACGTGCCCCATGGGGTTGTAAAGGCGGTTTTAGCCTGATCTCGTGGGCTTAGTTTGATTTGGTTATATCCTAAATAGCCATCCATGAATGAAAACATTTCATGATTTGCAGTACTATCGACTATCAAGTCAATGTTTGGTAAAGGGAAATTATCTTTTGGGGTGGCTTTATTCAGGTTTCTGAAATCGATGCATATTCGAATTTTCCCACTGGTTTTTCGAACAACAACTATATTGGATAACCAATCAGAATACGCAATGGGTTTTATAAATCCAGCTTTTAACAGATCTTCTAAACCCTCTTTGACTTGTGAATGCACATTCGGATGTATCTTCCTAAGCTTTTGTTTTACGGGTTTTGCATCTGAATCTAAGGGAAGACGATGTTCTACAACATTCGGGTCTATACCCGGCATGTCTTCATATGTCCATGCAAACACATCAACGTAGGTTTTCAAAAATGCGATGAATGATGCTTTTTCGTGCTCATGCAGACATGTGCCTACCTTAATGAGTTTTGGCTTTAAATCATTCCCTAAGTTTATCTCTATAAAATCCCCTCCTACTGATTTCGAAGGTTTTTCAAAATCAAGAATTTTATGAAATTCAGGGAGCTCAGAAGTAGGGTCTTCCTCGAGGGAATCCAATTCTGGGCCTTGATCATTCTCAAGACTTCTAAGTCCTAGGGAATTTGGACTTGACGCACAGCTTTCGCAAACGCTTGGTTTTTGTTTTGGATTTTCTACGGGTTTTGAAGATTTTGGTCCTCTTATGAAGAGGACTTTCTTTTCGAAATTCTTTTCTCTTTCAAAACCTTTATCAGGAGCTGCTAAATACAGGATTTTGTTTTTGGTATTTTGCGAATTTTCGATTTTTTTGGATTTTTGTAAGGAAAGAACTTTAGGAACTATACAAACAGCTCTTTTTTCGAGTTTTTGATCTTTTTCAAATGTTTTTGGTTTTTGGGATTTTTCAATTTTTTGAATTTCGAGTTTTTCAAATGTTTTTGGATTTTTGATTGAGGGATCTTCCATCATACCTACAAAGGAAAAACGCCACTAGTTAGACTCCGAACAAGAGATCTAAATTGTAGGTTTCTGCTTGGGTAGGCTCTAGGGCACCCTTGACCCAGGTGGTCACAGGGGGTGGTTCTGGCGGTATTCTGGGAGTATAGCCGATCCCGTGTCGGCTTTGGTTGGCTTTTGGCAAGATGGGTTCTACGAGACCCTGATTTTGTGCCCCTAGACTTTTGTACGGCATATACCCCATGTTCAATAACATGTTCCATGATTTTTTGTTTTTGGAAAAGTTTTCATATAATTCGTGATCCTGGAACTTGCTATCGTCCATGTTATGCACATAAGGTTTTCTGTCCAGGGGTTTTGGAAATAGTGGATGCTTGGATTTTCCTGGGATGGTTAGTGTTTTGAGTGGGCCAGCCTTGGGCGGCCCCTGGATGTGTACGACCTTCCTAGGTTCCTGAAGGGTGAGCTTTGGTCGTTCGACCACGGTTTGCCCTAAGTTGGCCTCGTAGGACTGGGAACTTGAAAAGCATGGGGAATTTTGAATCCCCTGAAGCTGTGGATGACTCTCACTTAGGATCACAATGACTTGGTTTTCAAAAGGGATTTTAACACACTTATGGAAGGTGGACGGCACAACATGCAGGCTGTGTATCCAAGGCCTTCCCAGCAATAGGTTGTAGTGGGGGTGGATGTCCAAAACATGGAATACCCCCACGTGAGCTATCCCTCCCGTTTCCATGGGAAGTTCAACGGATCCTAAAGGTCTGGACGCATTTCCATCGTATCCAGTGATTACGATGGTGCTTGGGTTTATGGAAGTTAAGGTGACTCCAATCTGATGTGCTATGTGAAGTGGAAGGATGTTGAGCCCTCCTCCCCCGTCAACTAGGCACCTATCTAGAGAGTGGTGATTTAATACCACCTCGATGTGTAGGGCCTGATTATGGGTTTCATAGGGTCTTTCGAGATCCTCTTCCGAAAACATGATAGGTGTTTTTGCACCTATGGACGCCACTTGATTGGACAAGGATTCTGGGGTTATGTCCGAACTAACCTTCGCTCTTTCTAGAATTTTCTCTAACACGAGTCTATGCCTAGGCGAGGTTTGTATCAGCTCTAGGATGGACATGTTAATGGGAATCTTTGAAAGATGGTTTTCGAAATCATACAAGTTTAAAACGACTTTTCCTTTGTCCGTTTTGGGCAGAACTCCAGGAATACACGCTTTTGAAGGGCCAGGCACACTGACCACTTTTTTAGCATTTTGTAGATGTGGGGGTTGATAGATCCTCCCGGATCTTGTCACTTCCCCCACGATCAACCTAGGGTTCGTGCTTAAGATGGCTCTAATCGACTGTTTTGGAGCACCTCGAATTTTCAAAACTGGTTTAATCGGAGACGGAACTCTTGGTGGTCCCCGAATCACTACTTGGGCGGATTTTCTATGAAGGATGAGGGTAGATGCACAAGAAAAGCCAGACTTATATGTATGCACTAAACTCTTCGAAATCGTGAGAGCACATACCTCTTTACCCTTCCCACAGGTACTTGCATGATTAGGGAAGGGTTCTTTGAAAATAGCTTGGGCAGGCTCCGGTTCCTCAGTGACCTGGAGCCGGCCCTCTGCTATCAAGTTCTCGATTTGGTTTAGGAGGGAAAAACACTGCTTTGTATCATGGCCTTTGAGCCGATGATACTTACAAAATCGATTCAAAAACCTCCCTTTGGAAGTGATTCCCTCGGGGATTTCAGGGAGTTCGATCATGCCTTGGGCGAGTAGGAGGTCTAGGACCTCCGACACAGGTTGCCCCAGCGGAGTATACTCCCTTTTTTCAAATGGTTTTTGTATTTTTTTGTCTTTTCTGTTTTCAAAATTTTTGAAATTCTTTGAAGTGCTCGCCAGCCTTGGATCTACCCAGACATTGGCGATCTTGTGGGGCTTTTCCCCTTTGTCTATGGTGGGTAGCCCGTAATTGCCAGGCTTTTCCAAGCGAGTCTTTGGATTTACGCTCCCTTTCTTTCCACAGGTGGTCGTAAACCCCTTTTTTCAAATTCGTCTCAAAAAGAGATGCTTTTTTAATCAGTTTGTGGAAAGTAGAGATTTCATGTAAAGAAAGAAGAGTTTTCAATTCAGTTTTGAAATTGTCCAGGATGAGCATTACTGCGCATCCTTCGGATATGGGTTCTCGTACTTGTCCAAGGAGAGACCTCCATCGAACGATAAATGTATGCACATCTTCGTTCATACCTTGCTTCGTATCCCTCAAAGTGTTCAATGTAGGCGTGACTTCTACGTTGTGTGAAAATCTTTGCATGAAGCAGTTCGCTAACTCTTCAAAAGTTGCGAACTGGCTCAAATCGTAGGAAGCCAGCCATTTAGAAGCTATGCCTTTGAGGGATAAGGGGAACCAATATACCCATTTCATCGAGTCCTTCTTTTTCTTGTGGGCTCGACGAGAGAAAAGCTGTAGGTGAGACCTAGGGTCTCCCGTGCCATCATACCGATGGAAATTCGGTATTTCGTCGTCACTGTTTGTTTCGTAATCTAAAGGGAGAAAATCAGACAGGACGTACGTTGTTTTCTCTCTATTTTGCCCTTTCAGCAACTGCTGTAGGGCTTTTCGATCCTTGTGAGTGAAGGAATCGAAGTATTGGTGGCCTTCTATCTCGGAGGTCTCCTTGTTTTTACGAGTTTTTCTAAACTTCTTTTTGGCCTTTATCGGTTCGCCATGTAACGAACACGAATCAGCTGCTTCAGCCTCTTGGCTGAGTGCAGCGACCTTGGCCTCGTATTCTCTTTTTAACTCTTCCTCCTTTTGTTTTCGATTTTTCAAAGATCTTCTAGAATGAGAACTTGAAGAGCATGAGAACCAGCTAGACACTTCATTGGAGTCTGAACTCGACATGACTCCGACGCTTTTATATCCAACTATGAAATGCAAGAAGACAAAGAGTTAAAACACTTTGAAAACAAACGTTTTTTTAGAGATTGGTTTGTTTTGTATCAATTTTTCCTAAAGACCCACGTCCCACCGGGCGTGCCAAATCTGTAGACATGGAAAATCCTCGTCTCCGGGTTCTTAGGCCTGAAGCGAATCTTTTCGTGCTTACGTCGCTTTTAAAAAGGGCGTGCCAGCTAGCTTTCTCAAACTAGCGAAGTGATTTTTGAAAATATTTGACTTTTGGGGCGACTGTGGACAAGTGGGTTCTTTTCGTCGTAGACTTTCTTGCACCGGCGCACAAGGGTCAGTCTGTACGCTTTAGGAAAACTCGTTTTTACACAAACACGACTCTTTTTGAAAACTTGAAAGTGTTTTATCGATTTGGTTTTGTCAAATTTGCAACTTTTATACATGGGATCTATGCGCTCCTATGTTTCTCGGGTTTTAGCCGATTTTGGTGTGTAGTCGTGTGCATCCAGTGCTCGATTTAAGGCAAGTACTACACGATTTAACCAATCTGGTTTGATGCAAGTATGCTCCCTATCTCGAGTGTGGCGGATATGCAATGCAAACTCACACAACTTGAAGGGAAAACCCAGAATTTAAAGACATAACAGAAGGGAAATAGCAGAAAGGGAAATATGGCTATATCTTAGATGCGGAAGGGAAAATATATATAGCTATATCTTAAGAGCGAGAAGGCTCAATGTGAGTGAGTGCTTTGAGTGTATAAATTGAAAGGGCAACTCACACGACTTGAACCTTAAAAACCCAGCTGAAAGGGGAAATACGTATATATATGTAAGAGCAGAAAGGCTCAATTGTGAGTGAGTGCTTTGAGTGTATAAAATGAAAGACAACTCACACGACTTGAACCTTAAAAACCCAGCTGAATGTATATAAATAGAGCTATATCCTTTGGGCTGTTGGGGCCCGTTTTGTGTGCAAAAGGTGTGCAGATAAGAGCGGAAAGGCTCGAGTGTACGTGTGTGATTCGTGTTTCAAACCATAATATTACATCCCGGGGGGAGACTACGCTCCATTATTACAACCCCGTATCAAATTGAATTGAATTTGAAACAACGTAAAGAACCAGATTCGAGCACTTACTCGTCGTTTGCTTGGGCTTCCTTTTTCAACGAAACCTGACCTTGGATATAGCCGTTGGATGGACTTTCCTCTGCGAGATGACCAGCTGCGTAGAAGGTTGATCCTAGATCGTGACCTGGGCTAGATTGACAAGCTAATGCACTATGGGTTTTGGGCTTAGATATGATAGATCTAGGGTGAAAAACTAACGGATCTGAGTTAGGTCTAGGTGGTTTGTTTTGGTCGAAGGTTAGCTCAAGGTTCTAAGGGGAAAACCTGACCAGCTAGTGGTCGAGTTAGGGGATGTCTAAGGAAGTGGTTCGGGCGAGATGCGAAGGGATACTCGTCTCACAATGGGTCGAGATTGGTTTAAGGATAGTGAGTGATCTTAGGGGAAATCCTAAGGTAAGCTCTAGGGCAATGCTTGGCCAAAGGGTGGCCGAGCTTGGGCTGGTGTTGGGTGTTTGATCTCACGTGAGATCCTGAGGGAGTGGCTCGGCCAAAGGGTGGTCGAGCTGGGTAGGTGTAGGTTAGTTCTTTTGGTTAGGATCTAACTTAGGTAATGGATTTAGTTTAGGGAAAAACCTAAAATGAACTCAGCTCGCATGGGCCGAACTAGATAGGTGAAAATGATTTCGTCCAAAGGAAGGAACCGAGTGTTTTAGACACTCGGTTTTGGCTAGGTCTCTAGGAGTAGTTTTGGTTTAGGAAATAGTTTAGGTGGTTTAGTGCTAGATGGTTTGGCTGGGAGGGATCTAAGGTGAGCTTGGCCAGCCAATGGCCGAGCTGGGTATGGTTCTAGATTAGAGTAGTCTTAGGTAGAACTAGGATCGTTCCTTTAGTGAAGTTCGGCCAGCATCTTGGCTGGACTTTTTGACATTTTATGTTCTAGAGCTTAGGTGGTTTTGAGAGGTACGAAAAGAGGGGGTTTTGGGCAGGATTTTAGGGGTTTACCTTGACAACCTATCAGCCCATTTGATCTCGTTTCCAACGCAGCCAATCTCCATTGAAGAAAACCCATCCAATGCCACCAGGTTTCTCTTCATTTCCAGCAACATGCAAGGCGTGAAATGCTTCAACTTGCACTTGAGTGCTGCCCACAAGATCCACCCACGATTTTACAAAATAAGAGGGGAAGGCCAGCCCCTTTTGTTGACCTTCCTCTCTCTCTCTCTCTCTCTCTTCTCCCCCCAAACTATCAACGTGAAATGCTGGAAATTTGTCCCCTTTAAAGCCAGCCCACTCACGTCCTTTTATAGGCCCCTTGTGTGGATATGGATCCTTTGTTGGTTTCTAAAATCCGGATCCAATCCAATCCAAGTTTCGTTTGGATATGGATCTTGGATCTGGATCTGGATTTTTGGATCCAGATTTGATCCAAAATTTTCTCTTCTTCAGTCCTTTCTGGCGTTTCAAGCCGGATGCTTCGTGCGGGTCCTGAGTTCATCAAGATTCTGTCTTACGCTGGGTTTTTCCCATTTTCATCGTCCGAGCTTCTTTTCGTCTTTCTGGACTTTGTTTCGACTGTTTCTTCTTGCTTTTGACTTGGATTTTCCATGATTTCAGAGATGCTTTTGGCTTGGCCTTTGATGCTTCAGGCTTGAAAGGCGTTTGTGGCCTGGGCTTCTTTTTCGTCCTCGAAATTCACTTTTCATCGGGTTGGGCTTGACCTTTGAACTTTTTGAATCTTTTGCGACTGTTTTGAGCCAGGCTTCATCTGTTTGTCTGGTCTCTTGTAAAAAATAGGACTTTCGTCCACTTTTGAGATTTTTTATGTTTCGAACAGGGTTGGAAAATAGAGTTTTGAAGGGTTTTGAGTTCTTGAGTTTTTTTGAAATCTCCAAACTTGGCTTTTTGAGCTGATTTTCGAACCAGGCATTTGGTTTTGGAAAATATTTGGATTTTGGGGTGTTTACAAATGTCTCCCTAGATCTATCCATGAAGAATATGGGATCGTCCCATTTTTAGCAAAATCTCAATTTACAAACTCTGGTAGGAGGAGATATCACGCCAAAGGGTTTTCGTATGGAATCTGGTCCCAAATGGGATCATGTTTATGCAAGTGCCATGTGTGGAATGCAGATGACATGGGTGTGGTGCCAAGAGTGACGACCTCCCAGAGACCAGATGTGGTCGAACTCTAGAGACTTACAAGGCCTATTGCTCCAGGTGAGCAAATCCTATGCTGTTCGATGTTCGGTTTTCAAAACTTATTTACAAAAGCTATTTACAAAAGGGACAACTGTCTTGAGCCTCGATCCTAAGGATCTCGAGCTCTTCGTGCTTACCCTTGTTTGAGTCTTAACACTCGCTTATCTAGCGGAGGTTTTATAAGAAAACAAGCTACATTTCAAGATTCCTACATCTTACTCGAAACGTCGAATTCTCAAACAAGATGAAATTCAAGTAAGTAAATCCTATTTTTACTTTAGGATTCCTCGAAATGAACCATGCTTTAGCTTGGGATAAGCCAAGGATGGGAAAGAGATACCACGGTCCCTTCTAAAGCGTCCCATGGTTTGAGGCATAGAAGGCGGAAAACCTGCTCTTTTTGAGCTTCTTGGCCTCTTTTTCCTTTTTTTCATCGAGGGTCTCCCTTTGGGAGTATTTTTTCTTTAATCCCTCTTTTTTATAAGAGAATCGATTTTTCTTTTAAATTCTGGTTTCTTTCTTTTGGAAAGAGACTTTGAATGGGAAATTCCCTTTTGTTTTGGGCCTTTGTTTTCCTTTTGGAAATAGAAGAGAAGAGGGGAGGACTTATCCCAAGCCTACACTCGATCCATTCCAGATCAGCCTATTTAGAAATAACACATACTACTTGCAAGTATCTTGCTATGTTGAACTAGGCCTTTCTTTGTAAGAAGAGGATTTTGAAATGTAACCACGATTTTGAAAACTCCACTCTTTCACGAGTATGAATTCTCTCACTCAGGGTCACACGACTTTCCCTTTGCACCTTATTCACATGTCTCAAGGCAGCTATCCCTTTAAATTTTCGAAAACTGGAACTTAATCCAGATCCTACACATGATACTTCTTTAAGTATTGAATATTGATAGGATCTGCTAAATTCCTACCTTCTACATCGATCAACCAATACGAATTGTTCATAGTGGTTGCTCGTACAACATAGGGTCCATCCCAGTTGGGGCGCCACTTGCCTAGGGGGTGTGGGCCACGATGATGGATGGTTTTTAAGACCAGATCTCCCACTTCAAAGTGGCGAGGTCTCATGTGTTTGCTATAATGTCGGGCTATCCTTTGCCGGTATGCACGAGCATGATCCATGGCAAGGAGTCGCCTCTCATCTAGCAAATCTAGTTCGGCCATCCTAGCATGCTGAAGCGTCTCTAGGGGGAGATCGAGTGCTATGGATGTATGAAATGAATGCAGTTGAGTATGAATGGGAAGAATGGCGTTTGTGCCATAGACCAACTCGAATGGTGTGGCATTCGTGGGAGTCCGGATGGAAGTCCTATAAGCCCATAAGGCTTCATCCAGCTTCTCGTGCCACGTCCTACCCTTCTCTAAGGTTTTCTCAATAATACTAATGAGAGTCTTGTTTGTGGCTTTGGCTTGGCCGTTGCCTTGAGGGTAGTAGGGCGAGGAGAAGTGGTGAGTTATGCCATACGTGTTGCACAACTTAACCATCCGCTCATTCTTGAATGGGGTACCATTATCAGACACAAGGTCTCGTGGAACCCCAAATCAAGCCAAGATATTCCTCCGGATGAAAGCCACCACATGTTGCCCCATTACATTGGTTAGGGAAATGGCTTCCACCCACTTGGAGAAATACTCCGTGGCTGCTAAAATAAATCGATGCCCATTCGAGGCCTTTGGAAATATTGGGCCTACAATGTCAAACGCCCACATGGTAAATGGCCAGGGGCTGACCACGGAATGCAATGCAGATGATGGGATATGAATGGCGTGCCCATGCACTTGACACGGATGACACTTCCTAACATGATCATGACAATCCTTTTTCAAGGTGGACCAAAAATAGCCCCCTCTAAGTATTTTCATTGCCATCATGTTGGCATTAACATGACCTCCACATTCTCCATCGTGGAACTCATGCATCACTATCCTAGCCTCCTCTAGGTCGATACACCTAAGCAGAATGCCGGTAAAACTCTTTTTGTATAAGACCCCACCCAGAATGGTGTATCGGGTTGAAATCTTACGAATGAATGCCTTATCTTTGGATGTGGCATCCTCGGTAAATCCCCCATTTTCTAAAAATTGTTTTATGTCATAGAACCAGGGTTTTTCAATAGACTCTGGGTTGTTTTGGCAAATATCCAAGTCGTGTGTGGATGGGTGGGGTGCATGCCATATTTCCAAAGATCTGGTCCCTGAAATGGGATCGACCTTCAGGGCTGAACCCAAGGAGGAGAGGGCATCAGCGATGCCATTGTCCTCTCTTCCTATGTGTGTGAGCTTACACGACTGGAAGGATTGGACCAATCGAGTGGCCAATTCGTGATATGGAAGTAGTTTCTCATTATGTACTTGCCAAATTTTTAAAACCTGGTTTTTGACAAGGAGCGAATCTCCAAAGACCTCGATGCATGATGCCCCTAGAGTTTTCGAAATCCTTAAGCCTTGTATGAGTGCTTCATACTCAGCTACATTGTTGGAACATTCGAAATCTAAGTGGACTGCTATGGGAATCTCGCCCTTTTCAGGGGAGATTAGGATGACCCCGGCACCAGCCCCTCCTTGGTTTTGTGCCCCATCGAAGTGCATCTTCCACACTTGGTTTTCGAAAGAATTTGCCAAAATGTGGTTTTGAAGATGGTTTTGCAATATGCCTTCATCAGGCATTACGATAAGAGTGGGATATGCGTCCTCTAAGGGGAATTCAGCCATGTAATCTGCTGGGGCTTGCCCCTTAATGGAGATCTGGTGATGGTATTTCAGATCATACTCCATTAGAAGGAGTTGCCATTTGCCCAATCTACCCGTGAGAATGGGTTTCTCGAACAAGTGCTTGATTGGATCAAGCTTGGACACTATCCAGATCTCATGATCTAGGAAATAGTGTCTGAACTTCTGGCAGGCCCAGACTAGGGCCAAGCACGTCTTCTCCATGGCTTGATAATTTCGTTCATAAGCCAAGAGAGTTTTCGAAATATAGTAGATGGCATACTCCTTATGGGTGTCATCCTCGTATTGAGCCAACTGGGCTCCTAAAGCATTTACATGCACGGAGATGTATAATAAAAGCGGTTTTCCTTGCTTTGGAGGATTCAAAATGGGGGGATTAACCAAGTATGCCTTCAGTCTCTCGAAGGACTTTTGGCATTCGTCATCCCAAAAGAATTTCGTACCCTTCCTCAACAGTTTGTTGAAGGGTTCGCATCTAGTTGCCAGATTCGATATGAATCGGCGCACGGATTGTAATCGACCCTGGAGGCTACGGATTTGGGTGAGATTGGAGGGTGGAGCCATGTCTATGATGGCTCGACACTTAGAGGGGTCGACTTCTATTCCCCTTTGGCTCACCATAAAGCCTAGGCAAGTGACAGCATCAGTACTCCGTCTACGTTGGGTCTTCGCCAACATGATCGTCTGCCTCTATTTTTGCCTTCCGGAGATGACTTCAAATGATGTTTTGATGATTCGAGATCCTGGGGGTGGGTTCAATGTAAGAGTTGTTGTGCTGGGCTTGACATGTGCTCCGGTTCCGGGCTCTCCTTAGCTTTCCTGGTCCTGTCTGGATTAGGCCAAGCTGCTTCGGGGTTTCAAAAACGTGTTTTAAAAAGGTTTTTAAAGCGATATTATACATTTTTGAAATATGTAAAGTTCAAAACATATGTACAGGGTTGTCTGAAAGGCTCTTAAGTTTTGAGACTCAACATAGCCCTTTGGGGCTGCTTTTACAAAACCAAGTTGTTTTGAGGAATTCGTGGGATTTCGGGGTGTTTACAAGCAGAAAGGCTCAATGTGTGTGAGTGTGAAGAGCGAAAAGGCTCGAGTGGTCGTGGGTGTTCTTGTGTGAAATTGAAATTGCAACTCACACGACTTGAAATTAAATCCACCCGAAAATAATTGCAACTCACACAGCTTTCACTAAAGTAAATACCCAAATTGAAGTATATACGTTTAGCTTAAGAGCGGAAAGGCTCAATGTGTGTGCAATATAAGAGCAAAAAGGCTCAAGTGCACGTGGGTGTCTTTTGTGTGCAGTTAAGAGCGAGAAGGCTCAAGTGCACATGTGTGGTTGTGTATCATACACAAATATTACATCTCGGGGGAGACTTCACTCCATTATTACAACCCCATTCCGAATGGAATTGAATTTAAGCGAGTAATGTAAAATTGAATGTAAATGGCACTTACAAGTGTTCGGTTTTGCCTTGAGTCGCTAGGGTCTGTCCTTCTTTGCATCGGCAAGATAAGTCCCTTCAAGTGGGTTCCGAGGTGAGGCTTGGGTGTGGATCCACTTAGGTGCAACCAAGTGGGTGTGAGCTTGGTCTTGGCAGGGTTCGGCCAAGGTGTCTTGGTTAGGTTTAGGATATAGTTTGGTCGAGTCCTAGGTGGGTCTAGGTTTTGGTTTAGGAAGATGGGAATGAGCTAGGTGCAGCCATCTCAGAGGTCTTTTGAACCTAAAAGGTTCCCATCTTAGAGGTCTAAACATACCCCGCTTGGGCAACCCATCTCAGAGGTCTAAACATCTCAAAATTTGAACCTAAAAATAAAAAGGTTCAAAAGTCTTTTGAAAATAGGGAATATACCCCACTTGGGCAACCCATCTCAGAGGTCCTCGACCTCCTGCTCGCCCAAGGGATGGTAACACTCCCCGATGTTCCCGAGGGGAAGGGAAATTTTTGAACAAATTTTGCAAGTATCATAGGCTCAAAGGCCATGATACCAATAAATGTTACTCTTCTAAATAAAATTGAGGACTTGATAGAGCAGGGTCGGCTCCAGGTCACCGAGGAATCGGAGCCCACCCAAGTCGTTCTTAAGGAGCCCTTCCCCAACCACGCAAGCACCAGTGTTAAGGACAAAGAGGTATGTGGTTTCTCAACCTCCCTGAATAGATTAGAACATGCATTGCATACAGACTTCACTACTTGTCACACACCACTTCTCGTAATAAAAAGAGCCAAACAAGTAGTGATCTGGGGAGCGCTTAGAGTCCCGCCCCTGGCTAGAACCTTACTAGAGATTCGGGGTGCTCCAAAGCACCAAGCTAGAGCCCACCTAGGAACGAGCCATAGGGAGGGTGTGGATGAGGTGACTAGGTCCGAAAGGATCTACTAACCCCCACACTTAGCAAAAGATGCTAGCAAGGAAGCGGTCATTGTCCCTGGCCCTTCAAAATCATGCATTCCCAAAGCATCGCATCTCATGGGTAAAAACAATGTGTTAACCCCATATGCTTTCGAAGGTCACCTTGCTAAGATTCCCATAAACATGTCTATCCTAGAACTCATCCAAACGTCCCCTAGGCATAGACAAGTTTTAGAAAAAATCTTAGAAAGGGCCAAGGTTAACTCAACCATAACCCTTGAGTCCCTATCCTTCCTAGTCTCACCCATTTGTGCTAAAACCCCCATTGTGTTCTCAGAAGATGAGCTAGAACGACCATACCAAACCCATAACCAAGCCTTGCATATAGAGGTGGTATTGAATCACCATCCTCTAGACAAGTATTTGGTTGATGGGGAGGAGGTCTAAACATACTTCCATTACACGTAGCCTACAAAATCGGAGTCACCTTAACTTCCCTAAGTCCAAGTTCCATCGTGATCATGGGATATGATGAAAATGCATCCAAGCATTTAGGAGCCATAGAGTTACCCATGGAGGTAGGGGGTAATAAACCACACAGGGGTGTTCCATGTCTTAGATATATACCCCCATTATAACCTACTCCTAGGAAGACCATGGATACATAGCCTTCGGGCCGTGCCATCTACCTTCCATAGGTGTGTCAAGATCCCCTACGAATGCCAAGTTGTAGTAATTCTAGGAGAAAACCACCCTCAGCATAGGGAGTTCAAAACTTTCCATGCTTATTGTAGACGCGTGAAAATCCCCGCCTCTTGCCTTTTCAGGGCTCGGAGCGGATCCTCTCGTGTGTCTAAGGTCTATGTATGCAAACAGGGCGTGCCAGCTAGCTTACCTAAGCTAGCGAAGATATATTTAACACTGACTTCTAAACGTGGCGACTGTGAGCAAGTAAGCTCTTGTCGTCGCAAACCTTCTTGCACCGATGCGCAAGGGTCAGTCTGTACGCTTTGCAAAAATCGAGTTTTTGGATAGAAAGCCTACGAAGCGGTTCGAGGTGTCTATTTCGGGTCTTTAAAATGCGATTGCATGTTTTAGATCACGTGGATTTGCACGTGCCTAAGTCTTTTCTTTTATCCCTTTTCGGGCCACCTAGTTTGTGTGTTATGAACACTCTACTACGTGGGCGAATTCGAGCGGGGCTTGCTTTGATGCAATATGCGTCCTACCTCGTGGTATGGCGTAGATGCAATGCAAACTCACGCTACTCCAAAGGGAAAACCCGAAATGTAAAGACAATGCTGAAGGGAAATAACCGAAGGGAAATATCCGAAGGGAGATATGTATATAGAATATGTATATGAGCCCTTACTCGGGTCTTGCAAATAAGAGCGAAGGCTCAATGTGGGTGCGTGCTTGAATGGAAAGACTTACACACACGACATGAAATTAAACCCAAATATAAATTGCAGTATGGCCTTGACTAAGGTCTTGGGAGTAAGAGCGAAGGCTCAATGTGTGTGAGAGTGCTTGAATTGAAGTACTACACACACGACATAAATGAAACCCAAATATAAATTGACAATGCTGAAGGGAAATAACCGAAGGGAAATATCCGAAGGGAGATATGTATATAGAATATGTATATGAGCCCTTACTCGGGTCTTGCAAATAAGAGCGAAGGCTCAATGTGGGTGCGTGCTTGAATGGAAAGACTTACACACACGACATGAAATTAAACCCAAATATAAATTGCAGTATGGCCTTGACTAAGGTCTTGGGAGTAAGAGCGAAGGCTCAATGTGTGTGAGAGTGCTTGAATTGAAGTACTACACACACGACATAAATGAAACCCAAATATAAATTGCAGTATGGCCTTTACTAAGGTCTTGGGAATAAGAGCGAAGGCTCAATGTGTGTGAGAGTGCTTGAATTGAAAGACTTACACACACGACATGAAATTAAACCCAAATAGTATAGGTCGGCCCTTACTTGGGTCTTTCAAATAAGAGCGAAAGCTCAATGTGTGTGAGTGCTTGAATTGAAAGACAACGCACCCAACTTAAGCAAAAACCCTTCGAAAATGAAAGTATATATATATATATATATATATATATATATATATATATATATATATATATATATATATATATACTTATGAATTATGGGCTGATTAGGCCCGTGTGTGTTCAAAATCGTGCACAACTAAGAGAGTGCACGTGTGTGGGTGTGCCAAGCCACGTTATTACAAGCGGGGGGAGACTATGCTCCGTTATTACAACCCCGTATCAAATTGAATCTCAAGCAAGTATACAACTAAAGACCGAGTTTAGGCACTTACGAGTAGCTGGTCCGTAGAGGCCTTGCTTGAGCGTGGGCTTGGCCTTCGCCTTGGGCTGCAAACGGGAGCTCCGCGAGGGTGGATGACAAAGGGTGCTGGCCGGCTGCAAGTGGGGCGCGGGATAGGCGCCTCGAAGGTGGCCGGCTGCAAATGGGTGTCGCCTTGATGTGGGCGATTAAAGGGCTGGGCCAAGTAAGTGTGTAGGGTCACTAGGAGAGTCTAGAGTATTGGGGAGTATGGACCTAAAGGGGGTTTAAGGGAAGGCCGAATGGGAGTCTAAGGGGAAAAGAGATGGCTGGCTGGGTGTAGTTAGGGTAGTTAGGTAGTGGCCAATGGTTTAGGTTGTGCTAGGTTCGGCTAAGGGAGAATGGTGGCAGCAAAGAGCTGATGTGTAGGTGAGATGATGGTATGGTGGGTGGCTAGGAATGGAGAGGGATTAGAGAAGGATTTAGGTAGAGTTGGGGGGTGCTTACCGAATGGGGAGAAGGTGGTACCCGGCTGGGAGAAAGGTGGGCAGGCTGTGACGCTCGGCCGGGAGGTTGGGAAGCGATGCAAGTGGTGGCGTCCGGCTGGGAGATGGTGGTGTAGGTGGAGATCAGGTGGCGATGCAGGTGGAGCAGGTGGAAGATGGTGGGACTCAGCTGGACCTGGGGAAGGAGGGGACCCGGCTGGAATGGGTGAAGCCACTAGATAGGAAAACCCGCCCCCAAGGGGGGGGGGTTTATATAGGGATGGGTAGGTCGGTTAGGGCTGGGTTTGGGGTAGTGGTTAGGTGGTTTAGGTAGGGTGGTATGTAGATAAGGTGGGCTGGAAAGGGTTGGGCCAGATATTTTAGAAACTAGTGGCTTGGGTAGATTGTGGGCTAGGGGTGGTTTAGGGGTTTAGGGTTAGGTTAGGTGGTTGGGTTTTAGGGTGAGGTTTAGTGAGCTAGGTTAGGTGATTAGGCTAGGTTTAGGGAAATTAACCTAGGTTTAGGGAAGGATTAGGGAAGTGGGTTAGGTGATTAGGTTGGGATTAGGCCGGGATTAGGGAAGTGGGTTAGGTGATTAGGTTGGGATTAGGCTGGGATTAGGGAAGTGGGTTAGGTGATTAGGCTCAGATTAGGGGGGTAGGCTAGGATTAGGTGTTTTGGGTTAGGTTTAGGTGGAGGAGCTCCCTTAGCATGGCCCATAGACCTTAGCCACCTCATGTTGGTGCAGCCCTAGGTTAGGTTTTGGCTAATTACAAGCTTAAACCCACTTAATTAGGCTAAACCACATGATTAAACCCAAACTTGACACACAAGTCAAGCTTAATTACAACACTCTTGATATTTTCCATCCCCACTCTCTCTCATGCCCATGATCCAACGTGAATTTCAAGTGGGCCCCACCTCCATTTATGAGAAGGTGATGTGGGCCATGGATATGGATATTGGATTGGATCTCTGGATCCAAATCCAAATCGAAGTCCACATATGGGTTTGGATTGGGATCTGGATATATATGGTCCAGATCCAATCCAAACTAAACTCTGACTCCTTCGAGCTGGGTTCGAAACGGACGATTCGTGCGGGGCCTGACAGCATCAGTACTCCGTCTGCGTTGGGTCTTCGCCAACATGGTCGTCCGCCTCCGTTTCTGCCTTCCGGAGATGACTTCAAATGACATTTTGATAAGAACAGGGTCTTGGACGTTCGAGATCCTGGGGGTATGGATGTGATACAAGAGTTGTTGTGCCGGGCTTGACATGTGCTCCGGTTTCGGGCTCTTCTTAGCTCTCCTGGTCCTGTCTTGATCGGGCCAAGCTGCTTCGGGGTTTCAAAAACGTGTTTTTAAAGGTTTTCAAAAGCTATATTACATATTTTTGAAATATGAAGTTTAAAACGTATATACAGGGTTGTCTGGAAGGCTCCTGGGTTTCCAGACTCAAAAATGGCCCTTTGGGGCTGCTTGTACAAAACCAGGTTTGTTTAAGAAATTCGTGGGATTTCGGGGTGTTTACACTTATCAAGTCATCAAACCTATGAGTCAAACCTAGGAAAACCCTTGGTCGACCTACCCAAGCTCATTTTAGAAGAGCCTAAGGATGTCGTGTGTAAACACTCCAAAATCAAATGATTTTCCAAAACAAACACCTAGTTTATAAAACCATTTCAAAACCAATTTTGAGCTTTCGAAAACCCAGGAGTTCAAAAGCTTTAAACTTTTTATCAAAACCCCCTACAAAATATAGGTTTCTTAAACTTGGGCCAAGTCCCAATTTTGTAAGCAGCCAAATCAAACAGGTGGAGCCTGATCGAAAAGCAACTCCAAAAGCAGGTCCAAAAGCCTAGAATTCAGCCCGACCTGATGAAAGCAGGATCAAAAAGCAAAAGGAGAGCCTAGTCTAGAAGCAGACTTCAACCTTGGAACATGAAATGCAAAGCCAAAGCACCAAACAAAACCATCAGAAATCCAAGCCCAAGCTTGAAATTCCAAAAATCAGACGAAACGAAGTCCAGAAGGTGAGAAGGAGATCAGACGAAAAGGTTGGGGAAAACCCAGCCCAAGACGGAGCACTGATGAAGCCAGGGCACGTTGTAAACACCCCAAAATCAAACGAATTTCAAAAGCAAACACCTGGTTTGAAAATCCATTTCAAAACCAGATTTTGGAGTTTTTCGAAAACCTAAGAGTTGCGAAAGCTCTAAACTTTTGTTCAAACCCCGTTCAAAGTACAAAATCCAACAGGTGGAACCTGATTAAAATCAACCTTAGAAGTAGGTTCAAAAGCCCAGAAAGCACCCTGGCCTGATAAAAGCAGGATCAAAAGGCAAAAGGAAAGCCCAGGCCAGAAGCAGACTGCAAGCCTGGAGCATCAAATGCCAAGCCAAGAGTATCCACCAAAATAGCAAAAATCTAAGCCTGAAACGATAAAGATGAACTAAAGCAGAGTCTAGAAAGGTGAGAAGGAGTTCGGATGACAAAGCTGGGGAAAACCCAACACAAGATGGAGCATTGAGGAAGCCAGGGCTCGCACAAAATGTCCCTCTCGAAACGTCAAGTAGGATTGAAGAAACAAAAATTTGGATTGGACCTAACCCAAATATCCAGATCCAGACCCAAATAGTATTTGGATTGGATATGGTCCCAAATATTTGAGATCCGAGATCCATACCCAAATAGTGTTTGGATCGGATCTGGATTACAAGATCCATATCCAAGACCCACCTCATTTGCCTATAAATAGAGGTGAGGAGGTGCCCACAAGTTCACGTGAAACTCAAGGAGGCTTGGAGAGAGATTGCATAAAGTAGGTGAGAGAAATAGTGGGCTAGCCTTGTGGGCTTTATCAAGGGCATGGGTTCAAACCTTGTATGAACCTAAGCTCAAACCAAGGGGTTGCACCAACTTGAAGAGGAGTTGCACAAGGGCTGCACAAGGGCGAGTAAGCAAGGGCAAGGCGTGGTGGACCGGCTCCAAGAGGTAGGTCTCTCAACCTCACCCTAACCTAGCCTAAACTACATAACCCACTTCACTAAACCTAACCCTAAACTAGCCTAGACCTAGCCCCCCTCATCTAAACCGATCTAAAACTCCCCTAACCCACCTAAACCTAAGCCCAACCGAGTGCAGCTGCACTCGGTTTTGATCCCCTTTCTACACCTCCCCTAGACACCTACCCGCCTCACTACCTTCCCGACGCGCCTAGCTCCATAACACTGCCCCACCCTAGCGCCTTCCTCCCTACCTAGCACCCGACTCCCATCACCCCACTAGTCACCTGCACCAACTCCCTCACCAACTGCCTGTCCCACTTCCCTAGCACCCCACTCCACTACCACCTATGACCTGCACTGCATGCCCCAACTTGTCCCGCGCGACACCTTCCCGCCTACCACACCCATGCCTGCCATCACAACACCCGCACCCACATCGCACTCCAGGCACCTGCCGAGACCCAGCGCCTAGTGCCTGTCTCCCTGCCACACTCCCTGCCGCCTGTTGCAAGCCTAGCACCACACTCCCTAGTGCCCTGCCCTAGCACCGACCTAACACCCTAGTCACAACCTGTCGTCCCAACCGAACCCCCTGCAACACCCGCCTGCTTACCATACCTCCCAGCTGCAGCCCTTTCCCATTAGGCCGTGACTCGCCTTAGCCAGCCCGCAACCTAACCCAACTGCACCCTTTTCCCTTAGGGCCATACCCACACCTTAGGCCGTGACTCACCCCAACCGTGACTCACTCTTACCATGACACACCAGCCCTATATCCTGCCGAACCAAAGCCCTTCCAAGCTCTAAACACACAACCCTCTCCCAAGATCAAACTCACGTCAATAAACCCCACCTAGGGAGACCCGTCTCTTGGCTGCCAAGGTGGACAAAAGCCCAAGCACGAGTGAGAGGAAAAGTCGTCCACTTATAAGTGTTTAAATTCGGTTTTTACCTTACTCATTTCAGATTTAATTCAATTCGATACGGGGTTGTAATAATGGAGCGTAGTCTCCCCCCAAAATGTAATATTGGTGCTAGATACACGAAGCACACACGTACATTTAAGCCATATCGCTCTTAAACATACACAAGACACCCACGTGCACTTGAGCCTTTCCGCTCTTAATTGCACACTATTGCACACACATTGAGCCTTCGCTCTGAAGCTAAAGACTTTAGTGAAAGCCATGTGAGTTGCAATTCAATTTGGGTTGTTACCACCCAAGAAGTACTTGAGCACTTGCTCCACACTCTCACGCACCTTTTGAGCCTTTGTTGCTCATAAGATATAGTGTATTTATATACTTTCCAGCTACGTGAGTTTTACATTCAGTTGTGTACGCACTTACATTTCCGGGTAGTTCAATTTATGTCGTGTGAGTTTGTCATTTAAATTTCACACTACACACACGCATGCATTGAGCCTTTCCGCTCTTACTATACTTATATTTCAATTTTGGCAAGTTCAATTCCAGTTGTGTGAGTTGTCTTTCCATTTACACATCAAGAGCACTCACTCACAATTGAGCCTTTCTACTCTTAAGATATAAGTATATTTCAATTTTGCAATTTACATTCAAGTCGTGTGGGTTGCTTTCAAGTTTGGGTATTTCTCTTAAGCTGCGTGAGTTGCACTTTCATTCGGGTATTTACATTAAGTTGTGTGTGTGAGTTGCTTTCAATTCAAGCTTAGCTCACATCATCATACCAAACCCGAAAATATTTGTGCATCCTTGCATTCGCGCATTTTCAAAGAGGAAACCCCGAATCTACGCTCAAACTCGTTGAATTTAGGCCACTTGAAGCACACACATCCGGCCTAAAATAGCTAAAACTCGAGAGACTTGGAAGCATACAACCCCCGTAATAAAAACTGCAATTTAGGCATACATTGAAACATTTACTTTTCTTTTCAAAAGTATACATTTGTTTAGATCAAAAAGGTTTTCTAAGCACTTAAACAGACCCGTGAGCACCGGTTCAAGAAGGTTTCAAGCGAAAAGATCCCGCTTGCTCACAATCGCCTTTCAAAACGTCAGATATCTTAAAAACTTCGCTAGCTTGAGCAAGCTAGCTGAAACACCCTTAAAAGCAACGTAAACTCGAAAAGGTTCATTCCTGGCTTCAAAACCAGGAGTTAAAATTTTCGTGCTTACACTCGTGAAAATCGTCCATCTCAAAACGCTAAGAAGGATAAGAAACAAAAATTTGGATTGGATCTGGACATAAATATCCAGATCTAGACCCAAATAGTGTTTGGATTGGATTTGGATCATAAAAACCAAATCCAAGATCCAAACCCAAGACCCATAAAAATAGAGGTGAGGGGTAGATGAAAGTTCATGTGAACTTCTAGTGGAAGGCTTGGGGGAGAGATAGCATAAAGTAAGAGAGAGAAGATTGGTGTGCTTGACTTTGTCAAGTGGGTTAGCCATATAGGCTTAGCCAAGGGGGAAGTGGGCTCAAGCCATGTGAGTTGGACCTAACCTAGGGTTGCACCAATATGAAGAACGGCACGGGCTTTGATCAAGGTGTGGGCTACATGAGGTGGACCGTCTCCAAGAGGTAGGTCTCTCAAACTAACCCTAACCTAGCCACTAAACCTAACCCCAAACTAACCTAGACTTAGCCTACATGCCCCAAACCGACTCCCTTTGATCCCATAGCTAGACCACTCTCACCCAAACCGACCTATCCCTATGTCCCAACCGACTCTCCCCATTCGACCTAAACCTACCCACTTAGACTTAGCTCAGCCCCTCACCACCGATCTAAACTAAACCTAGCTTAGACCTAGCCGAATCCCTCACCACCGACCTAGCCTAAACCCCTTAACCGAGTGCACCTTGCACTCGGTTTTAGCCTAGATCCTACCCTCAGTCCCATCGCCACACCTCCCTCAAACCTACCCATTCACCATCCCATAGCACCCGGTTGTCACCTGCCCCGCACCCCACCTTGCGTGACATCCCAGCCGAACCCCCTGCCGCTGCACACCCCTGCTGCCCCAACTTGCACACTCCCAGTCGCACCCTCTGCCTGCCATACCCTAGCGCCCCATCCGTCCCGCTTCATACACACCCTATTGTGCCACACACTCCCTACCGTGCCTTGCGTGACATCCCTGCACCCTGCCGACTCCTAGCGCCTACCGACCTTGACCTCCCCCAGCCACACGCCAGCACCCGATTGTCACTACCGCGTTGTGCGCATCACCCGCCATCTCCCACGCATCCTGCCACGTCACCAACACCCTGTCCAACACCCCCACTGAACACCAGCCACCAGCACCCGGCCTACACCCTGTGCAGCGCCCATGCCACAACCATCTCCCTAGCGCCTGCCACAACCTGTCCCCAACCATCTCCCTAGCCCCTACCGACCTACCTCAATAGCACCCAACACCTACACCCCGCACCCTTTTGTCGTGACTCAGCCCCATCCTACCTAACTCACCTAAGACCTCACCAACCTAGGACCACACTCATTACACCCTAACCTACACCTTGCCCGAACCCAGCCCGTCCAAATCCTAAACCCTCAAGCACTTGGCTGCCCCCAAGTAAACCCAAACCTAAACCGTCACATCTAGACCCACCTAGGAAGACCTATCCAGTGGCTGCCAAGGAGGACGGACCCGAGCAACTCAAGAGGAAAAGCCGACCACGTGTAAGTCTTTGTTTAAGTTCGGTTTTTACCTTACTCATTTAAGATTAAATTCAATTCGATATGGGGTTGTAATAATGGAGCATTGTCTCCCCCCAAAATGTAATATTTGTGCTTGATACACAAGCCACACACGTACACTTGAGCCTTATCGATCTTAATCGTACATAAGGGGCACCCACGTGCACTTGAGCCTTTTCGCTCTTATATTTAACACGATTACCCACCTGTGGTAAAAGAAAACAGGGTTTTGCAAAATAAAAATGGAGAATTCTCGAGAAAATTTGAGAGAAAAACCAGAATGGGGTGTTTCTTCTTTGCCATTATCCAAATCCATTTGGATAATGCCAAAGAGGGGCATCTGTAAACACCCCAAATTCCAAAATCTCAAAAACTTTCAAAAAACACAAAAAGCTCATTTGAGCCAAAACGACAATCTGTTTAAAAATATGAAAACAGGTACAAAAGGCAAAAGGAGAGCCCTGGCAAGAAGAGGAAATCGAGCCCGGAATTATAGAAGCCACCCCCTGCTCAAAAATAGAAGAAAAGAGAGCCCGTTCAGAGAAAAGCCCGATGGAAGGGTAAAAATGTAATTTGGGTCAAAGAAAAAGCTCAAAAGCAGCTCCAAAATGCAGAAAGAAGCCCAGTACCTGAGGAAGTCGACAGAAGTCCGAGACACGTCCCGTCAGAATGAAGAACGTTATCCGTGCGGCAATTTGAGTTCGATATCAACAGGAACCGGCCAGAAACCAAAACGGCAGACCGAAACGAACGTCGAAAAGGTCCTAAAAAGTAGAACACCGATTGGAAGGAAGACTTGGGGAAGACCCAGGCCAGAGTTGGGCATCCGATGAATCGAAGTTGCTCGAAATCGACGGTGAAAAGTTTGGACTGGATCTCGACCCAAAAATATCCAAATCCAGATCCAAATAGTGTTTGGATTGGATCTGGATCTCAAAATATCTGAGATCCGAGATCCGATATCCAAACCCAAATAAATATTTGGACTAGATCTGGATCTCAAAATATCTGAGATCCACGATCCAGATCCATATAGGGTTTGGATTGGATCCGGATAGCCAAACTCAAATCCAAGACCCATTTGAAACCTCTATAAATAGAGGTGAGTGGGCTGGAAAAATCAGATTTCACGTGAAGTGAAGAGCAAGGCTTTCACGTGGACTTCAAAAGGGGGGGAAGAGAGAGAAAGGGCCCTATTGGCCCAAGCTTTGAGAGTTGGGATTGGCCATAGAGCCATGGGCTGCACCAAACGGAATGGCGTCTTCTTCATGCTTGGAGTGGAGTTCGTGGTGGAGCTTGGTGGCTTGAGCGGCGACTTGGAGTGGTGCTGCAACAAGGTAAGTTACTAAAACCTAACCTAGACTCCCTCTTTCCTAACCACTCTAGACCACCCATCCTAGCTAAACCAGCCCCTAAAACACCATTAAAACAGTCAAGTCCTAGCCGGTTTTCACCAAAATTTCTACCCTAGAACTTACCTAAAACCCTACCCTAGACAATACCCCAACCAAGTCCGGCCACCACCTGGCCGAACTTACCACTTGAAACAACCCTAACTCGAGCCACCTTGGCTCGAGCCCTTTTCCTAAAACCCACGGCCTGCACCACCTGGCCGAACTTCCCACTTGAAACAAACCTAACTCGAGCCACCTTGGCTCGAGCCCTTTTCCTATAACCCACAGCCTACACCAGTAGGCCGTGTCCCTTTCCTTTACCCAAGGTTTGGCCTGCCTTGAGGCAGGCCACCTTTACCTAAAAACCCATGGCCTAACCAGGCCATGCTCTTCACCTAGCTAAAACCCCCGACCTAACCAGGTCGTGTTCTTCCCCCACTCACCTAAAACCTGGCTTGCCCTTTTGGCAGGCCATTTACCTTTTAAACCAGCCCCTAACCTAGCCGTGACTTGCCTAGGATCGGCCCCAACTACATCCTAAAAACCGAGTTCACTCAAGCCACTTTTGGCTCGACTCTCACAAGACCTAAACCCAAGGCCAGCTTTGGCCGAACCCTAGAGCAAACCAAGTTCACTCGAGCAACCTTTGGCTCGAGTCTCACAAGATAAAACCCAAGGCCAAGTGTTGGCCGAACCCCACACTAAACCCTCCCACTCGAGCCACCTTGGCTCGAGTCTTACCTTACCCAAATCAGCCCCAAGTGGCCCCAAACCCAGTATAACTTGTGACTCCCGGAACTCCAAGTCTCCCCAAGCTCTCAAGCACTCCGGCTTCGCTCCCACATGCCTCGGATGCCATGAGATGATGATGAACTCGTCCCTTGTACAATCCTAACTCAAGAACGCGGAAAAGTGCAAGTCGTTTGATATATATCAAGTCTCTTTTCCATTTAATTCAATTCGAGATACGGGGTTGTAATAACGGAGCATCGTCTCCCCCTGAAATGTAATAACGGTGCTGGACACACGAGACACACACGTAGACTTGAGCCTTTCCGCTCTTATCTCGTATACAAGCACCACGTGCACAATTGATCCTTTTCGCTCTTTTCACATATATACGTATTTCAATTTAGCTGGGTTGTTACATTAAGTCGTGTGAGTTTGTCTTTCAATTACACACTCGCACCCAAGAAACACCTGAGTGATTGCTCAAACACCTCACGCACATTTTGGCCTCATAAGCCACTAAGATATAGCCATATCTATATATTTTCTGCTGCGTGAGTTTTCCCGGTTCAGCTGTGTATGCATTTCAATTCTGGGTTTTAAATTCAGCCATGTGTGTTGTCTTTCAATTTATACATACACACACACGCCACAATTGAGCCTTTCCGCTCTTATATATATCTATATCTTCCTTCTGCTGCGTTTTATGGTTCAGTTGCGTGTGTTGCATTTCAATTTATACACAACATCCACGCACACATTGAGCCTTTACGCTCTTAAGATATAGATATATTTAAATTTCTACAATTTACATTCAAGTCGTGTGAGTTGCATTCAATTTGGGTTTTCCCTTCTGCTAAGTCTTTAAATTTCAGGTTTTACATTCAAGTTGTGTGAGTTGCATTGCATACTCGCCATACTCGAGCAAGAGTGCATACCTGCATCGAACAAACCCGAACAAATCGTGCAAAAACGCCCATCTTAGGCCACTTTGCACACACTCCACGCCTAAGTGGTTGAAAGTAAAAGACTTAGGGTCGCCCAAATCAAAAACTCGCCAAGTGCATGATTTCAAAAGGATTTTCAAACACCTGTTTGTTCAAAAATCGAATTTGAGTTTAACTTATCCAAACGAAGTCTTTAAGCATACAGACTGACCCTTGCACATCGGTGCAAGAAGGTCTGCGACAAAAAGATCCTGCTTGCCTACAATTGCCTTTTAAAAGTCAGATATTTCAAAACATACTTCGCTAGTTTGAGTAAGATAGCTAGCACACCCTAAAAGCGAACGTAGATTGCGAAAAGGTTCACTTCAGGCCTAAGAACTCGTAAGTAAAAATTTTCCGTGTCTACAGATTGGCACGCCCGGTGGGAGTCGGGACTTAAGTAGAATTCAAACAAACAAGTCACACTCAAAATTTTCGAAAAAAAGTGTTTTTTCAAAAAAAATCATGCATAATTTGGAAAATTGCAAGAAAAGGGATGAAAAGATACAATCCTCATTGAGTAAACTAAGAAAGACTTTGAAAACAGATAAAGCCCAAAGAGAGCTCGATGATATTCAAAAAATGTTTCAAAAGATGAATGCTTTAAAAACCCATCGATCCCATAGCAGCTCTTCTAGGGCACATAAAGATCGTGAAAAGAAAACCGATCTTAAACTAAATGAAGGATGTAAGGTAAAAGGCCAAACCCAAGAAAGGGGCGAGCCATCCACTCCCACATTTCCAAATTTTGAAAAATCCAAAGAAAAGTCTGAAAAAGATGTTTTTGTTTCAAAAAATCAAAAAAATCTTGAAAATTTGCAAAAAGACAAAAAAATTGAAAAATCAAACTTTGAAATTTCAAAAAATTCAAGTGAAATTCCTAAGTCTAGGCACACACACACAATGGGACATAAAACCCACACCCCACAAAGAGACGAGAGCGAAAAACTGGTAGGTTTCGAAAAGGAACGCCTCGTGAAACCCCGGGGGCTCAAAACAGAGTTACCCGAGAAAACGGTCTGCTCTCACCCTAAAAAGGTAGACAAGCCACAAAGAGGTATGCCTGAAACCCATCATTCTCAAAACTCTCTTCTTCATATAGGGTCATCAGATGCATTGGATAACCCCTATGCACACACAAACCCATAAATTGGGCCACCACCAGCCAAAAGAATTTCAAAAACAAAAACAAACTCAAAAAATGGTAGACATGGAGACCCCTAATGCATACATCAACATCTTAGGAGCTCATAACCCTGCCATAGAAAAACCCACTTCTTCAAGCCTAGTCTTGTACCCTGGAACCAAGATTAGGACTTTGAAACAAAAAAATCCATCCCTAGGAGCATCACGAGTTGCACCTAGGGAGTAGGTCGAAAATTTCAAGGGAAAAAGCTTGGCTTCCCTTGAAGAATATGTCTCCAAAACCCAGGTTGTGTGGAAGCCCGAGTCTTCCACCATACTGAAAAATCCAAAGTGTCTCAAGGGACCAAGCATGGTTTCCCTTGAAAACAAAATCTCCCAAACCCAGGTTGTGTGGAAACCCGAGTTTTCCACCATCCTGAAAAATCTAAAGTCTCTCAAAGGACCAAACACGGTTTTCTTTGAGAAACAAATCTCCCAAACCAGGGTTGCATGGAAGACCAAGTCTTCCATCACCCCAGAATCAAAAGGGTATATATCCCTGACATGGACGATTCCATGTTCCAAGGCCATGATTTATACAAAAACTTTTCAAAAAACAAGAAGTCTTGGAACATGATTCTAAATATGGGATATAAACCCTACCAGGGCCTGGGAACCCAAAACCAAGGTAGGCTTGAACCTGTCCTACCTCAGGCCCATCGACAAAAGTATGGATTGGGCTATAGCCCACCCATACCCCTAGAGTCGCCACCTAAGACCATCTGGGTCAAGGATGCCTTGTAGAACCTCTAAAACCCAAAACCCATGTCTTAGACCTATTGATTAGAGTCTGATTCATGAATGTTTTCTTTGTAGGTTCAAGGGAAGATCCCTACCTTTTGGAAAATCCAAAAAAATCATATATCTGCCAAAAACCAAAAAAAATGAAAACCCACAAAACTCAAAAAACATTTGGAAAATTGAAAATTCCAAAAAGAGATTTGTTTTCAAAAGCCTTTTAGCAATGTACAGAGTCCACTTTTGAAAATTGTAAAAAGCTTTTTCGAAAATTGTATAAACTCCCGAAAACCCAAAAATAAAAAAAAAAAAAAATTGGTCTTCAACACCCTTTTGCCTAGAGCCTTTTTCAAAATGAAAAGCTCGAGAATCATCAAAGCTAGGAGGAATAAAAAAACCTCTGAACTTCCTAAAATTCGCAAGATCCTTGACTTATGCAAAGATTGGGGATTTTTAGAAACAAGCCTAACCCATAGTGTGTGCATAAGCATCATGCATTACACTTTGAAATCATTCATATGCATCGAGTCTAGACATCATCCTAGAACTCGAATTCAGGGTTTTGAAAAACCAAAGGGGCAATGAAAGTCGACCCCCTAAGTATCGAGCCTTCATAAGCAGGTCTCCATACGAATCAAATCCAACACCTTCAAGGCAAATTTCAAAAAGAAATGAGAATCTCGAAAAAGGGTTAGCATTTCACAAAAGCCTTTTCAAAATTCTTTTGATAAAAACCTTCCATGCATTGCAATTCATGCATTGTCTGCTTGACTTGATCAAATGAAGATGTTGTTCATACTAGATGTACCATGCATTTCAAAAACTCTATTGGCATGTGAAAGGAACCACTAAGCCAAAAGAAAAATCGTGCTTGGCCTTGCTGTAGACTTTCAAAATTCGAGACATCATCTCCCATGTCATGGAAAGGGGAATGATGTTCATTAAAGCACTCATTTTTAAATCCTATCTCAACAGGTAGGCAAAATGGTAGCCCCTTTCAACAGAGTATGAGTTCAAAACTCAAGACTCAATTAAAGGGACAAGCCCTGCATCGTGTGGCTGAAAGTGCCTCCTTGAGACACATTCCCCATACGTGATCAAATGCCCCATGAAGGCACGAATTTTTCAAAAAAACAAATTCCAAAACCTTGCTTGACAAAAATCAAGTATAGGAAACATATTTTGATCAAAAGGGCTGGTATAAAACCATCTTCATATAGAAAGGGAGGATTTCCCAAAATTACTTTCTCAAAAGGATCAAAATTTTGAAACTTTTAACCCTACATATGGCTTTGAAAAGAAAGATTTTTCAACTTCTGGTTTATATGAAAACCTTGATTGTGTTGGGATAAAAAACATGAATCTCATGATGAAATATGGAGACATGTCAAAACTAAAACCTGATGGCCATGACGATCACTTAGGGCTGGTTATGTTTCCATCCTTGAGCAAAAAGTATCATGATCATGTTAGAAAAACCATGGAAGTGCATGGACATGAACATACCATTGTCCATCCAAAATCCTTTTGAAAAGCCATGGCCCTTCACCATATGGCCATGCAAAATTCCCATCAAGCTAGGGGCATTTTTAAATACAGCCCCTAGACACTTTCCATGGATAAACGAATACATCTCCATCATGATTTGTGAGATACATTTCATATGTTCATCGTTGCATAAAAACATGTATTTCCATTTTGAATCACATGGAGTGCATAGCATGCATCATATAACCCCGAAGAAAGCCCAAGAGGTTGGCAATTCGAGTAGAAATGTCTCCATGTCTTCAAAGGGCAACAAAAATCAGAAATTTGTTGATATTGTGGGTCGAAATTAGCAAAACCCCGAAAATGCCCGAATATTCAAAAGGGTTTATGTTAAATTCTTTTTCAAAAAGATTTTGAAAAATCGAACTCCTTTGAAATGTCTTGAAACAAGGATCGAAGTTTATTGTATAACCCTGAATGGAGGAATTTATACTTTTTGAAAGGTAGAGTCTTCCAAAAATGAATTGGCGATATTTCAAAGAACCCTGGCTTACAAGATTAAGCCTTGTTCAAAATATCAAAATATTTTCGAATAGCAGATGCTATTAAGAAATAGGACGATCTCGTTTGAATCGAGTAAACCAAAGGGATAAGCCTTCCCCCATTCTACTTTCTCTCCAAAAACGAAAATTGGCTATGTCCAAAAGAAAAAGAAAAGACAAGAATACAAAAACTCCTCCGAAAGTGGTCTTCCCTTCATAAATAGGGAATACAAAAACTCCTCCGAAAGAGGTCTTCTCGTTAAAAAGAAAAATGAGATATAAAAAAAAAACTCCTCCCAAAGAGGTCTTCTCTTCATAAACAGGGAATACAAAAACTCCTCCAAAGAGCTGCTCTCCTTTAAGAAAAGAGGGATTAATCAAAAAATACTCCCAAAGGGAGACATTCTATGAAAAAAAAAGAAACAAAAAGCCAAAGCTCCAAAGAGAGTGATTTTCCGATTCTTTGCCTAAAACCACGGGACGCTTCAGAAGGGACCATGGTATCTCTTTCCCATATCCCTACAGCTTATCCCTGAGGAAAAAGGTTCAAATTTGCGAAAATCCTAAAGTACGAATAAAATCGGCTTATTTGGATTTCATTTTGTTTGAGAACTCGACTTTGTTTTGTAGGAAATGGAACTTTGAAATGTTTTCGAAGTTTTCCTACCCAAAAACCTCTACTAAGTAGCAGGTATTGAAACCCGAATGAAGGGAAGTATGAAAATGGAAGTCCTTTTCGATACAAGTTAAAAGGAGTTCCTTTTCAAAAAGAATTTTTCGAAAAAAACATATGAATGTTAAAAAGACAAGGGTAGAACCTGCTTGGAGCAGACATCCTCAAAAGGCTCGCTCCAAAGCTCGAAAACCCCAAAACGTCTAGAAGACATGGGTAAAACCTGTTCGGAGCAGCCTGCCTCAAAAGGCACTCTTCGGGCTCAAAACCCCAAAAACAAAAACGTTTTTCTCATGCATGCATCCAAAAATCGTCCATGCATGATCATACATAGGGAAACCTAGGAAAAGTCCCCTTTTGCTAAAAAAATCCCCACCTTTGGTAAAAGAAAACAGCGTTTTGCAAAATAAAAATGGAGAATTCTCGAGAAAATTTGAGAGAAAAACCAGAATGGGGTGTTTCTTCTTTGCCATTATCCAAATGCCAAAGAGGAGCATCTATAAACACCCCAAATTCCAAAATCTCAAAAACTTTAAAAAACACAAAAAACTCATTTGAGCCAAAACGACAATCTATTTTAAAATGTGAAAACAGGTACAAAAGGCAAAAGGAGAGCCCCGGCAAGAAGAGGAAATCGAGCCCGGAATTTCAGAAGCCACCCCCTGCTCAAAAACAGAAGAAAAGAGAACCCATTTAGAGAAAAGCCCGACATAAGGGTAAAAATATAATTTGGGTAAATAAAAGCACAAAAGCAGCTCCAAAATGCAGAAAGAAGCCCAGTACCTGAGGAAGTCGACAGAAGTCTGAGACACGTCCCGTGAGAATGAAGAACGGAATCCGTGCGGCCATCTGAGTTCGATATCAACAGGAACCGGCCAGAAACCAAAATGGCGGACCGAAACGAACGTCGAAAAGGTCCTAAAAAGTAGAACACCGATTGGAAGGAAGACTTGGGGAAGACCCAGGCTAGAGTTGGGCATCCGATGAATCAAAGCCCGCTCGAAACTGATGATGAAAAGCACCAGAAAGGACCAGAAAACCAAGGAGCAGAAGAAAAGTTTGGACTGGATCTGGACCCAAAAATATCCAGATACAAATAGTGTTTTGATTGGATCTGGATCTCAAAATATCTGAGATCCACGATCCAGATCCATATAGGGTTTGGATTGGATCCGGATAGCCAAACCCAAATCCAAGACCCATTTGAAACCTCTATAAATAGAGGTGAGTGGGCTGGAAAAATCAGATTTCACGTGAAGTGAAGAGCAAGGCTTTCACGTGGACTTCAAAAGGGGGGGAAGAGAGAGAAAGGGCCCTATTGGCCCAAGCTTTGAGAGTAGGGATTGGCCATAGAGCCACAGGCTGCACCAAACGGAATGGCGTCTTCTTCATGCTTGGAGTGGAGTTCGTGGTGGAGCTTGGTGGCTTGAGCGGCGACTTGGAGTGGTGCTGCAACAAGGTAAGTTACTAAAACCTAACCTAGACTCCCTCTTTCCTAACCACTCTAGACCACCCATCCTAGCTAAACCAACCCCTAAAACACCATTAAAACAGCCAAGTCCTGGCCGGTTTTCACCAAAATTTCTACCCTAGAACTTACCTAAAACCCTACCCTAGACAATACCCCAACCAAGTCCGACCACCACCTGGCCGAACTTACCACTTGAAATAACCCTAACTCGAGCCACCTTGGCTCGAGCCCTTTTCCTAAAACCCACGGCCTGCACCACCTGGCCGAACTTCCCACTTGAAACAACCCTAACTCGAGCCACCTTGGCTCGAGCCCTTTTCCTAAAACCCACGGCCTGCACCAGCAGGCCGTGTCCCTTTCCTTTACCCAAGGTTTGGCCTGCCTTGAGGCAGGCCACCTTTACCTAAAAACCCACAGCCTAACCAGGCCATGCTCTTCCCCACCTACCTAAAACAACCCGGCCAAAGGTAGCCGGGCCTCCTAGTTTTTCGCCATAACCTGGCCTGCCGTTCAGCAGACCACCTAGCTAAAACCCCCGACCTAACCAGGTCGTGTTCTTCCCCCACTCGCCTAAAACCTGGCTTGCCCTTTTGGCAGGCCATTTACCTTTTAAACCAACCCCTAACCTAGCCGTGACTTGCCTAGGATCAGCCCCAACTACATCCTAAAAACCGAGTTCACTCAAGCCACTTTCGGCTCGACAATCACAAGACCTAAACCCAAGGCCAGCTTTGGCCGAACCCTAGAGCAAACCAAGTTCACTCGAGCCACCTTTGGCTCGAGTCTCACAAGA
The DNA here is from genome assembly GCA_036023115.1 of Brasenia schreberi. NCBI lineage: Eukaryota > Viridiplantae > Streptophyta > Magnoliopsida > Nymphaeales > Cabombaceae > Brasenia > Brasenia schreberi. The sequence goes on along the minus strand of JAYKKT010000085.1, from coordinate 5,533,791 downwards.
TAAAACCCAAGGCCAAGTGTTGGCCGAACCCCGCACTAAACCCTCCCACTCGAGCCACCTTGGCTCGAGTCTTACCTTACCCAAATCAGCCCCAAGTGGTCCCAAACCCAGTATAACTTGTGGTTCTCGGAACTCCAAGTCTCCCCAAGCTCTCAAGCTCTCCGGCTTCGCTCCCACATGCCTCGGATGCCATGAGATGATGATGAACTCGTCCCTTGTACAATCCTAACTCAAGAACCTGGAAAAGTGTAAGTCGTTTGATATATATCAAGTGTCTTTTCCATTTAATTCAATTCGAGATACGGGGTTGTAATAACGGAGCATCGTCTCCCCCCGAAATGTAATAACGGTGCTGGACACACGAGACACACACGTACACTTGAGCCTTTCCGCTCTTATCTCGTACACAAGCACCACGTACACAATTGAGCCTTTTCGCTCTTATCACATATATACATATTTCAATTCAGCTGGGTTGTTACATTAAGTCGTGTGAGTTTGTCTTTCAATTACACACTCGCACCCAAGAAACACCCGAGCGATTGCTCAAACACCTCACGCACATTTTGGCCTCAAAAGCCACTAAGATATAGCCATATCTATATATTTTCTGCTGCGTGAGTTTTCCCGATTCAGCTGTGTACGCATTTCAATTTCCGGGTTTAAATTCAGCCGTGTGTGTTGTCTTTCAATTTATACATATACACACACGCCACAATTAAGCCTTTCCGCTCTTATATATATGTATATCTCCCTTCTGCTGCATTTTACGGTTCAGTTGCGTGTGTTGCATTTCAATTTATATACAACACCCACGCACACATTGAGCCTTTCCGCTCTTAAGATATAGATATATTTAAATTTCTGCAATTTACATTCAAGTCGTGTGAGTTGCATTCAATTTGGGTTTTCCCATCTGCTAAGTCTTTAAATTTCAGGTTTTACATTCAAGTTGTGTGAGTTGGATTTCATGCTCGCCATACTCGAGCAAGAGTGCATACCTGCATCGAAAAAACCTGAACAAATCGTGCAAAAACACCCATGTTAGGCCACTTTGCACACACTCCACGCCTAAGTGGTTGAAACTGAAAGACTTAGGGTCGCCCAAATCAAAAACTCGCCAAGTACATGATTTCAAACGGATTTTCAAACACCTGTTTGTTCAAAAATCAAATTTGAGTTTAACTTGTCCAAACGAAGTCTCTAAACGTACAGACTAACCCTTGCACATCGGTGCAAGAAGGTCTGCGACGAAAAGATTCCGCTTGCCTACAATTGCCTTTTAAAAGTCAGATATTTCAAAACATACTTCACTAGTTTGAGTAAGATAGCTGGCATGCCCTAAAAGCGAACGTAGATTGTGAAAAGGTTCACTTCAGGCCTAAGAACCCGGAGTCGAAGATTTTTGTTGTCTACAATGCCCACCTTGAACACCTTGAGGGACACAAAACAAGCTTTAAACAAGGCTGTACACGTATTCATCATTCGATGGAGGTCCCTCCTTGGGCAAATAAAAGAGCCCATCTCCAAAAGAACACTGTCTTGCTCATCCTCAAAAATTTTAAAACGGAGATCAAAACTCTTCTTTCATTGCATGAAATTTCTACCTTTCACAAGTTAATAAAGAAGGCTTCCTTATTTGAAACAAATCTAAAGAAAGGAGTCTATGACGACTTGTGAAAGGGAAAAATACTTCCCAAAACGAGATTTGAAAAACCCAAAACTTACGGGCCACCCATGACGGACAAAGGGGCAAAACCCCAAAAGATTGCAAATGTCCGAGTGGAGTCAAGCCCGGCGGGCACTTCAAAAAAGCTCGAACAAAAAAATAAAAAATTTCAAAAAACTTTTGAAAAACAGGAGTATACCCCATTGGGGCAACCTGTCTCGGAGGTCCTAGACCTCCTACTCACCTAAGGTTTGGTAGTACTCCCAGAAATTCCCGAGGGGACCTCGCCAAAAGGGAGGTTTTTGAACAAGTATTGCAAGTATCATCGGCTCAAAGGTCATGATACGAACAAATGTTTTCTCCTTTTAAACAAAATTGAAAACTTGATAGAGCAGGGTCGACTCCAGGTCACTGAAGAACCTGAGCCTGTCCAAGCTGTGCTCAAAAAACCGTTCCCCAATCACGCAAGTACTACTGGGAAGGGAAAAGAGGTATGTGTTTTCACAACCTCGAAAGGTTTTGTGCATGCATCATATTTTGGCTTCACTACTTGTCACACACCACCTTCTCTCATCATATACAAGAAAGCCGCCCAAGTAGTGATCCGGGGAGAGCTTAGAATCCTGCCCCCGGGTAGAGCCATCTTAGAAATTTCAGGTGCTCCAAAGCACACAAATAGAGCCAACATAGGAGTGAGCCTTAGGCAAAGTGTGGGGGAAGTGACCAGGTTCGGAAGGATTTATCAACCCCCACACCTAGAAAAAACTGCTAAAAAAGTGGTCAGTGTTCCTGGCCCTTCAAAAGCATACATTCCTAAGACTTTATGAATCATGGACAAAGGTAAAAATGTTTTAACCTCATATGATTTTGAAAATCATCTTTCTAAGATCCCGATAAACATGTCCACCCTAGAGTTGATACAAACCTCTCCTAGGCATAGACTAGTTTTAGAAAAAATCTTAAAAAGAGCCAAGGTTAATTCGAGTATAACTCCTGAGTCCTTGTCATTCCTAGTTGCTCCCATTTGTGCAAAAACGCCAATTGTGTTTTCGGAAGACGAAATCGAAAGACTATATGAAACTCACAATCAAGCTCTGCATATCGAGGTGGTATTGAATCACCATCCTCTAGACAGGTGCTTGGTTGATGGGGGAGGAGGTTGTAAACACCCCGAAATCCCATGAATTCCTCAAAACAAACCTGGTTTTGCAAAAGCAGCCCCAAAGGGCTATTTTGAGTCTGAAAACCCAGGAGCCTTCCAGACAACCCTGTACATATGTTTTGAACTTTGTATTTCAAAAATGTATAATGTTGCTTTTAAAAACCTTTTAAAACACGTTTTTGAAACCCCGAAGCAGCTTGGCTTGATCAAGATAGGACCAGAAAAGCTAAAGAGAGCCCGAAACCGGAGCACAAGTCGAGCCCGACACATCAACTCTCGTATTGAATCCACCCCCAGGATCTCGAACGTCCAAGACCCTGTTATCATCAAAACATTACTTGAAATCAGCTTCGGAAGGCGAAAACAGAGGCAGACGATCATGTTGGCGAAGACCCAACGCAGACGGAGTACTGATGTTGTCAGACCCCGCACAAACCGTTCGTTTTGAACACAACCCAAAGGAGTCAGAATTCAGTTTGGGTTGGATCTGGACCATATATATCCAGATCTCAATCCAAACCCATGTGTGGATTTGGATTTGGATCTAGAGATCTAATCCAATATCCACATCCATGGCCCACATCACCTTCTCATAAATGGAGGTGGGGCCCACTTGAATTTCACGTGGGATTATGGGCATGAGAGAGAGAGTGGGGGAGGATAAGATCAAAGTGTGTTGTAATTAAGCTTGACTTGTGTGTCAAGTTTGGGGTTAATCATGTGGGTTAGCCTAGTTAACATGGGTTTAAGCTTGTAATTAGCCAAAACCTAACCTAGGGCTGCACCAACATCAACATGATATGATTAGGGTCCATGGGTCATGCAAAGGGAGCTCCTTAATCTAAACCTAACCAAAAACACCTAATCCTAGCCTTTTACCCTAATCCGGTATTAATCCTAGCCTAATCACCTAACCCACTTCCCTAATCCCGGCCTAATCCCAACCTAATCACCTAACCCACTTCCCTAATCCTTCTCTAAACCTAGGTTAATTTCCCTAAACCTAACCTAATCCTAGCCTAATCACCTAACCCACCTCACTAAACCTCACCCCAAAACCAACCCACCTAGCTAAACCCTAAACCTCTAAACCACCCCACCTAAACCTAGCACACAACCTACCAAAAACCCCTTGTATTTAAAATATCTGGCCCTACCCTAATACCAGCCCACCTTATCACCACACCACCACCCCCTAGACCACCTTACCACCTCCTCAAAACCAGCCCCACCGCCCTTCACAAAAGCTATAAACCCCCCCCCCCCTAGTGGGCGGGTTTTCAGCTTTTGGGGTCCACCACTTCCAGCCGGGTCTTCCACCTGCACCACCACCAGCCACCACCGTGCTCCACCTGCTCCACCACATACCAGCCGGCCAACCACCCGTCGCCATCCTTTTCATCCGGCCGAACCAGTCGCTCCACCACACCCGACTGCTCCTCAACCACCCGCCGCCTCCCATCATTTGGTTAGTATCCCATCCCTCACCTCACCTCTTCTCCACTCCCCCTCCACTCTCAGCCACCTGCACCACCACCATCTTCCCCTAACACCAGCCACTTATCGCCCCCACTCCCATTCGGCCAAGCCTCATCCACTCCAACCACCCGCCACTACCTAGACACCCTAGCTACACCCAGCCACTCCATTTAACCCCCTAAGACCTACCCATACCATTTCCCCTCAGCACCCACCACCACCTTACCCCATACCCTAGCTAGCTTCCTTCCCATCCTCCACCCATAGCCACCCTAGCAGCCCACCACCACCAAGTCCCCCTAGCAGTCGGCCACTCCAACCGATTGCCATATACCCATTCGGCCAGCCACCCGCCAGCCATATCCTTCCCCTAGGTACTCCCTTAGACACTCCCTTAGGCTCCCCCTTAGTGCCATACTCCCTAACCTTACAACCTCCCTTAGTGACCCTACATAGTCACCTTAGCCCACACACAAAACCAGCCCTTCGCTAAGCAGCCGGCCATCTTCAAGGCGCCTCTCCCGCACCCCATTTGCAGCCGGCCAGCAACCCCTCTTGCCGATCAACTCCGCGGAGCTCCCTCTTGCAGCCCAAGGCAAAGGCCAAGCCCACGCTCAAGCAAGGCATCTTCGGACCAGCTATTAGTAAGTGCCTAACTCGGTCCTTAGTTGTATACTTGCTTAAAATTTAATTCGATACGGGGTTGTAATAACGGAGCATAGTCTCCCCCCGCTTGTAATAACGTGGCTTGAAACACCCACACACACGTGCACTCTCTTAGTCGTGCACGATTTTGAACACACACGAGCCTAATCAGCCCCTAATACATAAATATATATATATACTTTAACTTTCGTAGGGTTTTGCTCAAGTTGGGTGTGTTGTCTTTCAATTCAAGCACTCACACACATTGAGCCTTTGCTCTTATTTGAAAGACCCAAGTAAGGGCCGTGTTATACTATTTGGGTTTAATTTCATGCTGTGTGCGTAGTACTTCAATTCAAGCACTCACACACATTGATCTTTCGCTCTTATTCCCAAGACCTTAATCAAGGCCATATTGCAAATTTCATGTCGTGTGTGTAAGTCTTTCAATTCAAGCACTCACACACATTGAGCCTTCGCTCTTATTTGAAAGACCCAAGTAAGGGCCGTGCTATACTATTTGGGTTTCATTTCATGTCGTGTGTGTAAGTCTTTCAATTCAAGCACGCACCCACATTGAGCCTTCGCTCTTATTTGCAAGACCCGAGTAAGGGCCCATATATATACCTTATATACATATCTCCCTTCGGCATTTACATTACAAGTCATTTCCCTTCGGTTATTTCCCTTCGTCATTGTCTTTACATTCAGGTTTTTCCTTTGGAGTAGCGTGAGTTTGCATTGCATCTACACCATACCACGAGGTAGGATGCATATTGCATCAAAGCAAGCCCCACTCAAATTCACCCATGTAGTGGAGTGTTCATAACACGCAAACTAGGTGGCCCCAAAAGGGATAAAAAGAAAGACTTAGGCACGTGCAAATCCACGTGATCTAAAATCTGCAATCGCATTTAAAAGACCCGAATCAAAACACCTCGAACCGCTTCGTAGGCTTTTTCTATCCCAAAACTCGATTTTTAAAGCATACAGACTGACCCTTGTGCATCGGTGCAAGAAGGTCTGCGACGACAAGAGCTCACTTGTTCACAGTCGCCACGTTAGAAGTCAGATTAAAATATATCTTCGCTAGCTTAGGTAAGCTAGCTGGCACGCCCTGTTTATACAAATAGGCCTTAGACACAAGAGAGGATCCGCTCCAGGCGCTGAGAAGCCAGAGGTGGGGATTTTTCTGCGTCTACAGAGGTCTTAACATCCTTCCGCTACACGTGGCATATCAAATTGGAGTCACCTTGACTTCTATTAACCCAAGCCCCATCATTGTCACCGGATACGATGGGAATGCATCAAAACCTTTGGGAGCCATAGAGTTACCCATGGAAATAGGGGGAATAACCCACGTAGGGGTGTTCCATGTCTTAGACATACACCCCCACTACAACCTACTTCTGGGAAGACCCTGGATTCATAGCCTTCGGGATGTGCCATCCACCTTCCATAGGTATGTAAAAATCCCCCACAAGAATCAAATCGTGGTAATTCTGGGTGAAAGCCATCCACAGCTAAGAGGAGTTCAAAACTTCCCTTGCTTGTCAAGTGAAAAGGCCTACGGGACCAACCCCGTGAAATCCATGGACGAATCATACGAATTCATCCCCCAAAACCCTAGGACAGTTGTGTACGTCATGGGGCTGCCCAAAGCTGGCCCACCAAAAGTCATGACTATCCTAGGCAAATCCAAACTCCCTGAATTTCCAAAAACCTTAAACAAGAAACCCTTTGAGCATGCCATGGATGACAGCAAGTTCCAAGGTCATCCTTTTGTAAACACCCCAAAATCCCACGATTTTGTAAAAACACACACCTAGTTTGAAAATCAATCTAAGAGGCCAAATTTGAGATTTTCGAAAACCCAGGAGCTTCCAGAAGCTTGTAAATTTTGTTTTGAAACTCCGTATCCAATATGGATCCCTTAAACTCAGGCCAAGTCCCATTTTGCCACAAAAACTAAAGGCAAACAGGTGAAGCATGGAAGATGACGCCTGATCAAGAAGCAGCCCATAAAGCAGCTCAAAAGGGCCAAATCCAAAGTAGCCTCAGAAACAGGTGCAGAAGCCCAAAATTAACACCCTGGTCTGATAAAAGTTAGGGTCAAAAGGCGAAAGGAAGGCCCATGCCCGATGCAGAATCCAAGCCTAGAGCCCCTAAAAGCCAAATCAAACATCCCCATCCAAGCAACAGAAATCTGAACCAGAAAAGACAAAAATAAGCAGAAACGTAGTCTAGGAAGGCGAGATGGAGTTCAGACGACAAAACTGGGGAAAACCCAGCATAAGACGGAGCACTGATGAAGCTAGGGCCCACACAAAATGTTTGCCTCGAAAAGCCAAGAAGGACCATCCAGAGAAAATTTGGATTGGATTTGGACCATATATATCCAGATCCATATCCAAATAGTGTTTGGATTTGGATTGGATCCAAATAGTATTTAGATTAGATCAGATCTAGACCAAAATATCCAGATCCGTATCCATATAAATGTTTGGATTTGGGTCAGATATGGATCCAAAATATCTGAGATCCGAGATCCATACCCAAATAGTGTTTGATTGGATATGGTTTCCAAGACCCAAACCCAAAACTCATATCCAAGACCCACCTCATTTGCCTATAAATAGGAGTGAGGGGGTCTCTAAGAGGAGGTTCACGTGAATTACAAGGAGGAGCTTGGAGGAGAGAGAGGGTATTAAGGTGAGTGCTTAGTGCTTTCTTAATTTTCTTAATGGTTAATTGTGGGCTTAAAGTGGGATTAGTGTGGGATGCACCACCATGATTGGTGCTAAACCGACCTGCGCACAGCAGGCTTGAAGAGGCTGGACCACCCTTGAGCACCATCTAGTCGGACATCCCCCTTTGGTAAGCCTAAATCACCCAAAGTCCTTCTATTCTTAACCCTCTAAACCTACCCTAAACCAACACCACCTAATCCCCCATAGTACCCCTAATCCCATCTAATCCAGCCTAACATCCCAACCGACATCCCTCCCCTTTACACCACCGACTCCCATCACCATCCATACACCCCCATCGCTCCTGTACGCCACTAGCGCTACCCGAACCGCCTCCAAGCCGCCTGCGCGCTACCCGCGCGCTTCAACGCCAAACGCGCACCCATCATCCTAACGCCGCCTTAGCGCGCCCTGTCACCGTGCGCCTTAGCGCACCCTACCACCGTGCGTCTTGCGCGCGCCTGTCCGTAGCTCCTAGTGCTCAGCGTTTGTGCACCTTTAGCTGACCCCAACCGACTCTACCCTACCACACCAACCGACTCCACCCTGTAGACGCCGAAAATCCTCGCCTCTGGTTCTTAGGCCTAAAGCGGATCTTTTTGTGTGTCTAAGTCGTATTTAAGCAAAAGGGCGTGCTAGCTAGCTTGCTTAATCTAGCGAAGAAATATTTTGAAATCTGACTTCTATTGTGGCGACTGTGAGCAAGCAAGCTCTTTTCGTCGCAGACCTTCTTGCATCGATGCGCAAGGGTCAGTCTGTATGCTTAGAAAAATCGAGTTTTAGACATGATAACCTAGGAAAATGTTTGAGGTGTTCGATTCGGGCTGATTTGTATGGTTTCAAATTTTATTTTCACGTGGATTTGCACTTGCCTATGTCTTTCTTTTTATCCCTTTTCGGGCCAACTAGGTGTGTGTATGCACACGTGACCTAAGTGGGGCGATTTTGAGCGGGAGTGTGGGGTTTGCTTTGATGCAATATGCATCCTAACTCGTGGTATGGCATATATGCAATGCAAACTCATGCAACTCCAAAGGGAAAACCCAAATTGAAAGACAATGCGGAAGGGAAATGACTTAATGTAATTTGCAAAAGGGAAATTGCAAAAGGGAAATATAGCTATATCTTAAGAGCGGAAAGGCTCAATTGTGCAAGTGTGTGCCGTGTATATATGTAAAGACTACGTACACTGCTGAACCTTAAAACCCAAATGTTAAAGACATAGCCGAAAGGGAAATACTTATAATATATATGGGCCAGAAGGTAGCCAACGTGTGCATGGGTGTTGTGTGTATATTGAAAGACACCTCACATGACTTGTAAATGAAACCCAAATATAATTGCAATATGGCCTTAACTAAGGTCTTGGGAGTAAGAGTGAAAGCTCAATGTGTGTGTGTAGAATTGAAATACTACGCACACGACATGTAATGAAGCCCAAATATAATTGCAATATGGCCTTAACTAAGGTCTTGGGAGTAAGAGCGAAAGCTCAATGTGTGTGAGTGTAGAATTGAAGTACTATGCACACAACTTGAAGTAAAACACCCCAAAACGAAATTGCAATAGGCCCTTACTAGGGTCTTGAAAATAAGAGCAAAAGCTCAATGTGTGTGAGTGTGAAAATTGAAAGACAACACACACGACTTAAATAAAAACCCACACAACTTAAATTATATACGTATAGCTATATCTTAAGGGCTAATTAGGCCCATGTGTGTGTCAAAATCGTGTGCAGCTAAGAGCAGGATAGGCTCAAGTGCACGTGTGTGTGGGTGTGCCAAACCACATTATTACAAGCGGGGGGAGACAACGCTCCATTATTACAACCCCATATCAAATTTAATTAAGCATAAGCAAGTCTATAACAAGGACCGAGTTAGACACTTACGTATAGCTAGTCCGGGCATGACTTGCTTGCGCTTGGGCTGGTGAGTCGCCTTGGGCTGCAAGAGGGAGCTCCTTGGAAGGGTGTGGCAAGGGAAGGTGTTGGCCGGATGGCAAAGGTGCAGCGGGTGGCGCCTTGGCGCTAGCCGAGTGGATGGGATGCTGCCTTGGCTGGGGTTGGGGTACTTAGGAAAGGTAAGGGGAGCTAGGGTGTGTCACTAAGGCGTGGGGAGGTCTTAGGGAGAGGTAAGGCTGAGGGTGTATGGCGCGGCTGGTTTAAGGGAAGATGTGGCTGGTGGTGGAGCTGGGTGATGCTGGCCGAGTGGATGGAGGGTGGCAGGTGGTGGCCAGTTGGATGAGGGGCTAGCTAGGCTAAGGGAGAGTGGCGGATGGTGGCTAAGAATGGAGGGGGAGTGAAGAACAGGTGGTGTTGAGAGGGGGTACTAACCAGAGTGGAAGGCTGGCCGAAGGGTGAAGGTGGCGGGTGTCAAAGTGCAGCCGGTTGAGGGAAGGTGGCAAGTGCAGCCGGTGGCGTGGAGTGGAGCTGGCCAGGGGATGGAGGTGGTGTGGAATGGAGCTAGCTGGGTTCCAAGGGGGAGCAGGTGAGAGAAGAGAGAAAGGGATGAGAGAGGAGAGGAAGGGCTCAGCTCCCCAAGCATTTTCTACCAAACCCGCCCACAAGGGAGGGGTTTTTATAGGTTTTAGTGGGTCGGTTTGGGCTGGTATTGGGGAGGTCGGTTGGGCTGGTATGGGGAGGTGGTTTAGGGGTATGGTATGGTAGATATTTAGGTGGGCCAGATATTTGTCTTAGGTGGTTTGGGGATATGGTGTGCTAGGGATTTAGGTGGGCTGGTTTAGTGGTTTAGGGCTTAGCTTAGGTGAGTTGGGCTTAGGGTGAGGTTTAGTGGAGTGGGTTAGGTGTTTAGGCTAGGATTAGGGTGAGGTTAGGGGGATTAGGCTAGGTTTAGGGAAGGATTAGGGGGAAACGGCTAGGTAAGGTGGGTTTAGCTTAGGATTAGGGTTAGGAGCATCCCTTTGCATGACCCATGGACCTAGTTGCATCAAGTTGGTGCAGCCCTAGGTTAGGAGTAGGTGGATACAAGCTTAAACCCACACTCATTAGGCTAACCCACATGATTAACCCAAAACTTGACACACAAGTCAAGCTTAATACATGTTCACTCATATTTAATCCTCCCATGCTCTCTCATGCCCAAGCTTTCCACGTGATTTTCTTGTGGGCCCCACATCCATTTATGAGAAGGTGATGTGGGCCATGGATGTGGATATTGGATTGGATCTGGATATATATGGTCCAGATCCGATCCAAATATGATTTTTGACTCCTTCAGGGTATGTTCGAAATGAACGATTTGTGCGGGGCCTGATAGCATCAGTACTCCGTCTTGCGTTGGGTCTTCGCCAACATGGTCGTCCGCTTCTGTTTTCACCTTTTGGAGATCATTTCGATGGGCTTGGATAAGATTCCGGGGGTAAATCTGATACGAGAGTTGATGTGCCGGGCTCGACATGTGCTCCGGTTCAGGGCTCTCTTTTGTTCCTTTGGTCCTACTTTCATCAGGCCAAGTCACTTTCCGGGGTTTCAAAATATCTTTTAAAGGGTTTTAAAACTATATCATACATATTTTAAAACATATATAGTTTAAACATATGTACAGGGTTGCCTAGAAGGCTCTTGGGTTTCTAGACTCAAAATAGCCCTTTGGGGCAGTTTTTGCAAAACCAGGTGTTTTTGGGAAAATCGTGGGATTTTGGGGTGTTTACAGATGCCCCTCTTTGGCATTATCCAAATTGATTTGGATAATGGCAAAGACGACAACACCCCTTTCGATGTCTCCCTAAATCTATCCACGAAAATATGGGATCATCCCAATCTTTAGCAAAATCTCACTTTTAAAACCCGGGTAGGCAGAGATATCACACCAAAGGGATTTGTATGGTTTCTGGTCCTAAAATGGGATCATGTTTATGCAAGTGCCATGCGTGGAAATGCAGATGCATGACATGGGTGGGGTGCCAAGAGTGGTGACCTCCTAGAGACCAGATATGGTCGAACTCTTGAGACTTACAGGGCCTGCTGTTCGATATTCGATTTTTCAAAATCTATTTACAAAAGGGAAAACTGTCTTGAGCCTCAATCCTAAGGATCTTGAGCTCTTTGTGTTTGCCTTCGCTTGAGTCTTGACACTCGCTAATCTAACGGAGGTTTTATAAGAAAACAAGCTACATTTCAAGATTCCTACATCTTACTCGAAACGTCGAATTCTCAAACAAAATGAAATTCAAGTAAGTAAATCCTATTTTTACTCTAGAATTCCTCGAAATGAACCATGTTTATACTTGGGATAAGCCAGGGTCGGGGAAAGAGATACCACGGTCCCTTCTGAAGCATCCCGTGATTTAAGGCATAGAAGGCGGAAAACTGTTCTTTTTGAGCTTTTTGGCCTCTTTTTCCTTTTTTTTCATAGAGGGTCTCCCTTTGGGAGTATTTTTTCTTTAATCCCTCTTTTTTGCAAGAGAATCAAATTTTTCTTTTTGATCCTGGTTTCTTTCTTTTGGAAAGAGACTTTGGATGGGAAATTCCCTTTATTTTGGCCGTGTTTTCCTTTTGGAAGGAGAAGAAAAGAGGGGAGGACTTATCCCAAGGTCACACTCGATCCATTCCAGATCTGCCTATTTAGAAATAGCACGTACTACTTGCAAGTATCTTGCTATATTGAACTAGGCCTTTCTTTGTAAGAAGAAGGATTTTGAAATGTAACCACGTGTTTGGAAAACTCCACTCTTTCACAAGTGCGAATTCTCTCACTCAGGGTCACACAATTCGCCTTTGAACCTTACCTTCGAAGTTTCAAAGCAGCTATCCCTAAGGGTTTTCGAAAATGGGAATTTAATCCAAATCCTATACATAATACTTCTTTAAGTATTGAATATTGATAGGATCTGCTAAATTCCTACCTTCTACATCGATCAACCAATACGCGTTGTTAGTGGTGGTTGCACGTACAACATAAGGTCCATCCCACTTGGGGCACCACTTTCTAAGTGGATGTGGGCTACGATAGTAGATGATTTTCAAAACCAGATCTCCCACTTCAAAGTGGCGAGGTCTCATGTGTTTGCCATAATGTCGGGCTATCCTTTGCCTGTAAGCGCGAGCATGATCCATAGCAAGGAGTCGCCTCTCATCTAGCAATTCTAGTTCGGCCATCCTAGCATGCTGAAGTGTCTCTAGGGGGAGGTCGAGTGCGATGGATGTATGGAATGAATGCAATTGTGTATGAATGGGAAGAATGGCGTTTGTGCCATAGACCAATTCGAATGGTGTGGCATTCGTGGGAGTCTGGATGGAAGTCCTATAAGCCCATAAGGCTTCATCCAGCTTCTCGTGCCACGTCCTACCCTTCTCTAAAGTCTTTTTCAATTATACTAATGAGAGTCTTATTCGTGGCTTCGGCTTGGCCGTTGCCTTGAGGGTAGTAGGGCGAGGAGAAGTGGTGAGTTATGCCATAAGTGTTGCACAACTTAACCATCCACTTGTTTTTGAATGGGGTGCCATTATCGGACACAAGGTCTCGTGGAACCCCAAATTGAGCCAAGATATTCCTCCTAATGAAAGCCACCACATGTTGCCCCTGTACGTTGGTCAGGGAGATGGCTTCCACCTACTTAGAGAAATACTCAGTGGCTGCTAAAATGAATCTATGCCCATTCGATGCTTTTGGAAAGATCGAGCCTACGATATCAAATGCCCACATGGTAAATGGCCAGGGGCTGACCACGGAATGCAGTGAAGATGAGGGGATATGAATGGCGTGCCCATGCACTTGACATGGATGACACTTCCTAACATGATCGTGACAATCCTTTTTAAGGGTGGACCAAAAATAGCCCGCTCTAAGTATTTTCATTGCCATCATGTTGGCATTAACATGACCTCCACATTCTCCATCGTGGAACTCACGCATCACAGTCCTAGCCTCCTCTAGATCGACACATCTTAGTAGGATGCCGGTAAAGCTTTTCTTGTATAGAACCCCACCCATAATGGTGCATCGGGTTGAAATTTTACGGATGAATGCCTTATCTTTGGATGTGTCATCCTCGGCGAATCCCCCATTTTCTAGAAAACATTTGATGTCGTAAAACGAAGGTTTTTCAACAGATTCTGGGTTATTTTGGCAAATATCCAAATTGTGTGTGGATGGGTTGGGCGCATGCCATATCTCTAAGGATCGGGTCCCTAAAATGGGATCGACCTTTAGGGCTAAACCCAAGGAGGAGAGGGCGTCGGCAATGCCATTATCCTCTCTTCCTACATGTGTGAGTCTACACGATTGGAATGACTCAACTAATCGAGTGGCCAACTCGTGATATGGAAGAAGTTTTTCATTTCGCACTTGCCAAATTTTCAAAACTTGGTTTATAACTGTAAACACCCCGAAATCCCACGAACTTCTCAAATAACTTGGTTTTATAAAAGCAGCCCCAAAGGGCTATTTTGAGTCTGAAAACCCAGGAGCCTTCCAGACAAACCCTTGTACATATGTTTAAACTGTATATGTTTTAAAATATGTATAATATAGTTTTAAAACCTATTAAAATACGTTTTGAAACCCCACAAAGCGGCTTGGCCTGATGAAAGCAGGACCAGAAGAGCAAAAGAGAGCCCGAAACCGGAGCACATGTCGAGCCTGGCACAGCAACTCTCGTGTTAGATTCATCCCCAGGATCTCGAACGTCCAAGCCCCTATTATCAACAAAAATCATTTGAAATTATCTCCGGAAGGTGAAAACAGAAGCGGACGACAATGTTGGTGAAGACCCAACGCAAGACGGAGTACTGATGCTGTTAAGCCCCGCACAAACCGTTCATTTCGAACATACCCTGAAGGAATCAGAATTCAGTTTTGGATTGGATCTGGACCATATATATCCAGATCCCAATCCAAACGTATATGTGGATTTGGATTTGGATTTGGATCCAAAGATCCAATCCAATATCCACATCCATGGCCCACATCACCTTCTCATAAATGGAGGTGGGGCCCACTTGAAATTCACGTGGGATCTTGGGCATGAGAGAGAATGGGGAGGATTACATGTGGGGGAAATGTATTAAGCTTGACTTGTGTGTCAAGTTTTGGGTTAATCATGTGGGTTAGCCTAATTAGTGTGGGTTTAAGCTTGTATGAACCTACACCCAACCTAGGGCTGCACCAACATGATGTAATGAAGTCCATGGGCTATGCAAAGGGATGCTCCTAACCCAATCCTAAGCCAAAACCCCTAATCCTAGCCATTTGCCCTAATCTCGGCCTAATCCTAGCCTAATCACCTAACCTACTTCCCTAATCCTTTCCTAATCACAACCTAATCACCTAACCCACCTCTCTAATCCTTCCCTAAACCTAGCCTAATTCTCTTAATCCTAACCTAATCCTAGCCTAAACACCTAACCCACCTCACTAAACCTCACCCTAAAACCAACCCACCTAGCTAAGCCCTAAACCATTAAACCACCCCACCTAAACCCTAGCACACCATATCCCTAAAACCACCTAAACTAAATATTTGCCCCCCCTAAATATCTAGCCCACCTTATTCCTAAACCACCACCACCTAACCACTAAACCACCCCCTCAAAACCACCCCAACCGACCCTCTTAAAATCCTATAAAAACACCCCCTAGTGGGCGGGTGTTTCAGATTTTTCCTGCTCCACCTTGGGCCATCCGAGCCCTTCCTCTCCTCTCTCACCCCTTTCGCTCTTCTCTTACCTGCTCCACCTTGGACCTCTGGCCAGCTCCACTTCACGCCACCACAACATCTCGGCCAGCTCCACTTCACGCCACCACAACCTCCCGGCTAGCTCCACTCCTTCCACCCAGCTGCCTACCTTGGACACCCGCCACCTTCTCCTTTCTCTCCGGTTAGTACCCTAATCTAACACCACCCTCTCTTCACTCCCCCTCCACTCTCAGCCACTACATCACCATCACCTCCCGGCCACCATCTGCCACCCTTCACCATTCAGTCAACTTCTGCCCGACTGCATCACACCCGCCACCTTACCTCTCCCCTAGACAGCCCCTAGTTAGTCACCCTTAACCTTACCTCTTCCCTTAAACCAACCCTTAGCCAACACCCTAGCTAGCACCCCTTTGCCATTCCTAAGCACCCCTAGTTACCCCAGCTGGCCAGCACCTAACTACCTGCCACTAGTCGGCCAGCCACAACCGACTGCACCTTGCTATACCCGCAGCCTTACATCCCTTCCCTTAGACAGCCCCTTGTCAAGACCCTTAGCTCTACCTTCCCTAGGACCTGCCCTACACCTTAGTGACACCCCCTAACTACCCCAGCCAAAGTACCATGGCAACACCCCCCTAGTAGCCGGCAAGCTCCAAAGTGCCACACCCGCGCACCCAAGTCACCCGGCCAGCACACCCCCTTGCCGTGCCATTCCGAGGAGCTCCCTCTTGCAGTCCAAGGTGAAGCCCAAGCCCACGCTCAAGCAAGTCACCTCCGGACTAGCTATAAGTAAGTGCCTAACTTGGTCCTTAGTTGTAGACTTGTTTAAATTAAATTAAATTTGATACGGGGTTGTCATAACGGAGCATTGTCTCCCCCCGCTTGTAATAATGTGGTTTGGCACACCCACACACACGTGCACTTGAGCCTACCTCGCTCTTAGTTGTGCACGATTTTGAACACACACGGGCCTAATCAACCCTTTATATATAAGTTTATTTATATACTTTAAGTTGCGTAGGGTTTTGCTTGAGTTGGGTGTGTTGTCTTTAAATTCTCGCACTCACACACATTGAGCTTTCGCTCTTATTTGCAAGACCCAAGAAAGGGCCGTGTTATATTTTCCCTTGGGTTTAATTTCATGTCGTGTGCGTAGTCTTTCAATTCTCGCACTCACACACATTGAGCTTTCGCTCTTACTCCCCAAGACCTTAGTCAAGGCCTATTGCAATTTATATTTGCGTTTAATTTCATGTTGTGTGCGTAGTACTTCAATTCTACACTCACACATATTGAGCTTTCGCTCTTACTCCCAAGACCTTAGTTAAGGCCATATTGCAATTTATATTTGGGTTTCATTTAAGTCGTGTGAGTTGTCTTTCAATATACACACAACACCCACGCAACACGTTGGCGACCTTCGGGCCCATATATATTATAAGTATTTCCCTTTCGGCTATGTCTTTAAGATTTGGGTTTTAAGGTTCAGCAGTGTGCGTAATCTTTACATATATACACGGCACACACTTGCACTATTGAACCTTTCCGCTCTTAAGATATAGCCATATTTCCCTTTTGCAATTTCCCTTTTGCAATTTACATTTCAAGTCATTTCCCTTCCGCATTGTCTTTCAAATTTCGGGTTTTCCCTTTGGAGTTGCATGAGTTTGCATTGCATATACGCCATACCACGAGTTAGGATGCATATTGCATCAAAGCAAACCCCATACTCCCGCTCAAAGTCACCCCACTTAGGTCACGTGTTCATAACACACACCTAGTTGGCCCGAAAAGGGATAAAAAGAAAGACATTGGCACGTGCAAATCCACGTGAAATAAAACTTTAAAATCATACAAAAACAACCCGAATCGAACACCTCAAACGTTTTCGTAGGTTCTCATATTTTAAAACTCGATTTTTAAAGCATACAGACTGACCCTTGCGCATCGGTGCAAGAAGGTCTGCGATAAAAAGAGCTTACTTGCTCATAGTCACCACGTTAGGAGTCAGATTTCAAAGTATTTCTTCGCTAGCTTAAGTAGGATAGCTGGCATGCCCTTTTTGCTTTAATAGGACTTAGACACACGAAAAGATTCTTTTCAGGCCTAAGAACCAGAAGCGGGAACTTTCTGCGTCTACAATAACAAGGAGTGAATCTCCAAAGACCTCGATGCATGATGCCCCTAGAGTTTTCGAAATCCTTAAGCCTTGTATGAGTGCTTCATACTCAGCTACGTTATTGGAACATTCAAAATCTAGGCGGATTGCTATGGGAATCTTGCCTTTTCAGGGGATATGAGGATGACCCCAGCACCAGTCCCTTGTTGGTTTCATACCCCATCGAAGTGCATTTTCCACACTTGGTTTTCGAAAGAATTTGCCAAAATGTGGTTTTGAAAATGGTTTTGCAATATGCCTTCATCAGGCATTTCATCAAATGTGGGATATATGTCTTCCATGGGGAACTCAGCCATGTAATCAGCGAAGGCTTGCCCCTTAATGGAGATCTGGTGATGGTATTTCAGGTCATACTCCATTAGGAGGAGTTGCCATTTGCCCAATCTACCAGTGAGAATGGGTTTTTCGAATAAGTGCTTGATTGGATCAAGCTTGGACACTATCCAGATCTCATGATCTAGGAAATAGTGTCTAAATTTCTGGCAGGCCCAGACTAGGGCCAAGCACGTCTTCTCCATGGCTTGATAATTCCTTTCATAAGACAAGAGAGTTTTCAAAATATAATAGATGGCATACTCCTTATGGGTGTCATCCTCGTATTGAGCTAATAGGGCTCCCAAAGCATTTGCATGCACGGAAATGTAAAGCAAAAGAGGTTTTCCTTGTTTCGGAGGATTCAAAATAGGGGGATTAACCAGGTATGCCTTTAGTCTCTCGAAGGACTTTTGGCAGTCGTCATCCCATGAAAATTTCGTGCCCTTCCTCAACAGTTTGTTGAAGGGTTCGCATCTAGTCGCCAGGTTTGATATAAACCGACGAATGGACTGTAATCGACCCTAGAGGCTACGAATTTGTGTGAGATTGGAGGGTGGAGTCATGTCTATGATGGCTCGACACTTAGAGGGGTCGACTTCTATACCCCATTGGCTCACCATAAAGCCTAGAAGCATTCCGGACTCTACTCCGAATACACATTTTTGAGGGTTTAGCTTTACTTGGTAAAGCCTAAGCCTTTCAAAAATTTTTTGCAAACATTTGATATGAGTGCATCGGGTTTTGGATTTTGCCAAGAGATCATCTACATACACTTCTACGAGCTCATGAATCTAATCATGGAAGATCGTGGTCATGGCTCTCTGGTATGTTGCGCTGGCATTTTTCAAACCAAAGGGCATGATTGTATAGCAATACGTGCCCCACGGGATTGTGAATGCGGTCTTACCCTGATCTCGTGGACTTAATTTAATTTGATTATACCCTGAATAGCCATCCATAAACGAAAACATTTTGTGATTTGCAGTACTATCGACTATCAAATCTATGTTTGGTAAAGGATAATTATCCTTTGGAGTGGCTTTATTCAGGTTTCTAAAATTGATGCATATTCGAATTTTCCCATTGGTTTTTTGAACCACAACGATGTTTGATAACCAATCAGAATACGCAATAGGTTTTATAAATCCGGATTTTAGCAGATCTTCTAAACCCTCTTTGACTTGCGTGTGTACATTCGGATGTATTTTCCTAAGCTTCTGCTTTATGGGTTTTACATCCGCATCTAAGAGAAGACGATGTTCGACAATGCTGGGATCTATGCCTGGCATGTCTTCATACGTCCATGCAAACACATCTAAGTAGGTTTGTAGAAATGCAATGAATGTTGATCTTTCATGTTCATGCAAACATGCGCCTATCTTAATGAGTTTGGGATTGGAATCACTCCCTAGGTTCACCTCTATGAAATCTCCTCCTACTGAATTGGAAGGTCTTTCAAAATCGAGAACTTTATGAAATTCTAGGAGCTCAGAAGTGGGATCTTCCTCAAGGGGATCCACTTGTGGGCTTCAATCATTCCGTGGGTTATAGACCCGAGATAATTTAATGCGTGGATTTTCAAAAGACCTGGTTTTACACTTGGAATTCTAATTAATTTCGAAATTTTTGGTCTGGCTACGCAGACAACGTCCCTTTCGAAATCCTTTCCTTTTTCCAACGCCTTACTAGGAGCAGCTATGTACAAAATCTTTTTGGTATTTTGTAGATTTTCGATTTTTTTGTGTTTTTGCAAAACAAGAATTTTAGGAACTATACAAACTACTCTATTTTTGGGTTTTGATTTTTCAATGTTTTTGGTTTTTGCAATTTTTCCATTTTTTTGATTTTGAGTTTTCTAAATGTTTTTGTATTTTTGTAAAAGGGATCTTCCATCATACCTACAAATGGAAAACACTACGGGTTAGACTCGGAATAAGAGGTCTAAATCGTAGGTTTCTTCTAGGGTAGGCTCCAGGGCACCCTTGACCCCGGTGGTCACAGGGGGTGGCTCTGGTGGTATTTTGGGAGTATAGCCGATCCCATATCGGCTTGGGTTGGCCCTAGGAAGGAGGGGTTCTAGGAGACCCTGGTTTTGTGCCCCTAGACTTTTATAGGGCGTATAGCCCATGTTCAATAACATGTTCCACGATTTCTTGTTTTTTGAAAAATTTGAATACAAATCGTGGTCCTAAAACTTGCTGTCGTCCATATTATGCACGTATGGCTTCTTGTCCAGGGGTTTTGGAAATAAGGGATGTTTGGGTCTTCCTAGAAGGGTTAGGATTGGGAGGGGGCCAACCTTGGGTGGCCCCTTCACATGCACGACCTTCCTAGGGTTGTTTAACACGAGCCTTGGCGGCTCGACCATGGTCTGCCCCAGGTTAGCCTCATGGGCCTGGGAACTCGACAAACAAGGGGAGTTTATGATCCCCTGAAGCTGAGGGTGACTCTCACCTAGGATCACCACGACTTGGTCCCTAAAAGGGATCTTGACACACCTGTGGAAGGTGGATGGCACAGTACACAAGCTGTGTATCCAGGGCCTTCCCAACAACAGGTTAAAATGGGGGTGGATGTCCAAGACATGGAACACCCCCGTGTGTGTGATCCCTCCCGTTTCCATAGGGAGTTTGATCGATCCTAAGGGTCTAGATGCATTCCCATTGTATCCAGTGATAACAATGGGACTTGGATTTATAGAAGTCAAGGTGACTCTGATTTGATACGCCACATGAAGTGGAAGGATGTTGAGCCCTCCTCCCCTATCGACAAGGCACCTGTCCAGAGAGTGGTTATTCAGAACCACCTCGATATGCAGGGCCTGGTTATGGGCTTCGTAGGGTCTATCTACATCATCTTCCGAGAAGGTGATGGGCGATTTTGCTCCTATTGACGCCACTTGGTCAGATAGGGATTCAGGGGTTATGTTCGAACTAACCTTAGCTCTTTCTAGAATTTTCTCTAGCATGAGTCTATGCCTAGGCGAAGTTTGTATTAGCTCTAGGATAGACATGTGAATAGGAATCTTTAAAAGATGGTTTTCCAAATCATAAGGGTTTAAAATGATTTTCCCATTGTCTGCTTTCGGCAGAACTCTAGAAATACATACTTTTGAGGGGTCAAGCACACTGACCACCTTTTTAGCACTTTGTAGGTGTGGGGGTTGATAGATCCTCCCGGATCTTGTCACTTACCCCATGACCTAGGCTTCACGCCTAATATGGCTCTAACCATGAGTTTTGGAGCACCTTGAATCTTCAAAACTGGTTTAGCCGGGGATTCAGCTCTTGGGCGGGCTTCTTGTAAAGTACAAGAGTAGACGCACAAGTGGATCGACCAGACTCAGATTGATGCGCTAGATCTTTTGAAAAGGTGATGGTACATACCTCTTTTCCTTTCCCACTACTACTGGCGTGCTTAGGAAAGGGTTCTTTAAAGATAGCTTGGGCTGGCTCGGGTTCCTCAGTGACCTGAAGTCGGCCTCCGCTATCAAGTTCTCAATCTTATTAAGGAGGGAGAAGCACCGCCTTGTATCATGGCTTTTGAGCCGATGATACTTGCAGTACTTGTTTAAAAACCCTCCCTTTGAAGTGACTCCCTCGGGAGTTCGATCATGCCCTAGGCAAGTAGGAGGTCTAGGACCTCCGTCACAGGTTGCCCTAGCGGAGTGTACTCCCGTCTTTCGAAGGGTTTTTGAAAACTCCTCTCATTTTTATTCTCAGCTTTTTCAAAAGCCTTTGAAGCACTTGCCGGGCTTGGATCCACCCGGACATTGGCAATTTTATAGGGCTTTGCCCCTTTGTCTGCGGTGGATGGCCCATAGTTGATGGGCTTCTCCAAGCGAGTTTTCGAAATGACACTTCCTTTCAATAAGTGATCGTATATCCCTTTTTTTAAATTGGTTTCGAAAAGGGATGCTTTTTTGATCAACTTATGGAAAGTTGAGATTTCGTGAAGAGAGAGAATGGTCTTTAATTCATTTTTAAAATTATCTAGGATGAGCATGACTGCGCATCCTTCGAATATTGGCCCTCGCACTTGCCCTAAAAGGGACCTCCATCGAATAATGAAGGCATTTACGTCTTCATTCATGCCTTGCTTTGTATCCCTTAAAGTGTTTAAAGTCGGCGTGAATTCTACGTTGTGCCTTTGCATAAAGCAGTTCACTAACTCTTCAAAAGTAGCGAACTGACTTAGATCGTAGGAAGCCAGCCATTTGGCAGTTGTGCCTTTAAGGGATAGAGGGAACCAATACACCCATTTCATCGAGTCCTTTTTCTTCTTATGGGCTCGACGTGAGAAAAGTTGCAGGTGAGACCTAGGGTCTCCCATGCCATCATACCGATGGAAGTTCGGTATTTCATCATCACTGTCTGTTTCATAATCCATAGGTAGGAAATCAGACAGGGTGTAACTCCTTTTCTCTTTACTTTGCCCTTTTAGCAGCTGTTGTAGGGCTTTACAGTCCTTTTGTGTGAAGGACTCGTGGTATTGGTTGCCTTCTATTACGGAGGCCTCTTTATGTTTGTGAGGTTTTTCAGGTCTTTTCTTGGCCTTTTGTTCACCATTCGATGAACATGAATCGCCTGCTTCAGCCTCTTGGCTAAGAGCATCGATTTTGGCCTCAAATTCCCTTCTCAAATCCTCTATCTCTTCTAGTTTGTTTTTATTTTTCAAACCCCTCCTAGAGTGAGAACTTGATGTGCATGAGCCTTGGCTCGACACTTCACTTGGATTGGATTTTGACATGCTTTCAAGCTTTCAAAAATTCTACGTATGAAGCACAAAAAGAATTAAAATGACACCTTTGGAAAAATTTTCGCAAGGTTTCTAATATGACTTGATTTTTCAAAAAGACTCACGTCCCACCGGGTATGCCAAAATCTGTAGATGCCGAAAATCCCCGCCTCTGGTTCTTAGGCCTGAAGCGGATCTTTTCATGTGTTTAAGTCGTATTTAAGCAAAAGGGCATGCCAGCTAGCTTGCTTAAGCTAGCGAAGAAATATTTTGAAATCTGACTTCTATCGTGGCGACTGTGAGCAAGCAAGCTCTTTTCGTCATAGACCTTCTTGCACCGATGCGCAAGGGTCAGTCTGTACACTTAGAAAAATTGAGTTTTAGACATGATAACCTAGGAAAATGTTTGAGGTGTTCGATTCGGGCTGATTTGTATGGTTTCAAATTTTATTTTCACATGGATTTGAACGTGCCTATGTCTTTCTTTTTATCCCTTTTCGGGCCAACTAGGTGTGTGTATGCACACGTGACCTAAGTGGGGTGATTTTAAGCGGGAGTGTGGGGTTTGCTTTGATGCAATATGCGTCCTAACTCGTGGTATGGCATATATGCAATGCAAACTCACGCAACTCCAAAGGGAAAACCCAAATTGAAAGACAATACGGAAGGGAAATGACTTAATGTAATTTGCAAAAGGGAAATTGCAAAAGGGAAATATGGCTATATCTTAAGAGTGGAAAGGCTCAATTGTGTAAGTGTGTGCCGTGTATATATGTAAAGACTATGCACACTGCTAAACCTTAAAACCCAAATGTTAAAGACATAGTCGAAAGGGAAATACTTATAATATATATGGGCCCGAAGGTCGCCAACGTGTGCGTGGGTGTTGTGTGTATATTGAAAGACAACTCACACGACTTGTAAATGAAACCCAAATATAATTGCAATATGGCCTTAACTAAGGTCTTGGGAGTAAGAGCGAAAGCTCAATGTGTGTGTGTAGAATTGAAATGCTACGCACACGACATGTAATGAAACCCAAATATAATTGCAATATGACCTTAACTAAGGTCTTGGGAGTAAGAGCGAAAGCTCAATGTGTGTGAGTGTAGAATTGAAGTACTACGCACACAACTTGAAGTAAAACACCCCAAAACGAAATTGCAATAGGCCCTTACTAGGGTCTTGAAAATAAGAGTGAAAGCTAAATGTGTGTGAGTGTGAAAATTGAAAGACAACACACACGACTTAAATAAAAACCCACGCAACTTAAATTATATACGTATAGCTATATCTTAAGGGCTGATTAGGCCCATGTGTGTGTCAAAATCGTGTGCAGCTAAGAGCGGGATAGGCTCAAGTGCACGTGTGTGTGGGTGTGCCAAACCACATTATTACAAGTGGGGGGAGACAACACTCCATTATTACAACCCCGTTGTCGACACGAAAAATCTTCGACTCCAGGTTTCTTAGGCATGGAGTGAATCTTTTCGCAATCTACGTTCACTTTTAGGGCATGCCAGCTAGCTTACTCAAACTAGCAAAGTATGTTTTGAAATATATGACTTTTAAAAGGCAATTGTAGGCAAGCAGGATCTTTTCATCGCAGACCTTCTTGCACTGATGCGCAAAGGTCAATCTGTACGCTTAGAGACTTCATTTGAAACAAGTTAAACTCAAATTTGATTTTTGAATGAAGAAGTGTTTTGAAAATTCTTTTGAAATCATGCACTTGGCGAGTTTTTGATTTGGGCAACCCTAAGTTTTTCAGTTTCAACCACTTAGGCATGGAGTATGTGTAAAGTGGCCTAAGTTGGGCGTTTTTGCACGATTTGTTCGGGTTTGTTCGATGCAGGTATGCACTCTAGCTCGAGTGTGGCGAGTATGCGATGCAACTCACACAACTTGAATGTAAAACCCAAAATTTAAAGACTTAGCAGAAGGGAAAACCCAAATTGAATGCAACTCACACGACTTGAATGTAAATTACAGAAATTTAAATATATCTATATCTTAAGAGCGGAAAGGCTCAATGTGTGCATGGGTGTTGTGTATAAATTGAAATGCAACACACGCAACTGAATCATAAAACGCAACAGAAGGGAGATATAGATATATGTAAGAGTGAAAAGGCTCAATTATGGTGTGTGTGTGTATGTGTTTAAATTGAAAGACAACACACACGACTGAATTTAAAACCTGGAATTGAAATGCATATACAGCTGAACCGGGAAAACTCACGCAGCAGAAAGTATATAGATATGGCTATATCTTAGTGGCTTCTGAGGCCAAAATGTGCGTGAGGTGTTTGAGCAATCACTCGGGTGTTTCTTGGGTGCGAGTGTGTAATTGAAAGACAAACTCACATGACTTAATGTAACAACCCAGCTGAATTGAAATACGTATGTATATGATAAGAGCGAAAAGGCTCAATTGTGTACGTGGTGCTTGTGTACGAGATAAGAGCGAAAAGGCTTGAGTGTACGTGTGTGTCTCGTGTGTCCAGCACCGTTATTACATTCCAGGGGGAGACGATGCTCCGTTATTACAACCCCGTATCACGAATTGAATTGAATGGAAAGGGATTTGATATATATCGAAATCAACTTACACTTTCTAGCCTTTTGAGTTAGGATTGTACAAGGGGCGAATCCACCTTCTTCTTATGGAGTCTGGGGCACGTGGGAGCGAAGCCGAAGAGCTTGAGAGCTTGGAGAGACTTGGAGTTCCAGGAGCTGCAAGCTACAATGGGTTTGGGGCTACTTGGGGCCGGTTTGGGCAAGGTAAGACTCGAGCCAAGGTGGCTCGAGTGGTATGGTTTTAGTGTGGGGTACGGCCAGCACTTGGCCTTGGTTTAGGTATAGTTTTTGACTTAGGATTAGGCCAGCACTTGGCCTTGGTTTAGGTATGGTTTAGACTTAGGATTAGGCCAGCATTTGGCCTTGGTTTAGGTATAGTTTAGGCTTAGGATTAGGCCAGCATTTGGCCTTGGTTTAGGTATAGTTTAGGCTTAGGATTCGGCCAACACTTGGCCTTGGTTTAGTGAGGTTTAGACTTTAGGATTCGGCCAGCATTTGGCCTTAGGTTTTGTGAGGTTTAGACTTTAGGATTCGGCCAGCATTTGGCCTTAGGTTTTGGTCTTGTGAAATTCCAGCCAAGGTGGCTCGAGTGAAGTGATTTCCTCTAGGGTTTGGCCAACACTTGGCCTTCGGTTTACTTGTGTGACTCAAGCCAAAGGTGCCTCGAGTGAACTTGGTTTAGGGTAGAGTTGGGGCTGAGTCCTAGGTTAGGTGTTGGCTGTCCTAGGCTAGTCACGACCAAAGGTTAAGGCTTGGTTCTTGGTGGCAGGCGGCCCGCAAAAGGGGCGGCCTGTTTGGCTGACTTAGGTAAGTAGGTGGCCTGCCACAATGGCAGGCCTGTTAGGTTGATGAAGGACACGGCCTGCACTAGCAGGCCATGGGTTTATGGTAGGTAAATGGCCTGCCACTAGGGCAGGCCTTTGGTGCTTTTTGAAGAGGACACGGCCTGCACTTGCAGGTCGTGGTTTTCTCGGATAGGTATGGCCTGCCTTTAGGGCAGGCCTTGACGTATTTGGGTGGGACACGGCCTGCTCTAGCAGGCCGTTGTCTTGGGCTTGGCTGGCCTGCATTTAGGGCAGGCCTTGATGTCTTTGGGTGGGACACGAGAGGGAGTTAGGTGGGCTCGGCCAGCTCTTGGACGAGCCAAGGTTTTGCTCGGAAAAAGTGGGTGGCTCGGCCAGCAAATGGCTAAGCTAGGTTAGGTTTTGCTTGGGTTCTAGGTAGGGCTTAGCTAGGTGGTGGTTTTGGGTGGAAGACTTGGTGAAAAACGGCCAAGACTTGGCTGTTTTGGTGGCAGTTTTAGGGACGTTTGGGTAGGATGGGTGGTCTAGAGGATTAGGAGAAGAAAGGGGTTAGGTTAGGGCTTAGGGGACCTACCTTGGTTGCAGCACCGCTCCAAGCCTCCAAGCTCCACCACGATCTCCACTCCCAGCCAGCTTGATGAAGACGCTCGTTGTTGGTGCAGCCCTTGCCTCCATGGGCCAATCCCAACTCTCAAAACAAAAAATGGATTGGCCAATGGCCTTTCTCTCTCTTCCCCCCTTTATTTTCACATGAGGAGCTTCCCTGGAGCCTCCCTCGTGAATCAATTTTCAAGCCGAGGTTTTAAATGGGTCTTGGATATTGGGTCTTGGATTTGGGTCTGGCTATCCGGATCCAATCCAAACTCTATGTGGATCTGGATCGCGGATCTCGGATATTTTGAGATCCAGATCCAGTCCAAATATTTATTTGGGTTTGAATCTCGGATCTCGGATCTCGGATATTTTGAGATCCAGATCCAATCCAAACACAATTTAAATCTGGATCTGGATATTTTTAGGTCCAAACCCAATCCAAACTTTTCTTCTGCTCCTTGGTTTTCTGGTCCTTTTTGGTGCTTTTCACCGTCGGTTTCGAGCGGGCTTCGATTCATCGGACGCCCAACTCTAGCCTGGGTCTTCCCCAAGTCTTTCTTCCAACCGGTGTTATGCTTTTCAGGACTTTTTCGGCATTCGTTTCGGTCCACCGTTTTGGTTTTTGGCCGGTTCCTGTTGATATCGAACTCAGATTGTCGCACGGATTCCGTTCTTCATTATGACGGGACGTGTCTCGGACTTCTGTTGACTTCCTCAAGTACTGGGCTTGTTTCTGCATTTTGGAGCTGCTTTGCGCTTTTTCTTTGACCCAAATTATATTTTTACCCTTCTGTTGGGCTTTTCTCTAAATGGGCTCTTTTTTCTTCTGTTTTTGAACAAGGGGTGGCTTTTAAGACTCCGGGCTTGATTTGCTCTTCTTGTTGGTGCTCTCCTTTTTCCTTTTGTACCTGTTTTCACATTTTTAAAATAAGTTATCATTTTGGCTCAAACGAGCTTTTTGTATTTTTGAGAGTTTTTTGATTTTTTTGGAAAATTCGGGGTGTTTACACCCGTATCAAATTTAATTAAGCATAAGCAAGTTTATAATAAGGACTGAGTTACCCACTTACATATAGCTGGTCCGGGCGTGACTTGCTTGCGCTTGGGCTGGTGAGTCGCCTTGGGCTGCAAGAGGGAGCTCCTTGGAAGGGCACGACAAGGGAAGGTGCTGGTCGAATGGCAAAGGTGCAGCGGGTGGCACCTTGGTGCTAGCCGAGTGGTGGGGTGCTGCCTTGGCTGGGGTTGGGGTACTTAGGGAAGGTAAGGGGAGCTAGGGTGTGTCACTAAGGAGTGGGGGAGGTCTTAGGGAGAGGTAAGGCTGAGGGTGTATGGCGCAGCTGGTTTAAGGGAAGATGTGGCAAGTGGTGGAGCCGGGTGATGCTGGCCAAGTGGATGGAGGGTGGCAGGTGGTTGCCGGTTGGATGAGGGGCTAGCTAGGCTAAGGGAGAGTGGCAGATGGTGGCTAAGAATGGAGGGGGAGTGAAGAACAGGTGGTGTTGAGAGGGGGTACTAACAGGAGTGGAAGGCTGGCCGAAGGGTGAAGGTGGCGGGTGTCAAGCTGCAGCCGGTTAAGGGAAGGTGGCAGGTACAGCCGGTGGCATGGAGTGGAGCTGGCCGGGGGATGGAGGTGGCGTGGAATGGAGCTGGCTGGGTTCCAAGGGGGGAGCAGGTGAGAGAAGAGAGAAAGGGATGAGAGAGGAGAGGAAGGGCTCTGCTCCCCAAGCATTTTCTGCCAAACCCGCCCACAAGGGAGGGGTTTTTATAGGTTTTAGTGGGTCGGTTTGGGCTGGTATTGGGGAGGTCGGTTGGGCTGGTATGGGAAGGTGGTTTAGGGGTATGGTATGGTAGATATTTAGGTGGGCCAGATATTTGTCTTAGGTGGTTTGGGGATATGGTGTGCTAGGGATTTAGGTGGGCTGGTTTAGTGGTTTAGGGCTTAGCTTAGGTGAGTTGGGCTTAGGGTGAGGTTTAGTGGAGTGGGTTAGGTGTTTAGGCTAGGATTAGGGTGAGGTTAGGGGGATTAGGCTAGGTTTAGGGAAGGATTAGGGAAGTGGGTTAGGTGATTAGGCTATGATTTGGGAAGGATTAGGGAAGTGGGTTAGGTGATTAGGCTAGGATTAGGTCGGGATTAGGGGAAACGGCTAGGTAAGGTGGGTTTAGCTTAGGATTAGGGTTAGGAGCATCCCTTTGCATGACCCATGGACCTAGTTGCATCAAGTTGGTGCAGCCCTAGGTTAGGTGTAGGTGCATACAAGCTTAAACCCACACTCATTAGGCTAACCCACATGATTAACCCAAAACTTGACACACAAGTCAAGCTTAATACATGTTCACTCATATTTAATCCTCCCATGCTCTCTCATGCCCAAGCTTTCCACGTGATTTTCTTGTGGGCCCCACATCCATTTATGAGAAGGTGATGTGGGCCATGGATGTGGATATTGGATTGAATCTGGATATATATGGTCCAGATCCGATCCAAATATGATTTTTGACTCCTTCAGGGTATGTTCGAAATGAACGATTTGTGCGGGGCCTGATAGCATCAGTACTCCGTCTTGCGTTGGGTCTTCGCCAACATGGTCGTCCGCTTCTGTTTTCACCTTCCGGACATCATTTCGATGGATTTGCTGATAACAGGAGCTTGGATGTTCAAGATTCTGGGGATGAATCTGATACGAGAGTTGATGTGCCGGGCTCGACTTGTGCTCCGGTTCCAGGCTCTCTTTTGTTCCTTTCGTCCTGCTTTCATCAGGCCAAGTCGCTTTCCGGGGTTTCAAAACATCTTTTAAAGGGTTTTAAAACTATATCATACATATTTTAAAACATATATAGTTTAAACATATGTACAGGGTTGCCTGGAAGGCTCCTGGGTTTCAAGACTCAAAATAGCCCTTTGGGGCAGCTTTTGCAAAACCAAGTATTTTTGGAAAAATCGTGGGATTTTGGGGTGTTTACAGATGCCTCTCTTTGGCATTATCCAAATTGATTTGGATAATGGCAAAGACGACAACACCCCTTTCGATGTCTCCCTAAATCTATCCACGAAAATATGGGATCATCTCAATCTTTAGCAAAATCTCACTTTTAAAACCCGGGTAGGAGGAGATATCACGCCAAAGGGATTTGTATGGTTTCTGGTCCTAAAATGGGATCATGTTTATGCAAGTGCCATGCGTGGAAATGTAGGTGCATGACATGGGTGGGGTGCCAAGAATGGCGACCTCCCGGAGACCAGATATGGTCGAACTCTTGAGACTTACAAGCCCTGCTGCTCTAAGTGAGCAGATCCTATGTTGTTCGATGTTCGATTTTTCAAAATCTATTTACAAAAGGGAAAATTGTCTTGAGCCTCAATCCTAAGGATCTCGAGCCAGCCACTTCACGCCTCAAGCTTCAAGGGGAACACGTCTGTGGCTGCAAAATGAACTGTAAACACCTCAAAATCCCATGATTTTAGAAAACAAATCCCTAGTTTATAAATCAACCCAAAAGGCCATTTTGCGTTTGCGAAAACCCAGGAGCTTCCCAAAAAGATTTTAAATATTGTTTTGAACCCCATATCCAATATAAATGCCTTAAACTCGGGCTAAGTCCCATTTTGACCAAAAAGCAAAAGACGAACAGGTGAAGCAGGGAAGACGACACCTGATCAAGAAGCAGCCCAGAAACTAGCCCACGAAGGCCAAATCAAAAGCAGCCTCAGAAACAGGTGTAGAAACCCAAAAGTAGCACCCTAGTGTGATAAAGGCTAGGGTCAAAAGGTGAAAGGA
This sequence comes from Brasenia schreberi, assembly GCA_036023115.1. Lineage (NCBI taxonomy): Eukaryota > Viridiplantae > Streptophyta > Magnoliopsida > Nymphaeales > Cabombaceae > Brasenia > Brasenia schreberi. The sequence continues at coordinate 5,503,444 of JAYKKT010000085.1, read as the reverse complement.
AGGCCCAGGCCCGATGCAGAATGTAAGCCCTACACACCCAGAAGCCAAATCAAGCATCTCCATCCAAGCAGCATGAATTTGAGCCAGAAATGGCGAAATTAAGTAGAAACAGAGTCCAAAATGGCGAGATGGAGTCCGGACGACAAAGTTGGGGAAAACCCAGCACCAGACGAAGCACTGATAAAGCCAATGCCCACACAAAACGTCCGCCTTGAAAAGCCAAGAAGGACCATCTAGAGAAAATTTGGATTGGATCTGGACAATAAATATCTAGATCCATATCTGAATAGTGTTTGGATTTGGGTCGATCCAAATAGTGTTTGGATTTGGATTGGATCTAAATAGTGTTTGGATTGGATCAGATCTGGACCAAAATATCCAGATCCATATCCATAAAATGTTGGATTTGGATTTGATATGGATCTCAAAATATCTGAGATCCAAGATCCAGATCCAAATAGTGTTTGGATCGGACATGGATTCCACGATTCAAATCCAAGACCCATACTTTTGAAAGAAAAGTAAGTGTTTCGATGATTGTATGCCTAAATTGCAGTTTTTTTTACAGGGGTTGTACGATTCCAAGTCTTTGAGTTTTAGCTATTTAGGCCGGCTATGTGTGTGCACAAGTGGCCTAAATTTAGCGAGTTTGAGCATAGATTTGGGGTTTCCTTTTGAAAATGCACGAATGCAAGGATGCACCAAATGTTTTTCGGGTTTGATATGATGTGAGCTAGGCTCAAATTGAAAGCAGCTCACACACACAACTTAATGTAAATACCCGAATGGAAGTGCAACTCACACAGCTTAAGGGAAATACCCGAACTTGAAAGCAACTCACACGACTTGAATGTAAATTGCAGAATTGAAATATACTTATATCTTAAGAGCGGAAAGGCTCAATGTGAGTGAGTGCTTTTGGTGTGTAAATGGAAAGACAACTCACACAACTTGAATTGAACTTGCCGAAATTGAAATATAAGTATATAGTAAGAGCGGAAAGGCTCAATGCATGCGTGTGTGTAGTGTGAAATTTAAATGACAAACTCACACAACATGAATTGAACTTTGCCAAAATTGAAATATAGATATATAGTAAGAGCGGAAAGGCTCAATGAATGCGTGTGTATAGTGGAAAATTTAAATGACAAACTCACACGACATGAATTGAACTTTGCCAAAATTGAAATATAGATATATAATAAGAGCGGAAAGGCTCAATGCACGCGTGTGTGTAGTGTGAAATTTAAATGACAAACTCACACGACATGAATTGAACTTTGCTGAAATTGAAATATAGATATATAATAAGAGCGGAAAGGCTCAATTGTGAGTGAGTGCTCTTGGTGTGTAAATGTAAAGGACAACTCACACAACTGGAATTGAACCACCCAGAAATGTAAGTGCGCACACGACTTAATGTAAAACTCACGCAGCTGGAAAATATATAAATATGCTATATCTTATGAGCAACAAAGGCTCAAAATGTGCGTGAGAGTGTGGAGCGAATGCTCGAGTACTTCTTGTGTGCGAGTGTGAAATTTAAATGACAAACTCACACAACGTGAATGTAACAACCCAGATTGAATTGCAACTCACACAACTTTTACTAAAGTAAATACCCAAAGGGAAATATATACTTTAGCTTAAGAGTGAAGGCTCAATGTGTGTGCAATCATGTGCAATTAAGAGCGGAAAGACTCAAGTGCACGTGGGTGTTTTGTGTATGTCTAAGAGCAATATGGCTTTAGTGTACGTATGTGCTTTGTGTATCAAGCACGAATATTACATTTCGAGGGGAGACTACGCTCCATTATTACAACCCCATATCAAATTTTATTGAATTTGAAATGAGTAAGGTAAAAACCGAATTTAAACACTTACAAGTGGTCAGATTTTCCTCTCAACATGCTTGGGTTTTGTCCACCTTAGCAGCCAAGAGATGGGTCTCCCTGGGTGGGGTTTGACGTGAGTTTAAGGTATGCTTGGGGGCAGCCGGGTTTTTAGACTTAGGAAGGTCTTTGGTTTGGCTAGATGGATGTTGACTAAGGTAGGTCACGGCCTAAGGTGTGGGGTGTTAGGTTGTTAGGGTGTTTAGGTTATGATACGGGTAGTAGGTGATGCGCGGGCGCTAGGCGCGGGAGCTATGGCTGGCGGGTGTGGGGTACAGGAGCGGCAGAAGGCAAGCGCTAGGTGGGTGGAACAGGGGCGCGCAGGGCGCGGTAGGCGTCGAGAGCCGGGTGGTGTCTAGGGGAGTGTAGGAAATAGGTTCAAACCGAGTGCAGCTGCACTCGGTTGGGTTTAGATCTAGGTCAGTTAGGGGAAGTTTGGGTAGGTTTAGGTGAAAGGGGCTAGGTCTAGGCTAGTTTTGGGTTAGGTTAGGTGGTTTAGGTTAGGTTAGTGTGAGGTTGAGAGACCTACCTCTTGGAGTCGGTCCACCATGCTTCGCTCATGCCTCCACGCCTTTGTGCAGCCCTTCTTTAAGTCGGTGCAGCCCTTTGGTTTGAAACTAGGTTCATATAAGGTTTGAACCCATTCCCTTGATCAAGCCCACATGGCTATGGCCCACCAAATCTACTTTATGCCCTCCACTCATTCTCTCTCTTCTCAAGCCTCCCAATCTTGATTTTTACGTGAACTTATGGCACCCCCTCACCTTTATTTATAGGCAAATGAGGTGGGTCTTGGGTATGGATATTGGATTTGGATTTTGAGATCCTAATCCGATCCAAACACTATTTGGGTTTAAGGTGATGCATCTTGATTGCAAGTCAACCAAGGGGCAGCACGTCCCTGGTTCAGCTCAAGGGAGAAGGGGTTCAGTTGGGTCAAGTGGGTTCAGTTTGGATAGGCTTAGGTCGGTTAGGGGATGGTTCAAAGCAAGGTGTTCAAGCTAGCAAGTTGGTTAGGCCAGCCAGGTGGGTTGGCTTTAGGTGAGTCGGCCAGGGGTTGGTTTTGGGTAGGTTTAGGGCAAGTTGCAGCCAGCCGAGTGGGTTCGGTTTCAACCAAGTAGAGCTAGGTCAAAGGCAAGTGGGTTGCAACTGACCGAGAGGTGAGCTAGGTTCAAGGTCAAGTCGGTTTAGGTGGGGGCAGCCCAAGCTAGGTTAGGTTTAGGATGGGGCGGCTGGGGTGGCTTTAGGTCGGTTCAAGTGGTGAATCAAAGGAAGGTCAAGGCCATGGTTCGGCAAGGTTAGCTAAGGGTTTAGGTGGGTTTTAGGGCAGGTTGCAACAAAGCTCAATCAACCTTGGTTCGGCCAAGGTGGGGCTCGGTTAAGTGTGGGATGATGCAAGGCTTAGTTAGGTCGGTTTAGGTGTGGGATGGTGCAAGGCTTAGTAAGGTTGGTTTAAGTGGGTCGGCTAGGTTTAAGTGGGTGGTTTAGGTGCAGCTGGCCAAGCTGATCAAGGCCATGGTTCGGCCAGGTTAGAGTAGCAAGAGGGTGCAGTCGGGTGTGGTCACGGCAAGTGGGTTCGGCTAAGTTGAGCGCGGGATGGTGCAAGGCAAGTGGGACAGGTTTGCAGCTGGGTTTAGGTCGATTTAGGGCAGCAAGTGGGTTGTAGTCTAGGTGTGGTTTAGAGGGCGAGTCACAGGGCAGTTTAGGTGGGTGCATTTAGGTTCAAGTGGGGCAGGTTAGGTCGAAGTGTAAGGGGCTTACCTCCTGGTGCAGCCATGGTTCGGTCAAAGGAGCCACCTTGGTCCACCTTGAGCCCTTCTAGCAAGTTGGTGCAGTCGGTCCGCCACTTGATGCAGTGACTTAGCCTTAGTTAATCCTTTCTTGTTGCAGTCCACCCCTAGGTCAAGCCAACATGGTTTAAGCCCACTTAGTCTGAGTTAATCCCTTCTTGTTGCAGCCCACCCCTAGGTCAAGCCAACATGGTTTAAGCCCACTTAGCCCTAGGTCAAGTCAAACAAGGTCAAGCCCACCTTTGTTGACTTTCACACACTCTCTCTCTTACTTTTCCCAAGCTCCCCAAATGCCCAAGATATGGAATTCATGTCAACTTCCCCTCCCCCCCTTGGCCCTATTTATAGGCCAAGGGTGGGTCTTCGATTTGGGTTTGGATCCAAGGATCCAACCCAATCCAAATTTCAAATGGATCTGGATCAGGATTTTTTTTGTTCAGATCCAATACAAAAACTTTTTTTGTATCCTCCTTTGGTGTTTGAAACGGGCAGATTTTGAGCGAGCTCCGGTTCCTCGTTGACCCGTTTTAGGCTGGGTTTTTCCCAGTCTTTTTGTCCTGCCAATTTCTCACTGTCAGGACTGTTTGTCATTTGGTTTTGATCCATCTGGTCCCGTTTGGTGTTTCCATTTGATGAGGCCAATCTTGGATTTCTCCATTGTAGACACGAAAAATTCTCACTTCTGGTTCTTAGGCCTGAAGTGAACCTTTTTGTATGTCTAAGTCGTTTTCATAACAAGGGCGTGCCAGCTAGCTTATTCAAGCTAGCGAAGTAAGTTTTGAAAATCTGACTCTTTCGAGGCGACTGTGAGCAAGTGAGCTCTTTTCGTCGCAGACCTTCTTGCACCGATGCGCAAGGGTTAGTCTGTACGCTTGGCAAAGTCGTTTTGAACAAATAACCTCTTTGAAAAGACCCGAAGTGTTTGGGTTTTGTTTGTATGGTTGCAAGTTTTATTTCACGTGGGATTTGCACGTGCCTATGTCTTTCAATGTTTATACTATTTAAGCCAACTAGGTGTGTGCACAAGTGACCTAAGTTGGGCGATTTTTGCACAGGAGTATGGGGTTTGCTTTGATGCAATATGCATCTTAACTCGTGGTATGGCGAATATGCAATGCAAACTCACACAACTCCAAGGGAAAACCCAAATTGAAAGACAATGCTTAAGGGAAATTGCGTAATGTAAATTGCAAAAGGGAAATTGCAAAAGGGAAATATGGCTATATCTTAAGAGCGGAAAGGCTCAATTGTGTAAGTGTATGCTGTGTATAAATTGAAATGCAACTCACACAGCTGAACCTTAAAACCCAAAATTTAAAGACATAGCGGAAGGAAAATACAACTATATATATATGGGCCCGAAGGTCGCCAACGTGTACGTGGGTGTTGTGTATATATGTAAAGACAACTCACACGACTTGTAATGTAAAACCCAAATAGAATTGCAATATGGCCCTTATTAGGTTCTTGGGAGTAAGAGCGAAAGCTCAATGTGTGTGTGTGTGGAATTTAAAGACCACGCACACGACTTGAATGAAACACCCAAATAAAATTGCAATATGGCCCTAATTAGGGTCTTGGGAGTAAGAGCGAAAGCTCAATGTGTGTGTGTGTGGAATTTAAAGACCACGCACACGACTTAAATGAAACACCCAAATAAAATTGCAATATGGCCCTAATTAGGGTCTTGGGAGTAAGAGCGAAAGCTCAATGTGTGTGAGTGTAGAATTGAAAGACAACACCCACGACTTGGATCAAAACCCACGCAGTCGAATATATATAAATATAACTATATCTTAGGGGCTGTCAAGGCCCGTGTGTGTGCAAAAGGGTGTGCAACTAAGAGCGGAAAGGCTCAACTACACGTGTGTGTTGGTGTATGTAAACACCCCGAAATCCCACAAATTTCTCAAATCCATCTGGTTTTGTAAAAGCAGCCCCAAAGGGCCATTTTGAGTCTGGAAACCCAGGAGCCTTCCAGACAACCCTGTATATATGTTTTAAACTTTATCTTTCAAAAAATATACAATATGGCTTTTGAAAACCTTTTTAAACATGTTTTTGAAACCCCGAAGTAGCTTCGGCCTAATCAAGACAGGACAAGGAGAGCCCGGAACCGGAGCACATGTCGAGCCCGGCACAACAACTCTCGTATCAAATCCACACCCCCAGGATCTCGAACGTCCAAGACCCTGTTATCATCGAAACATTGTTTGAAGTCATCTCCGGAAGGCGAAAACAGAGGCGGACGATCATGTTGGCGAAGAGCCAACGCAGACGGAGAACTGATGCTGTCAGGCCCCGCACAAACCGTTCGTTTCGAACACAGCTCGAGGGAGTCAGAGTTCAGTTTGGATCGGATCTGGACTATATATATCCAGATCCCAATCCAAACCCATGTATGGACTTGGATTTGGATTTGGATTCAAAAATCCAATCCAATATCCATATCCATGGCCCACATCACCTTCTCATAAATGGAGGTGGGGCCCACTTGAATTTCACGTGGGATTATGGGCATGAGAGAGAGTGGGGGAGGATAAGATTAAGTGTGTGTTGTAATTAAGCTTGACTTGTGTGTCAAGTTTGGGGTTAATCATGTGGGTTAGCCTAATTAAGTGGGTTTAAGCTTGTAATTAGCGAAAACCTAACCTAGGGCTGCACCAACATGATGTGGTTAAGGTCTATGGGCCATGCAAAGGGAGCTCCTTCACCTAAACCTAACCAAAAACACCTAATCCTAGCCTTCTACCCTAATCCCATCCTAATCTGAGCCTAATCACCTAACCCACTTCCCTAATCCCAACCTAATCACCTAACCCACTTCCCTAATCCTTCCCTAAACCTAGGTTAATTTCCCTAAACCCAGCCTAATCCTAGCCTAATCACCTAACCTACCTCACTAAACCTCACCCTAGAACCAACCCACCTAGCTAAACCCTAAACCTCTAAACCACCCCTAGCCCACAACCTACCCAAACCACTTGTATTTAAAATATCTGGCCCTACCCTTTCCAGCCCACCTTATCACCACACCACCCTACCTAAACCACCTAACCACTACCCCAAAACCAGCCCTAACTGACCTAGCCCAGCCCTATATAAACCCCCCCCCTTGGGGGCGGGTTTTCCCATCTAGTAGCCTCTTCCACCAGCCGGGTCCTCCCCTTTCCAGCCCAGTCGACTCGCATCTTGTTCCATCTGCACCACCGCCTGCGCCACTACCTCCCAGCCAAGCACCACCACCATTCCAGCCGAAGTCCCCCTCGCCATCCTCTTCACCCGACTGAACCAGCCGAGCCCCCACATCCGGCTGCTCCTCAACCACCTGCCGCCTTCCACCATCCGGTTAGTACCCTACATTCCACCTTACTCCTTCTTCACTCCCTCTCCACTCTTAGCCACCTAATCCACTACCATATTACCCTAACACCAGCCATTCCACTTGCTGCCACCATTCCCCCTCGGACAGGCCCATAATCACCCTAACTACCCGCCACCACCTAAACATCTTAGCTCCATTCGACCACCGTATCTGACTCCCTAAGACCTGCCCATATCACCCCAATACACCTACTATACCCACTACCACCTGGCCCCATCTCCTAGCTAGTTCCCTTCCTTTACACCACTCTTAGCCACTCTAACAACCCGCCACCATCAAGTCCTCCTAGTCGGCCACTCCAATCGACTGTCATTTCATTCGGCCACCCTAGCAACCCGCCAACCTTAGGTGCCCCATTAGATCTTCCCTTAAGCTTCCCCTTAGTGCCATACTCCCTTAGTGACCCTACTTAGCCCCTTTAGTCCCACACGTCAAGGCGGCACCCTTGCTAGCAGCCGGCCACCTTCAAGGCACCCGGCCAGCACCCCTTGCCGTTCAACCTCGCGGAGCTCCCTTTTGCAGCCCAAGGTGAAGGCCAAGCCCACGCTCAAGCAAGGCATGTTCGGACCAGCTATTAGTAAGTGCCTAACTCGGTCTTTAGTTGTATACTTGCTTGAGATTCAATTCGATACGGGGTTTGTAAACACCCCGAAATCCCACGAATTTCTTAAACAAATCTGGTTTTATACAAGCAGCCCCCAAAGGGCCATTTTGAGTTTGGAAACCCAGGAGCCTTCCAAACAACCCTGTACATATGTTTTAAACTTTATCTTTCTAAAACATATAATATGGCTTTTGAAAACCCTTTTTAAAACACGTTTTGAAACCCCGAAGTGGCTTGGCCCGATCAAGACAGGACCAGGAGAGCCAAGAAGAGCCCGGAACCGGAGCACCTGTCGAGCCCGGCGCAGCAACTCTTGTATCTGATTCACATCCCAGGATCTCGAACGTCCAAGACCCTGTTCTTATCAAAATATCATTTGAAGTCATCTCCGGAAGGCAGAAACGGAGGCGGACGACCATGTTGGCGAAGACCCAACGCAGACGGAGTACTGATGTTGTCAGACCCCGCACGAATCGTCCGTTTCGAACCCAGCTCGAAGGAGTCAAAGTTCAGTTTGGATTGGATCTGGACCATATATATCCAGATCCCAATCCAAACCCATATGTGGACTTGGATTTGGATTTGGATCCAGAGATCCAATCCAATATCCATATCCATGGCCCACATCACCTTCTCATAAATGGAGGTGGGGCCCACTTGAGTTTCACGTGGGATATTGGGCATGAGAGAGAGTGGGGTGAAAAATATCAAGAGTGTTGTATTAAGCTTGACTTGTGTGTCAAGTTTGGGTTTAATCATGTGGGTTAGCCTAATTGAGTGGGTTTAAGCTTGTAATTAGCTAAAACCTAACCTAGGGCTGCACCAACATGGGGTGATCAAGGTCTATGGGCCATGCTAAGGGAGCTCCTTCACCTAAACCTAGCCCAAAATGCCTAAACCTAGCCTAAACCCCTAATCCACCCCTAATCTGAACCTAATCACCTAACCCACTTCCCTAATCCCGTCCTAATCCCAACCTAATCACCTAACCCACTTCCCTAATTCTTCCCTAAACCTAGATTAATTTCCCTAATCCTAGCCTAAACCTAGCCTAATCACCTAACCTAGCTCACTAAACCTCACCCTAAAACCCAACCACCTAACCTAGACCTAAACCCCTAAACCACCCTTAGCCCACGATTTACCCAAACCCCTAGTTTTAAAATATCTGGCCCAACCCCTTCCAGCCCACCTTATCTACATACCACCCTACCTAAACCACCTAACCACTACCCACAGCCCAGCCCTAACCGACCTACCCATCCCCTATTTAAGCCCCCTTCCTTGTGGGCGGGTTTGGCAAGTGGGAACCACCATTCCACCCAGCCGGGCCCTCTCCTTCTCCCATCTCTCACCCAGCCGGGACCACTCCCCACCTCCGCCTGCTCCATCTGCTCCACCAGCCCCCACCTGCTCCGCCACCTTCCCTCTTCCATCCATCACCACCATCCCTCAGCCGAACGCCATCACCTCCACCCAACCGAACCAGCCGACAGCCACCAGCCCGCCACCTTCCCACTTCATCCGCCACCTCTCCCCATTCGGTAAGTACCCTGCACCTTACCTAGCCCCCTTCTCTACCACCTCTCTACTCTTAGCCACCCATCCTACATTCATCTCAAGCCCCTTTTGCCACCACCATTTTAACCTAGCCGAACCTAGTATAACCCAAGCTGCCGGCCACTACCTAGCCATCATCTCCCCTTCGGCCCTCCCCTAGGTGTCCTATTCGGCCTTCCCACCAGCTCACCCTTTTAGGTCCAGCTTCCCTAAACTCTCAACTCCCCTAGTGACCCTAAGAGTCCACTCATTCAGCCACTTTAAACCCCTACTTGGAGCCACCAGCTACTTGCCACCGGCCACCTCCGAGGCGCCTATCCCGCGCCCCACTTGCAGCCGGCCAGCACCCTTGACCAGCTTACCTTCGCGGAGCTCCCGTTTGCAGCCCAAGGCCAAGTCCACGCTCAAGCAAGACCTCTACGGACCAGCTACTCGTAAGTGTCTAAACTCGGTCTTTAGTTGTATACTTGCTTGAGATTCAATTTGATACGGGGTTGTAATAACGGAGCATAGTCTCCCCCCGCTTGTAATAACGTGGCTTGGCACAACCACACACGTGCACTCTCTTAGTCGTGCATGATTTTTAGCACACATGGGCCTAATCAGCCCCTAATATATAAGTGTACATATATACTTTCATTTTCGAAGGGTTTTGTTTAAGTTGGGTGCGTTGTCTTTCAATTCAAACACTCACACACATTGAGCTTTCGCTCTTATTTGAAAGACCCAAGTAAGGGCCGACCTATACTATTTGGGTTTCATTTCATGTGGTGTGAGTAAGTCTTTCAATTCAAGCACTCTCACACACATTGAGCTTTCGCTCTTATTTGAAAGACCCAAGTAAGGGCCGACCTATACTATTTGGGTTTCATTTCATGTCGTGTGAGTAAGTCTTTCAATTCAAGCACTCTCACACACATTGAGCTTTCGCTCTTATTTGAAAGACCCAAGTAAGGGCCGACCTATACTATTTGGGTTTCATTTCATGTCGTGTGAGTAAGTCTTTCAATTCAAGCACTCTCACACACATTGAGCTTTCGCTCTTATTTGAAAGATCCAAGTAAGGGCCGACCTATACTATTTGGGTTTCATTTCTTGTCGTGTGAGTAAGTCTTTCAATTCAAGCACGCACCCACATTGAGCCTTCGCTCTTATTTGCAAGACCCGAGTAAGGGCTCATATACATAAGATATATACATATGTCCCTTCGGTTATTTCCCTTCGGTTATTTCCCTTCGGTTATTTCCCTTCTGTTATTTCCCTTCAGTATTGTCTTTACATTTCGGGTTTTCCCTTTGCAGTAGCGTGAGTTTGCATTGCATCTACGCCATACCACGAGGTAGGACGCATATTGCATCGAAACAAGCCCCGCTCGAATTCGCCCATGTAGTGGAGTGTTCATAACACACAAACTAGGCGACCCAAAAAGGGATAAAAGAAAAGACTTAGGCACGTGCAAATCCACGTGATCTAAAATATGCAATCGCATCTTAAAGACCCGAAATAGACACCTCGAACCGCTTCGTAGACTTTCTCTCCAAAACTCGATTTTTGCAAAAGCGTACAGACTGACCCTTGCGCATCGGTGCAAGAAGGTCTGCGACGACAAGAGCTTACTTGCTCACAGTCGCCACGTTTAGAAGTCAGTGATAAAAATATCTTCGCTAGCTTAAGTAAGCTAGCTGGCACGCCCTATTTGTATACATAGGCCTTAGACACACGAGAAGATCCACTCCAAGCCCCGAAAGAGGCGAAGAGGCGGGGATTTTCGTGCGTCTACAGAGATTGGCACGCCCGGTGGGACGTGAGCCTTTTCAGAAATCGAGTTTACTTGTAGAAGTCTTGCGAAAATTTTGTAAAAAGGTGTCATTTTAACTTGTTTTCTTTGCTTGTACTTAGGAAATTTTGAAAAAGCTTGAAAAGCATGTCAAAATCCAATCCAAGTGAAGTGTCGAGCCAAGGCTCATGCGCATCAAGTTCTCACTCTAGGAGGATTTTCAAAAACAAAATAAAACTAGATGAAATCGAGGACTTGAGAAGGGAATTTGAGGCCAAAATCGATGCTCTCAGCCAAGAGGCTAAAGTAGGCGATTCATGTTCATCGAACGGTGAACAAAGGCCTAAAAAGAAATTTGAAAAACCTCGCAAGCAAAAAGAGGCCTCCGTAATGGAAGGCAACCAATACCACGAGTCCTTCACACAAAAGGACCGTAAAGCCCTACAGCAGCTGCTGAAAGGGCAAAATAAAGAGAAAAGAAGCTACGCCCTGTCTGATTTCCTTCCTATGGACTACGAAACAGACAGTGACGATGAAATACCGAAATTCCATCGGTATGATGGCATGGGAGACCCTAGGTCTCACTTGCAGCTTTTCTCACGTCGAGCCCATAAGAAGAAAAAGGACTCGATGAAATGGGTGTATTGGTTCCCTCTATCCCATAAAGGCACAGCTGCCAAATGGCTGGCTTCCTACGACTTAAGCCAGTTCGCTACTTTTGAAGAGTTAGCGAACTGCTTCATGCAAAGATTTGCACACAACGTGGAAGTCACGCCAACCCTGAATACCTTAAGGGATACAAAGCAAGGCATGAACGAAGACGTGCATGCCTTCATTATAAGATGGAGGTCTCTTTTGGGCCAAGTGCGAGAGCCCATATCCGAAGGATGCGCAGTAATGCTCATCCTGGATAATTTCAAAAGCGAGTTAAAAACCCTTCTCTCGCTCCATGAGATTTCAACTTTCCATAAGTTGATCAAAAAGGCCTCCCTTTCGAAACCAACTTGCGAAAAGGGACATACGACCACTTATGGAAAGGAAGTGCCGTTCCAAAAACACGTTTGGAAAAGCCCATCGCATATGGGCTGCCCACGACGGACAAAGGGGCAAAGCCCCACAAAATCGCCAATGTCCGGGTGGATCCAGGCATGGCAGGCACTTCTAAAAATTTTGAAAAAATAGAAAATAAGAGAGAACGCAATTTTTCAAAACCGATTGAAAAACGGGAGTACACTCCGCTGGGGCAACCTGTGTCGGAGGTCCTAGACCTCTTACTTGCCCAGGGCATGATCGATCTCCCTGAAATCCCCGAAGGAGTCACGTCAAAAGGGGGGTATTTAAACCGATTTTGCAAGTATCATCAGCTCAAAGGCCATGATACCAAACGATGCTTCTCTCTTTTAAATAAAATTGAGAACTTGATAGCGGAAGGCCGGCTCCAGGTCACTGCGGAACCTGAGCCACCTCAAGCTATCTTCAAAGAACCCTTTCCCAAACACGCCAGTGGCAGTGGGAAAGGAAAGGAGGTATGTACCCTCACCATTTCCAAGGAACTAGCGCAAAACCCCGAACCTGGTCGACCTGCTTGTGCGCCCATCCTTGTATTATACAAGAGGCCCGCCCAAGTCGTCATTCGGGGACCACCAAAAGTGGAAACCCCGGCAAAGCCAGTTTTTAAAATCCAAGGTTCTCCTCAGCTCATCCTTAGAGCCAAGTTTAGCGCGAACCCTAGGCTGGTCATGGGGGAAGTCACTAGATCCGGGAGGATCTACCAACCCCCGCACCTTCAAGGTGCTCAAAAGGTGGTCAGTGTGCCTGGCCCCTCAAAAGCATGTATCCCTAGTGGTCTGCCAAAAGCAGATAAGGACAAAATCATCCTAAATCCTTATGATTTCGAAAACCACCTTTCAAAGATTCCTATTCACATGTCTATTCTAGAGCTTATCAAAACCTCGCCTAGGCATAGACTTGTCTTAGAGAAAATTCTAGAAAGGGCCAAGGTTGATTCGAACATAAGTCCGGAATCCTTGTCTGCCCAAGTGGCTTTATTAGGAGCAAAATCACCCATCACATTTTCAGAAGATGATGTAGATAGACCCTACGAAACCCATAACCAGGCCCTGCATATCGAGGTGGTTCTAAACAACCACTCTCTGGACAGGTGCCTAGTCGATGGTGGAGGAGGGCTCAACATCCTTCCACTTCACGTGGCGTACAAAATCGGAGTCACCTTGACTTCAGTGAACCCAAGCCCCATTGTTATCACTGGATACGATGGGAATGCGTCTAGGCCTTTAGGATCCATCGAACTCCCAATGGAAACAGGAGGGATCGAACACACGGGGGTGTTCCATGTCTTGGACATCCACCCCCATTATAACCTGTTGCTGGGAAGACCCTGGATACACAGTTTGTGCGCTGTGCCTTCCACCTTCCACAGGTATGTCAAGATCCCTTTTAGGGACCAGGTCGTAGTGATCCTAGGTGAGAGTCACCCACAGCTTCAGGGGATCATAAACTCCCCTTGTTTATCGAGCTCCCAGGCCCATGAGGCTAACCTGGGGCAAATTATGGTTGAGCCACCTCGGCTCGTATTGAACAACCCTAGGAAGGTTGTATGTGTGAAGGGGCCGCCCAAAGCAGGCCCCCTCCCGACTCTAATCCTCCTAGGAAAACCCAAACGTTCCCTATTTCCAAAACCCCTGGACAAAAGGCCATACGAGCCTAATATGGACGATAGCATGTTCCAGGACCACGACCTATATCCCATCTTTTCAAAAAACAAAAGGTCGTGGAACATGTTATTGAACATGGGCTACATGCCCTACAAAAGTCTAGGGGCACAAAACCAGGGTCTCCTAGAGCCCATCCTTCCTAGGGCCAACCCAAGCCGATATGGGATCGGCTATACTCCCCGAATACCGCCGGAGCCACCCCCTGTGACCACCTGGGTCAAGGGTGCCCCAGAGCCTGCCTTAGAAGAGACCTACGACTTAGACCTCCTATTCCGAGTCTAACCCGTAGTGTTTTCCCTTTGTAGGTATGACGGAAGATCCCTTTTTCTAAAAATACCAAAAACATTTGAAAACTTAAAATCAAAAAAATCGAAAAACAAGAAAAACCAAAAACAATGGAAAAGCAAAAACTCGAGAAAAGAGTGCTTTGTATAGTTTCCAAAGTTCTTGTTTTACAAAAACCCAAAAAAATCGAAAATTTGGAAAATACCAAAAAGATTTTGTACATAGCTGCTCCTAGTAGGACTTTGGCGAAAGAAAAGGATTTCGAAAGAAACGTCGTCTGCATAGCCAGACCAAAAATTTTGAAATCACTTGAAAATCCAAGTACAAAACCAGGTTATTTTGAAAACCACGCATCAAGTTCCCACGGGTCTACAGCCCACGAGAATGATCAAAGCCCAGAAGTGGATCCCCTTGAGGAAGATCCCACTTCTGAGCTCCCAGAATTTCATAGAATTCTCGATTTTGAAAGACCTTCCCAATCAGTAGGAGGAGATTTCGTAGAGGTGAACCTAGGGGATGATTCCAATCCCAAAACCATCAAAATAGGTGCATGCTTGCATGAAACTGAAAAGTTAGCATTCATTGCATTTCTACGAACCTATTTAGATGTGTTTGCATGGACGTATGAAGACATGCCGGGCATAGATCCCAGCATAGTCGAGCATCGTCTTCCCTTAGATGCAGGTGTAAAACCCATAAAGCAGAAGCTTAGGAAAATACACCCGAATGTACACACGCAAGTCAAAGAGGGTTTAGAAGATCTGCTAAAAGCCGGATTTATAAAACCCATTGCAAATTCAGATTGGTTGTCAAATATCGTTGTAGTTCGAAAAACCAATGGGAAAATTCGAATATGCATCGATTTCAGAAACCTGAATAAAGCCACTCCAAAGGATAATTATCCTTTACCAAACATAGATTTGATAGTCGATAGTACTGCAAATCATGAAACGTTTTCATTCATGGATGGTTATTCAGGCTATAATCAAATCAAACTAAGCCCACGAGATCAGGGTAAGACCGCCTTCACAACCCCATGGGGCACGTACTGCTATACAGTCATGCCCTTTGGTTTGAAAAATGCCGGCGCAACATACCAACGAGCCATGAACACGATCTTCCATGATCAAATTCACGAGCTTGTAGAAGTGTATGTAGATGATCTCTTGGCAAAATCCAAAACCCGATGCACCCATATCGAATGTTTACAAAAGATTTTCGAAAGGCTTAGGCTTTACAAAGTAAAGCTAAACCCTCAAAAATGTGTGTTCGGGGTAGAATCAGGGAAGCTTCTAGGCTTTATGGTGAGCCAAAGGGGAATAGAAGTCGACCCCTCTAAGTGTCGAGCCATCATAGACATGACTCCACCCTCCAATCTCACCCAAGTCCGTAGCCTCCAGGGTCGATTACAATCTGTGCGCCGATTCATATCGAATCTGGCAACTAGATGCGAACCCTTCAACAAACTGTTGAGGAAGGGTACGAAATTCTTATGGGATGACGAATGCCAAAAGTCCTTCGAGAGACTGAAGGCATACTTAGTTAATCCCCCCGTTTTGAATCCTCCAAAACAAGGAAAACCGCTTTTATTATACATCTCCGAGCATGTAAACGCTTTAGGAGCCCTGTTGGCTCAATACGAGGATGACACCCATAAGGAGTATGCCATCTACTATATTTCAAAAACTCTCTTGGCTTATGAATGAAATTATCAAGCCATGGAGAAGACGTGCTTGGCCCTAGTCTGGGCCTGCCAGAAATTCAGACACTATTTCCTAGACCATGAGATCTGGATAGTGTCCAAGCTTGATCCAATCAAGCACTTGTTCGAAAAACCCATTCTCATGGGTAGATTGGCCAAATGGCAACTCCTTCTAATGGAGTATGATCTGAAATACCATCACCAGATCTCCATTAAGGGGCAAGCCCTAGCAGATTACGTGGCAGAATTCCCCTTAGAGGACGCGTATCCCACTCTTGTCGAAATGCCTGATGAAGGCATATTGCAAAACCATTTTCAAAACCACATTTTGGCAAATTCTTTCGAAAACCAAGTGTGGAAGATGCACTTCGACGGGGCACGAAACCAACGAGGGGTTGGTGCTGGGATCATCCTAATCTCCCCTGAAAAGGGTGAGATTCCCATAGCAGTCCGCTTAGATTTCGAATGTTCCAACAACGTAGCTGAGTATGAAGCACTCATACAAGGCTTAAGGATTTCGAAAACTCTAGGGGCATCATGCATCGAGGTCTTTGGAGATTCGCTCCTTGTCATAAACCAGGTTTTAAAAATTTGGCAAGTACGTAATGAGAAACTACTTCCATATCACGAGTTGGCCACTCGATTGGTCCAAACCTTCCAGTCGTGTAAGCTCACACACGTAGGAAGAGAGGACAATGGCATCGCCGATGCCCTCTCCTCCTTGGGTTCAGCCCTGAAGGTCGATCCCATTTCAGGGACCAGATCTTTGGAAATATGGCATGCGCCCCATCCATCCACACACGACTTGGATATTTGCCAAAACAACCCAGAGTCTATTGAAAAACCCTGGTTCTATGACATAAAACAATTTTTAGAAAATGGGGGATTCACCGAGGATGCCACGCCCAAAGATAAGGCATTCATTCGTAAGATTTCGACCCGATACACCATTCTGGGTGGGGTCTTATACAAAAAGAGTTTTACCGGCATTCTGCTTAGGTGTATCGACCTAGAGGAGGCTAGGATAGTGATGCACGAGTTCCACGACGGAGAATGTGGAGGTCATGTTAATGCCAACATGATGGCGATGAAAATACTTAGAGGGGGTTATTTTTGGTCCACCCTGAAAAAGGATTGTCACGATCATGTTAGGAAGTGTCATCCATGTCAAGTGCATGGGCACGCCATTCATATCCCCTCATCTGCATTGCATTCTGTGGTCAGCCCCTGGCCATTTACCATGTGGGCGTTTGACATTGTAGGCCCCATATTTCCAAAGGCCTCGAATGGGCATCGTTTTATTTTAGCAGCCACGGAGTATTTCTCCAAGTGGGTGGAAGCCATTTCCCTAACGAATGTAATGGGGCAACATGTGGTGGCTTTCATCCGGAGGAATATCTTGGCTCGATTTGGGGTTCCACGAGACCTTGTGTCTGATAATGGTACCCCATTCAAGAATGAGCGGATGGTTAAGTTGTGCAACACGTATGGCATAACTCACCACTTCTCCTCACCCTACTACCCTCAAGGCAACGGCCAAGCCGAAGCTACAAACAAGACTCTCATTGGTATCATTGAGAAATACTTAGAGAAGGGTAGGACGTGGCACGAGAAGCTGGATGAAGCCTTATGGGCTTATAGGACTTCCATCCGGACTCCCACGAATGCCACACCATTCGAGTTGGTCTATGGCACAAACGCCATTCTTCCCATTCATACCCAACTGCATTCATTCCATACATCCATTGCACTCGACCTCCCCCTAGAGACGCTTCAGCATGCTAGGATGGCCGAACTAGATTTGCTAGATGAGAGGCGACTCCTGGCCATGGATCATGCTCGTGCATACCGGCAAAGGATAGCCCGACATTATAGCAAACACATAAGACCTCGCCACTTTGAAGTGGGAGATCTGGTCTTGAAAACTATCCACCATCGTGGCCCACACCCCCTAGGCAAGTGGCGCCCCAACTGGGATGGACCCTATGTTGTACGAGCAACCACTACGAACAAATCGTATTGGTTGATCGATGTAGAAGGTAGGAATTTAGCAGATCCTATCAATATTCAATACTTAAAGAAGTATCATGTGTAGGATTTGGATTAAATTCCAGTTTTTGAAAATTTTAAAGGGATAGCTGCCCTGAGACGTGTGAATAAGGTGCAGAAGCAACTCGTGTGACCCTAAGTGAGAGAATTCGCACTTGTGAAAGAGTGGAGTTTTCAAAATCGTGGTTGCATTTCAAAGTTCTTCATCTTACAAAGAAAGGCCTAGTTCAACATAGCAAGATACTTGCAAGTAGTACGTGCTATTTCTAAATAGGCTGATCTGGAATGGATCGAGTGTAGGCTTGGGATAAGTCCTCCCCTCTTCTCTTATCCTTCCGAAAGGAAAACAAAGGCCCAAATCAAAAGGGAATTTCCCATTTAAAGTCTCTTTCCAAAAGAAAGAAACCAGACTTCAAAAAGAAAAATCGATTCTCTTATGAAAAAGAGGGATTGAAGAAAAAATACTCCCAAAGGGAGACCCTCTATGAAAAAAAGGAAAAAGAGGCCAAAAAGCTCAAAAAGAGCAGTTTTCCGCCTTCTATGCCTTAAACCACGGGACACTTCAGAAGGGACCGTGGTATCTCTTTCCCATCCCTGGCTTATCCCAAGCTAAAGCATGGTTCATTTCGAGGAATCCTAAAGTAAAAATAGGATTTACTTACTTGAATTTCATCTTGTTTGAGAATTCGACGTTTCGAGTAAGGCGTAGAGATTTGAAATGAAGCTGGTTTTCTTATAAAACCTCCGCTAGATAAGCGAGTGTTAAGACTCAAACAAGGGCAAGCACGAAGAGCTCGAGATCCTTAGGATCGAGGCTCAAGACAGTTGTCCCATTTGTAAATAGCTTTTGTAAATAAGTTTTAAAAACCGAACATCGAACAGCATAGGATTTTTGCTCACTTGGAGCAGTAGGCCTTGTAAGTCTCTAGAGTTCGACCACATCTGGTCTCTGGGAGGTCGCCACTCTTGGCACCACACCCATGTCATCTGCATTCCACGCATGGTACTTGCATAAACATGATCCCATTTAGGACCAGATTCCATAAGTGAACCCTTTGGCGTGATATCTCCTCCTACCAGAGTTTGTAAAATTGAGATTTTGCTAAAATGGGACGATC
Source organism: Brasenia schreberi (assembly GCA_036023115.1). Classification (NCBI taxonomy): domain Eukaryota; kingdom Viridiplantae; phylum Streptophyta; class Magnoliopsida; order Nymphaeales; family Cabombaceae; genus Brasenia; species Brasenia schreberi. The sequence continues at coordinate 5,484,547 of JAYKKT010000085.1, read as the reverse complement.
CCATATTCTTCGTGGCTAGATCTAGGGAGACATTAAAAGGGGTGTTTATCATCTTTGCCCTTATCCAAATCTATTTGGACAAGGCCAAAGAGGGGCATCTGTAAACACCCCGAAATCCCACGAATTTCTTAAACAAATCTGGTTTTATACAAGCAGCCCCCAAAGGGCCATTTTGAGTTTGGAAACCTAGGAGCCTTCCAAACAACCCTGTACATATGTTTTAAACTTTATCTTTCTAAAACATATAATATGGCTTTTGAAAACCCTTTTTAAAACACGTTTTGAAACCCCGAAGTGGCTTGGCCCGATCAAGACAGGACCAGGAAAGCCAAGAAGAGCCCGGAACCGGAGCACCTGTCGAGCCCGGCGCAGCAACTCTTGTATCTGATTCACATCCTAGGATCTCGAACGTCCAAGACCCTGTTCTTATCAAAATATCATTTGAAGTCATCTCTGGAAGGCAGAAACGGAGGCGGACGACCATGTTGGCGAAGACCCAACGCAGACGGAGTACTGATGTTGTCAGACCCCGCACGAATCGTCCGTTTCGAACCCAGCTCGAAGGAGTCAAAGTTCAGTTTGGATTGGATCTGGACCATATATATCCAGATCCCAATCCAAACCCATATGTGGACTTGGATTTGGATTTGGATCCAGAGATCCAATCCAATATCCATATCCATGGCCCACATCACCTTCTCATAAATGGAGGTGGGGCCCACTTGAGTTTCACGTGGGATATTGGGCATGAGAGAGAGTGGGGTGAAAAATATCAAGAGTGTTGTATTAAGCTTGACTTGTGTGTCAAGTTTGGGTTTAATCATGTGGGTTAGCCAAATTGAGTGGGTTTAAGCTTGTAATTAGCTAAAACCTAACCTAGGGCTGCACCAACATGGGGTGATCAAGGTCTATGGGCCATGCTAAGGGAGCTCCTTCACCTAAACCTAGCCCAAAATGCCTAAACCTAGCCTAAACCCCTAATCCACCCCTAATCTGAACCTAATCACCTAACCCACTTCCCTAATCCCGTCCTAATCCCAACCTAATCACCTAACCCACTTCCCTAATCCTTCCCTAAACCTAGATTAATTTCCCTAATCCTAGCCTAAACCTAGCCTAATCACCTAACCTAGCTCACTAAACCTCACCCTAAAACCCAACCACCTAACCTAGACCTAAACCCCTAAACCACCCTTAGCCCACGATTTACCCAAACCCCTAGTTTTAAAATATCTGGCCCAACCCCTTCCAGCCCACCTTATCTACATACCACCCTACCTAAACCACCTAACCACTACCCACAGCCCAGCCCTAACCGACCTACCCATCCCCTATTTAAGCCCCCTTCCTTGTGGGCGGGTTTGGCAAGTGGGAACCACCATTCCACCCAGCCGGGCCCTCTCCTTCTCCCATCTCTCACCCAGCCGGGACCACTCCCCACCTCCGCCTGCTCCATCTGCTCCACCAGCCCCCACCTGCTCCGCCACCTTCCCTCTTCCATCCATCACCACCATCCCTCAGCCGGACGCCATCACCTCCACCCAACCGAACCAGCCGACAGCCACCAGCCCGCCACCTTCCCACTTCATCCGCCACCTCTCCCCATTCGGTAAGTACCCTGCACCTTACCTAGCCCCCTTCTCTACCACCTCTCTACTCTTAGCCACCCATCCTACATTCATCTCAAGCCCCTTTTGCCACCACCATTTTAACCTAGCCGAACCTAGTATAACCCAAGCTGCCGGCCACTACCTAGCCATCATCTCCCCTTCGGCCCTCCCCTAGGTGTCCTATTCGGCCTTCCCACCAGCTCACCCTTTTAGGTCCAGCTTCCCTAAACTCTCAACTCCCCTAGTGACCCTAAGAGTCCACTCATTCAGCCACTTTAAACCCCTACTTGGAGCCGCCAGCTACTTGCCACCGGCCACCTCCGAGGCGCCTATCCCGCGCCCCACTTGCAGCCGGCCAGCACCCTTGACCAGCTTACCTTCGCGGAGCTCCCGTTTGCAGCCCAAGGCCAAGTCCACGCTCAAGCAAGACCTCTACGGACCAGCTACTCGTAAGTGTCTAAACTCGGTCTTTAGTTGTATACTTGCTTGAGATTCAATTTGATACGGGGTTGTAATAACGGAGCATAGTCTCCCCCCGCTTGTAATAACGTGGCTTGGCACAACCACACACGTGCACTCTCTTAGTCGTGCACGATTTTTAGCACACATGGGCCTAATCAGCCCCTAATATATAAGTGTACATATATACATTCATTTTCGAAGGGTTTTGTTTAAGTTGGGTGCATTGTCTTTCAATTCAAACACTCACACACATTGAGCTTTCGCTCTTATTTGAAAGACCCAAGTAAGGGCCGACCTATACTATTTGGGTTTCATTTCATGTCGTGTGAGTAAGTCTTTCAATTCAAGCACTCTCACACACATTGAGCTTTCGCTCTTATTTGAAAGACCCAAGTAAGGGCCGACCTATACTATTTGGGTTTCATTTCATGTCGTGTGAGTAAGTCTTTCAATTCAAGCACTCTCACACACATTGAGCTTTCGCTCTTATTTGAAAGACCCAAGTAAGGGCCGACCTATACTATTTGGGTTTCATTTCATGTCGTGTGAGTAAGTCTTTCAATTCAAGCACTCTCACACACATTGAGCTTTCGCTCTTATTTGAAAGACCCAAGTAAGGGCCGACCTATACTATTTGGGTTTCATTTCTTGTCGTGTGAGTAAGTCTTTCAATTCAAGCATGCACCCACATTGAGCCTTCGCTCTTATTTGCAAGACTCGAGTAAGGGCTCATATACATAAGATATATACATATCTCCCTTCGGTTATTTCCCTTCGGTTATTTCCCTTCGGTTATTTCCCTTCTGTTATTTCCCTTCAGTATTGTCTTTACATTTCGGGTTTTCCCTTTGGAGTAGTGTGAGTTTGCATTGCATCTACGCCATACCACGAGGTAGGACGCATATTGCATCGAAACAAGCCCTGCTCGAATTCGCCCATGTAGTGGAGTGTTCATAACACACAAACTAGGCGACCCAAAAAGGGATAAAAGAAAAGACTTAGGCACGTGCAAATCCACGTGATCTAAAATATGCAATCGCATCTTAAAGACCCGAAATAGACACCTCGAACCGCTTCGTAGACTTTCTCTCCAAAACTCGATTTTTGCAAAAGCGTACAGACTGACCCTTGCGCATCGGTGCAAGAAGGTCTGCGACGACAAGAGCTTACTTGCTCACAGTCGCCACGTTTAGAAGTCAGTGATAAAAATATCTTCGCTAGCTTAAGTAAGCTAGCTGGCATGCCCTATTTGTATACATAGGCCTTAGACACACGAGAAGATCCACTCCAAGCCCCGAAAGAGGCGAAGAGGCGGGGATTTTCGCACGTCTACAGGGTTGTAATAACGGAGCATAGTCTCCCCCCGCTTGTAATAACGTGGCTTGGCACACCCACACACGTGCACTCTCTTAGTTGTGCACAATTTTGAACACACACGGGCCTAATAAGCCCCTAATACATAAATATATACATATACTTTAATTTTTGTAGGGTTTTGCTTAAGTTGGGTGTGTTGTCTTTCAATTCAAGCACTCACACACATTCAACCTTCGCTCTTATTTGAAAGACCCAAGTAAGGGCCGACCTATACCATTTGGGTTTTCATTTCATGTCGTGTGTGTAAGTCTTTCAATTCAAGCACTCACACACATTGAGCCTTCGCTCTTATTTGAAAGACCCAAGTAAGGGCCGACCTATACTATTTGGGTTTTCATTTCATGTCGTGTGTGTAAGTCTTTCAATTCAAGCACTCACACACATTGAGCCTTCGCTCTTATTTGAAAGACCCAAGTAAGGGCCGTGTTATACTATTTGGGTTTAATTTCATGTTGTGTGCGTAGTACTTCAATTCAAGCACTCACACACATTGAGCTTTCGCTCTTATTCCCAAGACCTTAGTCAAGGCCATACTGCAAGTTATATTTGGGTTTAATTTCATGTCGTGTGTGTAAGTCTTTCAATTCAAGCACGCACCCACATTGAGCCTTCGCTCTTATTTGCAAGACCCGAGTAAGGGCCCATATACATACTCTATATACATATCTCCCTTCGGCATTTACATTGCAAGTCATTTCCCTTCGGTTATTTCCCTTCGGCATTGTCTTTACATTCGGGTTTTCCCTTTGGAGTAGCATGAGTTTGCATTGCATCTACGCCATACCACGAGGTAGGACGCATATTGCATCAAAGCAAGCCCCGCTCAAATTCGCCCATGTAGTGGAGTGTTCATAACACACAAACTAGGTGGCCCATAAAGGGATAAAAGGAAAAGACTTAGGCACGTGCAAATCCACGTGATCTAAAATCTGCAATCGCATCTAAAAGACCCGAATTAGACACCTCGAACCGCTTCGTAGGCTTTCTATCCCAAAAACTCGATTTTTGCAAAGCGTATAGACTAACCCTTGCGCATCGGTGCAAGAAGGTCTGCGATGACAAGAGCTCACTTGCTCACAGTCGCCACGATTAGAAGTCGGTTTAAAATATATCTTCGCTAGCTTAGGTAAGCTAGCTGGCATGCCCTGTTTATATAAATAGGCCTTAGACGCACGAGAGGATCCACTCCAAGCCTAGAAAAGGCGAAGAGGCTTGGGGATTTTTCGCGCGTCTACAGAGATTGGCACGCCTCATGAGATTTTTGCAAAGCGTACAGACTGACCCTTCTCTCGCTCCATGAGATCTCAACTTTCCATAAGTTGATCAAAACAGCCTCCCTTTTCAAAACCAACTTGCGAAAAGGGACATACGATCACTTGTGGAAAGGAAGTGCCGTTTCCAAAACCCGCTTGGAAAAGCTCATCACATACAGGCTACCCACGATGGACAAAGGGGCAAAGCCCCATAAAATCGCCAATGTCTCGGTGGATCCATGCGTGGCCGGCACTTCCAAAAATTTTGAAAAGTTAGAAAATAAGAGGGAGCTAAATTTTCAAAAACCGGTTGAAAAACGGGAGTACACTCCGCTGGGGCAACCTGTGTCGGAGGTCCTAGACCTCCTACTTGCCCAGGGCATGATAGAACTCCCTAAAATCCCCGAAGGAGTCACTTCCAAAGGGGGGTATTTAAACCAATTTTGTAAGTATCATCGGCTCAAAGGCCATGATACCAAACGCTGCTTCTCCCTTTTAAATAAAATTGAAAACTTGATAGCAGAAGGCCGGCTCCAAGTCACTGCGGAACCTGAGCCACCTCAAGCTATCTTCGAAGAACCCTTTCCCAAACACGCCAGTGGCAGTGGAAAAGGAAAGGAGGTATGTACCCTCACCATTTCTAAGGAACTAGCGCAAAAGCCAGAACCTAGTCGACCTACTTGTGCGCCCCTCCTTGTACTATACAAGAGGCCCGCCCAAGTCGTCATTCGGGGACCACCAAAAGTGGAAACCCCGGTAAAACCAGTTTTGAAAATCCAAGGTTCTCCTCAGCTCATCCTTAGAGCCAAGTTTAGCGCGAACCCTAGGCTGGTCATGGGGGAAGTCACTAGATCCGGGAGGATCTATCAACCCCCGCACCTTCAAGGTGCTCAAAAGGTGGTCAGTGTGCCTGGCCCCTCAAAAGCATGTATCCCTAGTGTTCTGCCAAAAGCAGATAAGGACAAAGTCATCCTAAATCCTTATGACTTCGAAAACCACCTTTCAAAGATTCCTATTCACATGTCTATCTTAGAGCTTATACAAACCTCGCCTAGGCATAGACTTGTATTAGAGAAAATTCTAGAAAGGGCCAAGGTTGATTCGAACATAAGTCCGGAATCCTTGTCTGCCCAAGTGGCTTTATTAGGAGCAAAATCGCCCATCACTTTCTCGGAAGATGATGTAGATAGACCCTATGAATCCCACAACCAGGCCCTGCATATCGAGGTGGTTCTGAATAACCACTCTCTGGACAGGTGCCTAGTCGATGGTGGAGGAGGGCTCAACATCCTTCCACTTCATGTGGCGTATAAAATCGGAGTCACCTTGACTTCAGTGAACCCAAGCCCCATCGTTATCACTGGAGACGATGGGAATGCGTCTAGACCTTTAGGATCCATCGAACTCCCAATGGAAACGGAAGGGATCGAACACACGGGGGTGTTCCATGTCTTGGACATCCACCCCCATTATAACCTGTTGCTAGGAAGGCCCTGGATACACAGTTTGTGCGCTGTGCCATCCACCTTCCACAGGTGTGTCAAGATCCCTTTTAGGGACCAGGTCGTAGTGATCCTAGGTGAGAGTCACCCACAACTTCAGGGGATCATAAACTCCCCTTGTCTATCGAGCTCCCAGGCCAATGAGGCTAACCTGGGGCAAATTATGGTCGAGCCACCTCGGCTCGTGTTGAACAACCCTAGGAAGGTTGTATGTGTGAAGGGGCCGCCCAAAGCAGGCCCCCTCCCAATTCTAACCCTTCTAGGAAAACCCAAGCGTTTCCTATTTCCAAAGCCCCTGGACAAGAGGCCATATGAGCACAATATAGACGATAGCATGTTCCAGGACCACGACTTGTACCACGCCTTTTCAAAAAATAGAAAGTCATGGAACATGTTGTTAAACATGGGCTACACGCCCTACAAAAGTCTAGGGGCACAGAACCAGGGTCTCCTAGAGCCCATCCTTCCTAGGGCCAATCCAAGCCGATATGGGATCGGCTATACTCCCCGAATACCGCCGGAGCCACCCCCTATGACCACCTGGGTCAAGGGTGCCCCGGAACCTGCCTTAGAAGAGACCTACGATTTAGACCTCCTATTCTGAGTCTAACCCGTAGTGTTTTCCCTTTGTAGGTATGACGGAAGATCCCTTTTCTAAAAATACAAAAAACATTTGAAAAGCTTAAAAATCCAAAAAATTGAAAAACAAGAAAAACCAAAAACAATGAAAAAACAAAAACTCGAAAATAGAGTGCTTTGTATAGTTCCCAAGGTTCTTGTTTTACAAAAACCTAAAAAAATCGAAAATTTGAAAAATACCAAAAAGACATTGTACACAGCTGCTCCTGGTTGGACTTTGGCAAAAGAAAAGGATTTCGAGAGAAACATCGTCTGCATAGCCAGACCAAAATTTTTGAAATCACCTGAAAATCCAAGTACAAAACCAGGTCATTTTGAAAACCACGCATCAAATTCCCTCGGGCCTATAGCCCACGAGAATGATCAAAGCCCATAAGTGGATCTCCTGGAGGAAGATCCCACTTCTAAGCTCCCAAAATTTCATAGAAGTAAACCTAGGGGATGATTCCAATCCCAAATCCATCAAAATAGGCGCATGCTTGCATGAAACTGAAAGGTTAACATTCATTGCATTTCTACAAACCTATTTAGATGTGTTTGCATAGACATATGAAGACATGCCGGGCATAGATCCCAGCATTGTCGAACATCGTCTTCCCTTAGATGCAAGTGTAAAACCCATAAACCAGAAGCTTAGGAAAATACACCCGAATGTACACACGCAAGTCAAAGAGGGTTTAGAAGATCTGCTAAAAGCCGGATTTATAAAACCCATTGCGTATTCTGATTGGTTATCAAATATCGTTGTAGTTCGAAAAACCAATGGGAAAATTCGAATATGCATCGATTTCAGAAACCTGAATAAACCCACTCTAAAGGATAATTATCCTTTACCAAACATAGATTTGATAGTCGATAGTACTGCAAATCATGAAATGTTTTCATTTATGGATGGCTATTCAGGCTATAATCAAATCAAACTAAGTCCACGAGATTAGGGTAAGACCGCCTTCACAACCCCATGGGGCACGTACTGCTATACAGTCATGCCCTTTGGTTTGAAAAATGCCGGTGCAACATACCAACGAGCCATGACCACGATCTTCCATGATCAGATTCATGAGCTCGTAGAAGTGTATGTAGATGATCTCTTGGCAAAATCCAAAACTTGATGCACCCATATCGAATGTTTACAAAAGATTTTCGAAAGGCTTAGGCTTTACAAAGTAAAGCTAAACCCTCAAAAATGCGTATTCGGGGTAGAATTAGGAAAGCTTCTGGGCTTTATGGTGAGCCAAAGGGGAATAGAAGTCGACCCCTCTAAGTGTCGAGCCATCATAGACATGGCTCCACCTTCTAATCTCACCCAAATCCGTAGCCTCAAGGGTCGTTTACAATCCGTTCGCCGATTCATATTGAATCTGGCAACTGTAGACGCGCAAAAATCCCCGCCTCTCACCTTTTCAGGGCTCGGAGCGGATCCTCTCGTGTCTAAGGCCTATTTATGCAAACAGGGCGTGCCAGCTAGCTTACCTAAGCTAGCGAAGATATATTTAACACTGACTTCTAATCGTGGCGACTGTGAGCAAGTGAGCTCTTGTCGTCGCAGACCTTCTTGCACCGATGCGCAAGGGTTAGTCTGTATGCTTTGCAAAAATCGAGTTTTGGGAGAGAAAGTCTACGAAGCGGTTCGAGGTGTCTAATTCGGGTCTTTTAAATGCGATTGCATGTTTTAGATCACGTGGATTTGCACGTGCCTAAGTCTTTTCTTTTATCCTTTTTCGGGCCATCTAGTTTGTGTGTTATGAACACTCCACTACATGGGCGAATTCCAGCGGGGCTTACTTTGATGCAATATGCGTCCTACCTCGTGGTATGGCGTAGATGCAATGCAAACTCACGCTACTCCAAAGGGCAAACCTGAATGTAAAGACAATACTGAAGGGAAATAATCGAAGGGAAATAACCGAAGGGAAATGACTTGTAAAGTAAGTGCCGAAGGGAGATATGTATATAGAGTAGGTATATGGGCCCTTACTCGGGTCTTGCAAATAAGAGCGAAGGCTCAATGTGGGTGCGTGCTTGAATTGAAAGACTTACACACACGACATGAAATTAAACCCAAATATAAATTGCAGTATGTCCTTAACTAAGGTCTTGGGAATAAGAGCGAAAGCTCAATGTGTGTGAGTGCTTGAATTGAAGTACTACGCACACAACATGAAATGAAACCCAAATATAACTGTAATAGGCCTTGACTAAGGTCTTGGGAGTAAGCACGAAAGCTCAATGTGTGTGAGAGTGCTTGAATTGAAAGACTTACACACACGACATGAAATGAAACCCAAATAGTATAGGTCGGCCCTTACTTGGGTCTTTCAAATAAGAGCGAAGGCTCAATGTGTGTGAGAGTGCTTGAATTGAAAGACTTACACACACGACATGAAATGAAACCCAAATAGTATAGGTCGACCCTTAATTGGGTCTTTCAAATAAGAGCGAAGGCTCAATGTGTGTGAGAGTGCTTGAATTGAAAGACAACGCACCCAACTTAAGCAAAACCCTTCAAAAATGAAAGTATATGTATATACTTATGTATTAGGGGCTGATTAGGCCCGTGTGTGTTCAAAATCGTGCACAACTAAGAGAGTGCATGTGTGTGGGTGTGCCAAGCCACGTTATTACAAGCGGGGGGAGACTATGCTCCGTTATTACAACCCCGTATCGAATTGAATCTCAAGCAAGTATACAACTAAAGACCGAGTTAGGCACTTACTAGTAACTGGTCCGTAGAGGCCTTGCTTGAGCGTGGGCTTGGCCTTTGCCTTGGGCTGCAAAAGGGAGCTCCACGAGGGTGAACGGCAAGAGGTGCTGGCCGGCTGCTAGGGATGGGGTGCCGGATGCTAAGGATGGGGTGCCGGATGCCAAGGATGGGGTGCCTAGGGAATGTGGCACTAAGGGAGGCTAAGGGAGTACCTAGGGGACGGATATGGCTGGCGGGTGGCTGACCAAAGGGGCAGGTGGTAGTTGGTTGGAGTGGCCGACTAAGGGGACTTGGTGGTGGCGGGTTGCTAGAGTGGCTATGGGTGGAGTATGGGAAGGAAGCTAGCTAGGTGATGGGGCTAGGTGGTAGTGGGTGTAGTGGGTGTAAGGGAGTGATATGGGTAGGTCTTAGGGAGTCGGATAGGGTGGCCGGGTGTAGCTAGGGTGGTTAGGTAGTGGCGGGTAGTTAGGTCGGTTGAGGCTTGGCCGAATGGGAGTGGTGGCGGCAGGTGGCTGGTGTTAGGGTAAGGTGGTGGTAGGGTGGATGGTTAAGAGTGGAGGGGAAGTGGAGAAGAGGTGAAGTAGGGTATGGGGTACTAACCAAGTGATGGGAGGCGGCGGGTGGCTGAGGAGAAGCCGGGTGTGATGATGGATGGGGCAGGTTCGGCCAGATGAAGAGGGTGGCGACGGATGGTTGGTCGGCTGGGGCGTGGTGGAGCAGTGGGAGCGAGGTGGTGGCTGGTGGTGGTGCAGGTGGAAGGTCCGGCTGGAAGTGGTGCAGGCGGCTGTCTTCGGCTGGGCTAGGAAGTGAGGTCCAAGGCTTGAAAAACCGGCCCACTAGGGGGGGGGGTTTTATAGCCTTTGTGAAGGGCGGTGGGGGTGGTTTTGGGGTAGTGGTTAGGTGGTCTAGGGAGGGTGGTAAGGTGATATGGTGGGCTGGTATTAGGGTAGGGCCAGATATTTTGTTTTAATGGTTTTGGGGGATATGGTGTGCTAGGTTTAGATGGGGTGGTTTAGTGGTTTAGGGTTTAGTTAGGTGGGTTGGTTCTAGGGTGAGGTTTAGTGAGCTAGGTTAGGTGATTAGGCTAGGTTTAGGGAAATTAACCTAGGTTTAGGGAGGGATTAGGGAAGTGGGTTAGGTGATTAGGTTGGGATTAGGCCGGGATTAGGGAAGTGCGTTAGGTGATTAGGCTCAGATTAGGGGTGGATTAGGGTGGAAGGCTAGGATTAGGTGTTTTGGGTTAGGTTTAGGTGAAGGAGCTCCCTTTGCATGACCCATGGACCTCAACCACATCATGTTGGTGCAACCCTAGGTCAGGTTTTGGCTAATTACAAGCTTAAACCCACTTAACTAGGCTAACCCACATGATTAACCCCAAACTTGACACACAAGTCAAGCTTAATTACAACACACTTGATCTTATCCACCCCCACCCTCTCTCATGCCCATGATCCCACGTGAAATTCAAGTGGGCCCCACCTCCATTTATGAGAAGGTGATGTGGGCCATGGATATGGATATTGGATTGGATTTTTGAATCCAAATCCAAATCCAAGTCCATACATGGGTTTGGATTGGGATCTGGATATATATGGTCCAGATCCAATCCAAACTGAACTCTGACTCCTTCGAGCTGTGTTCGAAACAGATGATTTGTGCGGGGTCTGACAGCATCAGCACTCCGTCTGCGTTGGGTCTTCGCCAACATGATCGTCCGCCTCCGTTTCTGCCTTCCGGAGATGACTTCAAATGACATTTTGATAATAACAGGGTCTTGGACGTTCAAGATCCTGGGGGTATGGATTTGATACGAGAGTTGCTGTGCCGGGCTCGACATGTGCTCCGGTTCCGGGCTCTCTTTGACTTCGCTGGTCCTGTCTTGATTAGGCTAAGCTGCTTTGGGGTTTCAAAACGTATTTTAAAAGGTTTTCAAAAGCCATATTATATATTTTTGAAATATGAAGTTTAAAACATATATACAGGGTTGTCTGGAAGGCTCCTGGGTTTCCAGACTCAAAATGGCCCTTTGGGGCTGCTTGTACAAAACCATGTTTGTTTAAGAAATTCGTGGGATTTCGGGGTGTTTATAGATGCCCCTCTTTGGCCTTGTCCAAATCGATTTGGATAAGGGCAAAGATGACAAACACCCCTTTTAATGTCTCCCTAGATCTATCCACGAAAATATGGGATCGTCCCAATCTTTAGCAAAATCTCACTTTTAAAACCCTGGTGGGAGGAGATATCACGCCAAAGGGTTATACTATGGAATGTGGTCCTAAATGGAATCATGTAAGTGCAAGTACCATGCGTGGAATGCAAATGACATGGGTGTGGTGCCAAAAGTGGCGACCTCCCAGAGACCAGGTGTGGTCGAACTCTAGAGACTTACAAGGCCTACTGCTCCAAGTGAGCAAAATCTTATGCTGTTCAATGTTCGGTTTTCAAAACTTATTTACAAAAGCTATTTACAAAAGGGACAACTGTCTTGAGCCTCGATCCTAAGGATCTCGAGCTCTTCATGCTTGCCCTTGTTTGAGTCTTAACACTCGCTTATCTAGCGGAGGTTTTATAAGAAAACAAGCTTCATTTCAAATTCCTACGTCTTACTCGAAACGTCGAATTCTCAAACAAGATGAAATTCAAGTAAGTAAATCCTATTTTTACTTTAGGATTCCTCGAAATGAACCATGCTTTAGCTTAGGATAAGCCAGGGATGGGAAAGAGATACCACGGTCCCTTCTGAAGTGTCCCGTGGTTTGAGGCACAGAAGGCAGAAAACTGCTCTTTTTGAGCTTTTTGGTCTCTTTTTCTTTTTTTTCATCGAGGGTCTCCCTTTGGGAGTATTTTTTTCTTTAATCCCTCTTTTTTATAAGAGAATCGATTTTTCTTTTAAATTCTAGTTTCTTTCTTTTGGAAAGAGACTTTGAATGGGAAATTCCCATTTGTTTTGGGCCTTTGTTTTCCTTTTGGAAATAGAAGAGAAGAGGGGAGGACTTATCCCAAGCCTACACTCGATCCATTCCAGATCAACCTATTTAGAAATAGCACGTACCACTTGCAAGTATCTTGCTATGTTGAACTAGGCCTTTCTTTGTAAGAGGAAGGATTTTGAAATGTAACCACGATTTTGCTTTTGCACCTTATTCACATGTCTCAGGGCAGCTATCCATATAAATTTTCGAAAAATAGAATTTAATCCAAATCCTACACATGATACTTCTTTAAGTATTGAATATTTATAGGATCTGCTAAATTCCTACCTTCTACATCGATCAACCAATACGAATTGTTCGTAGTGGTTGCTCGTACAACATAGGGTCCATCCCAGTTGGGGCGCCACTTGCCTAGGGGGTGTGGGCCACGATGATGGATAGTTTTTAAAACCAGATCCCCCACATCAAAGTGGCGAGGTCTCATGTGTTTGTTATAATGTCGGGCTATCCTTTGCCGGTATGCACGAGCATGATCCATGGCAAGGAGTCGCCTCTCATCTAGCAAATCTAGTTCGGCCATCCTAGCATGCTGAAGCGTCTCTAGGGGGAGGTCGAGTGCTATGGATGTATGGAATGAATGCAGTTGGGTATGAATGGGAAGAATGGCGTTTGTGCCATAGACCAATTCGAATGGTGTGGCATTTGTGGGAGTCCGGATGGAAGTCCTATAAGCCCATAAGGCTTCATCCAGCTTCTCGTGCCACGTCCTACCCTTCTCTAAGGTTTTCTCAATAATACTAATGAGAGTCTTGTTTGTGGCTTCGGCTTGGCCGTTACCTTGAGGGTAGTAGGGCGAGGAGAAGTGGTGAGTTATGCCATACGTGTTGCACAACTTAACCATTAACTCGTTCTTGAATGGGGTGCCATTATTAGACACAAGGTCTCATGGAACCCCAAATCGAGCCAAGATATTCCTCCGGATGAAAGCAACCACATGTTGCCCCATTACATTGGTTAGGGAAATGGCTTCCACGCACTTGGAGAAATACTCCGTGGCTGCTAAAATAAATCGATGCCCATTCGAGGCCTTTGGAAATATTGGGCCTACGATGTCAAACGCCCACATGGTAAATGGCCAGGGGCTGACCACGGAATGTAATGCAGATGATGGGATATGAATGGCGTGCCCATGCACTTGACATGGATGACACTTCCTAACATGATCGTGACAATCCTTTCTCAGGGTGGACCAAAAATAGCCCCCTCTAAGTATTTTCATTGCCATCATGTTAGCATTAACATGACCTCCACATTCTCCATCGTGGAACTCGTGCATCACTATCCTAGCCTCGTCTAGGTCGATACACCTAAGCAGAATGTCGGTAAAACTTTTTTTGTATAAGACCCCACCCAGAATGGTGTATCGGGTCGAAATCTTACGAATGAATGCCTTAACTTTGGATGTGGCATCCTCGGTGAATCCCCCATTTTCTAAAAATTGTTTTATGTCATAAAACCAGGGTTTTTCAATAGACTCTGGGTTGTTTTGGCAAATATCCAAGTCGTGTGTGGATGGGTGGGGCGCATGCCATATTTCCAAAGATCTGGTCCCTGAAATGGGATCGACCTTCAGGGCTGAACCCAAGGAGGAGAGGGCATCGGCAATGCCATTGTCCTCTCTTCCTATGTGTGTGAGTTTACACGATTGGAAGGACTGGACCAATCGAGTGGCCAACTCGTGATATGGAAGTAGTTTCTCATTAAGTACTTGCCAAATTTTTAAAACCTGGTTTATGACAAGGAGCGAATCTCCAAAGACCTCGATGCATGATGCCCCTAGAGTTTTCGAAATGCTTAAGCCTTGTATGAGTGCTTCATACTCAGCTATGTTGTTGGAACATTCGAAATCTAAGCGGACTGCTATGGGAATCTCGCCCTTTTCAGGGGAGATTAGGATGACCCCGGCACCAGCCCCTTGTTGGTTTCGTGCCCCATCGAAGTGCATCTTCCACACTTGGTTTTCGAAAGAGTTTGCCAAAATGTGGTTTTGAAAATGGTTTTGCAATATGCCTTCATCAGGCATTTCGACAAGAGTGGGATATGCGTCCTCTAAGGGGAATTCAGCCACGTAATCTGCTAGGGCTTGCCCCTTAATGGAGATCTGGTGATGGTATTTCAGATCATACTCCATTAGAAGGAGTTGCCATTTGCCCAATCTACCCGTGAGAATGGGTTTTTCGAACAGGTGCTTGATTGGATCAAGCTTGGACACTATCCAGATCTCATGATCTAGGAAATAGTGCTTGAATTTTTGGTAGGCCCAGACTAGGGCCAAGCACGTCTTCTCCATGGCTTGGTAATTTCGTTCAAAAGCCAAGAGAGTTTTCGAAATATAGTAGATGGCATACTCCTTATGGGTGTCATCCTCGTATTGAGCCAACAGGGCTCCTAAAGCATTTGCATGCACGGAGATGTATAATAAAAGCGGTTTTCCTTGCTTTGGAGGATTCAAAACGGGGGGATTAACCAAGTATGCCTTCAGTCTCTCGAAGGACTTTTGGCATTCGTCATCCCATAAGAATTTCGTGCCCTTCCTCAACAGTTTGTTGAAGGGTTCGCATCTAGTTGCCAGATTCGATATGAATCGGCTAACGGATTGTAAGCGACCCTGGAGGCTACGGATTTGGGTGAGATTGGAGGGTGGAGCCATGTCTATGATGGCTCGACACTTAGAGGGGTCGACTTCTATTCCCCTTTGGCTCACCATAAAGCCTAGAAGCTTCCCTGATTCTACCTCGAACACACATTTTTGAGGGTTTAGCTTTACTTTGTAAAGCCTAAGCCTTTCGAAAATCTTTTGTAAACATTCGATATGGGTGCATCGGGTTTTGGATTTTGCCAAGAGATCATCTACATACACTTCTACAAGCTCATGAATCTGATCATGGAAGATCGTGGTCATGGCTCGTTGGTATGTTGCGCCGGCGTTTTTCAAACTAAAGGGCATGACTGTATAGCAGTACGTGCCCCATGGGGTTGTGAAGGCGGTCTTACCCTGATCTCGTGGACTTAGTTTGATTTGATTATAGCCTGAATAGCCATCCATAAATGAAAACATTTCATGATTTGCAGTACCATCGACTATCAAATCTATGTTTGGTAAAGGATAATTATCCTTTGGAGTGGCTTTATTCAGGTTTCTGAAATCGATGCATATTCGAATTTTCCCATTGGTTTTTCGAACTACAACGATATTTGATAACCAATCAGAATACGCAATGGGTTTTATGAATCTGGCTTTTAGCAGATCTTCTAAACCCTCTTTGACTTGCGTGTGTACATTCGGGTGTATTTTCCTAAGCTTCTACTTTATGGGTTTTACACTTGCATCTAAGGGAAGACGATGTTCGACAATGCTGGGATCTATGCCCGGCATGTCTTCATACGTCCATGCAAACACATCTAAATAGGTTCGTAGAAATGCAATGAATGCTAACCTTTCGGTTTCATGCAAGCATGCGCCTATTTTGATGGTTTTGGGATTGGAATCATCCCCTAGGTTCACCTCTATGAAATCTCCTCCTACTGATTGGGAAGGTTTTTCAAAATCGAGAATTCTATGAAATTCTGGGAGCTCAGAAGTGGGATCTTCCTCAAGGGGATCCACTTCTGGGCTTTGATCATTCTCGTGGGCTATAGACCCGAGGGAATTTGATGCGTGGTTTTCAAAATGACCTGGTTTTGTACTTGGA
This sequence comes from Brasenia schreberi, assembly GCA_036023115.1. Lineage (NCBI taxonomy): Eukaryota > Viridiplantae > Streptophyta > Magnoliopsida > Nymphaeales > Cabombaceae > Brasenia > Brasenia schreberi. The sequence continues at coordinate 5,468,315 of JAYKKT010000085.1, read as the reverse complement.
TTTTTAAGTGATTTCGAAATTTTTGGTCTGGCTATGCAGACGACGTTTCTTTCGAAATCCTTTTCTTTTACCAAAGTCCTACCAGGAGCAGCTATGTACAAAATCTTTTTGGTATTTTCTAAACTTTCAATTTTTTTGGGTTTTTGTAAAACAAGAACTTTAGGAACTATACAAAGCACTCTTTTTTCGAGTTTTTATTTTTCCATTGTTTTTGGTTTTTCTTGTTTTTCGATTTTTTTGATTTTAAGCTTTTCAAATGTTTTTGTATTTTTAGAAAAGGGATCTTCCGTCATACCTACAAAGGAAAAACACTACGGGTTAGACTCGGAATAGGAGATCTAAATCGTAGGTCTCTTCTAAGGCAGGCTCCGGGGCACCCTTGACCCAGGTGGTCACAGGGGGTGGCTCCGGCGGTATTCGGGGAGTATAGCCGATCCCATATCGGCTTGGATTGGCCCTAGGAAGGATGGGCTCTAGGAGACCCTGGTTCTGTGCCCCTAGACTCTTGTAGGGCGTGTAGCCCATGTTTAACAACATATTCCACGATTTCTTGTTTTTTGAAAAGGTTGGATACAAGTCGTGGTCTTGGAACATGCTATCGTCCATATTGTGCTCGTATGGCCTCTTGTCCAGGGGCTTTGGAAATAGGGAATGCTTGGGTTTTCCCAGAAGGATTAAAGTCGGGAGGGGGCCTGCTTTGGGCGGCCCCTTCACACATATAACCTTCCTAGGGTTGTTTTACACGAGCCGAGGTGGCTCAACCATAATTTGCCCCAGGTTAGCCTCATGGGCCTAGGAGCTTGATCAACAAGGGGAGTTTATGATCCCCTGAAGCTGTGGGTGACTCTCACCTAGGATCACTATGACCTGGTCCCTAAAAGGGATCTTGACACACCTGTGGAAGGTGGATGGCGCAGCGCACAAACTGTGTATCCAGGGTCTTCCCAGCAACAGGTTATAATGGGGGTGGATGTCCAAGACATGGAACACCCCCGTGTGTTCGATCCCTCCCGTTTCCATTGGGAGTTCGATGGATCCTAAAGGTCTAGACGCATTCCCATCGTATCCAGTGATAACGATGTGGCTTGGGTTCATTGAAGTCAAGGTGACTCCGATTTTATACGCCACATGAAGTGGAAGGATGTTGAGCCCTCCTCCACCATCGACTAGGCACCTGTCCAGAGAGTGGTTGTTTAGAACCATCTCGATATGTAGGGCCTGGTTATGGGTTTCGTAGGGTCTATCTACATCATCTTCCGAGAAAGTGATGGGCGATTTTGCTCCTAATAAAGCCACTTGGGAAGACAAGGATTCCGAGCTTATGTTCGAATCAACCTTGGCCCTTTCTAGAATTTTCTCTAATACAAGTCTATGCCTAGGCAAGGTTTTTATAAGCTCTAAGATAGACATGTAAATAGGAATCTTTGAAAGGTGGTTTTCGAAGTCATAAGGATTTAGGATGACTTTGTCCTTATCTGCTTTTGGCAGAACACTAGGGATACATGCTTTTGAGGGGCCAGACACACTGACCACCTTTTGAGCACCTTGAAGGTGCGGGGGTTGATAGATCCTCCCGGATCTAGTGACTTCCCCCACGACCAGCCTAGGGTTCGCGCTAAATTTGGCTCTAAGGATGAGCTGAGGAGAACCTTGGATTTTTAAAACTGGTTTTACTAGGGTTTCCATTTTTGGTGGTCCCCGAATGACGACTTGGGCGGGCTTCTTGTATAGTACAAGAATGGGCGCACAAGTAGGTCGACCAGGTTCTGGTTTTTGCGCTAGTTCCTTGGAAATGGTGAGGGTACATACCTCCTTTCCTTTCCCACTGCCACTGGCGTGTTTGGGAAAGGGTTCCTTGAAGATAGCTTGAGGTGGCTCAAGTTCCGCAGTGACCTGGAGCCGGCCTTCTGCTATCAAGTTCTCAATTTTATTTAAGAGGGAGAAGCAGTGTTTGGTATCATGGCCTTTGAGCCAATGATACTTACAAAATCGATTTAAATACCCCCCTTTGGAAGTGACTCCTTCGAGGATTTCAGGGAGTTCTATCATGCCCTGGGCAAGTTGGAGGCCTAGGACCTTCGACACAGGTTGGCCCAGCGGAGTGTACTCCTGTTTTTCAACCAGTTTTTGAAAATTTCGCACCCTCTTATTTTCTAACTTTTCAAAATTTTTGGAAGTGCCCGCCATGCCTGGATCCACCCGGACATTGGCGATTTTATGGGGCTTTGCCCCTTTGTCCGCTGTGGGCAGCCCATATGCGATGGAATTTTCCAAGCGGGTTTTTGGAACAGCACTTCCTTTCCACAAGTGATCGTATGTCCCTTTTGCAAGTTGGTTTCGAAAAGGAAAGCCTTTTTGATCAACTTATGGAAAGTTGAAATCTCATGGAGCGAGAGAAGGGTTTTTAACTCGCTTTTAAAGTTATCCAGGATGAGCATTACTGCGCATCCTTCGAATATTGGCTCTCGCACTTGGCCCAAAAGCGACCTCCATCTTATAATGAAGGCATGTACGTCTTCGTTCATGCCTTGCTTTGTATCCCTTAAGGTATTCAGAGTCGGCGTGACTTCTACGTTGTGTGCAAATCTTTGCATGAAGCAGTTCGCTAACTCTTCAAAAGTAGCGAACTGGCTTAAGTCGTAGGAAGCCAGCCATTTGGCAGCTGTGCCTTTAAGGGATAAAGGGAACCAATACACCCATTTCATCGAGTCCTTTTTCTTCTTATGGGCTCGACGCGAGAAAAGCTACAAGTGAGACCTAGGGTCTCCCATGCCATCATACCGATGGAAGTTTGGTATTTCATCGTCACTGTCTGTTTCGTAATCCATAGGAAGGAAATCAGACAGGGCGTAGCTTCTTTTCTCTTTATTCTGCCCTTTCAGCAACTGCTATAGGGCTTTACGGTCCTTTTGTGTGAAGGACTCGTGGTATTGGTTGCCTTCCATTACGGAGGCCTCTTTGTGCTTGCGAGGTTTTTCAGATTTCTTTTTAGGACTTTGTTCACCGTTTGATGAACATGAATCGCCTACTTCAGCCTCTTGGCTGAGAGCATCGATTTTGGCCTCAAACTCCCTTCTCAAGTCCTCGATTTCATCTAGTTTTATTTTGTTTTTGAAAATCCTCCTAGAGTGAGAACTTGATGCGCATGAGCCTTGGCTCGACACTTCACTTGGATTGGATTTTGACATTCTTTTCAAGCTTTTTCAAAATGTCCTAAGTACAAGCAAAGAAAACAAGTTAAAAATGACACCTTTTACAAAATTTTCGCAAGACTTCTACTTAAAAACTCGATTTTTGAAAGGCTTACGTCCCACCGGGCGTGCCAATCTCTGTAGACGCGCGAAAATCCCCGCCTCTCACCTTTTCAGGGCTCGGAGCAGATCCTCTCGTGTGTCTAAGGCCTATTTATGCAAACAGGGCATGCCAGCTAGCTTACCTAAGCTAGCGAAGATATATTTAACACTGACTTCTAATCGTGGCGATTGTGAGCAAGTGAGCTCTTGTCGTCGCAGACCTTCTTGCACCGATGCGCAAGGGTCAGTCTGTACGCTTTGCAAAAATCGAGTTTTGGGAGAGAAAGTCTACGAAGCGGTTCGAGGTGTCTAATTCGGGTCTTTTAAATGCGATTGCATGTTTTAGATCACGTGGATTTGCACGTGCCTAAGTCTTTTCTTTTATCCCTTTTCGGGCCACCTAGTTTGTGTGTTATGAACACTCCAGTACATGGGCGAATTCCAGCGGGGCTTGCTTTGATTCAATATGCGTCCTACCTCGTGGTATGGCGTAGATGCAATGCAAACTCACGCTACTCCAAAGGGAAAACCCGAATGTAAAGACAATACTAAAGGGAAATAACCGAAGGGAAATAACCGAAGGGAAATAACCTGTAAAGTAAGTGCCGAAGGGAGATATGTATATAGAGTAGGTATATGGGCCCATACTCGGGTCTTGCAAACAAGAGCGAAGGCTCAATGTGGGTGCGTGCTTGAATTGAAAGACTTACACACACGACATGAAATTAAACCCAAATATAAATTGCAGTATGGCCTTAACTAAGGTCTTGGGAATAAGAGCGAAAGCTCAATGTGTGTGAGTGCTTGAATTGAAGTACTACGCACACAACATGAAATGAAACCCAAATATAACTGCAATAGGCCTTGACTAAGGTCTTGGGAGTAAGGGCGAAAGCTCAATGTGTGTGAGAGTGCTTGAATTGAAAGACTTACACACACGACATGAAATGAAACCCAAATAGTATAAGTCAGCCCTTACTTGGGTCTTTCAAATAAGAGCGAAGGCTCAATGTGTGTGAGAGTGCTTGAATTGAAAGACTTACACACAAAACATGAAATGAAACCCAAATAGTATAGGTCGGCCCTTACTTGTGTCTTTCAAACAAGTGCGAAGGATCAATGTGTGTGAGAGTGCTTGAATTGAAAGACGATGCACCCAACTTAAGCAAAACCCTTCAAAAATGAAAGTATATGTGGGTGTGCCAACTTATGTATTAGGGGCTGATTAGGCCCGTGTGTGTTCAAAATCATGCACAACTAAGAGAGTGCACGTGTGTGGGTGTGCCAAGCCACGTTATTACAAGCGGGGGGAGACTATGCTCCGTTATTACAACCCCGTATCGAATTGAATCTCAAGCAAGTATACAACTAAAAACCGAGTTAGGCACTTACTAGTAGCTGGTCCGTAGAGGCCTTGCTTGAGCGTGGGCTTGGCCTTTGCCTTGGGCTGCAAAAGGGAGCTCCGCGAGGGTGAACGGCAAGAGGTGCTGGCCGGCTGCAAATGGGGCACGGGAGAGGCGCCTTGAAGGTGGTCGGGTGCTAGGGATGGGGTGCCGGATGCTAAGGATGGGGTGTCGGATGCCAAGGATGGGGTGCCTAGGGAATGTGGCACTAAGGGAGGCTAAGGGAGTACCTAGGGGACGGATATGGCTGGCGGGTGGCTGACCAAAGGGGCAGGTGATAGTTGGTTGGAGTGGCCAACTAAGGGGACTTGGTGGTGGCGGGCTGCTAGAGTGGCTATGGGTGGAGTATGGGAAGGAAGCTAGCTAGGTGATGGGGCTAGGTGGTAGTGGGTGCAGTGGGTGTAAGGGAGTGATATGGGCAGGTCTTAGGGAGTCGGATAGGGTGGCCGAGTGTAGCAAGGGTGGTTAGGTAGTGGCGGGTAGTTAGGTCGGTTGAGGCTTGGCCGAATGGGAGTGGTGGCGGCAGGTGGCTGGTGTTAGGGTAAGGTGGTGGTAGGGTGGATGGTTAAGAGTGGTGGGGAAGTGGAGAAGAGGTAAAGTAGGGTATGGGGTACTAACCAAGTGATGGGAGGCGGCGGGTGGCTGAGGAGAAGCCGGGTGTGATGGTGGATGGGGCAGGTTCGGCCGGATGAAGAGGGTGGCGACGGATGGTTGGTCGGCTGGGGCGTGGTGGAGCAGGTGGAGCGAGGTGGTGGCTGGTGGTGGTGCAGGTGGAAGGTCCGGCTGGAAGTGGTGTAGGCGGCTGGGTTCGGCTGGGGTGGGAAGTGGGGTCAAAGGTTTGAAAAACCCGCACACTAGGGGGGGGGGGTTTATGGCCTTTGTGAAGGGCGGTGGGGGTGGTTTTGGGGTAGTGGTTAGGTGGTCTAGGGAGGGTGGTAAGGTGATATGGTGGGCTGGTATTAGGGTAGGGCCAGATATTTTGTTTTAATGGTTTTGGGGGATATGGTGTGCTAGGTTTAGATGGGGTGGTTTAGTGGTTTAGGGTTTAGTTAGGTGGGTTGGTTCTAGGGTGAGGTTTAGTGAGCTAGGTTAGGTGATTAGGCTAGGATTAGGCTAGGTTTAGGGAAATTAACCTAGGTTTAGGGAAGGATTAGGGAAGTGGGTTAGGTGATTAGGTTGGGATTAGGTCGGGATTAGGGAAGTGGGTTAGGTGATTAGGCTCAGATTAGGGGTGGATTAGGGTGGAAGGCTAGGATTAGGTGTTTTGGGTTAGGTTTAGGTGAAGGACCTCCCTTTGCATGACCCATGGACCTCAACCACATCATGTTGGTGCAGCCCTAGGTCAGGTTTTGGCTAATTACAAGCTTAAACCCACTTAACTAGGCTAACCCACATGATTAACCCCAAACTTGACACACAAGTCAAGCTTAATTACAACACACTTGATCTTATCCACCCCCACTCTCTCTCATGCCCATGATCCCACGTGAAATTCAAGTGGGCCCCACCTCCATTTATGAGAAGGTGATGTGGGCCATGGATATGGATATTGGATTGGATTTTTGAATCCAAATCCAAATCCAAGTCCATACATGGGTTTGGATTGGGATCTGGATATATATGGTCCAGATCCAATCCAAACTGAACTCTGACTCCTTCGAGCTGTGTTCGAAACGGACGATTTGTGCGGGGTTTGACAACATCAGCACTCCGTCTGCGTTGGGTCTTCGCCAACATGATCGTCCGCCTCCGTTTCTGCCTTCCGGAGATGACTTCAAATGACATTTTGATAATAACAGGGTCTTGGACGTTCGAGATCCTGGGGGTATGGATTTGATACGAGAGTTGCTGTGCCGGGCTCGACATGTGCTCCGGTTTCGGGCTCTCTTTGACTTCACTGGTCCTGTCTTGATTAGGCCAAGCTGCTTTGGGGTGTTTTAAAAGGTTTTCAAAAGCCATATTGTATATTTTTGAAATATGAAGTTTAAAACATATATATAGGGTTGTTTGGAAGGCTCTTGGGTTTCCAGACTCAAAATGGCCCTTTGGGGTTGCTTGTACAAAACCAGGTTTGTTTAAGAAATTCGTGGGATTTCGGGGTGTTTACAGCAACTAGATGCGAACCCTTCAACAAGCTGTTGAGGAAGTGTGCGAAATTCTTATGGGATGATGAATGCCAGAAGTCCTTCGAGAGATTAAAGGCATACTTGGTTAATCCCCCCGTTTTGAACCCTCCAAAGCAAGGAAAACCGCTTTTACTATACATCTCCGTGCATGCGAATGCTTTAGGAGCCCTGTTGGCTCAATACGAGGATAACACCCATAAGGAGTATGCCATCTACTATATTTCGAAAACTCTCTTGGCTTATGAACAAAATTATCAAGCCATGGAGAAGACGTGCTTGGCCCTAGTCTGGGCCTGCCAGAAATTCAGATACTATTTCCTAGATCATGAGATCTAGATAGTGTCCAAGCTTGATCCAATCAAGCACTTGTTCGAAAAACCCATTCTCACGGGTAGATTGGGCAAATGGCAACTCCTTCTAATGGAGTATGATCTGAAATACCATCACCAGATCTCCATGAAGGGGCAAGCCCTAGCAGACTACGTGGCTGAATTCCCCTTAGAGAACGCATATCCCACTCTTATTGAAATGCCTCATGAAGGCATATTGCAAAACCACTTTCAAAACCACATTTTGGCAAATTCTTTCGAAAACCAAGTGTGGAAGATGCACTTCGATGGGGCACGAAACCAACGAGGGGCTGGTGCTGGGGTCGTCCTAATCTTCCCTGAAAAGGGCGAGATTCCCATAGCAGTCCGCTTAGATTTCGAATGTTCCAACAACGTAGCTGAGTATGAAGCACTCATACAAGGCTTAAAAATTTCGAAAACTCTAGGAGCATCATGCATCGAGGTCTTTGGAGATTCGCTCCTTGTCATAAACCAGGTTTTAAGAATTTGGCAAGTACGTAATAAAAAACTACTTCCATATCACGAGTTGGCAACTCGATTGGTCCAATCCTTCCAATCGTGTAAACTCACACACGTAGGAAGAGAGGACAATGGCATCGCCGATGCCCTCTCCTCCTTGGGTTCAGCCCTGAAGGTCAATCCCATTTCAGGGACCAGATCTTTGGAAATATGGCATGCGCCCCACCCATCCACACACGACTTGGATATTTGCCAAAATAACCCAGAGTCTATTGAAAAACCTGGTTTTATGACATCAAACAATTTTTAGAAAATGGGGGATTCACCGAGGATGCCACATCTAAAGATAAGGCATTCATTCATAAGATTTCGACCCGATACAACATTCTGGGTGGGGTTTTATACAAAAAAAGTTTTACCGGCTAGGACTGTTATGCATGAATTCCACGATGGAGAATGTGGAGGTCATGTTAATGCCAACATGATGGCAATGAAAATACTTAGACGGGGCTATTTTTGGTCCACCCTGAAAAGGGATTGCCACGATCATGTTAGGAAGTGTCATCCATGTCAAGTGCATGGGCACGCCATTCATATCCCTTCATCTGCATTGCATTCCGTGGTCAGCCCCTGGCCATTTACCATGTGGGCGTTTGACATAGTAGGCCCAATATTTCCAAAGGCCTCGAATGGGCATCGATTTATTTTAGCAGCCACGGAGTATTTCTCCAAATGGGTGGTGGGGCAACATGTGGTCAGCCCCTAACCAACGTGATGGGGCAACATGTGGTGGCTTTCATCCGGAGGAATATCTTGGCTCGATTTGGGGTCCTACGAGACCTTGTGTCTGATAATGCTACCCCATTCAAGAACGAGCAGATGGTTAAGTTGTGCAACACGTATGGCATAACTCACCACTTCTCTTCGCCCTACTACCCTCAAGGCAATGGCCAAGCCGAAGCCACAAACAAGACTCTCATTAGCATAATTGAGAAAACCTTAGAGAAGGGTAGGACGTGGCACAAGAAGCTGGATGAAGCCTTATGGGCTTATAGGACTTCCATCCGGACTCCCACGAATGCCACACCATTCGAATTGGTCTATGGCACAAACGCCATTCTTCCCATTCATACTCAGCTGCATTCATTCCATACATCCATTGCACTCGACCTCCCCCTAGAGACGCTTCAGCATGCTAGGATGGCTGAACTAGATTTGCTAGATGAGAGGCGACTCCTTGCCATGGATCATGCCTGTGCATACCGGCAAAGAATAGCCTGACATTATAGCAAACACATGAGACCTCGCCACTTTGAAGTGGGGGATCTAGTCTTAAAAACCATCCACCATCGTGGCCCACATCCACTCGGAAACTGGCACCCCAACTGGGATGGACCCTATGTTGTACGAGCAACCACTACGAACAATTTGTATTGGTTAATCGATGTAGAAGGTAGGAATTTAGCAAATCCTATCAATATTCAATACTTAAAGAAGTATCATGTGTAGGATTTGGATTAAATTCCAGTTTTCAAAAAATTTTAGGGATAGCTGCCCTGAGACATGTGAATAAGGTGCAAAGGCAAACTCGTGTGACCCTAAGTGAGAGAATTCGCACTTGTGAAAGAGTGGAGTCTTCAAAATCGTGGTTGCATTTCAAAATCTTCTTCTTACAAAGAAAGGCCTAGTTCAATATAGCAAGATACTTGCAAGTAGTACGTGCTATTTCTAAATAGGCTGATCTGGAATGGATCGAGTGTAGGCTTGGGATAAGTCCTCCCCTCTTCTCTTCTCCTTCCAAAAGGAAAACAAAAGCCCAAACAAAGGGAATTTCCCATTCAAAGTCTCTTTCCAAAACAAAGAAACCAGAATTCAAAAGAAAAATCGATTCTCTTGTGAAAAAGAGGGATTAAAGAAAAAATACTCCCAAAGGGAGACCCTCGATGAAAAAAAGGAAAAAGAGGCCAAAAAGCTCAAAAAGAGCAGTTTTCTGCCTTCTGTGCCTCAAACCACGGGACGCTTCAGAAGGGACCGTGGTATCTTTTTCCCATCCCTGGCTTATCCCAAGCTAAAGCATGGTTCATTTTGAGGAATCCTAAAGTAAAAATAGGATTTACTTACTTGAATTTCATCTTGTTTGAGAATTCAACGTTTCGAGTAAGGCGTAGGAATTTGAAATATAGCTGGTTTTCTTATAAAACCTCCGCTAGATAAGCGAGTGTTAAGACTCAAACAAGGGCAAGCACGGAGAGCTCGAGATCCTTAGGATCAAGACTCAAGACAGTTGTCCCTTTTGTAAATAGTTTTGTAAATAAGTTTTGAAAATCGAACATCGAACAGTATAGGATCTGCTCACTTGGAGCAACAGGCCTTGTAAGTCTCTAGAGTTCGACCACATCTGGTCTCTGGGAGGTCGCCACTCTTGGCACCACACCCATGTCATGCATCTGCATTCCATGCATGAACATTTGCATAAACATGATCCCATTTAGGACCAGATTCCATGTAAACCCCTTTGGCATGATATCTCCTCCTACCAGAGTTTGTAAATTGAGATTTTGCTAAAAATTGGGACGATCCCGTATTCTTCATGGCTAGATCTAGGGAGACATTGAAAGGGGTGTTTGTCATCTTTGCCCTTATCCAAATCGATTTGGACAAGGCCAAAGAGGGGCATCTGTAAACACCCCGAAATCCCACGAATTTCTCAAATCCATCTGGTTTTGTAAAAGCAGCCCCAAAGGGCCATTTTGAGTCTGGAAACCCAGGAGCCTTCCAGACAACCCTGTATATATGTTTTAAACTTTATCTTTCAAAAAATATACAATATGGCTTTTGAAAACCTTTTTAAACATGTTTTTGAAACCCCGAAGCAGCTTCGGCCTAATCAAGACAGGACAAGGAGAGCCCGAAACCGGAGCACATGTCGAGCCCGGCACAGCAACTCTCGTATCAAATCCATACCCCCAGGATCTCGAACGTCCAAGACCCTGTTATTATCAAAATGTCATTTGAAGTCATCTCCGGAAGGCAGAAATGGAGGCGGACGATCATGTTGACGAAGACCCAACGCAGACGGAGTGCTGATGTTGTCAAACCCCGCACAAATCGTCCGTTTCGAACACAGCTCGAAGGAGTCAGAGTTCAGTTTGGATTGGATCTGGACCATATATATCCAGATCCCAATCCAAACCCATGTATGGACTTGGATTTGGATTTGGATTCAAAAATCCAATCCAATATCCATATCCATGGCCCACATCACCTTCTCATAAATGGAGGTGGGGCCCACTTGAATTTCACGTGGGATCATGGGCATGAGAGAGAGTGGGGGTGGATAAGATCAAGTGTGTTGTAATTAAGCTTGACTTGTGTGTCAAGTTTGGGGTTAATCATGTGGGTTAGCCTAGTTAAGTGGGTTTAAGCTTGTAATTAGCCAAAACCTGACCTAGGGCTGCACCAACATGATGTGGTTGAGGTCCATGGGTCATGCAAAGGGAGGTCCTTCACCTAAACCTAACCAAAAACACCTAATCCTAGCCTTCTACCCTAATCCCATCCTAATCTGAGCCTAATCACCTAACCCACTTCCCTAATCCCAACCTAATCACCTAACCCACTTCCCTAATCCTTCCCTAAACCTAGGTTAATTTCCCTAAACCTAGCCTAATCCTAGCCTAATCACCTAACCTACCTCACTAAACCTCACCCTAGAACCAACCCACCTAGCTAAACCCTAAACCTCTAAACCACCCCTAGCCCACAACCTACCCAAACCACTTGTATTTAAAATATCTCGCCCTACCCTTTCCAGCCCACCTTATCACCACACCACCCTACCTAAACCACCTAACCACTACCCCAAAACCAGCCCTAACCGACCTAGCCCAGCCCTATATAAACCCCCCCCCCCCCTTGGGGGCGGGTTTTCCCATCTAGAAGCCCTCTTCCACCAGCCGGGTCCTCCCCTTTCCAGCCCAGCCGACTCCCATCTTGTTCCACCTGCACCACCGCCTGCGCCACTACCTCCCAGCCAAGCACCACCACCGCCACCACCATTCCAGCCGAAGTCCCCCTCGCCATCCTCTTCACCCGACCGAACCAGCCAAGCCCCCACATCCAACTGCTCCTCAACCACCTGCCGCCTTCCACCATCCGGTTAGTACCCTACATTCCACCTTACTCCTTCTTCACTCCCTCTCCACTCTTAGCCACCTAATCCACTACCATATTACCCTAACACCAGCCATTCCACTTGCTGCCACCATTCCCCCTCGGCCAGGCCCATAATCACCCTAACTACCCGCCACCACCTAGACATCTTAGCTCCATTCGGCCACCCTATCCGACTCCCTAAGACCTGCCCATATCACCCCAATACACCTACTACACCCACTACCACCTGGCCCCATCTCCTAGCTAGTTCCCTTCCCTTACACCACTCTTAGCCACTCTAACAACCCGCCACCATCAAGTCCTCCTAGTCGGCCACTCCAACCGACTGTCATTTCATTCGGCCACCCTAGCAACCCGCCAACCTTAGGTGCCCCATTAGATCTTCCGTTAAGCTTCCCCTTAGTGCCATACTCCCTTAGTGACCCTACTTAGCCCCTTTAGTCCCACACGTCAAGGCCGCACCCTTGCTAGCAGCCGGCCACCTTCAAGGCACCCGGCCAGCACCCCTTGCCATTCAACCTCGCGGAGCTCCCTTTTGTAGCCCAAGGCGAAGGCCAAGCCCACGCTCAAGCAAGGCATCTTCGGACCAGCTATTAGTAAGTGCCTAACTCGGTCTTTAGTTGTATACTTGCTTGAGATTCAATTCGATACGGGGTTGTAATAACGGAGCATAGTCTCCCCCCGCTTGTAATAACGTGGCTTGGCACACCCACACACGTGCACTCTCTTAGTTGTGCACGATTTTGAACACACACGGGCCTAATCAGCCCCTAATACATAAATATATACATATACTTTAAATTTTGTAGGGTTTTGCTTAAGTTGGGTGTGTTGTCTTTCAATTCAAGCACTCACACACATTGAGCCTTCGCTCTTATTTGAAAGACCCAAGTAAGGGCCGACCTATACTATTTGGGTTTTCATTTCATGTCGTGTGTGTAAGTCTTTCAATTCAAGCACTCACACACATTGAGCCTTCGCTCTTATTTGAAAGACCCAAGTAAGGGCCGTGTTATACTATTTGGGTTTAATTTCATGTTGTGTGCGTAGTACTTCAATTCAAGCACTCACACACATTGAGCTTTCGCTCTTATTCCCAAGACCTTAGTCAAGGCCATACTGCAAGTTATATTTGGGTTTAATTTCATGTCGTGTGTGTAAGTCTTTCAATTCAAGCACGCACCCACATTGAGCCTTCGCTCTTATTTGCAAGACCCGAGTAAGGGCCCATATACATACTCTATATACATATCTCCCTTCGGCATTTACATTACAAGTCATTTCCCTTCGGTTATTTCCCTTCGGCATTGTCTTTACATTCGGGTTTTCCCTTTGGAGTAGCGTGAGTTTGCATTGCATCTACGCCATACCACGAGGTTGGACGCATATTGCATCAAAGCAAGCCCCGCTCAAATTCGCCCATGTAGTGGAGTGTTCATAACACACAAACTAGGTGGCCCATAAAGGGATAAAAGGAAAAGACTTAGGCACGTGCAAATCCACGTGATCTAAAATCTGCAATCGCATCTAAAAGACCCGAATTAGACACCTCGAACTGCTTCGTAGGCTTTCTATCCCAAAAACTCGATTTTTGCAAAGCGTACAGACTGACCCTTGCGCATCGATGCAAGAAGGTCTGCGACGACAAGAGCTCACTTGCTCACAGTCGCCACGATTAGAAGTCAGTTTAAAATATATCTTCGCTAGCTTAGGTAAGCTAGCTGGCACGCCCTGTTTATATAAATAGGCCTTAGACGCACGAGAGGATCCACTCCAAGCCCAGAAAAGGCGAAGAGGCGTGGGGATTTTTTGCGCGTCTACAGTGTGTCAAACCACGTTATTACAATCGGGGGGAGACAACGCTCTATTATTACAACCCCGTATCAAAATTTAATTAAATGTAAGCAAGTTCATATAATAGTCCAAGTTAAGAAACTTAGATGTAGTTGGTTCATGCTCAACTTGCTTGGATTTGGCCTCGTGAGTCGCCTTGGGCAGCCTAAGGGGAGCTCCTTAGGTTGGTGTTTGCAGCAAGTGGTGTTGGAGTGTGGTGGCCGGAAGTAGGTGTCTTGATGCTGGCCGAGTGGAAGGAGTGGCAGGTGCCGACCGGGTGGAAGGTGGAGGTGTCTTGGTCGGCTAGAGTGGAGAGGTGCTGGCTGGGAATGAAAGAGGTGCGGATTAGATAAAGTTGAGGTGGGGTACTAACCAGGAAGGAGGCGGTGCTGGTGGTGGTGGAGTGGCAAGCTAGAAGAGGATGGCAGGTGGAAGGAAGGTGGCCGGGTGGAAGGAGATGAAAGGAGTGGCCGAGTGGAGCTCCTCGCCGAAGGTGGAAGGTGGTGGAGTCGGTTGGAGTGGAGAGGTGTTGGTCGGGTCCCAAGGATGAAGGGATGGATGAAGGTGGAGCCAAGGGAGCTGGCTGGGTCCTAGGAGCATGGAGAGAGAGCCAACCCACATGAAGGAGGGGGCTTATATAGGTTGGGATTGGGATAGGTCGGTTGGTGGGTTGTGGGCCAGATATTTGTAATAAGGTGGGCATGGGACATGGGACATGGGACATGGTTTGGGGTAGGTCGGTTAGGGGGGGCTGGTTAGTGGTTTGGGGCAGGTCGGTTAGGTGGGCTGGGACATAGTGGTTAGGGGCTTAGTTAGGTGCACTAAGGTGGGTTTAGGCTTAGTTGGTTAGGGTCTAGGTGGTCTAGCTAGGTGAGGTCGGCTTGGTGAGGTCGACTAGGTGAGGTTGGGGTGGTTTTGGGTGAGAAGGGTTAGGTTTAGGTTAGGTTTGGGTTAGTTTTTAGGGGAAATGGTTAGGTGAGGTGAGCTAGCTTAGGGCTAGGTTTAGGAACCACCCCTTGGTGCCGGTACATTGGTTCAATTGCAGCCATGTCCAAGTTGGTGCAGCCCTAGGTCAGGTGTAGGTGCATACAAGTTTAAACCCACACTCTTGGCTAAACCCACAAGGTTAACCCATTCTTGACCAAAAGTCAAGCCTACCAACTTTCTCACTCATACTTTATGCCCCCCTTTCTCTCTCTGCCCAAGCCTTCCAAGGCATTTCACGTGAAATATTTGTGGGCCCCTCACCTCCATTTATGAGAAGGTGATGTGGGCCATGGATATAGATATTGGATTTGGATCTTGGGATCCAAATCCAAATCCAAATACATGTTGGGTCTGGATCTAGATATATATGGTCCAGATCCGACCCAAATCTAATTTTTTTGGCTCCTTCATGACGTTTCGAAACGGACGGTTTGTGCAGGGCCTGCCTTCATCAGTACTCCGTCTTGCATTGGGTCTTCGCCAACATTGTCGTCCGGTCTTCTTCTCACCTTTAGGAGTTCATTTTGATCACTTTTTTGATATTTGGGGCTTGGATGTTTGAGAATCTGGGGATGCTTTTGATACGAGAGTTGATGTGTCGGGCTTAAAGTATGCTTCGGGTCCGAGCTACCTTGCCCCCACTCTGCGGTGGTAGCAGAAAGAGCCGCAACAAGGAGCCGCTCCCACGCACTATAGGCGTAGCGGTGCTTTTGGAGGCACCCTAACGTGGGAGCGATCGCATGCGCACCGCCCCGTGGGAGTAGCGGGGCGGGACTATAGGCTAGTGGGCCTACGCCTTACAGTAAGGCAGGCCTTTGATAGCGCAGGGAGCGGCCCGCTTACATAAGACGCCCCGTGGGAGTCAGGTCAAAGGTAGGGTGGTTTAGCTCGGAGGTTAGCAGGCCCATTAGAAACGGGGAGGGGCCGTTGGGCAGCATGGTCAGAGATGAAGACCAAGGAGCAAGCCATAGGCGAAATGGGACCGCTCAAAGCCCCTGGGGCCAGCTCTACCACTTATATGGGTGCTGGGAGGGCCAGGATGTGATTCAATTCATCAAGGATATTTGGCACAACAATAAGCTCGTGGAAGAGATTCATTCGACTCTTATCACGCTCATTCCGAAGGTAGAAAGGCCATCGTTCTTCAATCAATTTCGGCCCATCTCGTTATGTAATGTGCTGTACAAGTGTGTCACCATTAGAAAATGGTAAATAGACTGAAGCCTATGCTTGCCAGCCATGTGAGGTGAGCCCGTTCCAATCTTTTTGATAGTAGTGTTCCGCACATTCATAATAACATAATTCTCGCCCAGGAGATTCTTCATTGCATGCACAAGATGAGGAGCTTCTAGTTGAGAGGGCTTATACTAAGGGCAACCCACGGGGCGGTAGATCTAGAGAAAGCCAACAACTACTATCTTCTAGTTGTTGGCTGAACTGGAACTCTTTTTGTTTTGCAGGACCCAGAGCGCTTCACAAAGAAGGTGATGGAGTGTATTTCATCGGCGCAGCTTATTAGCGATGGAATGGGGACAAAACACAAAGATTCAGCGGGGCCCTATCTTTTTGTTTCAAAATCAAAAGGCGGTTTCAAAATCAAAAGCATATTATGAAAATGAATAAAACAAGGGGAAGTGGACAGCATTTAAAGTGGGAAGACAAGGCCCTATATCCCATATCTGACTACTATAAGATAAGCTGTTCGCCGACGACCTCCTACTCTTCGGAGAAGCTTCATTGGAGCAAATTCAGTGTATTCAGGAATGCCTAAACATCTTCTGCTGCATGTCCGGGCATTTTACATAATCCACCAAGAGAAGACAAGCATATCCTTTGCCTTTTCGGTCCTACTTTGGTCAGGCCGAAAGGTTTTCAGGGTTTCAAAACACCTTTTTAAAACCTAAAACTATATGTATAAAGTTTTAAAACGTATATATAGGTTTGGAATATGTACAGGGTTGTCTGGAAGGCTCTTGGGTTTCCAGACTCAAAATAGCCCTTTGGGGCTGCTTTTGTGAAACCAGACATATTTGAGAAAATCATGGGATTTTGGGGTGTCTACATCCATGAATTTCTGATTTTCGTTTTCACAAGCCTGGGGCTTGATCTCTAACAACTTCATCGATGTCTTGGCTTCATCTTTTGTATTTCGGAATGGAATTATGATTTTTGACCTAGATGCTAGTTTGGATTTTCAACCTCGTTTTCATTCGGACGGGCTGAGCTTTTTCTTCACTTTTTATCCCGATCTTGAGCTGCTTTTGGATCGAGTTTCACCTGCTTGTTTGAGCTGCTTTACAAACTTTGAGTTTTGGCTTGAGTTTGGTAGACATGAAAATTTTCATTCTAAAGTTTATGAGAAAACTTGAAATGAAAGTTTCCACACCTACGCTTGCGCGAGCGTGCCAGCTAGTTCAAAACTAGCAAATATTTTGAAAACTTTAGACTCATAGGCGATTGTAGGCAAGCGGGATCTTTTCACTCAAACCTTCTTGAACCGATGCTCAAGGGCCGGTATTGAGCACTTAGAAATTTCAATTCTACAGCAAATGCAACTCTGTAGACACGAAAAATCCTCACTTCTGGTTCTTAGGCCTGAAGCGAATCCTTTCGTGTGTCTAAGTCGTATTTTAACAAAAGGGCGTGCCAGCTAGCTTACTTAAGCTAGCGAAGAGATATTTTGAAATCTGACTCCTATCGTGGCGACTATGAGCAAGCAAGCTCTTTTCGTCGTAGACCTTCTTGCACCGATGCACAATGGTCAGTCTGTACGCTTGGCAAAGTCTTTTAATTGAACCTCTTTGAAAATGCCTTAAGTGTTTGGGCTTTATATGTACGATTTCAGATTTTATTACACGAAGGGATTTGCACGTGCCTATGTCTTTCTTTTTATCTTTTTATGGCCAACTAGGTGTGTGCACAAGTGACCTAAGTTGGGTGATTTTTGAGCGGGAGTGTGGGGTTCGCTTTGATGCAATATGCGTCCTAACTCGTGGTATGGCGTATATGAAATGTAAACTCACACAACTCCAAAGAGAAAACCCGAATTGAAAGACAATGCATAAGGGAAATGACTTAAGGTAAATTGCAAGAAGGGAAATATGGCTATATCTTAAGAGCAGAAAGGCTCAATTGTGCAAGTGTGTGTGGTGTATATATGTAAAGACTACGCACACTGCTGAACCTTAAAACCCAAATCTTAAAGACATAGCCAAAGGGAAATACTTATAATATATATGGGCGCGAAGGTCGCCAACGTGTGCGTGGGTGTTGTGTGTATATTGAAAGACAACTCACACGACTTGTAATGAAACCCAAATATAATTGCAATAGGCCTTGACTAAGGTCTTGGGAGTATGAGCAAAAGCTCAATGTGTGTGAGTGTAAAATTGAAATACTACGCACACAACTTAAATGAAACCCAAATATAATTGCAATAGGCCTTGACTAAGGTCTCGGGAGTAAGAGCGAAAGCTTAATGTGTGTGAGTGTGGAAATTGAAAGACCACGCACACAACTTGAATTGAAACACCCCAAAACGAAATTGCAATAGGCCTTTACTAAGGTCTTGGGAGTAAGAACGAAAGCTCAATGTGTGTGTGTGGAAATTGAAAGACCACGCACACAACCTGAATTAAAACACCCAAGGGAAATTGCAATACGGCCCTTTCTAGGGTCTTGGGAATAAGAGCGAAAGCTCAATGTGTGTGAGTGTGAAAATTGAAAGACAACACACACAACTTAATAAAACCCACGCAACTTAAATATACATAAGTATAGCTATATCTTAAGGGTTGATTAGGCCCATGTGTGTGCCAAAATCGTGTGCAGCTAAGAGCGAAATAGGCTCAAGTGTACGTGTGTGTGGGTGTGCCAAACCACATTATTACAAGCGGGGGGAGACAATGCTCCATATTACAACCCCGTATCAAATTTAATTAAGCATAAGCAAGTTTATAACAAGGACCGAGTTAGGCACTTACGTATAGCTGGTCCGGGTGTGACTTGCTTGGCTTTGGCCTAGTGAGTCGCCTTGGGCTGCAAGAGGGAGCTCCTTGGGTGGGTGGCTACGACAGGTGGGTCTGCTGGCCGAATGATGAAGGTGCAGGTCCTGGCCGAGTGGAAGGGGTGGTGTCTTGGCTGAGATTGAAGTGTTTAGGGGAGGTAGGTTGAACTAGGGTATGTCACTAAGGCTTGGGGTAGGTCTTAGCGAGAGGTAAGGCTACTAGCTAAGGGAAGAGGGGTAGATGGCGCAGGTGGTGGCCGAATGGTGGAGGTGCAGGCGTTGAGAAAGCTGGCCGAATGGTGGAGGTGGCAGGTGGCGTTTGAAGTGGGGTATGGTGGATGGAAGGTGGTGAATGGAGGGGATGAAGAAGGGAGTTTGAGATGGGGTACTAACCGGGATGGAAGGTCCTGGCCAAAGGGTGGAGGTGGCGGGTGGAAGAGATCCTGGCTGAATGGAAGAGCTGGTGGCGCCAACTGAAGTGGGGAAGATGGAGAGTGATGCTGCTGAAGTGGAGTGCAGTGGAGTAGTGTTGGCCGGGTCTCAAGAGTGAGGTGCTGGCGAGGTCCAAGTGGGGAAGAGAGGGGACCAATGGGGACAGGTTTTTCGGGAGCCAAGAGAGGGAACCCGCATGAATGGGAGGGGTTTTTATAGTCTAGATGGGGTCGGTTGGGATGGTATTGGGGGGTCGGTTGGTGGGCTGGTTTTGTGGTGGTGGTTTGGGGGTATAGTGTGCTAGATATTTAGATGGGCCAGATATTTGTTTTGGGTGGTTTGGGGATATGGTGTGCTAGGTATTTAGGTGGGCTGGTTTTGTAGTTTAGGGCTTCGTTAGGTGGGTTGGGCTTAGGGTGAGGTTTAGTGAAGTGGGTTAGGTGTTTAGGCTAGGATTAGGGTGAGGTTAGGGGGATTAGGCTAGGATTAGGGAAGGATTAAGGAAGTAGGTTAGGTGATTAGGCTAGGATTAGGAGAGGATTAAGGAAGTGTGTTAGGTGATTAGGCTAGGATTAGGGTGAGGGTTAGGTTCTAGGGCTAGGTTTAGCAGCATCCCCTTGGCCTTGACCCATGGACCTAGTTGCAGCATGTTGGTGCAACCCTAGGTTAGGTGTAGGTGCATACAAGCTTAAACCCACACTCATTAGGCTAAACCCACATGATTAACCCAAAACTTGACACAAAAGTCAAGCCCACCATATTTCTCACTCATATTTTATCCCATTCTCTCTCATACCCAAGCTTTTCACGTGAATTTCTTGTGGGCCCCACCTCCATTTATGAGAAGGTGATGTGGGCCATGGATGTGGATATTGGATTGGATCTTTGGATCCAAATCCAAATCCAAATCCATATACATGTTTAGATTTGGATCTGGATATATATGGTCCAGATCCGATCCAAATCTGATTTTCTGACTCCATGGTATTTTCGAAACGAACGGTTTGTGCGGGGCCTGACAGCATCAATACTCCGTCTTGCGTTGGGTCTTCGCCAACATTGTCGTCCGCTCCTCTTTTCACCTTTCGGAGATCATTTTGATAGATTTGTTGATAATAGGGGCTTGGATGTCTGAGATTTCAGGGATGATTCTGATACGAGAGTTGATGTGCCGGGCTTGACATATGCTCCGGTTCCGAGCTCTCTTTCGCTTCTCTGGTCCTGCTTTCATCAGGCCAATTTGCTTTGCGGGGTTTCAAAATACCTTTTTAAAGGTTTTAAAAATGTATAACACATATTTTAAAATATATATAGTTTAAAACATATGTACAGGGTTGCCTGGAAGGCTCCTGGGTTTCCAGACTCAAAATAACCCTTTGGGGCTGCTTTTGCAAAACCAAGTAATTTGAGCAAATCGTGGGATTTTGGGGTGTTTACAAACTCCATTCCATGTGAACAAGTGTTTTTGAAAGAGTTTTGAGTTGTGCACTTTGATTCAATACTTGAAGTGTATAAGCTTAAAAACAAAAATTTTTGTTTCAGAGCTTGTTTCTAAAAGGGACATGAATACATTACATGTCTCCAAAAATCTTCTAAATTTTCCCAGACTAAGCTGGTAGTATGGAGAGTCTATAGCCTTTTACAAATCGAAATTCAGAGTAGTATTGAATCAAATAATTGAATCAGACTGACTTACTAATTCGGAATAGTTTTGTTTTAGAAATACAGAGGCTCAAAGTTGAGCCTGTATCTCCCTACTCAAAACTCCTATTTTGATGATTTTGATGTTTTTGGAAAGCTATGAATGTTTTTCAATACATCAAAAACCAAATTGATTGGATTCCTGTGGATAGAAATATGGGACTTTTACCTAACCTCTGTTTCAGGAAATCCGACTGTGTAACAGAAGTGCAGAAACTAAGCCAGTCTTTATCCAATTTTATTATGTGGCTGGGTGGCCCTAAAATTCTTGCCGATTTTATTTAGAGTGACTCAAAGTGTGTGTAGTAAGTGTGCCAAATTTCGAACTAATCGGAGTAAGCATCACGAAATTAAAAATACAGGAATAGACAGATGTAGAGATACTGAAATCCTGTTTTTTTGTGTTTATGAATATAATGATGCAAACTCACACGAATTTAAAATGCAACAACCCTTAAATCCCCAAAGCAAATTACTGGAATGTAAATGAATTGAAAGTATTCTATAGCTTAAGCATAGAGGGGATTAGAAGTATGGAGGGTACTGTAGATACCGAAAATTCTCACTTCTAGTTCTTAGGCCTGAAGTGAACCTTTTCGCAATCTATGTTTGCCTTTAGGGCGTGCCAGCTAGCTTACTCAAACTAGCGAAGTATGTTTTTAAATATCTGACTTTAAAAAAGGCAATTGTAGGCAAGCGGGATCTTTTCATCACAGACCTTCTTGCATTGATGCACAAGGGTCAGTCTGTATGCTTAGAGACTTCGTTTGAAACAAGTTAAACTTAAATTCGATTTTTGAACAAACAGGTGTTTGAAAATCCTTTTGAAATCATGCACTTGGTGATTTTTTGATTTACTAGTGTTGGGCGACCCTAAGTCTTTCAATTTAATCTACTTAGGCACGATGTGTGTGCATCGAATGGCCTAAGTCTTGGCATGTTTGCACCGACGCGCAAGGGTCAGTCTGTACGCTTAGAGACTTCGTTTGAACAAGTTAAACTCAAATTCGATTTTTGAATGATCGGGTGTTTGAAAACTTTGGAAATCATGCACTTGGCAAATTTTTGATTTGGGCGACCCTAAGTCTTTCAGTTTCAACCACTTAGGCGTGTTTGCACGTTTTGTTCGGGTTTGTTCGATGCAGGTATGCACTCTAGCTCAAGTATGGCGAGTATGCAATGCAACTCACACAACTGAACCTTAAAACCCGAAATTGAAAGACTTAGCAGAAGGGAAAACCCAAATTGAATGCAACACACACGACTTGAATGTAAATTGCAGAAATTTAAATATATCTATATCTTAAGAGCGAAAAGGCTCAATGTGTGCGTGGGTGTTGTGTATAAATTGAAATGCAACACACGCAACTGAACCGTAAAACACAGCAGAAGGGAGATATAGGTATATATAAGAGCGAGAAGGCTCAATTGTGGCGTGAGTGCTTTGAGTGTATAAATTGAAGGGCAACTCACACAACTTGAATTTAAAACCCAGCTGGAAGGGAAATACGTATATATACGTAAGAGCGGAAAGGCTCAATGTGAGTGAGTGCTTTGAGTGTATAAAATGAAAGACAACTCACACGACTTGAACCTTAAAACCCAACTGAATGTATATAAATGGGGTTATATCCTATGAGCTGTTGAGGCCCGTTTGTGTGCAAAAGTGTACAGATAAGAGCGGAAAGGCTCGAGTGTACGTGTGTGTGTTTTGCACATATATTACATCTGGGGGGAGACGATGCTCCGTTATTACAACCCCATATGACAAATTGAATTGAATAGAAAGGGATTTGATATATATCGAAATCAACTTACACTTTCCAGCCTTTTGAGTTAGGATCGTACAAGGGGCGAATCTGCCTTCTTCTTATGGAGTCCGGGGCATGTGGGAGCGAAGCCGGAGAGCTTGAGAGCTTGGAGAGACTTGGAGTTCCAGGAGCTGCAAGCTACAATGGGTTTGGGTCTACTTGGGGCCGGTTTGGGCAAGGTATGACTCGAGTCACCTTGGCTCGAGTGATTGGGTTTTTGTATGGGATTTGGACAACACTTGGCCTTGGTTAAGGTATAGGATAGGGTTAGGATTTGGCCAACATTTGGCCTTAGGTTTTGGTCTTGTAAAACTCGAGCCAAGGTGGCTTGAGTAGGAGTGACTTGCTCTAGGGTTCGGCCAACCTTGGCCTTAGGTTTGCTTGTGTAACTCGAGCCAAAAGTGGCTCGAGTGAACTTGGTTTAGGGTAGAGTCAATCCGGCCAGCCTTTGGCCTTGGGTTGGGTATAGGGTAGACTTGGTATTAGGCATGACTCGAGCCAAGGTGGCTAGAGTGATGGGATTTGGTTTAGATCTTGTGAAACTCGAGCCAAGGTGGCTCGAGTAGGGGGGGTTTTAGGATAGAGTTTGGGCTGGGTTCTAGGCGAGGGCCAAGGTTAGCTTAGGGGTTGTCTTGGGTCTTTGATAAGGGACCACGGCCTGGGTTAGGGGCTGGTTTAAAAGGTAGATGGGGGAGGAAAAAGGCTCGAGCCAAGGTGGCTCGAGCTAGGTAGTTTTAAAGGGAAGCTCCTTGGGTAGGGGACGTTCTTTCGTTGGTGCAGCTTCCTCAAGTCCCTTGTCCAACAATGTTTCACGTAAAAAAAAAAACTTGAAAAGGGGAAAGTCAAGCCACTGTTCTTGACTTGCTTCCCTCTCTCTCTCTTTCTCTCTCCACCCATCAAGCTTTCACGTGAAAGCCTCACGTCCTCTTTTTTTCAAGCCCAGCACCTCTATTTATAGAGGTTTTAAGTGGGTCTTGGATATTGGGTCTTGGATTTGGGTCTGGCTATCCGGATCCAATCCAAACTCTATGTGGATCTGGATCACGGATCTCGGATATTTTGAGATCCAGATCTAGTCCAAATATTTATTTGGGTTTGGATCTCGGATCTCGGATAATTTGAGATCCAGATCCAATCCAAACACAATTTGGATCTGGATCTGGATATTTTTGGATCCAAACCCAATCCAGACTTTTCTTCTGCTCCTTGGTTTTCTGGTCCTTTCTAGTGCTTTTCACCGTCGGTTTCAAGCGGGCTTCGATTCATCAAATGCCCAACTCTGGCCTGGGTCTTCCCCAAGTGTTTCTTCCAACTGGTGTTTTGCTTTTCAGGACTTTTTCGGCATTCGTTTCGGTCCGCCGTTTTGGTTTTTGGCCGGTTCCTATTGATATCGAACTCAGATTGCCGCACGGATTCCGTTCTTCATTCTGACGGGACGTGTCTCGGACTTTTGTCGACTTTCTCAGGTAGTGGGCTTCTTTCTGCATTTTGGAGCTTCTTTACGCTTTTTCTTTGACCCAAATTACATTTTTACCCTTTTATCGGGCTTTTATCCAAACGGGCTCTTTTTTCTTCCGTTTTCGAACAGGGGGTGGCTTTTGAGACTCCAGGCTTGATTTCTCTTCTTGCCAGGGCTCTTCTCTTTTGCCTTTTATAACTATTTTCACATTTTAAAATAGGTTGTCGTTTTGGCTCAAACGAGCTTTTTGTGTTTTTGAGAGTTTTTGATTTTTGGAAAATTCAGGGTGTTTACAGATGCCCCTCTTTGGCATTATCCAAATTGATTTGGATAATGGCGAAGAAGATAACACCCCATTTTGGTTTTTCTCTCAAATTTTCTCTAGAATACACCAATTTTATTTCGCAAAACCCTGTTTTCTTTTACCACAGGTGGGGATTTTTAGCAAAAGGGGACTTTTCCTAGGTTTCCTTGTGTATGATCATGCATGGACGATTTTTGGATGCATGCATGAAAAAAAGCTTTTGTTTTTGGGTTTTTGAGCCCGAAGAGTGCCTTTTGAGGTAGGCTGCTCTGAGCAGGTTTTACCCATGTCTTCTAGACATTTTCGGGTTTTTGAGCTTTTGAGAGAGCCTTTTGAGGTTGTTTGCTCCAAGCAGGTTCTACCCTTGTCTTTTTGACATTCGTGGTTTTTTTTTTTAAATCTTCTTTTTGAAAACGAACTCCTTTTTGCTTGTATCGAAAAGGACTTCCGTTTTTCATACTTCCCTTCATTCGGGTTTCAATACCTGCTACTCAATAGAGGTTTTTGGGTAGGAAAACTTGGAAAATATTTCAAAGTTCCATTTCCTACAAAACAGAGTCAAGTTCTCAAACAAAATGAAATCCAAATAAGCCGATTTTATTCATACTTTAGGATTTTCGCAAATTTGAATCTTTTTCCTCGGGGATAAGCCGTAGGGATATGGCAAAGAGATACCACGGTCCCTTCTGAAGCGTCCCGTGGTTTTAGGCAAAGAGTCGGAAAATCGCTCTTTGAGCTTTGGCTTTTTATTTCTTTTTTTCATAGAGGGTCTCCCTTTGGGAGTATTTTTTCATTAATCCCTCTTTTCTTTTAAAGGAGAGCAGCTCTTTGGAGGAGTTTTTGTATTCCCTATTTATGAAGGGAAGACCTCTTTGGGAGGAGTGCTTTTATATCTCCTTTTTCTTTTGAAACGAGAAGACCTCTTTCGGAGGAGTTTTTGTATTCCCTGTTTATGAAGGAAAGACCACTTTCGGAGGAGTTTTTGTATTCTCATTTTTTCTTTCTTTCTTTGGAACATAGCCAATTTTCCTTTTTGGAGAGAAAGTAGAATGGGGGAAGGCTTATCCCTTTGGTTACTCGATTCAAACGAGATCGTCCTATTTCTTAATAGCATCTGCCATTTGAAAATATTTTGATATTTTGAACAAGGCTTAATCTTGTAAGCCAGGGTTCTTTGAAATATTGCCAATTTATTTTTGGAAGACTCTACCTTTTGAAAAGTATAAATTCCTCCATTCAGGGGTATACAATCAACTTCGATCCTTCTTTCAAGAAGTTTCAAAGGAGTTCGATTTTTAAAATCTTTTTGAAAAAGGAATTTAACATAAACCCTTTTGAATATTCGGGCATTTTCGGGGTTTTGCTAATTTCTACCCACAACATCAACAAAATTTCGATTTTTGTTGCCCTTTTTGAAGACATGGGGACATTCCTACTCAGGTTTGCCCACCTCTTGGGCTTTCTTTGGGGTGGTATGATATGAATATGATGCATGCTATGCACTCCATGTGATTCAAAATGGAAATACACGATTTTATGCAAGAGTGAACATATGAAATGTATCTCACAAATCATGAAGGAGATGCATTTTATGAAATTTGTTTCTCCATGGAAGGTGTCTAGGGGCTATATTTAAAAATGCCCCTAGCTTGAGGGAAATTTCGCATGGCCATATGGTGAAGGGCCATGGCTTTTCAAAAGACTTTTTTGGATGGACGATGGTATGTTCATGTCCATGTATTTCCAAGATTTTCCTAACATGATCATGCTACTTTTTGCTCAAGGATGGAAGACACAACCAACCCTAAGTGATCATCATGGCCATCGGGCTTTGATTTTGACATGGTCTCCATATTTCATCGTGAGATTCATGTTGTTATCCCAACACAATCAAGGTTTTCATATAAACCTGAAGTTTTGAAAAATCTTTCTTTTCAAAGTATATGTAGGGTTAAATTTTCGAAATTTTGATCCCTTTTGAGAAAGCAATTTTGGGAAATCCTCCCTTTGTGTATGAAGATGGTTTTATACCAGCCCTTTTGATCGAAATATGTTTCCTATACTTGATTTTGTTCAAGCAGGGTTTTTGGAATTCATTTTGAAAATTCGTGCCTTCATGGGGCATTTGATCAAGCATGGGGAATGTGTCTCACAGAGGCACTTCAGCCACACGATACAGGGCTTGTCCCTTAATTGAGTTTTGAGTTTTGAAACTCATACTCTGTTGAAAGGGGCTGCCATTTTGCCTACCTGTTTGAGATAGGTTTTTCAAATGAGTGCTTTAATGAATCATTCCCCTTTCCATGGGAGATGATGTCTCGAATTTTTAGGGCCTACAGCAAGGCCAAGCACGATTTTTCTTTTGGCTTAGTGATTCCTTTCACACGCCAAAAGAGTTTTTGAAAATGTATGGCACATTTAGTATGAACAACATCTTCATTTGATCAAGTAAAGCAGACAATGCATGACTTGCAATGTATGGAAGGTTTTTATCAAAAGAATTTTGAAAAGGCTTTTGTGAAATGCTAACCCTTTTTCGAGATTTTCATTTCTTTTGAAATTTGCCTTGAAGGTGTTGGATTTGATTCGTATGGAGACATGTCTACGAAGGCTCGATACTTAGGGGGTCGACTTTCATTGCCCCTTTGGTTTCACAAAAAACCCAGAATTCGAGTTCTAAGATGATATCTAGACTCGATGCACATGTAGGATTTCTAGATGTGATGCATGATGCTTATGCACACACTATGGGTCAGGCTTATTTCTAAAAATCCCCAATCTTTGCATAAGTCAAGGATCTTGCGAATTTCAGGAAGTTTGGAGGTTTTTATTCCTCCTGGCTTTGGTGATTCTCGAGCTTTTTATTTTGAAAAAGCTCTAGACAAAAGGGTGTTCAAGATCAGCTTTTTGGATTTTTTGGTTTTTGGGAATTATATACAATTTTTGAAAAGCATTTTTACATTTTTCGAAAATGGACTTTGTACATGGCCAAAGGCTTTAAAACAAATTTCTTTTTGGAATTTTTATTTTTCCAAATGTTTTTGAGATTTTGTTTTGGGTTTTCAATTTTTTTGGTTTTTAGCAAATATCTGATTTTTTTGGCTTTTTCAAAAGGAGGGATCTTCCCATGAACCTACAAAGAAAACATCCATGAATCAGACTCTAATCAATAGGTCTAAGACATGGGTTTTGGGTTTTAGAGGTTCTACAGGGCACCCTTGACCCACATGGTCTTAGGTGGCGGCTTTGGGGGTATGGGTGGGCTGTAGCCCAATCCATACTTTTGTCGATTGGCCTGAGGTAGGACAGGTTCGAGCCTACCTTGGTTTTGGGTTCCCAGGCCCTGGTAGGGTTTATATCCCATATTTAGAATCATGTTCCAAGACTTCTTGTTTTTTGAAAAGTTTTTGTATAAATCATGGTTTTGGAACAGGGAATCGTCCATGTTAGAGATATATACCCTTTTGGATGTTGGGAGTTTGGATTCTGAGGTGATAGAAGACTTGGGCTTCCATGTAACCCTGGTTTGGGAGGTTTGTTTCTCAAGGGAAGCCGTGCTTGGTCCCTCGAGGAGTTTTGGATATTTCGGGATGTTTTTGTCTTCAAGGAAAACCGTGCTTGGTCCCTCGACAGACTTTGGATATTTTGGGGTGTTGGAAGACTTGTGCTTCCATACAACCCCGAATTGGGAGATTTTGTCCTCAAGGAAAGCCATGCTTGGTTCCTTGAGGAACTTTGGATATTGTAGGGTGATGGAAGGCTTGAGCTTCCACACAACCTGTATTTGGGAGAATTTTTCTTCGAGGGAAGACAAGCTTGCTCCCTTGGATTTTTTGACTTGCTCCCTAGGTTCAACTCGTGGTGCCCCTAGGGATGGATTTTTTTGTTTCAAAGTCCTAATCTTGGTTCCAGGGTACAAGACTAGGCTCGAAGAAGTGGGTTTTTCTATGGCAGGGTTATGAGCTCCTAAGATGTCGATGCATGCATTAGGGGTCTCCATGTCTACCCTTTTTTCAACTTCTTTTTGTTTTTGTTTTTGAAATTCTTTTGGCTGGTGCGGGATATTTGGCGCACCTTGAAAATTCTCTGACTTAGGCACATTTCGTGGGTTTGTGTGCGCAGAGGGGTTATCCAATGCATCTGATGACCCTATATGAAGAAGAGAGTTTTGAGAAGGATGGGTTTCAGGCATACCTCTTTGTGGCTTGTCTACCTTTTCATGGTGAGAGCAGGCCGTTTTCCCGAGTAACTCTGTTTTGAGCCCCCGGGGTTTCACGAGGCGTTCCTTTTCGAAACCTACCTGTTTTTCACTCTTGTCTTTTTGTGGGGTGCGGGTTTTATGTCCCACTCTGTGTGTGTGCCTAGACTTAGGACTTTCACTTGAATTTTTCGAAATTTCAAAGTTTGATTTTTCAATTTTTTTGTCTTTTTGAAAGTTTTCAAGATTTTTTTGATTTTTTGAAACAAAAACAACTTTTTTCGAATTTTCTTTGGAATTTTCGAATTTTGGATTTGTGGGAGTGGAGGACTTTCCCCTTTCTGGGTTTTGGCCTTTTACCTCAATTCCTTCGTCGATTTTGAATTTGGTTTTCTTTTCACAATCTTTGTGCACCTGAGAAGAGCTGTTATGGGATTTATGGGGTTTAAGCTCCTTGCTTAAAACATCCATTTTTTTGAAAGTTGCCCATATATCAGCTAGCATTTCTCGTTCTTTGGCTGTTTTGAAAACCTCTTTTGATTTACTCAACGAGGATTTTGGAAGTGTGGGAGTGGAGGACTCGCCCCTTTCTGGGTTTTGGCCTTTTACCTCACATCCTTCATCGAGTTTGAGATCGGTTTTCTTTTCCCGATCTTTGTGCGCCTGAGAAGAGCTGCTATGGGATTTATGGGTTTTAAGCTCCTTGCTTAAAACATCCATTTTTTCTTTGAAAATCGCCTGTATATCAGCTATTGCTTCTCGTTTTTTGGCTTTTTTAGAAACCTCTTTTGATTTACTCGACGAGAATTTTGGCTTTTGCTCCATTTTCTGCAAATTTTCTAAGTATGTACGAATTTTGGAAAACACCTTTTTTTCAAAAATTTGAGTGTAACTTGTTTGTTTGAAGTCTACTTAAGTCCCGGGTCCCACCGGGCGTGCCAAAATCTGTAGACACGGAAAATCCTCGACTCCGGGTTTCTCAGGCCTGGAACGAGTCTTTTCGCAATCTACGTTCGCTTTTAGGGCGTGCCAGCTCGCTTACTCAAACTAGTGAAGTAGTTTTTGAAAATCTGACTTTTGAAAGGCGATTGCAGGCAAGCAGGATCTTTACATCGCAGACCTTCTTGCACCGACGCGCAAGGGTCAGTTTGTATGCTTAGAGACTTTGTTTGAACAAGTTAAACTCAAATTCGATTTTTGAATGATCAGGTGTTTGAAAACTTTGGAAATCATGCACTTGGCAAATTTTTGATTTGGGCGACCCTAAGTCCTTCAGTTTCAACCACTTAGGCGTGTTTGCACGTTTTGTTCGGGTTTGTTCGATGCAGGTATGCACTCTAGCTCAAGTATGGCGAGTATGCAATGCAACTCACACAACTGAACCTTAAAACCCGAAATTGAAAGACTCAGCAGAAGGGAAAACCCAAATTGAATGCAACTCACACGACTTGAATGTAAATTGCAGAAATTTAAATATATCTATATCTTAAGAGCGAAAAGGCTCAATGTGTGCGTGGGTGTTGTGTATAAATTGAAATGCAACACATGCAACTGAACCGTAAAACGCAGCAGAAGGGAGATATAGGTATATATAAGAGCGAGAAGGCTCAATTGTGGCGTGAGTGCTTTGAGTGTATAAATTGAAGGGCAACTCACACAACTTGAATTTAAAACCCAGCTGGAAGGGAAATACGTATATATACGTAAGAGAGGAAAGGCTCAATGTGAGTGAGTGCTTTGAGTGTATAAAATGAAAGACAACTCACACGACTTGAACCTTAAAACCCAGCTGAATGTATATAAATGGGGCTATATCCTATGGGCTGTTGAGGCCCGTTTGTGTGCAAAAGTGTGCAGATAAGAGCGGAATGGCTCGAGTGTACATGTGTGTGTTTTGCACATATATTACATCTGGGGGGAGACGATGCTCCGCTATTGCAACCCCATATGACAAATTGAATTGAATAGAAAGGGATTTGATATATATCGAAATCAACTTACACTTTCCAGCCTTTTGAGTTAGGATCGTACAAGGGGCGAATCCGCTTTCTTCTTATGGAGTTCGGGGCATGTGGGAGCGAAGCCGGAGAGCTTGAGAGCTTGGAGAGACTTGGAGTTCCAGGAGCTGCAAGCTACAATGGGTTTGGGTCTACTTGGGGCCGGTTTGGGCAAGGTATGACTCGAGTCACCTTGGCTCGAGTGATTGGGTTTTTGTATGGGATTTGGCCAACACTTGGCCTTGGTTAAGGTATAGGATAGAGTTAGGATTCGGCCAACATTTGGCCTTAGGTTTTGGTCTTGTGAAACTCGAGCCAAGGTGGCTCGAGTAGGAGTGACTTGCTCTAGGGTTCGGCCAACCTTGGCCTTAGGTTTGCTTGTGTAACTCGAGCCAAAAGTGGCTCGAGTGAACTTGGTTTAGGGTAGAGTCAATCCGGCCAGCCTTTGGCCTTGGGTTTGGTATAGGGTAGACTTGGTATTAGGCATGACTCGAGCCAAGGTGGCTCGAGTAGGGGGGGTTTTAGGATAGAGTTTGGGCTGGGTTCTAGGCGAGGGCCAAGGTTAGCTTAGGGGTTGTCTTGGGTCTTGGATAAGGGACCATGGCCTGGGTTAGGGGCTGGTTTAAAAGGTAGATGGGGGAGGAAAAAGGCTCGAGCCAAGGTGGCTCGAGCTAGGTAGTTTTAAAGGGAAGTTCGGCCAGCACTTGGCCGAACTTTAGGTGGTTTAGGGTGGTGTTTAGGTGGTGGTCTTAGGTAGGAGACTTGGTAAAAAACGGCCAGCACTTGGCTGGTTTGGTGGTGGTTTTAGGGGCAAGTTTGGCTAGGATGGGTGGTCTAGAGAGGTTGGGGAAGAGGGGTTAGGTTAGGGCTTAGGGGACATACCTTGGTTGCAACACCGCTCCAAGCCGCCGCTCAAGCCGCCAAGCTCCACCACGCCATGCTCCCAGCCAAGGTAGGGGACGTTCTTTGGTTGGTGCAGCTTCCTCAAGTCCCTTGGCCAACAATGTTTCACGTAAAAAAAAAAACTTGAAAAGGGGAAAGTCAAGCCGCTGTTCTTGACTTGCTTCCCTCTCTCTCTCTTTCTCTCTCCACCTACCAAGCTTTCACGTGAAAGCCTCTCCCCTTTGAGCCTCACGTCCTCTTTTTTTCAAGCCCAGCACCTCTATTTATAGAGGTTTTAAGTGGGTCTTGGATATTGGGTCTTGGATTTGGGTCTGGCTATCCGGATCGAATCCAAACTCTATGTGGATCTGGATCGCGGATCTCGGATATTTTGAGATCCAGATCTAGTCCAAATATTTATTTGGGTTTGGATCTCAGATCTCGGATCTCAGATAATTTGAGATCCAGATCCAATCCAAACACAATTTGGATCTAGATCTGGATATTTTTGGATCCAAACCCAATCTAGACTTTTCTTCTGCTCCTTGGTTTTCTGGTCTTTTCTGGTGCTTTTCACCGTCGGTTTCGAGTGGGCTTCGATTCATCGGACGCCCAACTCTGGCCTGGGTCTTCCCCAAGTGTTTCCTCCAACTGGTGTTTTGCTTTTCAGGACTTTTTCGGCGTTCGTTTCGGTCCACAGGACGTGTCTCGGACTTCTGTCGACTTCCTCAGGTACTGGGCTTCTTTCTGCATTTTGGAGCTGCTTTACGCTTTTTCTTTGACCCAAATTACATTTTTACCCTTTTGTCGGGCTTTTCTCCAAACGGGCTCTTTTTTCTTCCGTTTTTGAACAGGGGGTGGCTTTTGAGACTCCAGGCTTGATTTCTCTTCTTGCCAGGGCTCTTCTCTTTTGCCTTTTGTACCTATTTTCATATTTTAAAACAGGTTGTCGTTTTGGCTCAAACGAGCTTTTTGTGTTTTTTAGAGTTTTTGATTTTTGGAAAATTCGGGGTGTTTACACCTAGGAAGGATGGGCTCTAGGAGACCCTAGTTTTGTGCCCCTAGACTTTTGTAGGGCGTATAGCCCATATTCAACAACATGTTCCACGATTTTTTATTTTTCGAAAATTGATGATATAAATCGTGGTCCTGGAACTTGTTGTCGTCCATATCGTGCTCGTATGGCTTCTTGTCCAGGGGTTTTGGAAATAGAGAATGCTTGGGCCTTTCTAGAAGGTTTAAGATCGGGAGGGGGCCTGCTTTGGGCGGCCCCTTCACATATACAACCTTCCTAGGGTTGGTTAACACAAGCCTTGGCGGCTCAATCACAGTCTGCCCCAGGTTAGCCTCGTGGGCCTAGGAACTCGACAAACAAGGGGAGTTTATGATCCCCTAAAGCTGTGGGTGACTCTCACCTAGGATCACCACGACCTGGTCCCTGAAGGGGATCTTAACACACCTGTGGAAGGTGGATGGCACAACGCACAAACTGTGTATCTAGGGCCTTCCCAACAATAGGTTATAATGGGGGTGGATGTCCAAGACATGGAACACCCCCATGTGTGTGATCCCTCCCGTTTCCATCGGGAGTTCGATCGATCCTAAAGGCCTAGACGCATTCCCATTGTATCCAGTGATAACGATGGGGCTTGGGTTCACAGAAGTCAAGGTGACTCCGATTTGGTACGCCACATGAAGTGGAAGGATGTTGAGCCCTCCTCCCCCATCGACTAGGCACCTGTCTAGAGAGTGGTTATTCAGAACCACCTCGATATGTAGGGCCTGGTTATGGGACTCGTAGGGTCTATCTACATCATCTTCCGAGAAAGTGATGGGTGATTTGGCTCCTATTAATGCCACTTGGTCAGACAGGGATTCCGGACTTATGTTCGAATCAACCTTGGCTCTTTCTAGAATTTTCTCTAGCACGAGTCTATGCCTAGGCGAAGTTTGTATAAGCTCTAGGATAGACATGTGGATAGGAATCTTTGAAAGATGGTTTTCAAAATCATAAGAATTTAGGATGACTTTCCCCTTGTCTACTTTTGGCAGAACTCCAGGAATACATGCTTTTGAGGGGCCAGGCACACTGACCACCTTTTTAGCACTTTGTAGGTGCGGGGGTTGATAGATCCTCCCGGATCTAGTCACTTTCCCCACGACCAGCCTAGGGTTCGCACTAGAATTGGCTCTAAGTATGAGTTGAGGAGCACCTTGAAGTTTTAAAACTGGTTTAGCTGAGGATTCAGCTCTTGGTGGTCCTCGGATGACGACTTGGGCGGGTTTCTTGTACAGTACAAGAGTGGGTGCACAAGTGGGTCGACCAGACTCAGAATTTTGCACTAGTTCCTTTGAAAAGGTGAGGGTACATACCTCCTTTCCTTTCCCACTGCTACTGGCGTGCTTGGAAAAGGGTTCTTTGAAGATAGCTTGAGTTGGCTCAGGTTCTGCAGTGACCTGGTGCTGGCCCTCTGCTATCAAGTTCTCGATTTTATTTAAAAGAGAGAAACAATGTTTGGTATCATGGCCTTTGAGCCGATGATACTTGCAAAATCGATTTAAATACCCCCCTTTGTAAGTGACTCCTTCGGGGATTTTGGGAAGTTCGATCATACCCTCTTCACCCAAACTCCTTAGCACACACCTACCTACCCTCTTCTTCACCCAAACTTGGAAGTGGACATCCTCCTTTGCTAGAAATGTCCTGCACCTAAACTAGCACACACCCCCTTGAGATAGCCTCTCTCTCTCTCTCTTGCAAGATCCTCCCCCACGCCCCCCCCCCCCTTGGCCTCTTTTTATAGGCCAAGGGAGGGTTGGTTCTAGCCCTTTCCATGGGGCGGGTTGGACCAATTTCTTGTGGGTTCGTGATCCACTTTGGTCTAACCATATGTGGTCCTCTTTGTGGACTTGAACTAGCCCCATGTGGGCTGGTTTCCATGTGCGCCTAGCCCTAGCCTTGGGCTCGATTGAACTTGAGATGACCGACCAATGTTTGTTCTACTCGGCATTTGTCTTGACCGAGTCTTGACCGAGTTGCTTTGAATTTTGATGAACTAAGCCCCATGTACTTGGCCCGTGACTTGAACCAGGTCACATCCCTTGGTGCTTCACATGGTCATGTGTTGGCTTAGGCCATATCTTGATTGATGTCCTCAGTTTTGTTTGGTTTCGACCTTCTTCATGGCTTGAACTCACATGAATGAATTGCTTCCAATCTTAGTCTTGTATGGGCTGGTCTTTAAACCACTTCCATCAAGTGTGTGTGCCTTTGGTGAAATAGGCCTTGACATGCATCTTCCATGTGATGTTCTGGCTCATATTTGGCCGAATCAAACTCCACCTTCAGTCCTTGGCTTGAACTTGAAAACATCAACATCGTGTCCTTGGTAGCATGTGCTTCATCCGGGCTAGGCATAGGACTTGACTCTTGTTCCATTGTCGAGAGATGCTTGCTGCATTTTGTATTCCTTCATATGATGGTATTTGGGCTGGGTTTGATCTTGATTTTGAAAATGGGTTTAATCCAACTATGTTTGGATAATGTCAAAGAAGAAAAACACCCTTTTACTTTTCTTTCCGAACCTTTCTCGATAGTATGAATCATCCGAGTTCCTAACTCCTTAAGGATAAGTAAGAGGGGATTTAGAGCCAAAGGGGACTTAATTTGTCATGGCCCTGATCCTAATGGGGATCATGTACTCAATGGTTTTACATGCATGGGCACATGATGATTCTTTTAGAGACCATACAATGATCCAACTTGAGAGGCTCATTGTAAACACCCTGAAATCCCACGAATTTCTTAAACAAACCTGGTTTTGTAAAAGCAGCCCCAAAGGGCCATTTTTGAGTCTGAAAACCCAGGAGCCTTCCAGACAACCCTGTATATACGTTTTAAACTTCATATTTCAAAAATATGTAATATAGCTTTTGAAAACCTGTTAAAACACGTTTTTGAAACCTCGAAGCGGCTTGGCCCGATCAAGACAGGACTAGGAGAGCTAAGAAGAGCCCGGAACCAGAGCACATGTCGAGCCCGGCACAGCAACTCTTGTATCACATCCATACCCCCAGGATCTCGAACGTCCAAGACCCTGTTCTTATCAAAATGTCATTTGAAGTCATCTCCGGAAGGCAGAAACGGAGGCGGACGACCATGTTGGCGAAGACCCAACGCAGACGGAGCACTGATGCTGTCAGGCCCCGCACAAACCGTTTGTTTCGAACCCAGCTCGAAGGAGTAAGAGTTCAGTTTGGATTGGATCTGGACCATATATATCCAGATCCCAATCCAAACCCATATATGGACTTGGATTTGGATTTGGATCCAGAGATCCAATCCAATATCCATATCCATGGCCCACATCACCTTCTCATAAATGGAGGTGGGGCCCACTTGAAATTCACGTGGGATTATGGGCATGAGAGAGAGTGGGGATGGAAAATATCAAGAGTGTTGTAATTAAGCTTGACTTGTGTGTCAAGTTTGGGGTTAATCATGTGGGTTAGCCTAATTGAGTGGGTTTAAGCTTGTAATTAGCCAAAACCTAACCTAGGGCTGCACCAACATGATATGGTTAAAGTCTATGGGCCATGCAAAGGGAGCTCCTCCACCTAAACCTAACCCAAAACACCTAATCCCGGCCTAATCCCAACCTAATCACCTAACCCACTTCCCTAATCCTTCCCTTAAACTCCCCTTAGGTCCATATTCCCTAACACTCTATACTCTCCATTCGTGACCCTACCTACATACTTGGCCCAGCCCCTTTAATCCCCCACATCAAGGCGACACCCACTTGCAGCCGGCCACCTTCGAGGCGCCTATCCCGCGCCCCACTTGCAGCCGGCCAGCACCCTTTGTCGTTCACCCTCGCGGAGCTCCCGTTTGCAGCCCAAGGCGAAGGCCAAGCCCACGCTCAAGCAAGGCCTCTACGGACCAGCTACTCGTAAGTGCCTAAACTCGGTCTTTAGTTGTATACTTGCTTGAGATTCAATTTGATACGAGGTTGTAATAACGGAGCATAGTCTCCCCCCGCTTGTAATAACGTGGCTTGGCACACCCACACACGTGCACTCTCTTAGTTGTGCACGATTTTGAACACACACGGGCCTAATCAGCCCCTAATATATAAGTATATATATATACTTTCATTTCTGAAGGGTTTTTGCTTAAGTTGGGTGCGTTGTCTTTCAATTCAAGCACTCACACACATTGAGCTTTCGCTCTTATTTGAAAGACCCAAGTAAGGGCCGACCTATACTATTTGGGTTTCATTTCATGTCGTGTGTGTGAGTCTTTCAATTCAAGCACTCTCACACACATTGAGCCTTCGCTCTTATTCCCAAGACCTTAGTAAAGGCCTTATTGTAGTTATATTTGGGTTTTATTTATGTCGTGTGTGTAGTACTTCAATTCAAGCACTCTCACACACATTGAGCCTTCGCTCTTATTCCCAAGACCTTAGTAAAGGCCTTATTGCAGTTATATTTGGGTTTTATTTATGTCGTGTGTGTAGTACTTCAATTCAAGCACTCTCACACACATTGAGCCTTCGCTCTTACTCCCAAGACCTTAGTCAAGGCCATACTGCAATTTATATTTGGGTTTAATTTCATGTCGTGTGTGTAAGTCTTTCAATTCAAGCACTCTCACACACATTGAGCTTTCGCTCTTATTTGAAAGACCCAAGTAAGGGCCGACCTATACTATTTGGGTTTCATTTCATGTCGTGTGTGTAAGTCTTTCAATTCAAGCACTCTCACACACATTGAGCCTTCGCTCTTATTCCCAAGACCTTAGTAAAGGCCTTATTGCAGTTATATTTGGGTTTCATTTATGTCGTGTGTGGTACTTCAATTCAAGCACTCTCACACACATTGAGCCTTCGCTCTTACTCCCAAGACCATAGTCAAGGCCATACTGCAATTTATATTTGGGTTTAATTTCATGTCGTGTGAGTAAGTCTTTCAATTCAAGCACGCACCCACATTGAGCCTTCGCTCTTATTTGCAAGACCCGAGTAAGGGCTCATATACATATTCTATATACATATCTCCCTTCGGCATTTATATTTCAAGTCATTTCCCTTCGGTTATTTCCCTTCAGTATTGTCTTTACATTTCGGGTTTTCCCTTTGGAGTAGCGTGAGTTTGCATTGCATCTACGCCATACCATGAGGTAGGATGCATATTGCATCAAAGCAAGCCCCGCTCGAATTCGCCCATGTAGTGGAGTGTTCATAACACACAAACTAGGTGGCCCGAAAAGGGATAAAAGAAAAGACTTAGGCACGTGCAAATCCACGTGATCTAAAACATGCAATCGCATTTTAAAGACCCGAAATAGACACCTCGAACCGCTTCGTGGACTTTCTCTCCAAAACTCGATTTTTGCAAAGCGTACAGACTGACCCTTGCGCATCGGTGCAAGAAGGTCTGCGACGACAAGAGCTTACTTGCTCACAGTCGCCACGTTTAGAAGTCAGTGTTAAAAATATCTTCGCTAGCTTAGGTAAGCTAGCTGGCACGCCCTGTTTGCATACATAGGCCTTAGACACACGAGAGGATCTGCTCCGAGACCTGAAAAGGCGAGAGGCGGGGATTTTCGCGCGTCTACAGAGATTGGCATGCCCGGTGGGACGTAAGCCTTTCAAAAATCGAGTTTTTAAGTAGAAGTCTTGCGAAAATTTTGTAAAAAGGTGTCGCTTTAACTTGTTTTCTTTGCTTGTACTTAGGACATTTTGAAAAAGCTTGAAAAGCATGTCAAAATCCAATCCAAGTGAAGTGTCGAGCCAAGGCTCATGCGCATGAAGTTCTCACTCTAGGAGGATTTTCAAAAACAAAATAAAACTAGATGAAATTGAGGACTTGAGAAGGGAGTTTGAGGCCAAAATCGATGCTCTCAGCCAAGAGGCTGAAGTAGGCGATTCATGTTCATCAAACGGTGAACAAAGGCCTAAAAAGAAATCTGAAAAGCCTCGCAAGCACAAAGAGGCCTCCGTAATGGAAGGCAACCAATACCACGAGTCCTTCACACAAAAGGACCGTAAAGCCCTACAGCAGTTGCTAAAAGGGCAGAATAAAGAGAAAAGAAACTACGCCCTGTCTGATTTCCTTCCTATGGATTACGAAACAGACAGTGACGATGAAATACCGAACTTCCATCGGAATGATGGCATGGGAGACCCTAGGTCTCACTTGCAGCTTTTCTCACGTCGAGCCCATAAGAAGAAAAAGGACTCGATGAAATGGGTGTATTGGTTCCCTTTATCCCTTAAAGGCACAGCTGCCAAATGGCTGGCTTCCTACGACTTAAGCCAGTTCACTACTTTTGAAGAGTTAGCGAACTGCTTCATGCAAAGATTTGCACACAACGTAGAAGTCACGCTGACTCTGAATACCTTAAGGGATACAAAGCAAGGCATGAACGAAGACGTACATGCCTTCATTATAAGATGGAGGTCGCTTTTGGGCCAAGTGCGAGAGCCCATATCCGAAGGATGCGCAGTAATGCTCATCCTGGATAATTTTAAAAGCGAGTTAAAAACCCTTCTCTCGCTCCATGAGATTTCAACTTTCCATAAGTTGATAAAAAAGGCCTCCCTTTTTGAAACCAACTTGCGAAAAGGGACATACGATCACTTATGGAAAGGAAGTGCCGTTCCAAAAACCCGTTTGGAAAAGGCCATCGCATATGGGCTGCCCACGACGGACAAAGTGGCAAAGCCCCATAAAATCGCCAATGTCCGGGTGGATCCAAGCGTGGCGGGCACTTCCAAAAATTTTGAAAAAATTAGAAAATAAGAGGGAATGCAATTTTTAAAAACCGGTTGAAAAACGGGAGTATACTCCGCTGGGGCAACTTGTGTCGGAGGTCCTAGACCTCTTACTTGCCTAGGGCATGATAGAACTCCCTGAAATCCCCGAAGGAGTCACTTCCAAAGGGGGGTATTTAAACCGATTTTGTAAGTATCATCAGCTCAAAGGCCATGATACCAAACGCTGCTTCTCTCTCTTAAATAAAATTGAGAACTTGATAGCAGAAGGCCGGCTCCAGGTCACTGCGGAACCTGAGCCACCTCAAGCTATCTTCAAGGAACCCTTTCCCAAACACGCCAGTGGCAGTGGGAAAGGAAAGGAGGTATGTACCCTCACCATTTCCAAGGAACTAGTGCGAAAACCAGAACCTGGTCGACCTACTTGTGCGCCCATTCTTGTACTATACAAGAGGCCCGCCCAAGTCGTCATTCGGGGACCACCAAAAGTGGAATCCCCGGTAAAACCAGTTTTAAAAATCCAAGGTTCTCCTCAGCTCATCCTTAGAGCCAAGTTTAGCGCGAACCCTAGGCTGGTCGTAGGGGAAGTCACTAGATCCGGGAGGATCTATCAACCCCCACACCTTCAAGGTGCTCAAAAGGTGGTCAGTGTGCCTGGCCCCTCAAAAGCATGTATCCCTAGTGGTCTGCCAAAAGCAGATAAGGACAAAGTCATCCTATATCCTTATGACTTCGAAAACCACCTCTCAAAGATTCCTATTCACATGTCTATCCAAGAGCTTATAAAAACCTCGCCTAGGCACAGACTTGTATTAGAGAAAATTCTAGAAAGGTCCAAGGTTGATTCGAACATAAGTCCGGAATCCTTGTCTGCCCAAGTGGCTTTATTAGGAGCAAAATCGCCCATCACTTTCTCGGAAGATGATGTAGATAGACCCTACGAAACCCATAACCAAGCCCTGCATATCGAGGTGGTTCTAAACAACCACTCTCTGGACAGGTGCCTAGTCGATGGTGGGGGAGGGCTCAACATCCTTCCACTTCATGTGGCGTATAAAATCGGAGTCACCTTGACTTCAGTAAACCCAAACCCCATCGTTATCACTGGATACGATGGGAATGCGTCTAGACCTTTAGAATCCATCGAACTCCCAATGGAAACGGGAGGGATCAAACACACGGGGGTGTTCCATGTCTTGGACATCCACCCCCATTATAACCTGTTGCTGGGAAGACCTTGGATACACAGTTTGTGCGCTGTGCCATCCACCTTCCACAGGTGTGTCAAGATCCCTTTTAGGGACCAGGTCGTAGTGATCCTAGGTGAGAGTCACCCACAGCTTCAGGGGATCATAAACTCCCCTTGTTTATCAAGCTCCCAGGCCCATGAGGCTAACCTGGGGCAAATTATGGTTGAGCCCCCTCCCGACTTTAATCCTCCTAGAAAAACCCAAGCGTTCCCTATTTCCAAAGCCCCTGGACAAGAGGCCATACGAGCCTAATATGGACGATAGCATGTTCCAGGACCACGACTTATATCCAACCTTTTCAAAAAACAAAAAGTCATGGAACATGTTGTTGAACATGGGCTACACGCCCTACAAGAGTCTAGGGGCACAGAACCAGGGTCTCCTAGAGCCCATCCTTCCTAGGGCCAACTCAAGCGGATATGGGATTGGCTATACTCCCCGAATACCGCCGGAGCCACCCCCTGTGACCACCTGGGTCAAGGGTACCCCGGAGCCTGTCTTAGAAGAGACCTACGATTTAGACCTCCTATTCCGAGTCTAACCCGTAGTGTTTTCCCTTTGTAGGTATGACGGAAGATCCCTTTTCTAAAAATACAAAAACATTCGAAAAACTTAAAATGAAAAAAATCGAAAAACAAGAAAAACCAAAAACAATGGAAAAACAAAAACTCGAAAAAAGAGTGCTTTGTATAGTTCCCAAAGTTCTTGTTTTACAAAAACCCAAAAAAATCAAAAATTTGGAAAATACTAAAAAGATTTTGTACATAGCTGCTCTTGGTAGGACTTTGGCAAAAGAAAAGGATTTCGAAAGAAACGTCGATTGCATAGCCAGACCAAAAATTTCGAAATCACTTGAAAATCCAAGTACAAAACCAGGTCATTTTGAAAACCACGCATCAAGTTCCCTCGGGTATATAGCCCACGAGAATGATCAAAGCCCAGAAGCGGATCCCCTTGAGGAAGATCCCACTTCTGAGCTCCCAGAATTTCATAGAATTCTCGATTTTGAAAGACCTTCCCAATCAGTAGGAGGAGATTTCCTAGAGGTGAACCTAGGGGATGATTCCAATCCCAAAACCATCAAAATAGGCACATGCTTGCATGAAACTGAAAAGTTAACATTCATTGCATTTCTACGAACCTATTTAGATGTGTTTGCATGGACGTATGAAGACATGCCGGGCATAGATCCCAGCATTGTCGAGCATCGTCTTCCCTTAGATGCAGGTATAAAACCCATAAAGCAGAAGCTTAGGAAAATATACCCGAATGTACACACGCAAGTCAAAGAGGATTTAGAAGATCTGCTAAAAGCCGGATTTATAAAACCCATTGCGTATTCTGATTGGTTGTCAAATATTGTTCTGGTTCGAAAAACCAATGGGAAAATTCGAATATCCATCGATTTCAGAAACCTGAATAAAGCCACTCCAAAGGATAATTATCCTTTACCAAACATAGATTTGATAGTCGATAGTACTGCAAATCATGAAATGTTTTCATTTGTGGATGGCTATTCAGGCTATAATCAAATCAAACTAAGTCCACGAGATCAGGGTAAGACCACCTTCACAACCCCATGGGGCACGTACTGCTATACAGTCATGCCCTTTGTTTTGAAAAATGCCGGCGCAACATACCAACGAGCCATGAACACGATCTTCCATGATCAAATTCATGAGCTTGTAGAAGTGTATGTAGATGATCTCTTGGTGAAATCCAAAACCTGATGCACCCATATCGAATGTTTACAAAAGATTTTCGAAAGGCTTAGGCTTTACAAAGTAAAGCCAAACCCTCAAAAATGTGTGTTCGGGGTAGAATCAGGGAAGCTTCTAGGCTTTATGGGGAGCTAAAGGGGAATAGAAGTCGACCCCTCTAAGTGTCGAGCCATCATAGACATGGCTGCACCCTCCAATCTCACCCAAATCCGTAGCCTCCAAGGTCGTTTACAATCCGTTCGCCGATTCATATCGAATCTGGCAACTAGATGCGAACCCTTCAACAAACTGTTGAGGAAGGGTACGAAATTCTTATGGGATGACGAATGCCAAAAGTCCTTCGAGAGACTGAAGGCATACTTAGTTAATTCCCCTATTTTGAATCCTCCAAAGCAAGGAAAATCGCTTTTATTATACATCTCCGTGCATGTAAATGCTTTAGGAGCCCTGTTGGCTCAATACGAGGATGACACCCATAAGGAGTATGCCATCTACTATATTTCGAAAACTCTCTTGGCTTATGAACGAAATTATCAAGCCATGGAGAAGACGTGCTTGGCCCTAGTCTGGGCCTGCCAGAAGTTCAGACACTATTTTCTAGATCATGAGATCTGGATAGTGTCCAAGCTTGATCCAATCAAGCACTTGTTCGAAAAACCCATTCTCACAGGTAGATTGGGCAAATGGCAACTCCTTCTAATGGAGTATGATCTGAAATACCATCACCAGATCTCCATTAAGGGGCAAGCCCTAGCAGATTACGTGGTTGAATTCCCCTTAGAGGACGCATATCCCACTCTTGTTGAAATGCCTGATGAAGGCATCTTGCAAAACCATTTTCAAAACCACATTTTGGCAAATTCTTTCGAAAACCAAGTGTGGAAGATGCACTTCGATGGGGCACGAAACCAACGAGGGGCTGGTGCCGGGGTCATCCTAATCTCCCCTGAAAAGGGTGAGATTCCCATAGCAGTCCGCTTAGATTTCGAATGTTCTAACAACGTAGCTGAGTATGAAGTACTCATACAAGGCTTAAGGATTTCGAAAACTCTAGGGGCATCATGCATCGAGGTCTTTGGAGATTCTCTCCTTGTCATAAACCAGGTTTTAAAAATTTGGCAAGTACATAATGAGAAACTACTTCCATATCATGAGTTGGCCACTCGATTGATCCAATCCTTCCAGTCGTGTAAACTCACACACATAGGAAGAGAGGACAATGGCATCGCCAATGCCCTCTCCTCCTTGGGTTCAGCCCTGAAGGTCGATCCCATTTCAGGGACCAGATCTTTGGAAATATGGCATGCGCCCCACCCATCCACACACGACTTGGATATTTGCCAAAACAACCCAGAGTCTATTGAAAAACCCTGGTTTTATGACATAAAACAATTTTTAGAAAATGGGGGATTCACCGAGGATGCCACATCCAAAGATAAGGCATTCATTCGTAAGATTTCGACCCGATACACCATTCTGGGTGGGGTTTTATACAAAAAGAGTTTTACCGGCATTCTGCTTAGGTGTATCGACCTAGAGGAGGCTAGGATAGTGATGCATGAGTTCCACGATGGAGAATGTGGAGGTCATGTAAACGCCAACATGATGGCAATGAAAATACTTAGAGGGGGCTATTTTTGGTCCACCCTAAAAAAGGATTGTCACGATCATGTTAGAAAGTGTCATCCATGTCAAGTGCATGGGCATGCCATCCATATCCCTTCATCTGCATTGCATTCCGTGGTCAGCCCCTGGCCATTTACC
The DNA here is from genome assembly GCA_036023115.1 of Brasenia schreberi. NCBI lineage: Eukaryota > Viridiplantae > Streptophyta > Magnoliopsida > Nymphaeales > Cabombaceae > Brasenia > Brasenia schreberi. Next base: position 5,424,382 of record JAYKKT010000085.1, on the reverse strand, counting down.
ATGTGGGCGTTTGACATTGTAGGCCCAATATTTCCAAAGGCCTTGAATGGGCATCGATTTATTTTAGCAGCTGTAAACACCCCGAAATCCCACGAATTTCTTAAACGAATCTGGTTTTATACAAGCAGCCCCAAAGGGCCATTTTGAGTTTGGAAACCCAGGAGCCTTCCAAACAACCCTGTATATATGTTTTAAACTATATCTTTCAAAAACATACGATATGGCTTTTGAAAACCCTTTTAAAACATGTTTTGAAACCCCGAAGTGGCTTGGCTCGATCAAGACAGGACCAGGAGAGCCAAGAAGAGCCCGGAACCAGAGCACCTGTCAAGCTCGGCACAGCAACTCTTGTATCTGATTCACACCCCAGGATCTCGAACGTCCAAGACCCTGTTCTTACCAAAATATCATTTGAAGTCATCTCCGGAAGGCAGAAACGGAGGCGGACGACCATGTTGGCGAAGACCCAACGCAGACGGAGTACTGATGCTGTCAGGCCCCGCACGAATCGTCCGTTTCGAACCCAGCTCGAAGGAGTCAGAGTTCAGTTTGGATTGGATCTGGACCATATATATCCAGATCCCAATCCAAACCCATATGTGGATTTGGATTTGGATTTGGATCCAGAGATCCAATCCAATATCCATATCCATGGCCCACACCACCTTCTCATAAATGGAGGTGGGGCCCACTTGAGTTTCACGTGGGATATTGGGCATGAGAGAGAGTGGGGGTGAAAAATATCAAGAGTGTTGTATTAAGCTTGACTTGTGTGTCAAGTTTGGGTTTAATCTTGTGGGTTAGCCTAATTGAGTGGGTTTAAGCTTGTAAATTAGCTAAAACCTAACCTAGGGCTGCATCAACATGGAGTGATCAAGGTCTATGGGCCGTGCTAAGGGAGCTCCTTCACCTAAACCTAGCCCAAAATGCCTAATCCTAGCCTAAACCCCTAATCCACCCCTAATCTGAACCTAATCACCTAACCCACTTCCCTAATCCCGTCCTAATCCCAACCTAATCACCTAACCCACTTCCCTAATCCTTCCCTAAACCTAGATTAATTTCCCTAATCCTAGCCTAAACCTAGCCTAATCACCTAACCTAGCTCACTAAACCTCACCCTAAAACCCAACCACCTAACCTAACCCTAAACCCCTAAACCACCCTTAGCCCACGATTTACCCAAACCCCTAGTTTTAAAATATCTGGCCCAACCTTTTCCAGCCCACCTTATCTACATACCACCCTACCTAAACCACCTAACCACTACCCTCAGCCCAACCCTAACCGACCTACCCATCCCCTATTTAAACCCCCCCCCTTGTGGGCGGGTTTACCAAGTGGGAACCACCCTTCCACCCAACCGGGCCTTCTCATTCTCCCATCTCTCACCCAGCCGGGACGACTCCCCACCTTGGCCTGCTCGAGCTGCTCCACCAGCCGCCACCTGCTCCGCCACCTTCCCTCTTCCATCCACCACCACCACCCCTCAGCCGGACGCCATCATCTTCACCCAACCGAACCAGCCAACAGCCACCTGCCCGCCTGCTTCCCATTCCATCCGCCACCTCTCCCCATTCGGTAAGTGCCCCGAACTCCCTCAAAGCCCCTCTCTTCCACCTCTCCACTCTTAGCCACCCATCCTACCTTCATCTTAGCCCTTTTGCCGCCACCACCTAAACCTAGCCGAACCTAGTATAACCCAAGTTGCTGGCCACTACTTAGCCACCATCTCCCATTCGGCCAACTCCCCTAGGTGTCCTATTCGGCCTTTCCACTAGCTCACCTTTTAGGTCCAGTTTCCCTAAGTACCCAACTCCCCTAGTGATCCTAATACCCACTTATTCAGCCACTTTAAACCCCCTACTTGGAGGCGCCATCTACCTGCCATCGGCCCCCTTCAAGGCGTCTATCCCGTGCCCCACTCGCAGCCGGCCAGCACCCTTGATCACCTACCTTCGCGGAGCTCCCACTTGCAGCCCAAGGCCAAGCCCACGCTCAAGCAAGACCTCTACGGACCAGCTACTCGTAAGTGTCTAAACTCGGTCTTTAGTCGTACACTTGCTTGAAATTCAATTTGATACGGGGTTGTAATAACGGAGCATAGTCTCCCCCCGCTTGTAATAACGTGGCTTGGCACAACCACACACGTGCACTCTCTTAGTTGTGCACGATTTTGAACACACACAGGCCTAATCAGCCCCTAATATATAAGTGTACATATATATTTCATTTTCGAAGGGTTTTGTTTAAGTTGGGTGCGTTGTCTTTCAATTCAAGCACTCTCACACACATTGAGCTTTCGCTCTTATTTGAAAGACCCAAGTAAGGGCCGACCTATACTATTTGGGTTTCATTTCTTGTCGTGTGAGTAAGTCTTTCAATTCAAGCACTCTCACACACATTGAGCTTTCGCTCTTATTTGAAAGACCCAAGTAAGGGTCGACCTATACTATTTGGGTTTCATTTCATGTCGTGTGAGTAAGTCTTTCAATTCAAGCACTTTCACACACATTGAGCCTTCGCTCTTACTCCCAAGACCTTAGTAAAGGCCTTATTGCAGTTATATTTGGGTTTCATTTATGTCGTGTGGGTAGTCTTTTAATTCAAGCACTCTCACACACATTGAGCCTTCGCTCTTATTCCCAAGACCTTAGTCAAGGCCATACTGCAATTTATATTTGGGTTTAAATTCATGTCGTGTGTGTAAGTCTTTCAATTCAAGCACGCACCCACATTGAGCCTTCGCTCTTATTTGCAAGACCCGAGTAAGGGCTCATATACATAAGATATATACATATTTCCCTTCGGTTATTTCCCTTCGGTTATTTCCCTTCTGTTATTTCCCTTCAGCATTGTCTTTACATTTCGGGTTTTCCCTTTGGAGTAGTGTGAGTTTGCATTGCATCTACGCCATACCACGAGGTAGGACGCATATTGCATGAAAGCAAGCCCCGCTCGAATTCGCCCATGTAGTGGAGTGTTCATAACACACAAACTAGGTGGCCCGAAAAGGGATAAAAGGAAAGACTTAGGCACGTGCAAATCCACGTGATCTAAAAATATGCAATCGCATCTTAAAGACCCGAAATAGACACCTCGAACCGTTTCGTAGACTTTCTCTCCAAAACTCGATTTTTGCAAAAGCGTACAGACTGACCCTTGCGCATCGGTGTAAGAAGGTCTGCAACGACAAGAGCTTACTTGCTCACAGTCACCACGTTTAGAAGTCAGTGTTAAATATATCTTCGCTAGCTTAAGTAAGCTAGCTGGCACGCCTTATTTGTATACATAGGCCTTAGACACACGAGAAGATCCACTCCAAGCCCCGGAAGAGGCGAAGAGGCGGGGATTTTTTCGCGCGTCTACAGAGATTGGCACGCCCGGTGGGACGTGAGCCTTTTCAGAAATCAAGTTTACTTGTAGAAGTCTTGCGTAAATTTTGTAAAAAGGTGTCGTTTTAACTTGTTTTCCTTGCTTGTACTTAGGAAATTTTGAAAAAGCTTGAAAAGCATGTCAAAATCCAATCCAAGTGAAGTGTCGAGCCAAGGCTCATGCGCATCAAGTTCTCACTCTAGGAGGATTTTCAAAAACAAAATAAAACTAGATGAAATCGAGGACTTAAGAAGGGAGTTTGAGGCCAAAATCGATGCTCTCAGCCAAGAGGCTGAAGTAGGCGATTCATGTTCATCAAACGGTGAACAAAAGCCTAAAAAGAAATTTGAAAAACCTCGCAAACAAAAAGAGGCCTCCATAATGGAAGGCAACCAATACCACGAGTCCTTCACACAAAAGGACCGTAAAGCCCTACAGCAGCTGCTGAAAGGGCAGAATAAAGAGAAAAGAAGCTACGCCCTGTCTGATTTCCTTCCTATGGATTACGAAACAGACAGTGACGATGAAATACCGAACTTCCATCGGTATGATGGCATGGGAGACCCTAGGTCTCACTTGCAGCTTTTCTCACGTCGAGCCCATAAGAAGAAAAAGGACTCGATAAAATGGGTGTATTGGTTCCCTCTATCCCTTAAAGGCACAGCTGCCAAATGGTTGGCTTCCTACGACTTAAGCCAGTTCGCTACTTTTGAAGAGTTAGCGAACTGCTTCATGCAAAGGTTTGCACACAACGTGGAAGTCACGCCAACCCTGAATACCTTAAGGGATACAAAGCAAGGCATGAACGAAGACGTGCATGCCTTTATTATAAGATGGAGGTCTCTTTTGGGCCAAGTGCGAGAGCCCATATCCGAAGGATGCGCAGTAATGCTCATCCTGGATAATTTCAAAAACGAGTTAAAAACCCTTCTCTCGCTCCATGAGATTTCAACTTTCCATAAGTTGATCAAAAAGGCCTCCCTTTTCGAAAGCAACTTGCGAAAAGGGACATACGACCACTTATGGAAAGGAAGTGCCGTTCCAAAAACACGTTTGGAAAAGCCCATCACATATGGGCTGCCCACGACGGACAAAGGGGCAAAGCCCCACAAAATCGCCAATGTCCGAGTGGATCCAGGCATGGCAGGCACTTCTAAAAATTTTGAAAAAATAGAAAATAAGAGAGAGCGCAATTTTTCAAAACCGATTGAAAAACGGGAGTACACTCCGCTGGGGCAACCTATGTCGGAGGTCCTAGACCTCTTACTTGCCCAGGGCATGATCGAACTCCCTGAAATCCCCGAAGGAGTCACTTCCAAAGGGGGGTATTTAAACCGATTTTGCAAGTATCATCGGCTCAAAGGCCATGATACCAAACGCTGCTTCTCTCTTTTAAATAAAATTGAGAACTTGATAGCAGAAGGCCGACTCCAGGTCACTGCGGAACCTGAGCCACTTAAAGCTATCTTCAAGGAACCCTTTCCCAAACATGTCAGTGGCAGTGGGAAAGGAAAGGAGGTATGTACCCTCACTATTTCTAAGGAACTAGCGCAAAAGCCCGAACCTGGTCGACCTGCTTGTGCGCCCATCCTTGTATTATACAAGAGGCCCGCCCAAGTCGTCATTCGGGGACCACCAAAAGTGGAAACCCCGGCAAAGCCGGTTTTTAAAATTCAAGGTTCTCCTCAACTCATCCTTAGAGCCAAGTCTAGCACAAACCCTAGGCTGGTCGTGGGGGAAGTCACTAGATCTGGGAGGATCTACCAACCCCCGCACCTTCAAGGTGCTCAAAAGGTGGTCAGTGTGCTTGGCCCCTCAAAAGCATGTATCCCTAGTGGTCTGCCAAAAGCAGATAAGGACAAAATCATCCTAAATCCTTATGATTTCGAAAACCACCTTTCAAAGCTTCCTATTCACATGTCTATTCTAGAGCTTATCAAAACCTCGCCTAGGCATAGACTTGTCTTAGAGAAAATTCTAGAAAGGGCCAAGGTTGATTCGAACATAAGTCCGGAATCCTTGTCTGCCCAAGTGGCTTTATTAGGAGCAAAATCGCCCATCACCTTTTCGGAAGATGATGTAGATAGACCCTACGAAACCCATAACTAGGCCCTGCATATCGAGGTGGTTCTAAACAACCACTCTCTGGACAGGTGCCTAGTCGATGGTGGAGGAGGGCTCAACATCCTTCCACTTCACGTGGCGTACAAAATCGGAGTCACCTTGACTTCAGTGAACCCAAGCCCCATCGTTATCACTGGATACGATGGAAATGCGTCTAGGCCTTTAGGATCCATCGAACTCCCAATGGAAACGGGAGGGATCGAACACACGGGGGTGTTCCATGTCTTGGACATCCACCCCCATTATAACCTGTTGCTGGGAAGACCCTGGATACACAGTTTGTGCGCTGTGCCATCCACCTTCCACAGGTGTGTCAAGATCCCTTTTAGGGACCAGGTCGTAGTGATCCTAGGTGCCTTTTGCTGAAAATCCCCACTTGTGGAAAAAGAAAACAGGGTTTTTGCAAAATAAATGGTGTCGTTTGAGAGAACGGGGTGATCCAAATAGGTGCCAAGAGTGTAAACACCCCAAATCTTCTATTTTTCAAAAACTCTCGAAACACCAAAAAGCTCATTTGAGCCAAAACGACGACCTGTTTTGAAATGTGAAAACAGGTACAGAAGGCAAAAGAAGACCCTAGGCCCGAAGAGGATTCAAGCCCAGAGCTTCAGAAGCCACTCCCTGATAAAAAAACAAAAGAAAGCAGAGCCCATTTGATGAAAAGCTCAACGGAGTCCAGAACGGCGAAACGGAGTCCGAACGACAAAGTTGGGGAAAACCCAGCACCAGACGGAGCGCTGATGAAGCCAGTGCCCGCACAGATCGTTCGCCTCAAGAAGCCAAGAAGGACTGTCCGAAGAAATTTTGATTTGGATCTGGACCATATATATCCAGATCCAAATCCATGTAATGAATAGTGTTTGGATTTGGGCCAATCCAAATAGTGTTTGGGTCGATCCAAATAGTGTTTGGATTTGGATTGGATCCAAATAGTGTTTGGATTGGATCGGATCTGGATCAAAATATCCAGATCCGTATCCATAAAAATATTGGGTTTGGATCGGATACAGATCTCAAAATATCCGAGATCCAATATCCAGATCCAAATAGTGTTTGGATTTGGGTATGGATCCAAACCCCAAACCCAAACCCAAATCCAAGACCCACCTCAAATCTCTATAAATAGAGGTGAGGGGGTCCATGTAAAGGGTTCATGCAAATATTTGGGAGGAGAGAGAGGGAGTGATAGACCTAGCCATGTGGGCTCATTGGGTGAGGTGGGTTCAAGCCATGTGGGCTAAGTGGGTCTAGACCAAGTGGCTGCAACCAAGGTGGGCTGGACCAAGTGGCTGCAACCGTGGAGACGTGGGCTCAAGCCAAGAAGGACCGGCTCCAAGAGGTAAACCTAACCCCAACCTAGCCTAGGTTCGAACCTACCTAACCCTAACTGAACCAACCTAACCCTAACTAGACCTAACCTAACCCCAACCGCCTCAAACCATCCCTAACAAACCCCAACAACTTCACCCCGGCCGGCCGTGAGCAACCAGCGCCTGCCGCGCGCCCTGAGTCCTGCCGCGCGCCCCTGTTGCCTGCCGCGCCACGCGCCACAGCGCTCCACGCGCCACAGCGCTCCCTGCTGCCTGCCGCGCGCCCCCTCGCCTGCCTGCACGCCCCGCGCCGCAGCGCGTCCTGCGCCACAGCGCGCCCCGCGTCACTGCAGCCGCGCCAGGCGCCCGTCTGCTGCGCCAGGTGCCCAACAGCCGCGCCAGCCACCCGACCACCTCCCTACTGATTTGATCACCCCCCTGCTGACCTAACCTGCACCCTGGCCGTGACCTGCACCCTAGGACAGACCCTAGGACAGACCCTACACAGCCCCCGTCTTGGCCGAACCTTAGTTCCCCTAAGACCCTAACCGTGCCTCATAGAACCTCTCTCAAAGCCACCTAGGATAACCCCCTCTTGGCTGCCCAAGGTGAACCGTGAGCCCACGTGCAAGCAAGTTGAACATGGACCAGCTATTTGTAAGTGTCTAAACTTGGTCTATTACATTAACTTGCTTTATATTCAATTAAATTTTGATACGGGGTTGTAGTAAAGGAGCTTCGTCTCCCCCCGATTGTAATAACGTGGTTTGACACACCCACACACATGTGCACTTGAGCCTTTCCGCTCTTAGTCGTACACTTTTTGCACACACACGGGCCTAACCAGCCCTTAATATATAGTTATATTTATATATTTTAAGTCAAGGGGGTTTTTAATTAAGTCGTGTGTGTTGTCTTTCCATTTTCCACACGCACACACATTGAGCCTTCGCTCTTACTCCCAAGACCTTAGTAAAGGCCTTATTGCAGTTATATTTGGGTTTCATTTATGTCGTGTGCGTAGTACTTCAATTCTACACTCACACACATTGAGCTTTCGCTCTTACTCCCAAGACCTTAGTCAAGGCATACTGCAATTTATATTTGGGTTTCATTTCATGTCGTGTGTGTAAGTCTTTCAATTCAAGCACGCACACACATTGAGCCTTCGCTCTTATTTACAAGACCCAAGTAAGGGCCCCTACATATACTCTATATAAAGTATTTCTTTCGGCTACGTCTTTAAGATTCGGGTTTTAAGGTTCAAGTCGTGTGCGTTGTCTTTCAATATATACACGACACACACTTACACAATTGAGCCTTTCCGCTCTTAAGATATAGCCATATTTCCCCTTCCGCTATTTACTTTACAAGTCATTTCCCTTCGGCTATTTACTTTACAAGTCATTTCCCTTCGGCAATTTCCCTTCGGCATTGTCTTTTAATTTCGGGTTTTCCCTTTGGAGTAGCGTGAGTTTGCATTGCATCTACGCCATACCACGAGGTAGGACGCATATTGCATCGAAGCAAGCCCCGTACTCCCGCTCAAATTCGCCCCATGTAGTGGAGTGTTCATAACACACACCTAGGTGGCCCATAAAGGGATAAAAAGAAAGACTTAGGCACGTGCAAATCCACGTGATCTAAAATCTGAGAATCGTACAAACCCGAATCAAATCGTGCAAGACTTAGGGTCGTCCAACCCTTACAAAGTCAAAATCGCCCAAATGCATGGTTTTCAAAAGGTTTTAAAACACTTCTTCATTCAAAATATATTTTGAGTTAAACTTGTTTCAAAACGAAGTCTCTAAGCGTACAGACTGACCCTTGCGCATCGGTGCAAGAAGGTCTGCGACGTAAAAATCCCGCTTGCCTACAATCGCCTTTCAAAAGTCAGATTGTTTTCAAAACATACTTTGCTAGTTAAAGTAAACTAGCTGGCACGCCCATAAAGCGAAGTAGATTGCGAAAAGGTTCACTTCAGGCCTAAGAACCCGCAAGTGAAAATTTTCGGTGTCTACAATTTGGCACGCCCGGTGGGACCCGGGACTTAAGCAGACTTCAAACAAACGAGTTATACTCAAATTTTCGGAAAAAAGTGTTTTCTTCAAAAATCATGCATACTGAGGAAAATTGCATGAAAATGGATAGAAAGCTACAAAAATCTTCGTTGAGTAAACTAAAAGAGGTTTTCAAATCAGATAAAGCCCAAAGAGAGCTCGATGAGATTGAAAAAATATTTCAAAAGATGGATGCTTTAAGCAAGGAGCTTAGAGCCCATCGAACACATAGCAGCTCTTCGAGGGCACATACAGATCGTGAATTGAAAACCGATCTCAAACTCAATGAAGGATTGGAGATTATAGACAAATCCCGGCAAAGGGATAAGTCGTCCACTCCTACAACTTCAAGCTTTTCAAAATCCATAGAAAAACCAAAAAAAGATTTTTCTATTTCAAAAAACCAAAAAAATCTTGAAAATTTGGAAAAAGACCAAAAAATTGAAAAACAAAATTTTGGAATTTCGAAAACTTCAAGTAAAAGTCCTAATTCTAGGCACACACATACAGTGGGACATGAAGTCCACACCCTACAAAGGAACGAGAGTGAAAAACAGGAAGGTTTCGAAAGGAAACGCCTCGTTAAACCCCGGGGGCTCAAAACAGAGTTACCCGGGAAATCGGCTTGCTCTCACCCTGAAAAGGTAGACAAGCCACAAAGAGGTATGCCTGAAACCCATCCTTCTCAAGACTCTCTTCTTCATGTAGGGTCATCAGATGCATTGGATAACCCCTTTGTACACACAAACCCACAAACTGTGCCAAAACTTGAGGATTTTCAAGGTGCGCCAACTATCGCGCACCATTCAAAGGAATTTCAAAAACAAAAAGAAGTTCCGAAAATGGTAGACATGGAGACCCTAATGCATGCATCGACATCTTAGGAGCTCATAACCCTACCATAAAAAAACCCACTTCTTCGAGCCTAGTCTTGTGCCCTGGAGCCAAGGCTATGGCTTTAAAACAAAAAAATCAATCCCTAGGGGCACCACGAGTTGAACCTAGGGACCAAGTCAAAAACTTCAAGGGACCTTGCATGGCTCCCCTTGAAGTAAATTTTTCCCAAAATAGGGTATGGAACCATAAGTTTTCCATAACCCTGCTATGTCCAAAACTCCTCAAGGAACCAAGCTTGGCTTTCCTTGAGGGCAAAGTCTCCCAAACCAGGTTTGTATGGAAGCCCAAGTCTTCCATCACCCCGGAATCCAAACTCCCGATATCCAAAAGGGTATATATCCCCAACATGGACGATTCCATGTTCCAAGACCATGATTTATACCAAAACTTTTCGAAAAGCAAAAAGTCTTGGAACATGATTCTGAATATGGGATATAAACCCTACGCGGGCCTGGGAACCCGAAACCAAGGTAGGCTTGAGCATGTCCTACCTAAAACCAATAGGGAACGATATGGACTGGGCTACAGCCCACCCATACCACCAGAGCCGCCACCTAAGACCATCTGGGTCAAGGGTGCCTTGTAGAACCTCTAAAACCGAAACCCATGTGTTAGACCTATCTGATTAGAGTCTGATTCATGAATGTTTTCTTTGAAGGTTCAATGGAAGATCCCTACTTTTGAAAAAGACAAAAAAAGTTGAAAACTCTTAAAATCTCAAAAACATTTGGAAAAACGAAAATTACAAAAAGAAATTTATTTCCAAAAGCCTTTGGCCATGTACAAAGCCCATTTTCGAAAAATTGTAAAAATGCTTTCGAAAATTGTATATACTCCCTGAAACCAAGTGTGCAAAAAGCTGGTCCTATCTACCCTTTTGCCTAGAGCTTTTTCAAAAATGAAAAGCTCGAGAATCACCAAAGCAAGGAGGAATAAACACCTCCAAGCTTCCTGAACTTCGTAAAAATCCTTAACTTATGGAAAATTGGGGATTTTTAGAAATAAGTTAACCCATAGTGTGTGCATAAGCATCATGCATTACACTTTGAAATCATTCATATGCATCGAGTCTAGACATCATTCTAGAAATCGAATTCAGGGTTTTGCAAAATCAAAGGGGCAATAAGAGTCGACCCCCTAAGTATCGAGCCTTCATAGGCATGTCTCCATACAAATCAAAACCAACACCTTCGAGGCAAATTGTAAAAAAGGAAATGAGAATCTTGAAAAAGGGTTACACATTTCACAAAAACCTTTCATGGCTTTGAAAAGAAAGATTTTCTTCAACTTCTGGTTTATATAAAAACCTTGATTGTGTTAGGATAAAGAACATGAATCTCACGATGAAATATGGAGACCATGTCAAAACTAACACCTGATGGCCATGACGATCACTTAGGGCTGGTTATGTTTCCCATCCTTGAGCAAAAAGTATCATGATCATGTTAGAAAAACCATGGAAGTGCATGGACATGAACATACCATTGTCCATCCAAAATCCCTTTGAAAAGCCATGGCCCTTCACCATATGGCCATGCAAAATTCCCATCAAGCTAGGGGCATTTTTAAATACAGCCCCTAAACACTTTCCATGGATAAGCAAATGCATCTCCTTCATTATTTGTGAGATACATTTCATGTGTTCATCGTTGCATAAAAACATGTATTTCCATTTTAAAATCACATGGAGTGCATAGCATGCATCATATCACCCCGAAGAAAGCCCAAAATTATGGCAAACTCGAGTAGGAATGTCCCCATGTCTTCAAAAGGGCAACAAAAGTTAGAAATTTGTTGATATTGTGGGTAGAAATTAGCAAAACCCCGAAAATGCCCGAATATTCAAAAGGGTTTATGTTGAATTCTTTTTCAAAAAGATTTTGAAAAATCGAACTCCTTTGAAACTTCTTGAAAGAAGGATCGAAGTAGATTGTATAACCCCGAATGGAGGAATCTATACTTTTCGAAAAGTAGAGTCTTCCAAAAATGAATTGGCGATATTTCAAAGAACCCTGGCTTACAAGATTAAGCCTTGTTCAAAATATCAAAATATTTTCGAATAGCAGATACTATTAAGAAATAGGACGATCTCGTTTGAATCGAGTAACCAAAGGGATAAGCCCTCCCCCATCCTACTTTCTCTCTGAAAAGGAAAATTGGCTGTTTTCAAAAGGAAAACAAAAAAAAAACGAGAATGCAAAAACTCCTCCGAAAGTGGTCTTCCCTTCATAAACAGGGAATACAAAAACTCCTCCGAAAGAGGTCTTCTCGTTTCAAAAGAAAAAGGAGATATAAAAACACTCCTCCCAAAGAGGTCTTCCCTTCATAAACAGGGAATACAAAAACTCCTCCAAAGAGCTGCTCTCCTTTAAAGAAAAGAGGGATTAATGAAAAAATACTCCCAAAGGGAGACCCTCTATGAAAAAGAAACAAAAAGCCAAAGCTCCAAAGAGCGATTTTCCGATTCTTTGCCTAAAACCACGGGACGCTTCAGAAGGGACCGTGGTATCTCTTTCCCATATCCCTACGGCTTATCCCCGAGGAAAAAGATTCAAATTTGCGAAAATCCTAAAGTACGAATAAAATCGGCTTATTTGGATTTCATTTTGTTTGAGAACTCGACTCTGTTTTGTAGGAAATGGAACTTTGAAATGTTTTCCAAGTTTTCCTACCCAAAAACCTCTACTGAGTAGCAGGTATTGAAACCCGAATGAAGGGAAGTATGAAAAATGGAAGTCCTTTTCGATACAAGTTAAAAGGAGTTCCTTTTCAAAAAGAAATTTTCGAAAAACCCACGAATGTCAAAAAGACATGGGTAAAAACCTGCTCGGAGCAACCAGCCTCAAAAGGCTCTCTTCGTGCTCAAAAACAAAAAATAAAATTTTTCTCATGCATGCATTCAAAGAGTCATTCGTGCATGATCATACATATAGGGAAATAGCTAGGAAAAGCCCCCTTTTGCTGAAAATCCCCACTTGTGGAAAAAGAAAACAGGGTTTTTGCAAAATAAATGGTGTATTCTCGAGAAAATTTGAGAGAACGGGGTGTTTCTTCTTTGCCATTATCCAAATACATTTGGATAATGCCAAAGAGGGGCATCTGTAAACACCCCAAATCTTCTATTTTTCAAAAACTCTCGAAACACCAAAAAGCTCATTTGAGCCAAAACGACGACCTGTTTTGAAATGTGAAAACAGGTACAGAAGGCAAAAGAAGACCCTAGGCCCGAAGAGGATTCAAGCCCAGAGCTTCAGAAGCCACTCCCTGATAAAAAAACAAAAGAAAGCAGAGCCCATTTGATGAAAAGCTCAACGGAGTCCAGAACGGCGAAACGGAGTCCGAACGACAAAGTTGGGGAAAACCCAGCACCAGACGGAGCGCTGATGAAGCCAGTGCCCGCACAGATCGTTCGCCTCAAGAAGCCAAGAAGGACTGTCCGAAGAAATTTTGATTTGGATCTGGACCATATATATCTAGATCCAAATCCATGTAATGAATAGTGTTTGGATTTGGGCCAATCCAAATAGTGTTTGGGTCGATCCAAATAGTGTTTGGATTTGGATTGGATCCAAATAGTGTTTGGATTGGATCGGATCTGGATCAAAATATCCAGATCCGTATCCATAAAAATATTGGGTTTGGATCGGATACAGATCTCAAAATATCCGAGATCCAATATCCAGATCCAAATAGTGTTTGGATTTGGGTATGGATCCAAACCCCAAACCCAAACCCAAATCCAAGACCCACCTCAAATCTCTATAAATAGAGGTGAGGGGGTCCATGTAAAGGGTTCATGCAAATATTTGGGAGGAGAGAGAGGGAGTGATAGACCTAGCCATGTGGGCTCATTGGGTGAGGTGGGTTCAAGCCATGTGGGCTAAGTGGGTCTAGACCAAGTGGCTGCAACCAAGGTGGGCTGGACCAAGTGGCTGCAACCGTGGAGACGTGGGCTCAAGCCAAGAAGGACCGGCTCCAAGAGGTAAACCTAACCCCAACCTAGCCTAGGTTCGAACCTACCTAACCCTAACTGAACCAACCTAACCCTAACTAGACCTAACCTAACCCCAACCGCCTCAAACCATCCCTAACAAACCCCAACAACTTCACCCCGGCCGGCCGTGAGCAACCAGCGCCTGCCGCGCGCCCTGAGTCCTGCCGCGCGCCCCTGTTGCCTGCCGCGCCACGCGCCACAGCGCTCCACGCGCCACAGCGCTCCCTGCTGCCTGCCGCGCGCCCCCTCGCCTGCCTGCACGCCCCGCGCCGCAGCGCGTCCTGCGCCACAGCGCGCCCCGCGTCACTGCAGCCGCGCCAGGCGCCCGTCTGCTGCGCCAGGCGCCCAACAGCCGCGCCAGCCACCCGACCACCTCCCTACTGATTTGATCACCCCCCTGCTGACCTAACCTGCACCCTGGCCGTGACCTGCACCCTAGGACAGACCCTAGGACAGACCCTACACAGCCCCCGTCTTGGCCGAACCTTAGTTCCCCTAAGACCCTAACCGTGCCTCATAGAACCTCTCTCAAAGCCACCTAGGATAACCCCCTCTTGGCTGCCCAAGGTGAACCGTGAGCCCACGTGCAAGCAAGTTGAACATGGACCAGCTATTTGTAAGTGTCTAAACTTGGTCTATTACATTAACTTGCTTTATATTCAATTAAATTTTGATACGGGGTTGTAGTAAAGGAGCTTCGTCTCCCCCCGATTGTAATAACGTGGTTTGACACACCCACACACACGCGCACTTGAGCCTTTCCGCTCTTAGTCGTACACTTTTTGCACACACACGGGCCTAACCAGCCCTTAATATATAGTTATATTTATATATTTTAAGTCAAGGGGGTTTTTAATTAAGTCGTGTGTGTTGTCTTTCCATTTTCCACACGCACACACATTGAGCCTTCGCTCTTACTCCCAAGACCTTAGTAAAGGCCTTATTGCAGTTATATTTGGGTTTCATTTATGTCGTGTGCGTAGTACTTCAATTCTACACTCACACACATTGAGCTTTCGCTCTTACTCCCAAGACCTTAGTCAAGGCATACTGCAATTTATATTTGGGTTTCATTTCATGTTGTGTGTGTAATTCTTTCAATTCAAGCACGCACACACATTGAGCCTTCGCTCTTATTTACAAGACCCAAGTAAGGGCCCCTACATATACTCTATATAAAGTATTTCTTTCGGCTACGTCTTTAAGATTCGGGTTTTAAGGTTCAAGTCGTGTGCGTTGTCTTTCAATATATACACGACACACACTTACACAATTGAGCCTTTCCGCTCTTAAGATATAGCCATATTTCCCCTTCCGCTATTTACTTTACAAGTCATTTCCCTTCGGCTATTTACTTTACAAGTCATTTCCCTTCGGCAATTTCCCTTCGGCATTGTCTTTTAATTTCGGGTTTTCCCTTTGGAGTAGCGTGAGTTTGCATTGCATCTACGCCATACCACGAGGTAGGACGCATATTGCATCGAAGCAAGCCCCGTACTCCCGCTCAAATTCGCCCCATGTAGTGGAGTGTTCATAACACACACCTAGGTGGCCCATAAAGGGATAAAAAGAAAGACTTAGGCACGTGCAAATCCACGTGATCTAAAATCTGAGAATCGTACAAACCCGAATCAAATCGTGCAAGACTTAGGGTCGTCCAACCCTTACAAAGTCAAAATCGCCCAAATGCATGGTTTTCAAAAGGTTTTAAAACACTTCTTCATTCAAAATATATTTTGAGTTAAACTTGTTTCAAAACGAAGTCTCTAAGCGTACAGACTGACCCTTGCGCATCGGTGCAAGAAGGTCTGCGACGTAAAAATCCCGCTTGCCTACAATCGCCTTTCAAAAGTCAGATTGTTTTCAAAACATACTTTGCTAGTTAAAGTAAACTAGCTGGCACGCCCATAAAGCGAAGTAGATTGCGAAAAGGTTCACTTCAGGCCTAAGAACCCGCAAGTGAAAATTTTCGGTGTCTACAAGAGTCACCCACAGCTTCAGGGGATCATAAACTCCCCTTGTTTATCGAGCTCCCAGGCCCATGAGGCTAACCTGGGGCAAATTATGGTTGAGCCACCTCGGCTCGTATTGAACAACCTTAGGAAGGTTGTATGTGTGAAGGGGCCGCCAAAAGCAGGTCCCCTCCCGACTCTAATCCTCCTAGGAAAACCCAAGCGTTCCCTATTTCCAAAACCCCTGGACAAAAGGCCATACGAGCCTAATATGGACGATAGCATGTTCCAGGACCACGACTTATATCCCATCTTTTCAAAAAACAAAAGGTCGTGGAACATGTTATTAAACATGGGCTACACGCCCTACAAAAGTCTAGGGGCACAAAACCAGGGTCTCCTAGAGCCCATCCTTCCTAGGGCCAACCCAAGCCGATATGGGATCGGCTATACTCCCCGAATACCGCCAGAGCCACCCCCTGTGACCACCTGGGTCAAGGGTGCCCCGGAGCCTGCCTTAGAAGAGACCTACGATTTAGACCTCCTATTCCAAGTCTAACCCGTAGTGTTTTCCCTTTGTAGGTATGATGGAAGATCCCTTTTTCTAAAAATACCAAAAACATTTGAAAACTTAAAATAAAAAAAAATCGGAAAAACAAGAAAAACCAAAAACAATGGAAAAACAAAAACTCGGAAAAAGTGTGCTTTGTATAGTTCCCAAAGTTCTTGTTTTACAAAAACCCAAAAAAATCGAAAATTTGGAAAATACCAAAAAGATTTTGTACATAGCTACTCCTGGTAGGACTTTGGCAAAAGAAAAGGATTTCGAAAGAAACGTCGTCTGCATAGCCAGACCAAAAATTTCGAAATCACTTGAAAATCCAAGTACAAAACCAGGTTATTTTGAAAACCACGCATCAAGTTCCCTCGGGTCTATATCCCACGAGAATGATCAAAGCCCAGAAGTGGATCCCCTTGAGGAAGATCCCACTTCTGAGCTCCCAGAATTTCATAGAATTCTCGATTTTGAAAGACCTTTCCAATCAGTAGGAGGAGATTTCGTAGAGGTGAACCTAGGGGATGATTCCAATCCCAAAACCATCAAAATAGGCGCATGCTTGCATGAAACTGAAAAGTTAGCATTCATTGCATTTCTACGAACCTATTTAGATGTGTTTGCATAGACGTATGAAGACATGCCGGGCATAGATCCCAGCATAGTCGAGCATCGTCTTCCCTTAGATATAGGTGTAAAACCCATAAAGCAGAAGCTTAGGAAAATACACCCGAATGTACACACGCAAGACAAAGAGGGTTTAGAAGATCTGCTAAAAGCCGAATTTATAAAACCCATTGCGTATTCTGATTGGTTGTCAAATATCGTTGTGGTTCGAAAAACCAATGGGAAAATTCGAATATGCATCGATTTTAGAAACCTGAATAAAGCCACTCCAAAGGATAATTACCCTTTACCAAACATAGATTTGATAGTCGATAGTACTGCAAATCATGAAATGTTTTCATTCATGGATGGCTATTCAGGCTATAATCAAATCAAACTAAGCCCACGAGATCAGGGTAAGACCGCCTTCACAACCCCATGGGGCACGTACTGCTATACAGTCATGCCCTTTGGTTTGAAAAATGCCGGCGCAACATACCAACGAGCCATGAACACGATCTTCCATGATCAAATTCACGAGCTTGTAGAAGTGTATGTAGATGATCTCTTGGCAAAATCCAAAACCCGATGCACCCATATCGAATGTTTACAAAAGATTTTCGAAAGGCTTAGGCTTTACAAAAATGTGTGTTCGGGGTAGAATCAGGGAAGCTTCTAGGCTTTATGGTGAGCCAAAGGGGAATAGAAGTTGACCCCTCTAAGTGTCGAGCCATCATAGACATGACTCCACCCTCCAATCTCACCCAAGTCCGTAGCCTCCAGGGTCGATTACAATCTGTACGCCGATTCATATCGAATCTGGCAACTAGATGCGAACCCTTCAACAAACTGTTGAGGAAGGGTACGAAATTCTTATGGGATGACGAATGCCAAAAGTCCTTCGAGAGACTGAAGGCGTACTTGGTTAATCCCCCCGTTCTGAATCCTCCAAAACAAGGAAAACCGCTTTTATTATACATCTCCGTGCATGAAAACGCTTTAGGAGCCCTGTTGCTCAATACGAGGATGACACCCATAAGGAGTATGCCATCTACTATATTTCGAAAACTCTCTTGGCTTATGAACGAAATTATCAAGCCATGGAGAAGACGTGCTTGGCCCTAGTCTGGGCCTGCCAGAAGTTCAGACACTATTTCCTAGATCATGAGATCTGGATAGTGTCCAAGCTTGATCCAATCAAGCACTTATTCGAAAAACCCATTCTCACAGGTAGATTGGGCAAATGGCAACTCCTTCTAATGGAGTATGATCTGAAATACCATCACCAGATCTCCATTAAAGGGCAAGCCCTAGCAGATTACGTGGTTGAATTCCCCTTAGAGGACGCATATCCCACTCTTGTTGAAATGCCTGATGAAGGCATATTGCAAAACCATTTTCAAAACCACATTTTGGCAAATTCTTTCGAAAACCAAGTATGGAAGATGCACTTCGACGGGGCACGAAACCAACGAGGGGCTGGTGCCGGGATCATCTTAATCTCCCCTGAAAAGGGCGAGATTCCCATAGCAGTCCTTTTAGATTTCGAATGTTCCAAGAACATAGCTGAGTATGAAGCACTCATACAAGGCTTAAGGATTTCGAAAACTCTAGGGGCATCATGCATCGAGGTCTTTGGAGATTCGCTCCTTGTCATAAACCAGGTTTTAAAAATTTGGCAAGTACGTAATGAGAAACTACTTCCATATCACGAGTTGGCCACTCGATTGGTCCAATCCTTCCAGTCGTGTAAGCTCACACATGTGGGAAGAGAGGACAATGGCATCGCCGATGCCCTCTCTTCCTTGGGTTCAGCCCTGAAGGTCGATCCCATTTCAGGGACCAGATCCTTGGAAATATGGCATGCGCCCCATCCATCCACACACGACTTGGATATTTGCCAAAACAACCCAGAGTCTATTGAAAAACCCTGGTTCTATGACATAAAACAATTTTTAGAAAATGGGGGATTCACCGAGGACGCCACGTCCAAAGATAAGGCATTCATTCGTTAGATTTCGACCCGATACACCATTCTGGGTGGGGTCTTATACAAAAAGAGTTTTACCGGCATTTTGCTTAGGTGTATCGACCTAGAGGAGGCTAGGATAGTGATGCACGAGTTCCACGATGGAGAATGTGGAGGTCATGTTAATGCCAACATGATGGCGATGAAAATACTTAGAGGGGGTTATTTTTGGTCCACCCTGAAAAAGGATTGTCACGATCATGTTAGGAAGTGTCATCCATGTCAAGTGCATGGGCACGCCATTCATATCCCTTCATCGGCATTGCATTCCGTGGTCAGCCCCTGGCCATTTACCATGTGGGCGTTTGACATAGTAGGCCCAATATTTCCAAAAGCCTCGAATGGGCATCGTTTTATTTTAGCAGCCACGGAGTATTTCTCCAAGTGGGTGGAAGCCATTTCCCTAACGAATGTAATGGGGCAACATGTGGTGGCTTTCATCCGGAGGAATATCTTGGCTCGATTTGGGGTTCCACGAGACCTTGTGTCTGATAATGGTACCCCATTCAAGAACGAGCGGATGGTCAAGTTGTGCAACACGTATGGCATAACTCACCACTTCTCCTCGCCCTACTACCCTCAAGCCAACGGCCAAGCCGAAGCCACAAACAAGACTCTCATTGGTATCATTGAGAAAACCTTAGAGAAGGGTAGGATGTGGCACGAGAAGCTGGATGAAGCCTTATGGGCTTATAGGACTTCCATCCGGACTCCCACGAATGCCACACCATTCGAATTGGTCTATGGCACAAACGCCATTCTTCCCATTCATACCCAACTGCATTCATTCCATACATCCATTGCACTCGACCTCCCCCTAGAGACGCTTCAGCATGCTAGGATGGCCGAACTAGATTTGCTAGATGAAAGGCGACTCCTTGCCATGGATCATGCTCGTGCATACCGGCAAAGGATAGCCCGACATTATAGCAAACACATGAGACCTCGCCACTTTGAAGTGGGAGATCTGGTCTTGAAAACCATCCACCATCGTGGCCCACACCCCCTAGGCAAGTGGCGCCCCAACTGGGATGGACCCTATGTTGTACGAGCAACCACTACGAACAATTCGTATTGGTTGATCGATGTAGAAGGTAGGAATTTAGCAGATCCTATCAATATTCAATACTTAAAGAAGTATCATGTGTAGGATCTGGATTAAATTCTAGTTTTTCGAAAATTTTAGAGGGATAGCTGCCCTGAGACGGGTGAATAAGGTGCAAAAGCAACTCGTGTGACCCTAAGTAAGAGAATTCGCAGTTGTGAAAGAGTGGAGTTTTCAAAATCGTGGTTGCATTTCAAAATCCTTCATCTTACAAAGAAGGGCCTAGTTCAACATAGCAAGATACTTGCAAGTAGTACGTGCTATTTCTAAATAGGCTGATCTGGAATGGATAGAGTGTAGGCTTGGGATAAGTCCTCCCCTCTTCTCTTCTCCTTCCAAAAGGAAAACAAAGGCCCAAATCAAAAGGGAATTTCCCATTTAAAATCTCTTTCCAAAAGAAAGAAACCAGACTTCAAAAAAAGAAAAATCGGTTCTCTTCTGAAAAAGAGGGATTAAAGAAAAAATACTCCCAAAGGGAGACCCTCTATGAAAAAAAAGGAAAAAGAGGCCAAAAAGCTCAAAAAGAGCAGTTTTCCGCCTTCTATGCCTTAAACCACGGGACGCTTCAGAAGGGACCGTGGTATCTCTTTCCCATCCCTGGCTTATCCCAAGCTAAAGCATGGTTCATTTCGAGGAATCCTAAAGTAAAAATAGGATTTACTTACTTGAATTTCATCTTGTTTGAGAATTCGACGTTTCGAGTAAGGCGTAGGAGTTTGAAATGAAGCTTGTTTTCTTATAAAACCTCCGCTAGATAAGCGAGTGTTAAGACTCAAACAAGGGCAAGCACGAAGAGCTCGAGATCCTTAGGATCGAGACAAGACAGTTGTCCCTTTTTGTAAATAGCTTTTGTAAATAAGTTTTGAAAACCGAACATCGAACAGCATAGGATTTTGCTCACTTGGAGCAGTAGGCCTTGTAAGTCTCTAGAGTTCGACCACACCTGGTCTCTGGGAGGTCGCCACTCTTGGCACCACACCCATGTCATTTGCATTCCACGCATGGTACTTGCATAAACATGATCCCATTTAGGACCAGATTCCATAGTATAACCCTTTGGCGTGATATCTCCTCCTACCAGAGTTTGTAAAATTGAGATTTTGCTAAAATGGGACGATCCCATATTCTTCGTGGCTAGATCTAGGGAGACATTAAAAGGGGTGTTTGTTATCTTTGCCCTTATCCAAATCGATTTGGACAAGGCCAAAGAGGGGCATCTGTAAACACCCCGAAATCCCACGAATTTCTTAAACGAATCTGGTTTTATACAAGCAGCCCCAAAGGGCCATTTTGAGTTTGGAAACCCAGGAGCCTTCCAAACAACCCTGTATATATGTTTTAAACTATATCTTTCAAAAACATACGATATGGCTTTTGAAAACCCTTTTAAAACATGTTTTGAAACCCCGAAGTGGCTTGGCTCGATCAAGACAGGACCAGGAGAGCCAAGAAGAGCCCGGAACCAGAGCACCTGTCAAGCCCGGCACAGCAACTCTTGTATCTGATTCACACCCCAGGATCTCGAACGTCCAAGACCTTGTTCTTACCAAAATATCATTTGAAGTCATCTCCGGAAGGCAGAAACGGAGGCGGACGACCATGTTGGCGAAGACCCAATGCAGACGGAGTACTGATGCTGTCAGGCCCCGCACGAATCGTCCGTTTCGAACCCAGCTCGAAGGAGTCAGAGTTCAGTTTGGATTGGATCTGGACCATATATATCCAGATCCCAATCCAAACCCATATGTGGATTTGGATTTGGATTTGGATCCAGAGATCCAATCCAATATCCATATCCATGGCCCACACCACCTTCTCATAAATGGAGGTGGGGCCCACTTGAGTTTCACGTGGGATATTGGGCATGAGAGAGAGTGGGGGTGACAAATATCAAGAGTGTTGTATTAAGCTTGACTTGTGTGTCAAGTTTGGGTTTAATCTTGTGGGTTAGCCTAATTGAGTGGGTTTAAGCTTGTAAATTAGCTAAAACCTAACCTAGGGCAGCACCAACATGGAGTGATCAAGGTCTATGGGCCGTGCTAAGGGAGCTCCTTCACCTAAACCTAGCCCAAAATGCCTAATCCTAGCCTAAACCCCTAATCCACCCCTAATCTGAACCTAATCACCTAACCCACTTCCCTAATCCCGTCCTAATCCCAACCTAATCACCTAACCAACTTCCCTAATCCTTCCCTAAACCTAGATTAATTTCCCTAATCCTAGCCTAAACCTAGCCTAATCACCTAACCTAGCTCACTAAACCTCACCCTAAAACCCAACCACCTAACCTAACCCTAAACCCCTAAACCACCCTTAGCCCACGATTTACCCAAACCCCTAGTTTTAAAATATCTGGCCCAACCTTTTCCAGCCCACCTTATCTACATACCACCCTACCTAAACCACCTAACCACTACCCTCAGCCCAGCCCTAACCGACCTACCCATCCCCTATTTAAACCCCCCTCCTTGTGGGCGGGTTTTCCAGGTGGGAACCACCCTTCCACCCAACCGGGCCTTCTCATTCTCCCATCTCTCACCCAGCCGGGACGACTCCCCACCTTGGCCTGCTCCAGCTGCTCCACCAGCCGCCACCTGCTCCGCCACCTTCCCTCTTCCATCCACCACCACCACCCCTCAGCCGGACGCCATCATCTTCACCCAACCGAACCTGCCAACAGCCACCTGCCCGCCTGCTTCCCATTCCATCCGCCACCTCTCCCCATTCGGTAAGTGCCCCGAACTCCCTCAAAGCCCCTCTCTTCCACCTCTCCACTCTTAGCCACCCATCCTACCTTCATCTTAGCCCTTTTGCCGCCACCACCTAAACCTAGCCGAACCTAGTATAACCCAAGTTGCTGGCCACTACTTAGCCACCATCTCCCATTCGGCCAACTCCCCTAGGTGTCCTATTCGGCCTTCCCACTAGCTCACCTTTTAGGTCCAGTTTCCCTAAGTACCCAACTCCCCTAGTGATCCTAATACCCACTTATTCAGCCACTTTAAACCCCCTATTTGGAGGCACCATCTACCTGCCACCGGCCCCCTTCGAGGCGTCTATCCCGCGCCCCACTCGCAACCGGCCAGCACCCTTGATCACCTACCTTCGCGGAGCTCCCACTTGCAGCCCAAGGCCAAGCCCACGCTCAAGCAAGACCTCTACGGACCAGCTACTCGTAAGTGTCTAAACTCGGTCTTTAGTCGTACACTTGCTTGAAATTCAATTTGATACGGGGTTGTAATAACGGAGCATAGTCTCCCCCCGCTTGTAATAACGTGGCTTGGCACAACCACACACGTGCACTCTCTTAGTTGTGCACGATTTTGAACACACATGGGCCTAATCAGCCCCTAATATATAAGTGTACATATATATTTCATTTTCGAAGGGTTTTGTTTAAGTTGGGTGCGTTGTCTTTCAATTCAAGCACTCTCACACACATTGAGCTTTTGCTCTTATTTGAAAGACCCAAGTAAGGGCCGACCTATACTATTTGGGTTTCATTTCTTGTCGTGTGAGTAAGTCTTTCAATTCAAGCACTCTCACACACATTGAGCTTTCGCTCTTATTTGAAAGACCCAAGTAAGGGTCGACCTATACTATTTGGGTTTCATTTCATGTCGTGTGAGTAAGTCTTTCAATTCAAGCACTTTCACACACATTGAGCCTTCGCTCTTACTCCCAAGACCTTAGTAAAGGCCTTATTGCAGTTATATTTGGGTTTCATTTATGTCGTGTGGGTAGTCTTTTAATTCAAGCACTCTCACACACATTGAGCCTTCGCTCTTATTCCCAAGACCTTAGTCAAGGCCATACTGCAATTTATATTTGGGTTTAAATTCATGTCGTGTGTGTAAGTCTTTCAATTCAAAAACGCACCCACATTGAGCCTTCGCTCTTATTTGCAAGACCCGAGTAAGGGCTCATATACATAAGATATATACATATTTCCCTTCGGTTATTTCCCTTCGGTTATTTCCCTTCAGCATTGTCTTTACATTTCGGGTTTTCCCTTTGGAGTAGCGTGAGTTTGCATTGCATCTACGCCATACCACGAGGTAGGACGCATATTGCATCAAAGCAAGCCCCGCTCGAATTCGCCCATGTAGTGGAGTGTTCATAACACACAAACTAGGTGGCCCGAAAAGGGATAAAAGGAAAGACTTAGGCACGTGCAAATCCACGTGATCTAAAAATATGCAATCGCATCTTAAAGACCCGAAATAGACACCTCGAACCGTTTCGTAGACTTTCTCTCCAAAACTCGATTTTTGCAAAAGCGTACAGACTGACCCTTGCGCATCGGTGCAAGAAGGTCTGCGACGACAAGAGCTTACTTGCTCACAGTCGTCATGTTTAGAAGTCAGTGTTAAATATATCTTCGCTAGCTTAAGTAAGCTAGCTGGCATGCCCTATTTGTATACATAGGCCTTAGACACACGAGAAGATCCACTCCAAGCCCCGGAAGAGGCGAAGAGGCGGGGATTTTTTCGCGCGTCTACAGTAGCCACGGAGTATTTCTCCAAGTGGGTGGAAGCCATTTCCCTAACCAATGTAATGGGGCAACATGTGGTGGCTTTCATCCGGAGGAATATCTTGGCTCGATTTGGGGTTCCACGAGACCTTGTGTCTGATAATGGTACCCCATTCAAGAACGAGCGGATGGTTAAGTTGTGCAACACGTATGGCATAACTCACAACTTCTCCTCGCCCTACTACCCTCAAGGCAACGGCCAAGCCGAAGCCACAAATAAGACTCTCATTAGTATTATTGAGAAAACCTTAGAGAAGGGTAGGACGTGGCACGAGAAGCTGGATGAAGCCTTATGGGCTTATAGGACTTCCATCCGGACTCCCATGAATGCCACACCATTCGAGTTGGTCTATGGCACAAACGCCATTCTTCCCATTCATACTCAACTGCATTCATTTCATACATCCATAGCACTCGACCTCCCCCTAGAGACGCTTCAGCATGCTAGGATGGCCGAACTAGATTTGCTAGATGAGAGGCGACTCCTTGCCATGGATCATGCTCATGCATACCGACAAAGGATAGCCCGACATTATAGCAAACACATGAGACCTCGCCACTTTGAAGTGGGAGATCTGTTCTTAAAAACCATCCATCATCGTGGCCCACACCCCCTAGGCAAGTGGCACCCCAACTGGGATGGACCCTATGTTGTATGAGCAACCACTACGAACAATTCTTATTGGTTGATCGATGTAGAAGGAAGGAATTTAGCAGATCCTATCAATATTCAATACTTAAAGAAGTATCATGTGTAGGGTCTAGATTAAATTCCAGTTTTCGAAAATTGAAGGGATAGCTGCCCTGAGACATGTAAATAAGGTGCAAAGGCAAACTCGTGTGACCCTAAGTGAAGAGAATTCGCACTTGTGAAAGAGTGGAGTTTTCAAAATCATGGTTACATTTCAAAATCCTCTTCTTACAAAGAAAGGCCTAGTTCAACATAGCAAGATACTTGCAAGTAGTACGTGCTATTTCTAAATAGGCTGATCTGGAATGGATCGAGTGTAGGTTTGGGATAAGTCCTCCCCTCTTCTCTTCTCCTTCCAAAAGGAAAACAAAGGCCCAAATAAAGGGAATTTCCCATTTCGAAGTATCTTTCCAAAAGAAAGAAACCAAATTTCCAAAGAAAAATCGAATCTCTTGTGAAAAAGAGGGATTAAAGAAAAAATACTCCCAAAGGGAGACCCTCTATGAAAAAAAGGAAAAAGAGGCCAAAAAGCTCAAAAAGAGCAGTTTTCCGCCTTCTATGCCTTAAACCAAGTTTCCCTGGCTTATCCCAAGCTAAAGCATGGTTCATTTCGAGGAATCCTAAAGTAAAAATAGGATTTACTTACTTGAATTTCATCTTGTTTGAGAATTCGACGTTTCGAGTAAGACGTAGGAATTTGGAATGAAGCTTGTTTTCTTATAAAACCTCCGCTAGATAAGCGAGTGTTAAGACTCAAACAAGGGCAAGCACGAAGAGCTCGAGATCCTTAGGATCGAGGCTCAAGACAGTTGTCCCTTTTGTAAATAGCTTTTGTAAATAAGTTTTGAAAACCGAACATCGAACAGCATAGGATTTGCTCACTTGGAGCAGTAGGCCTTGTAAGTCTCTAGAGTTCGACCACATCTGGTCTCTGGGAGGTCGCCACTCTTGGCACCACACCCGTGTCATTTGCATTCCACGCATGGTACTTGCATGAACATGATCCCATTTAGGACCAGATTCCATAGTAGAACCCTTTGGCGTGATATCTCCTCCTACCAGAGTTTGTAAATTGAGATTTTGCAAAAAATTGGGGCGATCCCATATTCTTCGTGGCTAGATCTAGGGAGACATTGAAAGGGGTGTTTGTCATCTTTGCCCTTATCCAAATCAATTTGGACAAGGCCAAAGAGGGGCATCTGTAAACACCCCGAAATCCCACGAATTTCTTAAACAAACCTGGTTTTGTAAAAGCAGCCCCAAAGGGCTATTTTTGAGTCTGAAAACCCAGGAGCCTTCCAAACAACCCTGTATAAACGTTTTAAACTTCATATTTCAAAAATATGTAATATAGCTTTTGAAAACCTGTTAAAACACGTTTTTGATACCCCGAAGCAGCTTGGCCCGATCAAGACAGGACCAGGAGAGCTAAGAAGAGCCTGAAACCAGAGCACATGTCGAGCCCGGCACAGCAACTCTTGTATCACATCCATACCCCCAGGATCTCGAACGTCCAAGACCCTGTTCTTATCAAAATGTCATTTGAAGTCATCTCTGGAAGGCAGAAACGGAGGCAGACGACCATGTTGGCGAAGACCCAATGCAGACGGAGCACTGATGCTGTTAGGCCCCGCACAAACCGTTCGTTTCGAACCCAGCTCGAAGGAGTCAGAGTTCAGTTTGGATTGGATCTGGACCATATATATCCAAATCCCAATCCAAACCCATATGTGGACTTGGATTTGGATTTGGATCCAGAGATCCAATCCAATATCCATATCCATGGCCCACATCACCTTCTCATAAATGGAGGTGGGGCCCACTTGAAATTCACGTGGGATTATGGGCATGAGAGAGAGTGGGGATGGAAAATATCAAGAGTGTTGTAATTAAGCTTGACTTGTGTGTCAAGTTTGGGGTTAATCATGTGGGTTAGCCTAATTGAGTAGGTTTAAGCTTGTAATTAGCCAAAACCTAACCTAGGGCTGCACCAACATGATATGGTTAAAGTCTATGGGCCATGCAAAGGGAGCTCCTCCACCTAAACCTAACCCAAAACACTTAATCCCGGCCTAATCCCAACCTAATCACCTAACCCACTTCCCTAATCCTTCCCTTAAACTCCCCTTAGGTCCATATTCCCTAACACTCTATACTCTCCATTCGTGACCCTACCTACATACTTGGCCCAGCCCCTTTAATCCCCCACATCAAGGCGACACCCACTTGCAGCCGGCCACCTTCGAGGTGCCTATCCCGCGCCCCACTTGCAGCCGGCCAGCACCCTTTGTCGTTCACCCTCGCGGAGCTCCCGTTTGCAGCCCAAGGCGAAGGCCAAGCCCATGCTCAAGCAAGGCCTCTACAGACCAGCTACTCGTAAGTGCCTAAACTCGGTCTTTAGTTGTATACTTGCTTGAGATTCAATTTGATATGGGGTTGTAATAACGGAGCATAGTCTCCCCCCGCTTGTAATAACGTGGCTTGGCACACCCATACACGTGCACTCTCTTAGTTGTGCACGATTTTGAACACACACGGGCCTAATCAGCCCCTAATATATAAGTATATATATATACTTTCATTTCCGAAGGGTTTTTGCTTAAGTTGGGTGCGTTGTCTTTCAATTCAAGCACTCACACACATTGAGCTTTCGCTCTTATTTGAAAGACCCAAGTAAGGGCTGACCTATACTATTTGGGTTTCATTTCATGTCGTGTGTGTGAGTCTTTCAATTCAAGCACTCTCACACACATTGAGCCTTCGCTCTTATTCCCAAGACCTTAGTAAAGGCCTTATTGTAGTTATATTTGGGTTTTATTTATGTCGTGTGTGTAGTACTTCAATTCAAGTACTCTCACACACATTGAGCCTTCGCTCTTATTCCCAAGACCTTAGTAAAGGCCTTATTGCAGTTATATTTGGGTTTTATTTATGTCGTGTGTGTAGTACTTCAATTCAAGCACTCTCACACACATTGAGCCTTCGCTCTTACTCCCAAGACCTTAGTCAAGGCCATACTGCAATTTATATTTGGGTTTAATTTCATGTCGTGTGTGTAAGTCTTTCAATTCAAGCACGCACCCACATTGAGCCTTCACTCTTATTTGCAAGACCCGAGTAAGGGCTCATATACAGACTCTATATACATATCTCCCTTCGGTTATTTCCCTTCGGTTATTTCCCTTTGGTTATTTCCCTTCAGTATTGTCTTTACATTTCGGGTTTTCCCTTTGGAGTAGCGTGAGTTTGCATTGCATCTACGCCATACCACGAGGTAGGACGCATATTGCATCAAAGCAAGCCCCGCTCGAATTCGCCCATGTAGTGGAGTGTTCATAACATACAAACTAGGTGGCCCGAAAAGGGATAAAAGAAAAGACTTAGGCACGTGCAAATCCACGTGATTTAAAACATGCAATCGCATTTTAAAGACCCGAAATAGACACCTCAAACCGCTTCGTAGACTTTCTCTCCAAAACTCGATTTTTGCAAAGCGTACAGACTAACCCTTGCGTATCGGTGCAAGAAGGTCTGCGACGACAAGAGCTTACTTGCTCACAGTCGCCACGTTTAGAAGTCAGTGTTAAAAATATCTTCGCTAGCTTAGGTAAGCTAGCTGGCACGCCCTGTTTGCATACATAGGCCTTAGACACACGAGAGGATCCACTCTGAGCCCTGAAAAGGCGAGAGGCGGGGATTTTCGCGCGTCTACACTCATGAAGGCCAGCTGCCCCAAGTGAGTATAGCCTTATATTGCTTGATGTTTAGGGTTTTCAAAGCTTTCAAAAAGAAAGGAGAAATCCTTTTAGCTTTAATCACAAGGATTTCCAGCTTCTTGTGTTTTCCTTTACCTGAGTCATAATACCTACTACTTTGTAGAGGTTTTATAGGAAAACTAGGAAACATTACAAAACGCTCCTACTTACACAACAAAGTCTATTCTCAAACAATATAAGATTCAAATGAATAAATCCTATTCCTACTGTAGGATTTTCCTAGATAAAACCTTTCTCCACTGGGATAAGTAATAGGGATAGGGAAAGAATTACCATAGTCCCTTCTGAAGCATCCCGTGGTTTAAGACAAAGAAGTGGAAAATTTGTCCTTTTTGAGCTTTTGGCAATTTTTCTCTTATTTCATAGAGGGCCTCCCCTTTTCTTTTTGGAGGATTTTTCTTTTGCTTTCCCTCTTTTCTTTTTCAATCAAAGAACTCTATTCTTTTTTTTTTTGCTTTTCTTTTTCTTTTCTTTTGAAGACGAATTTTTGGAAGGATATCCTCTTTTTCTATTTTGCCAGATTTCCCTTTTTGGGAAGGAGAAGTAAAATGGGGAGAGAATTATCCCAATGATTTACTCGATTCATCTAAGATCGCCCTATTTTGAAATATTATATACCACTTGATAATATTTTGCTATTTTGAACTAGGCTCAATTTTGTAAGATGGAAATTTTTGAAATGTAGCCTGTGGGTTTTGAAAACTCTACCTTTCATAAGGCCTTAATTCCCTTGTTTAGGGTCACACGATCCACCTTGATCCTTCTTCAAGAAGTTCAAAGGAGATCACATTTTAAATATTTTTGAAAAGGTTAGACCCTATACATGATATTTTTCAAATATTGAGCATTTATAGGGTCTATCAAGTTTCTACCCTCAACATCAATTAACCAATAGGCATTGTTAGTGGTGGTTCCATGCACAACATAAGGACCATCCCACTTGGGCCACCACTTTCCAAGGGGGTGAGGGCCTCGGTGGTGAATGGTTTTGAGCACTAGATCTCCCACTTTGAAGTGGCGGGCCTTCATGTGCTTATCATAATGTCGGGCTATCCTTTGTCTATATGCATGTGCATGGTCCATGGTCCATGGCAAGGAGTCTTTTTTCATCTAACAAGTGAAGTTCTATCATTCTAGTATGCTGTAAGGTTTCTAAGGGAATGTCTAACGCAAGTGATGTATGGAATGAATGAAGCTTGGTATGAATGGGGAGTATGGCATTCATGCCATAGACCAACTCGAATGGGGTAGCATTTGTAGGGATCAGATGGAAGTTCTATAAGCCCACAAGGCTTCATCGAGCTTCTCATGCCATGTCCTACCCTTTTCTATGGTTTTCTCAATGATGCTTATGAGGGTTTTGTTTGTGGCTTGGGCTTGACCATTGCCTTGAGGGTAGTAGGGCGATGAGAAGTGTTGAGTCATGCCATATGTAACACACAACTTTTCCATCTTCTCATTCTTAAATGGGGTGCCATTATCGGACACTAGGTCTTTTGGAACTCCAAATCGGGCTAAGATATTTCTCTTAATGAATGCCACTACATGTTGTCCTTGGACATTAGCTAAGGATGTAGCTTCAACCCATTTAGAGAAATATTTGGTGGCTGCTAGGATGAACCTATGTGTAAACACCCCAAAATCCCACAATTTTCCCAAAACACTTGGTTTTACAAAAGCTGCCCCAAAGGGCTATTTTGAGTCTGGAAACCCAGGAGCCTTCCAGGTAAACCCTGTACATATGTTTAAACTATACATGTTTTAAAATATATATTATATAGTTTTAAAACCTTTTAAAAGATGTTTTGAAACCCCACAAAGCGACTTGGCCTGATGAAAGTAGGACCAGAAGAGCAAAAGAGAGCCCGGAACCGGAGCACATGTCAAGCCCGGTACATCAACTCTCGTGTTAGATTCAACCCCAAAATCTCGAACATCCAAGCCCCCTGTCTGTTTGAAATCATCTCCGGAAAGTGAAAACAGAAGCGGACGACAATGTTGGCGAAGACCCAACGCAAGACAGAGTACTGATGTTGTCAGGCCCTGCACAAACCGTTCATTTCGAACATACCCTAAAGGAGTTAGAATTCAGCTTTGGATTGGATCTAGACCATATATATCCAGATCCCAATCCAAACATATATGTGGATTTGGATCCAAAGATCCAATCCAATATCCACATCCATGGCCCACATCACCTCCTCATAAATGGAGGTGGGGCCCACTTGAAATTCACGTGGAATCTTGGGTAGGAGAGAGAATGGGGAGGATTAAATGTGAGTGAAATGTGTTAAGCTTGACTTGTGTGTCAAGTTTTGGGTTAATCATGTGGTTTAGCCTAATGAGTGTGGGTTTAAGCTTGTATGCACCTACACCTAACCTAGGGCTGCACCAACATGATGCAACTAGGTCCATGGGCCATGCAAAGGGATGCTCCTAACCCTAACCCTAGCCTAATCCCCCTTACTTAGCCATTTTCCCCTAATCCTTCCCTAATCCCAACCTAATCACCTAACCCACTTCCCTAATCCTTCCCTAATCCCAACCTAATCACCTAACCCACCTCCCTAATCCTTCCCTAAACTTAGCCTAATTCCCCTAACCTCACCCTAATCCTAGCCTAAACACCTAAGCCCAACCCAACTAGCTAAGCCCTAAACCACTAAACCAGCCCACCTAAAACCCAAGCACACTATATCCCTAAAACCACCTAAGATAAATATCTGGCCCACCTAAATACCTAGCCCACCATATCCCCTAACCACCACCACCATACCCCTAAACCAGCCCCCCAATACCAGCCCCAATCGACCCCACCAAAACCCTATAAACCCCCCCCGTAGTGGGCGGGTTTTTCATGAAATGCTTGGGCAAATCCAGCCCTTCCTCTCCTCTCTCATCCCTTTCTCTCTTCTCTCACTTGCTCCACCTTGGAACCCCGGCCAGCTTCACTCCACGCCACCTCCATTCCCTGGCCAGCTCCACTCCATGCCACCCGACCGCACCAACTTGCCACCTTCCATCCATTTGGCTGCTCCCTTGACACCCGTCACCTTCACCTTCTGGCCAGCCTTCCACTCCGGTTAGTACCCCATTACAACACCACCCTCTCTTCACTCCCCCTCCACTCTTAGCCACCACCACGCCATCCTTCCTTAGCCTAGCCTCCATTTCATCCAGCCGGCCACCACCTACCCCACACCTTCCATTCGGCAGCCTCAACCGACTGCACCGCCCGCCACCTTACCTCTCCCTTAGACAACCCCTAGCCAATACACTCAGCCTTACCTAGGACTTGCCCCACACCTTAGCTCCCCTTTACCTTCTCTAAGTACCCCAAGCCTAACCAAAGCAGCACCCCTCCTCTCGGCTAGTGCCAAGGCGCCACCCACTTTGCCAGCACACCACCTCTTCCATTCGGCCAGCACACCCACTTTGTCGTGCCCTTCCGAGGAGCTCCCTGTTGCAGCCCAAGGTGACACACCAGCCCCAGCGCAAGCAAGTCACACCCGGACTAGCTATACGTAAGTGCCTAACTTGGTTCTTGTTTATAGACTTGCTTAAGCTTAATTAAATTTGATACAGGGTTGTAATAACGGAGCGTTGTCTCCCCCCGCTTGTAATAACGTGGTTTGGCACACCCACACACACGTGCACTTGAGCCTATTCTGCTCTTAGCTGCACACGATTTTGACACACACATGGGCCTAATCAGCCCTTAAGATATAGACTTACTTATATAATTTAAGTTGCATGGGGTTTTGCTTAAGTTGTGTGTGTTGCCTTTCAATTTTCACACTCACACACATTGAGCTTTCGCCCTTATTTTCAAGACCCTAGTAAGGGCCGTGTTATAATTTCCCTTGGGTTTAAATTCATGTCGTGTGCGTAGTATTTCATTTCTACACTCACACACATTGAGCTTTCGTTCTTACTCCCAAGACCTTAGTCAAGGCCTATTGCAATTATATTTGGGTTTAATTTCATGTCGTGTGCGTAGTACTTCAATTCTACACTCACACACATTGAGCTTTCGCTCTTACTCCCAAGACCTTAGTTAAGGCCATATTGCAATTTATATTTGGGTTCCATTTAAGTCGTGTGAGTTGTCTTTCAATATACACACAACACCCATGCACACGTTGGCGACCTTCGGGCCCATATATATTATAAGTATTTCCCTTTCGGCTATGTCTTTAAGATTTGGGTTTTAAGGTTCAGCAGTGTGTGTAGTCTTTACATATATACACGGCACACACTTGCACAATTGATCCTTTCCGCTCTTAAGATATAGCCATATTTCCCTTTTGCAATTTACATTAAGTCATTTCCCTTCCGCATTGTCTTTCAATTCGGGTTTTCCCTTTGGAGTTGCGTGAGTTTGCATTGCATATACGTCATACCACGAGTTAGGATGCATATTGCATCAAAGCAAACCCCACACTCCCGCTCAAAGTTGCCCCACTTAGGTCATGTGTGCATACACACGCCTAGTTGGCCCGAAAAGGGATAAAAAGAAAGACATAGGCACGTGCAAATCCACGTGAAATAAAATTTGAAAACCATACAAAAATAGCCCGAATCGAATACCTCAAAACATTTTCAATAGGTTATCATGTCAAAAACTCGATTTTCTAAGCGTACAGACTGACCCTTGCGCATCGGTGCAAGAAGGTCTGTGACGAAAAGAGCTTGCTTGCTCACAGTCGCCATGTTAGGAGTCAGATTTCAAAATATCTCTTCGCTAGCTTAAGCAAGCTAGCTGGCACGCCCTTTTGCTTAAATAGGACTTAGATACACGAAAAGATTCGCTTTAGGGCTAAGAACCAGAAGCGGGGATTTTCTAGCGTCTACACTATGTCCATTGGATGCATTGGGGGATATGGGTCCTACGATGTCAAATGCCCACATTGCAAAAGGCCATGGGCTTACGATGGAATGCAAAGTGGACGATGGGGTATGAATGATATGCTCATGTATTTGACATTTATGACATTTCCTAACATGATCGTGGCAATCTTGTCTCAGGGTGGACCAAAAATACCCGGCCCTAAGTATCTTCGTGGCCATCATATTTGCATTAACATGGCCTCTGTAAACACCCCAAAATGGGATTATTTTCAAACAAACACCTGGTTTTCAAAAACCATTTTCAAACCTATTTTGAACTTTTAAAACCCCGAAGTTACGAAGTTTTAACTTCTTTCTAAAAATCCTTCAAAATAAAGGTTTTTGAACCCGGGCCAAAACCCAAATTTTGCAAAGCAATTGAAACAAGCAAGTGAAACCTTATCAAAAGCAGCTCAAGAATGGGTCAAAAAGCAAAGGTTCAGCCCGTCCGGTTGAAAACAAGGCCGAAAAGCAAAATGAGCATCCAGGCTAGGAGCAGACTGAAAACAAAAATTAGACAAAATAGAGTATGAAAAGTGAGAAGCAGGACCGACAAGAAGACTGGGAAAAACCCAGCCCAAACAAGTCACTGGTGGAACCAGGGCCCATTCAAAACTGCCCGTTTTAAAACACTAAGAAGGATTGAAGAAAGAAGATTTTGGATTGGATCTAGACAAAAATATCTAGATCCAGATCTAGATCCAAATAGTGTTTGGATCGGATTTGGATCTCAAAATCCATATCCAAGATCCAAATCCAAGACCCACCCCAAGGGGGGGGGGGTGAAAAAGTACATGTGAAAGCTTGGAGAGGGGCTTGTAAAGTAGGAGAGAGAAATGGTGGGCTTGACTTTTGGGGGTGGGATTGAGCCATGTTAACCATGGACCTAGCATGGGCTGCACCAAGGGAGCCTTGACCAAGACTTGGCTGCAAGTTGGAGGCACGAGCTGGACCAAGTGGGCTGCATGAAGAGGTGGACTTGGCTGCAAGAGGTAAGTCCCTCAACCTAGCCCTAGAACTAGTCAACTTAGCCTAGACCTAATCACTCCCTAACCCACCTTGTCCTAGGCTAACCCATTTCCAAACACCCAGCCACCAAAACCGAGTGCACCTTGCACTCGGTTTGACCCACATCACCTACCAAAACCGAGTGCACCTGGCACTTTGTTTGACCCACAAAAACCACCACCCAACTGGCCCTTTGCTGGCTTATCTCCCCACTTGACCAACCCGCATCACCCAAACCGAGTGCACTTGGCACTCTGTTTGTACCCCAGCTAACCTGCACTGCACCTAACCAAACTCCCCACTAGACCTGCACAACACTCGGTATGCCCCACTAGACATGCACAAACTGAGTGCACCCTACACTCGGCCTGCCCCACTAGACCTACCTAACCGAGTGCATCTAGCACTTGGTCAAGCCCCTTGTTGGCCCTGCACCTAACCCAGCCGAGTGCACCCACCTTGCACTCGGCCAAGCCTTAGATGGCTTGCCCCCCCCCCCCCCCCCCCCCCCCAGCTGAACCTAGCTAAAACACCCAGCCGAGTGCACCCACCTTGCACTCGGTGAAGCCTTGTTGGCTGGCCCTTAGGCTAACCTACACCCACTCAAGCCGACCCACCACCTAGGCTCGACTGCACCCCACGGCCTGCCCTTGTTGCCCTAGGACCGACCCAACACATAGCCACCCAACACTCGACCCACCCTAGCTAACCTAGCCCTAGGACCCACCTTGGTCCGAGCCACCATTGGCTCGACCTGCCCCTCTAAACCCAAACCATGTCTAGTTAGTTGTCCTTAAGCCTTGACCAACCTAGCCTCTTGGTCGAACTCACCTTGGCACCCAATCCAAGCCCACACCCACTCGGCTACACCTAAGTGGACCCATACCCAAGCACCCTCTTGGAACCCAACCAAGAGACTTACCTCCCGGCTGTAATGAAGGAAGACCCGAGCGAACCCAAGAGGCAAAACCGAACACTTGTAAGTGCCATTTATATTCAGTTTTACATTACTCGTTTAAATTCAATTCAATTCGAAACGGGGTTGTAATAATGGAGCGAAATCTCCCCCTGAGATGTAATATTTGTGTATGAAACACGACCACACACGTGCACTTGAGCCTTCTCGCTCTTAACTGCACACAAAGACACCCACGTGCACTTGAGCCTTTTCGCTCTTATATTGCACACGATTGCACACACATTGAGCCTTTCTGCTCTTAAGATAAACGTATATACTTCAATTTGGGTATTTACTTTCGTGAAAGCTGTGTGAGTTGCAATTACATTTCGGGTGGATTTACTTTCACGTTGTGTGAGTTGCAATTTCAATTTCACACAAGAACACCCACGACCACTCGAGCCTTTCCACTCTTCACACTCACACACATTGAGCCTTTCCGCTCTTAAGCTAAACGTATATACTTCAATTTGGGTATTTACTTTCGTGACAGCAGTGTGAGTTGCACTTACATTCTCGGTATTTACTTTGGGAAAGTCATGTGAGTTGTGTAGACGCTAGAAAATCCCCGCCTCTGGTTCTTAGGCCTGAAGCGAATCTTTTCATGTATCTAAGTCCTATTTAAGCAAAAGGGCATGCCAACTAGCTTACTTAAGCTAGCGAAGAGATATTTTGAAATCTGACTCCTATCGTGGCGACTGTGAGCAAGCAAACTCTTTTCGTCGCAGACCTTCTTGCACCGATGCGCAAGGGTCAGTCTGTACGCTTAGAAAATCGAGTTTTAGACATGATAACCTATGGAAAATATTTGAGGTGTTTGATTCGAGCTGTTTTTGTATGGTTTTCAAGTTTTATTTCACGTGGATTTGCATGTGCCTATGTCTTTCTTTTTATCCCTTTTCGGGCCAACTAGGCGTGTGCACATGTGACCTAAGTGGGGCGACTTTGAGCGGGGGTGTGGGGTTGTGTTTTGATGCAATATGCGTTCTAACTCGTGGTATGGCGTATATGCAATGCAAACTCACGCAACTCCAAAGGGAAAACCCGAATTGAAAGACAATGCGGAAGGGAAATGACTTAATGTAAATTACAAAAGGGAAATTGCAAAAAGGGAAATATGGCTATATCTTGAGAGCGAAAAGGCTCAATTATGCAAGTGTGTGTCGTGTATATATGTAAAGACTACGCACACTACTGAACCTTAAAACCCAAATCTTAAAGACATAGCCGAAAGGGAAATACTTATAATATATATGGGCGCGAAGGTCGCCAACGTGTGCGTGGGTGTTGTGTGTATATTGAAAGACAACTCACACGACTTAAATGAAACCCAAATATAATTGCAATATGGCCTTAACTAAGGTCTTGGGAGTAAGAGCGAAAGCTCAATGTGTGTGAGTGTAGAATTGAAGTACTACGCACACGACATGAAATTAAACCCAAATATAATTGCAATAGGCCTTTACTAAGGTCTTGGGAGTAAGAGCGAAGGCTCAATGTGTGTGAGTGTAGAAATGAAATACTACGCACACGACATGAAGTAAAACACCCAAAACGAAATTGCAATAGTCCCTTACTAGGGTCTTGAAAATAAGAGCGAAAGCTCAATGTGTGTGAGTGTGAAAATTGAAAGACACAACTTAAAGGAAACCCACGCAACTTTAATTTATATACGTATAGCTATATCTTAAGGGCTGATTAGGCCCATGTGTGTGTCAAAATCGTGTGCAGCTAAGAGCGGAATAGGCTCAAGTGCACGTGTGTGTGGGTGTGCCAAACCACATTATTACAAGCGGGGGGAGACAACACTCCATTATTACAACCCCGTATCAAATTTAATTAAGCTTAAGCAAGTCTATAACAAGGACCAAGTTAGGCACTCACGTATAGCTGGTCCAGGTGTGACTTGCTTGCGCTTGGGCTAGTGAGTCGCCTTGGGTTGCAAGAGGGAGCTCCTTGGATGGGCACGGCAAGGGAAGGTGCTGGCCGAATGGATGAGGGGCTGCGGGTGGCGCCTTGGCACCTTGGCGCTAGCCGAGTGATGGGGGCTGCCTTGGCTAGGGTAGGGTTGCTTAGGGAAGGTAAGGGGAGCTAGTTGGGGTGTGGGCTAGAGGCTAGTTTAAGGGAAGAGGTAAGGCTAAGGGTGTTGTCTAAGGGAAATGAGGGGTAGGTGGTACAGTCGGGTAGATGGGCCGAATGGTGGAAGGTGGCAGGTGGTGGCTGGCTAGATGAAGTGCTGGCTAGGCTAAGGAAGGGTGGTGGGTGGTGGCTAAGAGTGGAGGGGGAGTGAAGAACAGGTGGTATTGAGAGGGGGTACTAACCGGAGTGGAAGGCTGGCCAAAGGGTGAAGGTGGCGGGTGTCAAGGTGCAGTCGGTTGAGGGAAGGTGGCAAGTGCAGCTGGTGGCATAGAGTGGAGCTGGCCGGGGAATGGAGGTGGCATGGAGTGGAGCTGGCTGGGTTCCAAGGTGGAGTAGGTGAGAGAAGAGAGAAAGGGATGAGAGAGGAGAGGAAGGGCTGGACTGCCCAGAATGCATGCAAAACCCGCCCACAAGGGGGGGGGGGTTATAGGGTTTTGTGGGTCGGTTCGGGCTGGTATTGGGGATGGTGGTTTGGGGGTGTGGTGGTGGTGGTTAGGGGTTATGGTGGGCTGGGTATTTAGGTGGACCAGATATTTATCTTAGGTGGTTTAGGGATATGGTGTGCTAGGGATTTAGGTGTGCTAGTTTAGTGGTTTAGGGCTTAGCTAGGTGGGTTGGGCTTAGGGTGAGGTTTAGTGAAGTGGGTTAGGTGTTTAGGCTAGGATTAGGGTGAGGTTAGGGGGATTAGGCTAGGATTAGGGTGAGGTTAGGTGGATTAGGCTAGGTTTAGGGAAGGATTAAGGGAGTGGGTTAGGTGATTAGGCTAGGATTAGGGAAGTGGGTTAGGTGATTAGGCTAGGATTAGGTCAGGTTAGCTTAGGGTTAGGGTTAGGAGCATCCCTTAGGTTAGGTGTAGGTGCATACAAGCTTAAACCCACACTCATTAGGCTAACCCACATGATTAACCCAAAACTTGACACACAAGTCAAGCTTAACACATTTCACTCATATCTTATCCTCCCCATTCTCTCTCATATCCAAGATTTCCACGTGAATTTCTTGTGGGCCCTGGATGTGGATATTGGATTGGATCTGGATATATATGGTCCAGATCCGATTCAAATCTGATTTCTGACTCCTTCATGGTATGTTCGAAATGAATGGTTTGTGCGGGGCCTGACAACATCAGTACTCCGTCTTACATTGGGTCTTCGCCAACATTGTCGTCCGCTCCTGTTTTCTCCTTCCGGAGATCATTACGAATGATTTGTTGATAAGAGAGGCTTGGATGTTCGAGATCCTGGGGATGAATCTAATACGAGAGTTGATGTGCCGGGCTCGACATGTGCTCCGGTTCCGGGCTCTCTTTTGTTCTTCTGGTCCTGCTTTCATCAGGCCAAGTCGCTTTGTGGGGTTTCAAAACATCTTTTAAAAGGTTTTAAAACTATATAATATATATTTTAAAACACGTGTAGTTTAAACATATGTACAGGGTTGCCTGGAAGGCTCCTGGGTTTCCAAACTCAAAATAGCCCTTTGGGGCAGCTTTCGCAAAACCAGGTGTTTTGGAAAAATCGTGGGATTTTGGGGTGTTTACAGATGCCCCTCTTTGTCATTATCCAAATTGATTTGGATAATGGCAAAGACGACAAACACCCCTTTCAATGTCTCCCTAGATCTAACCACGAAAATATGGGATCGTCCCAATCTTTAGCAAAATCTCACTTTTAAAACCCTGGTAGGAGGAGATATCATGCCAAAGGGATATGTATGGGATTTGGTCCTAAAAATGGGATCATGTTATGCAAATGTCTATGCATGGGTATGCAGATGCATGACATGGATGGGACGCCGAGAATGGCGACCTCCTAGAGACCAGATATGGTCGAACTCTTGAGACTTACAAGGCCTATTGCTCCAAGTGAGCAGACCCTATGCTATTCGATGTTCGATTTTTCAAAATCTACTTACAAAATCTATTTACAAAAAGGAAAAGCTGCTTTGAGCCTCAATCCTAAGGATCTCGAGCTCTTCGTGTTTGCCTTTGCTTGAGTCTTGACACTCACTAATCTAGCGGAGGTTTTATAAGAAAACAAGCTACATTTCAAGATTCCTACATCTTACTCGAAACGTCGAATTCTCAAACAAAATGAAATTCAAGTAAGTAAATCCTATTTTTACTTTAGGATTCCTCAAAATGAACCATGTTATACTTGGGATAAGCCAGGGATGGGAAAGAGATACCACGGTCCCTTCTGAAGCGTTCCGTGGTTTAAGGCATAGAAGGCGGAAAACTGCTCTTTTTGAGCTTTTTGGCCTCTTTTTCCTTTTTTTCATAGAGGGTCTCCCTTTGGGAGTATTTTTTCTTTAATCCCTCTTTTTTTCACAAGAGAATCGATTTTTTTCTTTTTGATCCTGGTTTCTTTCTTTTGGAAAGTGACTTTTGATAGGGAATTCCCTTTATTTTGGCTGTGTTTTCCTTTTGGAAG
Organism: Brasenia schreberi; assembly: GCA_036023115.1. NCBI lineage: Eukaryota > Viridiplantae > Streptophyta > Magnoliopsida > Nymphaeales > Cabombaceae > Brasenia > Brasenia schreberi. The sequence goes on along the minus strand of JAYKKT010000085.1, from coordinate 5,383,949 downwards.
AGAAGAGAAGAGGGGAGGACTTATCCCAAGGTCACACTCGATCCATTCCAGATCAGCCTATTTAGAAATAGCACGTACTACTTGCAAGTATCTTGCTCTATTGAACTAGGCCTTCCTTTGTAAGAAGAAAGATTTTGAAATGTAACCACGTATTTGGAAGACTCCGCACTTTCACAAGTGCGAATTCTCTCACTCAGGGTCACATAATTCACCTTTGAACCTTACTTTCGAAGTTTCAAAGCAGCTATCCCTAAGGTTTTCGAAAATGGGAATTTAACCCAAATCCTACACATAATACTTTTTTAAGTATTGAATATTGATAGGATCTACTAAATTCCTACCTTCTATATCGATCAACCAATACGAGTTATTCGTGGTGGTTGCACGTACAACATAGGGTCCATCCTACTTGGGGCGCCACTTTCCAAGTGGATGTGGGCCACGATAGTGGATGCTTTTTAAAACCAGATCTCCCACTTCAAAGTGGCGAGGTCTCATGTGTTTGTCATAGTGTCGGGCTATCCTTTGCCGATATGCATGAGCATGATCCATAGCAAGGAGTCACCTCTCATCTAGCAAATCTAGTTCAGCCATCCTAGCATGCTGAAGCGTCTCTAGGGGGAGGTCGAGTGCGATGGATGTATGGAATGAATGCAATTGTGTATGAATGGGAAGAATGACGTTTGTGCCACAGACCAATTCGAATGGTGTGGCATTCGTGGGAGTCCGGATGAAAGTCCTATAAACCCATAAGGCTTCATCCAGCTTCTCATGCCATGTCCTACCCTTCTCTAAAGTCTTCTCAATTATACTAATGAGAGTCTTATTCGTGGCTTCGGCTTGGCCATTGCCTTGAGGGTAGTAGGGAGAGGAGAAGTGGTGAGTTATGCCATACGTGTTGCACAACTTAACCATCCGCTCGTTTTTGAATGGGGTGCCATTATCGGACACAAGGTTTCGTGGAACCCCAAATCGAGTCAAGATATTTCTCCTAATGAAAGCCACCACATATTGCCCTTGTACGTTAGTCAGGGAAATGGCTTCCACCCACTTGGAGAAATACTCAGTGGCTGCTAAAATGAATCTATGCCCATTCGATGCCTTTGGAATGATTGGGCCTACGATATCAAATGCCCACATGGTGAATGGCCACGGGCTGACCATGGAATGCAATGCAGATGATGGGATATGAATGGCGTGCCCATGCACTTGACATGGATGACACTTCCTAACATTTTTGTGGCAATCCATTTTAAGGGTGGACCAAAAATAGCCCGCTCTAAGTATTTTCATTGCCATCATGTTGGCATTAACATGACCTCCACATTCTCCATCGTGGAACTCATGCATAACAATCCTAGCCTCCTCTAGATAGACACATCTAAGTAGGATGGCGGTAAAGCTTTTCTTGTATAGAACCCCACCCAGAATGGTGTATCAGGTTGAAATTTTACGGATGAATGCCTTATCTTTGGATGTGGCATCCTCGGTGAATCCCCCATTTTTTAGAAAAAGTTTGATATCATAAAACCAAGGTTTTTCAACAGAATCTGGGTTATTTTGGCAAATATCCAAATCGTGTGTGGATGGGTTGGGCGCATGCCATATTTCTAAAGATCGGGTCCCTGAAATGGGATCGACCTTTAGGGCTGAACCCAAGGAGGAGAGGGCGTCGGCAATGCCATTATCCTCTCTTCCTACGTGTGTGAGTTTACACGATTAGAATGACTCAACCAATCGAGTGGCCAACTCATGATATGGAAGGAGTTTTTCATTTCGTACTTGCCAAATTTTCAAAACTTGGTTTATAACAAGGAGTGAATCTCCAAAGACCTCGATGCATGATGCCCCTAGAGTTTTTGAAATCCTTAAGCCTTGTATGAGTGCTTCATACTCAGCTATGTTGCTGGAACATTCGAAATCTAGGCGGATTGCTATGGGAATCTCGCCCTTTTCAGGGGAGATGAGGATGACCCCAGCACCAGCCCCTCGTTGGTTTCGCGCCCCATCGAAGTGCATCTTCCACACTTAGTTTTCAAAAGAGTTTACCAAAATGTGGTTTTGAAAATGGTTTGGTAATATGCCTTCATCAGGCATTTCATCAAATGTGGGATATGCGTCCTCCAGGGGAAACTCAGCCACATAGTCTGCTAAGGCTTGCCCCTTAATGGAGATCTGGTGATGGTATTTCAGGTCATACTCCATTAGAAGGAGTTGCCATTTGCCCAATCTACCAGTGAGAATGGGTTTTTCGAATAAGTGCTTGATTGGATCAAGCTTAGACACTATCCAGATCTCATGATCTAGGAAATAGTGTCGAAATTTCTGGCAGGCCTAGACTAGGGCCAAGCACATCTTCTCCATGGCTTGATAATTCCTTTCGTAAGCCAAGAGAGTTTTCGAAATATAATAGATGGCATACTCCTTATGGGTGTCATCCTCGTATTGAGCTAATAGAGCTCCCAAAGCATTCGCATGCACAGAAATGTAAAGCAAAAGAGGTTTTCCTTGCTTCGGAGGATTCAAAACAGGGGGATTAACCAGGTATGCCTTTAGTCTTTCAAAGGACTTTTGGCAATCGTCATCCCATGAAAATTTCGTGCCCTTCCTCAACAGTTTGTTGAAGGGTTCGCATCTAGTCGCCAGGTTTGATATAAATCGGCGAACGGACTGTAGTTGACCTTGGAGCCTACAAATTTGTGTGAGATTGGAGGGTGGAGCCATGTCTATGATGGCTCGACTTTTAGAGGGGTCGACTTCTATACCCCTTTGGCTAACCATAAAGCCTAGAAGCTTTCCGGACTCTACTCCGAATACACATTTTTGAGGGTTTAGCTTTACTTTGTAAAGCCTAAGCCTTTCTAAAATCTTTTGCAAACATTCGATATGATTGCATCGGGTTTTGGATTTTGCCAAGAGATCATCTACATACACTTCTACGAGCTCATGAATCTGATTATGGAAGATCGTAGTCATAGCTCTCTGGTATGTCGCGCCGGCATTTTTCAAACCAAAGGGCATGACTGTATAGCAGTACGTGCCCCATGGGGTTGTGAATGCGGTCTTACCCTAATCTCATGGACTTAATTTAATTTGATTATACCCTGAATAGCCATCCATAAACGAAAACATTTCGTGATTTGCAGTACTATCGACTATCAAATCTATGTTCGGTAAAGGATAATTATCCTTTGGAGTGGCTTTATTCAGGTTTCTGAAATCGATGCATATTCGAATTTTCCCATTGGTTTTTCGAACCACAATGATGTTTGATAACCAATCAGAATACGCAATGTGTTTTATACATCCGGCTTTTAGCAGATCTTCTAAACCCTCTTTGACCTGTGCGTGTACATTCGGATGTATTTTCCTAAGCTTCTGCTTTATGGGTTTTACATCCGCATCTAAGGGAAGACGATGTTCGATAATACTGGGTTCTATGCCCGGCATGTCTTCATATGTCCATGCAAACACATCTAAGTAGGTTTGTAGAAATGCAATGAATGTTGATCTTTCATGCTCATGCAAACATGCGCCTATCTTGATGAGTTTGGGATTGGAATCACTCCCTAGGTTCACCTCTATGAAATCTCCTCCTACTGAATGTGAAGGTCTTTCAAAATCGAGAATTTTATGAAATTCTGGGAGCTCAGAAGTGGGATCTTCCTCAAGGGGATCCACTTCTGGGCTTCGATCATTCTCGTGGGTTATAGACCGGAGGGAATTTGATGCGTGGTTTTTCAAAAGACCTGGTTTTACACTTGGATTTTCAATTTATTTTGAAATTTTTGGTCTGGCTATGCAAATGACGTTCCTTTCGAAATCCTTTTCTTTTTCCAAAGTTTTACCAGGAGCAGCTATCTACAAATTTTTTTTGGTATTTTGTAGATTTTCGATTTTTTTGTGTTTTTGGAAAACAAGAACTTTAGGAACTATACAAACTACTCTATTTTCGAGTTTTTGATTTTCCAATGTTTTTGGTTTTTGCAATTTTTCCATTTTTTGGGTTTTGAGTTTTTCAAATGTTTTTGTATATTTGTAAAAGAGATCTTCCATCATACCTACAAAGGGAAAATACTACGGGTTAGATGTAGACACCGAAAATTTTCACTTACGGGTTCTTAGGCCTGAAGTGAACCTTTTCGCAATCTACTTCGCTTTATGGGCGTGCCAGCTAGTTTACTTTAACTAGCAAAGTATGTTTTGAAAATAATCTGACTTTTGAAAGGCGATTGTAGGCAAGCGGGATTTTTACGTCGCAGACCTTCTTGCACCGATGCGCAAGGGTCAGTCTGTACGCTTAGAGACTTCGTTTTGAAACAAGTTTAACTCAAAATATATTTTGAATGAAGAAGTGTTTTAAAACCTTTTGAAAACCATGCATTTGGGCGATTTTGACTTTGTAAGGGTTGGACGACCCTAAGTCTTACACGATTTGATTCGGGTTTGTACGATTCTCAGATTTTAGATCACGTGGATTTGCACGTGCCTAAGTCTTTCTTTTTATCCCTTTATGGGCCACCTAGGTGTGTGTTATGAACACTCCACTATATGGGGCGAATTTTGAGCGGGAGTACGGGGCTTGCTTCGATGCAATATGCGTCCTACCTCGTGGTATGGCGTAGATGCAATGCAAACTCACGCTACTCCAAAGGGAAAACCCGAAATTAAAAGACAATGCCGAAGGGAAATTGCCGAAGGGAAATAACCGAAGGGAAATGACTTGTAAAATAAATAGCCGAAGGGAAATGACTTGTAAAGTAAATAGCGGAAGGGGAAATATGGCTATATCTTAAGAGCGGAAAGGCTCAATTGTGTAAGTGTGTGTCGTGTATATATTGAAAGACAACGCACACGACTTGAACCTTAAAACCCGAATCTTAAAGACGTAGCCGAAAGAAATACTTTATATAGAGTATATGTAGGGGCCCTTACTTGGGTCTTGTAAATAAGAGCGAAGGCTCAATGTGTGTGCGTGCTTGAATTGAAAGAATTACACACACAACATGAAATGAAACCCAAATATAAATTGCAGTATGCCTTGACTAAGGTCTTGGGAGTAAGAGCGAAAGCTCAATGTGTGTGAGTGTAGAATTGAAGTACTACGCACACGACATAAATGAAACCCAAATATAACTGCAATAAGGCCTTTACTAAGGTCTTGGGAGTAAGAGCGAAGGCTCAATGTGTGTGCGTGTGGAAAATGGAAAGACAACACACACGACTTAATTAAAAACCCCCTTGACTTAAAATATATAAATATAACTATATATTAAGGGCTGGTTAGGCCCGTGTGTGTGCAAAAAGTGTACGACTAAGAGCGGAAAGGCTCAAGTGCGCGTGTGTGTGGGTGTGTCAAACCACGTTATTACAATCGGGGGGAGACGAAGCTCCTTTACTACAACCCCGTATCAAAATTTAATTGAATATAAAGCAAGTTAATGTAATAGACCAAGTTTAGACACTTACAAATAGCTGGTCCATGTTCAACTTGCTTGCACGTGGGCTCACGGTTCACCTTGGGCAGCCAAGAGGGGGTTATCCTAGGTGGCTTTGAGAGAGGTTCTATGAGGCACGGTTAGGGTCTTAGGGGAACTAAGGTTCGGCCAAGACGGGGGCTGTGTAGGGTCTGTCCTAGGGTCTGTCCTAGGGTACAGGTCACGGCCAGGGTGCAGGTTGGGTCGGCAGGAAGGTGGACAAGGCGGCAGGGAGGCGTCTGGCGCAGCAATCGGGCGCCTGGCGCTGGGCGCTGGGCGCTGGCGGGCGTCTGGCGCTGGGCGCTGGGGCGCGGGATGGCGTCAGGGCGCGGGATGGCGTCAGGGCGCGGGATAGCGTCAGGGCGCGCGGACAGCGTCAGGGTGCGCACGGCAGGCGCGGTCCGGTTAGGTTTAGGTTGGTTCAAGTCTAGGGTTAGGTTTGGTCGAACCTAGGTTGGGTTAGGGCTAGGTTTAGTTAGGGTTAGGTTCAGTTGGGGTTAGGTAGGTTCGAACCTAGGCTAGGTTGGGGTTAGGTTTACCTCTTGGAGCCGGTCCTTCTTGGCTTGAGCCCACGTCTCCACGGTTGCAGCCACTTGGTCCAGCCCACCTTGGTTGCAGCCACTTGGTCTAGACCCACTTAGCCCACATGGCTTGAACCCACCTCACCCAATGAGCCCACATGGCTAGGTCTATCACTCCCTCTCTCTCCTCCCAAATATTTGCATGAACCCTTTACATGGACCCCCTCACCTCTATTTATAGAGATTTGAGGTGGGTCTTGGATTTGGGTTTGGGTTTGGGGTTTGGATCCATACCCAAATCCAAACACTATTTGGATCTGGATATTGGATCTCGGATATTTTGAGATCTGTATCCGATCCAAACCCAATATTTTTATGGATACGGATCTGGATATTTTGATCCAGATCCGATCCAATCCAAACACTATTTGGATCCAATCCAAATCCAAACACTATTTGGATCGACCCAAACACTATTTGGATTGGCCCAAATCCAAACACTATTCATTACATGGATTTGGAACTGGATATATATGGTCCAGATCCAAATCAAAATTTCTTCGGACAGTCCTTCTTGGCTTCTCGAGGCGAACGATCTGTGCGGGCACTGGCTTCATCAGCGCTCCGTCTGGTGCTGGGTTTTCCCCAACTTTGTCGTCCGGACTCCGTCTCGCCGTTCTGGACTCCGTTGAGCTTTTCATCAAACGGGCTCAGCCTTCTTTTGTTTTTTTATCAGGGAGTGGCTTCTGAAGCTCTGGGCTTGAATCCTCTTCGGGCCTAGGGTCTTCTTTTGCCTTCTGTACCTGTTTTCACATTTCAAAACAGGTCGTCGTTTTGGCTCAAACGAGCTTTTTGGTGTTTTGAGAGTTTTTGAAATATAGAGGATTTGGGGTGTTTACATTAGACTCGGAATAAGAGGTCTAAATCGTAGGTTTCTTCTGGGGTAGGCTCCAGGGCACCCTTGACCGAGGTGGTCACAGGGGGTGGCTCTGGTGGTATTTTGGGAGTATAGTCGATCCTGTATCGGCTTGGGTTGGCCCTAGGAAGGATTGGCTCTAGGAGACCCTGGTTTTGTGCCCCTAGACTTTTATAGGGCGTATAGCCCATGTTCAACAGCATGTTCCATGATTTTTTGTTTTTTAAAAAATTCAAATATAAATTGTGGTCTTGGAACTCGCTGTCGTCCATATCATGCACATAAGGCTTCTTGTCCAGGGCTTTTGGAAATAAGGGATGTTTGGGTCTTCCTAGAAGGGTCAGAATTGGGAGGGGGCCAGCTTTGGGTGGTCCCCTGATGTATACAACCTTCCTAGGGTTTTCTAACACGAGCCTTGGCGGCTCAACCATGGTCTGCCCCAGGTTAGCCTCATGGGCCTGGTAACTCGACAAACAAGGGGAGTTTATGATCCCCTGAAGCTGAGGGTGACTCTCACCTAGGATCACCATGACTTGATCCCTGAAAGGGATCTTGACACACCTGTGGAAGGTGGATGGCACAGCACACAAGCTGTGTATCCAGGGCCTTCCCAACAGCAGGTTATAATGGGGGTGGATGTCCAAGACATGGAACACCCCCGTGTGTGTGATCCCTCCCGTTTCTATAGGGAGTTCGACCGATCCTACGGGTCTAGACGCATTCCCATCGTATCCAGTGATAACGATGGGACTTGGGTTCACAGAAGTCAAGGTGACTCCGATTTGATACGCCACATGAAGTGGAAGGATGTTGAGCCCTCCTCCCCCATCGACAAGGCACCTGTCTAGAGAGTGGTTATTCAGAACCACCTCGATATGCAGGGTCTGGTTATGGGACTCATAGGGTCTATCTACATCAATAGGAGCAAAATCCCCCATCACTTTCTCGGAAGATGATGTAGATAGACCCTACGAGTCCCATAACTAGGCCCTGCATATCGAGGTGGTTCTGAATAACCACTCTCTGCGTTGGGTCTATCCACTCGTAGGGTCTATTTACATTAGGGGTTATGTTTGAACTAACCTTAGCTCTTTCTAGAATTTTCTCTAGTACAAGTCTATGCCTAGGCAAAGTTTGTATTAGCTCTAGGATGGACATGTGGATAGGAATCTTTGAAAGATGGTTTTCGAAATCATAAGGGTTTAAAATGATTTTTCCATTGTCTACTTTCGGCAGAACTCTAGGAATACACGCTTTTGAGGGGCCAGGCACACTGACCACCTTTTTAGCACTTTGTAGAAGTAGACAATGGAATTCAAACCCTTCTTTCCCTAACCACTCTCTCGGACGATCATGTTGGCGAAGACCCAATGCAGACGGAGCACTGATGCTGTTAGGCCCCGCACAAACCGTTCGTTTCGAACACAGCTGGAAGGAGTCAGAATTCAGTTTGGATTGGATCTGGACCATATATATCCAGATCCCAATCCAAACCCATGTATGGACTTAGATTTGGATTTGGATTCAAAAATCCAATCCAATATCCATATCCATGGCCCACATCACCTTCTCATAAATGGAGGTGGGGCCCACTTGAATTTCACGTGGGATTATGGGTATGAGAGAGAGTGGGGGTGGATAAGATCAAGTGTGTGTTGTAATTAAGCTTGACTTGTATGTCAAGTTTGGGGTTAATCATGTGGGTTAGCCTAATTAAGTGGGTTTAAGCTTGTAATTAGCCAAAACCTAACCTAGGGCTGCACCAACATGATAGGATTAGGGTCTATGGGCCATGCAAAGGGAGCTCCTTCACCTAAACCTAACCAAAAATACCTAATCCTAGCCTTCTACCCTAATCTGGTCCTAATCTGAGCCTAATCACCTAACCCACTTCCCTAATCCCGGCCTAATCCCAACCTAATCACCTAACCCACTTCCCTAATCCTTGCCTCAACCTAGGTTAATTTCCCTAAACCTAGCCTAATCCTAGCCTAATCACCTAACCTACCTCACTAAACCTCACCCTAAAACCAACCCACCTAGCTAAACCCTAAACCTCTAAACCACCCCTAGCACACAACCTACCCAAACCACTTGTATTTAAAATATCTGACCCTACCCTTTCCAGCCCACCTTATCACCACACCACCCTACCTAAACCACCTAACCACTACCCCAAAACCAGCCCTAACCGACCTAGCCCAGCCCTATATAAACCCCCCCCCTTGGGGGCGGGTTTTTCGGATCCTCAAGCCCCCTCTTCCACCAGCCGGGTCCTCCACTCTCCAGCTCAGCCGACTCCAGCCTTGCTCCACTTGCCCCACAGCCCGCCACCACCTGCGCCACTACCTCCCAGCCGAGCACCACCACCACCACCACACCGGCCGAATCCCATCCTGCGCATCCCAATCACCCGGCTGCTCCCCTTTCATCCGCCACCACCTCTTCACTTGGTTAGTACCATACACTCCACCTTACTCCTTCTTTACTCCCTCTCCACTCTCAGCCACCTAAACCACCACCATATCAACCTAATACCAGCCACTTGCCGCCACCATTCCCACTCAGCCAGACCGTGACCACCCTAACTACCCGCCACCCCTTAGACATCTTAGCTCCATTTGGCCACCCTATCCGACTCCCTAAGACCTGCCCATATCACCCCACTACACCCACTACCACCTGACCCCATCTCCTAGCTAGTTCCCTTCCCTTACACCACTCCTAGCCACCATAGCAGCCCACCACCACCAAGCACCCTTAGTCGGCCACTCCACCCGACTGTCACATTTTCATTCGGCCAGCCATCCGCCAGCCATAACCTTCCCCTAGCTCGTTCCCTTCCCTTAGTGCCATACTCCCTTAGTGACCCTACTTAGGCCCTTTAGCCCAACACACCAAAAACAACCCCTCCTTAGCAGCCGGCCATCTTCAAGGCACCTCTTCCGCGCATCAAAGACATCCGGCCAGCACTTCCCCTTGCCGTTCAACTTCGCGGAGCTCCCTTTTGCAGCCCAAGGCGAAGGCCAAGCCCACGCTCAAGCAAGGCTTCTTCGGACCAGCTATTAGTAAGTGCCTAACTCGGTCCTTAGTTGTATACTTGCTTAAGATTCAATTCGATATGGGGTTGTAATAACGGAGCATAATCTCCCCCCGCTTGTAATAACGTGGCTTGGCACACCCACACACGTGCACTCTCTTAGTTGTGCACGATTTTGAACACACACGGGCCTAATCAGCCCCTAATACATAAATATATATACATACTTTAATTTTCGTAGGGTTCTTGCTTAAGTTGGGTGTGTTGTCTTTCAATTCAAGCACTCACACACATTGAGCCTTCGCTCTTATTTGAAAGACCCAAGTAAGGGCCGACCTATACTATTTGGGTTTTCATTTCATGTCGTGTGTGTAAGTCTTTCAATTCAAGCACTCACACACATTGTGCCTTCGCTCTTATTTGAAAGACCCAAGTAAGGGCCGACCTATACCATTTGGGTTTTCATTTCATGTCGTGTGTGTAAGTCTTTCAATTGAAGCACTCACACACATTGAGCCTTCGCTCTTATTTGAAAGACCCAAGTAAGGGCCGACCTATACCATTTGGGTTTTCATTTCATGTCGTGTGTGTAAGTCTTTCAATTCAAGCACTCACACACATTGAGCCTTCGCTCTTATTTGAAAGACCCAAGTAAGGGCCGTGTTATACTATTTGGGTTTAATTTCATGTTGTATGCGTAGTACTTCAATTCAAGCACTCACACACATTGAGCTTTCGCTCTTATTCCCAAGACCTTAATCAAGGCCATACTGCAAGTTATATTTGGGTTTAATTTCATGTCGTGTGTGTAAGTCTTTCAATTCAAGCACGCACCCACATTGAGCCTTCGCTCTTATTTGCAAGACCCCAAGTAAGGGCCCTGTAGACGCGCGAAAATCCCCGCCTCTTCGCCCCTTTTGTGGCTTGGAGTGGATCTTATCGTGCGTCTAAGGCCTATGTATGCAAATAGGGCGTGCCAGCTAGCTTATTTAAGCTAGCGAAGATTTTACACTGACTTCTAAACGTGGCGACTGTGAGCAAGTGAGCTCTTGTCGTCGCAGACCTTCTTGCACCGATGCGCAAGGGTCAGTCTGTACGCTTTTGCAAAAATCGAGTTTTGGGGAGAAAGCCTACGAAACGGTTCGAGGTGTCTATTTCGGGTCTTTAAGATGCGATTGCATGTTTTAGATCACGTGGATTTGCACGTGCCTAAGTCTTTTCTTTTATCCCTTTTTGGGTCGCCTAGTTTGTGTGTTATGAACACTCCACTACATGGGCGAATTCGAGCGGGGGTTGCTTCGATGCAATATGCGTCCTACCTCGTGGTATGGCGTAGATGCAATGCAAACTCACGCTACTCCAAAGGGAAAACCCGAAATGTAAAGACAATGCTGAAGGGAAATAACAGAAGGGAAATAACCGAAGGGAAATAACCGAAGGGAAAATAACCGAAGGGAAATAACCGAAGGGAAATATGTATATATCTTATGTATATGAGCCCTTACTCGGGTCTTGCAAATAAGAGCGAAGGCTCAATGTGGGTGCGTGCTTGAATTGAAAGACTTACACACACGACATGAAATTAAACCCAAATATAAATTGCAGTATGGCCTTGACTAAGGTCTTGGGAGTAAGAGCGAAGGCTCAATGTGTGTGAGAGTGCTTGAATTGAAGTACTACACACACGACATAAATGAAACCCAAATATAACTGCAATAAGGCCTTTACTAAGGTCTTGGGAGTAAGAGCGAAGGCTCAATGTGTGTGCGTGCTTGAATTGAAAGACTTACACACACGACATGAAATTAAACCCAAATATAAATTGCAGTATGGCCTTGACTAAGGTCTTGGGAGTAAGAGCGAAGGCTCAATGTGTGTGAGAGTGCTTGAATTGAAGTACTACACACACGACATAAATGAAACCCAAATATAACTGCAATAAGGCCTTTATTGTCTTGGGAGTAAGAGCGAAAGCTCAATGTGTGTGAGAGTGTTTAATTTGAAAGACTTACTCACACGACAAGAAATAAAACCCAAATAGTATAGGTCGGCCCTTACTTGGGTCTTTCAAATAAGAGCGAAAGCTCAATGTGTGTGAGAGTGTTTAAATTGAAAGACAACACACCCAACTTAAACAAAACCCTTCGGGAATGAAATATATACGTATACTTATATATTAGGGGCTGATTAGGCCCGTGTGTGTTCAAAGTTGTGCACGACTAAGAGAGTGCACGTGTGTGGTTGTGCCAAGCCACGTTATTACAAGCGGGGGGAGACTAGGCTCCGTTATTACAACCCCGTATCAAATTGAATTTCAAGCAAGCGTATGACTAAAGACCGAGTTTAGAAACTTACAAGTAGCTGGTCCGTAGAGGTCTTGCTTGAGCGTGGCCTTGGCTTTGGGCTGCAAACGGGAGCTCCGCGAAGGTATGTGACCAAGAGTGCTGGCCGGCTGCAAATGGGGCGCGGGATGGACGCCTTGAAGGGGATCGGTGGCAAGTGGGCGGCGCCTCCAAGTAGGGAGTTTAGAGTGGCTGACTAAGTGGGTCTTAGGGTCACTAGTGAAGTTAGGGACTTAGGGAAACTGGACCTAGAAGGTGAGCTAGTGGGAAGGTCAAATAGGACACCTAGGGGGGTTCGGCCGAATGGGAGGTGGTGGCTGAGTAGTGGCCAGCCACTTGGGTTATCCTAGGTTCGGCTAGGCTTAGGTGGTGGCGGCAAAGAGGCTGAGCTAAGGGGAAGATGGGTGGCTAAGAGTGGGGAGGTGGTAGAGAGTGGTTTTGAGGGAGTTAGGGGGACTTACCGAATGGGAAGGAGTGGCGGCAAAGGTGGCTGTCGGCTGGTGGAAGATGGGAGAAGGAGAGGGCCCGGCTGGGAGGTGGTGGCGTCCGGCTGGTGGGGCAGTGATGGTGGATGGAGGAGGGAGAGTGGCGGAGCAGGTGGCGGCTGGTGGGGCTGGAGCTGCTGGGAAGACGGGTGAGAGATGGGAGAGGAAGAGGGCCCGGCTGGGAGTGGAAAGTGGTTCCCACTTGGAAAACCCGCCCACAATGAGGGGGGTTTAAATAGGGGAAGGGTAGGTCGGTTAGGGCTGGGTTGTGGGTAGTGGTTAGGTGGTTTAGGTAGGGTAGTATGTGGATAAGGTGGGCTGGATGGGATTGGGCCAGATATTTTAAAACTAGGTGTTTGGGAAAATCGTGGGCTAAGGGTGGTTTAGGGCTAGGTTAGGTGGTTGGGTTTTAGGGTGAGGTTTAGTGAGCTAGGTTAGGTGGTTTAGGCTAGGTTTAGGCTAGGATTAGGGAAGTTAATCTAGGTTTAGGGAAGGATTAGGGGAGTGGGTTAGGTAATTAGGTTGGGATTAGGCCGGGATTAGGGAAGTGGGTTAGGTGATTAGGTTCAGATTAGGAGTGGATTAGGGGTTTAGGCTAGGTTTAGGCATTTTTGGCTAGGTTTAGGTGAAGGAGCTCCCTTAGCATGGCCCATAAACCTTGATCACCCCATGTTGGTGCAGCCCTAGGTTAGGTTTTAGCTAATTACAAGCTTAAACCCACTTAATTAGGCTAAACCACAAGATTAAACCCAAACTTGACACACAAGTCAAGATTAATACAACACTCTTGATATTTATCACCCCCACTCTCTCTCATGCCCAATATCCCACGTGAATTTCAAGTGGGCCCCACCTCCATTTATGAGAAGGTGATGTGGGCCATGGATATGGATATTGGATTGGATCTCTGGATCCAAATCCAAATCCAAGTCCACATATGGGTTTGGATTGGGATCTGGATATATATGGTCCAGATCCAATCCAAACTGAACTCTGACTCCTTCGAGCTGGGTTCGAAACGGACGATTCGTGCGGGGCCTGACAGCATCAGTACTCCGTCTGCGTTGGGTCTTCGCCAACATGGTCGTCCGCCTCCGTTTCTGCCTTCCGGAGATGACTTCAAATGATATTTTGGTAAGAACAGGGTCTTGGACGTTCGAGATCCTGGGGTGTGAATCAGATGCAAGAGTTGCTGCGCCGGGCTCGATAGGTGCTCCGGTTCCGGGCTCTTCTTGGCTCTCCTGGTCCTGTCTTGATCAGGCCAAGCCACTTCGGGGTTTCAAAACATGTTTTAAAAGGGTTTTCAAAAGCTATATCATATGTTTTTGAAAGATAAAGTTTAAAACATATATACAGGGTTGTTTGGAAGGCTCCTGGGTTTCCAAACTCAAAAACGGCCCTTTGGGGCTGCTTGTATCAAAACCAGATTTGTTTAAGAAATTCGTGGGATTTCGGGGTGTTTACAGATGCCCCTCTTTGGCCTTGTCCAAATAGATTTGGATAAGGGCAAAGATGACAAACACCCCTTTTTAATGTCTCCCTAGATCTAGCCACGAAGAATATGGGATCGTCCCATTTTAACAAAATCTCAATTTTACAAACTCTGGTAGGAGGAGATATCACGCCAAAGGGTTTTACTATGGAATCCGGTCCTAAATGGGATCATGTTCATGCAAGTACCATGCGTGGAATGCAGATGACATGGGTGTGGTGCCAAGAGTGGCGACCTCCCAGAGACCAGGTGTGGTCGAACTCTAGAGACTTACAAGGCCTCTTGCTCCAAGTGAGCAAAAAACTCTAGGCTGTTCGATGTTCGGTTTTCAAAACTTATTTACAAAAGATATTTACAAAAAGGGACAACTGTCTTGAGCCTCGATCCTAAGGATCTCGAGCTCTTCGTGCTTGCCCTTGTTTGAGTCTTAACACTTGCTTATCTAGCGGAGGTTTTATAAGAAAACAAGCTTCATTTCAAATTCCTACGCCTTACTCGAAACGTCGAATTCTCAAACAAGATGAAATTCAAGTAAGTAAGTCCTATTTTTACTTTAGGATTCCTTGAAATGGACCATGCTTTAGCTTGGGATAAGCCAGGGATGGGAAAGAGATATCACGGTCCCTTCTGAAGTGTCCCGTGGTTTAAGGCATAGAAGGCGGAAAACTGCTCTTTTTGAGCTTTTTGGCCTCTTTTTCCTTTTTTTCATAGAGGGTCTCCCTTTGGGAGTATTTTTTCTTTAATCCCTCTTTTTCATAAGAGAATCGATTTTTCTTTTTGAAGTCTGGTTTCTTTCTTTTGGAAAGAGACTTTAAATGGGAAATTCCCTTTTGATTTGGGCCTTTGTTTTCCTTTTGGAAGGAGAAGAGAAGAGGGGAGGACTTATCCCAAGCCTACACTCGATCCATTCCAGATCAGCCTATTTAGAAATAGCACGTACTACTTGCAAGTATCTTGCTATGTTGAACTAGGCCTTTCTTTGTAAGATGAAGAATTTTGAAATGCAACCACGATTTGAAAACTCCACTCTTTCACAAGTGCGAATTCTCTCACTTAGGGTCACACGAGTTGCTTTTGCACCTTATTCACACGTCTCAGGGCAGCTATCCCTATCAAATTTTCGAAAACTGGAATTTAATCCAGATCCTACACATGATACTTCTTTAAGTATTGAATATTGATAGGATCTGCTAAATTCCTACCTTCTACATCGATCAACCAATACGAATTGTTCGTAGTGGTTGCTCGCACAACATAGGGTCCATCCCAGTTGGGGCGCCACTTGCCTAGGGGGTGTGGGCCACGATGGTGGATGGTTTTCAAGACCAGATCTCCCACTTCAAAGTGGCGAGGTCTCATGTGTCTGCTATAATGTCGGGCTATCCTTTGCCGGTATGCACGAGCATGATCCATAGCAAGGAGTCGCCTCTCATCTAGCAAATCTAGTTCGGCCATCCTAGCATGCTGAAGCGTCTCTAGGGGGAGGTCGAGTGCAATGGATGTATGGAATGAATGCAGTTGGGTATGAATGGGAAGAATGGCGTTTGTGCCATAGACCAATTCGAATGGTGTGGCATTCGTGGGAGTCCGGATGGAAGTCCTATAAGCCCATAAGGCTTCATCCAGCTTCTTATGCCACCTCCTACCCTTCTCTAAGGTCTTCTCAATGATACCAATGAGAGTCTTGTTTGTGGCTTCGGCTTGGCCGTTGCCTTGAGGGTAGTAGGGCGAGGAGAAGTGGTGAGTTATGCCATACGTGTTGCACAACTTAACCATCCGCTCGTTCTTGAATGGGGTACCATTATCAGACACAAGGTCTCGTGGAACCCCAAATCGAGCCAAGATATTCCTCCGGATGAAAGCCACCACATGTTGCCCCATCACATTCATTAGGGAAATGGCTTCCACCCACTTGGAGAAATACTCCGTGGCTGCTAAAATAAAACGATGCCCATTCGAGGCCTTTGGAAATATGGGGCCTACAATGTCAAACGCCCACATGGTAAATGGCCAGGGGCTGACCACAGAATGCAATGCGGATGAAGGGATATGAATGGCGTGCCCATGCACTTGACATGGATGACACTTCTTAACATGATCGTGACAATCCTTTTTCAGGGTGGACCAAAAATAACCCCCTCTAAGTATTTTCATTGCCATCATGTTGGCATTAACATGACCTCCACATTCTCCATCGTGGAACTCGTGCATCACTATCCTAGCCTCCTCTAGGTCGATACACCTAAGCAGAATGCCGGTAAAACTCTTTTTGTATAAGACCCCACCCAGAATGGTGTATCGGGTCGAAATCTTACGAATGAACGCCCTATCTTTGGATGTGGCATCCTCGGTGAATCCCCCATTTTCTAAAAATTGTTTTATGTCATAGAACCAGGGTTTTTCAATAGACTCTGGGTTGTTTTGGCAAATATCCAAGTCGTGTGTGGATGGATGGGGCGCATGCCATATTTCCAAAGATCTGGTCCCTGAGATGGGATCGACCTTCAGGGCTGAACCCAAGGAAGAGAGGGCATCGGCGATGCCATTGTCCTCTCTTCCCACGTGTGTGAGCTTACACGACTGGAAGGATTGGACCAATCGAGTGGCCAACTCGTGATATGGAAGTAGTTTCTCATTACGTACTTGCCAAATTTTTAAAACCTGGTTTATGACAAGGAGCGAATCTCCAAAGACCTCGATGCATGATGCCCCTAGAGTTTTCGAAATCCTTAAGCCTTGTATGAGTGCTTCATACTCAGCTACGTTGTTGGAACATTCGAAATCTAAGCGGACTGCTATGGGAATCTCGCCCTTTTCAGGGGAGATTAGGATGATCCCGGCACCAGCCCCTCGTTGGTTTCGTGCCCCGTCGAAGTGCATCTTCCACACTTGGTTTTCAAAAGAATTTGCCAAAATATGGTTTTGAAAATGGTTTTGCAATATGCCTTCATCAGGCATTTCGACAAGAGTGGGATATGCGTCCTCCAAGGGGAAGTCAGCCACGTAATCTGCTAGGGCCTGCCCCTTAACGGAGATCTGGTGATGGTATTTCAGATCATACTCCATTAGAAGGAGTTGCCATTTGCCCAATCTACCCGTGAGAATGGGTTTTTCGAACAAGTGCTTGATTGGATCAAGCTTGGACACTATCCAGATCTCATGATCTAGGAAGTAGTGTCTGAATTTCTGGCAGGCCCAGACTAGGGCCAAGCACGTCTTCTCCATGGCTTGATAATTTCGTTCATAAGCCAAGAGAGTTTTCGAAATATAGTAGATGGCATACTCCTTATGGGTGTCATCCTCGTATTGAGCCAACAGGGCTCCTAAAGCGTTTACATGCACGGAGATGTATAATAAAAGCGGTTTTCCTTGCTTTGGAGGATTCAAAACGGGGGATTAACCAAGTATGCCTTTAGTCTCTCGAAGGACTTTTGGCATTCGTTATCCCATAAGAATTTCGTACCCTTCCTCAACAGTTTGTTGAAGGGTTCGCATCTAGTTGCCAGATTCGATATGAATCGGCGCACAGATTGTAATCGACCCTGGAGGCTACGGACTTGGGTGAGATTGGAGGGTGGAGCCATGTCTATGATGGCTCGACACTTAGAGGGGTCGACTTCTATTCCCCTTTGGCTCACCATAAAGCCTAGAAGCTTTCCTGATTCTACCCCGAACACACATTTCTGAGGGTTTAGCTTTACTTTGTAAAGCCTAAGCCTTTCGAAAATCTTTTGTAAACATTCGATATGGGTGCATCGGGTTTTGGATTTCACCAAGAGATCATCTACATACACTTCTACAAGCTCGTGAATTTGATCATGGAAGATCGTGTTCATGGCTCGTTGGTATGTTGCGCCGGCATTTTTCAAACCAAAGGGCATGACTGTATAGCAGTACGTGCCCCATGGGGTTGTGAAGGCGGTCTTACCCTGATCTCGTGGACTTAGTTTGATTTGATTATAGCCTGAATAGCCATCCATAAATGAAAACATTTCATGATTTGCAGTACTATCGACTATCAAATCTATGTTTGGTAAAGGATAATTATCCTTTGGAGTGGCTTTATTCAGGTTTCTGAAATCGATGCATATTCGAATTTTCCCATTGGTTTTTCGAACTACAACGATATTTGACAACCAATCAGAATACGCAATGGGTTTTATAAATCCGGCCTTTAGCAGATCTTCTAAACCCTCTTTGACTTGCGTGTGTACATTCGGGTGTATTTTCCTAAGCTTCTGCTTTATTGGTTTTACACCTACATCTAAGGGAAGACGATGCTCGACTATGCTGGGATCTATGCCCGGCATGTCTTCATACGTCCATGCAAACACATCTAAATAGGTTCGTAGAGATGCAATGAATGCTATCTTTTCAGTTTCATGCAAGCATGCACCTATTTTGATGGTTTTGGGATTGGAATCATCCCCTAGGTTCACCTCTACGAAATCTCCTCCTACTGATTGGGAAGGTTTTTCAAAATCGAGAATTCTATGAAATTCTGGGAGCTCAGAAGTGGGATCTTCCTCAAGGGGATCCACTTCTGGGCTTTGATCATTCTCGTGGGCTATAGACCCGAGGGAACTTGATGCGTGATTTTCAAAATAACCTGGTTTTGTACTTAGATTTTCAAGTGATTTCGAAATTTTTGGTCTGGCTATGCAGACGACGTTTCTTTCGAAATCCTTTTCTTTTGTCAAAGTCCTACCAGGAGCGGCTATGTACAAAATCTTTTTGGTATTTTCCAAATTTTCGATTTTTTTGGGTTTTTGTAAAACAAGAACTTTGGGAACTATACAAAGCACACTTTTTTCGAGTTTTTGTTTTTCCATTGTTTTTGGTTTTTCTTGTTTTTCGATTTTTTTGATTTTAAGTTTTCAAATGTTTTTGGTATTTTTAGAAAAAAGGGATCTTCCGTCATACCTACAAAGGGAAAACACTATGGGTTAGACTCGGAATAGGAGGTCTAAACCATAGGTCTCTTCTAAGACAGGCTCCGGGGCACCCTTGACCCAGGTGGTCACAGGGGGTGGTTCCGGCGGTATTTGGGGAGTATAGCCGATCCCATATCGGCTTGGGTTGGCCCTAGGAAGGATGGGCTCTAGGAGACCCTGGTTTTGCGCCCCTAGACTTTTGTAGGGCGTGTAGCCCATGTTCAATAACATGTTCCACGACCTTTTGTTTTTTGAAAAGATGGGATATAAGTCGTGGTCCTGGAACATGCTATCGTCCATATTAGGCTCGTATGGCCTTTTGTCCAGGGGTTTTGGAAATAGGGAATGCTTTGGTTTTCCTAGGAGGATTAGAGTCGGGAGGGGGCCTGCTTTGGGCGGCCCCTTCACACATACAACCTTCCTAGGGTTGTTCAACACGAGCCGAGGTGGCTCAACCATAATTTGCCCCAGGTTAGCCTCGTGGGCCTGGGAGCTCGATAAACAAGGGGAGTTTATGATCCCCTGAAGCTGTGGGTGACTCTCACCTAGGATCACTACGACTTGGTCCCTAAAAGGGATCTTGACACACTTGTGGAAGGTGGATGGCACAGCGCACAAACTGTGTATCCAGGGTCTTCCCAGCAACAGGTTATAATGGGGGTGGATGTCCAAGACATGGAACACCCCCGTGTGTTCGATCCCTCCCATTTCCATTGGGAGTTCGATGGATCCTAAAGGCCTAGACGCATTCCCATCGTATCCAGTGATAACGATGGGGCTTGGGTTCACTGAAGTCAAGGTGACTCCGATTTTGTACGCCACGTGAAGTGGAAGGATGTTGAGCCCTCCTCCACCATCGACTAGGCACCTGTCCAGAGAGTGGTTGTTTAGAACCACCTCGATATGCAGGGCCTGGTTATGGGTTTCGTAGGGTCTATCTACATCATCTTCCGAAAAGGTGATGGGCGATTTTGCTCCTAACAAAGCCACTTGGGCAGACAAGGACTCCGGACTTATGTTCGAATCAACCTTGGCCCTTTCTAGAATTTTCTCTAAGACAAGTCTATGCCTAGGCGAGGTTTTGATAAGCTCTAGGATAGACATGTGAATAGGAATCTTTGAAAGGTGGTTTTCGAAATCATAAGGATTTAGGATGATTTTGTCCTTATCTGCTTTTGGCGGACCACTAGGGATACATGCTTTTGAGGGGCCAGGCACACTGACCACCTTTTGAGCACCTTGAAGGTGCGGGGGTTGGTAGATCCTCCCGGATCTAGTGACTTCCCCCACGACCAGCCTAGGGTTCGCGCTAAACTTGGCTCTAAGGATGAGCTGAGGAGAACCTTGGATTTTCAAAACTGGTTTTGCCGGGGTTTCCACTTTTGATGGTCCCCGAATGACGACTTGGGTGGGCCTCTTGTATAGTACAAGGATGGGCGCACAAGCAGGTCGACCAGGTTCGGGTTTTCGCGTTAGTTCCTTGGAAATGGTGAGGGTACATACCTCTTTTCCTTTCTCACTGCCACTGGCGTGTTTGGGAAAGGGTTCCTTGAAGATAGCTTGAGGTGGCTCAGATTCCGCAGTGACCTGGAGCCGGCCCTCCGCTATCAAGTTCTCAATTTTATTTAGAAGAGAGAAGCACCGTTTGGTATCATGGCCTTTGAGCCGATGATACTTGCAAAATCGGTTCAAATACCCCCCTTTGGACGTGACTCCTTCGGGGATTTCAGGGAGTTCGATCATGCCCTGGGCAAGTAAGAGGTCTAGGACCTCCGACACAGGTTGCCCCAGCGGAGTGTACTCCCGTTTTTCAATTGGTTTTGAAAAATTGCGTTCTCTCTTATTTTCTATTTTTTCAAAATTTTTAGAAGTGCCCGCCATGCCTGGATCCACCCGGACATTGGCGATTTTATGGGGCTTTGCCCCTTTGTCCGTTGTGGGCAGCCCATATGCGATGGGTTTTTCCACACGTGTTTTGGGAACGGCACTTCCTTTCCATAAGTGGTCGTATGTCCCTTTTCGCAAGTTGGTTTCGAAAAGGGAGGCCTTTTTGATCAACTTATGGAAAGTTGAAATCTCATGGAGCGAGAGAAGGGTTTTTAACTCGCTTTTGAAGTTATCCAGGATGAGCATTACTGCGCATCCTTCGGATATAGGCTCTCGCACTTGGCCTAAAAGAGACCTCCATCTTATAATGAAGGCATGCACGTCTTCGTTCATGCCTTGCTTTGTATCCCTTAAGGTATTCAAGGTTGGCGTGACTTCCACGTTGTGTGCAAACCTTTGCATGAAGCAGTTCGCTAACTCTTCAAAAGTAGCGAACTGGCTTAAGTCGTAGGAAGCCAGCCATTTGGCAGCTGTGCCCTTAAGGGATAGAGGGAACCAATACACCCATTTCATCGAGTCCTTTTTCTTTTTATGGGCTCGACGTGAGAAAAGCTGCAAGTGAGACCTAGGGTCTCCCATGCCATCATACCGATGGAAGTTCGGTATTTCATCGTCACTGTCTGTTTCGTAATCCATAGGAAGGAAATCAGACAGGGCGTAGCTTCTTTTCTCTTTATTTTGCCCTTTCAGCAGTTGCTGTAGGGCTTTACGGTCCTTTTGTGTGAAGGACTCGTGGTATTGGTTGCCTTCCATTACGGAGGCCTCTTTTTGCTTGCGAGGTTTTTCAATTTTCTTTTTAGGCCTTTGTTCACCGTTTGATGAACACGAATCGCCTACTTCAGCCTCTTGGCTGAGAGCATCGATTTTGGCCTCAAATTCCCTTCTCAAGTCCTCGATTTCATCTAGTTTTATTTTGTTTTTGAAAATCCTCCTAGAGTGAGAACTTGATGCGCATGAGCCTTGGCTCGACACTTCACTTGGATTGGATTTTGACATGCTTTTCAAGCTTTTTCAAAATTTCCTAAGTAAAAGCAAAGAAAACAAGTTAAAACGACACCTTTATAAAATTTTCGCAAGACTTCTACAAGTAAACTCGACTTTTTGAAAAGGCTCACGTCCCACCGGGCGTGCCAATCTCTGTAGACGCGCGAAAATCCCCGCCTCTTCGCCCCTTTTGTGGCTTGGAGTGGATCTTATCGTGCGTCTAAGGCCTATGTATGCAAATAGGGCGTGCCAGCTAGCTTATTTAAGCTAGCGAAGATTTTACACTGACTTCTAAACGTGGCGACTGTGAGCAAGTGAGCTCTTGTCGTCGCAGACCTTCTTGCACCGATGCGCAAGGGTCAGTCTGTACGCTTTTGCAAAAATCGAGTTTTGGGGAGAAAGCCTACGAAACGGTTCGAGGTGTCTATTTCGGGTCTTTAAGATGCGATTGCATGTTTTAGATCACGTGGATTTGCACGTGCCTAAGTCTTTTCTTTTATCCCTT
Source organism: Brasenia schreberi (assembly GCA_036023115.1). Classification (NCBI taxonomy): domain Eukaryota; kingdom Viridiplantae; phylum Streptophyta; class Magnoliopsida; order Nymphaeales; family Cabombaceae; genus Brasenia; species Brasenia schreberi. Next base: position 5,361,366 of record JAYKKT010000085.1, on the reverse strand, counting down.
TTTGGGTCGCCTAGTTTGTGTGTTATGAACACTCCACTACATGGGCGAATTCGAGTGGGGGTTGCTTCGATGCAATATGCGTCCTACCTCGTGGTATGGCGTAGATGCAATGCAAACTCACGCTACTCCAAAGGGAAAACCCGAAATGTAAAGACAATGCTGAAGGGAAATAACAGAAGGGAAATAACCGAAGGGAAATAACCGAAGGGAAAATAACCGAAGGGAAATAACCGAAGGGAAATATGTATATATCTTATGTATATGAGCCCTTACTCGGGTCTTGCAAATAAGAGCGAAGGCTCAATGTGGGTGCGTGCTTGAATTGAAAGACTTACACACACGACATGAAATTAAACCCAAATATAAATTGCAGTATGGCCTTGACTAAGGTCTTGGGAGTAAGAGCGAAGGCTCAATGTGTGTGAGAGTGCTTGAATTGAAGTACTACACACACGACATAAATGAAACCCAAATATAACTGCAATAAGGCCTTTACTAAGGTCTTGGGAGTAAGAGCGAAGGCTCAATGTGTGTGCGTGCTTGAATTGAAAGACTTACACACACGACATGAAATTAAACCCAAATATAAATTGCAGTATGGCCTTGACTAAGGTCTTGGGAGTAAGAGCGAAGGCTCAATGTGTGTGAGAGTGCTTGAATTGAAGTACTACACACACGACATAAATGAAACCCAAATATAACTGCAATAAGGCCTTTACTAAGGTCTTGGGAGTAAGAGCGAAAGCTCAATGTGTGTGAGAGTGTTTAATTTGAAAGACTTACTCACACGACAAGAAATAAAACCCAAATAGTATAGGTCGGCCCTTACTTGGGTCTTTCAAATAAGAGCGAAAGCTCAATGTGTGTGAGAGTGTTTAAATTGAAAGACAACACACCCAACTTAAACAAAACCCTTCGGGAATGAAATATATACGTATACTTATATATTAGGGGCTGATTAGGCCCGTGTGTGTTCAAAGTTGTGCACGACTAAGAGAGTGCACGTGTGTGGTTGTGCCAAGCCACGTTATTACAAGCGGGGGGAGACTAGGCTCCGTTATTACAACCCCGTATCAAATTGAATTTCAAGCAAGCGTATGACTAAAGACCGAGTTTAGAAACTTACAAGTAGCTGGTCCGTAGAGGTCTTGCTTGAGCGTGGCCTTGGCTTTGGGCTGCAAACGGGAGCTCCGCGAAGGTATGTGACCAAGAGTGCTGGCCGGCTGCAAATGGGGCGCGGGATGGACGCCTTGAAGGGGATCGGTGGCAAGTGGGCGGCGCCTCCAAGTAGGGAGTTTAGAGTGGCTGACTAAGTGGGTCTTAGGGTCACTAGTGAAGTTAGGGACTTAGGGAAACTGGACCTAGAAGGTGAGCTAGTGGGAAGGTCAAATAGGACACCTAGGGGGGTTCGGCCGAATGGGAGGTGGTGGCTGAGTAGTGGCCAGCCACTTGGGTTATCCTAGGTTCGGCTAGGCTTAGGTGGTGGCGGCAAAGAGGCTGAGCTAAGGGGAAGATGGGTGGCTAAGAGTGGGGAGGTGGTAGAGAGTGGTTTTGAGGGAGTTAGGGGGACTTACCGAATGGGAAGGAGTGGCGGCAAAGGTGGCTGTCGGCTGGTGGAAGATGGGAGAAGGAGAGGGCCCGGCTGGGAGGTGGTGGCGTCCGGCTGGTGGGGCAGTGATGGTGGATGGAGGAGGGAGAGTGGCGGAGCAGGTGGCAGCTGGTGGGGCTGGAGCTGCTGGGAAGACGGGTGAGAGATGGGAGAGGAAGAGGGCCCGGCTGGGAGTGGAAAGTGGTTCCCACTTGGAAAACCCGCCCACAATGAGGGGGGTTTAAATAGGGGAAGGGTAGGTCGGTTAGGGCTGGGTTGTGGGTAGTGGTTAGGTGGTTTAGGTAGGGTAGTATGTGGATAAGGTGGGCTGGATGGGATTGGGCCAGATATTTTAAAACTAGGTGTTTGGGAAAATCGTGGGCTAAGGGTGGTTTAGGGCTAGGTTAGGTGGTTGGGTTTTAGGGTGAGGTTTAGTGAGCTAGGTTAGGTGGTTTAGGCTAGGTTTAGGCTAGGATTAGGGAAGTTAATCTAGGTTTAGGGAAGGATTAGGGGAGTGGGTTAGGTAATTAGGTTGGGATTAGGCCGGGATTAGGGAAGTGGGTTAGGTGATTAGGTTCAGATTAGGAGTGGATTAGGGGTTTAGGCTATTTAGGCATTTTTGGTTAGGTTTAGGTGAAGGAGCTCCCTTAGCATGGCCCATAAACCTTGATCACCCCATGTTGGTGCAGCCCTAGGTTAGGTTTTAGCTAATTACAAGCTTAAACCCACTTAATTAGGCTAAACCACAAGATTAAACCCAAACTTGACACACAAGTCAAGCTTAATACAACACTCTTGATATTTATCACCCCCACTCTCTCTCATGCCCAATATCCCACGGAATTTCAAGTGGGCCCCACCTCCATTTATGAGAAGGTGATGTGGGCCATGGATATGGATATTGGATTGGATTCTGGATCCAAATCCAAATCCAAGTCCACATATGGGTTTGGATTGGGATCTGGAATATATGGTCCAGATCCAATCCAAACTGAACTTGACTCCTTCGAGCTGGGTTCGAAACGGACGATTCGTGCGGGGCCTGACAGCATCAGTACTCCGTCTGCGTTGGGTCTTCGCCAACATGGTCGTCCGCCTCCGTTTCTGCCTTCCGGAGATGACTTCAAATGATATTTTGGTAAGAACAGGGTCTTGGATGTTCGAGATCCTGGGGTGTGAATCAGATGCAAGAGTTGCTGCGCCGGGCTCGACAGGTGCTCCGGTTCCGGGCTCTTCTTGGCTCTCCTGGTCCTGTCTTGATCAGGCCAAGCCACTTCGGGGTTTCAAAACATGTTTTAAAAGGGTTTTCAAAAGCTATATCATATGTTTTTGAAAGATAAAGTTTAAAACATATATACAGGGTTGTTTGGAAGGCTCTTGGGTTTCCAAACTCAAAAACGGCCCTTTGGGGCTGCTTGTATCAAAACCAGATTTGTTTAAGAAATTCGTGGGATTTCGGGGTGTTTACAGGCCCATATACATACTCTATATACATATCTCCCTTCGGCATTTACATTACAAGTCATTTCCCTTCGGTTATTTCCCTTCTGCATTGTCTTTACATTTCGGGTTTTCCCTTTGGAGTAGCGTGAGTTTGCATTGCATCTATGCCATACCACGAGGTAGGATGCATATTGCATCAAAGCAAGCCCCGTATTCCCGCTCAAATTCGCCCATGTAGTGGAGTGTTCATCACACACAAACTAGGTGGCCCATAAAGGGATAAAAAGAAAGACTTAGGCACGTGCAAATGCACGTGATCTAAAATCTGCAATCGCATCTAAAAGACCCGAACTAGACACCTCGAACCGCTTCGTAGGCTTTCTACACCGTAAAACTCGATTTTTCAAAGCGTATAGACTGATCCTTGCGCATCGGTGCAAGAAGGTCTGCGACGACAAGAGCTCACTTGCTCATAGTCGCCACGATTAGAAGTCAGTTTAATATCTTTCGCTAGCTTAGGTATGGTAGCTGGCACGCCCTGTTTATATAAATAGAACTTAGATGCACGAGAGGATCTGCTCCAAGCCCTGAAAAGGCGAAGAGGCGAGGATTTTCACGCGTCTATAGAGATTGGCACGCCCGGTGGGACATGAGCCTTTCAAAAATCGAGTTTTAAGTTAGGAGCTTACAAAATTTTTCAAAGAGGTATCGTTTTTAACTTGTTTTCTTTGCTTGTACTTAGGAAATTTTTGAAAAAGCTTGAAAAGCATGTCAAAATCCAATCCAAGTGAAGTATCGAGCCAAGGCTCATGTGCATCAAGTTCTCAATCTAGGAGGATTTTCAAAAACAAAATAAAACTAGATGAGATCGAGGACCTGAGAGGGGAGTTTGAGGCCAAAATCGATGCTCTCAGCCAAGAGGCTGAAGTAGGCGATTCGTGTTCATCAAACGGTGAACAAAGGCCTAAGAAAAAATCTGAAAAACCTCGCAAGCACAAAGAGGCCTCCGTAATGGAAGGCAACCAATACCACGAGTCCTTACACAAAAGGACCATAAAGCCCTACAACAGTTGCTGAAAGGGCAGAATAAAGAGAAAAGAAGCTACGCCCTGTCTGATTTCCTTCCTATGGATTACGAAACAGACAGTGACGTTGAAATACCGAACTTCCATCGGTATGATGGCATGGGAGATCCTAGGTCTCACTTGCAACTTTTCTCGCGTCGAGCCCATAAGAAGAAAAAGGACTCGATGAAATGGGTGTATTGGTTCCCTTTATCCCTTAAGGGCACAGTTGCCAAATGGCTGGCTTCCTACGACTTAAGCTAGTTCGCTACTTTTGAAGAGTTAGCGAACTGCTTCATGCAAAGATTTGCACATAACGTAGAAGTCACGCCGACTCTGAATACCTTAAGGGATACAAAGCAAGGCATGAATGAAGACGTACATGCCTTCATTATAAGATGGAGGTCACTTTTGAGCCAAGTGCGAGAGCCCATATCCGAAGGATGCGCAGTCATGCTCATCCTGGATAACTTTAAAAGCGAGTTAAAAACCCTTCTCTCCCTCCATGAGATCTTAACTTTCCATAAGTTGATAAAAAAGGCATCCCTTTTCGAGACCAACTTGCGAAAAGGGACATACGATCACTTATGGAAAGGAAGTGCCGTTTCCAAAACCCGCTTGGAAAAGCCCATCACATACGGGCTACCCACGATGGACAAAGGGGCAAAGCCCCATAAAATCGCCAATGTTCGGGTGGATCCAGGCGTGGCAGGCACTTCTAAAAATTTTGAAAAACTAGAAAATAAGAGGGAGCGAAACTTTCAAAAACTGGTTGAAAAACGGGAGTACACTCCGCTGGGGCAACCTGTGTCGGAGGTCCTAGACCTCCTACTTGCCCAAGGCATGATAGAACTCCCTGAAATCCCTGAAGGAGTCACCTCCAAGAGGGGGTATTTAAACCGATTTTGTAAGTATCATCGGCTCAAAGGCCATGATACCAAACGCTGCTTCTCCCTTTTAAATAAAATTGAGAACTTGATAGCAGAAGGCCGACTCCAGGTCATTGCGAAACCTGAGCCACCTCAAGCTATCTTCAAAGAACCCTTTCCCAAACACGCCAGTGGTAGTGGGAAAGGAAAGGAGGTATGTACCCTCACCATTTCTAAGGAACTAGCGCAAAAACCAGAGCCTGGTCGACCCACTTGTGCGCCCACTCTTGTATTATACAAGAAGCCCGCCCAAGTCGTCATTCGGGGACCACCAAAAGTGGAATCCCCGGCAAAACCAGTTTTAAAAATCCAAGGTTCTCCTCAGCTCATCCTTAGAGCCAAATTTAGCGCGAACCCTAGGCTGGTCGTGGGGGAAGTGACTAGATCCGGGAGGATCTATCAACCCCCGCACCTTCAAGGTGCTCAAAAGGTGGTCAGTGTGCCTGGCCCCTCAAAAGCATGTATCCCTAGTGTTCTGCCAAAAGCAGATAAGGACAAAGTCATCCCGAATCCCTATGACTTCGAAAACCACCTTTCAAAGATTCTTATTCACATGTCTATCTTAGAGCTTATACAAACCTCGCCTAGGCATTTGTATTAGAGAAAATTCTAGAAAGGGCCAAGGTTGATTCGAACATAAGTCTGGAATCCTTGTCTGCCCAAGTGGCTTTATTAGGAGCAAAATCGCCCATCCCTTTCTCGGAAGATGATGTAGATAGACCCTACGAAACCCATAACCAGGCCCTTTATATCGGGGTGGTTCTGAATAACCACTCTCTGGACAGGTGCCTAGTCGATGGTGGAGGAGGGCTCAACATCCTTCCACTTCATGTGGCATATAAAATCGGAGTCACCTTGACTTCAGTGAACCCAAGCCCCATCGTTGTCACTGGATACGATGGGAATGCGTCTAGACCTTTAGGATCCATCGAACTCCCAATGGAAACGGGAGGGATCGAACACACGGGGGTGTTCCATGTCTTAGACATCCACCCCCATTATAACCTGTTGCTAGGAAGACCCTGGATACACAGTTTGTGCGTTGTGCCATCCACCTTCCACAAGTGTGTCAAGATCCCTTTTAGGGACCAGGTCGTAGTGATCCTAGGTGAGAGTCACCCACAGCTTCAGGGGATCATAAACTCCCCTTGTTTATCGAGCTCTCAGGCCCATGAGGCTAACTTGGGGCAAATTGTGAATGAGCCACCTCGACTCGTGTTAAACAACCCTAGGAAGGTTGTATGTGTGAAGGGGCCGCCCAAAGCCGGCCCCCTCCCGATCTTAACCCTTCTAGGACGATCCAAGCGTTCCCTATTTCCAAAGCCCCTAGACAAAAGGCCATATGAGCCCAATATGGACGACAGCATGTTCCAGGACCACGACTTGTATCAAACTTTTTCAAAAAACAAAAAGTCGTGGAACATGTTGTTGAACATGGGCTACACGCCCTACAAGAGTCTAGGAGTGTAGAACCAGGGTCTCCTAGGGCCCATCCTTCCTAGGGCCAATCCAAGCCGATATGGGATCGGCTATACTCCCCGAATACTGCCGGAGCCACCCCTTGTGACCACCTGGGTCAAGGGTGCCCCGGAACCTGTCTTAGAAGAGACCTACGATTTAGATCTCCTATTCCGAGTCTAACCCGTAGTGTTTTCCCTTTGTAGGTATGACGGAAGATCCCTTTTCTAAAAATACAAAAACATTTGAAAAGCTTAAAATCAAAAAAATCAAAAAACAAGAAAAACCAAAAATAATGGAAAAACAAAAACTCGAAAAAAGAGTGCTTTGTATAGTTCTCAAGGTTCTTGTTTTACAAAAACCCAAAAAAATCGAAAATTTGGAAAATACCAAAAAGATTTTGTACATAGCTGCTCCTAGTAGGACTTTGGCAAAAGAAAAGGATTCCGAAAGAAACGTCGTCTGCATAGCCAGACCAAAAATTCCGAAATCACTTAAAAATCCTAGTACAAAACTAGGTCCTTTTGAAAACCACGCATCAAATTCCCTCGGGTCTATAGCCCACGAGAATGATCAAAGCCCATAAGTGGATCCCCTTGAGGAAGATCCCACTTCCGAGCTCCCAGAATTTCATAAGATTCTCGATTTTGAAAGACATTCCCAATCAGTAGGAGGAGATTTCATAGAAGTGAACCTAGGGGATAATTCCAATCCCAAAACCATCAAAATAGGCGCATGCTTGCATGAAACTGAAAGGTTAACATTCATTGCATTTCTACGAACCTATTTAGATGTGTTTGCATGGACGTATGAAGACATGCCGGGCATAGATCCCAGCATTTGTCGAGCATCGTCTTCCCTTAGATGCAGGTGTAAAACCCATAAAGCAGAAGCTTAGGAAAATACACCCGAATGTACACACGCAAGTCAAAGAGGGTTTAGAAGATCTGCTAAAAGCCGGATTTATAAAACCCATTGCGTATTCTAATTGGTTGTCAAATATCGTTGTGGTTCGAAAAACCAATGGGAAAATTCGAATATGCATCGATTTCAGAAACCTGAATAAAGCCACCCCAAAGGATAATTATCCTTTACCAAACATAGATTTGATAGTCGATAGTACTGCAAATCATGAAATGTTTTCGTTTATGGACGGCTATCCAGTCTATAATCAAATCAAACTAAGTCCATGAGATCAGGGTAAGACCACCTTCACAACCCCATGGGGCACGTACTGCTATACAGTCATGCCCTTTGGTTTGAAAAAAGCCGGCGCAACATACCAACGAGACATGACCACGATCTTCCATGATCAGATTCATGAGCTCGTAGAAGTGTATGTAGATGATCTCTTGGCGAAGTCCAAAACCCGATGCACTCACATCGAATGTTTACAAAAGATTTTCGAAAGGCTTAGGCTTTACAAAGTAAAGCTAAACCCTCAAAAATGTGTGTTCGGGGTAGAATCAGGGAAGCTTCTGGGCTTTATGGTGAGCCAAAGGGGTATAGAAGTCGACCCCTCTAAGTGTCGAGCCATCATAGACATGTCTCCACCCTCCAATCTCACCCAAATCCGTAGCCTCCAGGGTCGTTTACAATCCGTTCGCCGATTCATATCGAATCTGGCCACTAGATGTGAACCCTTCAACAAATTGTTGAGGAAGGGAACGAAATTCTTATGGGATGACGAATGCCAGAAGTCCTTTGAGAGACTGAAGGCATACTTGGTTAATCCCCCCGTTTTGAACCCTCCAAAGCAAGGAAAACCGCTTTTACTATACATCTCCGTGCATGCAAATGCTTTAGTAGCCCTGTTGGCTCAGTAGGAGGATGACACCCATAAGGAGTATGCCATCTACTACATTTCGAAAACTCTCTTGGCTTATGAACGAAATTATCAAGCCATGGAGAAGACGTGCTTGGCCCTAGTCTGGGCCTGCCAGAAATTCAGACACTACTTCCTAGATCATGAGATCTGGATAGTGTCCAAGCTTGATCCAATCAAGCACTTGTTCGAAAAGCCCATTCTCACGAGTAGATTGGGCAAATGGCAACTCCTTCTAATGGAGTATGATCTGAAATACCATCACCAGATCTCCATTAAAGGGCAAGCCCAAACAGATTACGTGGCTGAGTTCCCCTTAGAGGACGCATATCCCACTCTTGTTGAAATGCCTTATGAAGGCATATTACAAAACCAATTTCAAAACAACATTTTGGCAAATTCTTTCAAAAACCAAGTGTGGAAGATGCACTTCGATGGGGCACGAAACCAACGAGGGGTTGGTGCTGGGGTCATCCACATCTCCCCTGAAAAGGGCGAGATTCCCATAGCAGTCCGCTTAGATTTCGAATGTTCCAACAACGTAGCTGAGTATGAAGCACTCATACAAAGCTTAAGAATTTCGAAAACTCTAGGGGCATCATGCATCGAGGTCTTTGGAGATTCGCTCCTTGTCATAAACCAGGTTTTAAAAATTTGGCAAGTACGGAATGAGAAACTACTTCCATATCACGAGTTGGTCACTCGATTGGTCCAATCCTTCCAATCGTGTAAACTCACACACGTAGGAATAGAGGACAATGGCATCGCCGATGCCCTCTCCTCCTTGGGTTCAGCCCTGAAGGTCGATCTCATTTCAGGGACCAGATCTTTGGAAATATGGCATGCGCCCCACCCATCCACACACGACTTGGATATTTACCAAAATAACCCAGAGTCTATTGAAAAACCCTGGTTTTATGACATCAAACAGTTTTTGGAAAATGGGGGATTCGCCGAGGATGCCACATCCAAGGATAAGGCATTCATTCGTAAAGGCCTCGAATGGGCATCGATTTATTTTAGCAGCCACGGAGTATTTCTCCAAGTGGGTGGAAGCCATTTCCCTAACCAACGTAATGGGGCAACATGTGGTGGCTTTCATCCAGAGGAATATCTTGGCTCGATTTGGGGTTCCACGAGACCTTGTGTCCGATAATGGCACCCCATTCAAGAACGAGCGGATGGTTAAGTTGTGCAACACGTATGGCATAACTCACCACTTCTCTTCGCCCTACTACCCTCAAGGCAACGGCCAAGCCGAAGCCACAAACAAGACTCTCATTAGCATAATTGAGAAAACCTTAGAGAAGGGTAGGACGTGGCACGAGAAGCTGGATGAAGCCTTATGGGCTTATAGAACTTCCATCCGGACTCCCACGAATGCCTCACCATTCGAATTGGTCTATGGCACAAACGTCATTCTTCCCATTCATACCCAACTGCATTCATTCCATACATCCATTGCACTCGACCTCCCCCTAGAGACGCTTCAGCATGCTAGGATGGCCGAACTAGATTTGCTAGATGAGAGGCGACTCCTTGCCATGGATCATGCTCGTGCATACCGGCAAAGGATAGCCCGACATTATAGCAAACACATGAGACCTTGCCACTTTGAAGTGGGAGATCTGGTCTTAAAAACCATCCACCATCGTGGCCCACACCCCTTGGGAAAGTGGCACCCCAACTGGGATGGACCCTATGTTGTACGAGCAACCACTACGAACAATTCGTATTGGTTGATCGATGTAGAAGGTAGGAATTAAACAGATCCTATCAATATTCAATACTTAAAGAAGTATCATGTGTAGGATTTGGATTAAATTCCAATTTTCGAAAATTTTAGGGATAGCTGCCCTGAGACATGAAAATAAGGTACAAAGGCAAACTCGTGTGACCCTGAGTGAGAGGATTCGCACTTGTGAAAGAGTGGAATCTTCAAAATCGTGGTTACATTTCAAAATCCTTCTTCTTACAAAGAAAGGCCTAGTTCAATATAGCAAGATACTTGCAAGTAGTACATGCTATTTCTAAATAGGCTGATCTGGAATGGATCGAGCGTAGGCTTGGGATAAGTCCTCCCCTCTTCTCTTCTCCTTCCAAAAGGAAAAACATGGCCCAAACAAAAGGGAATTTCCCATTCAAAGCATCTTTCCAAAAGAAAGAAACCAAAATTCAAAAGAAAAATTGATTCTCTTGTAAAAAAAGAGGGATGAAAGAAAAAATACTCCCAAAGGGAGACCCTCTATGGAAAAAAGGAAAAAGAGGCCAAAAAGCTCAAAAAGAGCAGTTTTCCGCCTTCAATGCCATAAACCACGGGACGCTTCAGATGGAACCGTGGTATCTCTTTCCCATCCCTAGCTTATCCCAAGCTAAAGCATGGTTCATTTCAAGGAATCCTAAAGTAAAAATAGGATTTACTTACTTCAATTTCATCTTGTTTGAGAATTCAACGTTTCGAGTAAGGCGTAGGAATTTGAAATACAGCTTGTTTTCTTATAAAGCCTCCTCTAGATAAGCGAGTGTTAAGACTCAAACAAGGGCAAGCACGAAGAGCTCGAGATCCTTAGGATCGAGACTCAAGACAGTTGTCCCTTTTGTAAATAAATTTTTGTAAATAAGTTTTGAAAATCGAACATCGAACAGCATAGGATTCGCTCACATGGAGCCACAGGCCTTGTAAGTCTCTAGAGTTCGACCACATCTGGTCTCTGGGAGGTCGCCACTCTTGGCACCACACCATGTCACACATCTGCATTCCACGCATGATACTTGCATAAACATGATCCCATTTAGGACCAAAAACCGTTTGTATTAACCCATTGGCGTGCCTCCTACCAGAGTTTATAAATTGAGATTTTGCTAAAAATTGGGGCAATCCCATATTCTTTGTGGATAGATCTAGGGAGACATTGAAAGGGGTGTTTGTCATCTTTGCCCTTATCCAAATCGATTTGGACAAGGCCAAAGAGGGGCATCTGTAAACACCTCGAAATCCCACGAATTTCCCAAATCCATCTGGTCTTGTAAAGGCAGCCCCAAAGGGCCATTTTGAGTTTGGAAACTCAAGAGCCTTCCAGACAACCCTGTACATATGTTTTAAACTTTATATTTCAAAAATATACAATATAGCTTTTAAAAACCTTTTAAACACGTTTTTGAAACCCCGAAGCAGCTTGGCCTAATCCAGACAGGACCAGAAAAGCTAAGGAGAGCCCGGAACCGGAGCACATGTCAAGCCCGGCACAACAACTCTCGTATCCAATCCACACCCCCAGGATCTCGAACGTCCAAGACCCTGTTATCATCAAAACATCATTTGAAGTCATCTTCGGAAGGCGAAAACAGAGACGGATGATCATGTTGGCGAAGACCCAATGCAGACGAAGCACTGATGCTGTTAGGCCCCGCACAAACCGTTCGTTTCGAACACAACTCGAAGGAGTCAGAATTCAGTTTGGATCGGATCTGGACCATATATATCCAGATCCCAATCCAAACCCATGTATGGACTTAGATTTGGATTTGGATTCAAAAATCCAATCCAATATCCATATCCATGGCCCACATCACCTTCTCATAAATGGAGGTGGGGCCCACTTGAATTTCACGTGGGATTATGGGCATGAGAGAGAGTGGGGGTGGATAAGATCAAGTGTGTGTTGTAATTAAGCTTGACTTGTATGTCAAGTTTGGGGTTAATCACGTGGGTTAGCCTAATTAAGTGGGTTTAAGCTTGTAATTAGCCAAAACCTAACCTAGGGCTGCACCAACATGATAGGATTAGGGTCTATGGGCCATGCAAAGGGAGCTCCTTCACCTAAACCTAACCAAAAATATCTAATCCTAGCCTTCTACCCTAATCCGGTCCTAATCTGAGCCTAATCACCTAACGCACTTCCCTAATCCCGGCCTAATCCCAACCTAATCATCTAACCCACTTCCCTAATCCTTCCCTAAACCTAGGTTAATTTCCCTAAACCTAGCCTAATCACCTGACCTACCTCACTAAACCTCACCCTAAAACCAACCCACCTAGCTAAACCCTAAACCTCTAAACCACCCCTAGCACACAACCTACCCAAACCACTTGTATTTAAAATATCTGACCCTATCCTTTCCAGCCCACCTTATCACCACACCACCCTACCTAAACCACCTAACCACTACCCCAAAACCAGCCCTAACCGACCTAGCCCAGCCCTATATAAACCCCCCCCTTGGGGGCGGGTTTTTCGGATCCTCAAGCCCCCTCTTCCACCAGCCGGGTCCTCCACTCTCCAGCTCAGCCGACTCCAGCCTTGCTCCACTTGCCCCACAGCCCGCCACCACCTGCGCCACTACCTCCCAGCCGAGCACCACCACCACCACCACACCGGTCGAATCCCATCCTGCGCATCCCAATCACCCGGATGCTCCCCTTTCATCCGCCACCACCTCTTCACTTGGTTAGTACCCTACACTCCACCTTACTCCTTCTTTACTCCCTCTCCACTCTCAGCCACCTAAACCACCACCATATCAACCTAATACCAGCCACTTGCCGCCACCATTCCCACTCAGCCAGACCGTGACCACCCTAACTACCCGCCACCCCTTAGACATCTTAGCTCCATTCGGCCACCCTATCCGACTCCCTAAGACCTGCCCATATCACCCCACTACACCCACTACCACCTGACCCCATCTCCTAGCTAGTTCCCTTCCCTTACACCACTCCTAGCCACCCTAGCAGCCCGCCACCACCAAGCACCCTTAGTCGGCCACTCCACCCGACTGTCACCTTTTCATTCGGCCAGCCATCCGCCAGCCATAACCTTCCCCTAGCTCGTTCCCTTCCCTTAGTGCCATACTCCCTTAGTGACCCTACTTAGGCCCTTTAGCCCAACACACCAAAAACAGCCCCTCCTTAGCAACCGGCCATCTTCAAGGCGCCTCTTCCGCGCATCAAAGACATCCGGCCAGCACTTCCCCTTGCCGTTCAACTTCGCGGAGCTCCCTTTTGCAGCCCAAGGCGAAGGCCAAGCCCATGCTCAAGCAAGGATTCTTCGGACCAGCTATTAGTAAGTGCCTAACTTGGTTCTTAGTTGTATACTTGCTTAAGATTCAATTCGATACGGGGTTGTAATAACGGAGCATAGTCTCCCCCCGCTTGTAATAACGTGGCTTGGCACACCCACACACATGCACTCTCTTAGTTGTGCACGATTTTGAACACACACGGGCCTAATCAGCCCCTAATACATAAATATATATATACTTTAATTTTCGTAGGGTTCTTGCTTAAGTTGGGTGTGTTGTCTTTCAATTCAAGCACTCACACACATTGAGCCTTCGCTCTTATTTGAAAGACCCAAGTAAGGGCCAACCTATACTATTTGGGTTTTCATTTCATGTCGTGTGTGTAAGTCTTTCAATTCAAGCACTCACACACATTGAGCCTTCGCTCTTATTTGAAAGACCCAAGTAAGGGCCGACCTATACTATTTGGGTTTTCATTTCATGTCGTGTGTGTAAGTCTTTCAATTCAAGCACTCACACACATTGAGTCTTCGCTCTTATTTTAAAGACCAAAGTAAGGGCCGACCTATACTATTTGGGTTTTCATTTCATGTCGTGTGTGTAAGACTTTCAATTCAAGCACTCACACACATTGAGCCTTCGCTCTTATTTGAAAGACCCAAGTAAGGGCCGTGTTATACTATTTGGGTTTAATTTCATGTTGTGTGCGTAGTACTTCAATTCAAGCACTCACACACATTGAGCTTTCGCTCTTATTCCCAAGACCTTAATCAAGGCCATACTGCAAGTTATATTTGGGTTTAATTTCATGTCGTGTGTGTAAGTCTTTCAATTCAAGCACGCACCCACATTGAGCCTTCGCTGTTATTTGTAAGACCCGAGTAAGGGCCCATATACATACTCTATATACATATCTCCCTTCGGCATTTACATTACAAGTCATTTCCCTTCGGTTATTTCCCTTCGGCATTGTCTTTACATTTCGGGTTTTCCCTTTGGGGTAGCGTGAGTTTGCATTGCATCTACGCCATACCACGAGGTAGAACGCATATTGCATCAAAGCAAGCCCCGTATTCCCGCTCAAATTCGCCCATGTAGTGGAGTGTTCATAACACACAAACTAGGTGGCCCATAAAGGGATAAAAAGAAAGACTTAGGCACGTGCAAATCCATGTGATCTAAAATCTGCAATCGCATCTAAAAGACCCAAACTAGATACCTCGAACCGCTTCATAGGCTTTCTACACCCTAAAACTCGATTTTTCAAAGCGTACAGACTGACCCTTGCACATCGGTGTAAGAAGGTCTGCGACGACAAGAGCTCACTTGCTCACAGTCGCCACGATTAGAAGTCAGTTTAATATCTTCGCTAGCTTAGGTAAGCTAGCTGGCATTCCCTGTTTATATAAATAGGCCTTAGACGCACGAGAGGATCCGCTCCAAGCCCTGAAAAGGCGAAGAGGCGGGTATTTTCACGCGTCTACAGTAGGTTCGTGTGATATGGTGCGGAGTGTTAACTAGGATAGGTTCGGCCGGGGTTTGCTAGGCAAGTGATCACGGGTATGGTGTGTAGGGGAACTAGGTTGGCTAAGGGAGAGGGGGACCGTGGGATGGTAGGTAGGTAGTGGTATAAGGTGGTTAGTGTGATGAGTGGTGGAGTACAGGGCGGTAAGTGGGTCGGTTGAGGCGGGGAAGGTCAGCTAAGGACAGTCAGGTAGGTCGGCCAAGGCGGCCGGGGCAGGAGGTGGACGCCAGGCGCTCGGCACCAGGCGGTTGGCAGATCGGCAGGGCGACAGGGCGCATGCAGGGCGCGCGCAGGGTGCGGTGCGCCTGCTTGGCACGCGGGAGGCGCGCTACTGTGCCTTTTAACGACAGTGCGGTGCGCCTGTTTAGGTTTAAGGTGGGTTGGGGTGTTAGGTTAACCTAAGTGGGATTAGGGGAGGTCGGTTAGGTCTAGGTGGAATCGGTTTGGGTGGTTTAGAGGGATTAGGAAGAGTGGTTTAGGGAGGTTAGTAGGGCTTACCTTTTAGCAACGGTTTAGGGTGTGCTTGAGCTCCAATTACCCACCTTAAGCCTCTTTGTCCAAGCAATATCAGCCCTTCAATTAGGGTGGGGCAACCCTTAACTAAACCTACACTAACCCAAAATTAATAAAACCCTAAACAAAGAAAGCACTAAAGCACTTACCTTGGACCTTCTCTCTCCTCCCTTCAAATTCACATGAACCCCTTACAATGGACCCCCTCACCTCTATTTATAGGCATTTGAGGTGGGTCTTGGATTTGGGTTTGGGTTTGAGATCTGGATCTAGACCCAAATCCAAACACTATTTGGATCTGGATCATGGATCTTGGATATTTTGAGATCCGTATCCGATCCAAATCCAACATTTTTATGGATATGGATCTAAATATTTTGGACCAGATCCAATCCAAACACTATTTGGATCCAATCCAAATCCAAACACTATTTGGATTGGCCCAAATCCAAACACTATTCACTATATGGATTTGGATCTGGATATTTATGGTCCATATCCAAATCAAAATTTCTTTGGATAGTCCTTCTTGGCTTCTTGAGGCGAACGATCTGTGTGGGCCTTGGTTTCATCAGTGACCCATTTGGTGTTGGGTTTCCCCAATCTATGTCGTCCAGACTCCTTTCTACCTTTTGAACTTCGTTTTTCTCATTTCTGGTCTTCCTGGTTCATATTTGGGATGCTTGAGTGAGAATGGTTAATGTGGCTTTCTGGTGCTCCGGGCTTGCTATCTGCTTTGTGCTTGGGCCTTCCTTTCACCTTTCGAACCTGGCTTTTATCAGGCCAGGTTGATCTTCTAGGCTTCAGAACAGACTTCTGAAGCTACTTTTGGTTTTGGCGTTCATGACCGGCTTGCTGGGCTGTTTCTAGATCAGGTGTCGTCTTCGCATGCTCTACCTATTCGCCTTTAGCTTTTGGGAAAATGGGGCTTAGCCCTGGTTTCAAAAACTCCTATTTGATAAAGGGCTTCAACACACTGTTTACATGATTAAAAGCAATATGTACAAAGTTTAAAACATTACGTATATGTTTTCGAATATGTACAGGGTTTTTGGAAGGCTCCTAGGTTTTCAGACTCAAAATGGCCCTTTGGGGCTGCTTTTGTAAAACCAGGTGTGTTTTTAGAAAGTCGTGGGATTTTGGGGTGTTTACACTCATCCTCGATAATTTTAAACCAGAATTAAAAACCCTTCTCTCCTTACATGAAATCTCAACTTTTCACAAGTTGATCAAGAAAGCTTCTCTTTTCGAAGCAAATCTAAAGAAAGGAGTATACGATCACTTGTGGAAAGGGAGTGTTTTACCAAAGACTCGGTTGGAAAAACCTGGCACATACTGGATGCCCACGATGGACAAAGGGGCAAAACCCCTAAAAATTGCCAACGTCCGAGTGGAAACAAACTTGGCCGGTACTTCTAAGAAAACTGAGCAAAAAATTGAAAAATAACAAAAAATTTTGAAAAACGGGAGTACACGCCCTTAAGGCAACCTGTTTCGGAGGTCCTGGACCTCCTACTCGCATAAGAGATGATTACACTCCCAGAAATTCTAGAGGGGACACCCCCAAAAGGGAAATTTCTAAATAGATTTTGTAAGTATCATCGACTGAAAGGTTGTAAACAACCCAAAATAAAATAAATTTTGAAAACAAACACTTGGTTTGAAAATTCAGTTCGAAACCAGATTTTGAAGTTTTTGAAACCTCGGGGGCTATAAAAGCCTGAAATTTTGGTTAAAACCCTGTTCAACTTGATTTTTCCATATATGGGCCAAGTCCCATTTTTGCCAAAAAGCCAAGACGAACAGGTGAACCCTGATCGAAAGCGGCCCCAAGAAGCAGGTTTGAAGCCTAGGAGACAGCACAACCTGATAGAAAGCACGATCAAAAGGTGAAAGGAGAGCCCAAGCCAGGTGCATACTTCAAGCCCGGAGCATCAAATGTGAAGCCACGATCACCCATCGAAGCAACAAGAATTCAAGCCCGAAATAGTGAAAATCGAGCAAAACGAATTCCTAAAAGGCGAGATAGAGACAAGACGACAAAATTGGTGGCGTGTAGTCGTGTGCATCCAGTGCTCGATTTTGGGCAAGTTCTACACGATTTGATCAATTTGGTTCGATGCAAGTATGCTCCCTATCTCGAGTGTGGTGGATATGCAATGCAAACTCACACAACTTGAATGGAAAACCCGGAATTTAAAGACATAGCAGAAGGGAAATAGCAGAAAGGGAAATATGGCTATATCTTAGATGCGGAAGGGAAAATATATATAGCTATATCTTAAGAGCGAGAAGGCTCAATGTGAGTGAGTGCTTTGAGTGTATAAATTGAAAGGTAACTCACACGACTTGAACCTTAAAACCCAGCTGAATGTATATAAATAGAGCTATATCCTATGGGCTGTTGAGGCCCGTTTTGTGTGCAAAAGGTGTGCAGATAAGAGCGGAAAGGCTCGAGTGTACGTGTGTGATTCGTGTTTCAAACCATAATATTACATCTCGGGGGGAGACTACGCTCCATTATTACAACCCCGTATCAAATTTAATTGAATTTGAAACAACGTAAAGAACCAGGTTCGAGCACTTACACGTCGTTTGCTTGGACTTCCTTTATCAGCGAAATCTGACCTTGGATATAGCCGTTGGATGGACCTTTCTCTGCGAAACGACCAGCTGTGTGGAAGGTTGATCTTAGATCGTGACCTGGGCTAGGTTGACACACTAAGGTGCTATGGGTTCTGGACTTAGACACGATAGATCTAAGGTGAGAAATAATGGATCTAGGTCAGGTCTAGGCGGGTTGTTTTGTTTAAAAACTAGACCAAGGTCCTAAGGGAAAAACCCGACCAACTAATGGTCGAGTTAGGTGGTGTCTACGGGATTATTTTAGGTGAGACACTATGGAATGCTCAGCCAACTAATGGCCGACCTTGGCTGGGGATTAGTGAATGGTCTTAGGGGAGATCCTAAGGTGAGCTTTAGGGTAATGCTCGGCCAAAGGGTGGCCGAGCTGGGCAGGTTTTTGGAGAAGGATTAGGTAGGATCTAAGGTTGAATCCTAAGGAAAGAGCTCGGCCAGATGGTGGCTGAGCTTTGGCTGATGTTAGATGGTTGATCTCGGGTGAGATCCTAAGGGAGTGGCTCGGCCAAAAGGGTGGCCGAGCTGGGTAGGTTTAGAGTGGATTTTTAGTTAGGATCTAACTTGGGTAGTGGTTTAAGGTTAGGGATAGACCTAAGATGAGCTCAGCCACTACGGGCCGAGCTAAATGGGTGAGGATGGGTTCGACAAGAGGAGGGAACCGAGTGTCTTAAACACTCGGTTTGGCCAAGTTTTTGGGAGTAGTTTTGAGTTAGGAAATGAATTAGGTAGTGGTTTTGATGTTAGGATTTTCTTTAGGACAGATCTAAGGTGAGCTCGGCCAGCCAATGGCCGAGCTGGGTATGGTCCTAGGTTAGGATGGTCTTAGGTAGAACTAGGTCAGCTCCTTTAGTGAAGTTCGGCTAGCTCCTTGGCTGGACTTTGCTGTGGCTTTTCGTTAGTGGTCTAGGTGGTTTAGAGAGGTGAGAAAAGAGATGGTTTTGGGCAGGAACTAGGGGACTTACCTTGACAACGTTTCAGCCATTTGATCCTTGGTTCCCACACAGCCAATCCTTACCAAGCAAGGGCCATCCAATGCCGCCAAATTTCGTTTCGTTTCAGCCATGTACAAGCTGTGAACTACAAACTCCAGCCCACCCACAACTTCAACCCACAATCTCATGAAAACAAGAGGGGAAGGCCAACCCCTTTTGTTGACCTTCCTCTCTCTCTCTCTCTCTCTCTCTCTCTCTCTTTTCCCCAAGTGGAGAGGCATGAAAATGCTGGAAAAAAATCCTCTCCAAAGCCAGCCCTCTCATGTCCTTTTATAGGCCTCTTATTTGGATATGGATCCTTTGTTGGGTTCTGAAATCCGGATCCAATTCAAGCCTTGTTTGGATATGTATCTTGGATCTGGATTTGGATATTGGGATCCAGATTCGATCCAAAATTTTCTCTTCTTAAGTCCTTCCTGGCGTTTCGAGTCGGGCGCTTCGTGCGGGTCCTGAGTTCATCAAGATTCTGTCTTATGCTGGGTTTTTCCCAATTTCGTCGTTCGAGCTTCTTTTCGTCTTTCTGGACTCTGTTTCAACTCTTTCTTTTTTTTTTTTTTTACTTGGATTGCTCGTGATTTCAAATGTGCTTTTGGCTTGGCCTTCGATGCTTCAGTCTTGAAGTACACTCGTGGCCTGGGCTCCTTTTTCGTCTTTGAAATTCACTTTTCATCAGGCTGGGCTTGACCTTTGAGCTTTTTTGAATCTTTTGCAACTGTTTTGAGCCAGGCTTCATCTGTTCGTTTGGTCTTTTGTAAAAATAGGACTTTCGTCCACTTTCGAGATTTTTTATGTTTCGAACAGGGTTGGAAAATAGTGTTTTGAAGGGTTTGAGTTCCTGAGTTTTTGAAATCTCCAAACTTGGCTTTTTGAGCTGATTTTCGAACCAGGCATTTGGTTTTGGAAAATATTTGGATTTTGGGGTGTTTACAAATGCCCCTCTTTGGCATTATCCAAATTGATTTGGATAATGGTGAAGAAGATAACACCCCTATTTGTTTTCTTCCGGATTTGATCTTGAGAATATGGGATCGTCCCAGTATTTGAGAAAAAAACATTTTCTTTTAAGCCTAATAGGAGGAGATTTTTCGCCAAAAGGGGACTTTCTATGGATCTAGCCGTAAATGAAGATCATGTATGAGGTGCTTATGCATGGATATGCAGAGTGTGTGACATGGCTGAAGTGCCAGAAAGGGGCGACCTCCTAGAGACCAGATTATATGGTCGAACTTTTGAGACTTTTATGAAAAACCTGCTGCTCCAGGTGAGCGGGCCTTACGTATGCTCGATGTTCTAGTTTTTTTGAAATTCGTTTTAAGAGGGAAAACTTTTCTGAACCATCGATCATAAGGACCTTCAACTCCTTGTGTTTGCCTTTACTCGAGTCTCGACACTTGCTAATCTAGCAGAGGTTTTACGAGAAAACAAACCACATTTCAAAATTTTTATGCCTTATTCAAAACGTCGTATTCTCAAACAAGACGAAATTCAAGTAAGTAAATCCTATTTTTACTTTAGGATTCCCTGAAATGAACCATGTTTCGCTCGGGATAAGTCATAGGGATGGGAAAGAAGTACCACGGTCCCTTCTGAAGTGTCCCGTGGTTTGAGGTAAAGAAGGCGGAAAACTGCTTTTTTTTTAGCTTTTGGCCTTTTTTTCTTTCTTTTTTCCATAGAGGGTCTCCCTTTGGGAGTATTTTTTCTTTAATCCCTCTTTTCCATAGAAGACTTAAATTTTCTTTTTGATTCATTTTTCTTTCTTTGGGAAAGAGCTTTTTGGCGGGGATTTCCCTTTGTTTTGGCCAAGTTTTCCTTTTGGAAGGAGAAGAGAAGAGGGGAGGACTTATCCCAAGGTCATACTCGATCCATTCTAGGTTAGCGTATTTAGAAATAGCACGTACAACTTGCAAGTATCTTGCTATATTGAATTAGGCCTTTCTTTGTAAGAAGAAGGATTTTGAAATGTAGCCACGTATTTGGAAAGCTCTGCTTTTTCACAAAATGTCGATTCTTTCATTCAGGGTCACACCACTCACCTTTGATCCTTGGTTTCAAAGTTTCAAAGTAGTTTTCCTGAAAATATTTTCACAAAAGGGTAATTTAACTCAGACCCTATACATGATATTTTTTCAAATACTGAATATTGATAGGATCTGCTAAATTCCTACCCTCGACATCGGTTAACCAATAAGAATTGTTCGTGGTGGTTCCACGCACGACGTAGGGGCCATCCCACTTGGGCCGCCACTTTCCAAGTGGATGTGGGCCACGATGGTGGATGATTTTCAAAACGAGCTCTCCCACTTCAAAGTGGCGAGGTTTCATATGTTTCTCATAATATCGGGCGATCCTTTGCCGGTATGCATGAGCATGGTCCATAGCAAGGAGTCGCCTCTCATCTAATAGATCTAGTTCGGCCATCCTAGCATGCTGAAGCGTCTCTAGGGGGAGGTCGAGTGCAACGGATGTATGAAATGAATGCAGACGTGTATGGATGGGGAGAACGGCGTTTGTGCCGTAAACCAACTCAAAAGGCATGGCATTTGTGGGAGTGCGGATGGAAGTCCTATAAGCCCATAAGGCTTCATCCAACTTCTCGTGCCATGTTCTACCCTTCTCTAAGGTTTTCTCAACAATGCTGATGAGAGTCTTGTTGGTGGCTTCGGCTTGGCCGTTGCCTTGAGGGTAGTAAGGCGATGAGAAGTGATGATTTATGCCATACTTGTTGCACAGCTTGACCATCCGCTCGTTTTTAAATGGGGTGCCATTATCGGACACAAGATCTCTTGGAACTCCAAATCGAGCCAAGATGTTTTTCCTAATGAAGGCTACCACATGTTGCCCCTGGACATTTGTTAGGGAGGCGGCTTCGACCCACTTGGAAAAATACTCAGTGGCTGCTAGAATGAACCTGTGTCCGTTTGAGGCCTTTGGAAAAATTGGTCCTACGATATCAAACGCCCACATGGTGAATGGCCAGGGGCTGACCACGGAATGCAGTGATGATGAGGGGATATGAATGGCGTGACCATGCACTTGACATGGGTGACACTTCCTAACATGATCGTGGCAATCCTTTCTCAGGGTAGACCAAAAATAACCTTCTCTAAGTATTTTCATCGCCATCATGTTGGCATTGACATGACCTCCACATTCTCCATCGTGGAATTCATCTAGCCTCCTCTAGGTCGACGCATCTTAGTAAGACGCCAATAAAACTCTTTTTGTACAGAACCCCTCCCAAAATTGTGTATCGGGTGGAAATTTTTCGGATGAATGCCTTATCTTTAGATGTGACATCCTCAGTGAATCCCCCATTTTCTAGAAAATTCTTTATGTCATAAAACCAAGGTTTTTCATCAGAATCAGGGTTATTTTGGCAAATTTGTAAATCGTGTATGGAAGGAGTAGTGAGTGCCATATTTCAAGGGGTCTGGTTCCCAAAGTGGGATCGACCCTTAGGGCTGAACCCAAGGATGAGAGGGCATCAGCGACGCCATTATCCTCTCTTCCTACATGTGTGAGAGTACACGATTGGAACGACTTGACCAGTCGAGTGGCCAATTCGTGGTATGGAAGCAGTTTTTCATTTCGAACTTGCCAAATTTTTAAAACTTGGTTTATAACAAGGAGGGAATCTCCAAAAACCTCGATGCATGCTGCCCCTAGAGTTTTCGAAACTTTTAAACCTTGTATGAGTGCTTCATACTCGGCTATATTGTTGGAACATTCGAAATCTAGGCGAATTGCTATGGGGATTTCTCCTTTTTCGGGGGATACGAGGATGATCCCGGCACCTGCCCCTCGTTGGTTTCATGCCCCGTCGAAGTGCATCTTCCACACTTGGTTTTCGAAAGAGTTTGCCAAAATGTGGTTTTGAAAATGGTTTTGCAATATGCCTTCATTAGGCATTTCATTGAGTGTGGGATACGCATCTTCTAGGGGGAACTCAGCCACGTAGTCTGCTAGGGCTTGCCCCTTAATGGAGACCTGGTGATGGTATTTCAAATCATACTCCATTAGAAGGAGTTGCCATTTTCCCAATCTACCAGTGAGAATGGGTTTTTCGAATAAGTGCTTGATTGGGTCAAGCTTGGACACTATCCAGATCTCATGACCTAGAAAATAGTGTCGAAATTTCTGGCAGGTCCAAACTAGGGCCAAGCACGTCTTCTCCATGGCCTGATAATTCCTTTCGTAAGCCAGGAGAGTTTTCGAAAGATAGTATATGGCACATTCCTTGTGAGTGTCATCCTCGTATTGAGCTAACAGAGCTCCCAAGGCATTCGCATGCACAGAAATGTAAAGTAGAAGAGGTTTTCCTGGTTTTGGAGGGTTTAAAAACAGGGGGATTAACTAAGTACACCTTTAACCTTTCAAACGATTTTTGGCACTCGTCATCCCATAAAAATTTCGTACCCTTTCTCAACAACTTGTTGAAGGGTTCACATCTAGTTGCCAGGTTTGAGATAAACCGGCGAATGGACTGTAGGCGACCCTGGAGGCTACGAATCTGCGTGAGATTGGAGGGTGGAGTCATGTCTATGATGGCTCTACACTTAGAGGGGTCGACTTCTATGCCCCTTTGGCTTACCATAAATCCTAAAAGCTTACCGAATTCTACACCGAATATGCACTTTTGAGGGTTTAGCTTTATGTTGTAAAGTCTAAGCCTTTCGAAAATCTTTTGTAAGCATTCGAGATGAGTGCATCGAGTTTTTGACTTAGCCAGGAGATCATCTACATATACCTCTACGAGCTCATGAATTTGATCGTGAAAGATCGAGGTCACAGCTCTCTGGTACGTGGCGCCAACATTTTTCAAACCAAAGGGCATGACCGTATAGCAGTACGTGCCACATGGGGTTGTAAAAGCGGTTTTAGCCTGATCTCGTGGGCTTAGTTTGATTTGGTTATATCCTGAATAGCCATCCATGAATGAAAACATTTCATGATTTGCAGTACTATCGACTATTAAATCAATGTTTGGTAAAGGGAAATTATCTTTTGGGGTGGCTTTATTCAGGTTTCTGAAATCGATGCATATTCGAATTTTCCCACTGGTTTTTCGAACAACAACTATATTGGATAACCAATCAGAATATGCAATGGGTTTTATAAATCCGGCTTTTAACAGATCTTCTAAACCCTCTTTGACTTGTGAATGCACATTCGGATGTATCTTCCTAAGCTTTTGTTTTACGGGTTTTGCATCTGAATCTAAGGGAAGACGATGCTCTACAACATTCGGGTCTATACTCGACATGTCTTCATATGTCCTTGCAAACACATCAACGTAGGTTTTCAAAAATGCAATGAATGATGCTGTTTCGTGCTCATGCAGACATGTGCCTACCTTAATGAGTTTTGGCTTTAAATCGTTCCCTAAGTTTATCTCTATAAAATCCCCTCCTACTGATTTCGAAGGTTTTTCAAAATCGAGAACTTTATGAAATTCAGGGAGCTCAGAAGTAGGATCTTCCTCGGGGGAATCCAATTCTGGGCCTTGATCATTGTCAAGATTTCTAAATCCTAGGGAATTTGGACTTGACACACAGTTTTCGCAAACGCTTGGTTTTGGATTTTCTGCAGGTTTTGAAGATTTTGGTCCTCTTATGAAGAGGACTTTCTTTTCGAAATTCTTTGCTCTTTCAAAACCTTTATCAGGAGCTGCTAAATACAGGATTCTGTTTTTGGTATTTTGCGAATTTTTGATTTTTTTGGATTTTTGTAAGGAAAGAACTTTAGGAACTATACAAACAACTCTTTTTTCGAGTTTTTGATCTTTTTCAAATGTTTTTGGTTTTTGAGATTTTTCAATTTTTTGAATTTCGAGTTTTTCAAATGTTTTTGGATTTTTGATTGAGGGATCTTCCATCATACCTACAAAGGAAAAACGCCACTAGTTAGACTCCGAACAAGAGATCTAAATCGTAGGTTTCTGCTTGGGTAGGCTCCAGGGCACCCTTGACCCAGGTGGTCTCAGGAGGTGGTTTTGGTGGTATTCTAGGAGTATAGCCGATCCCGTGTCGGCTTTGGTTGGCTTTGGGCAAGATGGGTTCTACGAGAGCCTGATTGTGTGCCCCTAGACTTTTGTATGGCATATACCCCATGTTCAGTAACATGTTCCACGATTTTTTGTTTTTGGAAAAGTTTTCATATAATTCGTGATCCTAGAACTTGCTATCGTCCATGTTATGCACATAAGGCTTTCTGTCCAGGGGTTTTGGGAACATTTGACGCTTGGGTTTTCCTGGGATGGTTAGTGTTTTGAGTGGGCCAGCCTTGGGCGGCCCCTGGATGTGCACGACCTTCCTAGGTATCTGAAGGGCGAGCTTTGGTGGCTCGACCATGGTTGGCCCTGAGTTGGCCTCGTAGGACTGGGAACTTGAAAAGCATAGGGAATTTTGGATCTGTAAACACCCCGAAATCCCACGAATTTCTCAAACTCATCTGGTTTTGTAAAAGCAGCCCCAAAGGGCTATTTTGAGTCTGGAAACCCAGGAGCCTTCCAGACAACCCTGTATATATGTTTTAAACTTTATATTTCAAAAATACATAATATGGCTTTTGAAAACCCTTTTAAAACATGTTTTGGAAACCCCGAAGCAGCTTGGCCTAATCCAGACAGGACTAGGAGAGCTAAGGAGAGCCCAGAACCGGAGCACCTATCGAGCCCGGCACAACAACTCTTGTATCAAATCCACACCCCCAGGATCTCGAACGTCCAAGACCCTGTTATCATCGAAACATAGTTTGAAGTCATCTCTGGAAGGCGAAAACAGAGGCGGACGATCATGTTGGCGAAGACCCAACACAGACGGAGCACTGATGCTGTCAGGCCCCGCACAAGCCGTTTGTTTCGAACACAGCTCGAAGGAGTCAGAGTTCAGTTTGGATCGGATCTGGACCATATATATCCAAATCCCAATCCAAACCCATGTATGGACTTGGATTTGAATTTGGATTCAAAATCCAATCCAATATCCATATCCATGGCCCACATCACCTTCTCATAAATGGAGGTGGGGCCCACTTGAATTTCACGTGGGATTATGGGCATGAGAGAGAGTGGGGGATGGATAAGATCAAGTGTGTGTTGTAATTAAGCTTGACTTGTGTGTCAAGTTTGGGGTTAGTCATGTGGGTTAGCCTAATTAAGTGGGTTTAAGCTTGTAATTAGCCAAAACCTAACCTAGGGCTGCACCAACATGATGTGGTTAAGGTCTATGGGCCATGCAAAGGGAGCTCCTTCACCTAAACCTAACCAAAAATACCTAATCCTAGCCTTCCACCCTAATCCGCTCCTAATCTGAGCCTAATCACCTAACCTACTTCCCTAATCCCGGCCTAATCCCAACCTAATCACCTAACCCACTTCCCTAATCCTTCCCTAAACCTAGGTTAATTTCCCTAAACCTAGCCTAATCTTAGCCTAATCACCTAACCTAGCTCACTAAACCTCACCCTAGAACCAACCCACCTAACTAAACCCTAAACCCCTAAACCACCCCTAGCCCACAACCTACCCAAACCAGTTGTATTTAAAATATCTGGCCCTACCCTTTCTAGCCCACCTTATCATCATACCACCCTACCTAAACCACCTAACCACTACCCCAAACCCAGCCCTAACCGACCTAACCCAGCCCTATATAAACCCCCCCCCTTGGGGGCGGGTTTCATCATCTAGCAGCCCACCCATTCCCAGTCGGGTCCTCCACTTCCCAGCTCAACCGAACCACCACCTACTCCACATCCTGCCATCACCTGCTCCACATCCTACCACCACCTGCACCACTTCCTTCCAGCCGAGCGCCACCACCACCACCACCTTCATCCGGCTGACTCCTTACTACCCGCCACCCTCTCTTCACCCGGTAAGTCCCCTACATCCTACCTTACCCCTTCTTCACTCCCTCTCCACTCTCAGCCACCTAATCCACTCCCATAGCACCCTAACACTAGCCCTTCCACTTGCTGCCACCAGCCCCACTCAGCCGAACCCATAGCACCCTAACTACCCGCCACCACCTAGACCTTTTCGCTCCACTCGGCCACCCTATCCGACTCCCTAAAACCTGCCCATATCATCCCAATACACCTACTACAACCACTACCACCTGGCCCCATATCCTAGCTAGCTCCCCTACCTTACATCACTCCTAGCCACTACAACTACCCGCCACCACTAAGTCCTCCTAGTCGGCCACTCCAACCGACTATCATTTCACTCGGCCACCCTAGCAACCCGCCAACCCTAGGTGATTCGTTAGACCTTCCCTTAGGTTCACCCTTTGCACAACCTACCTTAAAACTAAACCCTATCCTTAGTGGCCCTACTTAGGCCCTTTAGCCCAACACGCCAAAAAGAACCCGTCTCTAGTAGCCGGCCACCTTCAAGGCGCCTCTTCCGTGCACCAAGAACATCCGACCAGCACCTCCCCTTGCCGTTCAACCTCGCGGAGCTCCCTTTTGCAACCCAAGGCGAAGGCCAAGCCCACGCTCAAGCAAGGCCTCTTCGGACCAGCTATTAGTAAGTGCCTAACTCGGTCTTTAGTTGTATACTTGCTTGAGATTCAATTCGATACGGGGTTGTAATAACGGAGCATAGTCTCCCCCTGCTTGTAATAACGTGGTTTGGCACACCCACACACGTGCACTCTCTTAGTTGTGCACAATTTTGAACACACACGGGCCTAATCAGCCCCTAATACATAAATATATACATATACTTTAATTTTGTAGGGTTTTGCTTAAGTTGAGTGTGTTGTCTTTCAATTCAAGCACTCACACACATTGAGCCTTCGCTCTCATTTGAAAGACCCAAGTAAGGGCTGACCTATACTATTTGGGTTTTCATTTCATGTCGTGTGTGTAAGTCTTTCAATTCAAGCACTCACACACATTGAGCCTTCGCTCTTATTTGAAAGACCCAAGTAAGGGCCGACCTATACTATTTGGGTTTTCATTTCATGTCGTGTGTGTAAGTCTTTCAATTCAAGCACTCACACACATTGAGCCTTCGCTCTTATTTGAAAGACCCAAGTAAGGGCCGTGTTATACTATTTGGGCTTTCATTTCATGTCGTGTGTGTTGTCTTTCAATTCAAGCACTCACACACATTGAGCCTTCGCTCTTATTTGAAGGACCCAAGTAAGGGCCGACCTATACTATTTGGGTTTAATTTCATGTTGTGTGCGTACTTCAATTCAAGCACTCACACACATTGAGCCTTCGCTCTTATTTGCAAGACCCGAGTAAGGGCCCATATACCTACTCTATATACATATCTCCCTTCGGCATTTACTTTACAAGTCATTTCCCTTCGGTTATTTCCCTTCAGCATTGTCTTTACATTCGGGTTTTCCCTTTGGAGTAGCGTGAGTTTGCATTGCATCTACGCCATACCACGAGGTAGGACGCATATTGCATCAAAGCAAGCCCCGCTCGAATTTGCCCATGTAGTGGAGTGTTCATAACACACAAACTAGGTGGCCCATAAAGGGATAAAAGGAAAGACTTAGGCACGTGCAAATCCACGTGATCTAAAAACTACACCTCGAACCGCTGCGTAGGCTTTCTATCCCAAAAACTCGATTTTTTTGCAAAGCGTACAGACTGACCCTTGCGCATCGGTGCAAGAAGGTCTGCGACGACAAGAGCTCACTTTCTCACAATCGCCACGATTAGAAGTCAGTTTAAATATATCTTCGCTAGCTTAGGTAAGCTAGCTGGCACGCCCTGTTTACATAAATAGGCCTTAGACGTTCGAGATCCTGGGGGTGTTAATCAGATACAAGAGTTGCTGTATCGGGCTCGACGTGTGCTCCAGTTCCGGGCTCTTCTTAGCTCTCCTGGTCCTGTCTTGATCGGGCCAAGCCACTTCGGGGTTTCAAAACATGTTTTAAAAGGTTTTCAAAAGCCATATCATATGTTTTTGAAAGATAAAGTTTAAAACATATATACGGGGTTGTCTGGAAGGCTCCTGGGTTTCCAGACTCAAAATGGCCCTTTGGGGCTGCTTGTATAAAACCAAATGGATTTTGAGAAATTCATGGGATTTTGGGGTGTTTACAGATGCCCCTCTTTGGCCTTGTCCAAATAAATTTGGATAAGGGCAAAGATGACAAACACCCCTTTCAATATCTCCCTAGATCTAGCCACAAAGAATATGGGATCGCCCCATTTTTAGCAAAATCTCAATTTACAAACTCTGGTAGGAGGAGATATCACGCCAAAGGGTTAACTATGGAATCTGGTCCTAAATGGAATCATGTTTAAGCAAGTACCATGCGTGGAATGCAAATGACATGGGTGTGGTGCCAAGAGTGGCGACCTCCCAGAGACCAGATGTAGTCGAACTCTAGAGACTTACAAGGCCTGTTGCTCCAAGTGAGCAAATCCTATGCTGTTCGATGTTCGTTTTTCAAAACTTAAAAACTATTTACAAAAGGGACAACTGTCTTGAGCCTCGATCCTAAGGATCTCGAGCTCTTCGTGCTTGCCCTTGTTTGAGTCTTTAACACTCGCTTATCTAGCGGAGATTTTATAAGAAGACAAGTTTCATTTCAAATTCCTACGCCTTACTCGAAATGTCGAATTCTCAAACAAGATGAAATTCAAGTAAGTAAATCCTATTTTTACTTTAGGATTCCTCGAAATGAACCATGCTTTAGCTTGGGATAAGCCAGGGATGGGAAAGAGATACCACGGTCCCTTCTGAAGCGTCCCGTGGTTTAAGGCGTAGAATGCGGAAAAACTGCTCTTTTTGAGCTTTTTGGCCTCTTTTTCCTTTTTTTCATAGAGGGTCTCCCTTTGGGAGTATTTTTTCTTTAATCCCTCTTTTTCATAAGAGGATCGATTTTTCTTTTTGAAGTCTGGTTTCTTTCTTTTGGAAAGAGACTTTGAATGGGAAATTCCCTTTTGTTTTGGGCCTTTGTTTTCCTTTTGGAAATAGAAGAGAAGAGGGGAGGACTTATCCCAAGCCTACACTCAATCCATTCCAGATCAGCCTATTTAGAAATAGCACGTACTACTTGCACGTATCTTGCTATGTTGAACTAGGCCTTTCTTTGTAAGAAGAAGGATTTTGAAATGTAACCACGATTTTGAAAACTCCACTCTTTCACAAGTGTGAATTCTCTCACTTAGGTTCACACGAGTTTGCTTTTGCACCTTATTCACATGTCTCAGGGCAGCTATCCCTATAAAATTTTCGAAAACTGGAATTTAATCCAGATCCTACACATGACACTTCTTTAAGTATTGAATATTGATAGGATCTGCAAAATTCCTACCTTCTACATCGATCAACCAATACAAATTGCTCGTAGTGGTTGCTCGTACAACATAGGGTCCATCCCAGTTGGGGCGCCACTTACCTAAGGGGTGTGGGCCACGATGGTGGATGGTTTTCAAGACCAGATCTCCCACTTCAAAGTGGCGAGGTCTCATGTGTTTGCTATAATGTCGGGCTATCCTTTGCCGGTATGCACGAGCATGATCCATGGCAAGGAGTCGCCTCTCATCTAGCAAATCTAGTTCGGCCATCCTAGCATGCTGAAGCGTCTCTAGGGGGAGGTCGAGTGTAATGGATGTATGGAATGAATGCAGTTGAGTATGAATGGGAAGAATGGCGTTTGTGCCATAGACCAACTCGAATGGTGTGGCATTTGTGGGAGTCCGGATGGAAGTCCTATAAGCCCATAAGGCTTCATCCAGCTTCTCGTGCCACGTCCTACCCTTCTCTAAGGTTTTCTCAATAATACTAATGAGAGTCTTGTTTGTGGCTTCGGCTTGGCCGTTGCCTTGAGGGTAGTAGGGCGAGGAGAAGTGGTGAGTTATGCCATACGTATTGCACAACTTAACCATCCGCTCATTCTTGAATGGGGTACCATTATCAGACACAAGGTCTCGTGGAACCCCAAATCGAGCCAAGATATTCCTCCGAATGAAAGCCACCACATGTTGCCCCATTACATTCGTTAGGGAAATGGCTTCCACCCACTTGGAGAAATATTCCGTGGCTGCTAAAATAAATCGATGCCCATTCGAGGCCTTTGGAAATATTGGGCCTACGATGTCAAATGCCCACATGGTAAATGGCCAGGGGCTGACCACGGAATGCAATGCAGATGAAGGGATATGAATGGCGTGCCCATGCACTTGACACGAATGACACTTCCTAACATGATCGTGACAATCCTTTTTCAGGGTGGACCAAAAATAGCCCCCTCTAAGTTTTTTCATTGCCATCATGTTGGCATTAACATGACCTCCACATTCTCCATCGTGGAACTCATGCATCACTATCCTAGCCTCCTCTAGGTCGATACACCTAAGCAGAATGCCGGTAAAACTCTTTTTGTATAAGACCCTACCCAGAATGGTGTATCGGGTCGAAATCTTACGAATGAATGCCTTATCTTTGGATGTGGCATTCTCGACAAATCCCCCATTTTCTAAAAATTGTTTTATGTCATAGAACCAGGGTTTTTCAATAGACTCTGGGTTGTTTTGGCAAATATCCAAGTCGTGTGTGGATGGATGGGGCGCATGCCATATTTCCAAAGATCTGGTCCCTGAAATGGGATCGACCTTCAGGGCTGAACCCAAGGAGGAGAGGGCATCGGCGATGCCATTGTCCTCTCTTCCTATGTGTGTGAGCTTACACAACTGGAAGGATTGGACCAGTCGAGTGGCCAACTCGTGATATGGAAGTAGTTTCTCATTACGTACTTGTCAAATTTTTAAAACCTGGTTTATGACAAGGAGCGAATCTCCAAAGACCTCGATGCATGATGCCCCTAGAGTTTTCAAAATCCTTAAGCCTTGTATGAGTGCTTCATACTCAGCTACGTTGTTGGAACATTCGAAATCTAAGCGGACTGCTATGGGAATCTCGCCCTTTTCAGGGGAGATTAGGATGATCCCGGCACCAGCCCCTCGTTGGTTTCGTGCCCCGTCGAAGTGCATCTTCCACACTTGGTTTTCGAAAGAATTTGCCAAAATGTGGTTTTGAAAATGGTTTTGCAATATGCCTTCATGAGGCATTTCGACAAGAGTGGGATATGCGTCCTCTAAGGGGAATTCAGCCACGTAATCTGCTAGGGCTTGCCCCTTAATGGAGATCTGGTGATGGTATTTCAGATCATACTCCATTAGAAGGAGTTGCCATTTGCCCAATCTACCCGTGAGAATGGGTTTTTCGAACAAGTGCTTGATTGGATCAAGCTTGGACACTATCCAGATCTCATGATCTAGGAAATAGTGTCTGAACTTTTGGCAGGCCCAGACTAGGGCCAAGCACGTCTTCTCCATGGCTTGATAATTTCGTTCATAAGCCAAGAGAGTTTTCGAAATATAGTAGATGGCATACTCCTCGTGGGATTTCGGGGTGTTTACACACCCCCACCGCCCTTCACAAAGGCTATAAAACCCCCCCCTAGTGGGCGGGTTTTTCAAGCCTTGGACCCCACTTCCCAGCCCAGCCGAACCCAGTCGCCTGCACCACTTCCAGCCGGACCTTCCACCTGCACCACCACTACCACCTCGCTCCACCTGCTCCACCACGCCCCAGCCGACCAACCATCCGTCGCCACCCTCTTCATCCGGCCGAACCTGCCCCATCCACCATCACACCCGGCTTCTCTCCAGCCACCCGCCGCCTCCCATCACTTGGTTAGTACCCCATACCCTACTTCACCTCTTCTCCACTTCCCCTCCACTCTTAACCATCCACCCTACCACCACCTTACCCTAACACCAGCCACCTGCCGCCACCACTCCCATTCGGCCAAGCCTCAACCGACCTAACTACCCGCCACTACCTAACCACCCTAGCTACACCCGGCCACCCTATCCGACTCCCTAAGACCTGCCCATATCACTCCCTTACACCCACTACACCCACTACCACCTAGCCCCATCACCTAGCTAGCTTCCTTCCCATACTCCACCCATAGCCACTCTAGCAGCCTGCCACCACCAAGTCCCCTTAGTCGGCCACTCCAACCGACTACCACCTGCCCCTTTGGTCAGCCACCCGCCAGCCATATCCATCCCCTAGGTACTCCCTTAGTGCCACATTCCCTAGGCACCCCATCCCTAGCACCCGGCCACCTTCAAGGCGCCTCTCCCGCACCCCATTTGCAGCTGGCCAACACCTCTTGTCGCTCAACCTCGCGGAACTCCCTTTTGTAGTCCAAGGCAAAGGCCAAGCCCACGCTCAAGAAAGGCCTCTACGGACCAGCTACTAGTAAGTGCCTAACTCGGTCTTTAGTTGTATACTTGCTTGAGATTCAATTCGATACGGGATTGTAATAACGGAGCATAGTCTCCCCCCGCTTGTAATAACGTGGCTTGGCACACCCACACACGTGCACTCTCTTAGTTGTGCATGATTTTGAACACACACGGGCCTAATCAGCCCCTAATACATAAGTATATACATATACTTTCATTTTTGTAGGGTTTTGCTTAAGTTGGGTGTGTTGTCTTTCAATTCAAACACTCACACACATTGAGCCTTCGCTCTTATTTGAAAGACCCAAGTAAGGGCCGACCTATACTATTTGGGTTTCATTTCATGTCGTGTGTGTAAGTCTTTCAATTCAAGCACTCTCACACACATTGAGCCTTCGCTCTTATTTGAAAGACCCAAGTAAGGGCCGACCTATACTATTTGGGTTTAATTTCATGCCGTGTGTGTAAGTCTTTCAATTCAAGCACTCTCACACACATTGAGCTTTCGCTCTTACCCCCAAGACCTTAGTCAAGGCCTATTGCAGTTATATTTGGGTTTCATTTATGTCGTGTGCGTAGTACTTCAATTCAAGCACTCACACACATTGAGCTTTCGCTCTTATTCCCAAGACCTTAGTTAAGGCCATACTGCAATTTATATTTGGGTTTAATTTCATGTCGTGTGTGTAAGTCTTTCAATTCAAGCACGCACCCACATTGAGCCTTCGCTCTTATTTACAAGACCCAAGTAAGGGCCCATATACCTACTCTATATACATATCTCCCTTCGGTTATTTCCCTTCAGTTATTTCCCTTCAGTATTGTCTTTACATTCGGGTTTTCCCTTTGGAGTAGCGTGAGTTTGCATTGCATCTACGCCATACCACGAGGTAGGACGCATATTGCATCAAAGCAAGCCCCGCTCGAATTCGCCCATGTAGTGGAGTGTTCATAACACACAAACTAGGTGGCCCGAAAAGGGATAAAAGGAAAGACTTAGGCACGTGCAAATCCACGTGGTCTAAAATATGCAATCTCACCTAAAAGACCCGAATTAGATACCTCGAACCGCTTCATAGACTTTCTCTCCCAAAACTCGATTTTTGCAAAGCGTACAGATTGACCCTTGCGCATCGGTGCAAGAAGGTCTGCAACGACAAGAGCTCACTTGCTCACAGTCACCACGATTATAAGTCAGTGTTAAATATATCTTCGCTAGCTTAGGTAAGCTAGCTGGCATGCCCTGTTTGCATAAATAGGCCTTAGACGCACGAGAGGATCCGCTCCAAGCCCTGAAAAGGTGAGAAGCGGGGATTTTTCACGCGTCTACAGTGGGTTAGGTGATTAGGCTAGGATTAGGTTAGGTTTAGGGAAATTAACCTAGGTTTAGGGAAGTGGGTTAGGTGATTAGGTTGGGATTAGGCTGGGATTAGGGAAGTGGGTTAGGTGATTAGGTTAGGATTAGGACAGGATTAGGGTAAAAGGCTAGGATTAGGTGTTTTTGGTTAGGATTAGATTAAGGAGCTCCCTTTGCATGACCCATAGACCTTAATCACATCATGTTGGAGCAGCCCTAGGTTAGGTTTTGGCTAATTACAAGCTTTAACCCACTTTAATTAGGCTTAACCACATGATTAACCCCAAACTTGACACACAAGTCAAGCTTAATTACAGCACACTTTGATCTTATCCTCCCCCACTCTCTCTCATGCCCATAATCCCATGTGAAATTCAAGTGGGCCCCACCTCCATTTATGAGAAGGTGATGTGGGCCATGGATGTGGATATTGGATTGGATCTCTGGATCCAAATCCAAATCCAAGTCCACACATGGGTTTGGATTGGGATCTAGATATATATGGTCCAGATCCAACCCAAACTGAATTCTGACTCCTTCGGGCTGTGTTCGAAACGAATGGTCTGTGTTCGAAACGAATGGTTTGTGCGGGGTCTGACAGCATCAGTACTCCATCTACGTTGGGTCTTCGTCAACATGATCGTCCGCCTCTGTTTTCGCCTTCCGGAGATGACTTTAAATGATGTTTT
Source organism: Brasenia schreberi (assembly GCA_036023115.1). Taxonomy (NCBI): domain Eukaryota; kingdom Viridiplantae; phylum Streptophyta; class Magnoliopsida; order Nymphaeales; family Cabombaceae; genus Brasenia; species Brasenia schreberi. The sequence goes on along the minus strand of JAYKKT010000085.1, from coordinate 5,326,077 downwards.
GATGATAACAGGGTCTTGGACGTTCGAGATCCTAGGGGTAGGTTCAATGTAAGAGTTGTTGTGCCAGGCTTGACATGTGCTCCGGTTCCGGGCTCTCCTTAGCTTTCTTGGTCCTGTCTAGATTAGGCCAAGCTGCTTCGAGGTTTTAAAACATATTTAAAGCTATATTACATATATTTAAAACATATAAAGTTCAAAACATATGTACAGGGTTGTCTGAAAGGCTCTTGGGTTTCCAGACTCAAAATAGCCCTTTGGGGCTGCTTTTATAAAGCCAGGTTGTTTTGAGAAGTTCGTGGGATTTCGGGGTGTTTATAGTGTGTGTTATGAACACTCAACTAAAATGTGGCAACTTTGAGCGGGAGTATGGGGTTTGCTTTGATGCAATATGCGTCCTAACTCGTGGTATGGCGTATATGCAATGCAAACTCATGCAACTCCAAAGGGAAAACCCAAATTTAAAAGACAATGCTGAAGGGAAATGACTTGTAATGGAAATTGCCGAAGGGAAATGACTTGTAAATGTAAATTGCCGAAGGGAAATTGCAAAAGGGAAATATGGCTATATCTTAAGAGCGGAAAGGCTCAATAGTGCAAGTGTGTGCCGTGTATATATTGAAAGACTACGCACACTGCTGAACCTTAAAACCCAAATCTTAAAGACATAGCCAAAAGGGAAATACGTATATACTATATATGGGCCCTTACTTGGGTCTTGCAAATAAGAGCGAAGGCTCAATGTGGGTGCGTGTGAAAATGTAAAGACAACGCACACGACTTTAAATGAAACCCAAATATAAATTGCAATATGGCCTTTACTAAGGTCTTGGGAGTAAGAGCGAAAGCTCAATGTGTGTGAGTGTATAATTGAAATACTACACACACGACATGAAATTAAACCCAAGGAAAGTATAACACGGCCCTTACTTGGGTCTTGCAAATAAGAGCGAAAGCTCAATGTGTGTGAGTGCGAGAATTTAAAGACAACACACACAACTTAAGCAAAACCCTACGCAACTTAAAGTATATAAATAAACTTATATCTTAAGGGCTGATTAGGCCCGTGTGTGTTCAAAATCGTGCACAACTAAGAGCGAGGTAGGCTCAAGTGCACGTGTGTGTGGGTGTGCCAAGCCACGTTATTACAAGCGGGGGGAGACAATGCTCCGTTATTACAACCCCGTATCAAATTTAATTTAACTTAAGCAAGTCTACAACTAAGGACCGAGTTAGGCACTTACTTATAGCTGGTTCGGAGGTGACTTACTTGAGCATGGGCTTGGGCGTTGCCTTGGGCGTCGCCTTGGGCTGCAAGAGGGAGCTCCTCAGAATGGCACGGCAAGGGGGTGTGCTGGCCGGGTGACAAGGGAGCGCGGGTGTGGTGCCTTGGAGCTTGCCGGCTGCTAGGGGGGTGCTGCCGTGATGCTTTGGGCTAAAGTGATTTAGGAGGGTCACTAAGGTGTAGGGAAGGCTCTATGGAAGATGGAGCTAAGGGGTGACTAGGGAAGGTGTCTAAGGAAGAGGGTGTGGCTGGCCGGGTGACTTGGGCGCAATCGGCTATGACTGGCCGACTAGGGGGTGTTTTAAGTGGTTGCCGGCTGGGGTGGCTAGGGAATGTCACGGATGGGAAGGGAGCTAGCTAGGGTGCTGTGGAAGGTGGAGTTAATGGGTGACTAAGAGTGGAGGGGGCAGGCCCTAAGGAGCAAGGTAAGGTGGCCGAGGTGACTAAAGGGAAGAAGTAGAGAATCGGGTGGTAAAGGGGTTAGGTCTGGCCGAATGGGTAAGGGTGGCGGGAAGGTAGTGTTGGCAAGGTGTTGTGGTGGTATGGGTGGTTGAGAGTGGAGGGGGAGTGAAGAGGAGGTGGAGTTGGGTTGAGGTACTAATCGGATGGGTGAAGGAGGTCGGTGTGTGGAAGAAGGGCAGCCGGATGATGAAGGTGGATGGTGCTCGGCCGGGAGGTGGTGGCAGCGTGGAGTGGAGCAGGCCAGGAGGCAGTGGTGGTGCGAGGTGGAGCTGGCCGGGGGTAATGGTGGTGCTGGTGGAAGAAGGGAGCAAGGTAAGAGGGCTCGGCTGGCCCAAGGGCTAGATGGATCAAGTTGAAAAACCCGCCCACTAGGGGGGGGTTTATATAGATTTTCAAAAGGTGGTTGGGGGTGGTTTTGAGAGGGTGATAAGGTGGTTAGGTGGTGGTGGTGTGGTGATAAGGTGGGCTGGTTTTGAGGAGGGGCCAGGTATTTTGCTTTAAGGGGTTTTAGGGATATGGTGTGCTAGGTTTAGGTGGGGTGGTTTAGGGGTTTAGGGCTTAGCTAGGTGGGTTGGTTTTGGGGTGAGGTTTAGTGAGGTGGGTTAGGTGATTAGGCTAGGATTAGGTTAGGATTAAGGGAATTAGGCTAGGTTTAGGGAAGGATTATGGAGGTGGGTTAGGTAATTAGGTTGGGATTAGGCCGGGATTAGGAAAGTGGCTTAGGTGATTAGGCTAGGATTAGGTCGAGATTAGGGTAAAAGGCTAGGATTAGGGGTTTTGGCTTAGGATTGGGTTAGGGAGCTCTCTTTGCATAACCCATAGACTTCATTGCATCATGTTGGTGCAGCCCTAGGTTAGGTTTTGGCTAATACAAGCTTAAACCCGCATTAATTAGGCTAACCCACATGATTAACCCCAAACTTGACACACAAGTCAAGCTTAATACAATTCCCCTCATGCTTATCCTCCCCATTCTCTCTCATGCCCATAATCCCACATGAATTTCAAGTGGGCCCCACCTCCATTTATGAGAAGGTGATGTGGGCCATGGATGTGGATATTGGATTGGATCTTTGGATCCAAATCCAAATCCAAATCCACACATACGTTTGGATTGGGATCTGGATATATATGGTCCAGATCCAATCCAAACTGAATTCTGACTCCTTCAGGGTATGTTCGAAACGAACGGTTTGTGCGGGGTATGACAGCATCAGTACAACTTTGCATTGGGTCTTCGCCAACATGGTCGTCCGCTTCTGTTTTCACCTTCCAGAGATGATTTCATATGATTTTTGCTGAGAACAGGGACTTGGATGTTCGAGATCTTGGGGGTGGATCTAACACGAGAGTTGCTTTGTCGGGCTCGACATGTGCTCCAGTTCCGGGCTCTCTTTAGCTCTTCTGGTCCTGCTTTCATCAGGCCAAGCCGCTTCGTGGGGTTTCAAAACATATTTTAAAAGGTTTTAAAAGCATATTATACATATTTTAAAGCATATACAGTTTTAAACATATGTACAGGGTTGCCTGGAAGGCTCTTGGGTTTCCATACTCAAAATAGTTCTTTGGGGCTGCTTTTATAAAACCAGGTTTGTTTGAGAAGTTCGTGGGATTTCGGGGTGTTTACACCAGCCCACCTAACCGACCTACCCCAAACCACTAACCAGCCCCCCTTAACCGACCTACCCCAAATCGTGTCCCATGCCCACCTAATTGAAAATATCTGGCCCATAACCCACCAACCGACCTAGCCCAATCCCTGCCTATATAAGCCCCCTCCTTCATGCGGGTTGGCTCTCTCTCCATGCTCCTAGGACCCAGCCAGCTCCCTTGGCTCCCCCTTCATTCATCCCTTCACCCTTGGGACCCGACGAGCACATCTCCATTCCAGCCGACTCCACCACCTTCCACCTTCGGCGAGGAGCACCTTCCCAGCTGCCACTCCATCACCTTCTACCATCCGGCCACCACTCCAACACCACCACCAGCTCCATCTCTCCCAGTTAGTACCCCACCTCAACCTCATCTAACCATCACCTCCTTCATTCCCAGCCGCACACTCCCGTCCACCCGCCACCTTTTATCCATCCCTTCTCCCTTCCATCGGGCCAACCTACACCATACCCCACTAACTCCACTCTATACCATACCTTAGCTCCCAGCCGAGCCCTAACTGTCCCCAAAACCCATCCCAACTCCTAACACCACACCCTAGTTCAACCTACCATCCCTACCACGCCTCAACACCACCCGGCTAGCACCTAAACAACTCCCAACACCGCCGGCCAACACTACTACCTACCGCCAACATCCACCCAAGGGACTCCCCTTTGGCTGCCCAAGGTGACTCACAAGGCCAAAGCCCACGCAAGTTGAACATGGACCAGCTACATGTAAGTGCCTAAACTCGGTCCATTATATGAACTTGCTTTATTATTCAATTAAATTTTGACATGGGGTTGTAGTAATGGAGTGCAGTCTCCCCCCAAGATGTAATAACGTGGTTTGACACACCAACACACACGTGCACTTGAGCCTTTCCGCTCTTAGCTGCACACCTTTTGGCACACACATGGGCCTTGACAGCCCCTAAGATATAGTTATATTTATATATATTCAGCTGCGTGGGTTTTCATTTAAGTCGTGGGTGTTGTCGTTCAATTCTACACTCACACACATTGAGCTTTTGCTCTTATTCCCAAGACCCTAGTAAGGGCCATATTGCAATTTAATTTGGGTGTTTCCCTTCAAGTCGTGTGTGTGATCTTTCAATTCTACACTCACACACATTGAGCTTTCGCTCTTACTCCCAAGACCCTAATAAGGGCCATATTGCAATTCTATTTGGGTTTTACATTACAAGTCGTCTGAGTTGTCTTTATATATATACACAACACCCACGCACACGTTGGCGACCTTCAGGCCCATATATATATAGTTGTATTTCCCTTCCGCTATGTGTAAACACCCCGAAATCCCACGAATTTCTTAAACGAATCTGGTTTTATACAAGCAGCCCCAAAGGGCCATTTTGAGTTTGGAAACCCAGGAGCCTTCCAAACAACCCTGTATATATGTTTAAAACTTTATCTTTCAAAAACATATGATATAGCTTTTGAAAACCCTTTTAAGACATGTTTTGAAACCCCGAAGTGGCTTGGCCCGATCAAGACAGGACCAGGAGAGCCAAGAAGAGCCCGGAACCGGAGCACCTGTCGAGCCCGGTGCAGCAACTCTTGTATCTGATTCACACCCCAGGATCTCGAACGTCCAAGACCCTGTTCTTATCAAAATAGCATTTGAAGTCATCTCCGGAAGGCAGAAACGGAGGCGGACGACTATGTTGGCGAAGACCCAACGCAGACGGAGTACTGATGCTGTCAGGCCCCGCACGAATCGTCCGTTTCGAACCCAGCTCGAAGGAGTCAGAGTTCAGTTTGGATTGGATCTGGACCATATATATCCAGATTCCAATCCAAACCCATATGTGGACTTGGATTCGGATTTGGATCCAGAGATCCAATCCAATATCCATATCCATGGCCCACATCACCTTCTCATAAAGGGAGGTGGGGCCCACTTGAGTTTCACGTGGGATCATGGGCATGAGAGAGAGTGGGGTTGAAAAATATCAAGAGTGTTGTATTAAGCTTGACTTGTGTGTCAAGTTTGGGTTAATCATGTGGGTTAGCCTAATTGAGTGGGTTTAAGCTTGTAATTAGCTAAAACCTAACCTAGGGCTGCACCAACATGGGGTGATCAAGGTCTATGGGCCATGCTAAGGGAGCTCCTTCACCTAAACCTAACCCAAAATGCCTAATACTAGCCTAAACCCCTAATCCACCCCTAATCTGAACCTAATCACCTAACCCACTCCCCTAATCCTTCCCTAAACCTAGATTAATTTCCCTAATCCTAGCCTAAACCACCTAACCTAGCTCACTAAACCTCACCCTAAAACCCAACCACCTAACCTAGCCCTAAACCCCTAAACCACCCTTAGCCCACGATTTTCCCAAACCCCTAGTTTTAAAATATCTGGCCCAACCCCATCCAGCCCACCTTATCTACATACCACCCTACCTAAACCACCTAACCACTACCCACAGCCCAGCCCTAACCGACCTACCCATCCCCTATTTAAACCCCCCTCCTTGTGGGCGGGTTTTCCAAGTGGGAACCACTCTACCTCACCCAGCCGGGCCCTCTCCATCTCCCTTCTCTCACCCAGCCGGGACAACTCCCCACCTTGGCCTGCTCCAGCTGCTCCACCAGCCGCCACCTGCTCCGCCACCTTCCCTCTTCCATCCACCACCACCACCCCTCAGCCGGACGCCATCATCTTCCCCCAACCGAACCAGCCGACAGCCACCTGCCCGCCACTTTCCCACTCCATCCGCCACTTCTCCCCATTCGGTAAGTACCCTCCACCTTACCTAGCCCCCTTCTCTACCACCTCTCCACTCTTAGCCACCCATCCTCCCTTCAGCTCAGCCCCTTTGCCGCCACCACCTAAACCTAGCCGAACCTAGTATAACCCAAGTTGCTGGCCACTACTTAGCCACCATCTCCCATTCGGCCAACCCCCCTAGGTGTCCTATTTGGCCTTCCCACTAGCTCACCTTTTAGGTCCAGTTTCCCTAAGTACCCAACTTCCCTAGTGACCCTAATACCCACTTATTCAGCCACTCTAAACTCCCTACTTAGAGGCGCCACCTACTTGCCACCGGCCCCCTTCGAGGCGTCTATCCCGCGCCCCACTTGCAGCCGGCCAGCACCCTTGATCACCTACCTTCGCGGAGCTCCCGTTTGCAGCCCAAGGCCAAGGCCACGCTCAAGCAAGACCTCTACGGACCAGCTACTCGTAAGTGTCTAAACTCGGTCTTTAGTCGTACACTTGCTTGAAATTCAATTTGATACGGGGTTGTAATAACGGAGCATAGTCTCCCCCCACTTGTAATAACGTGGCTTGGCACAACCACACACGTGCACTCTCTTAGTCGTGCACCATTTTGAACACACACGGGCCTAATCAGCCCCTAATATATAAGTGTATATATACTTTCATTTTTGAAGGGTTTTGTTTAAGTTGGGTGCGTTGTCTTTCAATTCAAGCACTCTCACACACATTGAGCTTTCGCTCTTATTTGAAAGACCCAAGTAAGGGCCGACCTATACTATTTGGGTTTCATTTCTTGTCGTGTGAGTAAGTCTTTCAATTCAAGCACTCTCACACACATTGAGCTTTCGCTCTTATTTGAAAGACCCAAGTAAGGGCCGACCTATACTATTTGGGTTTCATTTCTTGTCGTGTGAGTAAGTCTTTCAATTCAAGCACTCTCACACACATTGAGCTTTCGCTCTTATTTGAAAGACCCAAGTAAGGGCCGACCTATACTATTTGGGTTTCATTTCATGTCGTGTGAGTAAGTCTTTCAATTCAAGCACTTTCACACACATTGAGCCTTCGCTCTTACTCCCAAGACCTTAGCAAAGGCCTTATTGCAGTTATATTTGGGTTTCATTTATGTCGTGTGTGTAGTACTTCAATTCGAGCACTCTCACACACATTGAGCCTTCGCTCTTACTCCCAAGACCTTAGTCAAGGCCATACTGCAATTTATATTTGGGTTTAATTTCATGTCGTGTGTGTAAGTCTTTCAATTCAAGCACGCACCCACATTGAGCCTTCGCTCTTATTTGCAAGACCCGAGTAAGGGCTCATATACATAAGATATATACATATCTCCCTTCGGTTATTTCCCTTCGGTTATTTCCCTTCGGTTATTTCCCTTCAGTATTGTCTTTACATTTCGGGTTTTCCCTTTGGAGTAGCGTGAGTTTGCATTGCATCTACGCCATACCACGAGGTAGGACGCATATTGCATCGAAGCAAGCCCCGCTCGAATTCGCCCATGTAGTGGAGTGTTCATAACACACAAACTAGGCGACCCAAAAAGGGGATAAAAGAAAAGACTTAGGCACGTGCAAATCCACGTGATCTAAAACATGCAATCGCATCTTAAAGACCCGAAATAAGATACCTCGAACCGTTTCGTAGACTTTCTCCCCAAAACTCGATTTTTGCAAAAGCGTACAGACTGACCCTTGCGCATCGGTGCAAGAAGGTCTGCGACGACAAGAGCTTACTTGCTCACAGTCGCCACGTTTAGAAGTCAGTGTTAAATATATCTTTGCTAGCTTAAGTAAGCTAGCTGGCACGCCCTATTTGTATACATAGGCCTTAGACGCACGATAAGATCCACTCCAAGCCACGAAAGAGGCGAAGAGGCGGGGATTTTCGCGCGTCTACACTATGTCTTTAAGATTTGGGTTTTAAGGTTCAGCTGTGTGAGTAGTCTTTCCATATATACACGACACACACGTACACAATTGAGCCTTTCCGCTCTTAAGATATAGCCATATTTCTCTTTTGCAATTTACATTACGCAATTTCCCTTAAGCATTGTCTTTCAATTTCGGGTTTTCCCTTGGAGTTGTGTGAGTTTGCATTGCATATTCGCCATACCACGAGTTAGGATGCATATTGCATCAAAGCAAACCCCATACTCCCGTGCAAAAATCGCCCAACTTAGGTCACTTGCGCACACACCTAGTTGGCCTAAATAGCATAAAATTAAAAGACATAGGCACGTGCAAATCCCACGTGAAATAAAACTTGCAACCATACAAACAAAACCCAAACACTTCGTGTATTTTCAAAGAGGTTATTTATTCAAAACGACTTTGCCAAGCGTACAAACTGACCCTTGCGCATCGGTGCAAGAAGGTCTGCGACGAAAAGAGCTCACTTGCTCACAGTCGCCCCGAAAGAGTTAGATTTTCAAAACTTACTTCGCTAGCTTGAGTAAGCTAGCTGGAACACCCTTCTTATAAAAATGACTTAGACATACGAAAAGGTTCACTTCGGGCCTAAGAACCAGAAGTGAGAATTTTCCGTGTCTACAGGTTTGGCATGCCCGGTGGGACCTGGGCCTTGTGCAAAGTCAGTTCATATAGAAAAACCTCACAAAAAATTTTCAAAGAAAGTGTTTTTAACTTTTGTTTGTTGCATTTCATACTTAGGATTTTTGAAAGCATTTGAAGCATGTCGAGAGCAGGCTCCTAAGAAGTGTCTAGCCACGGCTCATGCGCATAAGGTTCTCACTCTAGGAGGTTTTCGAAAAAACAAAACAAACTAGAAGAGATTGAAGACTTGAGAAGGGATTTCGAGGCCAAAATCGCTGCTCTTAGCCAAGAGGCTAAAGCTGGTGACTCATGTTCGTCAAATGGCGAACCAAAGGCCAAGAAAAAGTTTGAAAAAGCTCGCAAACATAAAGAGACTTCCGCAATGGAAGGCAACCAATACCACGAGTCCTTTACACACAAGGACTGTAAAGCCCTACAGCAGTTGCTGAGAGGGCAAAATAAAGAGAAAAGGAGTTACGCTCTGTCTGATTTCTTGCCTATGGACTATGAAACGGACAGTGACGATGAAATACTGAACTTCCATTGGTATGATGGCATGGGAGACCCTAGGTCTCACTTGCAACTTTTCTCTCATCGAGCCCATAAGAAAAAGAAGGACTCGACGAGAGAAAAGTTCGGTATGGCCACAAAAAACCCACCCAAGTAGTCATCCGGGGACCCCCAAGAGTTCCATCCCCGGTTAGGCTAGTTTTGAAAATTCAAGGTGCTCCAAATCTTTCGATTAGAGCCATGTTAGGTGCGGACCCAAGATTGATCGTGGGAGAGGTGACAAGATTTGGAACGGTCTATCAACCCCCACATCTACAAAGTGCTAAAAAGGTGGTCAGTGTGCCTGGCCCCTCAAAAGCATGTATTCCTAGAGTTCCGCCGAAAACGGACAAAGGAAATGTCATGTTAAAGGTATATGATTTCGAAAACCATCTTTCAAAGATTCCTATCAACATGTCCATCCTAGGGCTAATACAAACTTCGCCTAGGCATAGACTCGTGTTAGAGAAAATTCTAGAAAGAGCAAAGGTTAGTTCGAACATAACCCCAGAATCCTTGTCCAAACAAGTGGCCTCCATAGGAGCGAAAACGCCCATCGTATTCTCGAAAGACGATGTATAAAGACCCTGTGAGTCCCATAATCAGGCCCTACATATCGAGGTGGTTCTGAATAACCACTCTCTGGATAGGTGCCTATTCGATGGGGGAGGAGGGCTCAACATCCTTCCACTTCATGTGGCGAACCAAATCGGAGTCACCTTGACATCCGTAAACCCAAGCCCCATCGTCATCACTGGATACAATGAGAATGCATCTAGACCACTAGGATCTATTGAACTCCCCATGGAAATGGGAGGGATAGCACACACAGGGGTGTTCCATGTCTTGGACATCTACCCCCACTATAACCTGTTGCTGGGAAGGCCTTGGATACACAGATTGTGTATTGTGCCATCCACCTTCCACAGGTGTGTCAAAATCCCTTTCAGGGACAAAGTCGTAGTGATCCTAGGTGAGAGTCATTCTCAGCTTCAAGGGGTCATAAATTCCCCTTGGTTATCGAGTTCCCAGACACACGAGGTAAAATTGGGGCAGACCTTGCTCGAGCCACCAAGGCTCACATTGAAAAACCCTAGGAAGGTTTTATATGTGAAGGGGCCACCCAAAGTTGGCCCCCTCAAAGTTCTGACCATCCCAAGAAAACCCAAGAATTCCCTATTTCCAAAACCCCTGGACAAAAAGCCCTATGTGCATAACATAGATGACAGCAAGTTCCAGGACCACGATTTATATCAGACTTTCTCTAAAAACAAAAAATCATGGAACATGCTGTTAAATATGGTCTATTTGCCATATAAAAGTCTAGGGGCACAAAAATTAGGGTCTCCTAGAACCCATACTGCCTAGGGCCAACCCAAGCTGATATGGGATCGGCTATACTCCCAGAATACCACCAGAAGCACCCCCTGTGACCACCTGGGTCAAGGGTGCCCTAGAGCCTACCTTAGAAGAGACCTACGACTTAGACCTCTTATTCAGAGTCTAACCTGTAGCGTTTTCCCTTTGTAGGTATGATGGAAGATCCCTTAATCAAAAATACAAAAACATTTAAAAAACATAAAATTCAAAAAATGGAAAAATGGAAAAAGCCAAAACCACTTGAAAATGAAAAACTCGAAAAAAGAGTAGTTTGTATAGTTCCCAACGTGCTCGTTTTACAAAAACACAAAAAAATCGAAAATTTGCAAAATTCCAAAAAGATTTTGTACATAGATGCTCCTGGTAAGGATTTGGAAAAAGCAAAAGATTTCGAAAGGTACGTTGTCTGCATAACCAGACCAAAAATTTTGAAATCCATAGAAATTCCAAGTGTAAAACCAGGTCTTTTAAAAATCCATGCATCAAATTCCCTAGGATCTATAAACCTCGAGAATGATCAAAGCCTAGAGGTGGATCTCCTTGAGGAAGATCCGACTTCTGAGCTCCCAGAATTTCATAAAATTCTCGATTTTGAAAAGCCTTCAAATTCAGTAGGAGGAGATTTCATAGAGATAAATCTGGGGAGTGATTCAAAGCCCAAACTCATTAAGGTAGGCGCATGTTTGCATGAGCATGAAAGATCATCATTCATTGTATTTCTAAAAACCTACTTAGATGTGTTTGCATGGACGTATGAAGACATACCGGGCATAGACCCGAGTATTATCGAGCATCGTCTTCCCTTAGATGCAGATGTAAAACCCATAAAGCAAAAGCTTAGGAAAATACATCCGAACGTACATGCACAAGTCAAAGAGGGTTTAAAAGATTTGTTAAAAGCCGGATTTATAAAACCCATTGCATATTCTGATTGGTTATCCAATATAGTTGTTGTTCGAAAAACCAATGGGAAGATTCGAATATGCATCGACTTTAGAAACCTGAATAAAGCCACTCCAAAGGATAATTATCCTTTACCAAACATAGATTTGATAGTCGATAGTACTGCAAATCACGAAATGTTTTCGTTTATGGATGGCTATTCAGGGTATAACCTGTAAACACCCCGAAATCCCACAAATTTCTCAAATAAACCTGGTTTTTTAAAAGCAGCCCCAAAGGGCTATTTTGAGTTTGGAAACCCAAGAGCCTTCCAGACAAACCCTGTACATATGTTTAAACTATATATGTTTTAAAATATGTATTATATAGTTTTAAAACCTTTTAAAAGATGGTTTGAAACCACACAAAGCGGCTTGGCCTCATTAAAGCAGGACTAGAAGAGCTAAAGAGAGCCCGAAACCGAAGCACAGATCAAGCCCGACACAGCAACTCTCGTGTTAGATTCATCCCCAGGATCTCGAACGTCCAAGTCCCTGTTATCAACAAAAATCATTTGAAATCATCTTCGGAAGGTAAAAACAGAAGCGGACGACCATGTTGGCGAAGACCCAATGCAAGACGGAGTACTGATGCTGTCAGACCCCGCACAAACCATTCGTTTCGAACATACCCTGAAGGAGTCAGAATTCAGTTTGGATTGGATCTGGACCATATATATCCAGATCCCAATCCAAATGTATATGTGGATTTGGATTTGGTTTGGATCCAAAGATCCAATCCAATATCCACATCCATGGCCCACATCACCTTCTCATAAATGGAGGTGGGGCCCACTTGAAATTCACATGGGATTTTGGGCATGAGAGAGAATGGGGAGGATTACATGTGAGGGAAATGTATTAAGCTTGACTTGTATGTCAAGTTTTGGGTTAATCATGTGGGTTAGCCTAATTAGTGTGGGTTTAAGCTTGTATGAACCTACACCTAACCTAGGGTTGCACTAACATGATGCAATTAAGTCCATGGGCTATGCAAAGGGATGCTCCTAACCCAATCCTATTCCAAAACCCCTAATCCTAGCCATTTTTCCCTAATCCACCCCTAATTTGAGCCTAATCACCTAACCCACTTCCCTAATCCCGGCCTAATCCCAACCTAATCACCTAACCCACCTCCCTAATCCTTTCCTAAACCTAGCCTAATTCCCTTAATCCTAACCTAATCCTAGCCTAAACACCTAACCCACCTCACCCTAAAACCAACCCACCTAGCTAAGCCCTAAACCACTAAACCACCCCACCTAAACCCTAGCACACCATATCCCTAAAATCACTTAAACTAAATATCTGGTCCCCACTAAATATCTAGCCCACCTTATCACCACACCACCACCACCTAACCACTAAACCACCTCTTCAAAACCAGCCCAACCGACCTCTTGAAAATCCTATAAACCCCCCCCCCCCCTAGTGGGTGGGTTTTTGAGGGTTTTTCCCAGCCACCTTGGGCCAACCGAGGCCTCTCTCACCCTTTGCTCTCTTCTCTCACCTGCTCCACCACCACCTCCCGGCCTGCACCACTCCACGCCACCATCACCTCCCGGCCTGCACCACTCCACGCCACCACAACCTCCCGGCCAGCTCCACTCCTTCCACCCGATTGCATCCACCTTCCGTTCGGCTGCCTTTCTTGGACACCCGCCAACCTCCCCTTCCTCTTCGGTTAGTACCCTATCCTAACTCCACCCTATCTTCACTCCCCCTCCACTCTCAGCCACCATCACTTCCCGACCACCATCTGCCACCCTTCACCCTTCGGCCAAACTCTGCCCAACTACATCACACCCGCCACCTTACCTCATCCCCTAGACAGCCCCCTAGTTGGTCACCCTCAACCTTACCTCTTCCCTTAAACCACCCCTTAGCCAACACCCTAGCTAGCTCCCCTTTGCCATTCCTAAGCACCCCTAGTTACCCCAGTCGGCCACCACCTAACCTGCCACTAGTCGGCCAGCCACAACCGGCTGCACCTTGCCACACCCGCAGCCTTCCATCCTCTCCTTTAGACAGCCCCTAGTCACCCCTTACCTCCACCTTCCCTAGGACCTGCCCTACACCTTAGTGATACTCCCTAACTACCCCAGCCCAAGACACCACAGCAGCACCCCCCTTTTCATCACCTGGCTAGCGCCAAGGCACCACATCCGCTGCAACCTTGTCACCCGGCCAGTACCCTCCTTTGTCGTGCCTTTCCGAGGAGCTCCCTCTTGCAGCCCAAGGCGACGCCCAAGCCCAAGCTCAAGCAAGTCACCTCCGGACCAGCTATACGTAAGTGCCTAACTCGGTCCTTGTTTATAGACTTGCTTAAGCTTAATTAAATTTGATACGGGGTTGTAATAACAGAGCATTGTCTCCCTCCGCTTGTAATAACGTGGCTTGGCACACCCACACACACGTGCACTTGAGCCTATCTCGCTCTTAGTTGTGCACGATTTTTGTAGACGCAGGAAAATCCCTGCCTCTGTGGCTTTCTCAAGGCGTGGAGCGGATCCTCTCTTGTGTCTAAGGCCTATTTATATAAACAGGGCGTGCCAGCTAGCTTACCTAAGCTAGCGAAGATATGTTTTAATCTGACTTCTAACGTGGCGACTGTGAGCAAGTGAGCTCTTGTCGTCGCAGACCTTCTTGCACCGATGCACAAGGGTCAGTCTGTACGCTTTGAAAAATCGAGTTTTGGGATAGAAAAAGCTTACGAAGCGGTTCGAGGTGTTTTTGATTCGGGTCTTTAATACGATGGCAAATTTTAGATCACGTGGATTTGCACGTGCCTAAGTCTTTCCTTTTATCCCTTTATGGGCCACCTAGGTGTGTGTTATGAACACTCCACTACATGGGCGAATTTGAATGGGAATACGGGGCTTGCTTTGTGTAAACACCCCGAAATCCCACGAATTTCTTAAACAAATCTGGTTTTATACAAGCAGCCCCAAAGGGCCATTTTTGAGTTTGGAAACCCAGGAGCCTTCCAAACAAACCCTGTATATATGTTTTAAACTTTATCTTTCAGAAACATATAATATAGCTTTTGAAAACCCTTTTAAAACATGTTTTGAAACCCCGAAGTGGCTTGGCCTGATCAAGACAGGACCAGGAGAGCCAAGAAGAGCCCGGAACCGGAGCACCTGTCAAGCCCGGCACAGCAACTCTTGCATCTGATTCACATCCCAGGATCTCGAACGTCCAAGACCCTGTTCTTATCAAAAAAGCATTTGAAGTCATCTCCGGAAGGCAGAAACGGAGGCGGACGACTATGTTGGCGAAGACCCAACGCAGACGGAGTACTGATGCTGTCAGGCCCCGCACAAATCGTCCGTCTCGAACCCAGCTCGAAGGAGTCAGAGTTCAGTTTGGATTGGATCTGGACCATATATATCCAGATTCCAATCCAAACCCATATGTGGACTTGGATTTGGATTTGGATCCAGAGATCCAATCCAATATCCATATCCATGGCCCACATCACCTTCTCATAAATGGAGGTGGGGCCCACTTGAAATTCACGTGGGATATTGGGCATGAGAGAGAGTGGGGGTGAAAAATATCAAGAGTGTTGTATTAAGCTTGACTTGTGTGTCAAGTTTGGGTTAATCATGTGGGTTAGCCTAATTGAGTGGGTTTAAGCTTGTAATTAGCTAAAACCTAACCTAGGGCTGCACCAACATGGGGTGATCAAGGTCTATGGGCCATGCTAAGGGAGCTCCTTCACCTAAACCTAGCCAAAAATGCCTAAACCTAGCCTAAACCCCTAATCCACCCCTAATCTGAACCTAATCACCTAACCCACTTCCCTAATCCCGGCCTAATCCCGACCTAATCACCTAACCCACTCCCCTAATCCTTCCCTAAACCTAGATTAATTTCCCTAATCCTAGCCTAAACCTAGCCTAAACCACCTAACCTAGCTCACTAAACCTCACCCTAAAACCCAACCACCTAACCTAGCCCTAAACCCCTAAACCACCCTTAGCCCACGATTTTCCCAAACCCCTAGTTTTAAAATATCTGGCCCAACCCCATCCAGCCCACCTTATCTACATACTACCCTACCTAAACCACCTAACCACTACCCACAACCCAGCCCTAACCGACCTACCCATCCCCATTTAAACCCCCCTCATTGTGGGCGGGTTTTCCAAGTGGGAACCACTCTCCACACTCAGCCGGGCCCTCTCCTTCTCCCATCTTCCACCAGCCGACAGCCAGCAGCTCCAGCTCCTCCACCAGCCGCCACCTGCTCCGCCACCTTCCCTCTTCCGTCCACCACCACTGCCCCCCAGCCGGACGCCACCATATCTTCCCAACTCCACCAGCCGACAGCCACCTGCCCGCCACTCTCCCACTCCATCCGCCACTCTTCCCCATTCGGTAAGTCCCCTTAACTCCCTCAAAGCCACTCTCTACCACCTCTCCACTCTTAGCCACCCATCTCCCCTTCAGCTCAGCACCTTTGCCGCCACCACCTAAGCCTAGCCGAACCTAGGATAACCCAAGTGGCTGGCCACTACTTAGCCACCATCTCCCATTCGGCCAACCCCCCTAGGTGTCCTCTTTGGCCTTCCCACTAGCTCACCTTTTAGGTCCAGTTTCCCTAAGTCCCTAACTTCCCTAGTGACCCTAAGACCCACTTAGTCAGCCACTCTAAACTCCCTACTTGGAGGCGCCGCCCACTTGCCACCGGTCCCCTTCGAGGCGTCCATCCCGCGCCCCATTTGCAGCCGGCCAGCACCCTTGAGCACATACCTTCGCGGAGCTCCCGTTTGCAGCCCAAAGCCAAGGCCACGCTCAAGCAAGATCTCTACGGACCAGCTACTCGTAAGTGTCTAAACTCGGTCTTTAGTCATACACTTGCTTGAAATTCAATTTGATACGGGGTTGTAATAACGGAGCATAGTCTCCCCCCGCTTGTAATAACGTGGCTTGGCACAACCACACACGTGCACTCTCTTAGTCGTGCACCATTTTCGAACACACACGGGCCTAATCAGCCCCTAGTATATAAGTGTACATATATATTTCGTTTCCGAAGGGTTTTGTTTAAGTTGGGTGCGTTGTCTTTCGATTAAACACTCTCACACACATTGAGCTTCCGCTCTTATTTGAAAGACCCAAGTAAGGGCCGACCTATACTATTTGGGTTTCATTTCATGTCGTGTGAGTAAGTCTTTCAATTTAAACACTCTCACACACATTGAGCTTCCGCTCTTATTTGAAAGACCCAAGTAAGGGCCGACCTATACTATTTGGGTTTCATTTCTTGTCGTGTGAGTAAGTCTTTCAATTCAAGCACTTTCACACACATTGAGCCTTCGCTCTTACTCCCAAGACCTTAGTAAAGGCCTTATTGCAGTTATATTTGGGTTTCATTTATGTCGTGTGTGTAGTACTTCAATTCAAGCACTCTCACACACATTGAGCCTTCGCTCTTATTTGCAAGACCCGAGTAAGGGCTCATATACATAAGATATATACATATTTCCCTTCGGTTATTTCCCTTCTGTTATTTCCCTTCGGTTATTTCCCTTCTGTTATTTCCCTTCGGTTATTTCCCTTCGGTTATTTCCCTTCGGTTATTTCCCTTCTGTTATTTCCCTTCAGCATTGTCTTTACATTTCGGGTTTTCCCTTTGGAGTAGCGTGAGTTTGCATTGCATCTACGCCATACCACGAGGTAGGACGCATATTGCATCGAAGCAACCCCCGCTCGAATTCGCCCATGTAGTGGAGTGTTCATAACACACAAACTAGGCGACCCAAAAAGGGATAAAAGAAAAGACTTAGGCACGTGCAAATCCACGTGATCTAAAACATGCAATCGCATCTTAAAGACCCGAAATAGACACCTCGAACCGTTTCGTAGACTTTCTCCCCAAAAACTCGATTTTTTGCAAAAACGTACAGACTGACCCTTGCGCATCGGTGCAAGAAGGTCTGCGACGACAAGAGCTCACTTGCTCACAGTCGCCACGTTTAGAAGTCAGTGTTAAATATATCTTCGCTAGCTTAAGTAAGCTAGCTGGCACGCCCTGTTTGTATACATTAGGCCTTAGACGCACGATAAGATCCACTCCAAGCCACGAAAGGGGCGAAGAGGCGGGGATTTTCGCGCGTCTACAGAGATTGGCACGCCCGGTGGGACGTGAGCCTTTTCAAAAAATCGAGTTTACTTGTAGAAGTCTTGCGAAAATTTTATAAAGGTGTCGTTTTAACTTGTTTTCTTTGCTTTTACTTAGGAAATTTTGAAAAAGCTTGAAAAGCATGTCAAAATCCAATCCAAGTGAAGTGTCGAGCCAAGGCTCATGCGCATCAAGTTCTCACTCTAGGAGGATTTTCAAAAACAAAATAAAACTAGATGAAATCGAGGACTTGAGAAGGGAATTTGAGGCCAAAATCGATGCTCTCAGCCAAGAGGCTGAAGTAGGCGATTCATGTTCATCAAACGGTCAACAAAGGCCTAAAAAGAAAATTGAAAAACCTCGCAAGCAAAAAGAGGCCTCCGTAATGGAAGGCAACCAATACCACGAGTCCTTCACACAAAAGGACCGTAAAGCCCTACAGCAACTGCTGAAAGGGCAAAATAAAGAGAAAAGAAGCTACGCCCTGTCTGATTTCCTTCCTATGGATTACGAAACAGACAGTGACGATGAAATACCGAACTTCCATCGGTATGATGGCATGGGAGACCCTAGGTCTCACTTGCAGCTTTTCTCACGTCGAGCCCATAAGAAGAAAAAGGACTCGATGAAATGGGTGTATTGGTTCCCCCTATCCCTTAAAGGCACAGCTGCCAAATGGCTGGCTTCCTACGACTTAAGCCAGTTCGCTACTTTTGAAGAGTTAGCGAACTGCTTCATGCAAAGATTTGCACACAACGTGGAAGTCACGCCAACCCTGAATACCTTAAGGGATACAAAGCAAGGCATGAACGAAGACGTGCATGCCTTCATTATAAGATGGAGGTCTCTTTTAGGCCAAGTGCGAGAGCCTATATCCGAAGGATGCGCAGTAATGCTCATCCTGGATAATTTCAAAAGCGAGTTAAAAACCCTTCTCTCGCTCCATGAGATTTCAACTTTCCATAAGTTGATCAAAAAGGCCTCCCTTTTCGAAACCAACTTGCGAAAAGGGACATACGACCACTTATGGAAAGGAAGTGCCGTTCCCAAAACACGTGTGGAAAAGCCCATCGCATATGGGCTGCCCACAACGGACAAAGGGGCAAAGCCCCATAAAATCGCCAATGTCCGGGTGGATCCAGGCATGGCGGGCACTTCTAAAAATTTTGAAAAAATAGAAAATAAGAGAGAACGCAATTTTTCAAAACCAATTGAAAAACGGGAGTACACTCCGCTGGGGCAACCTATGTCGGAGGTCCTAGACCTCTTACTTGCCCAGGGCATGATCGAACTCCCTGAAATCCCCGAAGGAGTCACGTCCAAAGGGGGGTATTTAAACCGATTTGCAAGTATCATCGGCTCAAAGGCCATGATACCAAACGGTGCTTCTCTCTTCTAAATAAAATTGAGAACTTGATAGCGGAGGGCCGGCTCCAGGTCACTGCGGAACCTGAGCCACCTCAAGCTATCTTCAAGGAACCCTTTCCCAAACACGCCAGTGGCAGTGGGAAAGGAAAGGAGGTATGTACCCTCACCATTTCCAAGGAACTAGCGCAAAAGCCTGAACCTGGTCGACCTGCTTGTGAGCCCATCCTTGTACTATACAAGAGGCCCGCCCAAGTCGTCATTCGGGGACCATCAAAAGTGGAAACCCCGGCAAAACCAGTTTTGAAAATCCAAGGTTCTCCTCAGCTCATCCTTAGAGCCAAGTTTAGCGCGAACCCTAGGCTGGTCGTGGGGGAAGTCACTAGATCCGGGAGGATCTACCAACCCCCGCACCTTCAAGGTGCTCAAAAGGTGGTCAGTGTGCCTGGCCCCTCAAAAGCATGTATCCCTAGTGGTCTGCCAAAAGCAGATAAGGACAAAATCATCCTAAGTCCTTATGATTTCGAAAACCACCTTTCAAAGATTCCTATTCACATGTCTATCCTAGAGCTTATCAAAACCTCGCCTAGGCATAGACTTGTCTTAGAGAAAATTCTAGAAAGGGCCAAGGTTGATTCGAACATAAGTCCGGAGTCCTTGTCTGCCCAAGTGGCTTTATTAGGAGCAAAATCGCCCATCACCTTTTCGGAAGATGATGTAGATAGACCCTACGAAACCCATAACCAGGCCCTGCATATCGAGGTGGTTCTAAACAACCACTCTCTGGACAGGTGCCTAGTCGATGGTGGAGGAGGGCTCAACATCCTTCCACTTCACGTGGCGTACAAAATCGGAGTCACCTTGACTTCAGTGAACCCAAGCCCCATCGTTATCACTGGATACGATGGGAATGCGTCTAGGCCTTTAGGATCCATCAAACTCCCAATGGAAACGGGAGGGATCGAACACACGGGGGTGTTCCATGTCTTGGACATCCACCCCCATTATAACCTGTTGCTGGGAAGACCCTGGATACACAGTTTGTGCGCTGTGCCATCCACCTTCCACAAATGTGTCAAGATCCCTTTTAGGGACCAAGTCGTAGTGATCCTAGGTGAGAGTCACCCACAGCTTCAGGGGATCATAAACTCCCCTTGTTTATCGAGCTCCCAGGCCCACGAGGCTAACCTGGGGCAAATTATGGTCGAGCCACCTCGGCTCGTGTTGAACAACCCTAGGAAGGTTGTATGTGTGAAGGGGCCGCCCAAAGCAGGCCCCCTCCCGACTCTAATCCTCCTAGGAAAACCCAAACGTTCCCTATTTCCAAAACCCCTGGACAAAAGGCCCTACGAGCCTAATATGGACGATAGCATGTTCCAGGACCACGACTTATATCCCATCTTTTCAAAAAACAAAAGGTCGTGGAACATGTTATTGAACATGGGCTACACGCCCTACAAAAGTCTAGGGGCACAAAACCAGGGTCTCCTAGAGCCCATCCTTCCTAGGGCCAATCCAAGCCGATATGGGATCGGCTATACTCCCCAAATACCGCCGGAGCCACCCCCTGTGACCACCTGGGTCAAGGGTGCCCCGGAGCCTGTCTTAGAAGAGACCTATGGTTTAGACCTCCTATTCCGAGTCTAACCCATAGTGTTTTCCCTTTGTAGGTATGACGGAAGATCCCTTTTTCTAAAAATACCAAAAACATTTGAAAACTTAAAATAAAAAAAAAAATCGAAAAAACAAGAAAAACCAAAACAATGGAAAAACAAAAACTCGAAAAAAGTGTGCTTTGTATAGTTCCTAAAGTTCTTGTTTTACAAAAACCCAAAAAAATCGAAAATTTGGAAAATACCAAAAAGATTTTGTACATAGCTGCTCCTGGTATGACTTTGGCGAAAGAAAAGGATTTCGAAAGAAACGTTGTCTGCATAGCCAGACCAAAAATTTCGAAATCACTTGAAAATCCAAGTACAAAACCAGGTTATTTTGAAAAACACGCATCAAGTTCCCTCGGGTCTATAGCCCACGAGAATGATCGAAGCCCAGAAGTGGATCCCCTTGAGGAAGATCCCACTTCTGAGCTCCCAGAATTTCATAGAATTCTCGATTTTGAAAGACCTTCCCAATCAGTAGGAGGAGATTTCGTAGAGGTGAACCTAGGGGATGATTCCAATCCCAAAACCATCAAAATAGGCGCATGCTTGCATGAAACTGAAAAGTTAGCATTCATTGCATTTCTACGGACCTATTTAGATGTGTTTGCATGGACGTATGAAGACATGCCGGGCATAGATCCCAGCATAGTCGAGCATCGTCTTCCCTTAGATGTAGGTGTAAAACCAATAAAGCAGAAGCTTAGGAAAATACACCCGAATGTACACACGCAAGTCAAAGAGGGTTTAGAAGATCTGCTAAAAGCCGGATTTATAAAACCCATTGCGTATTCTGATTGGTTGTCAAATATCGTTGTAGTTCGAAAAACCAATGGGAAAATTCGAATATGCATCGATTTCAGAAACCTGAATAAGGCCACTCCAAAGGATAATTATCCTTTACCGAACATAGATTTGATAGTCGATAGTACTGCAAATCATGAAATGTTTTCATTTATGGATGGCTATTCAGGCTATAATCAAATCAAACTAAGTCCACGAGATCAGGGTAAGACCGCCTTCACAACCCAATGGGGCACGTACTGCTATACAGTCATGCCCTTTGGTTTGAAAAATGCCGGCGCAACATACCAACGAGCCATGAACACGATCTTCCATGATCAAATTCACGAGCTTGTAGAAGTGTATGTAGATGATCTCTTGGCAAAATCCAAAACCCGATGCACCCATATCGAATGTTTACAAAAGATTTTCGAAAGGTTTAGGCTTTACAAAGTAAAGCTAAACCCTTAGAAATGTGTGTTCGGGGTAGAATCAGGAAAGCTTCTAGGCTTTATGGTGAGCCAAAGGGGAATAGAAGTCGGCCCCTCTAAGTGTCGAGCCATCATAGACATGGCTCCACCCTCCAATCTCACCCAAGTCCGTAGCCTCCAGGGTCGATTACAATCTGTGCGCCGATTCATATCGAATCTAGCAACTAGATGCGAACCCTTCAACAAACTGTTGAGGAAGGGTACGAAATTCTTATGGGATGACGAATGCCAAAAGTCCTTCGAGAGACTAAAGGCATACTTGGTTAATCCCCCCGTTTTGAATCCTCCAAAGCAAGGAAAACCGCTTTTATTATACATCTCTGTGCATGTAAACGCTTTAGGAGCCCTGTTGGCTCAATACGAGGATGACACCCATAAGGAGTATGCCATCTACTATATTTCGAAAACTCTCTTGGCTTATGAACGAAATTATCAAGCCATGGAGAAGACGTGCTTGGCCCTAGTCTGGGCCTGCCAGAAATTCAGACACTACTTCCTAGATCATGAGATCTGGATAGTGTCCAAGCTTGATCCAATCAAGCACTTGTTCGAAAAACCCATTCTCACAGGTAGATTGGGCAAATGGCAACTCCTTCTAATGGAGTATGATCTAAAATACCATCACCAGATCTCCGTTAAGGGGCAAGCCCTAGCAGATTACGTGGCTGACTTCCCCTTGGAGGACGCATATCCCACTCTTGTCGAAATGCCTGATGAAGGCATATTGCAAAACCATTTTCAAAACCACATTTTGGCAAATTCTTTTGAAAACCAAGTGTGGAAGATGCACTTCGACGGGGCACGAAACCAACGAGGGGCTGGTGCCGGGATCATCCTAATCTCCCCTGAAAAGGGCGAGATTCCCATAGCGGTCCGCTTAGATTTCGAATGTTCCAACAACGTAGCTGAGTATGAAGCACTCATACAAGGCTTAAGGATTTCGAAAACTCTAGGGGCATCATGCATCGAGGTCTTTGGAGATTCGCTCCTTGTCATAAATCAGGTTTTAAAATTTTGGCAAGTACGTAATGAGAAACTACTTCCATATCACGAGTTGGCCACTCGATTGGTCCACTCCTTCCAGTCGTGTAAGCTCACACACGTGGGAAGAGAGGACAATGGCATCGCCGATGCCCTCTCTTCCTTGGGTTCAGCCCTGAAGGTCGATCCCATTTCAGGGACCAGATCTTTGGAAATATGGCATGCGCCCCAGCCATCCACACACGACTTGGATATTTGCCAAAACAACCCAGAGTCTATTGAAAAACCCTGGTTCTATGACATAAAACAATTTTTAGAAAATGGGGGATTCACCGAGGATGCCACATCCAAAGATAGGGCATTCATTCGTAAGATTTCGACCCGATACACCATTCTGGGTGGGGTCTTATACAAAAAGAGTTTTACCGGCATTCTGCTTAGGTGTATCGACCTAGAGGAGGCTAGGATAGTGATGCACGAGTTCCACGATGGAGAATGTGGAGGTCATGTTAATGCCAACATGATGGCAATGAAAATACTTAGAGGGGGTTATTTTTGGTCCACCCTGAAAAAGGATTGTCACGATCATGTTAGGAAGTGTCATCCATGTCAAATGCATGGGCACGCCATTCATATCCCTTCATCTGCATTGCACTCTGTGGTCAGCCCCTGGCCATTTACCATGTGGGCGTTTGACATTGTAGGCCCCATATTTCCAAAGGCCTCGAATGGGCATCGTTTTATTTTAGCAGCCACGGAGTATTTCTCCAAGTGGGTGGAAGCCATTTCCCTAACGAATGTAATGGGGCAACATGTGGTGGCTTTCATCCGGAGGAATATCTTGGCTCGATTTGGGGTTCCACGAGACCTTGTGTCTGATAATGGTACCCCATTCAAGAACGAGCGGATGGTTAAGTTGTGCAACACGTATGGCATAACTCACCACTTCTCCTCGCCCTACTACCCTCAAGGCAACGGCCAAGCCGAAGCCACAAACAAAACTCTCATTGGTATCATTGAGAAAACCTTAGAGAAGGGTAGGAGGTGGCATGAGAAGCTGGATGAAGCCTTATGGGCTTATAGGACTTCCATCCGGACTCCCACGAATGCCACACCATTCGAATTGGTCTATGGCACAAACGCCATTCTTCCCATTCATACCCAACTGCATTCATTCCATACATCCATTGCACTCGACCTCCCCCTAGAGACGCTTCAGCATGCTAGGATGGCCGAACTAGATTTGCTAGATGAGAGGCGACTCCTTGCTATGGATCATGCTCGTGCATACCGGCAAAGGATAGCCCGACATTATAGCAAACACATGAGACCTCGCCACTTTGAAGTGGGAGATCTGGTCTTGAAAACCATCCACCATCGTGGCCCACACCCCCTAGGCAAGTGGCGCCCCAACTGGGATGGACCCTATGTTGTGCGAGCAACCACTACGAACAATTCGTATTGGTTGATCGATGTAGAAGGTAGGAATTTAGCAGATCCTATCAATATTCAATACTTAAAGAAGTATCATGTGTAGGATCTGGATTAAATTCCAGTTTTCGAAAATTTGAAAGGGATAGCTGCCCTGAGACGTGCGAATAAGGTGCAAAAGCAATTCGTGTGACCCTGAGTGAGAGAATTCGCACTTGTGAAAGAGTGGAGTTTTCAAAATCGTGGTTACATTTCAAAATCCTTCTTCTTACAAAGAAAGGCCTAGTTCAACATAGCAAGATACTTGCAAGTAGTACGTACTATTTCTAAATAGGCTGATCTGGAATGGATCGAGTGTATGCTTGGGATAAGTCCTCCCCTCTTCTCTTCTCCTTCCAAAAGGAAAACAAAGAGTTCAAATCAAAAGGGAATTTCCCATTTAAAGTCTCTTTCCAAAAGAAAGAAACCAGACTTCAAAAAAAGAAAAATCGATTCTCTTATAAAAAAGAGGGATTAAAGAAAAAATACTCCCAAAGGGAGACCCTCTATGGAAAAAAGGAAAAAGAGGCCAAAAAGCTCAAAAAGAGCAGTTTTCCGCCTTCTATGCCTTAAACCACGGGACACTTCAGAAGGGACCGTGGTATCTCTTTCCCATCCCTGGCTTATCCCAAGCTAAAGCATGGTTCATTTCGAGGAATCCTAAAGTAAAAATAGGATTTACTTACTTGAATTTCATCTTGTTTGAGAATTCGACCTTTCGAGTAAGGCGTAGGAATTTGAAATGAAGCTTGTTTTCTTATAAAACCTCCGCTAGATAAGCGAGTGTTAAGACTCAAACAAAGGCAAGCACGAAGAGCTCGAGATCCTTAAGATCGAGGCTCAAGACAGTTGTCCCTTTTGTAAATAGCTTTTGTAAATAAGTTTTAAAAACCGAACATCGAACAGCATAGGGTTTTTGCTCACTTGGAGCAGTAGGCCTTGTAAGTCTCTAGAGTTCGACCACACCTGGTCTCTGGGAGGTC
The DNA here is from genome assembly GCA_036023115.1 of Brasenia schreberi. Classification (NCBI taxonomy): domain Eukaryota; kingdom Viridiplantae; phylum Streptophyta; class Magnoliopsida; order Nymphaeales; family Cabombaceae; genus Brasenia; species Brasenia schreberi. Next base: position 5,300,630 of record JAYKKT010000085.1, on the reverse strand, counting down.
GCCACTTTTGGCACCACACCCATGTCATCTGCATTCCACGCATGGTACTTGCATAAACATGATCCCATTTAGGACCAGATTTCATAAGTGAACCCTTTGGCGTAATATCTCCTCCTACCAGAGTTTGTAAAATTGAGATTTTGTTAAAATGGGACGATCCCATATTCTTCGTGGCTAGATCTAGGGAGACATTAAAAGGGGTGTTTGTCATCTTTGCCCTTATCCAAATCTATTTGGACAAGGCCAAAGAGGGGCATCTGTAAACACCCCGAAATCCCACGAATTTCTTAAACAAATCTGGTTTTATACAAGCAGCCCCAAAGGGCCATTTTTGAGTTTGGAAACCCAGGAGCCTTCCAAACAAACCCTGTATATATGTTTTAAACTTTATCTTTCAGAAACATATAATATAGCTTTTGAAAACCCTTTTAAAACATGTTTTGAAACCCCGAAGTGGCTTGGCCTGATCAAGACAGGACCAGGAGAGCCAAGAAGAGCCCGGAACCGGAGCACCTGTCAAGCCCGGCACAGCAACTCTTGCATCTGATTCACATCCCAGGATCTCGAACGTCCAAGACCCTGTTCTTATCAAAAAAGCATTTGAAGTCATCTCCGGAAGGCAGAAACGGAGGCGGACGACTATGTTGGCGAAGACCCAACGCAGACGGAGTACTGATGCTGTCAGGCCCCGCACAAATCGTCCGTCTCGAACCCAGCTCGAAGGAGTCAGAGTTCAGTTTGGATTGGATCTGGACCATATATATCCAGATTCCAATCCAAACCCATATGTGGACTTGGATTTGGATTTGGATCCAGAGATCCAATCCAATATCCATATCCATGGCCCACATCACCTTCTCATAAATGGAGGTGGGGCCCACTTGAAATTCACGTGGGATATTGGGCATGAGAGAGAGTGGGGGTGAAAAATATCAAGAGTGTTGTATTAAGCTTGACTTGTGTGTCAAGTTTGGGTTAATCATGTGGGTTAGCCTAATTGAGTGGGTTTAAGCTTGTAATTAGCTAAAACCTAACCTAGGGCTGCACCAACATGGGGTGATCAAGGTCTATGGGCCATGCTAAGGGAGCTCCTTCACCTAAACCTAGCCAAAAATGCCTAAACCAAGCCTAAACCCCTAATCCACCCCTAATCTGAACCTAATCACCTAACCCACTTCCCTAATCCCGGCCTAATCCCGACCTAATCACCTAACCCACTCCCCTAATCCTTCCCTAAACCTAGATTAATTTCCCTAATCCTAGCCTAAACCTAGCCTAAACCACCTAACCTAGCTCACTAAACCTCACCCTAAAACCCAACCACCTAACCTAGCCCTAAACCCCTAAACCACCCTTAGCCCACGATTTTCCCAAACCCCTAGTTTTAAAATATCTGGCCCAACCCCATCCAGCCCACCTTATCTACATACTACCCTACCTAAACCACCTAACCACTACCCACAACCCAGCCCTAACCGACCTACCCATCCCCTATTTAAACCCCCCTCATTGTGGGCGGGTTTTCCAAGTGGGAACCACTCTCCACACTCAGCCGGGCCCTCTCCTTCTCCCATCTTCCACCAGCCGACAGCCAGCAGCTCCAGCTCCTCCACCAGCCGCCACCTGCTCCGCCACCTTCCCTCTTCCGTCCACCACCACTGCCCCCCAGCCGGACGCCACCATATCTTCCCAACTCCACCAGCCGACAGCCACCTGCCCGCCACTCTCCCACTCCATCCGCCACTCTTCCCCATTCGGTAAGTCCCCTTAACTCCCCCAAAGCCACTCTCTACCACCTCTCCACTCTTAGCCACCCATCTCCCCTTCAGCTCAGCACCTTTGCCGCCACCACCTAAGCCTAGCCGAACCTAGGATAACCCAAGTGGCTGGCCACTACTTAGCCACCATCTCCCATTCGGCCAACCCCCCTAGGTGTCCTCTTTGGCCTTCCCACTAGCTCACCTTTTAGGTCCAGTTTCCCTAAGTCCCTAACTTCCCTAGTGACCCTAAGACCCACTTAGTCAGCCACTCTAAACTCCCTACTTGGAGGCGCCGCCCACTTGCCACCGGTCCCCTTCGAGGCGTCCATCCCGCGCCCCATTTGCAGCCGGCCAGCACCCTTGAGCACATACCTTCGCGGAGCTCCCGTTTGCAGCCCAAAGCCAAGGCCACGCTCAAGCAAGACCTCTACGGACCAGCTACTCGTAAGTGTCTAAACTCGGTCTTTAGTCATACACTTGCTTGAAATTCAATTTGATACGGGGTTGTAATAACGGAGCATAGTCTCCCCCCGCTTGTAATAACGTGGCTTGGCACAACCACACACGTGCACTCTCTTAGTCGTGCACCATTTTCGAACACACACGGGCCTAATCAGCCCCTAGTATATAAGTGTACATATATATTTCGTTTCCGAAGGGTTTTGTTTAAGTTGGGTGCGTTGTCTTTCGATTAAACACTCTCACACACATTGAGCTTCCGCTCTTATTTGAAAGACCCAAGTAAGGGCCGACCTATACTATTTGGGTTTCATTTCATGTCGTGTGAGTAAGTCTTTCAATTTAAACACTCTCACACACATTGAGCTTCCGCTCTTATTTGAAAGACCCAAGTAAGGGCCGACCTATACTATTTGGGTTTCATTTCTTGTCGTGTGAGTAAGTCTTTCAATTCAAGCACTTTCACACACATTGAGCCTTCGCTATTACTCCCAAGACCTTAGTAAAGGCCTTATTGCAGTTATATTTGGGTTTCATTTATGTCGTGTGTGTAGTACTTCAATTCAAGCACTCTCACACACATTGAGCCTTCGCTCTTATTTGCAAGACCCGAGTAAGGGCTCATATACATAAGATATATACATATTTCCCTTCGGTTATTTCCCTTCTGTTATTTCCCTTCGGTTATTTCCCTTCTGTTATTTCCCTTCGGTTATTTCCCTTCGGTTATTTCCCTTCTGTTATTTCCCTTCGGTTATTTCCCTTCTGTTATTTCCCTTCAGCATTGTCTTTACATTTCGGGTTTTCCCTTTGGAGTAGCGTGAGTTTGCATTGCATCTACGCCATACCACGAGGTAGGACGCATATTGCATCGAAGCAACCCCCGCTCGAATTCGCCCATGTAGTGGAGTGTTCATAACACACAAACTAGGCGACCCAAAAAGGGATAAAAGAAAAGACTTAGGCACGTGCAAATCCACGTGATCTAAAACATGCAATCGCATCTTAAAGACCCGAAATAGACACCTTGAACCGTTTCGTAGACTTTCTCCCCAAAAACTCGATTTTTTGCAAAAACGTACAGACTGACCCTTGCGCATCGGTGCAAGAAGGTCTGCGACGACAAGAGCTCACTTGCTCACAGTCGCCATGTTTAGAAGTCAGTGTTAAATATATCTTCGCTAGCTTAAGTAAGCTAGCTGGCACGCCCTGTTTGTATACATTAGGCCTTAGACGCATGATAAGATCCACTCCAAGCCACGAAAGGGGCGAAGAGGCGGGGATTTTCTCGCGTCTACACTTTGATGCAATATGCATCCTACCTCGTGGTATGGCGTAGATGCAATGCAAACTCACGCTACTCCAAAGGGAAAACCCGAATGTAAAGACAATGCCGAAGGGAAATAACCGAAGGGAAATGACTTGTAATGTAAATGCCGAAGGGAGATATGTATATAGGGTATATACGTGCCCTTACTTGGGTCTTGCAAATAAGAGCGAAGGCTCAATGTGGGTGCGTGCTTGAATTGAAAGTCTTACACACACGACATGAAATAAAACCCAAATATAACTTGCAGTATGGCCTTGATTAAGGTCTTGGGAATAAGAGCGAAAGCTCAATGTGTGTGAGTGCTTGAATTGAAGTACTACGCACACAACATGAAATTAAACCCAAATAGTATAACACGGCCCTTACTTGGGTCTTTCAAATAAGAGCGAAGGCTCAATGTGTGTGAGTGCTTGAAAGACTTACACACACGACATGAAATGAAAACCCAAATAGTATAGCTCGGCCCTTACTTGGGTCTTTCAAATAAGAGCGAAGGCTCAATGTGTTTGAGTGCTTGAATTGAAAGACTTACACACACGACATGAAATGAAAACCCAAATAGTATAGCTCGGCCCTTACTTGGGTCTTTCAAATAAGAGCGAAGGCTCAATGTGTGTGAGTGCTTGAATTGAAAGACAACACACCCAACTTAAGCAAAACCCTACGAAAGTTAAAGTATATATATATATATATATATATATATATATATATATATATATATATATATATATATATATATATATATATATATATATATATATAGGGGCTGATTAGGCCCGTGTGTGTTCAAAATCGTGCACAACTAGGAGAGTGCACGTGTGTGTGGGTGTGCCAAGCCACGTTATTACAAGTGGGGGGAGACTATGCTCCGTTATTACAACCCCGTATCGAATTGAATTTTAAGCAAGTATACAACTAAGGATCGAGTTAGGCACTTACTAATAGCTGGTCCGAAGAAGCCTTGCTTGGGCGTGGGCTTGGCCTTCACCTTGGGCTGCAAGAGGGAGCTCCGCGGAGTTGAACGGCAAGAGGGGCTGCTGGCCGGGTGTCTTAGGTGCGCGGAGGGAGCGTCTTGAAGATGGCCGGCTGCTAGGAATGGGCTGGTTTTGTGTGTTGGGCTAAAATGCCTAAGTAGGGTCACTAGGGGAGGGTATAATGTTAGGAAGTATGGCACTAAGGGAGTACCTAAGGTTGGCGGGTGGCTGGCCGAATGGATGGGGGACAGCCGGTTGGAGTGGCCAACTAAAAGAGACTCGGTGGTGGCGGGCTGCTAGGGTGGCTATGGGTGGAGGATGGGAAGGAAGCTAGATAGGGTATGGGGTAAGGTGATGGTGGGTGTGGTGAGGTGATATGGGCAGGTTTTAGGGAGTTGGGTGGAGTGGCCGGGTGTAGCTAGGGTGTCTAGGTAATGGCGGGTAGGTAGATTGGTTGAGGCTTGGCCGAATGGGAGTGGTGGCTGCAAGAGGCTGGTGTTAGGGTAAGATGGTGGTGGTGCAGGTGGTTGAGAGTGGAGGGGGAGTGGAGAAGAGGTGAGGTGAGGGATGGGGTACTAACCGGCGATGATGGGAGGCAGCGGTTGGTTGAGGAGCAGCCGGGTGTGGTGGAGTGGCTGGTTCGGCCGGATGAAGAGGATGGCGATGGGTGGCTGGGGAGTGGTGGAGCAGGTGGAGCACGGTGGTGGCTGGTGGTTTTGCAGGTGGAAGAGCCGGCTGGGCTGGAAAGGAGGGTGGGAGATGATGATGGAAGATCGGCTGTGAATGGAGGACCCAAAAGCTCAAAAACCCGCCCACTAGGGGGGGGTTTATAGCTTTTGTGAAGGGCGGTGGGGCTGGTTTTAGGGTAGTGGTTAGGTGGTCTAGGGGTTTTGGTAAGGTAGTAAGGTGGGCTGGTATTAGGGTAGGGCTAGATATTTTAAATACAAGGGGTTTTGGGTAGATTGTGTGCTAGGTTTAGGTGGGGTGGTTTAGAGGTTTAGGGTTTAGCTAGGTGGGTTGGTTTTGGGGTGAGGTTTAGTGAGGTGGGTTAGGTGATTAGGCTAGGATTAGGTTAGGTTTAGGAAAATTAACCTAGGTTTAGGGAAGGATTAGGGAAGTGGGTTAGGTGATTAGGTTGGGATTAGGCCAGGATTAGGAAAGTGGGTTAGGTGATTAGGCTAGGATTAGGACCGGATTAGGGTAAAAGGCTAGGATTAGGTGTTTTTGGTTAGGATTAGATTAAGGAGCTCCCTTTGCATGACCCATAGACCCTAATCACATCATGTTGGTGCAGCCCTAGGTTAGGTTTTGACTAATTACAAGCTTAAACCCACTTTAACTAGGCTAACCCACATGATTAACCCCAAACTTGACACACAAGTCAAGCTTAATTACAATACACCTTGATCTTATCCTCCCCCACTCTCTCTCATGCGGATAATCCCACGTGAAATTCAAGTGGGCCCCACCTCCATTTATAAGAAGGTGATGTGGGCCATGGATATGGATATTGGATTGGATCTCTGGATCCAAATCTAAATCTAAGTCCATACATGGGTTTGGATTGGGATCTGGATATATATGGTCCAGATCCGATCCAAACTAAACTCTGACTCCTTTGAGTTGTGTTCGAAACGAACGGTTTGTGCGGGGTCTGACAGCATCAGTACTCCGTCTGCGTTGGGTCTTCGCCAACATGATCGTCCGCCTCTGTTTTCGCCTTCCGAAGATGACTTCAAATGATGTTTTGATGATAACAGGGTCTTGGACGTTCGAGATCCTGGGGGTGGGTTCAATGTAAGAGTTGTTGTGCCGGGCTTGATGTGTTTCGGTTCCGGGCTCTCCTTAGCTTTCCTGGTCCTGTCTGGATGAGGCCAAGCTGCTTCGGGGTTTCAAAAACATGTTTTAAAAAGTTTTTAAAGCTGTATTATACATTTGTGAAATATGTAAAGTTCAAAACGTATGTACAGGGTTGTCTGGAAGGCTCTTGGGTTTCCAGACTCAAAATAGCTCTTTGGGGCTGCTTTTACAAAACCAAGTTTGTTTTGAGGAATTCGTGGGATTTCGGGGTGTTTACAATTTTGAACACACACGGGCCTAATCAGCCCTTAAGATATAAACTTATTTATATAATTTAAGTTGCGTGGGGTTTTGCTTAAGTTGTGTGTGTTGTCTTTCAATTCTCGCACTCACACACATTGAGCTTTCGCTCTTATTTGCAAGACCCAAGTAAGGGCCGTGTTATATTTTCCCTTGGGTTTAATTTCAAGTTGTGTGTGTTGTCTTTCAATTCTCGCACTCACACACATTGAGCTTTCGCTCTTATTGCCAAGACCTTAGTCAAGGCCTATTGCAATTTATATTTGGGTTTAATTTCATGTCGTGTGCGTAGTACTTCAATTCTTGCACTCACACACATTGAGCTTTCGCTCTTACTCCCAAGACCTTAGTTAAGGCCATATTGCAATTTATATTTGGGTTTCATTTAAGTCGTGTGAGTTGTCTTTCAATATACACACAACACCCACGCAACACGTTGGCGACCTTCGGGCCCATATATATTATAAGTATTTCCCTTTCGGCTATGTCTTTAAGATTTGGGTTTTAAGGTTCAGCAGTGTGCGTAGTCTTTACATGTATACACAACACACACTTGCACTATTGAGCCTTTCCGCTCTTAAGATATAGCCATATTTCCCATTTGCAACTTCCCTTTCGCAATTTCCCTTTTGCAATTTACATTTCAAGTCATTTCCCTTCTGCATTGTCTTTCAATTTTGGGTTTTCCCTTTGGAGTTGTGTGAGTTTGCATTGCATATACGCCATACCACGAGTTAGGACGCATATTGCATCAAAGCAAACCCCATACTCCCGCTCAAAGTCGCCACACTTAGGTCACGTGTTCATAACACACACCTAGTTGACCCGAAAAGGGATAAAAAGAAAGACATAGGCACGTGCAAATCCACGTGAAATAAAACTTGAAAATCATACAAAAACAACCCAAATCAAACACCTCAAAACATTTTCGTAGGTTCTCATATTTTAAAACTCAATTTTTAAAGCATACAGACTGACCCTTGCGCATCGGTGCAAGAAGGTCTGCGATGAAAAAAGCTTGCTTGCTCACAGTCAACACGTTAGGAGTCAGATTTCAAAGTATTTCTTTGCTAGCTTAAGTAAGCTAGCTGGCACGTCCTTTTGCTTAAAATAGAACTTAGACACACGAAAAGATTCGCTTCAGGCCTAAGAACCAGAAGCGAGAACTTTCTACGTCTACAGGATTTGGCACGCCTGGTGGGACGTGAGTCTTTTAAAATCGAGTTATGTTAGGTACCTTGCAAAAATATTTTCCAAAAGGTGTTATTTTTAACTCTTTTCTTTATTGTACTTCATACGTAGGAATTTTGAAAAGCTTGAAAGCATGTCAAAATCCAACCCAAGTGAAGTGTCGAGCCAAGGCTCATGCGCATCAAGTTCTCACTCTAGAAGGATTTTGAAAAATAAAATCAAACTAGACGAGATAGAGGACTTGAGAAGGGGATTCGAGACCAAAATCGATTCTCTCAGCCAAGAGGCTAAAGTAGGCGATTCATGTTCATCGAATGGTGAACAAAGGGCCAAGAAAAAAACTGAAAAACCTCACAAGCATAAAGAGGCCTTCGTAATGGAAGGCAACCAATACCACGAGTCCTTCACACAAAAGGACCGTAAAGCCCTACAGCAGTTGCTGAAAGGGCAAAATAAAGAGAAAAGGAGTTACGCCCTGTCTGATTTCCTACCCATGGATTATGAAATAGACAATGATGATGAAATACCGAACTTTCATCGGTATGATGGCATGGGAGACCCTAGGTCTCACTTGCAACTTTTCTCGCGTCGAGCCCATAAGAAGAAAAAGGACTCGATGAAATGGGTGTATTGGTTCCCTCTATCCCTTAAAGGCACAGTTGCCAAATGGCTGGCTTCCTACGATTTGAGCCAGTTCGCTACTTTTGAAGAGTTAGCGAACTGCTTTATGCAAAGATTTGCACATAACGTAGAAGTCACGCCGACTTTGAACTCCTTAAGGAATACAAAGCAAGGCATGAACGAAGACGTCCATGCCTTCATTATTCGATGGAGGTCCCTTTTAGGGCAAGTGCGAGAGCCAATATCCGAAGGATGCGCAGTCATGCTCATCCTGGATAATTTTAAAAGTGAACTAAAGACCCTTCTCTCGCTTCATGAAATCTCAACTTTGTAAACACCCCAAAATCCCGCGAATTCCTCAAAACAACCTGGTTTTGTACAAGCCGCCCCAAAGGGCTATTTTTGAGTCTAGAAACCCAGGAGCCTTCCAAACAACCCTGTATATACGTTTTAAACTTCATATTTCAAAAATATGTAATATAGCTTTTGAAAACCTTTTAAAACACGTTTTTGAAACCCCGAAGCAGCTTGGCCTGATCAAGAAAGGACCAGGAGAGCTAAGAAGAGCCCGGAACCGGAGCACATGTCAAGCCCGGCACAACAACTCTTGTATCACATCCACACCCCCAGGATCTCGAACGTCCAAGACCCTGTTCTTATCAAAATATCATTTGAAGTCATCTCCAGAAGGCAGAAACGGAGGCGGACGACCATGTTGGCGAAGACCCAACGCAGACGGAGTACTGATGTTGTCAGGCCCCGCACAAATCGTCCGTTTCGAACCCAGCTCGAAGGAGTCAGAGTTCAGTTTGGATTGGATCTGGACCATATATATCCAGATCCCAATCCAAACCCATATGTGGACTTAGATTTGGATTTGGATCCAGAGATCCAATCCAATATCCATATCCATGGCCCACATCACCTTCTCATAAATGGAGGTGGGGCCCACTTGAAATTCACGTGGGATTATGGGCATGAGAGAGAGTGGGGTGGATAATATCAAGAGTGTTGTAATTAAGCTTGACTTGTGTGTCAAGTTTGGGGTTAAGCTTGTGGGGTAGCCTAATTGAGTGGGTTTAAGCTTGTAATTAGACAAAACCTAACCTAGGGCTGCACCAACATGAGGTGGTTAAGGTCTATGGGCCATGCAAAGGGAGCTCCTTCACCTAAACCTAACCCAAAACACCTAATCCTAGCCTACCCCCCCTAATCCACCCCTAATCTGAGCCTAATCACCTAACCCACTTCCCTAATCCCGGCCTAATCACAACCTAATCACCTTACCCACTTCCCTAATCCTTCCCTAAACCTAGGTTAATTTCCCTAAACCTAGCCTAAACCTAGCCTAATCACCTAACCTAGCTCACTAAACCTCACCCTAAAACCCAACCACCTAACCTAGCCCTAAACCCCTAAACCACCCCTAGCCCACAATCTACCCAAACCACTAGTTTTCAAAATATCTGGCCCTACCCTTTCCAGCCCACCTTATCTTAATACCACCCTACCTAAACCTCCTAACCACTACTCCAAACCCAGCCCTAACCGACCTACCCATCCCTATTTAAACCCCCCCCCTTGGGGGCGGGTTTTTCCTATCTAGTAGCTTCACCCATCCCAGCCAGGTCCCCTCCTTCCCCAAGTCCAGCCGAGTCCCACCATCTCCAACCTGCTCCACCTGCTCCACCTGCACCGCCACCTGCTCTCCATCCCACCACCATCTCCCAGCCGGATGCCACCACTTGCACTACTTCCCAACCACCCGGCTTCTCTCTTCCATCCACCGCCTCTCCACATTCGGTAAGTACCCCCCACTCTACCTAACTCCTTCTCTACTCCCTCTCCACTCCTAGCCACCCACCATACCACCACCTTACCAACACATCAGCCCTTTGCTGCCACCACTCTCACTTAGCCGAACCTATCACAACCTAAACTGCCGGCCACTACCTAACCATCCTATCTACACCCGGCCAACCATCTCTTTTCCCCTTAGACTCCCATTCGGCCTTCCCTTAAACTCCTTTAGATCCATACTCCCCAATACTCTAGACCCTCCTAGTGACCCTACACACTCACTTGGCGCCCAGCCCCTTTAATCCCCCACATCAAGGCGACACCCACTTGCAGCCGGCCACCTTCGAGGCGCCTATCCCGCGCCCCACTTGCAGCCGGCCAGCACCCTTTGTCATTCACCCTCGTGGAGCTCCCGTTTGCAGCCCAAGGCGAAGGCCAAGCCCACGCTCAAGCAAGGCCTCTACGGACCAGCTACTCGTAAGTGCCTAAACTCGGTCTTTAGTTGTATACTTGCTTGAGATTCAATTTGATACGGGGTTGTAATAACGGAGCATAGTCTCCCCCCGCTTGTAATAACGTGGCTTGGCACACCCACACACGTGCACTCTCTTAGTTGCGCATGATTTTGAACACACACGGGCCTAATCAGCCCATAATATACAAGTATATACCTATACTTTCATTTTCGAAGGGTTTTTGCTTAAGTTGGGTGCGTTGTCTTTCAATTCAAGCACTCACACACATTGAGCTTTCGCTCTTATTTGAAAGACCCAAGTAAGGGCCGACCTATACTATTTGGGTTTCATTTCATGTCGTGTGAGTAAGTCTTTCAATTCAAGCACTCACACACATTGAGCTTTCGCTCTTATTTGAAAGACCCAAGTAAGGGCCGACCTATACTATTTGGGGTTTCATTTCATGTCGTGTGTGTAAGTCTTTCAATTCAAGCACTCTCACACACATTGAGCCTTCGCTCTTATTCCCAAGACCTTAGTAAAGGCCTTATTGCAGTTATATTTGGGTTTCATTTATGTCGTGTGTGTAGTACTTCAATTCAAGCACTCTCACACACATTGAGCCTTCGCTCTTACTCCCAAGACCTTAGTCAAGGCCATACTGCAATTTATATTTGGGTTTAATTTCATGTCGTGTGTGTAAGTCTTTCAATTCAAGCATGCACCCACATTGAGCCTTCGCTCTTATTTGCAAGACCCGAGTAAGGGCTCATATACATACTCTATATACATATTTCCCTTCGGTTATTTCCCTTCTGTCATTTCGGGTTTTCCCTTTGGAGTAGCGTGAGTTTGCATTGCATCTACGCCATACCACGAGGTAGGACGCATATTGCATCAAAGCAAGCCCCGCTCGAATTCGCCCATGTAGTGGAGTGTTCATAACACACAAACTAGGTGGCCCGAAGAGGGATAAAAGAAAAGACTTGGGCACGTGCAAATCCACGTGATCTAAAACATGCAATCGCATTTTAAAGACCCGAAATAGACACCTCGAACCGCTTCATAGACTTTCTCTCCAAAAACTCGATTTTTGCAAAGCGTACAGACTGGCCCTTGCGCATCGGTGCAAGAAGGTCTGCGACGACAAGAGCTTACTTGCTCACAGTCGCCACGTTTAGAAGTCAGTGTTAAAAATATCTTCGCTAGCTTAAGTAAGCTAGCTGACACGCCCTGTTTGCATACATAGGCCTTAGACACACGAGAGGATCCGCTCCGAGCCCTGAAAAAGGCGAGAGGCGGGGATTTTCGAGCGTCTACAGAGATTGGCATGCCCGGTGGGACGTGAGCCTTTCAAAAATCGAGTTTTTAAAAGTCTTGCGAAAAATTTTGTAAAAAGGTGTCGTTTTTAACTTGTTTTCTTTGCTTGTACTTAGGACATTTTGAAAAAGCTTGAAAAGCATGTCAAAATCCAATCCAAGTGAAGTGTCGAGCCAAGGCTCATGCGCATCAAGTTCTCACTCTAGGAGGATTTTCAAAAACAAAATAAAACTAGATGAAATCGAGGACTTGAGAAGGGAGTTTGAGGCCAAAATCGATGCTCTTAGCCAAGAGGTTGAAGTAGGCGATTCATGTTCATCAAATGGTGAACAAAGGCCTAAAAAGGAATCTGAAAAACCTCACAAGCAAAAAGAGGCCTCCATAATGGAAGGCAACCAATACCACGAGTCCTTCACACAAAAGGACCGTAAAGCCCTATAGCAGTTGCTAAAAGGGCAGAATAAAGAGAAAAGAAACTACGCCCTGTCTGATTTCCTTCCTATGGATTACGAAACAGATAGTGACGATGAAATACCAAACTTCCATCGGTATGATGGCATGGGAGACCCTAGGTCTCACTTGCAGCTTTTCTCACGTCGAGCCCATAAGAAGAAAAAGGACTCGATGAAATGGGTGTATTGGTTCCCTTTATCCCTTAAAGGCACAGCTGCCAAATGGCTGGCTTCCTACGACTTAAGCCAGTTCGCTACTTTTGAAGAGTTAGCGAACTGCTTCATGCAAAGATTTGCACACAACGTAGAAGTCACGCCAACCCTGAATACCTTAAGGGATACAAAACAAGGCATGAACGAAGACGTGCATGCCTTCATTATAAGATGGAGGTCGCTTTTGGGCCAAGTGCGAGAGCCCATATCCGAAGGATGCGCAGTAATGCTCATCCTGGATAATTTTAAAAGCGAGTTAAAAACCCTTCTCTCGCTCCATGAGATTTCAACTTTCCATAAGTTGACAAAAAGGCCTCCCTTTTCGAAACCAACTTACGAAAAGGGACATACGATCACTTGTGGAAAGGAAGTGCCATTCCAAAAACCCGTTTGGAAAAGCCCATCGCATATGGGCTGACCACGACGGAGAAAGGGGCAAAGCCCCATAAAATCGCCAATCCAGGCATGGCGGGCACTTCCAAAAATTTTGAAAAATTAGAAAATAAGAGGGAACGCAATTTTCAAAAACCGGTTGAAAAATGGGAGTATACTCCGCTGGGGCAACCTGTGTCGGAGGTCCTAGACCTCTTACTTGCCCAGGGCATGATAGAACTCCCTGAAATCCCCGAAGGAGTCACTTCCAAAGGGGGGTATTTAAACCGATTTTCTAAGTATCATCGGCTCAAAGGCCATGATACCAAACGCTGCTTCTCTCTCTTAAATAAAATTGAGAACTTGATAGCAGAAGGCCGGCTCCAGGTGTAGACGCGCGAAAATCCCCACCTCTTCGCCCCTTTCGTGGCTTGGAGTGGATCTTATCGTGCGTCTAAGGCCTATGTATACAAACAGGGCGTGCCAGCTAGCTTACTTAAGCTAGCGAAGATATATTTAACACTGACTTCTAAACGTGGCGACTGTGAGCAAGTGAGCTCTTGTCGTCGCAGACCTTCTTGCACCGATGCGCAAGGGTCAGTCTGTACGCTTTTGCAAAAATCGAGTTTTTTGGGGAGAAAGTCTACGAAACGGTTCGAGGTGTCTATTTCGGGTCTTTAAGATGCGATTGCATGTTTTAGATCACGTGGATTTGCACGTGCCTAAGTCTTTTCTTTTATCCCTTTTTGGGTCGCCTAGTTTGTGTGTTATGAACACTCCACTACATGGGCGAATTCGAGCGGGGGTTGCTTCGATGCAATATGCGTCCTACCTCGTGGTATGGCGTAGATGCAATGCAAACTCACGCTACTCCAAAGGGAAAACCCGAAATGTAAAGACAATGCTGAAGGGAAATAACAGAAGGGAAATAACCGAAGGGAAATAACAGAAGGGAAATAACCGAAGGGAAATATGTATATATCTTATGTATATGAGCCCTTACTCGGGTCTTGCAAATAAGAGCGAAGGCTCAATGTGGGTGCGTGCTTGAATTGAAAGACTTACACACACGACATGAAATTAAACCCAAATATAAATTGCAGTATGGCCTTGACTAAGGTCTTGGGAGTAAGAGCGAAGGCTCAATGTGTGTGAGAGTGCTTGAATTGAAGTACTACACACACGACATAAATGAAACCCAAATATAACTGCAATAAGGCCTTTACTAAGGTCTTGGGGAGTAAGAGCGAAGGCTCAATGTGTGTGAAAGTGCTTGAATTGAAAGACTTACTCACACGACAAGAAATGAAACCCAAATAGTATAGGTCGGCCCTTACTTGGGTCTTTCAAATAAGAGCGAAAGCTCAATGTGTGTGAGAGTGTTTAAATTGAAAGACTTACTCACACGACATGAAATGAAACCCAAATAGTATAGGTCGGCCCTTACTTGGGTCTTTCAAATAAGAGCGAAAGCTCAATGTGTGTGAGAGTGTTTAAATTGAAAGACTTACTCACACGACATGAAATGAAACCCAAATAGTATAGGTCGGCCCTTACTTGGGTCTTTCAAATAAGAGCGAAAGCTCAATGTGTGTGAGAGTGTTCGAATTGAAAGACAACGCACCCAACTTAAACAAAACCCTTCGGAAATGAAATATATACGTACACTTATATATTAGGGGCTGATTAGGCCCGTGTGTGTTCAAAATTGTGCACGACTAAGAGAGTGCACGTGTGTGGTTGTGCCAAGCCACGTTATTACAAGCGGGGGAGACTATGCTCCGTTATTACAACCCCGTATCAAATTGAATTTCAAGCAAGTATACGACTAAAGACCGAGTTTAGACACTTACGAGTAGCTGGTCCGTAGAGGTCTTGCTTGAGCGTAGGCTTGGCCTTGGGCTGCAAGTGGGAGCTCCGCGAAGGTATGTGCTCAAGGGTGCTGGCCGGCTGCAAATGGAGCGCGGGATGGACGCCTCGAAGGGGACCGGTGGCAAGTGGGCGGCGCCTCCAAGTAGGGAGTTTAGAGTGGCTGACTAAGTGGGTCTTAGGGTCACTAGGGAAGTTAGGGACTTAGGGAAACTGGACCTAAAAGGTGAGCTAGTGGGAAGGCCAAAGAGGACACCTAGGGGGGTTGGCCGAATGGGAGATGGTGGCTAAGTAGTGGCCAGCCACTTGGGTTATCCTAGGTTCGGCTAGGCTTAGGTGGTGGCGGCAAAGGTGCTGAGTTGAAGGGGAGATGGGTGGCTAAGAGTGGAGAGGGGGTAGAGAGTGGCTTTGAGGGAGTTAAGGGGACTTACCGAATGGGGAAGAGTGGCGGATGGAGTGGGAGAGTGGCGGGCAGGTGGCTGTCGGCTGGTGGAGTTGGGAAGATATGGTGGCGTCCGGCTGGGGGGCAGTGGTGGTGGACGGAAGAGGGAAGGTGGCGGAGCAGGTGGCGGCTGGTGGAGGATGGGAGAAGGAGAGGGCCCGGCTGAGTGTGGAGAGTGGTTCCCACCTCCATTTATGAGAAGGTGATGTGGGCCATGGATATGGATATTGGATTGGATCTCTGGATCCAAATCCAAATCCAAGTCCACATATGGGTTTGGATTGGAATCTGGATATATATGGTCCAGATCCAATCCAAACTGAACTCTGACTCCTTCGAGCTGGGTTCGAGACGGACGATTTGTGCGGGGCCTGACAGCATCAGTACTCCGTCTGCGTTGGGTCTTCGCCAACATAGTCGTCCGCCTCCGTTTCTGCCTTCCGGAGATGACTTCAAATGCTTTTTTGATAAGAACAGGGTCTTGGACGTTCGAGATCCTGGGATGTGAATCAGATGCAAGAGTTGCTGTGCCGGGCTTGACAGGTGCTCCGGTTCCGGGCTCTTCTTGGCTCTCCTGGTCCTGTCTCGATCGGGCCAAGCCACTTTGGGGTTTCAAAACATGTTTTAAAAGGGTTTTCAAAAGCTATATTATATGTTTTTGAAAGATAAAGTTTAAAACATATATACAGGGTTGTTTGGAAGGCTCCTGGGTTTCCAAACTCAAAAATGGCCCTTTGGGGCTGCTTGTATAAAACCAGATTTGTTTAAGAAACTCGTGGGATTTCGGGGTGTTTACAGATGCCCCTCTTTGGCCTTGTCCAAATAGATTTGGATAAGGGCAAAGATGACAAACACCCCTTTTAATATCTCCCTAGATCTAGCCACGAAGAATATGGGATCGTCCCATTTTAACAAAATCTCAATTTTACAAACTCTGGTAGGAGGAGATATCACGCCAAAGGGTTCACTTATGAAATCTGGTCCTAAATGGGATCATGTTTATGCAAGTACCATGCGTGGAATGCAGATGACATGGGTGTGGTGCCAAAAGTGGCGACCTCCCAGAGACCAGGTGTGGTCGAACTCTAGAGACTTACAAGGCCTACTGCTCCAAGTGAGCAAAAACCCTATGCTGTTCGATGTTCGGTTTTTAAAACTTATTTACAAAAGCTATTTACAAAAGGGACAACTGTCTTGAGCCTCGATCTTAAGGATCTCGAGCTCTTCGTGCTTGCCTTTGTTTGAGTCTTAACACTCGCTTATCTAGCGGAGGTTTTATAAGAAAACAAGCTTCATTTCAAATTCCTACGCCTTACTCGAAAGGTCGAATTCTCAAACAAGATGAAATTCAAGTAAGTAAATCCTATTTTTACTTTAGGATTCCTCGAAATGAACCATGCTTTAGCTTGGGATAAGCCAGGGATGGGAAAGAGATACCACGGTCCCTTCTGAAGTGTCCCGTGGTTTAAGGCATAGAAGGCGGAAAACTGCTCTTTTTGAGCTTTTTGGCCTCTTTTTCCTTTTTTCCATAGAGGGTCTCCCTTTGGGAGTATTTTTTCTTTAATCCCTCTTTTTTTATAAGAGAATCGATTTTTCTTTTTTTGAAGTCTGGTTTCTTTCTTTTGGAAAGAGACTTTAAATGGGAAATTCCCTTTTGATTTGAACTCTTTGTTTTCCTTTTGGAAGGAGAAGAGAAGAGGGGAGGACTTATCCCAAGCATACACTCGATCCATTCCAGATCAGCCTATTTAGAAATAGCACGTACTACTTGCAAGTATCTTGCTATGTTGAACTAGGCCTTTCTTTGTAAGAAGAAGGATTTTGAAATGTAACCACGATTTTGAAAACTCCACTCTTTCACAAGTGCGAATTCTCTCACTCAGGGTCACACGAATTGCTTTTGCACCTTATTCACACGTCTCAGGGCAGCTATCCCTATAAAATTTTCGAAAACGGGAATTTAATCCAGATCCTACACATGATACTTCTTTAAGTATTGAATATTGATAGGATCTGCTAAATTCCTACCTTCTACATCGATCAACCAATACGAATTGTTCGTAGTGGTTGCTCGTACAACATAGGGTCCATCCCAGTTGGGGCGCCACTTGCCTAGGGGGTGTGGGCCACGATGGTGGATGGTTTTTAAGACCAGATCTCCCACTTCAAAGTGGCGAGGTCTCATGTGTTTGCCATAATGTCGGGCTATCCTTTGTCGGTATGCACGAGCATGATCCATGGCAAGGAGTCGCCTCTCATCTAGCAAATCTAGTTCGGCCATCCTAGCATGCTGAAGCGTCTCTAGGGGGAGGTCGAGTGCAATGGATGTATGGAATGAATGCAGTTGGGTATGAATGGGAAGAATGGCGTTTGTGCCATAGACCAATTCGAATGGTGTGGCATTCGTGGGAGTCCGGATGGAAGTCCTATAAGCCCATAAGGCTTCATCCAGCTTCTCATGCCACCTCCTACCCTTCTCTAAGGTCTTCTCAATGATACCAATGAGAGTCTTGTTTGTGGCTTCGGCTTGGCCGTTGCCTTGAGGGTAGTAGGGCGAGGAGAAGTGGTGAGTTATGCCATACGTGTTGCACAACTTAACCATCCGCTCGTTCTTGAATGGGGTACCATTATCAGACATCAGGTCTCGTGGAACCCCAAATCGAGCCAAGATATTCCTCCGGATGAAAGCCACCACATGTTGCCCCATTACATTCGTTAGGGAAATGGCTTCCACCCACTTGGAGAAATACTCCGTGGCTGCTAAGATGAAACGATGCCCATTCGAGGCCTTTGGGAATATGGGGCCTACAATGTCAAACGCCCACATGGTAAATGGCCAGGGGCTGACCACGGAATGCAATGCAGATGAAGGGATATGAATGGCGTGCCCATGCACTTGACATGGATGACACTTCCTAACATGATCGTGACAATCCTTTTTCAGGGTGGACCAAAAATAACCCCCTCTAAGTATTTTCATTGCCATCATGTTGGCATTAACATGACCTCCACATTCTCCATCGTGGAACTCGTGCATCACTATCCTAGCCTCCTCTAGGTCGATACACCTAAGCAGAATGCCGGTAAAACTCTTTTTGTATAAGACCCCACCCAGAATGGTGTATCGGGTCGAAATCTTACGAATGAATGCCCTATCTTTGGATGTGGCATCCTCGGTGAATCCCCCATTTTCTAAAAATTGTTTTATGTCATAGAACCAGGGTTTTTCAATAGACTCTGGGTTGTTTTGGCAAATATCCCAGTCGTGTGTGGATGGCTGGGGCGCATGCCATATTTCCAAAGATTTGGTCCCTGAAATGGGATCGACCTTCAGGGCTGAACCCAAGGAAGAGAGGGCATCGGCGATGCCATTGTCCTCTCTTCCCACGTGTGTGAGCTTACACGACTGGAAGGAGTGGACCAATCGAGTGGCCAACTCGTGATATGGAAGTAGTTTCTCATTACGTACTTGCCAAATTTTTAAAACCTGATTTATGACAAGGAGCGAATCTCCAAAGACCTCGATGCATGATGCCCCTAGAGTTTTCGAAATCCTTAAGCCTTGTATGAGTGCTTCATACTCAGCTACGTTGTTGGAACATTCGAAATCTAAGCGGACCGCTATGGGAATCTCGCCCTTTTCAGGGGAGATTAGGATGATCCCGGCACCAGCCCCTCGTTGGTTTCGTGCCCCGTCGAAGTGCATCTTCCACACTTGGTTTTCAAAAGAATTTGCCAAAATGTGGTTTTGAAAATGGTTTTGCAATATGCCTTCATCAGGCATTTCGACAAGAGTGGGATATGCGTCCTCCAAGGGGAAGTCAGCCACGTAATCTGCTAGGGCTTGCCCCTTAACGGAGATCTGGTGATGGTATTTTAGATCATACTCCATTAGAAGGAGTTGCCATTTGCCCAATCTACCTGTGAGAATGGGTTTTTCGAACAAGTGCTTGATTGGATCAAGCTTGGACACTATCCAGATCTCATGATCTAGGAAGTAGTGTCTGAATTTCTGGCAGGCCCAGACTAGGGCCAAGCACGTCTTCTCCATGGCTTGATAATTTCGTTCATAAGCCAAGAGAGTTTTCGAAATATAGTAGATGGCATACTCCTTATGGGTGTCATCCTCGTATTGAGCCAACAGGGCTCCTAAAGCGTTTACATGCACGGAGATGTATAATAGAAGTGGTTTTCCTTGTTTTGGATGATTCAAAACAGGGGGATTAACCAAGTATGCCTTTAGTCTCTCGAAGGACTTTTGGCATTCGTCATCCCATAAGAATTTCGTACCCTTCCTCAACAGTTTGTTGAAGGGTTCGCATCTAGTTGCCAGATTCGATATGAATCGGCGCACAGATTGTAATCGACCCTGGAGGCTACGGACTTGGGTGAGATTGGAGGGTGGAGCCATGTCTATGATGGCTCGACACTTAGAGGGGTCGACTTCTATTCCCCTTTGGCTCACCATAAAGCCTAGAAGCTTTCCTGATTCTACCCCGAACACACATTTCTGAGGGTTTAGCTTTACTTTGTAAAGCCTAAGCCTTTCGAAAATCTTTTGTAAACATTCGATATGGGTGCATCGGGTTTTGGATTTCGCCAAGAGATCATCTACATACACTTCTACAAGCTCGTGAATTTGATCATGGAAGATCGTGTTCATGGCTCGTTGGTATGTTGCGCCGGCATTTTTCAAACCAAAGGGCATGACTGTATAGCAGTACGTGCCCCATGGGGTTGTGAAGGCGGTCTTACCCTGATCTCGTGGACTTAGTTTGATTTGATTATAGCCTGAATAGCCATCCATAAATGAAAACATTTCATGATTTGCAGTACTATCGACTATCAAATCTATGTTTGGTAAAGGATAATTATCCTTTGGAGTGGCTTTATTCAGGTTTCTGAAATCGATGCATATTCGAATTTTCCCATTGGTTTTTCGAACTACAACGATATTTGACAACCAATCAGAATACGCAATGGGTTTTATAAATCCGGCTTTTAGCAGATCTTCTAAACCCTCTTTGACTTGCGTGTGTACATTCGGGTGTATTTTCCTAAGCTTCTGCTTTATTGGTTTTACACCTACATCTAAGGGAAGACGATGCTCGACTATGCTGGGATCTATGCCCGGCATGTCTTCATACGTCCATGCAAACACATCTAAATAGGTTCGTAAAAATGCAATGAATGCTAACTTTTCAGTTTCATGTAAGCATGCGCCTATTTTGATGGTTTTGGGATTGGAATCATCCCCTAGGTTCACCTCTACGAAATCTCCTCCTACTGATTGGGAAGGTCTTTCAAAATCGAGAATTCTATGAAATTCTGGGAGCTCAGAAGTGGGATCTTCCTCAAGGGGATCCACTTCTGGGTTTTGATCATTCTCGTGGGTTTTAGACCCGAGGGAACTTGATGCGTGGTTTTCAAAATAACCTGGTTTTGTACTTGGATTTTCAAGTGATTTCGAAATTTTTGGTCTGGCTATGCAGACAACGTTTCTTTCGAAATCCTTTTCTTTCGCCAAAGTCATACCAGGAGCAGCTATGTACAAAATCTTTTTGGTATTTTCCAAATTTTCGATTTTTTTGGGTTTTTGTAAAACAAGAATTTTGGGAACTATACAAAGCACACTTTTTTCGAGTTTTTGTTTTTCCATTGTTTTGGTTTTTCTTGTTTTTCGATTTTTTTGATTTTAAGTTTTCAAATGTTTTTGGTATTTTTAGAAAAAGGGATCTTCCGTCATACCTACAAAGGGAAAACACTATGGGTTAGACTCGAAATAGGAGGTCTAAACCATAGGTCTCTTCTAAGACAAGCTCCGGGGCACCCTTGACCCAGGTGGTCACAGGGGGTGGCTCCGGCGGTATTTGGGGAGTATAGCCGATCCCATATCGGCTTGGATTGGCCCTAGGAAGGATGGGCTCTAGGAGACCCTGGTTTTGTGCCCCTAGACTTTTGTAGGGCGTGTAGCCCATGTTCAATAACATGTTCCACGACCTTTTGTTTTTTGAAAAGATGGGATATAAGTCGTGGTCCTGGAACATGCTATCGTCCATATTAGGCTTGTAGGGCCTTTTGTCCAGGGGTTTTGGAAATAGGGAACGTTTGGGTTTTCCTAGGAGGATTAGAGTCGGGAGGGGGCCTGCTTTGGCGGCCCCTTCACACATACAACCTTCCTAGGGTTGTTCAACACGAGCCGAGGTGGCTCGACCATAATTTGCCCCAGGTTAGCCTCGTGGGCCTGGGAGCTCGATAAACAAGGGGAGTTTATGATCCCCTGAAGCTGTGGGTGACTCTCACCTAGGATCACTACGACTTGGTCCCTAAAAGGGATCTTGACACATTTGTGGAAGGTGGATGGCACAGCGCACAAACTGTGTATCCAGGGTCTTCCCAGCAACAGGTTATAATGGGGGTGGATGTCCAAGACATGGAACACCCCCGTGTGTTCGATCCCTCCCGTTTCCATTGGGAGTTCGATGGATCCTAAAGGCCTAGACGCATTCCCATCGTATCCAGTGATAACGATGGGGCTTGGGTTCACTGAAGTCAAGGTGACTCCGATTTTGTACGCCACGTGAAGTGGAAGGATGTTGAGCCCTCCTCCACCATCGACTAGGCACCTGTCCAGAGAGTGGTTGTTTAGAACCACCTCGATATGCAGGGCCTGGTTATGGGTTTCGTAGGGTCTATCTACATCATCTTCCGAAAAGGTGATGGGCGATTTTGCTCCTAATAAAGCCACTTGGGCAGACAAGGACTCCGGACTTATGTTCGAATCAACCTTGGCCCTTTCTAGAATTTTCTCTAAGACAAGTCTATGCCTAGGCGAGGTTTTGATAAGCTCTAGGATAGACATGTAAATAGGAATCTTTGAAAGGTGGTTTTCGAAATCATAAGGATTTAGGATGATTTTGTCCTTATCTGCTTTTGGCAGACCACTAGGGATACATGCTTTTGAGGGGTCAGGTACACTGACCACCTTTTGAGCACCTTGAAGGTGCGGGGGTTGGTAGATCCTCCCGGATCTAGTGACTTCCCCCACGACCAGCCTAGGGTTCGCGCTAAACTTGGCTCTAAGGATGAGCTGAGGAGAACCTTGGATTTTCAAAACTGGTTTTGTCGGGGTTTCCACTTTTGATGGTCCCCGAATGACGACTTGGGCGGGCCTCTTGTATAGTACAAGGATGGGCGCACAAGCAGGTCGACCAGGTTCAGGCTTTTGCGCTAGTTCCTTGGAAATGGTGAGGGTACATACCTCCTTTCCTTTCCTACTGCCACTGGCGTGTTTGGGAAAGGGTTCCTTGAAGATAGCTTGAGGTGGCTCAGGTTCCGCAGTGACCTGGAGCCGGCCCTCCGCTATCAAGTTCTCAATTTTATTTAGAAGAGAGAAGCACCGTTTGGTATCATGGCCTTTGAGCCGATGATACTTGCAAAATCGGTTTAAATACCCCCCTTTGGACGTGACTCCTTCGGGGATTTCAGGGAGTTCGATCATGCCCTGGGCAAGTAAGAGGTCTAGGACCTCCGACACAGGTTGCCCCAGCGGAGTGTACTCCCGTTTTTCAATTGGTTTTGAAAAATTGCGTTCTCTCTTATTTTCTATTTTTTCAAAATTTTTAGAAGTGCCCGCCATGCCTGGATCCACCCGGACATTGGCGATTTTATGGGGCTTTGCCCCTTTGTTCGTTGTGGGCAGCCCATATGCGATGGGCTTTTCCACACGTGTTTTGGGAACGACACTTCCTTTCCATAAGTGGTCGTATGTCCCTTTTCGCAAGTTGGTTTCGAAAAGGGAGGCCTTTTTGATCAATTTATGGAAAGTTGAAATCTCATGGAGCGAGAGAAGGGTTTTTAACTCGCTTTTGAAATTATCCAGGATGAGCATTACTGCGCATCCTTCGGATATAGGCTCTCGCACTTGGCCTAAAAGAGACCTCCATCTTATAATGAAGGCATGTACGTCTTCGTTCATGCCTTGCTTTGTATCCCTTAAGGTATTCAGGGTTGGCGTGACTTCCACGTTGTGTGCAAATCTTTGCATGAAGCAGTTCGCTAACTCTTCAAAAGTAGCGAACTGGCTTAAGTCGTAGGAAGCCAGCCATTTGGCAGCTGTGCCTTTAAGGGATAGAGGGAACCAATACACCCATTTCATCGAGTCCTTTTTCTTCTTATGGGCTCGACGTGAGAAAAGCTGTAAGTGAGACCTAGGGTCTCCCATGCCATCATACCGATTGAAGTTTCGTAATCCATAGGAAGGAAATCAGACAGGGCGTAGCTTCTTTTCTCTTTATTTTGCCCTTTCAGCAGTTGCTGTAGGGCTTTACGGTCCTTTTGTGTGAAGGACTCGTGGTATTGGTTGCCTTCCATTACGGAGGCCTCTTTTTGCTTGCGAGGTTTTTCAATTTTCTTTTTAGGCCTTTGTTCACCGTTTGATGAACATGAATCGCCTACTTCAGCCTCTTGGCTGAGAGCATCGATTTTGGCCTCAAATTCCCTTCTCAAGTCCTCGATTTCATCTAGTTTTATTTTGTTTTTGAAAATCCTCCTAGAGTGAGAACTTGATGCGCATGAGCCTTGGCTCGACACTTCACTTGGATTGGATTTTGACATGCTTTTCAAGCTTTTTCAAAATTTCCTAAGTAAAAAAGTAAAGAAACAAGTTAAAACGACACCTTTATAAAATTTTCGCAAGACTTCTACAAGTAAACTCGATTTTTGAAAAGGCTCACGTCCCACCGGGCGTGCCAATCTCTGTAGACGCGCGAAAATCCCCGCCTCTTCGTCCCTTTCGTGGCTTGGAGTGGATCTTATCGTGCGTCTAAGGCCTATGTATACAAACAGGGCGTGCCAGCTAGCTTACTTAAGCTAGCGAAGATATATTTAACACTGACTTCTAAACGTGGCGACTGTGAGCAAGTGAGCTCTTGTCGTCGCAGACCTTCTTGCACCGATGCGCAAGGGTCAGTCTGTACGCTTTTGCAAAAATCGAGTTTTTTGGGGAGAAAGTCTACGAAACGGTTCGAGGTGTCTATTTCGGGTCTTTAAGATGCGATTGCATGTTTTAGATCACGTGGATTTGCACGTGCCTAAGTCTTTTCTTTTATCCCTTTTTGGGTCGCCTAGTTTGTGTGTTATGAACACTCCACTACATGGGCGAATTAGAGCGGGGGTTGCTTCGATGCAATATGCGTCCTACCTCGTGGTATGGCGTAGATGCAATGCAAACTCACGCTACTCCAAAGGGAAAACCCGAAATGTAAAGACAATGCTGAAGGGAAATAACAGAAGGGAAATAACCGAAGGGAAATAACAGAAGGGAAATAACCGAAGGGAAATATGTATATATCTTATGTATATGAGCCCTTACTCGGGTCTTGCAAATAAGAGCGAAGGCTCAATGTGGGTGCGTGCTTGAATTGAAAGACTTACACACACGACATGAAATTAAACCCAAATATAAATTGCAGTATGGCCTTGACTAAGGTCTTGGGAGTAAGAGCGAAGGCTCAATGTGTGTGAGAGTGCTTGAATTGAAGTACTACACACACGACATAAATGAAACCCAAATATAACTGCAATAAGGCCTTTACTAAGGTCTTGGGGAGTAAGAGCGAAGGCTCAATGTGTGTGAAAGTGCTTGAATTGAAAGACTTACTCACACGACAAGAAATGAAACCCAAATAGTATAGGTCGGCCCTTACTTGGGTCTTTCAAATAAGAGCGAAAGCTCAATGTGTGTGAGAGTGTTTAAATTGAAAGACTTACTCACACGACATGAAATGAAACCCAAATAGTATAGGTCGGCCCTTACTTGGGTCTTTCAAATAAGAGCGAAAGCTCAATGTGTGTGAGAGTGTTTAAATTGAAAGACTTACTCACACGACATGAAATGAAACCCAAATAGTATAGGTCGGCCCTTACTTGGGTCTTTCAAATAAGAGCGAAAGCTCAATGTGTGTGAGAGTGTTCGAATTGAAAGACAACGCACCCAACTTAAACAAAACCCTTCGGAAATGAAATATATACGTACACTTATATATTAGGGGCTGATTAGGCCCGTGTGTGTTCAAAATTGTGCACGACTAAGAGAGTGCACGTGTGTGGTTGTGCCAAGCCACGTTATTACAAGCGGGGGGAGACTATGCTCCGTTATTACAACCCCGTATCAAATTGAATTTCAAGCAAGTATACGACTAAAGACCGAGTTTAGACACTTACGAGTAGCTGGTCCGTAGAGGTCTTGCTTGAGCGTAGGCTTGGCCTTGGGCTGCAAGTGGGAGCTCCGCGAAGGTATGTGCTCAAGGGTGCTGGCCGGCTGCAAATGGAGCGCGGGATGGATGCCTCGAAGGGGACCGGTGGCAAGTGGGCGGCGCCTCCAAGTAGGGAGTTTAGAGTGGCTGACTAAGTGGGTCTTAGGGTCACTAGGGAAGTTAGGGACTTAGGGAAACTGGACCTAAAAGGTGAGCTAGTGGGAAGGCCAAAGAGGACACCTAGGGGGGTTGGCCGAATGGGAGATGGTGGCTAAGTAGTGGCCAGCCACTTGGGTTATCCTAGGTTCGGCTAGGCTTAGGTGGTGGCGGCAAAGGTGCTGAGCTGAAGGGGAGATGGGTGGCTAAGAGTGGAGAGGGGGTAGAGAGTGGCTTTGAGGGAGTTAAGGGGACTTACCGAATGGGGAAGAGTGGCGGATGGAGTGGGAGAGTGGCGGGCAGGTGGCTGTCGGCTGGTGGAGTTGGGAAGATATGGTGGCGTCCGGCTGGGGGGCAGTGGTGGTGGACGGAAGAGGGAAGGTGGCGGAGCAGGTGGCGGCTGGTGGAGGATGGGAGAAGGAGAGGGCCCGGCTGAGTGTGGAGAGTGGTTCCCACCTCCATTTATGAGAAGGTGATGTGGGCCATGGATATGGATATTGGATTGGATCTCTGGATCCAAATCCAAATCCAAGTCCACATATGGGTTTGGATTGGAATCTGGATATATATGGTCCAGATCCAATCCAAACTGAACTCTGACTCCTTCGAGCTGGGTTCGAGACGGACGATTTGTGCGGGGCCTGACAGCATCAGTACTCCGTCTGCGTTGGGTCTTCGCCAACATAGTCGTCCGCCTCCGTTTCTGCCTTCCGGAGATGACTTCAAATGCTTTTTTGATAAGAACAGGGTCTTGGACGTTCGAGATCCTGGGATGTGAATCAGATGCAAGAGTTGCTGTGCCGGGCTTGACAGGTGCTCCGGTTCCGGGCTCTTCTTGGCTCTCCTGGTCCTGTCTCGATCGGGCCAAGCCACTTTGGGGTTTCAAAACATGTTTTAAAAGGGTTTTCAAAAGCTATATTATATGTTTTTGAAAGATAAAGTTTAAAACATATATACAGGGTTGTTTGGAAGGCTCCTGGGTTTCCAAACTCAAAAATGGCCCTTTGGGGCTGCTTGTATAAAACCAGATTTGTTTAAGAAACTCGTGGGATTTCGGGGTGTTTACACCAGGTCACTGCGGAACCTGAGCCACCTCAAGCTATCTTCAAGGAACCCTTTCCCAAACACGCCAGTGGCAGTGGGAAAGGAAAGGAGGTATGTACCCTCACCATTTCCAAGGAACTAGCACGAAAGCCAGAACCTAGTCGACCTACTTGTGTGCCCACCCTTGTACTATACAAGAGGCCCGCCCAAGTCGTCATTCGGGGACCACCAAAAGTGGAAACCCTGTTTAAACCAGTTTTAAAAATCTAAGGTTCTCCTCAGCTCATCCTTAGAGCCAAGTTTAGCACGAACCCTAGGCTGGTCGTGGGGGAAGTCACTAGATCCGGGAGGATCTATCAACCCCCGCACCTTCAAGGTGCTCAAAAGGTGGTCAGTGTGCCTGACCCCTCAAAAGCATGTATCCCTAGTGGTCTGCCAAAAGTAGATAAGGACAAAGTCATCCTAAATCCTTATGACTTCGAAAACCACCTTTCAAAGATTCCTATTCACATGTCTATCCAAGAGCTTATAAAAACCTCGCCTAGGCATAGACTTGTATTAGAGAAAATTCTAGAAAGGGCCAAGGTTGATTCGAACATAAGTCCAGAGTCCTTGTCTGCCCAAGTGGCTTTATTAGGAGCAAAATCGCCCATTACTTTTTCGGAACATGATGTAGATAGACCCTACGAAACCCATAACTAGGCCCTGCATATCGAGGTGGTTCTAAACAACCACTCTCTTGACAGGTGCCTAGTCGATGGTGGAGGAGGGCTCAACATCCTTCCACTTCACGTGGCGTACAAAATCGGAGTCACCTTGACTTCAGTGAAACCAAGCCCCATCGTTATCACTGGATACGATGGGAATGCGTCTAGACCTTTAGGATCCATCGAACTCCCAATGGAAACGGGAGGGATCGAACACACGGGGGTGTTCCACGTCTTAGACCTCCACCCCCATTATAACCTGTTGCTGGGAAGGCCCTGGATACACAGTTTGTGCGCTATGCCATCCACCTTCCACAGGTGTGTCAAGATCCCTTTTAGGGACCAGGTCGTAGTGATCCTAGGTGAGAGTCACCCACAGCTTCAGGGGATCATAAACTCCCCTTGTTTATCAAGCTCCCAGGCCCATGAGGCTAACCTGGGGCAAATTATGGTTGAGCCACCTCGGCTCGTGTTGAACAACCCTAGGAAGGTTGTATGTGTGAAGGGGCCGCCCAAAGTAGGCCCCCTCCCGACTTTAATCCTCCTAGGAAAACCCAAGCGTTCCCTATTTCCAAAGCCCTTGGACAAGAGGCCATACGAGCCTAATATGGACGATAGCATGTTCCAGGACCACGACTTGTATCCAACTTTTTCGAAAAACAAAAAGTCGTGGAACATGTTGTTGAACATGGGCTACACGCCCTACAAGAGTCTAGGGGTGCAGAACCAGGGTCTCCTAGAGCCCATCCTTCCTAGGGCCAGCCCAAGCCGATATGGGATCGGCTATACTCCCCGAATACCGCCGGAGCCACCCCCTGTGACCACCTGGGTCAAGGGTGCCCTGGAGCCTGCCTTAGAAGAGACCTACGATTTAGACCTCCTATTCTGAGTCTAACCCGTAGTGTTTCCCCTTTGTAGGTATGACGGAAGATCCCTTTTCTAAAAATACCAAAAACATTTGAAAAACTTAAAATAAAAAAAAATCGAAAAACAAGAAAAACCAAAACAATGGAAAAACAAAAACTCGAAAAAAGAGTGCTTTGTATAGTTCCCAAGGTTCTTGTTTTACAAAAACCCAAAAAAATCGAAAATTTGGAAAATACCAAAAAGATTTTGTACATAGCTGCTCCTGGTAGGACTTTGGCAAAAGAAAAGGATTTCGAAAGAAACGTCGTCTGCAGAGCCAGACCAAAAATTTCGAAATCACTTGAAAATCCAAGTACGAAACCAGGTCATTTTGAAAACCACGCATCAAGTTCCCTCGGGTCTATAGCCCACGAGAATGATCAAAGCCCAGAAGTGGATCCCCTTGAGGAAGATCCCACTTCTGAGCTCCCAGAATTTCATAGAATTCTCGATTTTGAAAGACCTTCCCAATCAGTAGGAGATTTCATAGAGGTGAAACTAGGGGATGATTCCAATCCCAAAACCATCAAAATAGGCGCATGCTTGCATGAAACTGAAAAGTTAGCATTCATTGCATTTCTACGAACCTATTTAGATGTGTTTGCATGGACGTATGAAGACATGCCGGGCATAGATCCCAGCATTGTCGAGCATCGTCTTCCCTTAGATGCAGGTGTAAAACCCATAAAGCAGAAGCTTAGGAAAATACACCCGAATATACACACGCAAGTCAAAGAGGGTTTAGAAGATCTGCTAAAAGCCGGATTTATAAAACCCATTGCGTATTCTGATTGGTTATCAAATATCGTTGTAGTTCGAAAAACCAATGGGAAAATTCGAATATGCATCGATTTCAGAAACCTGAATAAAGCCACTCCAAAGGATAATTATCCTTTACCAAACATAGATTTGATAGTCGATAGTACTGCAAATCATGAAATGTTTTCATTTATGGATGGCTATTCAGGCTATAATCAAATCAAACTAAGTCCACGAGATCAGGGTAAGACCACCTTCACAACCCCATGGGGCACGTACTGCTATACAGTCATGCCCTTTGGTTTGAAAAATGCCGGCGCAACATACCAACGAGCCATGACCACGATCTTCCTTGATCAAATCCATGAGCTTGTAGAAGTGTATGTAGATGATCTCTTGGCGAAATCCAAAATCCGATGCACCCATATCGAATGTTTACAAAAGATTTTCGAAAGGCTTAGGCTTTACAAAGTAAAGCTAAACCCTCAAAAATGTGTGTTCGGGGTAGAATCAGGGAAGCTTCTAGGCTTTATGGTAAGCCAAAGGGGAATAGAAGTCGACCCCTCTAAGTGTCGAGCCATCATAGACATGGCTCCACCCTCCAATCTCACCCAAATCCGTAGCCTCCAGGGTCGATTACAATCCGTTCGCCGATTCATATCGAATCTGGCAACTAGATGCGAACCCTTCAACAAATTGTTGAGAAAGGGTACGAAATTCTTATGGGATGACGAATGCCAAAAGTCCTTCGAGAGACTGAAGGCATACTTGGTTAATCCCCCTGTTTTGAATCCTCCAAAGCAAGGAAAACCGCTTTTATTATACATCTCTGTGCATGCAAACGCTTTAGGAGCCTTGTTGGCTCAATACGAGGATGACACCCATAAGGAGTACGCCATCTACTATATTTCGAAAACTCTCTTGGCTTATGAACGAAATTATCAAGCCATGGAGAAGACGTGCTTGGCCCTAGTCTGGGCCTGCCAGAAGTTCAGACACTATTTCCTAGATCATGAGATCTGGATAGTGTCCAAGCTTGATCCAATCAAGCACTTGTTCGGAAAACCCATTCTCACGGGTAGATTGGGCAAATGGCAACTCCTTCTAATGGAGTATGATCTGAAATATCATCACTAGATCCCCATTAAGGGGCAAGCCCTAGCAGATTACGTGGCTGAATTCCCCTTAGAGGACGCATATCCCACTCTTGTCGAAATGCCTGATGAAGGCATCTTGCAAAATCATTTTCAAAACCACATTTTGGCAAATTCTTTCGAAAACCAAGTGTGGAAGATGCACTTCGATGGGGCACGAAACCAACGAGGGGCTAGTGCCGGGATCATCCTAATCTCCCCTGAAAAGGGCGAGATTCCCATAGCAGTCTGCTTAGATTTCGAATGTTCCAACAACGTAGCTGAGTATCAAGCACTCATACAAGGCTTAAGGATTTCGAAAACTCTAGGGGCATCATGCATTGAGGTCTTTGGAGATTCGCTCCTTGTCATAAACCAGGTTTTAAAAATTTGGCAAGTACATAATGAGAAACTACTTCCATATCATGAGTTGGCCACTCGACTGGTCCAATCCTTCCAGTCATGTAAGCTCACACACGTAGGAAGAGAAGATAATGGCATCGCCGATGCCCTCTCCTCCTTGGGTTCAGCCCTGAAGGTCGATCCCATTTCAGGGACCAGATCTTTGGAAATATGGCATGCGCCCCACCCATCCACACACGACTTGGATATTTGCCAAAACAACCCAGAGTCTATTGAAAAACCCTGGTTTTATGACATAAAACAATTTTTAGAAAATGGGGGATTCACCGAGGATGCCACGTCCAAAGATAAGGCATTCATTCGTAAGATTTCGACCCGATACACCATTCTGGGTGGGGTCCTATACAAAAAAAGTTTTACCGGCATTCTGCTTAGGTGTATCGACCTAGAGGAGGCTAGGATAGTGATGCATGAGTTCCACGATGGAGAATGTGGAGGTCATATTAATGCCAACATGATGGCGATGAAAATACTTAGAGGGGGCTATTTTTGGTCCACCCTGAAAAAGGATTGTCACGATCATGTTAGGAAGTCTCATCCATGTCAAGTGCATGGGCACGCCATTCATATCCCTTCATCTGCATTGCATTTCGTGGGCAGCCCCTGGCCATTTACCATGTGGGCGTTTGACATTGTAGGCCCAATATTTCCAAAGGCCTTGAATGGGCATCGATTTATTTTAGCAGCCACGGAGTATTTCTCCAAGTGGGTGGAAGCCATTTCCCTAACCAATGTAATGGGGCAACATGTGGTGGCTTTCATCCGGAGGAATATCTTGGCTCGATTTGGGGTTCCACGAGACCTTGTGTCTGATAATGGTACCCCATTCAAGAACGAGCGGATGGTTAAGTTGTGCAACACGTATGGCATAACTCACCACTTCTCCTCGCCCTACTACCCTCAAGGCAACGGCCAAGCCGAAGCCACAAACAAGACTCTCCTTAGTATTATTGAGAAAACCTTAGAGAAGGGTAGGATGTGGCACGAGAAGCTGGATGAAGCCTTATGGGCTTATAGGACTTCCATCCGGACTCCCACGAATGCCACACCATTCGAATTTGTCTATGGCACAAACGCCATTCTTCCCATTCATACCCAACTGCATTCATTCCATACATCCATAGCACTCGACCTCCCCCTAGAGACGCTTCAGCATGCTAGGATGGCCGAACTAGATTTGCTAGATGAGAGGCGACTCCTTGCCATGGATCATGCTCGTGCATACCGGCAAAGGATAGCCCGACATTATAGCAAACACATGAGACCTCGCCACTTTGAAGTGGGAGATCTGGTCTTAAAAACCATCCACCATCGTGGCCCACACCCCCTAGGCAAGTGGTGCCCCAACTGGGATGGACCCTATGTTGTATGAGCAACCACTACGAACAATTCGTATTGGTTGATCGATGTAGAAGGTAGGAATTTAGCAGATCCTATCAATATTCAATACTTAAAGAAGCATCATGTGTAGGATCTGGATTAAATTCCAGTTTTCAAAAATTTAAAAAGGGATAGCTGCCCTGAGACATGTGAATAAGGTGCAAAGGCAACTCGTGTGACCCTGAGTGAGAGAATTCGCACTTGTGAAAGAGTGGAGTTTTCAAAATCATGGTTACATTTCAAAATCCTTCTTCTTACAAAGAAAGGCCTACTTCAACATAGCAAGATACTTGCAAGTGGTACGTGCTATTTCTAAATAGGCTGATCTGGAATGGATCGAGTGTAGGCTTGGGATAAGTCCTCCCCTCTTCTCTTCTTCTTCCAAAAGGAAAACAAAGGCCCAAAACAAAAGGGAATTTCCCATTCAAAGTCTCTTTCGAAAAGAAAGAAACCAAAATTTAAAAGAAAAATCGATTCTCTTATAAAAAAGAGGGATTAAAGAAAAAATACTCCCAAAGGGAGACCCTCGATGAAAAAAAGGAAAAAGAGGCCAAAAAGCTCAAAAAGAGCAGTTTTCCGCCTTCTATGCCTCAAACCACGGGACGCTTCAGAAGGGACCGTGGTATCTCTTTCCCATCCCTGGCTTATCCCAAGCTAAAGCATGGTTCATTTCGAGGAATCCTAAAGAAAAAATAGGATTTACTTACTTGAATTTCATCTTGTTTGAGAATTCGACGTTTCGAGTAAGGCGTAGGAATTTGAAATGAAGCTTGTTTTCTTATAAAACCTCCACTAGATAAGCAAGTGTTAAGACTCAAACAAGGGCAAGCACGAAGAGCTCGAGATCCTTAGGATCGAGGCTCAAGACAGTTGTCCCTTTTGTAAATAGCTTTTGTAAATAAGTTTTGAAAACCGAACATCGAACAGCATAGGATTTGCTCGCTTGAAGCAATAGGCCTTGTAAGTCTCTAGAGTTCGACCACATCTGGTCTCTGGGAGGTCGCCACTTTTGGCACCACACCCATGTCATTTGCATTCCACGCATGGTACTTGCATGAAGATGATCCCATTTAGGACCAGATTCCATGTAGAACCCTTTGGCGTGATATCTCCTCCTACCAGAGTTTGTAAATTGAGATTTTGCTAAAATGGGACGATCCCATATTCTTCGTGGCTAGATCTAGGGAGACATTAAAAGGGGTGTTTGTCATCTTTGCCCTTATCCAAATCTATTTGGACAAGGCCAAAGAGGGGCATCTGTAAACACCCCAAAATCCCACGAATTCCTCAAAACAACCTGGTTTTGTACAAGCCGCCCCAAAGGGCCATTTTTGAGTTTGGAAACCCAGGAGCCTTCCAGACAACCCTGTATATACGTTTTAAACTTCATATTTCAAAAATATGTAATATAGCTTTTGAAAACCTTTTAAAACACGTTTTTGAAACCCCGAAGCAGCTTGGCCCGATCAAGATAGGACCAAGAGAGCTAAGAAGAGCCCAAAACCGGAGCACATGTCAAGCCCGGCACAGCAACTCTTGTATCACATCCACACCCCCAGGATCTTGAATGTCCAAGACCCTGTTCTTATCAAAATATCATTTGAAGTCATCTCCGAAAGGCAGAAATGGAGGCGGACGACCATGTTGGCGAAGACCCAACGCAGACGGAGTACTGATGCTGTCAGGCCCCGCACAAATCGTCCGTTTCGAACCCAGCTCGAAGGAGTCAGAGTTCAGTTTGGATTGGATCTGGACCATATATATCCAGATCCCAATCCAAACCCATATGTGGACTTGGATTTGGATTTGGATCCAGAGATCCAATCCAATATCCATATCCATGGCCCACATCACCTTCTCATAAATGGAGGTGGGGCCCACTTGAAATTCACGTGGGATTATGGGCATGAGAGAGAGTGGGGTGGATAATATCAAGAGTGTTGTAATTAAGCTTGACTTGTGTGTCAAGTTTGGGGTTAAGCATGTGGGGTAGCCTAATTGAGTGGGTTTAAGCTTGTAATTAGCCAAAACCAAACCTAGGGCTGCACCAACATGAGGTGGTTAAGGTCTATGGGCCATGCAAAGGGAGCTCCTTCACCTAAACCTAACCCAAAACACCTAATCCTAGCCTACCCCCCCTAATCCACCCCTAATCTGAGCCTAATCACCTAACCCACTTCCCTAATCCCGGCCTAATCCCAACCTAATCACCTAACCCACTTCCCTAATCCTTCCCTAAACCTAGGTTAATTTCCCTAAACCTAGCCTAAACCTAGCCTAATCACCTAACCTAGCTCACTAAACCTCATCCTAAAACCCAACCACCTAACCTAGCCCTAAACCCCTAAACCACCCCTAGCCCACAATCTACCCAAACCACTAGTTTTCAAAATATCTGGCCCTACCATTTCCAGCCCACCTTATCTTAATACCACCCTACCTAAACCACCTAACCACTACCCCAAACCCAGCCCTAACCGACCTACCCATCCCTATTTAAACCCCCCCCCTTGGGGGCGGTTTTTCCTATCTAGTGGCTTCACCCATCCCAGCCGGGTCCCCTCCTTCCCCAAGTCCAGCCGAGTCCCACCATCTCCAACCTGCTCCACCTGCTCCACCTGCTCCACCTGCACCACCTCCTGCTCTCCATCCCACCACCATCTCCCAGCCGGACGCCACCACTTGCACTACTTCCCAACCACCCGGCTTCTCTCTTCCATCCACCGCCCCTCCCCATTCGGTAAGTACCCCCCACTCTACCTAACTCCTTCTCTACTCCCTCTCCACTCCTAGCCACCCACCATACCACCACCTTACCTACACATCAGCCCTTTGCTGCCACCACTCTCACTTAGCCGAACCTATCACAACCTAAACTACCGGCCACTACCTAACCATCCTATCTACACCCGGCCAACCATCTCTTTTCCCCTTAGACTCCCATTCGGCCTTCCCTTAAACTCCTTTAGGTCCATACTCCCCAATACTCTAGACCCTCCTAGTGACCCTACACACTCACTTGGCCCAGCCCCTTTAATCCCCCACATCAAGGCGACACCCACTTGTAGCCAGCCACCTTCGAGGCGCCTATCCCGCGCCCCACTTGCAGCCGGCCAGCACCCTTTGTCATTCACCCTCATGGAGCTTACGTTTGCAGCCCAAGGCGAAGGCCAAGCCCACGCTCAAGCAAGGCCTCTACGGACCAGCTACTCGTAAGTGCCTAAACTCGGTCTTTAGTAGTATACTTGCTTGAGATTCAATTTGATACGGGATTGTAATAACGGAGCATAGTCTCCCCCCGCTTGTAATAACGTGGCTTGGCACACCCACACACGTGCACTCTCTTAGTTGCGCACGATTTTGAACACACACGGGCCTAATCAGCCCATAATATACAAGTATATACCTATACTTTCATTTTCGAAGGGTTTTTGCTTAAGTTGGGTGCGTTGTCTTTCAATTCAAGCACTCACACACATTGAGCTTTCGCTCTTATTTGAAAGACCCAAGTAAGGGCCGACCTATACTATTTGGGGTTTCATTTCATGTCGTGTGTGTAAGTCTTTCAATTCAAGCACTCTCACACACATTGAGCCTTCGCTCTTATTCCCAAGACCTTAGTAAAGGCCTTATTGCAGTTATATTTGGGTTTCATTTATGTCGTGTGTGTAGTACTTCAATTCAAGCACTCTCACACACATTGAGCCTTCGCTCTTACTCCCAGACCTTAGTCAAGGCCATACTGCAATTTATACTTGGGTTTAATTTCATGTCGTGTGTGTAAGTCTTTCAATTCAAGCATGCACCCACATTGAGCCTTCGCTCTTATTTGCAAGACCTGATTAAGGGCTCATATACATACTCTATATACATATTTCCCTTCGGTTATTTCCCTTCGGTTATTTCCCTTCTGTTATTTCCCTTCGGTTATTTCCCTTCAGTATTGTCTTTACATTTCGGGTTTTCCCTTTGGAGTAGCGTGAGTTTGCATTGCATCTACGCCATACCACGAGGTAGGACGCATATTGCATCAAAGCAAGCCCCGCTCAAATTCGCCCATGTAGTGGAGTGTTCGTAACACACAAACTGGGTGGCCCAAAGGGGGATAAAAG
Organism: Brasenia schreberi; assembly: GCA_036023115.1. Classification (NCBI taxonomy): domain Eukaryota; kingdom Viridiplantae; phylum Streptophyta; class Magnoliopsida; order Nymphaeales; family Cabombaceae; genus Brasenia; species Brasenia schreberi. Next base: position 5,264,396 of record JAYKKT010000085.1, on the reverse strand, counting down.
AAAAGACTTAGGCACGTGCAAATCCACGTGATCTAAAACATGCAATCGCATTTTAAAGACCCGAAATAGACACCTCGAACCGCTTTGTAGACTTTCTCTCCAAAAACTCGATTTTTGCAAAGCGTACAGACTGACCCTTGCGCATCGGTGCAAGAAGGTCTGCGACGACAAGAGCTTACTTGCTCACAGTCACCACGTTTAGAAGTCAGTGTTAAAAATATCTTCGCTAGCTTAAGTAAGCTAGCTGGCACGCCCTGTTTGCATACATAGGCCTTAGACACACGAGAGGATCCGCTTCGAGCCCAGAAAAAGGCGAGAGGCGGGGATTTTCGCGCGTCTACAAACTTTCCATAAGTTGATCAAAAAAGAATCCCTTTTCGAAACAAACTTGAAAAAGGGGATATACGATCACTTATGGAAAGGAAGTGCCATTTCCAAAACCCGCTTGGAGAAGCTCATCACTTATGGTCTACCCACGATGGACAAAGGGGCAAAACCCCATAAAATCGCCAATGTCTGGGTGGATCCAGGTCTGGTGGGCACTTCAAAAAATTTTGAAAAACCAAAAAACAAAAGGGAGAGAAATTTCCAAAAACCGATTAAAAAACGGGAGTACACTCCACTGGGGCAACTTGTATCGGAGGTCCTAGACCTCCTACTTGCCCAGGGCATGATTGAACTTCCCGAAATCCCCGAGGGAGTCACTTCCAAAGGGGGATATTTAAATCATTTTTGCAAGTATCATCGGCTCAAAGGCCATGATACAAAGCGTTGTTTCTCCCTTTTAAACAAAATCGAGAACTTGATAGCGGAGGGCCGGCTCCAGGTCACTGCGGAACCTGAGCCAACTCAAGCTATCTTTAAAGAACCCTTTCCCAAGCACGCCAGTAGCAGTGGGAAAGGAAAGGAGGTATGTACCCTCACCTTTTCGAAAGATCTAGCGCAATCGTCTGAGTCTGGTCGACCCACTTATGCGTCTACTCTTGTACTTTACAAGAAACCTGCCCAAGTAGTCATCCGGGGACCACCAAGAGCTGAATCCCCTGCTAAACTAGTTTTAAAACTCCAAGGTACTCATAAACTCTCAATTAGAGCCAGTTTAAGTGCGAACCCTAGGTTGGTCATAGGGGAAGTGACAAGATCCGGGAGGATCTATCAACCCCCACACCTACAAAGTGTTAAAAAGGTGGTTAGTGTGCCTGGCCCCTCAAAAGCATGTATTCCTAGAGTTCTGCCGAAAGCAGACAATGGGAAAGTCATTTTAAACCCTTATGATTTCGAAAACCATCTTTCAAAGATTCCTATCCACATGTCCATCCTAGAGCTTATACAAACTTCGCCTAGGCATAGACTTGTGCTAGAGAAAATTCTAGAAAGAGCTAAGGTTAGTTCGAACATAAGTACTGAATCCCTGTCTGACCAAGTGGCGTCAATAGGAGCAAAATCGCCCATTACTTTCTCGGAAGATGATGTAGATAGACCCTACGAGTCCCACAACCAGGCCCTGCATATCGAGGTGGTTCTGAATAACCACTCTCTGGATAGGTGCCTAGTCCATGGGGGAGGAGGGCTCAACATCCTTCCACTTCATGTGGCATATCAAATCGAATTCACCTTGACTTCTATTAACCCAAGCCCCATCGTTATCATTGGATTCGATGGGAATGCGTCTAGACCCTTAGGATCGATCGAACTCCCTATGGAAACGGGAGGGATCTCACACACGGGGGTGTTCCATGTTTTGGACATCCACCCCCATTATAACCTGTTTCTGGGAAGGCCCTGGATACACAGCTTGTGCGCTGTGCCATCCACCTTCCATAGGTGTGTAAAGATCCCTTTCAGGGACCAAGTCGTGGTGATCCTAGGTGAGAGTCACCCTCAGCTTCAGGGGATCATAAACTCCCCTTGTTTATCAAGCTCCCAGGCCCATGAGGCTAACCTGGGGTAGACCATGGTTGAGCCACCAAGGCTCATGTTAGAAAGTCCTAGGAAGGTCGTATACGTCAGGGGACCGCCCAAAGCAGGCCCCCTCCCAATCCTGACCCTTCTAGGAAGACCCAAATATTCCTTATTTCCAAAACCCCTGGACAAAAAGCCATACGAGCACGATATGGATGACAGCAAGTTCGAAGCCCACGATTTATACCCTAACTTTTCAAAAAACAAAAAATCGTGGAACATGCTATTGAACATGGGCTATACGCCCTATAAAAGTCTAGGGGCACAAAACCAGGGTCTCCTAGAGCCCATCCTTCCTAGGGCTAACCCAAGCCGATATGGGATCGGCTACACCCCCTATGACCACCTGGGTCAAGGGTGCCCTGGAGCCTACCCTAGAAGAGACCTACGATTTAGACCTCTTATTCTGAGTCTAACCCGTAGCGTTTTCCCTTTGTAGGTATGATGGAAGATCCCTTTCATAAAAATACAAAAATATTTGAAAAATTTAAAATAAAAAAAATGGAAAATTCGCAAAAACCAAAAACATTTGAAAATCAAAAACTCAAAAATAGAGTAGTTTGTATAGTTCCTAAAGTTCTTGTTTTGCAGAAACCCAAAAAAATCAAAAATCTACAAAATACCAAAAAGATTTTGTACATAGCTGCTCTTGGTAGGTGTAAACACCCCGAAATCCCACGAATTTCTTAAACAAATCTGGTTTTATACCAGCAGCCCCAAAGGGCCATTTTGAGTTTGGAAACCCAGGAGCCTTCCAAACAACCCTGTATATATGTTTAAAACTTTATCTTTCAAAAACATATGATATAGCTTTTGAAAACCCTTTTAAGACATGTTTTGAAACCCCGAAGTGGCTTGGCCTGATCAAGACAGGACCAGGAGAGCCAAGAAGAGCCCGGAACCGGAGCACCTGTCAAGCCCGGCACAGCAACTCTTGCATCTTATTCACATCCCAGGATCTCGAACGTCCAAGACCCTGTTCTTATCAAAAAAGCATTTGAAGTCATCTCCGGAAGGCAGAAACGGAGGCGGACGACTATGTTGGCGAAGACCCAACGCAGACGGAGTACTGATGCTGTCAGGCCCCGCACAAATCGTCCGTCTCGAACCCAGCCCGAAGGAGTCAGAATTCAGTTTGGATTGGATCTGGACCATATATATCCAGATTCCAATCCAAACCCATATGTGGATTTGGGTTTGGATTTGGATCCAGAGATCCAATCCAATATCCATATCCATGGCCCACATCACCTTCTCATAAATGGAGGTGGGGCCCACTTGAAATTCACGTGGGATATTGGGCATGAGAGAGAGTGGGAGTGATAAATATCAAGAGTGTTGTATTAAGCTTGACTTGTGTGTCAAGTTTGGGGTTTAATCTTGTGGTTTAGCCTAATTGAGTGGGTTTAAGCTTGTAATTAGTTAAAACCTAACCTAGGGCTGCACCAACATGGGGTGATCAAGGTCTATGGGCCATGCTAAGGGAGCTCCTTCACCTAAACCTAACCCAAAATGCCTAAACCCCTAATCCACCCCTAATCTGAACCTAATCACCTAACCCACTTCCCTAATCCCGGCCTAATCCCGACCTAATCACCTAACCCACTCCCCTAATCCTTCCCTAAACCTAGATTAATTTCCCTAATCCTAGCCTAAACCTAGCCTAAACCACCTAACCTAGCTCACTAAACCTCACCCTAAAACCCAACCACCTAACCTAGCCCTAAACCACCCTTAGCCCACGATTTTCCCAAACCCCTAGTTTTAAAATATCTGGCCCAACCCCATCCAGCCCACCTTATCTACATACTACCCTACCTAAACCACCTAACCACTACTCACAACCCAGCCCTAACCGACCTACCCATCCCCTATTTAAACCCCCCCCATTGTGGGCGGGTTTTCCAAGTGGGAACCACTCCACCACCCAGCCGGGCCCTCTCCTCCTCCCATCTCTCACCCGTCTTCCCAGCAGCTCCAGCTCCACCAGCCGCCACCTGCTCCGCCACTCTCCCTCTTCCGTCCACCATCACTGCCCCACCAGCCGGACACCGCCACCTCACTCAGCCGGGCCCTCTCTTTTCCCATCTTCCACCAGCCGACAGCCACCTTTGCCGCCACTCCTTCCCATTCGGTAAGTCCCCCTAACTCCCTCAAAACCACTCTCTACCACCTCTCCACTCTTAGCCACCCATCTTCCCCTTAGCTCAGCCTCTTTGCCGCCACCATCTAAGCCTAGCCGAACCTAGGATAACCCAAGTGGCTGGCCACTGCTCAGCCACCATCTCCCATTCGGCCGAACCCTCCTAGGTGTCCTATTTGGCCTTCCCACTAGCTCACCTTCTAGGTCCAGTTTCCCTAAGTCCCTAACTTCACTAGTGACCCTAAGACCCACTTAGTCAGCCACTCTAAACTCCCTACTTGGAGGCGCCGCCCACTTGCCACCGGTCCCCTTCGAGGCGTCCATCCCACGCCCATTTGCAGCCGGCCAGCACTCTTGGTCACATACCTTCGCGGAGCTCCCGTTTGCAGCCCAAAGCCAAGGCCACGCTCAAGCAAGACCTCTACGGACCAGCTACTTGTAAGTTTCTAAACTCGGTCTTTAGTCATACGCTTGCTTGAAATTCAATTTGATACGGGGTTGTAATAACGGAGCCTAGTCTCCCCCCGCTTGTAATAACGTGGCTTGGCACAACCACACACGTGCACTCTCTTAGTCGTGCACAACTTTGAACACACACGGGCCTAATCAGCCCCTAATATATAAGTATACGTATATATTTCATTTCCGAAGGGTTTTGTTTAAGTTGGGTGTGTTGTCTTTCAATTTAAACACTCTCACACACATTGAGCTTTCGCTCTTATTTGAAAGACCCAAGTAAGGGCCGACCTATACTATTTGGGTTTCATTTCATGTCGTGTGAGTAAGTCTTTCAATTTAAACACTCTCACACACATTGAGCTTTCGCTCTTATTTGAAAGACCCAAGTAAGGGCCGACCTATACTATTTGGGTTTCATTTCATGTCGTGTGAGTAAGTCTTTCAATTTAAACACTCTCACACACATTGAGCTTTCGCTCTTATTTGAAAGACCCAAGTAAGGGCCGACCTATACTATTTGGGTTTCATTTCTTGTCGTGTGAGTAAGTCTTTCAATTCGAGCACTTTCACACACATTGAGCCTTCGCTCTTACTCCCAAGACCTTAGTAAAGGCCTTATTGCAGTTATATTTGGGTTTCATTTATGTCGTGTGTGTAGTACTTCAATTCAAGCACTCTCACACACATTGAGCCTTCGCTCTTACTCCCAAGACCTTAGTCAAGGCCATACTGCAATTTATATTTGGGTTTAATTTCATGTCGTGTGTGTAAGTCTTTCAATTCAAACACGCACCCACATTGAGCCTTCGCTCTTATTTGCAAGACCCGAGTAAGGGCTCATATACATAAGATATATACATATTTCCCTTCGGTTATTTCCCTTCGGTTATTTCCCTTCGGTTATTTCCCTTCTGTTATTTCCCTTCAGCATTGTCTTTACATTTCGGGTTTTCCCTTTGGAGTAGCGTGAGTTTGCATTGCATCTACGCCATACCACGAGGTAGGACGCATATTGCATCGAAGCAACCCCCGCTCGAATTGCCCATGTAGTGGAGTGTTCATAACACACAAACTAGGCGACCCAAAAAGGGATAAAAGAAAAGACTTAGGCACGTGCAAATCCACGTGATCTAAAACATGCAATCGCATCTTAAAGACCCGAAATAGACACCTCGAACCGTTTCGTAGACTTTCTCCCCAAAAACTCGGTTTTTGCAAAAGCGTACAGACTGACCCTTGCGCATCGGTGCAAGAAGGTCTGCGACGACAAAGAGCTCACTTGCTCACAGTCGCCACGTTTAGAAGTCAGTGTTAATATATCTTCGCTAGCTTAAGTAAGCTAGCTGGCACGCCCTGTTTGTATACATAGGCCTTAGACGCACGATAAGATCCACTCCAAGCCACGAAAGGGGCGAAGAGGCGGGGATTTTCGCGCGTCTACAGAGATTGGCACGCCCGGTGGGACGTGAGCCTTTTTCAAAAAACGAGTTTACTTGTAGGAGTCTTGCGAAAATTTTATAAAGGTGTCATTTTAACTTGTTTTCTTTGTTTTCACTTAGGAAATTTTGAAAAAGCTTGAAAAGCATGTCAAAATCCAATCCAAGTTAAGTGTCGAGCCAAGGCTCATGCGCATCAAGTTCTCACTCTAGGAGGATTTTCAAAAACAAAATAAAACTAGATGAAATCGAGGACTTGAGAAGGGAATTTGAGGCCAAAATCGATGCTCTCAGCCAAGAGGCTGAAGTAGGCGATTCGTGTTCATCAAACGGTGAACAAAGGCCTAAAAAGAAAATTGAAAAACCTCGCAAGCAAAAAGAAGCCTCCGTAATGGAAGGCAACCAATACCATGAGTCCTTCACACAAAAGGACCGTAAAGCCCTACAGCAGCTGCTGAAAGGGCAAAATAAAGAGAAAAGAAGCTACGCCCTGTCTGATTTCCTTCCTATGGATTACGAAACAGACAGTGACGATGAAATACCAAACTTCCATCGGTATGATGGCATGGGAGACCCTAGGTCTCACTTGCAGCTTTTCTCACGTCGAGCCCATAAAAAGAAAAAGGACTCGATGAAATGGGTGTATTGGTTCCCTCTATCCCTTAAAGGCACAGCTGCCAAATGGCTGGCTTCCTACGACTTAAGCCAGTTCGCTACTTTTGAAGAGTTAGCGAACTGCTTCATGCAAAGATTTGCACACAACGTGGAAGTCACGCCAACCCTGAATACTTTAAGGGATACAAAGCAAGGCATGAACGAAGACGTGCATGCCTTCATTATAAGATGGAGGTCTCTTTTAGGCCAAGTGCGAGAGCCTATATCCGAAGGATGCGCAGTAATGCTCATCCTGGATAATTTTAAAAGCGAGTTAAAAACCCTTCTCTCGCTCCATGAGATTTCAACTTTCCATAAGTTGATCAAAAAAGCCTCTCTTTTCGAAACCAACTTGCGAAAAGGGACATACGACCACTTATGGAAAGGAAGTGCCGTTCCCAAAACACGTGTGGAAAAGCCCATTGCATATGGGCTGCCCACAACGGACAAAGGGGCAAAGCCCCATAAAATCGCCAATGTCCGGGTGGATCCAGGCATGGCGGGCACTTCTAAAAATTTCGAAAAAATAGAAAATAAGAGAGAACGCAATTTTTCAAAACCAATTGAAAAACGGGAGTACACTCCGCTGGGGCAACCTGTGTCGGAGGTCCTAGACCTCCTACTTGCCCAAGGCATGATCGAACTCCCTGAAATCCCCGAAGGAGTCACGTCCAAAGGGGGGTATTTAAACCGGTTTTGCAAGTATCATCGGCTCAAAGGCCATGATACCAAACGGTGCTTCTCTCTTCTAAATAAAATTGAGAACTTGATAGCGGAGGGCCGGCTCCAGGTCACTGCGGAATCTGAGCCACCTCAAGCTATCTTCAAGGAACCCTTTCCCAAACACGCCAGTGGCAGTGGGAAAGGAAAGGAGGTATGTACCCTCATCATTTCCAAGGAACTAGCGCGAAAACCCGAACCTGGTCGACCTGCTTGTGCGCCCATCCTTGTACTATACAAGAGGCCCGCCCAAGTCGTCATTCGGGGACCATCAAAAGTGGAAACCCCGGCAAAACCAGTTTTGAAAATCCAAGGTTCTCCTCAGCTCATCCTTAGAGCCAAGTTTAGCGCGAACCCTAGGCTGGTCGTGGGGGAAGTCACTAGATCCGGGAGGATCTACCAACCCCCGCACCTTCAAGGTGCTCAAAAGGTGGTCAGTGTGCCTGGCCCCTCAAAAGCATGTATCCCTAGTGGTCCGCCAAAAGCAGATAAGGACAAAATCATCCTAAATCCTTATGATTTCGAAAACCACCTCTCAAAGATTCCTATTCACATGTCTATCCTAGAGCTTATCAAAACCTCGCCTAGGCATAGACTTGTCTTAGAGAAAATTCTAGAAAGGGCCAAGGTTGATTCAAACATAAGTCCGGAGTCCTTGTCTGCCCAAGTGGCTTTGTTAGGAGCAAAATCGCCCATCACCTTTTCGGAAGATGATGTAGATAGACCCTACGAAACCCATAACCAGGCCCTGCATATCGAGGTGGTTCTAAACAACCACTCTCTGGACAGGTGCCTAGTCGATGGTGGAGGAGGGCTCAACATCCTTCCACTTCACGTGGCGTACAAAATCGGAGTCACCTTGACTTCAGTGAACCCAAGCCCCATCGTTATCACTGGATACGATGGGAATGCGTCTAGGCCTTTAGGATCCATCGAACTCCCAATGGAAACGGGAGGGATCGAACACACGGGGGTGTTCCATGTCTTGGACATCCACCCCCATTATAACCTGTTGCTGGGAAGACCCTGGATACACAGTTTGTGCGCTGTGCCATCCACCTTCCACAGGTGTGTCAAGATCCCTTTTAGGGACCAAGTCGTAGTGATCCTAGGTGAGAGTCACCCACAACTTCAGGGGATCATAAACTCCCCTTGTTTATCGAGCTCCCAGGCCCATGAGGCTAACCTGGGGCGAATTATGGTTGAGCCACCTCGGCTCGTGTTGAACAACCCTAGGAAGGTTGTATGTGTGAAGGGGCCGCCCAAAGCAGGCCCCCTCCCGACTCTAATCCTCCTAGGAAAACCCAAGCGTTCCCTATTTCCAAAACCCCTGGACAAAAGGCCCTACGAGCCTAATATAGACGATAGCATGTTCCAGGACCACGACTTATATCCCATCTTTTCAAAAAACAAAAGGTCGTGGAACATGTTATTGAACATGGGCTACACGCCCTACAAAAGTCTAGGGGCACAAAACCAGGGTCTCCTAGAGCCCATCCTTCCTAGGGCCAACCTAAGCCGATATGGGATCGGCTATACTCCCCAAATACCGCCGGAACCACCCCCTGTGACCACCTGGGTCAAGGGTGCCCCGGAGCTTGTCTTAGAAGAGACCTATGGTTTAGACCTCCTATTTCGAGTCTAACCCATAGTGTTTTCCCTTTGTAGGTATGACGGAAGATCCCTTTTTCTAAAAATACCAAAAACATTTGAAAACTTAAAATCAAAAAAATCGAAAAACAAGAAAAACCAAAAACAATGGAAAAACAAAAACTCGAAAAAAGTGTGCTTTGTATAGTTCCCAAAGTTCTTGTTTTACAAAAACCCAAAAAAATCGAAAATTTGGAAAATACCAAAAAGATTTTGTACATAGCTGCTCCTGGTATAACTTTGGCGAAAGAAAAGGATTTCGAAAGAAACGTTGTCTGCATAGCCAGACCAAAAATTTCGAAATCACTTGAAAATCCAAGTACAAAACCAGGTTATTTTGAAAACCACGCATCAAGTTCCCTCGGGTCTAAAGTCCACGAGAATGATCAAAACCCAGAAGTGGATCCCCTTGAGGAAGATCCCACTTCTGAGCTCCCAGAATTTCATAGAATTCTCGATTTTGAAAGACCTTCCCAATCAGTAGGAGGAGATTTCGTAGAGGTGAACCTAGGGGATGATTCCAATCCCAAAACCATCAAAATAGGCGCATGCTTACATGAAACTGAAAAGTTAGCATTCATTGCATTTTTACGAACCTATTTAGATGTGTTTGCATGGACGTATGAAGACATGCCGGGCATAGATCCCAGCATAGTCGAGCATCGTCTTCCCTTAGATGTAGGTGTAAAACCAATAAAGCAGAAGCTTAGGAAAATACACCCGAATGTACACACGCAAGTCAAAGAGGGTTTAGAAGATCTGCTAAAAGCCGGATTTATAAAACCCATTGCGTATTCTGATTGGTTGTCAAATATCGTTGTAGTTCGAAAAACCAATGGGAAAATTCGAATATGCATCGATTTCAGAAACCTGAATAAAGCCACTCCAAAGGATAATTATCCTTTACCAAACATAGATTTGATAGTCGATAGTACTGCAAATCATGAAATGTTTTCATTTATGGATGGCTATTCAGGCTATAATCAAATCAAACTAAGTCCACGAGATCAGGGTAAGACCGCCTTCACAACCCCATGGGGCACGTACTGCTATACAGTCATGCCCTTTGGTTTGAAAAATGCCGGCGCAACATACCAACGAGCCATGAACACGATCTTCCATGATCAAATTCACGAGCTTGTAGAAGTGTATGTAGATGATCTCTTGGCAAAATCCAAAACCCGATGCACCCATATCGAATGTTTACAAAAAATCTTCGAAAGGCTTAGGCTTTACAAAGTAAAGCTAAACCCTCAAAAATGTGTGTTCGGGGTAGAATCAGGAAAGCTTCTAGGCTTTATGGTAAGCCAAAGGGGAATAGAAGTCGACCCCTCTAAGTGTCGAGCCATCATAGACATGGCTCCACCCTCCAATCTCACCCAAGTCCGTAGCCTCCAGGGTCGATTACAATCTGTGCGCCGATTCATATCGAATCTGGCAACTAGATGCGAACCCTTTAACAAACTATTGAGGAAGGGTACGAAATTCTTATGGGATGACGAATGCCAAAAGTCCTTCGAGAGACTAAAGGCATACTTGGTTAATCCCCCCGTTTTGAATCCTCCAAAGCAAGGAAAACCGCTTTTATTATACATCTCCGTGCATGAAAACGCTTTAGGAGCCCTGTTGGCTCAATACGAGGATGACACCCATAAGGAGTATGCCATCTACTATATTTCGAAAACTCTCTTGGCTTATGAACGAAATTATCAAGCCATGGAGAAGACGTGCTTGGCCCTAGTCTGGGCCTGCCAGAAATTCAGACACTACTTCCTAGATCATGAGATCTGGATAGTGTCCAAGCTTGATCCAATCAAGCACTTGTTCGAAAAACCCATTCTCACAGGTAGATTGGGCAAATGGCAACTCCTTCTAATGGAGTATGATCTAAAATACCATCACCAGATCTCTGTTAAGGGGCAAGCCCTAGCAGATTACGTGGCTGACTTCCCCTTGGAGGACGCATATCCCACTCTTGTCGAAATGCCTGATGAAGGCATATTGCAAAACCATTTTCAAAACCACATTTTGGCAAATTCTTTTGAAAACCAAGTGTGGAAGATGCACTTCGACGGGGCACGAAACCAACGAGGGGCTGGTGCCGGGATCATCCTAATCTCCCCTGAAAAGGGCGAGATTCCCATAGCGGTCCGCTTAGATTTCGAATGTTCCAACAACGTAGCTGAGTATGAAGCACTCATACAAGGCTTAAGGATTTCGAAAACTCTAGGGGCATCATGCATCGAGGTCTTTGGAGATTCGCTCCTTGTCATAAACCAGGTTTTAAAAATTTGGCAAGTACGTAATGAGAAACTACTTCCATATCACGAGTTGGCCACTCGATTGGTCCAATCCTTCCAGTCGTGTAAGCTCACACACGTGGGAAGAGAGGACAATGGCATCGCCGATGCCCTCTCTTCCTTGGGTTCAGCCCTGAAGGTCGATCCCATTTCAGGGACCAGATCTTTGGAAATATGGCATGCGCCCCATCCATCCACACACGACTTGGATATTTGCCAAAACAACCCAGAGTCTATTGAAAAACCCTGGTTCTATGACATAAAACAATTTTTAGAAAATGGGGGATTCACTGAGGATGCCACATCCAAAGATAGGGCATTCATTCGTAAGATTTCGACCCGATACACCATTCTGGGTGGGGTCTTATACAAAAAGAGTTTTACCGGCATTCTGCTTAGGTGTATCGACCTAGAGGAGGCTAGGATAGTGATGCACGAGTTCCACGATGGAGAATGTGGAGGTCATGTTAATGCCAACATGATGGCGATGAAAATACTTAGAGGGGGTTATTTCTGGTCCACCCTGAAAAAGGATTGTCACGATCATGTTAGGAAGTCTCATCCATGTCAAGTGCATGGGCACGCCATTCATATCCCTTCATCTGCATTGCATTCCGTGGTCAGCCCCTGGCCATTTACCATGTGGGCGTTTGACATTGTAGGCCCCATATTTCCAAAGGCCTCAAATGGGCATCGTTTTATTTTAGCAGCCACGGAGTATTTCTCCAAGTGGGTGGAAGCCATTTCCCTAACGAATGTAATGGGGCAACATGTGGTGGCTTTCATCCGGAGGAATATCTTGGCTCGATTTGGGGTACCACGAGACCTTGTGTCTGATAATGGTACCCCATTCAAGAACGAGCGGATGGTTAAGTTGTGCAACACGTATGGCATAACTCACCACTTCTCCTCGCCCTACTACCCTCAAGGCAACGGCCAAGCCGAAGCCACAAACAAGACTCTCATTGGTATCATTGAGAAGACCTTAGAGAAGGGTAGGAGGTGGCATGAGAAGCTGGATGAAGCCTTATGGGCTTATAGGACTTCCATCCGGACTCCCACAAATGCCACACCATTCGAATTGGTCTATGGCACAAACGCCATTCTTCCCATTCATACCCAACTGCATTCATTCCATACATCCATTGCACTCGACCTCCCCCTAGAGACGCTTCAGCATGCTAGGATGGCCGAACTAGATTTGCAAGATGAGAGGTGACTCCTTGCTATGGATCATGCTCGTGCATACCGGCAAAGGATAGCCCGACATTATAGCAAACACATGAGACCTCGCCACTTTGAAGTGGGGGATCTGGTCTTGAAAACCATCCATCATCGTGGCCCACACCCCCTAGGCAAGTGGCGCCCCAACTGGGATGGACCCTATGTTGTGCGAGCAACCACTACGAACAATTCGTATTGGTTGATCGATGTAGAAGGTAGGAATTTAGCAGATCCTATCAATATTCAATACTTAAAGAAGTATCATGTGTAGGATCTGGATTAAATTCCAGTTTTCGAAAATTTTATAGGGATAGCTGCCCTGAGACATGTGAATAAGGTGCAAAGGCGAACTCGTGTGACCCTAAGTAAGAGAATTCGCACTTGTGAAAGAGTGGAGTTTTCAAAATCGTGGTTGCATTTCAAAATCCTTCATCTTACAAAGAAAGGCCTAGTTCAACATAGCAAGATACTTGCAAGTAGTACGTGCTATTTCTAAATAGGCTGATCTGGAATGGATCGAGTGTAGGCTTGGGATAAGTCCTCCCCTCTTCTTTTCTCCTTCCAAAAGGAAAACAAAGGCCCAAATCAAAAGGGAATTTCCCATTTAAAGTCTCTTTCCAAAAGAAAGAAACCAGACTTGAAAAAGAAAAATCGATTCTCTTATAAAAAGAGGGATTAAAGAAAAAATACTCCCAAAGGGAGACCCTCTATGAAAAAAAAAGGAAAAAGAGGCCAAAAAGCTCAAAAAGAGCAGTTTTCCGCCTTCTATGCCTTAAACCACGGGACGCTTCAGAAGGGACCGTGGTATCTCTTTCCCATCCCTGGCTTATCCCAAGCTAAACATGGTTCATTTCGAGGAATCCTAAAGTAAAAATAGGATTTACTTGCTTGAATTTCATCTTGTTTGAGAATTCGACGTTTCGAGTAAGGCGTAGGGATTTGAAATGAAGCTTGTTTTCTTATAAAACCTCCGCTAGATAAGCAAGTGTTAAGACTCAAACAAGGGCAAGCACGAAGAGCTCGAGATCCTTAGGATCGAGACTCAAGACAGTTGTCCCTTTTGTAAATAGCTTTTGTAAATAAGTTTTGAAAACCGAACATCGAACAGCATAGGATTTTGCTCACTTGGAGCAGTAGGCCTTGTAAGTCTCAAGAGTTCGACCACACTGGGTCTCTGGGAGGTCGCCACTCTTGGCACCACACCCATGTCATTTGCATTCCACGCATGGTACTTGCATGAACATGATCCCATTTAGGACCAGATTCCATAAGTGAACCCTTTTGCGTGATATCTCCTCCTACCAGAGTTTGTAAAATTGAGATTTTTGCTAAAATGGGACGATCCCATATTCTTCGTGGCTAGATCTAGGGAGACATTAAAAGGGGTGTTTGTCATCTTTGCCCTTATCCAAATCTATTTGGACAAGGCCAAAGAGGGGCATCTGTAAACACCCCGAAATCCCACGAATTTCTTAAACAAATCTGGTTGTATACCAGCAGCCCCAAAGGGCCATTTTGAGTTTGGAAACCCAGGAGCCTTCCAAACAACCCTGTATATATGTTTAAAACTTTATCTTTCAAAAACATATGATATAGCTTTTGAAAACCCTTTTAAGACATGTTTTGAAACCCCGAAGTGGCTTGGCCTGATCAAGACAAGACCAGGAGAGCCAAGAAGAGCCCGGAACCGGAGCACCTGTCAAGCCCGGCACAGCAACTCTTGCATCTTATTCACATCCCAGGATCTCGAACGTCCAAGACCCTGTTCTTATCAAAAAAGCATTTGAAGTCATCTCCGGAAGGCAGAAACGGAGGCGGACGACTATGTTGGCGAAGACCCAACGCAGACGGAGTACTGATGCTGTCAGGCCCCGCACAAATCGTCCGTCTCGAACCCAGCCCGAAGGAGTCAGAATTCAGTTTGGATTGGATCTGGACCATATATATCCAGATTCCAATCCAAACCCATATGTGGATTTGGGTTTGGATTTGGATCCAGAGATCCAATCCAATATCCATATCCATGGCCCACATCACCTTCTCATAAATGGAGGTGGGGCCCACTTGAAATTCACGTGGGATATTGGGCATGAGAGAGAGTGGGAGTGATAAATATCAAGAGTGTTGTATTAAGCTTGACTTGTGTGTCAAGTTTGGGGTTTAATCTTGTGGTTTAGCCTAATTGAGTGGGTTTAAGCTTGTAATTAGTTAAAACCTAACCTAGGGCTGCACCAACATGGGGTGATCAAGGTCTATGGGCCATGCTAAGGGAGCTCCTTCACCTAAACCTAACCCAAAATGCCTAAACCTAGCCTAAACCCCTAATCCACCCCTAATCTGAACCTAATCACCTAACCCACTTCCCTAATCCCGGCCTAATCCCGACCTAATCACCTAACCCACTCCCCTAATCCTTCCCTAAACCTAGATTAATTTCCCTAATCCTAGCCTAAACCTAGCCTAAACCACCTAACCTAGCTCACTAAACCTCACCCTAAAACCCAACCACCCAACCTAGCCCTAAACCACCCTTAGCCCACGATTTTCCCAAACCCCTAGTTTTAAAATATCTGGCCCAACCCCATCCAGCCCACCTTATCTACATACTACCCTACCTAAACCACCTAACCACTACCCACAACCCAGCCCTAACCGACCTACCCATCCCCTATTTAAACCCCCCCCATTGTGGGCGGGTTTTCCAAGTGGGAACCACTCCACCACCCAGCCGGGCCCTCTCCTCCTCCCATCTCTCACCCGTCTTCCCAGCAGCTCCAGCTCCACCAGCCGCCACCTGCTCCGCCACTCTCCCTCTTCCGTCCACCATCACTGCCCCACCAGCCGGACACCGCCACCTCACTCAGCCGGGCCCTCTCTTTTTCCCATCTTCCACCAGCCGACAGCCACCTTTGCCGCCACTCCTTCCCATTCGGTAAGTCCCCCTAACTCCCTCAAAACCACTCTCTACCACCTCTCCACTCTTAGCCACCCATCTTCCCCTTAGCTCAGCCTCTTTGCCGCCACCATCTAAGCCTAGCCGAACCTAGGATAACCCAAGTGGCTGGCCACTGCTCAGCCACCATCTCCCATTCGGCCGAACCCTCCTAGGTGTCCTATTTGGCCTTCCCACTAGCTCACCTTCTAGGTCCAGTTTCCCTAAGTCCCTAACTTCACTAGTGACCCTAAGACCCACTTAGTCAGCCACTCTAAACTCCCTACTTGGAGGCGCCGCCCACTTGCCACCGGTCCCCTTCGAGGCGTCCATCCCACGCCCATTTGCAGCCGGCCAGCACTCTTGGTCACATACCTTCGCGGAGCTCCCGTTTGCAGCCCAAAGCCAAGGCCACGCTCAAGCAAGACCTCTACGGACCAGCTACTTGTAAGTTTCTAAACTCGGTCTTTAGTCATACGCTTGCTTGAAATTCAATTTGATACGGGGTTGTAATAACGGAGCCTAGTCTCCCCCCGCTTGTAATAACGTGGCTTGGCACAACCACACACGTGCACTCTCTTAGTCGTGCACAACTTTGAACACACACGGGCCTAATCAGCCCCTAATATATAAGTATACGTATATATTTCATTTCCGAAGGGTTTTGTTTAAGTTGGGTGTGTTGTCTTTCAATTTAAACACTCTCACACACATTGAGCTTTCGCTCTTATTTGAAAGACCCAAGTAAGGGCCGACCTATACTATTTGGGTTTCATTTCATGTCGTGTGAGTAAGTCTTTCAATTTAAACACTCTCACACACATTGAGCTTTCGCTCTTATTTGAAAGACCCAAGTAAGGGCCGACCTATACTATTTGGGTTTCATTTCATGTCGTGTGAGTAAGTCTTTCAATTTAAACACTCTCACACACATTGAGCTTTCGCTCTTATTTGAAAGACCCAAGTAAGGGCCGACCTATACTATTTGGGTTTCATTTCTTGTCGTGTGAGTAAGTCTTTCAATTCGAGCACTTTCACACACATTGAGCCTTCGCTCTTACTCCCAAGACCTTAGTAAAGGCCTTATTGCAGTTATATTTGGGTTTCATTTATGTCGTGTGTGTAGTACTTCAATTCAAGCACTCTCACACACATTGAGCCTTCGCTCTTACTCCCAAGACCTTAGTCAAGGCCATACTGCAATTTATATTTGGGTTTAATTTCATGTCGTGTGTGTAAGTCTTTCAATTCAAACACGCACCCACATTGAGCCTTCGCTCTTATTTGCAAGACCCGAGTAAGGGCTCATATACATAAGATATATACATATTTCCCTTCGGTTATTTCCCTTCGGTTATTTCCCTTCGGTTATTTCCCTTCTGTTATTTCCCTTCAGCATTGTCTTTACATTTCGGGTTTTCCCTTTGGAGTAGCGTGAGTTTGCATTGCATCTACGCCATACCACGAGGTAGGACGCATATTGCATCGAAGCAACCCCCGCTCGAATTCGCCCATGTAGTGGAGTGTTCATAACACACAAACTAGGCGACCCAAAAAGGGATAAAAGAAAAGACTTAGGCACGTGCAAATCCACGTGATCTAAAACATGCAATCGCATCTTAAAGACCCGAAATAGACACCTCGAACCGTTTCGTAGACTTTCTCCCCAAAAACTCGGTTTTTGCAAAAGCGTACAGACTGACCCTTGCGCATCGGTGCAAGAAGGTCTGCGACGACAAAGAGCTCACTTGCTCACAGTCGCCACGTTTAGATGTCAGTGTTAATATATCTTCGCTAGCTTAAGTAAGCTAGCTGGCACGCCCTGTTTGTATACATAGGCCTTAGACGCACGATAAGATCCACTCCAAGCCACGAAAGGGGCGAAGAGGCGGGGATTTTCGCGCGTCTACAGTAGGACTTTGGAAAGAGAATAGGATTTCGAAAGGAACATCGTCTGCATAGCCAGACCAAAAATTTCGAAATCAATTGAAAATCCAAGTACAAAACCAGGTCTTTTAAAAACTCACGCATCAAATTCCCTCGGGTCTATAACCCACGAGAATGATCGAAGCCCAGAAGTGGATCCCCTTGAGGAAGATCCCACTTCTGAGCTCCCAGAATTTCATAAAATTCTTGATTTTGAAAGACCTTCCAATTCAGTAGGAGGAGATTTCACAAAGGTGAACCTAGGGAGTCATTCCAATCCCAAACTCATCAAGATAGGCGCATGTTTGCATGAACATGAAAGATCAGCATTCATTGCATTTCTACGAACCTATTTAGATGTGTTTGCATGGACGTATGAAGACATGCCGGGCATAGACCCCAACATTGTCGAACATCGTCTTCCCTTAGATGCGGATGTAAAACCCATAAAGCAGAAGCTTAGGAAAATACATTCGAATGTACACACGCAAGTTAAAGCGGGTTTAGAAGATCTGCTAAAAGCCGAATTTATAAAACCCATTGCGTATTCCGATTGGTTGTCAAACATCGTTGTAGTTCGAAAAGCCAATGGGAAAATTCGAATATGCATCGATTTCAGAAACCTGAATAAAGCCACTCCAAAGGATAACTATCCATTACCAAACATAGATTTGATAGTCGATAGTACTGCAAATCATGAAATGTTTTCGTTTATGTATGGCTATTCAAGCTATAATCAAATTAAATTAAGTCCACGAGATCAGGGTAAGACTGCATTCACAACCCTGTGGGGCACGTACTGATATACAGTCATGCCCTTTGGTTTGAAAAATGCCGGCGCGACATACCAGAGAGCCATGACCACGATCTTCCATGATCAAATTCATGAGCTCATAGAAGTGTATGTAGATGATCTCTTGGTAAAATCCAAAACCCGATGCACTCATATCGAATGTTTGCAAAAGATTTTCGAAAGGCTTAGGCTTTACAAAGTAAAGCTAAACCCTCAAAAATATATATTCGGGGTAGAATCCGGGAAACTTCTAGGCTTTATGGTAAGCCAAAGGGGTATAGAAGTTGACCCCTCTAAGTGTTGAGCCATCATAGACATGGCTCCATCCTCCAATCTCACCCAAATTCGTAGCCTCCAGGGTCGATTACAGTCTGTTCGCCGATTTATATCAAATCTGGTGACTAGATGCGAACCCTTCAACAAACTATTGAGGAAGGGCACGAAATTTTTATGGGATGACGACTGCCAGAAGTCCTTCGGGAGACTAAAGGCATACCTGGTTAATCCCCCCATTTTGAATCCTCCAAAGCAAGGAAAATCGCTTTTACTTTACATTTCCGTGCATACGAATGCTTTGGGAGCCCTATTGGCTCAATACGAGGATGACACCGATAAGGAGTATGCCATCTACTATATTTCGAAAACTCTCTTGGCTTATGAACGAAATTATCAAGCCATGGAGAAGACGTGCTTAGCCCTAGTCTGGGCCTGCCAAAAATTTAGACACTATTTCCTAGATCATGAGATCTGGATAGTGTCCAAGCTTGATCCAATCAAGCACTTGTTCGAAAAACCCATTCTCACTGGTAGATTGGGCAAATGGCAACTCCTTCTAATGGAGTATGACCTAAAATACCACCACCAAATCTCCATTAAAGGGCAAGCCCTAGCTAACTACGTGGATGAGTTCCCCTTGGAGGATGGATATCCCACACTTGATGAAATGCCTGATGAAGGCATATTGCA
Organism: Brasenia schreberi; assembly: GCA_036023115.1. Taxonomy (NCBI): domain Eukaryota; kingdom Viridiplantae; phylum Streptophyta; class Magnoliopsida; order Nymphaeales; family Cabombaceae; genus Brasenia; species Brasenia schreberi. Next base: position 5,245,231 of record JAYKKT010000085.1, on the reverse strand, counting down.
AAACCATCTCCAAAATCACATTTTGGCAAACTCTTTTGAAAACCAAGTGTGGAAGATGCACTTCGATGGGGCATGAAACCAATGAGGGGCTGGTGCTGGGGTCATCCTCATCTCCCCTGAAAAGAGCGAGATTCCCATAGCAATCCGCCTAGATTTCGAATGTTCCAACAACATAGCTGAGTATGAAGCACTCATACAAGGCTTAAGGATTTCGAAAACTCTAGGGGCATCATACATCGAGGTCTTTGGAGATTCGCTCCTTGTTATAAACCAGGTTTTGAAAATTTGGCAAGTGCGTAACGAAAAACTACTTCCATATCACGAGTTGGCCACTCGATTGGTTGAGTCATTCCAATCGTGTAAACTCACACACGTAGGAAGAGAGGATAATGGCATTGCCGATGCCCTCTCCTCCTTAGGTTCAGCCCTAAAGGTCGATCCCATTTCAGGGACCCAATCTTTAGAAATATGGCATGCACACACACGATTTGGATATTTGCCAAAATAACCAAGATTCTGTTGAAAAACCTTGGTTTTATAACATCAAGCATTTTCTAAAAAATGGGGGATTCGCCGAGGATGCCACATCCAAAGATAAGGCATTCATCCGTAAACTTTCGACCCGATACACCATTCTGGGTGGGGTTCTATATAAGAAAAGTTTTTTCGGCATCCTACTTAGGTGTATTGATCTAGAGGAGGTTGGGATAGTGATGCATGAGTTCCATGATGGAGAATGTGGAGGTCATGTTAATGCCAACATGATGGCAATGAAAATACTTAGAGCGGGCTATTTTTGGTCCACCCTGAAAAAGGATTGTCATGATCATGTTAGGAAGTGTCATCCATGTCAAGTGCATGGGCATGCCATTCATATCCCCTCATCTGCATTGCATTCCGTGGTCATCCCCTAGCCATTCACCATGTGATCGTTTGACATCATAGGCCCTATATTTCCAAAAGCCTCAAGTAAGCATCGATTCATTTTAGCAGCCACTGAGTATTTCTCCAAGTGGGTGGAAGCCATTTCCCTGACCAACGTATTGGGGCAAGATGTGGTGGCTTTCATTAGGAGAAATATCTTGGCTAGATTTGGGGTTCCACGAGACCTTGTGTCTAATAATGGCACCCCATTCAAGAACGAGCGGATGGTCAAGTTGTGCAACACGTATGACATAACTCACCACTTCTCTTTGCCCTACTACTCTCAAGGCAACGACCAAGCCGAAGCCACAAACAAGGCTCTCATTAGTATAATTGAGAAAACCTTAGAGAAGGGTAGGATGTGTCACAAGAAGCTGGATGAAGCCTTATGGGCTTATAGGACTTCCATTCAGACTCCCACGAATGCCACACCATTCGAATTGGTCTATGGCACAAACGCCATTCTTCCCATTCATACTCAATTGCATTCATTCCATACATCCATTGCACTTGACCTTCCCCTAGAGATGCTTCAGCATGCTAGGATGGTCGAACTAGATTTGCTAGATGAGAGGCGACTCCTTGCTATGGATCATGCTCGTGCATACCGACAAAGGATAGCCCGACACTATGGCAAACACATGAGACCTCACCACTTTGAAGTGGGAGATCTAGTCTTGAAAATCAACCACTATCGTGGCCCACATCCTCTTGGAAAGTGGCATCCCAAGTGGGATGTACCCTATGTTGTACGTGCAACCACCACGAACAACTCGAATTGGTTGATCGATGTAGAAGGTAGGAATTTAGTAGATCCTATCAATATTCAATACTTAAAGAAGTATTATGTGTAGGATTTGGGTTAAATTCCAATTTTCGAAAACCTTTAGGGATAGCTGCCTTGAGACCTGAAAATAAGGTGCAAAGGCAAAATCGTGTAACCCTGAGTAAGAGAATTCACACTTGTGAAAGAGTGGAGTCTTCCAAATCGTGGTTACATTTCAAAATCCTTCTTCTTACAAAGAAAGGCCTAGTTCAATATAGCAAGATACCTGCAAGTAGTACATGCTATTTCTAAATAGGTTGATCTGGAATGGATCGAGTGTGACCTTGGGATAAGTCCTTCCCCCTTCTCTTCTTCTTCCAAAAGGAAAGTGTGGCCCAAATAAAGGGAATTCCCCATCCAAAGTCTCTTTCCAAAAGAAAGAAACCAGAATCCAAAAGAAAAATCGATTCTCTTGTGAAAAAGAGGGATTAAAGAAAAAATACTCCCAAAGGGAGACCCTCTATGAAAAAAAGGAAAAAGAGGCCAAAAAGCTCAAAAAGAGCAGTTTTTCGCCTTCTATGCCTTAAACCACGGGAAGCTTCAGAAGGGACCGTGGTATCTCTTTCCCATCCCTGGCTTATCCCAAGCTAAAACATGGTTCATTTCGAGGAAACCTAAAGTAAAAATAGGATTTACTTACTTGAATTTCATTTTGTTTGAGAATTCGACGTTTAGAGTAAGACGTAGGAATTTGAAATATAGCTTGTTTGCTTATAAAACCTCTGCTAGATAAGCGAGTGTCAAGACTCAAGCAAAAGGCAAATACGAAGAGCTCGAGATCCTTAGGATTGAGACTCAAGACAGTTGTCCCCTTTTGTAAATAGTTTTTGTAAATAGATTTTGAAAAATCAAACATCGAACAACATAGGATCTGCTCACTTGGAGCAGCGGCCTTGTAAGTCTCAAGAGTTCGACCATATCTAGTCTCTGGGAGGTTGCCACTCTTGGCACCACACCCATGTCATGCATCTGCATTTCCATGCATGGCACTTGCATAAACATGATCCCATTTTAGGACCAGATTCCATACAGATCCCTTTGGCATGATATCTCCTCCTACCAGGGTTTTCAAAGTGAGATTTTGCTAAAGATTGGGACGATCCCATATTTTCATGGTTAGATCTAGGGAGACATTGAAAGGGGTGTTTGTTGTCTTTGCCATTATCCAAATCAATTTGGACAATGCCAAAGAGGGAGATCCGTAAACACCCCGAAATCCCATGAATTTCTCAAATAAACCTAGTTTTGTAAAAGCAGTCCCAAAGGGCTATTTTGAGTTTGGAAACCCAGGAGCCTTCCAGACAAACCCTGTACATATGTTTAAACTATATATGTTTTAAAATATGTATTATATAGTTTTAAAACCTTTTAAAAGATGTTTTGAAACCCCACAAAGCGGCTTGGCCAGATCCCAATCCAAATGTATATGTGGATTTGGATTTGGATTTGGATACAAAGATCCAATCCAATATCCACATCCATGGCCCACATCACCTTCTCATAAATGGAGGTGGGGCCCACTTGAAATTCACGTGGGATTTTGGGCATGAGAGAGAATGGGGAGGATTACATGTGAGGGAAATGTATTAAGCTTGACTTGTATGTCAAGTTTTGGGTTAATCATGTGGGTTAGCCTAATTAGTGTGGGTTTAAGCTTGTATGAACCTACACCTAACCTAGGGCTGCACCAACATGATGCAATTAAGTCCATGGGCTATGCAAAGGGATGCTCCTAACCCAATCCTAAGCCAAAACCCCTAATCCTAGCCATTTTGCCCTAATCCCGGCCTAATCCTAGCCTAATCACCTAACCCACTTCCCTAATCCCTGCCTAATCCCAACCTAATCACCTAACCCACCTCCCTAATCCTTCCCTAAACCTAGCCTAATTCCCTTAATCCTAACCTAATCCTAGCCTAAACACCTAACCCACCTCACTAAACCTCACCCTAAAACCAACCCACCTAGCTAAGCCCTAAACCACTAAACCACCCCACCTAAACCCTAGCACACCATATCCCTAAAACCACTTAAACTAAATATCTGGTCCCCCCTAAATATCTAGCCCACCTTATCACCACACCACCACCACCTAACCACTAAACCACCCCTTCAAAACCAGCCCAACCGACCTCTTGAAAATCCTATAAACCCCCCCCTAGTGGGCGGGTTTTTGAGGGTTTTTCCTAGCCACCTTGGGCCAACCGAGGCCTCTCTCACCCTTTGCTCTCTTCTCTCACCTGATCCACCACCACCTCCCGGCCTGCACCACTCCACACCAACATCACCTCCCGGCCTGCACCACTCCACGCCACCACAACCTCCCGGCCAGCTCCACTCCTTCCACCCGATTGCATCAAGCTTCCGTCCGACTGCCTTCCTTGGACACCCGCCAACCTCCCCTTCCTCTTCGGTTAGTACCCTATCCTAACTCCACCCTATCTTCACTCCTCCTCCACTCTTAGCCACCACACCACCATCACTTCCCGACCACCATCCGCCACCCTTCACCCTTCGACCAAACTCTGCCCAACTACATCACACCCGCCACCTTACCTCATCCCCTAGACAGCCCCCTAGTTGGTCACCCTCAACCTTATCTCTTCCCTTAAACCACCCCTTAGCCAAGACCCTAGCTAGCTCCCCTTTGCCATTCCTAAGCACCCCTAGTTACCCCAGTCGGCCACCACCTAACCTGCCACTAGTCGGCCAGCCACAGCCGGTTGCACCTTGCCACACCCGCAGCCTTCCATCCTCTCCTTTAGACAGCCCCTAGTCACCCCTTAGCTCCACCTTCCCTAGGACTTGCCCTACACCTTAGTGATACTCCCTAACTACCCCAGCCCAAGACACCACAGCAGCACCCCCCTTTTCATCACCCGGCTAGCGCCAAGGCGCCACATCCGCTGCAACCTTGTCACCCGGCCAGCACCCTCCTTTGCCGTGCCTTTCCGAGAAGCTCCCTCTTGCAGCCCAAGGCAACGCCCAAGCCCAAGCTCAAGCAAGTCACCTCTGGACCAGCTATACGTAAGTGCCTAACTCGGTCCTTGTTTATAGACTTTCTTAAGCTTAATTAAATTTGATACGGGGTTGTAATAATGGAGCATTGTCTCCCCCCGCTTGTAATAACGTGGCTTGGCACACCCACACACACATGCACTTGAGCCTATCTCGCTCTTAGTTGTGCACGATTTTTAACACACACGGGCCTAATCAACCCTTAAGATATAAATTATTTATATAATTTAAGTTGCGTGGGGTTTTGCTTAAGTTGTGTGTGTTGTCTTTCAATTCTCGCACTCACACACATTGAGCTTTCGCTCTTATTTGCAAGACCCAAGTAAAGGCCGTGTTATATTTTCCCTTGGGTTTAATTTCAAGTTGTGTGTGTTGTCTTTCAATTCTCGCACTCACACACATTGAGCTTTCGCTCTTATTCCCAAGACCTTAGTCAAGGCCTATTGCAATTTATATTTGGGTTTAATTTCATGTCGTGTGCGTAGTACTTCAATTCTTGCACTCACACACATTGAGCTTTCGCTCTTACTCCCAAGACCTTAGTTAAGGCCATATTGCAATTTATATTTGGGTTTCATTTAAGTCGTGTGAGTTGTCTTTCAATATACACACAACACCCACGCAACACGTTGGCGACCTTCGGACCCATATATATTATAAGTATTTCCCTTTCGGCTATGTCTTTAAGATTTGGGTTTTAAGGTTCAGCAGTGTGCGTAGTCTTTACATATATACACGGCACACACTTGCACTATTGAGCCTTTCCACTCTTAAGATATAGCCATATTTCCCTTTTGCAATTTACATTTCAAGTCATTTTCCTTCCGCATTGTCTTTCAATTTCGGGTTTTCCCTTTGGAGTTGTGTGAGTTTGCATTGCATATACGCCATACCACGAGTTAGGACGCATATTGCATCAAAGCAAACCCCATACTCCCGCTCAAAGTCGCCACACTTAGGTCACGTGTTCATAACACACATCTAGTTGACCCGAAAAGGGATATAAAGAAAGACATAGGCACGTGCAAATCCACGTGAAATAAAACTTGAAAATCATACAAAAACAACCCGAATCAAACACCTCAAAACGTTTTCGTAGGTTCTCATATTTTAAAACTCGATTTTTAAAGCGTACAGACTGACCCTTGCGCATCGGTGCAAGAAGGTCTGCGATGAAAAAAGCTTGCTTGCTCACAGTCGCCACGTTAGGAGTCAGATTTCAAAGTATTTCTTCACTAGCTTAAGTAAGCTAGCTGGCACGCCCTTTTGCTTAAAATAGAACTTAGACACACGAAAAGATTCGCTTCAGGCCTAAGAACTAGAAGCGGGAACTTTCTGCGTCTACATAACCAAATCAAACTAAGCCCATGAGATCAGGGTAAGACCACTTTCACAACCCCATGGGGCATGTACTACTATACAGTCATGCCCTTTGGTTTGAAAAATGCCTGTGCCACATACCAAAGAGCTATGACCATGATCTTCCATGATCAAATTCATGAACTCGTAGAGGTATATGTGGATGATCGCTTGGCAAAATCCAAAACTCGATGCACTCATATTGAATGCTTACAAAAGTTTTCGAAAGGCTTAGACTTTACAAAGTAAAGCTAAACCCTCAGAAATGTGTGTTCGGAGTAGAGTCTGGAAAGCTCTTAGGCTTTATGGTGAGCCAAAGGGGCATAGAAGTCGACCCTTCTAAGTGTCGAGCCATCATAGACATGGCTCCACCCTCCAATCTCATGCAGATTCGTAGCCTCCAAGGTCGATTGCAATCCATTCGCAGGTTCATCTCAAACCTGGCGACTAGATGCGAACCCTTCAACAAGTTGTTGAGAAAGGGCACGAAATTTTCATGAGATAATGATTGCCAAAAGTCATTTGAAAGGCTAAAGGCATACTTAGTTAATACCCCTGTTTTAAATCCTCCAAAGCAAGGAAAACCTCTTCTGCTTTACATTTCCGTGCATGCGAATGCCTTGGGAGGTTTGTTAGCTCAATACGAGGATGACACCCACAAGGAGTATGCCATCTATTATATTTCGAAAACTCTCTTGGCTTATGAAAGAAATTATCAAGCCATGGAGAAGACGTGCTTGGCCCTAGTTTGGGCCTGCTAGAAATTTCGACACTATTTCCTAGATCATGAGATTTGGATAGTATCCAAGCTTGATCCAATCAAGCACTTGTTCGAAAAACCCATTCTCACTGGTAGATTGAGCAAATGGCAACTCCTTCTAATGGAGTATTGTAGACACGGAAAATTCTTACTTCCGGTTCTTAGGCCCAAAGTGAACCTTTTTGTGTGTCTAAGTCATTTTTATAACAAGGGTGTGCCAGCTAGCTTACTCAAGCTAGCGAAGTAAGTTTTGAAATCTGACTCTATCGGGGCGATTGTGAGAAAGTGAGCTCGTTTCGTCGCAGACCTTCTTGCACCGATGCGCAAGGGTCAGTCTGTACGCTTGGCAAAGTCATTTTAAACAAACCTCTTTGAAAAATACCCGAAGTGTTTGGGCTTTGTTTTGTATGATTGCAAGTTTTTATTTCACGTGGGATTTGCACGTGCCTATGTCTTTCACTTTTATACTTTTTAGGGCCAACTAGGTGTGTGTGCAAGTGACCTAAGTTGGGTGATTTTTGCTCGGGAGTGTGGGGTTTGCTTTGATGCAATATGCGTCCTAACTCGTGGTATGGCGAATATGCAATGCAAACTCACACAACTTCAAAGGGAAAACCCGAATTGAAAGACAATGCTTAAGGGAAATGACGTAATGTAAATTGCAAAAGGGAAATTGCAAAAGGGAAATATGGCTATATCTTAAGAGCAGAAAGGCTCAATTGTGCAAGTGTGTGTCGTGTACATATGGAAAGACTACTCACACAGCTGAACCTTAAAACCCAAATCTTAAAGACATAGCGAAAGGGAAATACTTATAATATATATGGGCCCGAAGGTCGCCAACGTGTGCGTGGGTGTTGTGTATATATGTAAAGACAACTCACACGACTTACAATGTAAAACCCAAATATAATAGCAATATGGCCCTTACTAGGGTCTTTGGAATAAGAGTGAAAGCTCAATGTGTGTGAGTGTAGAATTGAAATACCACGCACACGACTTGAATGAAAACACCCAAATAAAATTGCAATATGGCCCTTACTAGGGTCTTGGGAATAAGAGCGAAAGCTCAATGTGTGTGAGTGTAGAATTGAAAGACAACACCCACGACTTAATGGAAAACCCACGCAACCAAATATATATAAATATAACTATATCTTAGGGGCTGTCAAGGCCCGTGTGTGTGCCAAAAGGGTGTGCAACTAAGAGCGGAAAGGCTCAAGTGCACGTGTGTGTTGGTGTGTCAAACCAAGTTATTACAATTGGGGGGAGACAACGCTCCATTATTACAACCCCGTATCAAATTCAATTAAATATAAGCAAGTTCATATAATGGACTGAGTTAGGCAGTTATGTGTAGCTGGTTCGTGTTCAACTTGCTTGGCTATGGCCTCGTGAGTCACCTTGGGCAGCCGAAGGGGAGCTCCTTAGGTGGATGTGGGCTACATGTAGGGGTGCGGGCCGAGTGGCATCTTGATGCTGGCTGAGTGGAAGGCGCGGCAGGTAAGGGTGCTGGCCAGGGGGTGAAGTGGCAGGTGGATGGGCTAGGTTGGTGTGGTGTTTGACTGGGAAGAAAGGGGTATTAAGGGAGGAGGTTCAGCTAGGAGCTAAGGCATGGTGTTGAAGAGGGTGAATGGGATATGGTGTAGGTCGGCCGGGTGTAAGGGAGAGGGGATGGATGAGCTAGGTGGCGGATGGATGGGCTGTGCAGCTGGGAAGAAGGGGGTGAAGAGAAGATGGAGGTTAGATAAGGTTGAGGTGGGGTATTAACCGTGAATGGATGTGGTGCTGGTGGATGGAAGTGGTGGTCGGCTGGTAGTGGAAGAAGGGTGGCAACCGAAGGGTGCTCCTCGCCGAAGGTGGAAGGTAATGGAGTCGGTTGGAGTGGAGAGGTGGTAGCCGGGTGGAAGGAGTGGCGGTGGAAGGGCAGGTCCTTGGAGCATGGAGTGAGTGGGGGTGAGAGTGGAAGAGAGAGAGTGGAACCCGCAAGGAAGGGGGGTCTTTATAGGCTGGAAATGGGATGGGTCGGTTAGGGGGGTATGGGCCAGATATTTGTAATAAGGTGGGCATGGGACATGGTTTGGGGTAGGTCGGTTAGGGGGGGCTACTTAGTGGTTTAGGGTAGGTCGGTTAGGTGGGTTGGGACTTGTAAACACCCCGAAATCCCACGAATTTCTTAAAACAAATCTGGTTTTGTAAAAGCAGCCCCAAAGGGCCATTTTGAGTCTGGAAACCCAGGAGCCTTCCAGACAACCCTGTACATACGTTTTGAACTCTATATTTCGAAAATATACATTATAGCTTTTAAAACCTTTTAAAACATGTTTTGAAACCCCGAAGTGGCTTGGCCCGATCAAGACAAGACCAGGAGAGCTAAGAGGAGCCCGGAACCGGAGCACATATCGAGCCCGGTGCAGCAACTCTTGTATCTGATTCACACCCCAGGATCTCGAACGTCCAAGACCCTGTTCTTATCAAAATAGCATTTGAAGTCATCTCCGAAAGGCAGAAACGGAGGCGGACGACTATGTTGGCGAAGACCCAACGCAGACGGAGTACTGATGCTGTCAGGCCCCGCACGAATCGTCCGTTTCGAACCCAGCTCGAAGGAGTCAGAGTTCAGTTTGGGTTGGATCTGGACCATATATATCCAGATTCCAATCCAAACCCATATGTGGACTTGGATTTGGATTTGGATCCAGAGATCCAATCCAATATCCATATCCATGGCCCACATCACCTTCTCATAAATGGAGGTGGGGCCCACTTGAAATTCACGTGGGATATTGGGCATGAGAGAGAGTGGGGGTGAAAAATATCAAGAGTGTTGTATTAAGCTTGACTTGTGTGTCAAGTTTGGGTTTAATCTTGTGGGTTAGCCTAATTGAGTGGGTTTAAGCTTGTAATTAGCTAAAACCTAACCTAGGGCTGCACCAACATGGGGTGCTCAAGGTCTATGGGCCATGCTAAGGGAGCTCCTTCACCTAAACCTAGCCCAAAATGCCTAAACCTAGCCTAAACCCCTAATCCACCCCTAATCTGAACGTAATCACCTAACCTACTTCCCTAATCCCAACCTAATCACCTAACCCACTTCCCTAATCCTTCCCTAAACCTAGATTAATTTTCCTAATCCTAGCCTAAACCTAGCCTAATCACCTAACCTAGCTCACTAAACCTCACCCTAAAACCCAACCACCTAACCTAGCCCTAAACCCCTAAACCACCCTTAGCCCACAATCTACTCAAACCCCTAGTTTTAAAATATCTGGCCCAACACTTTCCAGCCCACCTTATCTACATACCACCCTACCTAAACCACCTAACCACTACCCTCAGCCCAGCCCTAACCGACCTACTCATTCCCTATTTAAACCCCTCCCCTTTGTGGGCGGGTTTTCCAAGTGGGAACCACCATCTCACCCAGCCGGGCCCTCTCCATCTCCGATATCTCACCCAGCCGGGACCACTCTCCATCACCTTCGCCTGCTCCACCTGCTCCATCAGCTCCACCTGCACCGCCACCTTCCCTCTCCCATCCACCACCACCTCACCCAGCCGGATGCCACCACCTTGATCCAGCCGAACCAGCCGAACTCCCATCAACACCCGACTTCTCTCTTCATCCACTCGCCACTTCTCCCCATCCGGTAAGCCTTCTTTAACCCTACCTAAACCCTTCTCTACTACCTCTCCACTCCCAGCCACCCACCATACCATCACCTTACTCACCCAACAGCCCCTCACCGCCACCACTCCCACTCGGCCAAACCTTAGCCGCCTCAACCGTTTGCTTCCTACCTGACTCACATCAACTATACCCGGCCACTACCTTCCCCTAGGTGTCCCATTCGGCCTTCTCACACACTCTCCCTTAGGGCCAGTTTTCCCTAAGTACTCAACTCCCCTAGTGATCCTAAGACCTCACTCGTTCAGCCCATTTAAACCCCCCACCTCGAGGCGACATCTACTTGCCACCGGCCACCTTTGAGGCGCCTATCCCGCGCCCCACTTGCAGCCGGCCAGCACCTTTGGTCATCTATCTTCGCGGAGCTCCCGTTTGCAGCCCAAGGCCAAGTCCACGCCCAAGCAAGACCTCTACGGACCAGCTACTCGTAAGTGTCTAAACTAGGTCTTTAGTTATACACTTGCTTGAGATTCAATTTGATACGGGGTTGTAATAACAGAGCATAGTCTCCCCCCGCTTGTAATAACGTGGCTTGGCACAACCACACACGTGCACTCTCTTAGTCGTGCACGATTTTGAACACACACGGGCCTAATCAGCCCCTAATAGATAAGTGTACATATACTTTCATTTTCGAAGGGTTTTTGTTTAAGTTGGGTGCGTTGTCTTTCAATTCAAGCACTCTCACACACATTGAGCTTTCGCTCTTATTTGAAAGACCCAAGTAAGGGCCGACCTATACTATTTGCGTTTCATTTCATGTCGTGTGAGTAAGTCTTTCAATTCAAGCACTCTCACACACATTGAGCATTCGCTCTTATTTGAAAGACCCAAGTAAGGGCCGACCTATACTATTTGGGTTTCATTTCATGTCGTGTGAGTAAGTCTTTCAATTCAAGCACTTTCACACACATTGAGCCTTCGCTCTTACTCCCAAGACCTTAGTAAAGGCCTTATTGCAGTTATATTTGGGTTTCATTTATGTCGTGTGTGTAGTACTTCAATTCAAGCACTCTCACACACATTGAGCTTTCGCTCTTACTCCCAAGACCTTAGTCAAGGCCATACTGCAATTTATATTTGGGTTTTATTTCATGTCGTGTGTGTAAGTCTTTCAATTCAAGCACGCATCCACATTGAGCCTTCGCTCTTATTTGCAAGACCCGAGTAAGGGCTCATATACATAAGATATATACATATCTCCCTTCGGTTATTTCCCTTTGGTTATTTCCCTTCGGTTATTTCCCTTCTGTTATTTCCCCTTCAGTATTGTCTTTACATTTCGGGTTTTCCCTTCGGAGTAGCGTGAGTTTGCATTGCATCTACGCCATACCACGAGGTAGGACGCATATTGCATCAAAGCAAGCCCCGCTCGAATTCGCCCATGTAGTGGAGTGTTCATAACACACAAACTAGGTGGCCCGAAAAGGGATAAAAGAAAAGACTTAGGCACGTGCAAATCCACGTGATCTAAAATATGCAATCGCATCCTAAAGACCCGAAATAGACACCTCGAACCGCTTCGTAGACTTTCTCTCCAAAACTCAATTTTTGCAAAAGCGTACAGACTGACCCTTGCGCATCGGTGCAAGAAGGTCTGCGACGACAAGAGCTTACTTGCTCACAGTCGCCACGTTTAGAAGTCAGTGATAAAAATATCTTCGCTAGCTTAAGTAAGCTAGCTAGCACGCCCTATTTGTATACATAGGCCTTAGACACACGAGAAGATCCACTCCAAGCCCCCGAAAGAGGAGAAGAGGCGGGGATTTTCACGCGTTTACAGAGATTGGCACGCCCGGTGGGACGTGAGCCTTTTCAGAAGTCGAGTTTACTTGTAGAAGTCTTGCGAAAATTTTGTAAAAAGGTGTCGTTTTAACTTGTTTTCTTTGCTTATACTTAGGAAATTTTGAAAAAGCTTGAAAAGCATGTCAAAATCCAATCCAAGTGAAGTGTCGAGCCAAGGCTCATGCGCATCAAGTTCTCACTCTAGGAAGATTTTCAAAAACAAAATAAAACTAGATGAAATCGAGGACTTGAGAAGGGAGTTTGAGGCCAAAATCGATGCTCTCAGCCAAGAGGCTGAAGTAGGCGATTCATGTTCATCAAACGGTGAACAAAGGCCCAAAAAGAAATCTGAAAAACCTCGCAAGCAAAAAGAGGCCTCCGTAATGGAAGGCAACCAATACCACGAGTCCTTCACACAAAAGGACCGTAAAGCCCTACAGCAGCTGCTGAAAGGGCAGAATAAAGAGAAAAGAAGCTACGCCCTGTCTGATTTCCTTCCTATGGATTACGAAACAGACAGTGACAATGAAATACCGAACTTCCATCGGTATGATAGCATGGGAGACCCTAGGTCTCACTTGCAGCTTTTCTCGCGTCGAGCCCATAAGAAGAAAAAGGACTCGATGAAATGGGTGTATTGGTTCCCTCTATCCCTTAAAGGCACAGCTGCCAAATGGCTGGCTTCCTACGACTTAAGCCAGTTCGCTACTTTTGAAGAGTTAGCCAACTGCTTCATGCAAAGATTTGCACACAACGTGGAAGTCACGCCAACCCTGAATACCTTAAGGGATACAAAGCAAGGCATGAACGAAGACGTGCATGCCTTCATTATAAGATGGAGGTCGCTTTTAGGCCAAGTGCGAGAGCCTATATCTGAAGGATGCACAGTAATGCTCATCTTGGATAATTTTAAAAGCGAGTTAAAAACCCTTCTCTCGCTCCATGAGATTTCAACTTTCCATAAGTTGATCAAAAAGGCCTCCCTTTTCGAAACCAACTTGCGAAAAGGGACGTACGACCACTTATGGAAAGGAACTGTCATTCCAAAAACCCGTTTGGAAAAGCCCATCGCATATGGGCTACCCACGACGGACAAAGGGGCAAAGCCCCATAAAATCGCCAATGTCCGGGTGGATCCAGGCATGGCGGGCACTTCTAAAAATTTTGAAAAAATAGAAAATAAGAGAGAACGTAATTTTCAAAAACCGGTTGAAAAACGGGAGTACACTCCGCTGGGGCATGTAAACACCCCGAAATCCCACGAATTTCTTAAACGAATCTGGTTTTATACAAGCAGCCCCAAAGGGCCATTTTGAGTTTGGAAACCCAGGAGCCTTCCAAACAACCCTGTATATATGTTTTAAACTATATCTTTCAAAAACATACGATATGGCTTTTGAAAACCCTTTTAAAACATGTTTTGAAACCCCGAAGTGGCTTGGCTCGATCAAGACAAGACCAGGAGAGCTAAGAAGAGCCCAGAACCAGAGCACCTGTCAAGCCCGGCACAGCAACTCTTGTATCTGATTCACACCCCAGGATCTCGAACGTCCAAGACCCTGTTCTTACCAAAATATCATTTGAAGTCATCTCCGGAAGGCAGAAACGGAGGCGGACGACCATGTTGGCGAAGACCCAACGCAGACGGAGTACTGATGCTGTCAGGCCCCGCACGAATCGTCCGTTTCGAACCCAGCTCGAAGGAGTCAGAGTTCAGTTTGGATTGGATCTGGACCATATATATCCAGATCCCAATCCAAACCCATATGTGGATTTGGATTTGGATCCAGAGATCCAATCCAATATCCATATCCATGGCCCACACCACCTTCTCATAAATGAAGGTGGGGCCCACTTGAGTTTCACGTGGGATATTGGGCATGAGAGAGAGTGGGGGTGAAAAATATCAAGAGTGTTGTATTAAGCTTGACTTGTGTGTCAAGTTTGGGTTTAATCTTGTGGGTTAGCCTAATTGAGTGGGTTTAAGCTTGTAAATTAGCTAAAACCTAACCTAGGGCTGCACCAACATGGAGTGATCAAGGTCTATGGGCCGTGCTAAGGGAGCTCCTTCACCTAAACCTAGCCCAAAATGCCTAATCCTAGCCTAAACCCCTAATCCACCCCTAATCTGAACCTAATCACCTAACCCACTTCCCTAATCCCGTCCTAATCCCAACCTAATCACCTAACCCACTTCCCTAATCCTTCCCTAAACCTAGATTAATTTCCCTAATCCTAGCCTAAACCTAGCCTAATCACCTAACCTAGCTCACTAAACCTCACCCTAAAACCCAACCACCTAACCTAACCCTAAACCCCTAAACCACCCTTAGCCCACGATTTACCCAAACCCCTAGTTTTAAAATATCTGGCCCAACCTTTTCCAGCCCACCTTATCTACATACCACCCTACCTAAACCACCTAACCACTACCCTCAGCCCAGCCCTAACCGACCTACCCATCCCCTATTTAAACCCCCCTCCTTGTGGGCGGGTTTTCCAAGTGGGAACCACCCTTCCACCCAACCGGGCCTTCTCATTCTCCCATCTCTCACCCAGCCGGGACGACTCCCCACCTTGGCCTGCTCCAGCTGCTCCACCAGCCGCCACCTGCTCCGCCACCTTCCCTCTTCCATCCACCACCACCACCCCTCAGCCGGACGCCATCATCTTCACCCAACCGAACCAGCCAACAGCCACCTGCCCGCCTGCTTCCCATTCCATCCGCCACCTCTCCCCATTCGGTAAGTGCCCCGAACTCCCTCAAAGCCCCTCTCTTCCACCTCTCCACTCTTAGCCACCCATCCTACCTTCATCTTAGCCCTTTTGCCGCCACCACCTAAACCTAGCCGAACCTAGTATAACCCAAGTTGCTGGCCACTACTTAGCCACCATCTCCCATTCGGCCAACTCCCCTAGGTGTCCTATTCGGCCTTCCCACTAGCTCACCTTTTAGGTCCAGTTTCCCTAAGTACCCAACTCCCCTAGTGATCCTAATACCCACTTATTCAGCCACTTTAAACCCCCTACTTGGAGGCGCCATCTACCTGCCACCGGCCCCCTTCGAGGCGTCTATCCCGCGCCCCACTCGCAGCCGGCCAGCACCCTTGATCACCTACCATTGCGGAGCTCCCACTTGCAGCCCAAGGCCAAGCCCACGCTCAAGCAAGACCTCTACGGACCAGCTACTCGTAAGTGTCTAAACTCGGTCTTTAGTCGTACACTTGCTTGAAATTCAATTTGATACGGGGTTGTAATAACGGAGCATAGTCTCCCCCCGCTTGTAATAACGTGGCTTGGCACAACCACACACGTGCACTCTCTTAGTTGTGCACGATTTTGAACACACACGGGCCTAATCAGCCCCTAATATATAAGTGTACATATATATTTCATTTTCGAAGGGTTTTGTTTAAGTTGGGTGCGTTGTCTTTCAATTCAAGCACTCTCACACACATTGAGCTTTCGCTCTTATTTGAAAGACCCAAGTAAGGGCCGACCTATACTATTTGGGTTTCATTTCTTGTCGTGTGAGTAAGTCTTTCAATTCAAGCACTCTCACACACATTGAGCTTTCGCTCTTATTTGAAAGACCCAAGTAAGGGTTGACCTATACTATTTGGGTTTCATTTCATGTCGTGTGAGTAAGTCTTTCAATTCAAGCACTTTCACACACATTGAGCCTTCGCTCTTACTCCCAAGACCTTAGTAAAGGCCTTATTGCAGTTATATTTGGGTTTCATTTATGTCGTGTGGGTAGTCTTTTAATTCAAGCACTCTCACACACATTGAGCCTTCGCTCTTATTCCCAAGACCTTAGTCAAGGCCATACTGCAATTTCTATTTGGGTTTAAATTCATGTCGTGTGTGTAAGTCTTTCAATTCAAGCACGCACCCACATTGAGCCTTCGCTCTTATTTGCAAGACCCGAGTAAGGGCTCATATACATAAGATATATACATATTTCCCTTCGGTTATTTCCCTTCGGTTATTTCCCTTCTGTTATTTCCCTTCAGCATTGTCTTTACATTTCGGGTTTTCCCTTTGGAGTAGCGTGAGTTTGCATTGCATCTACGCCATACCACGAGGTAGGACGCATATTGCATCAAAGCAAGCCCCGCTCGAATTCGCCCATGTAGTGGAGTGTTCATAACACACAAACTAGGTGGCCCGAAAAGGGATAAAAGGAAAGACTTAGGCACGTGCAAATCCACGTGATCTAAAAATATGCAATCGCATCTTAAAGACCCGAAATAGACACCTCGAACCGTTTCGTAGACTTTCTCTCCAAAACTCGATTTTTGCAAAAGCGTACAGACTGAGCCTTGCGCATCGGTGCAAGAAGGTCTGCGACAACAAGAGCTTACTTGCTCACAGTCGCCACGTTTAGAAGTCAGTGTTAAATATATCTTCGCTAGCTTAAGTAAGCTAGCTGGCACACCCTATTTGTATACATAGGCCTTAGACACACGAGAAGATCCACTCCAAGCCCCGGAAGAGGCGAAGAGGCGGGGATTTTTTCGCGCGTCTACAGGGCAACCTGTGTCGGAGGTCCTAGACCTCTTACTTGCCCAGGGCATGATCGAACTCCCTGAAATCCCCGAAGGAGTCACGTCCAAAGGGGGGTATTTAAACCGATTTTGCAAGTATCATCGGCTCAAAGGCCATGATACCAAACGCTGCTTCTCTCTTTTAAATAAAATTGAGAACTTGATAGCGGAAGGCCGGCTCCAGGTCACTGCGGAACCTGAGCCACCTCAAGCTATCTTCAAGGAACCCTTTCCCAAACACGCCAGTGGCAGTGGGAAAGGAAAGGAGGTATGTACCCTCACCATTTCCAAGGAACTAGCGCAAAAGCCAGAACCTGGTCGACCTACTTGTGCGCCCATCCTTGTATTATACAAGAGGCCCACCCAAGTCGTCATTCGGGGACCACCAAAAGTTGAAACCCCGGTAAAACCAGTTTTAAAAATTCAAGGTTCTCCTCAGCTCATCCTTAGAGCTAAGTTTAGCGCAAACCCTAGGCTGGTCGTGGGAGAAGTCACTAGATCCGGGAGGATCTATCAACCCCCGCACCTTCAAGGTGCTCAAAAGGTGGTCAGTGTGCCTGGCCCCTCAAAAGCATGTATCCCTAGTGGTCTGCCAAAAGCAGATAAGGACAAAGTCATCCTAAATCCTTATGATTTCGAAAATCACCTTTCAAAGATTCCTATTCACATGTCATCCTAGAGCTTATCAAAACCTCGCCTAGGCATAGACTTGTCTTAGAGAAAATTCTAGAAAGGGCCAAGGTTGATTCGAACATAAGTCCGGAATCCTTGTCTGCCCAAGTGGCTTTATTAGGAGCAAAATCGCCCATCACCTTTTCGGAAGATGATGTAGATAGACCCTACGAAACCCATAACCAGGCCCTCCATATCGAGGTGGTTCTAAACAACCACTCTCTGGACAGGTGCCTAATCGATGGGGGAGGAGGGCTCAACATCCTTCCACTTCACGTGGCGTACAAAATCGGAGTCACCTTCACTTCAGTGAACCCAAGCCCCATCGTTATCACTGGATACGATAGGAATGCGTCTAGGCCTTTAGGATCCATCGAACTCCCAATGGAAACGGGAGGGATCGAACACACAGGGGTGTTTCATGTCTTGGACATCCACCCCCATTATAACCTGTTGCTGGGAAGGCCCTGGATACACAGTTTGTGCGCTGTGCCATCCACCTTCCACAGGTGTGTCAAGATCCCTTTTAGGGACCAGGTCGTAGTGATCTTAGGTGAGAATCACCCACAGCTTCAGGGGATCATAAACTCCCCTTGTTTATCGAGCTCCCAGGCCCATGAGGCTAACCTGGGGCAAATTATGGTTGAGCCACCTCGGCTCATGTTGAACAACCCTGGGAAGGTTGTATGTGTGAAGGGGCCGCCCAAAGCAGGCCCCCTCCCGACTCTAATCCTCCTAGGAAAACCCAAACGTTCCTTATTTCCAAAACCCCTGGACAAAAGGCCATACAAGCCTAATATGGACGATAGCATGTTCCAGGACCACGACTTATATCCCATCTTTTCAAAAAACAAAAGGTCGTGGAACATGTTATTAAACATGGGCTACACGCCCTACAAAAGTCTAGGGGCACAAAACCAGGGTCTCCTAGAGCCTATCCTTAGGGCCAACCCAAGCCGATATGGGATCGGCTATACTCCCCGAATACCACCAGAGCCACCCCCTGTGACCACCTGGGTCAAGGGTGCCCTGGAGCCTGTCTTAGAAGAAACCTATGGTTTAGACCTCTTATTCCGAGTCTAACCCGTAGTGTTTTCCCTTTGTAGGTATGACGGAAGATCACTTCTCTAAAAATACCAAAAACATTTGAAAAACTTAAAATCGAAAAAAATCGAAAAACAAGAAAAACCAAAAACAATGGAAAAACAAAAACTCGAAAAAAGAGTGCTTTGTATAGTTCCCAAAGTTCTTGTTTTACAAAAACCCAAAAAAATCGAAAATTTGGAAAATACCAAAAAGATTTTGTACATAGCTGCTCCTGGTAAGACTTTGGTAAAAGAAAAGGATTTCGAAAGAAGCATCGTCTGCATAGCCAGACCAAAAATTTCGAAAACACTTGAAAATCCAAATACAGAACCAGGTTATTTTGAAAACCGCGCATCAAGTTCCCTCGGGTCTATAGCCCACGAGAATGATCAAAGCCTAGAAGTGGATCCCCTTGAGGAAGATCCCACTTCTGAGCTCCCAGAATTTCATAGAATTCTCGATTTTGAAAGACCTTCCCAATCAGTAGGAGGAGATTTCGTAGAGGTGAACCTGGGGGATGATTCCAATCCCAAAACCATCAAAATAGGCGCATGCTTGCATGAAACTGAAAAGTTATCATTCATTGCATTTCTACAAACCTATTTAGATGTGTTTGCATGGACGTATGAAGACATGCCGGGCATAGATCCCAGCATAGTCGAGCATCGTCTTCCCTTAGATGCAGGTGTAAAACCCATAAAGTAGAAGCTTAGGAAAATACACCCGAATGTACACACGCAAGTCAAAGAGGGTTTAGAAGATCTGCTAAAAGCCGGATTTATAAAACCCATTGTGTATTCTGATTGGTTGTCAAATATCATTGTAGTTCGGAAAACCAATGGGAAAATTCGAATATGCATCGATTTCAAAAACCTGAATAAAGCCACTCCAAAGGATAATTATCCTTTACCAAACATAGATTTGATAGTCGATAGTACTGCAAATCATGAAATGTTTTCATTCATGGATGGCTATTCAGGCTATAATCAAATCAAACTAAGTCCACGAGATCAGGGTAAGACCGCCTTCACAACCCCATGGGGCACGTACTGCTATACAGTCATGCCCTTTGGTTTGAAAAATGCCGGCGCAACATACCAACGAGCCATGAACACGATCTTCCATGATCAAATTCACGAGCTTGTAGAAGTGTATGTAGATGATCTCTTGGCAAAATCCAAAACCCGATGCACCCATATCGAATGTTTACAAAAGATTTTCGAAAGGCTTAGGCTTTACAAAGTAAAGCTAAACCCTCAAAAATGTGTGTTCGGGGTAGAATCAGGGAAGCTTCTAGGCTTTATGGTGAGCCAAAGGGGAATAGAAGTCAACCCCTCTAAGTGTCGAGCCATCATAGACATGGCTCCACCCTCCAATCTCACCCAAGTCCGTAGCCTCCAGGGTCGATTACAATCTGTGCGCCGATTCATATCGAATCTGGCAACTTGATGCGAACCCTTCAACAAATTGTTAAGGAAGGGTACGAAATTCTTATGGGATGACGAATGCCAAAAGTCCTTTGAGAGACTGAAGGCATACCTGGTTAATCCCCCCATTTTGAATCCTCCAAAGCAAGGAAAATCGCTTTTACTTTACATTTCCGTGCATACGAATGCTTTGGGAGCCCTATTGGCTCAATACGAGGATGACACCGATAAGGAGTATGCCATCTACTATATTTCGAAAACTCTCTTGGCTTATGAACGAAATTATCAAGCCATGGAGAAGACGTGCTTGGCCCTAGTCTGGGCCTGCCAGAAGTTCAGACACTATTTCCAAGATCATGAGATCTGGATAGTGTCCAAGCTTGATCCAATCAAGCACTTGTTCGAAAAACCCATTCTCACGGGTAGATTGGGCAGATGGCAGCTCCTTCTAATGGAGTATGATCTAAAATACCATCACCAGATCTCCATTAAGGGGCAAGCCCTAGTAGATTACGTGGCTGAATTCCCCTTAGAGGACGCATATCCCACTCTTGTCGAAATGCCTGATGAAGGCATATTGCAAAACCATTTTCAAAACCACATTTTGGCAAATTCTTTCGAAAACCAAGTGTGGAAGATGCACTTCGACGGGGCACGAAACCAACGAGGGGCTGGTGCCGGGATCATCCTAATCTCCCCTGAAAAGGGCGAGATTCCCATAGCAGTACGCTTAGACTTCGAATGTTCCAACAATGTAGCTGAGTATGAAGCACTCATACAAGGCTTAAGGATTTCGAAAACTCTAGGGGCATCATGCATCGAGGTCTTTGGAGATTCGCTCCTTGTCATAAACCAGGTTTTAAAAATTTGGCAAGTACGTAATGAGAAACTACTTCCATATCACGAGTTGGCCACTCGATTGGTCCAAACCTTCCAGTCGTGTAAGCTCACACACGTAGGAAGAGAGGACAATGGCATCGCCGATGCCCTCTCCTCCTTGGGTCCAGCCCTGAAGGTCGATCCCATTTCAGGGACCAGATCTTTGGAAATATGGCATGCGCCCCATCCATCCACACACGACTTGGATATTTGCCAAAACAACCCAGAGTCTATTGAAAAACCCTGGTTCTATGACATAAAACAATTTTTAGAAAATGGGGGATTCACCGAGGATGCCACATCCAAAGATAAGGCATTCATTCGTAAGATTTCGACCCGATACACCATTCTGGGTGGGGTCTTATACAAAAAGAGTTTTACCGGCATTCTGCTTAGGTGTATCGACCTAGAGGAGGCTAGGATAGTGATGCATGAGTTCCACGATGGAGAATGTGGAGGTCATGTTAATGCCAACATGACGGCAATGAAAATACTTAAAGGGGGTTATTTTTGGTCCACCCTGAAAAAGGATTGTCACGATCATGTTAGGAAGTGTCATCCATGTCAAGTGCATGGGCACGCCATTCATATCCCTTCATCTACATTACATTCCGTGGTCAGCCCCTGGCCATTTACCATGTGGGCGTTTGACATAGTAGGCCCAATATTTCCAAAGGCCTCGAATGGGCATCGTTTTATTTTAGCAGCCACGGAGTATTTCTCCAAGTGGGTGGAAGCCATTTCCCTAACGAATGTAATGGGACAACATGTGGTGGCTTTCATCCGGAGGAATATATTGGCTCGATTTGGGGTTCCACGAGACCTTGTGTCTGATAATGGTACCCCATTCAAGAATGAGCGGATGGTTAAGTTGTACAACACGTATGGCATAACTCACCACTTCTCCTCGCCCTACTACCCTCAAGGCAACGGCCAAGCCGAAGCCACAAACAAGACTTTCATTAGTATCATTGAGAAAACCTTAGAGAAGGGTAGGATGTGGCACGAGAAGCTGGATGAAGCCTTATGGGCTTATAGGACTTCCATCCGGACTCCCACGAATGCCACACCATTCGAATTGGTCTATGACACAAACGCCATTCTTCCCATTCATACCCAACTGCATTCATTTCATACATCTATAGCACTCGACCTCCCCCTAGAGACGCTTCAGCATGCTAGGATGGCCGAACTAGATTTGCTAGACGAGAGGCGACTCCTTGCCATGGATCATGCTCGTGCATACCGGCAAAGGATAGCCCGACATTATAGCAGACACATGAGACCTCGCCACTTTGAAGTGGGAGATCTGGTCTTAAAAACCATCCACCATCGTGGCCCACACCCCCTAGGCAAGTGGCGCCCCAACTGGGATGGACCCTATGTTGTACGAGCAACCACTACGAACAATTCATATTGGTTGATCGATGTAGAAGGTAGGAATTTAGTAGATCCTATCAATATTCAATACTTAAAGAAGTATCATGTGTAGGATCTGGATTAAATTCTAGTTTTCAAAAATTTTATAGGGATAGCTGCCCTTAGACATGTGAATAAGGTGCAAAGGCAAACTCGTGTGAACCCAAGTGAGAGAATTCGCACTTGTGAAAGAGTGGAGTTTTCAAAATCGTGGTTACATTTCAAAATCCTTCTTCTTACAAAGAAAGGCCTAGTTCAACATAGCAAGATACTTGCAAGTAGTATGTGCTATTTCTAAATAGGCTGATCTGGAATGGATCGAGTGTAGGCTTGGGATAAGTCCTCCCCTCTTCTCTTCTCCTTCCAAAAGGAAAACAAAGGCCCAAACAAAAGGGAATTTTCCATTCAAAGTCTCTTTCCAAAAGAAAGAAACCAGACTTCAAAAAGAAAAATCGATTCTCTTATGAAAAAGAGGGATTAAAGAAAAAATATTCCCAAAGGGAGACCCTCTATGAAAAAAAGAAAAAAGAGGCCAAAAAGCTCAAAAAGAGCAGTTTTCCGCCTTCTATGCCTTAAACCACGGGACGCTTCAGAAGGGACCGTGGTATCTCTTTCCCATCCCTGGCTTATCCCAAGCTAAAGCATGGTTCATTTCGAGGAATCCTAAAGTAAAAATAGGATTTACTTACTTGAATTTCATCTTGTTTGAGAATTCGACATTTCGAGTAAGGCGTAGGAATTTGAAATGAAGCTTGTTTTCTTATAAAACCTTCGCTAGATAAGCGAGTGTTAAGACTCAAACAAGGGCAAGCACGAAGAAGCTCGAGATCCTTAGGATCGAGGCTCAAGACAGTTGTCCCTTTTGTAAATAGCTTTTGTAAATAAGTTTTGAAAACAGAACATCGAACAGCATAGGATTTGCTCACTTGGAGCAACAGGCCTTGTAGGTCTCTAGAGTTCGACTACATCTGGTCTCTGGGAGGTCGCCACTCTTGGCACCACATCCATGTCATTTGCATTTCACGCATGGTACTTGCATGAACATGATCCCATTTAGGACAAGATTCCATAGAAGAACCCTTTGGCGTGATATCTCCTCCTACCAGAGTTTGTAAATTGAGATTTTGCTAAAAATGGGACGATCCCATATTCTTCGTGGCTAGATCTAGGGAGACATTAAAAGGGGTGTTTGTCATCTTTGCCCTTATCCAAATCGATTTGGACAAGGCCAAAGAGGGGCATCTGTAAACACCCCGAAATCCCACGAATTTCTTAAAACAAATCTGGCTTTGTAAAAGCAGCCCCAAAGGGCCATTTTGAGTCTGGAAACCCAGGAGCCTTCCAGACAACCCTGTACATACGTTTTGAACTCTATATTTCGAAAATATACATTATAGCTTTTAAAACCTTTTAAAACATGTTTTGAAACCCCGAAGTGGCTTGGCCCGATCAAGACAAGACCAGGAGAGCTAAGAGGAGCCCGGAACCGGAGCACATATCGAGCCCGGCGCAACAACTCTTGTATCTGATTCACACCCCAGGATCTCGAACGTCCAAGACCCTGTTCTTATCAAAATAGCATTTGAAGTCATCTCCGAAAGGCAGAAACGGAGGCGGACGACTATGTTGGCGAAGACCCAACGCAGACGGAGTACTGATGCTGTCAGGCCCCGCACGAATCGTCCGTTTCGAACCTAGCTCGAAGGAGTCAGAGTTCAGTTTGGGTTGGATCTGGACCATATATATCCAGATTCCAATCCAAACCCATATGTGGACTTGGATTTGGATTTGGATCCAGAGATCCAATCCAATATCCATATCCATGGCCCACATCACCTTCTCATAAATGGAGGTGGGGCCCACTTGAAATTCACGTGGGATATTGGGCATGAGAGAGAGTGGGGGTGAAAAATATCAAGAGTGTTGTATTAAGCTTGACTTGTGTGTCAAGTTTGGGTTTAATCTTGTGGGTTAGCCTAATTGAGTGGGTTTAAGCTTGTAATTAGCTAAAACCTAACCTAGGGCTGCACCAACATGGGGTGCTCAAGGTCTATGGGCCATGCTAAGGGAGCTCCTTCACCTAAACCTAGCCCAAAATGCCTAAACCTAGCCTAAACC
This sequence comes from Brasenia schreberi, assembly GCA_036023115.1. Taxonomy (NCBI): domain Eukaryota; kingdom Viridiplantae; phylum Streptophyta; class Magnoliopsida; order Nymphaeales; family Cabombaceae; genus Brasenia; species Brasenia schreberi. The sequence goes on along the minus strand of JAYKKT010000085.1, from coordinate 5,220,720 downwards.
CCTAATCCACCCCTAATCTGAACCTAATCACCTAACCCACTTCCCTAATCCCGGCCTAATCCCAACCTAATCACCTAACCCACTTCCCTAATCCTTCCCTAAACCTAGATTAATTTCCCTAATCCTAGCCTAAGCCTAGCCTAATCACCTAACCTAGCTCACTAAACCTCACCCTAAAACCCAACCACCTAACCTAGCCCTAAACCCCTAAACCACCCTTAGCCCACAATCTACCCAAACCCCTAGTTTTAAAATTTCTGGCCCAACCCTTTCCAGCCCACCTTATCTACATACCACCCTACCTAAACCACCTAACCACTACCCTCAGCCCAGCCCTAACCGACCTACCCATTCCCTATTTAAACCCCTCCCCTTTGTGGGCGGGTTTTCCAAGTTGGAACCACCATCTCACCCAGCCGGGCCCTCTCCATCTCCGATATCTCACCCAGCCGGGACCACTCTCCATCACCTTCGCCTGCTCCACCTGCTCCATCAGCTCCACCTGCACTGCCACCTTCCCTCTCCCATCCACCACCACCTCACCCAGCCGGACGCCACCACCTTCATCCAGCCGAACCAGCCGAACTCCCATCAACACCCGACTTCTCTCTTCATCCACTCGCCACTTCTCCCCATCCGGTAAGCCTTCTTTAACCCTACCTAAACCCTTCTCTACTACCTCTCCACTCCCAGCGACCCACCATACCATCACCTTACTCACCCAACAGCCCCTCACCGCCACCACTCCCACTCGGCCAAACCTTAGCCGCCTCAACCGTTTGCTTCCTACCTGACTCACATCAACTATACCCGGCCACTACCTTCCCCTAGGTGTCCCATTCGGCCTTCTCACACACTCTCCCTTAGGGCCAGTTTTCCCTAAGTACTCAACTCCCCTAGTGATCCTAAGACCTCACTCGTTCAGCCCATTTAAACCCCCCACCTCGAGGCGACATCTACTTGCTACCGGCCACCTTTGAGGCGCCTATCCTGCGCCCCACTTGCAGCCGGCCAGCACCTTTGGTCACCTATCTTCGCGGAGCTCCTGTTTGCAGCCCAAGGCCAAGTCCACGCCCAAGCAAGACCTCTACGGACCAGCTACTCGTAAGTGTCTAAACTAGGTGTTTAGTTATACACTTGCTTGAGATTCAATTTGATACGGGGTTGTAATAACGGAGCATAGTCTCCCCCCGCTTGTAATAACATGGCTTGGCACAACCACACACGTGCACTCTCTTAGTCGTGCACGATTTTGAACACACACGGGCCTAATCAGCCCCTAATAGATAAGTGTACATATACTTTCATTTTCGAAGGGTTTTTGTTTAAGTTGGGTGCGTTGTCTTTCAATTCAAGCACTCTCACACACATTGAGCTTTCGCTCTTATTTGAAAGACCCAAGTAAGGGCCGACCTATACTATTTGGGTTTCATTTCATGTCGTGTGAGTAAGTCTTTCAATTCAAGCACTCTCACACACATTGAGCTTTCGCTCTTATTTGAAAGACCCAAGTAAGGGCCGACCTATACTATTTGGGTTTCATTTCATGTCGTGTGAGTAAGTCTTTCAATTCAAGCACTTTCACACACATTGAGCCTTCGCTCTTACTCCCAAGACCTTAGTAAAGGCCTTATTGCAGTTATATTTGGGTTTCATTTATGTCGTGTGTGTAGTACTTCAATTCAAGCACTCTCACACACATTGAGCTTTCGCTCTTACTCCCAAGACCTTAGTCAAGGCCATACTGCAATTTATATTTGGGTTTTATTTCATGTCGTGTGTGTAAGTCTTTCAATTCAAGCACGCACCCACATTGAGCCTTCGCTCTTATTTGCAAGACCCGAGTAAGGGCTCATATACATAAGATATATACATATCTCCCTTCGGTTATTTCCCTTCGGTTATTTCCCTTCTGTTATTTCCCCTTCAGTATTGTCTTTACATTTCGGGTTTTCCCTTCGGAGTAGCGTGAGTTTGCATTGCATCTACGCCATACCACGAGGTAGGATGCATATTGCATCAAAGCAAGCCCTGCTCGAATTCGCATATGTAGTGGAGTGTTCATAACACACAAACTAGGTGGCCCGAAAAGGGATAAAAGAAAAGACTTAGGCACGTGCAAATCCACGTGATCTAAAATATGCAATCGCATCCTAAAGACCCGAAATAGACACCTCGAACCGCTTCGTAGACTTTCTCTCCAAAACTCGATTTTTGCAAAAGCGTACAGACTGACCCTTGCGCATCGGTGCAAGAAGGTCTGCGACGACAAGAGCTTACTTGCTCACAGTCGCCACGTTTAGAAGTCAGTGATAAAAATATCTTCGCTAGCTTAAGTAAGCTAGCTGGCACACCCTATTTGTATACATAGGCCTTAGACACACGAGAAGATCCACTCCAAGCCCCCGAAAGAGGCGAAGAGGCAGGGATTTTCGCGCGTCTACAGGACTTAGTGGTTAGGGGTTTAATTAGGTGCACTAAGGTGGGTTTAGGCTTAGTTGGTTAGGGTCTAGGTGGTCTAGCTAGGTGAGGTCGGCTAGGTGAGGTCGTGTGCGGTTTTGGGTGAGGATGGCTAGGTTTGGGTTAGGTTTAGGGGAAATGGCTAGGTGAGGTGGGCTAGCTTAGGGCTAGGTTTAGGAACCTCCCTTGGCGCCGGTCCATTGATTCGATTCCAGCCATGTTCAAGTTGGTGCAGCACCAGGTCAGGTGTAGGTGCAGCCCCAGGTCAGGTGTAGGTGCATACAAGTTTAAACCCACACTCTAGGCTAAACCCACAAGGTTAACCCACCCTTGACCAAAAGTCAAGCCTACCAACTTTCTCACTCATACTTTATCACCCCCTTTCTCTCTCTACCCAAGCCTTCCAAGGGTTTTCACGTGAAATATTTGTGGGCCCCACCTCCATTTATGAGAAGGTGATGTGGGCCATGGATGTAGATATTGGATTTGGATCTTTGGATCCAAATCCAAATACATGTTGGGTTTGGATCTGGATATATATGGTCCAGATCCGACCCAAATCTGATTTTTTGATTCCTTCATGGTGTTTCGAAACAGACGGTTTGTGCGGGGCCTCACTGCATCAGTACTCCGTCTTGCATTGGGTCTTCGCCAACATTGTCATCCGCTCTTCTTCTCACCTTCCAGAGTTCATTTTGAGCAAATTTCTGATATCTAGGTCTTGGTTGTCTGAGAATCTAGGGATGATTTTGATACGAGAGTTGATGTACCGGGCTTGAAGTATGCTTTGGGTCCGGGCTCTCCTTTGCTTTTTCGGTCCTACTTTCGTCAGGCCAGGCTACTTTTGGGGTTTTAAAACACCTTTTTAAGGTTTTAAAACTATATGTATAGAGTTTTAAAACATATATATAAGTTCAGAGTATGTACAGGGTTGTCTGGAAGGCTCCTGGGTTTCTAGACTCAAAATAGCCCTTTGGGGCTGCTTTTGCGAAACCAGGTATATTTTGAGAAAAATCATGGGATTTTGGGGTGTTTACAGATGCCCCTCTTTGGCATTATCCAAATTTGTTTGTATAATGGCAAAGACGACAACACCCCTTTTAATGTCTCCCTAGATCTATCCACAAAAATATGGGATCGTCCTAATTTTTGAGCAAAATCTCTCTTTCAAACTTGGTAGGAGGAGATATCACGCCAAAGGGGCAACTTTCTACGGTTTCTGGTCCTAAACGGGATCATGTTATGCAAGTGTTTATACGTGGATATGCACATGCATGGCATGGATGAGACGCCAAGTAGGGCAATCTCCCACAGACTAGATGGCATGGTCGAACTCTTGAGACTTATGAAGACTTGCTGCTCCAAGTGAGCGGGCCCTATGTTGCTCGATGTTCGATTTTTGAAAATCTATTTACAAAAGGGAAAACTTCTTTTAGCCTCAATCCTAGGGATCTCGAGCTCTTCGCGTTTGCCTTTGCTTGAGTCTTGACACTCGCTAATCTAGCGGAGGTTTTATAAGAAAACAAGCTATATTTCAAAATTCCTACACCTTACTCGAAATGTCGAATTCTCAAACAAAATGAAATCCAAGTAAGTAAATCCTATTTTTACTTTAGGATTCCTCGAAATGAATCATGTTTTACTTGGGACAATCCAGGGGGATGGGAAAGAGATACCACAGTCCCTTCTGAAGCGTCCCGTGGTTTTAGGCATAGAAGGCAGAAAACTGCTTTTTTTGAGCTTTTTGGCCTATTTTCTTTTTTTTCATAGAGGGTCTCCCTTCGGGAGTATTTTTTCTTTAATCCCTCTTTTCCATAAGAGAATCGAATTTTTCCTTTTGATCCATGTTTCTTTCTTTGGGAAAGAGAATTTGGCGGGGATCTCCCTTTGTTTTTGGCCATATTTTCCTTTTGGAAGGAGAGGAGAAGAGGGGAGGACTTATCCCAAGGTCATACTCGATCCATTCCAGATCAACCTATTTAGAAATAGCACGTACTACTTGCAAGTATCTTGCTATATTGAACTAGGCCTTTCTTTGTAAATAGAAGGATTTTGAAATGTAACCACGTATTTGGAAAACTCCACTCTTTCACAAGTGCGAATTCTCTTGCTCAAGGTCACACAATTTGCCTTTGAACCTTACTTTCGAGGTTTCAAAGCAGCTATCCCTAAGGATTTTCGAAAAAGGGAATTTAACCCAAACCTACTCCTATAAGCCCATAAGGCTTCATCCAACTTCTCGTGCCACGTCCAACCCTTCTCTAAAGTCTTCTCAATTATGCTAATGAGAGTCTTATTTGTGGCTTCGCCTTGGCCGTTGCCTTGAGGGTAGTAGGGCGAGGAGAAGTGGTGAGTTATGCCATAAGTGTTGCACAACTTAACCATTGGCTCATTTTTGAATGGGGTGCTATTATCGTACACAAGGTCTCTTGGAACTCAAAATCGAGCCAAGATTTTCCTCCTAAGGAAAGCCACTACATGTTTGTAGATGTTGAAAAATCCCCGCCTCTTGGTTCTTAGTCCTGAAGCGGATCTTTTTGTGTGTCTAAGTCGTATTTAAGCAAAAGGGCATGCCAGCTAGCCTGCTTAAGCTAGCGAAGAAATGTTTTGAAATCTGACTTCTATCGTGGCGACTGTGAGCAAGCAAGCTCTTTTCGTCGTAGACCTTCTTGCACCGATGCGCAAGAGTCAGTCTATACGCTTAGAAAAATAGAGTTTTAGACATGATAACCTAGGAAAATGTTTGAGGTGTTTTATTGGGCTGATTTGTATGGTTTCAAGTTTTATTTTCACGTGGATTTGTACGTGCCTATGTCTTTCTTTTTATCCCTTTTCGGGCCAACTTGGTGTGTGTGTGCACAAGTGACCTAAGTTGGGCGATTTTGAGCAGGAGTGTGGGGTTCGCTTTGATGCAATATGCATCCTAACTCGTGGTATGGCATATATGCAATGCAAACTCACGCAACTCTAAAGGGAAAACCCAAATTGAAAGACAATGCGGAAGGGAAATGACTTAATGTAAATTTGCAAAAGGGAAATATGGCTATATCTTAAGAGCGGAAAGGCTCAACTGTGCAAGTGTGTGCCGTGTATATATGTAAAGACTACGCACACTGCTGAACCTTAAAACCCAAATCTTAAAGACATAGCCGAAGGCAAATACTTATAATATATATGGGCCCGAAGGTCGCCAACGTGTGCGTGGGTGTTGTGTGTATATGGAAAGATAACTCACACGACTTGTAAATGAAACCAAAAATAATTGCAATATGGCCTTGACTAAGGTCTTGGGAGTAAGAGCGAAAGCTCAATGTGTGTGAGTGTAGAAATGAAATACTACGCACACAACATGAATTTAAACCCAAATATAATTGCAATAGGCCTTGACTAAGGTCTTGGGAGTAAGAGCGAAAGCTCAATGTGTGTGAGTGTAGAAATGAAATACTACGCACACGACATGAATTTAAACCCAAATATAATTGCAATAGGCCTTGACTAAGGTCTTGGGAGTAAGAGTGAAAGCTCAATGTGTGTGAGTGTAGAATTGAAATACTACGCACACAACTTGAAGTAAAACACCCCAAAACGAAATTGCAATAGGCCCTTACTAGGGTCTTGGAAATAAGAGCGAAAGCTCAATGTGTGTGAGTGTGAAAATTGAAAGACAACATACACAACTTAAACAAAACCCACGCAACTTAAATTATATAAGTATAGCTATATCTTAAGGGTTGATTAGGCCTATGTGTGTTGTCAAAATCGTGTGCAGCTAAGAGCGGAATAGGCTCAAGTGCACGTGTGTGTGGGTGTGCCAAACTACATTATTACAAGCGGGGGGAGACAATGCTCCATTATTACAACCCCATATCAAATTTAATTAAGCATAAGCAAGTCTATAACAAGGACCGAGTTAGGCACTTACGTATAGCTGGTCCGGGTGTGACTTGCTTGCGCTTGGCCTAGAGAGTCGCCTTGGGCTACAAGAGGGAGCTCCTTAGATGGGCGCAGCAAGGGAAGGTAATGGCCGAAGGGTGAAGGTGCAGGCGAGTGGCGCCTTGGCGCTAGCCGAGTGGATGGGGTGCTGCCTTGGCTGGGGTTGGGGTGCTTATGGAAGGTAAGGATGCTAGTTAGGGGCTGCCACTAAGGCTTGGGGTAGGTCTTAGGGAGAGGTAAGGTTAGGGTGTTAGCTAGGGGCTGTCTAAGGGAAAGGAGGGGCAGGTGGTGCAGTTGGGTGATGCTGGCCGAACGGTGGAAGGTGGCAGGTGGTGGCCGGTTGGATGAGGTGTTAACTAGGCTAAGGAAAGGTGGCGGGTGTCTGGCTAAGAATGGAGGGGAGTGGAGAAGAGGTGGTGTTGAGATGGGATACTAACCGGGATGAAGGCTGGCCGAAGGGTGGAGGGGGCGGGTGATGAAGTGGAAGATGATGGCCGAATGGTGGAAGGTGGCGCCGACTGAAGTGGAGAAGGTGGAGAGTGGTGCTGCCGAAGTGGAGTGGAGTGGAGTGGTGTTGCTGGAGGTTGGAGGTGGCGGGTTCCAAGAGGGGAGCAGGTGAGAGAGGAGAGGAAGGGCTGAGCTGCCCCAAAAACTCATGCAAAACCTGCCCCGAAGGGGGGTTTTTATAGGCTTTAGTGGGGTCGGTTTGGGCTAGTATTGGGGGGGTCGGTTGGGCTGGTTTGGTGGTGGTAGTTTGGGGATATGGTGGGCTAGGCATTTAGGTGGGCTAGATATTTGTCTTGGGTGGTTTAGGGATGCGGTGTGCTAGGGATTTAGGTGGGATGGTTTAGTGGTTTAGGGCTTAGCTAGGTGGGTTGGGCTTAGGGTGAGGTTTAGTGGAGTGGGTTAGGTGTTTAGGCTAGGATTAGGGTGAGGTTAGGGGAATTAGGCTAGGTTTGGGGAAGGATTAGGGAAGTGGGTTAGGTGATTAGGCTAGGATTAGGTCGGGATTAGGGAAGTGGGTTAGGAGATTAGGCTAGGATTAGGTCGGGTTTAGGGGGAAACGGCTAGGTAAGGTGGATTAGCTTAGGGTTAGGGTTAGGAGCATCCCTTTGCATGACCCATGGACCTAGTTGCATTAAATTGGTGCAGCCCTAGGTTAGGTGTAGGTGCATACAAGCTTAAACCCACACTCATTAGGCTAACCCACATGATTAACCCAAAACTTGACACAGAAGTCAAGCCTATCACATTTTCACTCATATTTCACCCCATTCTCTCTTATACCCAAGCTTTCCACGTGAATTTCTTGTGGGCCCCACCTCCATTTATGAGAAGGTGATGTGGGCCCTGGATGTGGATATTGGATTGGATCTTTGGATCCAAATCCAAATCCAAATCCATATACATGTTTGGATTTGGATATGGATATATATAGTCCAGATCCGATCCAAATATGAATTTCTGACTCCTTCATGGTGTGTTTGAAATGAACGGTTTGTGCAGAGCCTGACAGCATCAGTACTCTGTCTTGCATTGGGTCTTTGCCAACATTGTTGTCTGCTCCTCTTTTCACCTTCTGGAGACCATTTCGATATATTTGTTGATAACAGGGGCTTGGTTGTCCGAGATTCTGGGGATGAATCTGATAAGAGAGTTGATGTGCCGGGCTCGACATGTGCTCTGGTTCCGGGCTCTCTTTTGTTCTTCTGGTCTTGCTTTCATCAGGCCAAGTTGCTTCGTGGGGTTTCAAAACATCTTTTAAAAGGTTTTAAAACTATATAATACATATTTTAAAATATGTATAGTTTAAACATATGTACAGGGTGCCCGGAAGGCTCCTGGGTTTCTAGGCTCAAAATAGCCCTTTGGGGCAGCTTTTGCAAATCCAGGTGTTTTGGGAAATTCGTGGGATTTTGCGGTGTTTACAATGTTGCCCCTCTACATTGGTAAGGGAGATGGCTTCGACCCACTTGGAGAAGTACTCAATGGCTGCTAAAATGAACCTATGCCCATTCGATGCCTTTGGAAATATCGGGCCTACAATATCAAACGCCCACATGGTAAATGGCCAGGGGTTGACCACGGAATGCAATGAAGATGATGGGATATGAATGGCATGCCCATGCACTTGACATGGATGACACTTCCTAACATGATCGTCGCAATCCTTTTTCAGGGTGGACCAAAAATAGCCCACTCTAAGTATTTTCATCGCCATCATGTTGGCATTGACATGACCTCCACATTCTCCACCGTGGAATTCATGCATAACAGTCCTAGCCTCCTCTAAGTCGACACATCTTAGTAAGATGCCGGTAAAACTTTTTTTATACAGAACCCTACCCAAAATCGTGTATCGGGTAGAAAATTTCTGGATGAATGCCTTATCTTTGGATGTGGCATCCTTAGCGAATCTCCCATTTTCTAGAAAATATTTGATGTCATAGAACTAAGGTTTTTCAACAGAATCTGGATTGTTTTGGCAAATATCCAAATCGTGTGTGGATGGATTGGGTGCATGCCATATCTCTAAGGATCGGGTTCCCAAAGTGGGATCGACCCTTAGGGCTAAACCCAAGAATGAGAGGGCATCGGCAACACCATTATCCTCTCTTCCTACGTGTGTGAGTGTACACGATAGGAAGGACTCAACCAATCGAGTGGCCAACTCGTGATATGGAAGCAGTTTTTCATTTCGTACTTGCCAAATTTTCAAAACTTGGTTTATAATGAGGAGTGAATCTCCAAAGACCTCGATGCATGATGCCCCTAGAGTTTTCGAAATCCTTAAACCTTGTATGAGTGCTTCATACTCAGCTATGTTGTTGGAACATTCGAAATCTAGGCGAATTGCTACGGGTATCTCACCCTTTTCAAGGGATATGAGGATGACCCCGGCACCAGCCCCTCATTAGTTTCGTGCCCCATCGAAGTGCATCTTCCACACTTGGTTTTCGAAAGAGTTTGCCAAAATGTGGTTTTGAAATTGGTTTTGCAATATGCCTTCATCAGGCATTTCACTAAGTGTGGGATATTGTAAACACCCCGAAATCCCACGAATTTCTCAAATTCATCTGGTTTTGTAAAAGGAGCCCCAAAGGGCTATTTTGAGTCTCGAAACCCAGGAGCCTTCCAGACAACCCTGTATATATGTTTTAAACTTCATATTTCAAAAATGTCATTTGAAGTCATCTTTGGAAGGCAGAAACGGAGGTGGACGATCATGTTGGCGAAGACCCAACGCAGACGGAGTGCTGATGCTGTCAGACCCCGCACAAATCGTCCGTTTCGAACACAGCTCGAAGGAGTCAGAGTTCAGTTTAGATCGGATCTGGACCATATATATCCAGATCCCAATCCAAACCCATGTATGGACTTGGATTTGGATTTGGATTCAAAAATCCAATCCAATATCCATATCCATGGCCCACATCACCTTCTCATAAATGGAGGTGGGGCCCACTTGAAATTCACGTGGGATTATGGGCATGAGAGAGAGTGGGGATGGATAAGATTAAGTGTGTTGTAATTAAGCTTGACTTGTGTGTCAAGTTTGGGGTTAAACATGTGGGTTAGCCTAATTGAGTGGGTTTAAGCTTGTAATTAGCCAAAACCTAACCTAGGGCTGCACCAACATGATGTCGTTAAGGTCCATGGGTCATGCAAAGGGAGCTCCTTCACCTAAACCTAACCCAAAACACCTAATCCTAGCCTTCCACCCAAATCCACCCCTAATCTGAGCCTAATCACCTAACCCACTTCCCTAATCCCGGCCTAATCCCAACCTAATCACCTAACCCACTTCCCTAATCCTTCCCTAAACCTAGGTTAATTTCCCTAAACCTAGCCTAATCCTAGCCTAATCACCTAACCTAGCTCACTAAACCTCACCCTAGAACCAACCCACCTAACTAAACCCTAAACCACTAAACCACCCCATCTAAACCTAGCACACCATATCCCCCAAAACCATTAAAACAAAATATCTGGCCCTACCCTTTCCAGCCCACCTTATCATCATACCACCCTACCTAAACCAACTAACCACTACCCCAAACCCAGCCCTAACCGACCTACCCATCCCTATATAAACCCCCCCCCTTGGGGGCGGGTTCCATCATCTAACCACCTCACCCATCCCAGCCGGGTCCCCTCCTTCCCCAAGTCCAGCCGAATCCCACCTACTCCACCTGCTCCGCCTGCACCACCACCTGCTCTCCATCCCACCACCACCTGCACCGCCACCTATACCACCACCTCCCAGCCGAACGCCACCACTTGCACTACTTCCCAATCACCCGGCTTCTCTCTTCCATCCACCGCCTCTCTTCAAGCACGGTTAGTACCCCATCCTTCATCTCACATTCTCCACTCCCTCTCCACTCTCAGCCACCTAAACCCCCTACCATAGCACCCTAACACCAGCCACTCCCCTTGCTGCCACCATTCTCACTCAGCCGAACCCCTAGCATCCTAACTACCCGCCACCATCTAGACCTTTCTAGCTCCACTCGGCCACCCTAACAACCCGCCAGCCATATCCATCCCCTAGGTACTCCCTTAGCCTCCCTTACTACCACATTCCCTAGGCACCCCATCCTTAGCATCCGGCACCCCATCCCTAGCACTCGGCCACCTTCAAGGCGCCTCTCCCGCGCCCCATTTGCAGCCAGCCAGCACCTCTTGCCGTTCACCCTCGTGGAGCTCCCTTTTGCAGCCCAAGGCGAAGGCCAAGCCCACGCTCAAGCAAGGCCTCTACGGACCAGCTACTAGTAAGTGCCTAACTCGATCTTTAGTTGTATACTTGCTTGAGTTTCAATTCGATACGAGGTTGTAATAACGGAGCATAGTCTCCCCCCGCTTGTAATAACGTGGCTTGGCACACCCACACACGTGCACTCTCTTAGTTGTGCACGATTTTGAACACACACGGGCCTAATCAGCCCCTAATACATAAGTATATACATATACTTTCATTTTTGAAGGGTTTTGCTTAAGTTGGGTGTGTTGTCTTTCAATTCAAGCACTCACACACATTGAGCTTTCGCTCTTATTTGAAAGACCCAAGTAAGGGCCGACCTATACTATTTGGGTTTCATTTTATGTCGTGTGTGTAAGTCTTTCAATTCAAGCACTCTCACACACATTGAGCTTTCGCTCTTATTTGAAAGACCCAAGTAAGGGCCGACCTATACTATTTGGGTTTCATTTCATGTCGTGTGTGTAAGTCTTTCAATTCAAGCACTCTCACACACATTGAGCTTTCACTCTTACTCCCAAGACCTTAGTCAAGGCCTATTGCAGTTATATTTGGGTTTCATTTTCATGTTGTGTGCGTAGTACTTCAATTCAAGCACTCTCACATACATTGAGCTTTCACTCTTACTCCCAAGACCTTAGTTAAGGCCATACTGCAATTTATATTTGGGTTTAATTTCATGTCGTGTGTGTAAGTCTTTCCATTCAAGCACGCACCCACATTGAGCCTTCGCTCTTATTTGCAAGACCCGAATAAGGTCTCATATAACATACTCTATATACATATCTCCCTTCGGCATTTATATTTCAAGTCATTTCCCTTCGGTTATTTCCCTTCAGTATTGTCTTTACATTCGGGTTTTCCCTTTGGAGTAGCATGAGTTTGCATTGCATCTACGCCATACCACGAGGTAGGACGCATATTGCATCAAAGCAAGCCCCGCTCGAATTCGCCCATGTAGTGTAGTGTTCATAACACACAAACTAGGTGGCCCGGAAAGGGATAAAAGAAAAGACTTAGGCACGTGCAAATCTACGTGATCTAAAACATGCAATCGCATCTAAAAGACCCGAATTAGACACCTCGAACCGCTTTGTAGGCTTTCTATCCCAAAACTCGATTTTTGCAAAGCGTACAGACTGAACCTTGCACATCGGTACAAGAAGGTCTGCGACGACAAGAGCTCACTTGCTCACAGTCGCCACGATTAGAAGTCAGTGTTAAATATATCTTCGCTAGCTTAGGTAAGCTAGCTGGCACGCCCTGTTTGCATAAATAGGCCTTAGACACACGAGAGGATCCGCTCCGAGTCCTGAAAAGGTGAGAAGCGGGGATTTTTCGTGCGTCTACAGAGATTGGCACGCCCGGTGGGATGTGAGCCTTTCAAAAATCGAGTTTTTAAGTAGAAGTCTTGCGAAAATTTTTAAAAGGTGTCATTTTTAACTTGTTTTCTTTGCTTGTACTTAGGACATTTTGAAAAAGCTTGAAAAGCATGTCAAAATCCAATCCAAGTGAAGTGTCGAGCCAAGGCTCATGTGCATCAAGTTCTCACTCTAGGAGGATTTTCAAAAACAAAATAAAACTAGATGAAATCGAGGACTTGAGAAGGGAGTTTGAGGCCAAAATCGATGCTCTCAGCCAAGAGGCTGAAGTAGGCGATTCATGTTCATCAAACGGTGAACAAAGGCCTAAAAAGAAATCTGAAAAACCTCGCAAGCACAAAGAGGCCTCCGTAATGGAAGGCAACCAGTACCACGAGTCCTTCACACAAAAGTACTGTAAAGCCCTACAACAACTGTTGAAAGGGCAGAATAAAGAGAAAAGAAGCTACGCCCTGTCTGATTTCCTTCCTATGGATTACGAAACAGACAGTGACGATGAGATACCTGTAAACACCCCGAAATTCCACGAATTTCTCAAATTCATCTGGTTTTGTACAAGCAGCCCCAAAGGGCCATTTATGAGTCTGAAAACCCAGGAGCCTTCCAGACAACCCTGTATATATGTTTTAAACTTCATATTCGAAAAACACACAATATGGCTTTTGAAAACCTTTTAAAACACGTTTTTGAAACCCCGAAGCGGCTTGGCCCGATCAAGACAGGACCAGGAGAGCTAAGAAGAGCCAGAATCGGAGCACATGTCGAGCCCGGCACAGCAACTCTTGTATCACATCCATACCCCCAGGATCTCGAACGTCCAAGACCCTGTTCTTATCAAAATGTCATTTGAAGTCATCTCCGGAAGGTAGAAACGGAGGCGGACGACCATGTTGGCGAAGACCCAACGTAGACGGAGTACTGATGCTGTCAGGCCCCGCACAAATCGTCCGTTTCGACCCCAGCTCGAAGGAGTCAGAGTTCAGTTTGGATTGGATCTGGACCATATATATCCAGATCCCAATCCAAACCCATGTGTGGACTTGGATTTGGATTTGGATCCAGAGATCCAATCCAATATCCATATCCATGGCCCACATCACCTTCTCATAAATGGAGGTGGGGCCCACTTGAGTTTCACGTGGGATTATGGGCATGAGAGAGAGTGGGGATGGATAATATCAAGAGTGTTGTAATTAAGCTTAACTTGTGTGTCAAGTTTGGGGTTAATCATGTGGGTTAGCCTAATTGAGTGGGTTTAAGCTTGTAATTAGACAAAACCTAACCTAGGGCTGCACCAACATGAGGTGGTTAAGGTCTATGGGCCATGCAAAGGGATCTCCTTCACCTAAACCTAAACCAAAACACCTAATCCTAGCCTACCACCCTAATCTGAGCCTAATCACCTAACCCACTTCCCTAATCTCGGCCTAATCCCAACCTAATCACCTAACCCACTTCCCTAATTCTTCCCTAAACCTAGGTTAATTTCCCTAAACCTAGCCTAATCACCTAACCTAGCTTATTAAACCTCACCCTAAAACCCAACCACCTAACCTAGCCCTAAACCCCTAAACCACCCCTAGCCCACAATCTACCCAAACCACTAGTTTTTAAAATATCTGGCCCTACCCTTTCCAGCCCACCTTATCTTCATACCACCCTACCTAAACCACCTAACCACTACCCCTAACCAAGCCCTAACCGACCTACCCATCCCTATATAAACCCCCCCCTTGGGGGCGGGTTTTCCTATCTAGCCGCCTTCCCCAAGCCCAGCCGGGACCACTCTTCCCAGCCCAGCTCCACCTACTCCACCTGCTCCACCTGCTCCGCCTGCACCACCACCATCCCTCCATCCCCCCACCACTTGCACCGCCATCTCCACCACCTCTCGGCCGAGCCTCACAACCTGCCCATCTTCCTTCCAGCCGAGCACCAACTTCTCCCCATTCGGTAAGTACCCCACACTCTACTTAGCTCCTTCTCTACTCCCTCTCCACTCCTAGCCACCCACCATACCACCACCTTACCTACACATCAACCCTTTGCTGCCACCATTCTCACTCAGCCGAACCTATCACAACCTAAACCACCGGCCACTACCTAACTACCCTAACTACACCCGGACAGCCATCTCTTTTCCCCTAGGTGTCCCATTCGGCCTTCCCTTAAGCTCCCTTTAGGTCCATACTCCCTAACACTCTATACTCTCCTAGTGACCCTACACACTCACTTGGCCCAGCCCCTTTAATCCCCCACATCAAGGCGACACCCACTTGCAGCCGGCCACCTTCGAGGCGCCTATCCCGCGCCCCACTTGTAGCCGGCCAGCACCCTTTGTCATTCACCCTTGCGGAGCTCCCATCTGTAGCCCAAGGCGAAGGCCAAGCCCACGCTCAAGCAAGGCCTCTACGGACCAGCTACTAGTAAGTGCCTAACTCGGTCTTTAGTTGTATACTTGCTTGAGATTCAATTTGATACGGGGTTGTAATAACGGAGCGTAGTCTCCCCCCTCTTGTAATAACATGGCTTGGCACACCCACACACGTGCACTCTCTTAGTTGTGCACGATTTTGAACACACACGGGCCTAATAAGCCCCTAATACATAAGTATATTGTAGACGCGCGAAAAATCCCCGCCTCTTCGTCCTTTTCAGGGCTTGGAGTGGATCTTCTCGTGTGTCTAAGGCCTATGTATACAAATAGGGCATTCCAGTTAGCTTACTTAAGCTAGTGAAGATATTTTTAACACTGACTTCTAAACGTGGCGACTATGAGCAAGTAAGCTCTTGTCATCGCAGACCTTCTTGCACCGATGCGCAAGGGTCAGTCTGTACGCTTTTGCAAAAATCGAGTTTTTTTGGAGAGAAAGTCTACGAAGCGGTTCGAGGTGTCTATTTCGGGTCTTTAAGATGCGATTGCATATTTTAGATTACGTGGATTTGCACGTGCCTAAGTCTTTTCTTTTATCCCTTTTCGGGCCACCTAGTTTGTGTGTTATGAACACTCCACTACATGGGCGAATTCGAGTGGGGCTTGCTTCGATGCAATATGCGTCCTACCTCGTGGTATGGCGTAGATGCAATGCAAACTCACGCTACTCCAAAGGGAAAACCCGAAATGTAAAGACAATACTGAAGGGGAAATAACAGAAGGGAAATAACCGAAGGGAAATAACCGAAGGGAGATATGTATATAGCTTATGTATATGAGCCCTTACTCGGGTCTTGCAAATAAGAGCGAAGGCTCAATGTGGGTGCGTGCTTGAATTGAAAGACTTACACACACGACATGAAATTAAACCCAAATATAAATTGCAGTATGGCCTTGACTAAGGTCTTGGGAGTAAGAGCGAAGGCTCAATGTGTGTGAGAGTGCTTGAATTGAAGTACTACACACACAACATAAATGAAACCCAAATATAACTGCAATAAGGCCTTTACTAAGGTCTTGGGAGTAAGAGCGAAGGCTCAATGTGTGTGAAAGTGCTTGAATTGAAAGACTTACTCACACGACATGAAATAAAACCCAAATAGTATAGGTCGGCCCTTACTTGGGTCTTTCAAATAAGAGCGAAAGCTCAATGTGTGTGAGTGCTTGAATTGAAAGACAACGCACCCAACTTAAACAAAACCCTTCGAAAATGAAAGTATATATATACACTTATGTATTAGGGGCTGATTAGGCCCGTGTGTGTTTAAAATCGTGCACGACTAAGAGGGTGCACGTGTGTGGTTGTGCCAAGCCACGTTATTACAAGCGGGGGGAGACTATGCTCCGTTATTACAACCCCGTATCAAATTGAATCTCAAGCAAGTATACAACTAAGGACCGAGTTTAGGCACTTACGAGTAGCTGGTCCGTAGAGGCCTTGTTTGAGCGTGAGCTTGACCTTCGCCTTGGGTTGCAAACGGGAGCTCCGCGAAGATAGGTGACCAAAGGTGCTGGCCGGCTGCAAGTGGGGCGCGGGATAGGCGCCTCGAAGGTGGCCGGTGGCAAGTAGATGTCGCCTCGAGGTAGAGGGTTTAAAGGGGCTGAATAAGTGGGTTTTTAGGGTCACTAGGGGAGTCGAGTGTTTAGGGAAAAACTGGACCTAAAGGAGAGTTTGTGGGAAGGCCGAATGGGACGCCTAGGGGAAGGCCGAATGGGATATGATGGCTAGGTAGTGGCCGGCAGTTTGGGTTTTGCTAGGTTCGGCTAAGTGCAAAGGGTGGTGGCAAAAGGGCTAAGATGATGATAGGGTGGGTGGCTAGGAGTGGAGAGGTGGAAGAGAAGGGTTTTGATAGAGTTAGGGTACTTACCGAAGGGGGAGAGGCGGTGGAAGGCAATGAGGAGCAGGCGGGCAGGTGGGCTCTTGGCTGGTTCGGTTGGGTGAAGGTGGTGGCGTCCGGCTGGGGAATGGTGGTGGATGGAAGAGGGAAGGTGGCGGGGCAGGTTGAGCTAGTGGAGCAGGTGGAGAGTGGAGTAGGCGGGCAGGTGGAGAGTGGAGAGTGGAGCCGGCTGGGCTGAGGTGAGGGCCTTCTTGCTTAAAAACCCGCCCCCAAAGGGGAGGGGTTTAAATAGGGGATGGGTAGGTCGGTTAGGGCTGGGCTGAGGGTAGTGGTTAGGTGGTTTAGGTAGGGTGGTATGTAGATAAGGTGGGCTGGAAAGGGTTGGGCCAGATATTTTAAAACTAGGGGTTTGGGTAGATTGTGGGCTAAGGGTGGTTTAGGGGTTTAGGGCTAGGTTAGGTGGTTGGGTTTTAGGGTGAGGTTTAGTGAGCTAGGTTAGGTGATTAGGCTAGGTTTAGGCTAGGATTAGGGAAATTAATCTAGGTTTAGGGAAGGATTAGGGAAGTGGGTTAGGTGATTAGGTTGGGATTAGGGGTGGATTAGGGGTTTAGGCTAGGATTAGTCATTTTGGGTTAGGTTTAGGTGAGGGAGCTCCCTTAGCATGGCCCATAGACCTTGATCACCCCATGTTGGTGCAGCCCTAGGTTAGGTTTTAGCTAATTACAAGCTTAAACCCACTCAATTAGGCTAACCCACATGATTAAACCCAAACTTGACACACCGATCAAGCTTAATACAACACTCTTGATATTTTTCACCCCCACTCTCTCTCATGCCCAATATCCCACGTGAATTTCAAGTGGGCCCCACCTCCATTTATGAGAAGGTGATGTGGGCCATGGATATGGATATTGGATTGGATCTCTGGATCCAAATCCAAATCCAAGTCCACACATGGGTTTGGATTGGAATCTGGATATATATGGTCCAGATCCAATCCAAACTGAACTCTGACTCCTTCGAGCTGGGTTCGAAAAGGATGATTCGTGCGGGGCCTAACAGCATCAGCACTCCGTCTGCGTTGGGTCTTCGCCAACATAGTCGTCCGCCTCCGTTTCTGCCTTCCGGAGATGACTTCAAATGATATTTTGATAAGAACAGGGTCTTGGACGTTCGAGATCCTGGGGGTGTGAATCAGATACAAGAGTTGCTGTGCCGGGCTCGACGGGTGCTCCGGTTCCGGGCACTTCTTAGCTCTCCTGGTCCTGTCTTGATCGGGCCAAGCCGCTTTGGGGTTTCAAAACAAGTTTTAAAAAGTTTTCAAAAGCCATATCATATGTTTTTGAAAAATAAAGTTTAAAACATATATACAGGGTTGTCTGGAAGGCTCCTGTGTTTCCAGACTCAAAAATGGCCATTTGGGGCTGCTTGTATAAAACCAGATGAATTTTGAGAAGTTCGTGGGATTTCGGGGTGTTTACATATATATATATACTTTCATTTTCGAAGGGTTTTTGCTTAAGTTGGGTGCGTTGTCTTTCAATTCAAGCACTCTCACACACATTGAGCTTTCGCTCTTATTTGAAAGACCCAAGTAAGGGCCGACCTATACTATTTGGGTTTCATTTCATGTCGTGTGAGTAAGTCTTTCAATTCAAGCACTTTCACACACATTGAGCTTTTGCTCTTATTTGAAAGACCCAAGTAAGGGCCGACCTATACTATTTGGGTTTCATTTCATGTCGTGTGTGTAAGTATTTCAATTCAAGCACTCTCACACACATTGAGCCTTCGCTCTTATTCCCAAGACCTTAGTAAAGGCCTTATTGCAGTTATATTTGGGTTTCATTTATGTCGTGTGGGTCGTCTTTCAATTCAAGCACTCTCACACACATTGAGCCTTCGCTCTTACTCCCAAGACCTTAGTCAAGGACATACTGCAATTTATATTTGGGTTTAATTTCATGTCGTGTGTGTAAGTCTTTCAATTCAAGCACGCACCCACATTGAGCCTTTGCTCTTATTTGCAAGACCCGAGTAAGGGCTCATATACATAATCTATATACATATCTCCCTTCGGTTATTTCCCTTCGGTCATTTCCCTTCGGTTATTTCCCTTCGGTTATTTCCCTTCAGTATTGTCTTTACATTTCGGGTTTTCCCTTTGGAGTAGCGTGAGTTTGCATTGCATCTATGCCATACCACGAGGTAGGACGCATATTGCATCAAAGCAAGCCCCGCTCGAATTCGCCCATGTAGTGGAGTGTTCATAACACACAAACTAGGTGGTCCGAAGAGGGATAAAAGAAAAGACTTAGGCACGTGAAAATCCACGTGATCTAAAAACATGCAATCGCATTTTAAAGAGCCGAAATAGACACCTCGAACCGCTTCGTAGACTTTCTCTCCAAAACTCGATTTTTGCAAAGCGTACAGACTGACCCTTGCGCATCGGTGCAAGAAGGTCTGCGACGACAAGGGCTTACTTGCTCACAGTCTCCACGTTTAGAAGTCAGTGTTAAAAATATCTTCGCTAGCTTAGGTAAGCTAGCTGGCACGCCCTGTTTGCATACATAGGCCTTAGACATACGAGAGGATCCGCTCCGAGCTCTGAAAAGGCGAGAGGCGGGGATTTTCGCGCGTCTACAGAGATTGGCACGCCCGGTGGGACGTGAGCCTTTCAAAAATCGAGTTTTCAAGTAGAAGTCTTGCGAAAATTTTGTAAAAAGGTGTCATTTTAACTTGTTTTTCTTTGCTTGTACTAGACATTTTGAAAAAGCTTGAAAAGCATGTCAAAATCCAATCCAAGTGAAGTGTCGAGCCAAGTCTCATGCGCATCAAGTTCTCACTCTAGGAGGATTTTCAAAAACAAAATAAAACTAGATGAAATCGAGGACTTGAGAAGGGAGTTTGAGGCCAAAATCGATGCTCTCAGCCAAGAGGCTGAAGTAGGCGATTCATGTTCATCGAACGGTGAACAAAGGCCTAAAAAGAAATCTGAAAAACCTTGCAAGCACAAAGAGGCCTCCGTAATGGAAGGCAACCAATACCACGAGTCCTTCACACAAAAGGACCGTAAAGCCCTACAACAGTTGCTGAAAGGGCAGAATAAAGAGAAAAAGAGCTACGCCCTGTCTGATTTCCTTCCTATGGATTACGAAACAGACAGTGACGATGAAATACCGAACTTCCATCGGTATGATGGCATGGGAGACCCTAGGTCTCACATGCAGCTTTTCTCACGTCGAGCCCATAAGAAGAAAAAGGACTCGATGAAATGGGTGTATTGGTTCCCTTTATCGCTTAAAGGCACAACTGCCAAATGGCTGGCTTCCTACGACTTAAGCCAGTTCGCTACTTTTGAAGAGTTAGCGAACTGCTTCATGCAAAGATTTGCACACAACGTAGAAGTCACGCCAACCCTGAATACCATAAGGGATACTGTAGACGCACGAAAATCCCTGCCTCTTCCGCCTTTTTCAGGGCTTTGGAGCGGATCCTCTCGTGCGTCTAAGGCCTATGTATGCAAACAGGGCGTGCCAGCTAGCTTACCTAAGCTAGCGAAGATATATTTTTAACACTGACTTCTAAACGTGGCGACTGTGAGCAAGTAAGCTCTTGTCGTCGTAGACCTTCTTGCACCGATGCGCAAGGGTCAGTCTGTACGCTTTGCAAAAATCGAGTTTTTGGAGAGAAAGTCTACGAAGCGGTTCGAGGTGTCTATTTCGGGTCTTTAAGATGCGATTGCATGTTTTAGATCACGTGGATTTGCACGTGCCTAAGTCTTTTCTTTTATCCCTTTTCGGGCCACCTAGTTTGTGTGTTATGAACACTCCACTACATGGGCGAATTCGAGCGGGGCTTGCTTCGATGCAATATGCGTCCTACCTCGTGGTATGGCGTAGATGCAATGCAAACTCACGCTACTCCAAAGGGAAAACCCGAAATGTAAAGACAATACTGAAGGGAAATGACTGAAGGGAAATAACCGAAGGGAAATAACCGAAGGGAGATATGTATATAGATTATGTATATGAGCCCTTACTCGGGTCTTGCAAATAAGAGCGAAGGCTCAATGTGGGTGCGTGTTGCAATTGAAAGACTTACACACACGACATGAAATTAAACCCAAATATAAATTGCAGTATGGCCTTGACTAAGGTCTTGGGAGTAAGAGCGAAGGCTCAATGTGTGTGAGAGTGCTTGAATTGAACGACGACCCACACGACATAAATGAAACCCAAATATAACTGCAATAAGGCCTTTACTAAGGTCTTGGGAGTAAGAGCGAAGGCTCAATGTGTGTGAGAGTGCTTGAATTGAAAGACTTACTCACACGACATGAAATGAAACCCAAATAGTATAGGTCGGCCCTTACTTGGGTCTTTCAAATAAGAGCGAAAGCTCAATGTGTGTGAGAGTGCTTGAATTGAAAGACAACGCACCCAACTTAAACAAAACCCTTCGAAAATGAAAGTATATATATACACTTATGTATTAGGGGCTGATTAGGCCCGTGTGTGTTCAAAATCGTGCACGACTAAGAGAGTGCACGTGTGTGGTTGTGCCAAGCCACGTTATTACAAGCGGGGGGAGACTATGCTCCGTTATTACAACCCCGTATCAAATTGAATCTCAAGCAAGTATACAACTAAAGACCGAGTTTAGGCACTTACAAGTAGCTGGTCCGTAGAGGCCTTGCTTGAGCGTGAGCTTGGCCTTCGCCTTGGGCTGCGAACGGGAGCTCCGCGAGGGTAGGTGACCAAGGGTGCTGACCGGCTGCAAGTGGGGCGCGGGATAGGCGCCTCGAAGGTGGCCGGCTGCAAATGGGTGTCGCCTCGATGTGGGGGTTTAAAGGGGCTGGGCCAAGTGAGTTTTTAGGGTCACTAGGAAAGTCGAGGGTTTAGGGAAAGTGGACCTAAAGGGGAGTTTATGGGAAGGCCGAATGGGAGTGGTGGCAGCGAGGGGCTGTTGTGTAGGTAAGGTGATGGTATGGTGGGTGGCTGGGAGTGGAGAGGGAGTAGAGAAGGAGCTAGGTGAAGTGCAGGGTACTTACCGAATGAGGAGAGGTGGTGGAAGGCAAAGAGAAGCAGCCGGATGTGGGAGCTTGGCTGGTTCGGTTGGGTGAAGGTGGTGGCGTCCGGCTGGGGGATGGTGGTGGATGGAAGAGGGAAGGTGGCGGTGCAGGTAGAGCTGCTGGAGCAGGTGGAGCAGGCGGAGGTGATGGAGAGTGGTCCCGGCTAGGTGAGGAAATGGGAGAAGGAGAGGGCCCGGCTGGGTGAGGTGAGGGTTCCAACTTGCAAAACCCGCCCCCAAGGGGGGGGGGTTTAAATAGGGGATGGGTAGGTCGGTTAGGGCTGGGCTTGGGGTAGTGGTTAGGTGGTTTAGGTAGGGTGGTATGTAGATAAGGTGGGCTGGAAAGGGTTGGGCCAGATATTTTGGAAACTAGGGGTTTGGGTAGATTGTGGGCTAGGGGTGGTTTAGGGGTTTAGGGCTAGGTTAGGTGGTTGGGTTTTCGGGTGAGGTTTAGTGAGCTAGGTTAGGTGATTAGGCTAGGTTTAGGCTAGGATTAGGGAAATTAATCTAGGTTTAGGGAAGGATTAGGGAAGTGGGTTAGGTGATTAGGTTGGGATTAGGTCGGGATTAGGGAAGTGGGTTAGGTGATTAGGTTCAAATTAGGGGTGGATTAGGGGTTTAGGCTAGGATTAGGCGTTTTGGGTTAGGTTTAGGTGAAGGAGCTCCCTTAGCATGGCCCATAGACCTTGACCACCTCATGTTGGTGCAGCCCTAGGTTAGGTTTTAGCTAATTACAAGCTTAAACCCGCTCAATTAGGCTAACCCACATGATTAACCCCAAACTTGACACACACGTCAAGCTTAATACATCACTCTTGATATTTTCCATCCCCACTCTCTCTCATGCCCAATATCCCACATGAATTTCAAGTGGGCCCCACCTCCATTTATGAGAAGGTGATGTGGGCTATGGATATGGATATTGGATTGGATCTCTGGATCCAAATCCAAATCCAAGTCCACATATGGGTTTGGATTGGGATCTGGATATATATGGTCCAGATCCAATCCAAACTGAACTCTGACTCCTTCGAGCTGGGTTCGAAACAGACGATGTGTGCGGGGCCTGACAGCATCAGTACTCCGTCTGCGTTGGGTCTTCGCCAACATGGTCGTTCGCCTCCGTTTCTGCCTTTCGGAGATGACTTCAAAGGATATTTTGATAAGAACAGGGTCTTCGACGTTCGAGATCCTGGGGGTGTGAATCAGATACAAGAGTTGCTGTGCCAGGCTCGACGTGTGCTCCGGTTCCGGGCTCTTCTTAGCTCTCCTGGTCCTGTCTTGATCGGGCCAATCCACTTTGGGGTTTCAAAACATGTTTTAAAAGGTTTTCAAAAGCCATATCATATGTTTTTGAAAGATAAAGTTTAAAACATATATACAGGGTTGTTTGGAAGGCTCCTGGGTTTCCAGACTCAAAATGGCCCTTTGGGGATGCTTGTATAAAACCAGATGGATTTTGAGAAATTCGTGGGATTTCGGGGTGTTTACAGATACAAAGCAAGGCATGAACGAAGACGTGCATGCCTTCATTATAAGATGGAGGTCGCTTTTGGGCCAAGTGCGAGAGCCCATATCCGAAGGATGCGCAGTAATGCTCATCCTGGATAATTTTAAAAGCGAATTAAAAACCCTTCTCTCGCTCCATGAGATTTCAACTTTCCATAAGTTGATCAAAAAGGCCTCCCTTTTCGAAACCAACTTGCGAAAAGGGACATACGATCACTTATGGAAAGGAAGTGCCATTCCAAAAACCCATTTGGAAAAGCCCATCGCATATGGGCTGCCCACGACGGACAAAGGGGCAAAGCCCCATAAAATCGCCAATGTCCGGGTGGATCCAGGCATGGCGGGCACTTCCAAAAATTTCGAAAAATTAGAAAATAAGAGGGAACGCAATTTTCAAAAACCGATTGAAAAACGGGAGTATACTCCACTGGGGCAACCTGTGTCGGAGGTCCTAGACCTCTTACTTGCCCAGGGCATGATAGAACTCCCTGAAGTCCCCGAAGGAGTCACTTCCAAAGGGGGGTATTTAAACCGATTTTGTAAGTATCATCGGCTCAAAGGCCATGATACCAAACGCTGCTTCTCCCTCTTAAATAAAATTGAGAACTTGATAGCCGAAGGCCGACTCCAGGTCACTACGAAACTTGAGCCACCTCAAGCTATCTTCAAGGAACCCTTTCCCAAACACGCCAGTGGCAGTGGGAAAGGAAAGGAGGTATGTACCCTCACCATTTCCAAGGAACTAGCGCGAAAGCCAGAACCTGGTCGACCTAGTTGTGCACCCATCCTTGTACTATACAAGAGGCCCGCCCAAGTCGTCATTCAGGGACCACCAAAAGTGGAAACCCCGGTAAAACCAGTTTTTAAAATCCAAGGTTCTCCTCAGCTCATCCTTAGAGCCAAGTTTAGCGCGAACCCTAGGCTGGTCGTGGGGGAAGTCACTAGATCCGGGAGGATCTATCAACCCCCGCACCTTCAAGGTGCTCAAAAGGTGGTCAGTGTGCCTGGCCCCACAAAAGCATGTATCCCTAGTGGTCTGCCAAAAGCAGATAAGGACAAAGTCATCCTAAATCCTTATGATTTCGAAAACCACCTTTCAAAGATTCCTATTCACATGTCTATCCTAGAGCTTATAAAAACCTCGCCTAGGCATAGACTTGTATTAGAGAAAATTCTAGAAAGGGCCAAGGTTGATTCAAACATAAGTCCAGAATCCTTGTCTGCCCAAGTGGCTTTATTAGGAGCAAAATCGCCCATCACTTTTTCGGAAGATGATGTAGATAGACCCTACGAAACCCATAACCAGGCCCTGCATATCGAGGTGGTTCTAAACAACCACTCTCTGGACAGGTGCCTAGTCGATGGTGGAGGAGGGCTCACCTTGACTTCAGTGAACCCAAGCCCCATCGTTATGGTTGAGCCACCTCGGCTCGTGTTGAACTACCCTAGGAAGGTTGTATGTGTGAAGGGGCCGCCCAAAGCGGGCCCCCTCCCGACTTTAATCCTCTTAGGAAAACCCAAGCGTTCCCTATTTCCAAAGCCCCTGGACAAGAGGCCATACGAGCCTAATATGGACGATAGCATGTTCCAGGACCACGACTTGTATCCTACTTTTTCAAAAAACAAAAAGTCGTGGAACATGTTGTTAAACATGGGCTACACGCCCTACAAGAGTCTAGGGGCACAGAACCAGGGTCTCCTATAGCCCATCCTTCCTAGGGCCAACCCAAGCCGATATGGGATCGGCTATACTCCCCGAATACCACCGGAGCCACCCCCTGTGACCACCTGGGTCAAGGGTGCCCCGGAGCCTGTCTTAGAAGAGACCTACGATTTAGATCTCCTATTCCGAGTCTAACCCGTAGCATTTTCCCTTTGTAGGTATGACGGAAGATCCCTTTTCTAAAAAATACAAAAACATTCGAAAAACTTAAAATCAAAAAAATCGAAAAACAAGAAAAACCAAAAACAATGGAAAAACAAAAACTCGAAAAAAGAGTGCTTTGTATAGTTCCCAAAGTTCTTGTTTTACAAAAACCCAAAAAAATTGAAAATTTGGAAAATACTAAAAAGATTTTGTACATAGCTGCTCCTGGTAGGACTTTGGCAAAAGAAAAGGATTTCAAAAGAAACGTCGTCGGCATAGCCAGACCAAAAATTTCGAAATCACTTGACAATCCAAGTACAAAACCAGGTCATTTTGAAAACCACGCATCAAGTTCCCTCGGGTCTATAGCCCACGAGAATGATCAAAGCCCAGAAGTGGATCCCCTTGAGGAAGATCCTACTTCGGAGCTCCCAGAATTTCATAGAATTCTCGATTTTGAAAGACCTTCCCAATCAGTAGGAGGAGATTTCATAGAGGTGAACCTAGGGGATGATTCCAATCCCAAAACCATCAAAATAGGCGCATGCTTGCATGTGTAAACACCCCGAAATCCCACGAATTTCTCAAAATCCATCTGGTTTTATACAAGCAGCCCCAAAGGGCCATTTTGAGTTTGGAAACCCAGGAGCCTTCCAAACAACCCTGTATATATGTTTCAAACTTTATCTTTCAAAAACATATGATATAGCTTTTGAAAAACCTTTTAAAAACATGTTTTGAAACCCCGAAGTGGCTTGGCCCGATCAAGACAGGACCAGGAGAGCCAAGAAGAGCCCGGAACCGGAGCACCAGTCAAGCCCGGCACAGCAACTCTTGTATCTGATTCACACCCCAGGATCTCGAACGTCCAAGACCCTATTCTTACCAAAATAGCATTTGAAGTCATCTCCGGAAGGCAGAAACGGAGGCAGACGACCATGTTGGCGAAGACCCAACGCAGACGGAGTACTGATGCTGTCAGGCCCCGCACGAATCGTCCGTTTCGAACCCAGCTCGATGGAGTCAGAGTTCAGTTTGGATGGGATCTGGACCATATATATCCAGATTCCAATCCAAACCCATATGTGGACTTGGATTTGGATTTGGATCCAGAGATCCAATCCAATATCCATATCCATGGCCCACATCACCTTCTCATAAATGGAGGTGGGGCCCACTTGAGTTTCACGTGGGATATTGGGCATGAGAGAGAGTGGGGTTGAAAAATATCAAGAGTGTTGTATTAAGCTTGACTTGTGTGTCAAGTTTGGGTTAATCATGTGGGTTAGCCTAATTGAGTGGGTTTAAGCTTGTAATTAGCTAAAACCTAACCTAGGGCTGCACCAACATGGGGTGATCAAGGTCTATGGGCCATGCTAAGGGAGCTCCTTCACCTAAACCTAGCCCAAAATGCCTAAACCTAACCTAAACCCCTAATCCACCCCTAATCTGAGCCTAATCACCTAACCCACTTCCCTAATCCCGGCCTAATCCCAACCTAATCACCTAACCCACTTCCCTAATCCTTCCCTAAACCTAGATTAATTTCCCTAATCCTAGCCTAAACCTAGCCTAATCACCTAACCTAGCTCACTAAACCTCACCCTAAAACCCAACCACCTAACCTAGCCCTAAACCCCTAAACCACCCTTAGCCCACGATTTACCCAAACCCCTAGTTTTAAAATATCTGGCCCAACCCCTTCCAGCCCACCTTATCTACATACCACCCTACCTAAACCACCTAACCACTACCCACAGCCCAGCCCTAACCGACCTACCCATCCCCTATTTAAACCCCCCTCCTTGTGGGCGGGTTTTGAAAGTGGGAACCACCCTCTCACCCAGCCGGGCCCTCTCCTTCTCCCTTCTCTCACCCAGCCGGGACCACTCCCCACCTCTGCCTGCTCCACCAGCCGCCACCTGCTCCGCCACCTTCCCTCTTCTATCCACTACCACCACCCCTCAGCCGGACGCCATCACCTCCAACCAACCGAACCAGCCAACAGCCACCTGCCCGCCACCTTCCCACTTCATCCGCCACCTCTCCCCATTCGGTAAGTACCCCAAACTCCCTCAAAGCCCCTCTCTACCACCTCTCCATTCTTAGCCACCCATCCTACCTTCATCTCAGCCCTTTTGCCGCCACCACCTAGACCTAGCCGAACCTAGTATAACCCAAGTTGCTGGCCACTACTTAGCCATCATCTCCCATTCGGCCAACTCCCCTAGGTGTCCCATTCAGCCTTCCCCTAGGTGTCCTACTCGGCCCTCCCACCAGCTCACCTTTTAGGTCCAGTTTCCCTAAACTCCCAACTCCCCTAGTGACCCTAAGAACCCACTCATTCAGCCATTTAAACCCCTTACCTTGACGCGCCATCTACTTGCCACCGGCCACCTCCGAGGCGCCTATCCCGCGCCCCACTTGCAGCCGGCCAGCACCCTTGATCACCTACCTTCGCGGAGCTCCCACTTGCAGCCCAAGGCCAAGTCCACGCTCAAGCAAGACCTCTACGGACCAGCTACTCGTAAGTGTCTAAACTCGGTCTTTAGTTATACACTTGCTTGAGATTCAATTTGATACGGGGTTGTAATAACGGAGCATAGTCTCCCCCCGCTTGTAATAACGTGGCTTGGCACAACCACACACGTGCACTCTCTTAGTCGTGCACAATTTTGAACACACACGGGCCTAATCAGCCCCTAATATATAAGTGTATATATACTTTCATTTTCGAAGGGTTTTTGTTCAAGTTGGGTGCGTTGTCTTTCAATTCAAGCACTCTCACACACATTGAGCTTTCGCTCTTATTTGAAAGACCCAAGTAAGGGCCGACCTATACTATTTGGGTTTCATTTCTTGTCGTGTGAGTAAGTCTTTCAATTCAAGCACTCTCACACACATTGAGCTTTCGCTCTTATTTGAAAGACCCAAGTAAGGGTTGACCTATACTATTTGGGTTTCATTTCATGTCGTGTGAGTAAGTCTTTCAATTCAAGCACTTTCACACACATTGAGCCTTCGCTCTTACTCCCAAGACCTTAGTAAAGGCCTTATTGCAGTTATATTTGGGTTTCATTTATGTCGTGTGGGTAGTCTTTCAATTCAAGCACTCTCACACACATTGAGCCTTCGCTCTTACTCCCAAGACCTTAGTCAAGGCCATACTGCAATTTATATTTGGGTTTAATTTCATGTCGTGTGTGTAAGTCTTTCAATTCAAGCACGCACCCACATTGAGCCTTCGCTCTTATTTGAAAGACCCGAGTAAGGGCTCATATACATAAGATATATACCTATTTCCCTTCGGTTATTTCCCTTCGGTTATTTCCCTTCTGTTATTTCCCTTCAGTATTGTCTTTACATTTCGGGTTTTCCCTTTGGAGTAGCGTGAGTTTGCATTGCATCTACGCCATACCACGAGGAAGGACGCATATTGCATCAAAGCAAGCCCCGCTTGAATTCGCCCATGTAGTGGAGTGTTCATAACACACAAACTAGGCGACCCAAAAAGGGATAAAAGAAAAGACTTAGGCACGTGCAAATCCACGTGATCTAAAATATGCAATCGCATCTTAAAGACCCGAAATAGATACCTCGAACCGCTTCGTAGACTTTCTCTCCAAAAACTCGATTTTTGCAAAGCGTACAGACTGACCCTTGCGCATCGGTGCAAGAAGGTCTGCGACGACAAGAGCTTACTTGCTCACAATCGCCACGTTTAGAAGTCAGTGTTAAATATATCTTCGCTAGCTTAAGTAAGCTAGCTGGCACGCCCTATTTGTATACATAGGCCTTAGACACACGAGAAGATCCACTCCAAGCCCCGAAAGAGGCGAAGAGGCGGGGATTTTCGCGCATCTACAGAGATTGGCACGCCCAGTGGGACGTGAGCCTTTTCAAAAATCGAGTTTACTTGTAGAAGTTTTGCGAAAATTTTATAAAGGTGTCATTTTAACTTGTTTTCTTTGCTTGTACTTAGGAAATTTTGAAAAAGCTTGAAAAGCATGTCAAAATCCAATCCAAGTGAAGTGTCGAGCCAAGGCTCATGCGTATCAAGTTCTCACTCTAGGAGGATTTTCAAAAACAAAATAAAACTAGATGAAATTGAGGACTTAAGAAGGGAGTTTGAGGCCAAAATCGATGCTCTCAGCCAAGAGGCTGAAGTAGGCGATTCATGTTCATCGAACGGTGAACAAAGGCCTAAAAAGAAATTTGAAAAACCTCGTAAGCAAAAAGAGGCCTCCGTAATGGAAGGCAACCAATACCACGAGTCCTTCACACAAAAGGACCGTAGAGCCCTACAGCAGCTGCTGAAAGGGCAAAATAAAGAGAAAAGAAGCTATGCCCTGTCTGATTTCCTTCCTATGGATTACGAAACAGACAGTGACGATGAAATACCGAACTTCCATCGGTATGATGGCATGGGAGACCCTAGGTCTCACTTGCAGCTTTTCTCACGTCGAGCCCATAAGAAGAAAAAGGACTCGATGAAATGGGTGTATTGGTTCCCTCTATCCCTTAAAGGCACAGCTGCCAAATGGCTGGCTTCCTACGATTTAAGCCAGTTCGCTACCTTTGAAGAGTTAGCGAACTGCTTCATGCAAAGATTTGCACACAACGTGGAAGTCACGCCAACCCTGAATACCTTAAGGGATACAAAGCAAGGCATGAACGAAGACGTGCATGCCTTCATTATAAGATGGAGGTCGCTTTTAGGCCTAGTGAGAGAGCCCATATCCGAAGGATGCGCAGTAATGCTCATCCTGGATAATTTCAAAAGCGAGTTATAAACCCTTCTCTTGCTCCATGAGATTTCAACTTTCCATAAGTTGATCAAAAAGGCCTCCCTTTTCGAAACCAACTTGCGAAAAGGGACATACGACCACTTATGGAAAGGAAGTGCCATTCCAAAAACACGTTTGGAAAAGCCCATCGCATATGGGCTGCCCACAACGGACAAAGGGGCAAAGCCCCACAAAATCGCCAATGTCCGAGTGGATCCAGGCATGGCGGGCACTTCTAAAAATTTTGAAAAAATAGAAAATAAGAGAGAACGCAATTTTTCAAAACCAATTGAAAAATGGGAGTACACTCCACTGGGGCAACCCGTGTCGGAGGTCCTAGACCTCTTACTTGCCTAGGGCATGATCGAACTCCCTGAAATCCCCGAAGGAGTCACGTCCAAAGGGGGGTATTTAAACCGATTTTGCAAGTATCATCGGCTCAAAGGCCATGATACCAAACGTTGCTTCTCTCTTCTAAATAAAATTGAGAACTTGATAGCGGAGGGCTGGCTCCAGGTCACTGCGGAACCTGAGCCACCTCAAGCTATCTTCAAGGAACCCTTTCCCAAACACGCCAGTGGCAGTGGGAAAGGAAAAGAGGTATGTACCCTCACCATTTTCAAGGAACTAGCGCAAAAACCCGAACCTGGTCGACCTGCTTGTGCGCCCATCCTTGTATTATACAAGAGGCCCGCCCAAGTTGTCATTCGGGGACCACCAAAAGTGGAAACCCCGGCAAAACCAGTTTTGAAAACTCAAGGTTCTCCTCAGCTCATCCTTAGAGCCAAGTCTAGCGCAAACCCTAGGCTGGTCGTGGGGGAAGTCACTAGATCCGGGAGGATCTACCAACCCCCGCACCTTCAAGGTGCTCAAAAGGTGGTCAGTGTGCCTGGCCCCTCAAAAGCATGTATCCCTAGTGGTCTGCCAAAAGCGGATAAGGACAAAATCATCCTAAATCCTTATGATTTCGAAAACCACCTTTCAAAGATTCCTATTCATATGTCCATCCTAGAGCTTATCAAAACCTCGCCTAGGCATAGACTTGTCTTAGAGAAAATTCTAGAAAGGGCCAAGGTTGATTCGAACATAAGTCCGGAATCCTTGTCTGCCCAAGTGGCTTTATTAGGAGCAAAATCGCCCATCACCTTTTCGGAAGATGATGTAGATAGACCCTACGAAACCCATAACCAGGCCCTGCATATCGAGGTGGTTCTAAACAACCACTCTCTGGACAGGTGCCTAGTCGATGGTGGAGGAGGGCTCAACATCCTTCCACTTCACGTGGCGTACAAAATCGGAGTCACCTTGACTTCAGTGAACCCAAGCCCCATCGTTATCACTAGATACGATGGGAATGCGTCTAGGCCTTTAGGATCCATCGAACTCCCAATAGAAACGGGAGGGATCGAACACACGGGGGTGTTCCATGTCTTGGACATCCACCCCCATTATAACCTGTTGCTGGGAAGACCCTGGATACACAGTTTGTGCGCTGTGCCATCCACCTTCCACAGGTGTGTTAAGATCCCTTTTAGGGACCAAGTCGTAGTGATCCTAGGTGAGAGTCACCTACAGCTTCAGGGGATCATAAACTCCCCTTGTTTATCGAGCTCCCAGGCCCACGAGGCTAACCTGGGGCAAATTATGGTCGAGCCACGTCGGCTCGTGTTGAACAACCCTAGGAAGGTTGTATGTGTGAAGGGGCCGCCCAAAGCAGGCCCCCTCCTGACTCTAATCCTCCTAGGAAAACCCAAACGTTCCCTATTTCCAAAACCCCTAGACAAAAGGCCATATGAGAATAATATGGACGATAGCATGTTCCAGGACCACGACCTATATCCCATCTTTTCAAAAAACAAAAGGTCGTGGAACATGTTATTGAACATGGGCTACACGCCCTACAAGAGTCTAGGGGCACAAAACCAGGGTCTCCTAGAGCCCATCCTGCCTAGGGCCAACCCAAGCCGATATGGGATCGGCTATACTCCCCGAATACCGCCGGAGCCACCCCCTGTGACCACCTGGGTCAAGGGTGCCCCGGAGCCTGTCTTAGAAGAAACCTATGGTTTAGACCTCCTATTCTGAGTCTAACCCGTAGTGTTTTCCCTTTGTAGGTATGACGGAAGATCCCTTTTTCTAAAAATACCAAAAACATTTGAAAACTTAAAATAAAAAAAAAATCGAAAAACAAGAAAAACCAAAAACAATGGAAAAACAAAAACTCGAAAAAAGTGTGCTTTGTATAGTTCCCAAAGTTCTTGTTTTACAAAAACCCAAAAAAATCGAAAATTTAGAAAATGCCAAAAAGATTTTGTACATAGCTGCTCCTGGTATGACTTTGGCGAAAGAAAAGTATTTCGAAAGAAATGTCATCTGCATAGCCAGACCAAAAATTTCGAAATCACTTGAAAATCCAAGTACAAAACCAGGTTATTTTGAAAACCACGCATCAAGTTCCCTCGGGTCTATAGCCCACGAGAATGATCAAAGCCCAGAAGTGGATCCCCTTGAGGAAGATCCCACTTCTGAGCTCCCAGAATTTCATAGAATTCTCGATTTTGAAAGACCTTCCCAATCAGTAGGAGGAGATTTCGTAGAGGTGAACCTAGGGGATGATTCCAATCCCAAAACCATCAAAATAGGCGCATGCTTGCATGAAACTGAAAAGTTAGCATTCATTGCATTTCTACGAACCTATTTAGATGTGTTTGCATGGACGTATGAAGACATGCCGGGCATAGATCCCAGCATAGTCGAGCATCGTCTTCCCTTAGATGTAGGTGTAAAACCAATAAAGCAGAAGCTTAGGAAAATACACCCGAATGTACACACGCAAGTCAAAGAGGGTTTAGAAGATCTGCTAAAAGCCGGATTTATAAAACCCATTGCGTATTCTGATTGGTTGTCAAATATCGTTGTAGTTCAAAAAACCAATGGGAAAATTCGAATATGCATCGATTTCAGAAACCAGAATAAAGCCACTCCAAAGGATAATTATCCTTTACCAAACATAGATTTGATAGTCGATAGTACTGCAAATCATGAAATGTTTTCATTCATGGATGGTTATTCAGGCTATAATCAAATCAAACTAAGCCCACGAGATCAGGGTAAGACCGCCTTCACAACCCCATGGGGCACGTACTGCTATACAGTCATGCCCTTTGGTTTGAAAAATACCGGCGCAACATACCAACGAGCCATGAACACGATCTTCCATGATCAAATTCACGAGCTTGTAGAAGTGTATGTAGATGATCTCTTGGCAAAATCCAAAACCCGATGCACCCATATCGAATGTTTACAAAAGATTTTCGAAAGGCTTAGGCTTTACAAAGTAAAGCTAAACCCTCAAAAATGTGTGTTCGGGGTAGAATCAGGAAAGCTTCTAGGCTTTATGGTGAGCCAAAGGGGAATAGAAGTCGACCCCTCTAAGTGTCGAGCCATTATAGACATGGCTCCACCCTCCAATCTCACCCAAGTTCGTAGCCTTCAGGGTCGATTACAATCTGTGCGCCGATTCATATCGAATCTGGCAACTAGATGCGAACCCTTCAACAAACTATTGAGGAAGGGTACGAAATTCTTATGGGATGACGAATGCCAAAAGTCCTTCGAGAGACTGAAGGCATACTTGGTTAATCCCCCCGTTTTGAATCCTCCAAAACAAGGAAAACCGCTTTTATTATACATCTCCGTGCATGTAAACGCTTTAGGAGCCCTGTTGGCTCAATACGAGGATGACACCCACAAGGAGTATGCCATCTACTATATTTCGAAAACTCTCTTGGCTTATGAACGAAATTATCAAGCCATGGAGAAGACGTGCTTGGCCCTAGTCTGGGCCTGCCAGAAATT
Source organism: Brasenia schreberi (assembly GCA_036023115.1). Classification (NCBI taxonomy): domain Eukaryota; kingdom Viridiplantae; phylum Streptophyta; class Magnoliopsida; order Nymphaeales; family Cabombaceae; genus Brasenia; species Brasenia schreberi. Next base: position 5,186,814 of record JAYKKT010000085.1, on the reverse strand, counting down.
CAGACACTATTTCCTAGATCATGAGATCTGGATAGTGTCCAAGCTTGATCCAATCAAGCACTTATTCGAAAAACCCATTCTCACGGGTAGATTGGGCAAATGGCAACTCCTTCTAATGGAGTATGATTTGAAATACCATCACCAGATCTCCATTAAGGGGCAAGCCCTAGCAGATTACGTGGCTGACTTCCCCTTGGAGAACGCATATCCCACTCTTGTCGAAATGCCTAATGAAGGCATATTGCAAAACCATTTTCAAAACCACATTTTGGCAAATTCTTTCGAAAACCAAGTGTGGAAGATGCACTTCGACGGGGCACGAAACCAACGAGGGGCTGGTGCCGGGATCATCCTAATCTCCCCTGAAAAGGGCGAGATTCCCATAGCAGTCCGCTTAGATTTCGAATGTTCCAACAACGTAGCTGAGTATGAAGCACTCATACAAGGCTTGAGGATTTCGAAAACTCTAGGGGCATCATGCATCGAGGTCTTTGGAGATTCGCTCCTTGTCATAAACCAGGTTTTAAAATTTTGGCAAGTACGTAATGAGAAACTACTTCCATATCACGAGCTGGCCACTCGATTGGTCCAATCCTTCCAGTCGTGTAAGCTCACACACGTGGGAAGAGAGGACAATGGCATCGCCGATGCCCTCTCTTCCTTGGGTTCAGCCCTGAAGGTCGATCCCATTTTAGGGACCAGATCTTTGGAAATATGGCATGCGCCCCATCCATCCACACACGACTTGGATATTTGCCAAAACAACCCAGAGTCTATTGAAAAACCCTGGTTCTATGACATAAAACAATTTTTAGAAAATGGGGGATTCACCGAGGATGCCACATCCAAAGATAAGGCATTCATTCGTAAGATTTCGACCCGATACACCATTCTGGGTGGGGTCTTATACAAAAAGAGTTTTATCGGCATTCTGCTTAGGTGTATCGACCTAGAGGAGGCTAGGATAGTGATGCACGAGTTCCATGACGGAGAATGTGGAGGTGATGTTAATGCCAACATGATGGCGATGAAAATACTTAGAGGGGGTTATTTTTGGTCCACCCTGAGAAGGGATTGTCACGATCATGTTAGGAAGTGTCATCCATGTCAAGTGCATGGGCACGCCATTCATATCCCTTCATCGGCATTGCATTCCGTGGTCAGTCCCTGGCCATTTACCATGTGGGCGTTTGACATAGTAGGCCCAATATTTCCAAAGGCCTCGAATGGGCATCGTTTCATTTTAGCAGCCACGGAGTATTTCTCCAAGTGGGTGGAAGCCATTTCCCTAACGAATGTAATGGGGCAACATGTGGTGGCTTTCATCCGGAGGAATATCTTGGCTCGATTTGGGGTTCCACGAGACCTTGTGTTTGATAATGGTACCCCATTTAAGAATGAGCGGATGGTCAAGTTGTGCAACACGTATGGCATAACTCACCACTTCTCCTCGCCCTACTACCCTCAAGGCAACGGCCAAGCCGAAGCCACAAACAAGACTCTCATTGGTATCATGGAGAAAACCTTAGAGAAGGGTAGGATGTGGCACGAGAAGCTGGATGAAGCCTTATGGGCTTATAGGACTTCCATCCGGACTCTCACGAATGCCACACCATTCGAATTGGTCTATGGCACAAACGCCATTCTTCCCATTCATACCCAACTGCATTCATTCCATACATCCATTGCACTCGACCTCCCCCTAGAGACGCTTCAGCATGCTAGGATGGCCGAGCTAGATTTGCTAGATGAGAGGCGACTCCTTGCCATGGATCATGCTCGTGCATACCGGCAAAGGATAGCCCGACATTATAGCAAACACATGAGACCTCGCCACTTTGAAGTGGGAGATCTGGTCTTGAAAACCATCCACCATCGTGGCCCACACCCCCTAGGCAAGTGGCGCCCCAACTGGGATGGACCCTATGTTGTACGAGCAACCACTACGAAAAAATCGTATTGGTTGATCGATGTAGAAGGTAGGAATTTAGCAGATCCTATCAATATTCAATACTTAAAGAAGTATCATGTGTAGGATCTAGATTAAATTCCAGTTTTCGAAAATTTTAAAGGGATAGCTGCCCTGAGACATGTGAATAAGGTGCAAAGGCAAACTCGTGTGACCCTAAGTGAGAGAATTCGCACTTGTGAAAGAGTGGAGTTTTCAAAATCGTGGTTGCATTTCAAAATCCTTCTTCTTACAAAGAAAGGCCTAGTTCGACATAGCAAGATACTTGCAAGTGGTACGTGCTATTTCTAAATAGGCTGATCTGGAATGGATCGAGTGTAAGCTTGGGATAAGTCCTCCCCTCTTCTCTTCTCTTTCCAAAAGGAAAACAAAGGCCCAAAACAAAAGGGAATTTCCCATTCAAAGTCACTTTCCGAAAGAAAGAAACCAGAATTTAAAAGAAAAATTGATTCTCTTATGAAAAAGAGGGATTAAAGAAAAAATACTCCCAAAGGGAGACCCTCTATGGAAAAAAGGAAAAAGAGGCCAAAAAGCTCAAAAAGAGCAGTTTTCCGCCTTCTATGCCTTAAACCACGGGACGCTTCAGAAGGGACCGTGGCATCTCTTTCCCATCCCTGGCTTATCCCAAGCTAAAGCATGGTTCATTTCGAGGAATCCTAAAGTAAAAATAGGATTTACTTACTTGAATTTCATCTTGTTTGAGAATTCGACGTTTCGAGTAAGACGTAGGAATTTGAAATGAAGCTTGTTTTCTTATAAAACCTCCGCTAGATAAGCGAGTGTTGAGACTCAAACAAGGGCAAGCACGAAGAGCTCGAGATCCTTAGGATCGAGGCTCAAGACAGTTGTCCCTTTTGTAAATAGCTTTTGTAAATAAGTTTTGAAAAACCGAACATCGAACAGCATAGGATTTGCTCACTTGGAGCAATAGACCTTGTAAGTCTCTAGAGTTCGACCACATCTGGTCTATGGGAGGTCGCCACTCTTGGCACCACACCCATGTCATCTGCATTCCACGCATAGTACTTGCATAAACATGATCCCATTTAGGACCAGATTCCATAAGTAAACCCTTTGGTGTGATATCTCCTCCTACCAGAGTTTGTAAATTGAGATTTTGCTAAAATTGGGACGATCCCATATTCTTCATGGCTAGATCTAGGGAGACATTAAAAGGGGTGTTTGTCATCTTTGCCCTTATCCAAATCTATTTGGACAAGGCCAAAGAGGGGCATCTGTAAACACCCCGAAATCCCACGAATTTCTCAAAATCCATCTGGTTTTATACAAGCAGCCCCAAAGGGCCATTTTGAGTTTGGAAACCCAGGAGCCTTCCAAACAACCCTGTATATATGTTTCAAACTTTATCTTTCAAAAACATATGATATAGCTTCTGAAAAACCTTTTAAAAACATGTTTTGAAACCCCGAAGTGGCTTGGCCCGATCAAGACAGGACCAGGAGAGCCAAGAAGAGCCCAGAACCGGAGCACCAGTCAAGCCCGGCACAGCAACTCTTGTATCTGATTCACACCCCAGGATCTCGAACGTCCAAGACCTTGTTCTTACCAAAATAGCATTTGAAGTCATCTCCGGAAGGCAGAAACGGAGGCGGACGACCATGTTGGCGAAGACCCAACGCAGACGGAGTACTGATGCTGTCAGGCCCCACACGAATCGTCTGTTTCGAACCCAGCTCGAAGGAGTCAGAGTTCAGTTTGGATGGGATCTGGACCATATATATCCAGATTCCAATCCAAACCCATATGTGGACTTGGATTTGGATTTGGATCCAGAGATCCAATCCAATATCCATATCCATGGCCCACATCACCTTCTCATAAATGGAGGTGGGGCCCACTTGAGTTTCACGTGGGATATTGGGCATGAGAGAGAGTGGGGTTGAAAAATATCAAGAGTGTTGTATTAAGCTTGACTTGTGTGTCAAGTTTGGGTTAATCATGTGGGTTAGCCTAATTGAGTGGGTTTAAGCTTGTAATTAGCTAAAACCTAACCTAGGGCTGCACCAACATGGGGTGATCAAGGTCTATGGGCCATGCTAAGGGAGCTCCTTCACCTAAACCTAGCCCAAAATGCCTAGACCTAACCTAAACCCCTAATCCACCCTTAATCTGAGCCTAATCACCTAACCCACTTCCCTAATCCCGGCCTAATCCCAACCTAATCACCTAACCCACTTCCCTAATCCTTCCCTAAACCTAGATTAATTTCCCTAATCCTAGCCTAAACCTAGCCTAATCACCTAACCTAGCTCACTAAACCTCACCCTAAAACCCAACCACCTAACCTAGCCCTAAACCCCTAAACCACCCTTAGCCCACGATTTACCCAAACCCCTAGTTTTAAAATATCTGGCCCAACCCCTTCCAGCCCACCTTATCTACATACCACCCTACCTAAACCACCTAACCACTACCCACAGCCCAGCCCTAACCGACCTACCCATCCCCTATTTAAACCCCCCTCCTTGTGGGCGGGTTTTGAAAGTGGGAACCACCCTCTCACCCAGCCGGGCCCTCTCCTTCTCCCTTCTCTCACCCAGCCGGGACCACTCCCCACCTCTGCCTGCTCCACCAGCCGCCACCTGCTCCGCCACCTTCCCTCTTCCATCCACTACCACCACCCCTCAGCCGGACGCCATCACCTCCAACCAACCGAACCAGCCAACAGCCACCTGCCCTCCACCTTCCCACTTCATCCGCCACCTCTCCCCATTCGGTAAGTACCCCAAACTCCCTCAAAGCCCCTCTCTACCACCTCTCCATTCTTAGCCACCCATCCTACCTTCATCTCAGCCCTTTTGCCGCCACCACCTAGACCTAGCCGAACCTAGTATAACCCAAGTTGCTGGCCACTACTTAGCCATCATCTCCCATTCGGCCAACTCCCCTAGGTGTCCCATTCCGCCTTCCCCTAGGTGTCCTACTCGGCCCTCCCACCAGCTCACCTTTTAGGTCCAGTTTCCCTAAACTCCCAACTCCCCTAGTGACCCTAAGAACCCACTCATTCAGCCATTTAAACCCCTTACCTTGAGGCGCCATCTACTTGCCACCGGCCACCTCCGAGGCGCCTATCCCGCGCCCCACTTGCAGCCGGCCAGCACCCTTGATCACCTACCTTCGCGGAGCTCCCACTTGCAGCCCAAGGCCAAGTCCACGCTCAAGCAAGACCTCTACGGACCAGCTACTCGTAAGTGTCTAAACTCGGTCTTTAGTTATACACTTGCTTGAGATTCAATTTGATACGGGGTTGTAATAACGGAGCATAGTCTCTCCCCCCGCTTGTAATAACGTGGCTTGGCACAACCACACACGTGCACTCTCTTAGTCGTGCACAATTTTGAACACACACGGGCCTAATCAGCCCCTAATATATAAGTGTATATATACTTTCATTTTTGAAGGGTTTTTGTTCAAGTTGGGTGCGTTGTCTTTCAATTCAAGCACTCTCACACACATTGAGCTTTCGCTCTTATTTGAAAGACCCAAGTAAGGGCCGACCTATACTATTTGGGTTTTCATTTCTTGTCGTGTGAGTAAGTCTTTCAATTCAAGCACTCTCACACACATTGAGCCTTCGCTCTTACTCCCAAGACCTTAGTAAAGGCCTTATTGCAGTTATATTTGGGTTTCATTTATGTCGTGTGGGTAGTCTTTCAATTCAAGCACTCTCACACACATTGAGCCTTCGCTCTTACTCCCAAGACCTTAGTAAAGGCCTTATTGCAGTTATATTTGGGTTTCATTTATGTCGTGTGGGTAGTCTTTCAATTCAAGCACTCTCACACACATTGAGCCTTCGCTCTTACTCCCAAGACCTTAGTCAAGGCCATACTGCAATTTATATTTGGGTTTAATTTCATGTCGTGTGTGTAAGTCTTTCAATTTAAGCACGCACCCACATTGAGCCTTCGCTCTTATTTGAAAGACCCGAGTAAGGGCTCATATACATAAGATATATACCTATTTCACTTCGGTTATTTCCCTTCGGTTATTTCCCTTCGGTTATTTCCCTGTTATTTCCCTTCAGTATTGTCTTTACATTTCGGGTTTTCCCTTTGGAGTAGCGTGAGTTTGCATTGCATCTACGCCATACCACGAGGTAGGACGCATATTGCATCAAAGCAAGCCCCGCTCGAATTCGCCCATGTAGTGGAGTGTTCATAACACACAAACTAGGCGACCCAAAAAGGGATAAAAGAAAAGACTTAGGCACGTGCAAATCCACGTGATCTAAAATATGCAATCGCATCTTAAAGACCCGAAATAGACACCTCGAACCGCTTCGTAGACTTTCTCTCCAAAAACTCGATTTTTGCAAAGCGTACAGACTGACCCTTGCGCATCGGTGCAAGAAGGTCTGCGACGACAAGAGCTTACTTGCTCACAGTCGCCACGTTTAGAAGTCAGTGTTAAATATATCTTCGCTAGCTTAAGTAAGCTAGCTGGCATGCCCTATTTGTATACATAGGCCTTAGACACACGAGAAGATCCACTCCAAGCCCCGAAAGAGGCGAAGAGGCGGGGATTTTTGTGCGTCTACAGCATGAAACTGAAAAGTTAGCATTCATTGCATTTCTACGAACCTATTTAGATGTGTTTGCATGGACGTATGAAGACATGCCGAGCATAGATCCCAGCATTGTTGAGCATCGTCTTCCCTTAGATGCAGGTGTAAAACCCATAAAGTAGAAGCTTAGGAAAATACACCCGAATGTACACATGCAAGTCAAAGAGGGTTTAGAAGATCTGCTAAAAGCCGGATTTATAAAACCCATTGCGTATTCTGATTGGTTATCAAATATCGTTGTAGTTCAAAAAACCAATGGGAAAATTCGAATATGCATCGATTTCAGAAACCTGAATAAAGCCACTCCAAAGGATAATTATCCTTTACCAAACATAGATTTGATAGTCGATAGTACTGCAAATCATGAAATGTTTTCATTTATGGATGGCTATTCAGGATATAATCAAATCAAACTAAGTCAACGAGATCAGGGTAAGACCGCCTTCACAACCCCATGGGGCACGTACTGCTATACAGTCATGCCCTTTGGTTTGAAAAATGCTGGCACAACATACCAACGAGCCATGACCACGATCTTCCATGATCAAATTCATGAGCTTGTAGAAGTGTATGTAGATGATCTCTTGGCGAAATCCAAAACCCGATGCACCCATATCGAATGTTTACAAAAGATTTTCGAAGGGCTTAGGCTTTACAAAGTAAAGCTAAACCCTCAAAAATGTGTGTTCGGGGTAGAATCAGGGAAGCTTCTAGGCTTTATGGTAAGCCAAAGGGGAATAGAAGTCGACCCCTCTAAGTGTCGAGCCATCATAGACATGGCTCCACCCTCCAATCTCACCCAAATCCGTAGCCTCCAGGGTCGTTTACAATCCGTTCGCCGATTCATATCGAATCTGGCAACTAGATGCGAACCCTTCAACAAACTGCTGAGGAAGGGTACGAAATTCTAATGGGATGACGAATGCCAAAAGTCCTTTGAGAGACTGAAGGCATACTTGGTTAATCCCCCTGTTTTGAATCCTCCAAAGCAAGGAAAACCGCTTTTATTATACATCTCCGTGCATGTAAATGCTTTAGGAGCCCTATTGGCTCAATACGAGGATGACAGCCATAAGGAGTATGCCATCTACTATATTTCAAAAACTCTCTTGGCTTATGAACGAAATTATCAAGCCATGGAGAAGACGTGCTTGGCCTTAGTCTGGGCCTGCCAAAAGTTCAGACACTATTTCCTAGATCATGAGATTTGGATAGTGTCCAAGCTTGATCCAATCAAGCACTTGTTCGAAAAACCCATTCTCATAGGTAGATTGGGCAAATGGCAACTCCTTCTAATGGAGTATGATCTGAAATACCTTCACCAGGTCTCCATTAAGGGGCAAGCCCTAGCAGATTACGTGGCTGAATTCCCCTTAGAGGACGCATATCCCACTCTTGTCGAAATGCCTGATGAAGGCATCTTGCAAAATCATTTTCAAAACCACATTTTGGCAAATTCTTTCGAAAACCAAGTGTGGAAGATGCACTTTGATGGGGCACGAAACCAACGAGGGGTTGGTGCTGGGGTCATCCTAATCTCTCCTGAAAAGGGCGAGATTCCCATAGTAGTCCGCTTAGATTTCGAATGTTCCAACAACGTAGCTGAGTATGAAGCACTCATACAAGGCTTAAGGATTTCGAAAACTCTAGGGGCATCATGCATCGAGGTCTTTGGAGATTCGCTCCTTGTCATAAACCAGGTTTTAAAAATTTGGCAAGTACGTAATGAGAAACTACTTCCATATCACGAGTTGGCCACTCGATTGGTCCAATCCTTCCCGTCATGTAAACTCACACACGTAGGAAGAGAGGACAATGGCATCGCCGATGCCCTCTCCTCCTTGGGTTCAGCCCTGAAGGTAGATCCCATTTCAGGGACCAGATCTTTGGAAATATGGCATGCGCCCCACCCATCCACACACGACTTGGATATTTGCCAAAACAACCCAGAGTCTATTAAAAAACCCTGGTTTTATTACATAAAACAATTTTTAGAAAATAGGGGATTCACCGAGGATGCCACGTCCAAAGATAAGGCATTCATTCGTAAGATTTCGACCCGATACACCATTTTGGGTGGGGTTTTATACAAAAAGAGTTTTACCGGCATTCTGCTTAGGTGTATCAACCTAGAGGAGGCTAGGATAGTGATGCATGAATTCCACGATGGAGAATGTGGAGGTCATGTTAATGCCAACATGATGGTGATGAAAATACTTAGAGGGGGCTATTTTTGGTCCACCCTGAAAAAGGATTGTCACGATCATGTTAGGAAGTGTCATCCATGTCAAGTGCATGGGCACGCCATTCATATCCCATCATCTGCATTGCATTCCGTGGTCAGCCCCTGGCCATTTACCATCTGGGCGTTTGACATCGTAGGCCCAATATTTCTAAAGGCCTCAAATGGGCATCGATTTATTTTAGCAACCACGGAGTATTTCTCCAAGTGGGTGGAAGCCATTTCCCTAACCAATATAATGGGGCAACATGTGGTGGCTTTCATCCGGAGGAATATCTTGGCTCGATTTGGGGTTCCACGAGACCTTGTGTCTGATAATGGTACCCCATTCAAGAATGAGCGGATGGTTAAGTTGTTGTAGACGCGCGAAAATCCCCGCCTCTCGCCTTTTTCAGGGCTCGGAGCGGATCCTCTCGTGTGTCTAAGGCCTATGTATGCAAATAGGGCGTGCCAGCTAGCTTACTTAAGCTAGCGAAGATATATTTAACACTGACTTCTAAACGTGGCGACTGTGAGCAAGTAAGCTCTTGTCGTCGCAGACCTTCTTGCACCGATGCGCAAGGGTTAGTCTGTACGCTTTGCAAAAATTGAGTTTTGGAGAGAAAGTCTATGAAGCGGTTCGAGGTGTCTATTTCGGGTCTTTAAAATGCGGTTGCATGTTTTCGATCACGTGGATTTGCACGTGCCTAAGTCTTTTCTTTTATCCCTTTTTTTGGGCTTCCTAGTTTGTGTGTTATGAACACTCCACTACATGGGCGAGTTCGAGCGGGGCTTGCTTCGATGCAATATGCATCCTACCTCGTGGTATGGTGTAGATGCAATGCAAACTCACGCTACTCCAAAGGGAAAACCCGAATGTAAAGACAAATGCCGAAGGGAAATAACCGAAGGGAAATGACTTGTAAAGTAAATAGCCGAAGGGAAATGACTGAAGGGAAATATGTATATAGATTATGTATATGAGCCCTTACTCGGGTCTTGCAAATAAGAGCGAAGGCTCAATGTGGGTGCGTGCTTGAATTTGAAAGACTTACACACACGACATGAAATTAAACCCAAATATAAATTGCAGTATGGCCTTGACTAAGGTCTTGGGAGTAAGAGCGAAGGCTCAATGTGTGTGAGAGTGCTTGAATTGAAGTACTACACACACGATATAAATGAAACCCAAATATAACTGCAATAAGTCCTTTACTAAGGTCTTGGGAATAAGAGCGAAGGCTCAATGTGTGTGAGAGTGCTTGAATTGAAAGACTTACACACACGACATGAAATGAAACCCAAATAGTATAGGTCGGTCCTTACTTGGGTCTTTCAAATAAGAGCGAAAGCTCAATGTGTGTGAAAGTGCTTGAATTGAAAGACTTACTCACACGACATGAAATGAAACCCAAATAGTATACGTCGACCCTTACTTGGGTCTTTCAAATAAGAGCGAAAGCTCAATGTGTGTGAGTGCTTGAATTGAAAGACAACGCACCCAACTTAAGCAAAAACCCTTCAAAAATGAAAGTATATATATATACTTATGTATTAGGGGCTGATTAGGCCCGTGTGTGTTCAAAATCGTGCACAACTAAGAGAGTGCACGTGTGTGGGTGTGCCAAGCCACGTTATTACAAGCGGGGGGAGACTATGCTCCGTTATTACAACCCCGTATCAAATTGAATCTCAAGCAAGTATACAACTAAAGACCGAGTTTAGGCACTTACGAGTAGCTGGTCTGTAGAGGCCTTGCTTGAGCGTGGGCTTGGCCTTCGCCTTGGGCTGCAAACGGGAGCTCCGCGAGGGGGAATGACAAAGGGTGCTGGCCGGCTGCAAGTGGGGCGCGGGATAGGCGCCTCGAAGGTGGCCGGCTGCAAATGGGTGCCGCCTTGATGTGGGGAATTAAAGGGGCTGGGCCAAGTAGGTGTGTAGGGTCACGAATGGAGAGTATAGAGTGTTAGGGAATGTGGACCTAAAGGGAGTTTAAGGGATGGCCGAATGGGAGTCTTAGGGGAAAAGAGATGGTTGGCCGGGTGTAGTTAGGGTAGTTAGGTTGTGGCCAGTGGTTTAGGTTGTGATAGGTTCGGCTAAGTGAGAATGGTGGCAGCAAAGGGCTGATGTGTAGGTAAGGTGGTGGTATGGTGGGTGGCTAGGAGTGGAGAGGGAGTAGAGAAGGAGCTAGGTAGAGTGGGAGGGGTACTTACCGAATGGGGAGAAGGTGGTGCTCGGCTGGGCTTGGGGAAGGCAGTGAGGCTTGGCCGGGAGGTGGTGGAGATGGCGGTGCAAGCTGTGGTGGGATAGAAGGATGGTGGTGGTGCAGGCGGCGCAGGTGGAGCAGCTGGGGCAGGTTCAGCTGGGTGAGGAAGTGGGGGAAAGAGAGGGCCCGGCTGGGATTGGTGAGGGGTTCCAGCTTGGAAAACCCGCCCCCAAGGGGGGGGGTTTATATAGGGATGGGTAGGTCGGTTAGGGCTGGGTTTGGGGTAGTGGTTAGGTGGTTTAGGTAGGGTGGTATGAAGATAAGGTGGGCTGGAAAGGGTTGGGCCAGATATTTTAAAAACTAGTGGTTTGGGTAGATTGTGGGCTAGGGGTGGTTTAGGGGTTTAGGGCTAGGTTAGGTGGTTGGGTTCTAGGGTGAGGTTTAGTGAGCTAGGTTAGGTGATTAGGCTAGGTTTAGGCTAGGTTTAGGGAAATTAACCTAGGTTTAGGGAGGATTAGGGAAGTAGGTTAGGTGATTAGGCTCAGATTAGGGGTGGATTAGGGGGGTAGGCTTGGATTAGGTGTTTTGGGTTAGGTTTAGGTGAAGGAGCTCCCTTTGCATGGCCCATAGACCTTAACCACCTCATGTTGGTGCAGCCCTAGGTTAGGTTTTGGCTAATTACAAGCTTAAACCCACTCAATTAGGCTAACCCACATGATTAACCCAAAACTTGACACACAAGTCAAGCTTAATTACAACACTCTTGATATTTTCCATCCCCACTCTCTCTCATGCCCATAATCCCACGTGAATTTCAAGTGGGCCCCACCTCCATTTATGAGAAGGTGATGTGGGCCATGGATATGGATATTGGATTGGATCTCTAGATCCAAATCCAAATCCAAGTCCACATATGGGTTTGGATTGGGATCTGGATATATATGGTCCAGATCCAATCCAAACTGAACTCTGACTCCTTCGAGCTGGGTTCGAAACGGACGATTTGTGCGGGGCCTGACAGCATCAGTACTATGGTCCAGATCCAAATCAAAATTTCTTCGGACAGTCCTTCTTGGCTTCTCGAGGAGAACGATCTGTGCCGGCACTGGCTTCATCAGCGCTCCGTCTGGTGCTGGGTTTTCCCCAACTTTGTCGTCCGGACTCCGTCTCGCCGTTCTGGACTCCGTTGAGCTCTTCATCAAACGGGCTCAGCTTTCTTTTGTTTTTTTATCAGGGAGTGGCTTCTGAAGCTCTGGGCTTGAATCCTCTTCGAGCCTAGGGTCATCTTTTGCCTTCTGTACCTGTTTTCACATTTCAAAACAGGTCGTCGTTTTGGCTCAAACGAGCTTTTTGGTGTTTTGAGAGTTTTTGAAAAATAGAAGATTTGGGGTGTTTACAGATGCCCCTCTTTGGCATTATCCAAATGTATTTGGATAATGGCAAAGAAGAAACACCCCATTTTGGTTTTTCCCTCAAATTTTCTCGGGAATACACCATTTATTTCGCAAAAACCCTGTTTTCTTTTTCCACAGGTAGGGATTTTTTAGCAAACGGGGGCTTTTCCTAGCTATTTCCCTATATGTATGATCATGCACGAACGACTCTTTGAATGCATGCATGAGAAAAATTTTATTTTTGGTTTTTGAGCCCGAAGAGAGCCTTTTGAGGCTGGCTGCTCCGAGCACGTTTTTACCCATGTCTTTTTGACATTCGTGGGTTTTTTCGAAAATTTCTTTTTGAAAAGGAACTCCTTTTAACTTATATCGAAAAGGACTTCCATTTTTCATACTTCCCTTCATTCGGGTTTCAATACCTGCTACTCAGTAGAGGTTTTTGGGTAGGAAAACTTGGAAGACATTTCAAAGTTCCATTTCCTACAAAACAGAGTCGAGTTCTCAAACAAAATGAAATCCAAATAAGCCGATTTTATTCGTACTTTAGGATTTTCGCAAATTTGAATCTTTTTCCTCGGGGATAAGCCATAGGGATATGGGAAAGAGATACCACGGTCCCTTCTGAAGCGTCCCGTGGTTTTAGGCAAAGAATCGGAAAATCGCTCTTTGGAGCTTTGGCTTTTTGTTTCTTTTTTTCATAGAGGGTCTCCCTTTGGGAGTATTTTTTCATTAATCCCTCTTTTCTTTTAAAGGAGAGTAGCTCTTTGGAGGAGTTTTTGTATTCCCTGTTTATGAAGGGAAGACCTCTTTGAGAGGAGCGTTTTTATATCTCCTTTTTCTTTTGAAACGAGAAGACCTCTTTCGGAGGAGTTTTTGTATTCCCTGTTTATGAAGCGAAGACCACTTTCGGAGGAGTTTTTGCATTCTTGTTTTTTTGTTTTGCTTTTGAAAACAGCCAATTTTCCTTTTCAGAGAGAAAGTAGGATGGGGGAGGGCTTATCCCTTTAGTTACTCGATTCAAACGAGATCGTCCTATTTCTTAATAGCATCTGCTATTCGAAAATATTTTGATATTTTGAACAAGGCTTAATCTTGTAAGCCAGGGTTCTTTGAAATATCGCCAATTCATTTTTGGAAGACTCTACTTTTCGAAAAGTATAGATTCCTCCATTCGGGGTTATACAATCTACTTCGATCCTTCTTTCAAGAAGTTTCAAAGGAGTTCGATTTTTTTCAAAATCTTTTTGAAAAAGAATTCAACATAAACCCTTTTGAATATTCGGGCATCTTCGGGGTTTTGCTAATTTCTACCCACAATATCAACAAATTTCTAATTTTTGTTGCCCTTTTGAAGACATGGGGACATTCCTACTCGAGTTTGCCACCCTTTTGGGCTTTCTTCGGGGTGATATGATGCATGCTATGCACTCCATGTGATTTTAAAATGGAAATACATGTTTTTATGCAACGATGAACACATGAAATGTATCTCACAAATAATGAAGGAGATGCATTTGCTTATCCATGGAAAGTGTTTAGGGGCTGTATTTAAAAATGCCCCTAGCTTGATGGGAATTTTGCATGGCCATATGGTGAAGGGCCATGGCTTTTCAAAGGGATTTTGGATGGACAATGGTATGTTCATGTCCATGCACTTCCATGGTTTTTCTAACATGATCATGATACTTTTTGCTCAAGGATGGGAAACATAACCAGCCCTAAGTGATCGTCATGGCCATCAGGTGTTAGTTTTGACATGGTCTCCATATTTCATCGTGAGATTCATGTTCTTTATCCTAACACAATCAAGGTTTTCATATAAACCAGAAGTTGAAGAAAATCTTCCTTTTCAAAGCCATGAAAGGTTTTTGTGAAATGCTAACCTTTTTTCGAGATTCTCATTTCCTTTTAAAATTTGCCTCGAAGGTGTTGGTTTTGATTTGTATGGAGACATGCCTATGAAGGCTCGATACTTAGGGGGTCGACTCTTATTGCCCCTTTGATTTTGCAAAACCCTGAATTCGATTTCTAGAATGATGTCTAGACTCGATGCATATGAATGATTTCAAAGTGTAATGCATGATGCTTATGCACACACTATGGGTTAACTTATTTCTAAAAATCCCCAATTTTTCATAAGTTAAGGATTTTTGCGAAGTTCAGGAAGCTTGGAGGTGTTTATTCCTCCTTGCTTTGGTGATTCTCGAGCTTTTCATTTTTTAAAAAGCTCTAGGCAAAAGGGTGGATGGGACCAACTTTTTGGATACTTGGTTTCAGGGAGTATATACATGTTTTTGAAAGCATTTTTACAATTTTTCGAAAATGGGCTTTGTACATGGCCAAAGGCTTTTGAAACAAAATTTCTTTTTGGAATTTTCGTTTTTCCAAATGTTTTTGAGATTTTGAGAGTTTTCAATTTTTTTGGTTTTTTTCAAAAGTAGGGATCTTCCATTGAACCTTCAAAGAAAACATTCATGAATTAGACTCTAATCAGATAGGTCTAAGACATGGGTTTCGGTTTTTAGAGGTTCTACAGGGCACCCTTGACCCAGATGGTCTTCGGTGGCGGCTCTGGTGGTATGGGTGGGCTGTAGCCCAGTCCATATCGTTCCCTATTGGTTCTAGGTAGGACAGGCTCAAGCCTACCTTGGTTTCGGGTTCCCAGGCCCGCGTAGGGTTTATATCCCATATTCAGAATCATGTTCCAAGACTTTTTGCTTTTCGAAAAGTTTTGGTATAAATCATGGTCTTGGAACATGGAATCGTCCATGTTGGGGATATATACCCTTTTGGATATCGGGAGTTTGGATTCCGGGGTGATGGAAGACTTGGGCTTCCATACAAACCTGGTTTGGGAGACTTTGCCCTCAAGGAAAGCTAAGCTTGGTTCCTTGAGGAGTTTTGGACATAGCAGGGTTATGGAAAACTTATGGTTCCATACCCCATTTTGGGAAAAATTTACTTCAAGGGGAGCCATGCAAGGTCCCTTGAAGTTTTTGACTTGGTCCCTAGGTTCAACTCGTGGTGCCCCTAGGGATTGATTTTTTTGTTTTAAAGCCATAGCCTTGGCTCCAGGGCACAAGACTAGGCTCGAAGAAGTGGGTTTTTCTATGGTAGGGTTATGAGCTCCTAAGATGTCGATGCATGCATTAGGGGTCTCCATGTCTACCATTTTCAAAACTTCTTTTTGTTTTTGAAATTCCTTTGAATGGTGCGCGATAGTTGGCGCACCTTGAAAATCCTCAAGTTTTGGCACAGTTTGTGGGTTTGTGTGTGCAAAGGGGTTATCCAATGCATCTGATGACCCTACATGAAGAAGAGAGTCTTGAGAAGGATGGGTTTCAGGCATACCTCTTTGTGGCTTGTCTACCTTTTCAGGGTGAGAGCAAGCCGATTTCCCGGGTAACTCTGTTTTGAGCCCCCAGGGTTCAACGAGGCGTTTCCTTTCGAAACCTTCCTGTTTTTCACTCTCGTTCCTTTGTAGGGTGTGGACTTCATGTCCCACTGTATGTGTGTGCCTAGACTTAGGACTTTTACTTGAAGTTTTCGAAATTTCAAAATTTTGTTTTTCAATTTTTTGGTCTTTTTCCAAATTTTCAAGATTTTTTTGGTTTTTTGAAATAGAAAAATCTTTTTTTGGTTTTTCTATGGATTTTGAAAAGCTTGAAGTTGTAGGAGTGGACGACTTATCCCTTTGCCGGGATTTGTCTCTAATCTCCAATCCTTCGTTGAGTTTGAGATCGGTTTTCAATTCACGATCTATATGTGCCCTCGAAGAGCTGCTATGTGTTCGATGGGCTTTAAGCTCCTTGCTTAAAGCATCCATCTTTTGAAATATTTTTTCAATCTCATCGAGCTCTCTTTGGGCTTTATCTGATTTGAAAACCTCTTTTAGTTTACTCAACGAAGATTTTTGTAGCTTTCTATCCATTTTCATGCAATTTTCCTAAGTATGCACGATTTTTGAAAAAAACACTCTTTTTTCTGAAAATTTGAGTATAACTTGTTTGTTTGAAGTCTGCTTAAGTCCCGGGTCCCACCGGGCGTGCCAAATCTGTAGACACCGAAAATTTTCACTTATGGGTTCTTAGGCCTGAAGTGAACCTTTTCGCAATCTACTTCGCTTTATGGGCGTGCCAGCTAGTTTACTTTAACTAGCAAAGTATGTTTTGAAAACAATCTCACTTTTGAAAGGCGATTGTAGGCAAGCGGGATTTTTACGTCGCAGACCTTCTTGCACCGATGCGCAAGGGTCAGTCTGTACGCTTAGAGACTTTGTTTTGAAACAAGTTTAACTCAAAATATATTTTGAATGAAGAAGTGTTTTAAAACCTTTTGAAAACCATGCATTTGGGCGATTTTGACTTTGTAAGGGTTGGACGACCCTAAGTCTTTCAAATTTTAATCTACTTAGGCACGATGGGCATGCATCGAAATAGCCTAAGTCTTGCACGATTTGATTCGGGTTTGTACGATTTTCAGATTTTAGATCACGTGGATTTGCACGTGCCTAAGTCTTTCTTTTTATCCCTTTATGGGCCACCTAGGTGTGTGTTATGAACACTCCACTACATGGGGCGAATTTGAGCGGGAGTACGGGGCTTGCTTCGATGCAATATGCGTCCTACCTCGTGGTATAGCGTAGATGCAATGCAAACTCACGCTACTCCAAAGGGAAAACCCGAAATTAAAAGACAATGCCGAAGGGAAATAAGGGAAATGACTTGTAAAGTAAATAGCCGAAGGGAAATGACTTGTAAAGTAAATAGCGGAAGGGGAAATATGGCTATATCTTAAGAGCGGAAAGGCTCAATTGTGTAAGTGTGTGTCGTGTATATATTGAAAGACAACGCACACGACTTGAACCTTAAAACCCGAATCTTAAAGACGTAGCTGAAAGAAATACTTTATATAGAGTATATGTAGGGGCCCTTACTTGGGTCTTGTAAATAAGAGTGAAGGCTCAATGTGTGTGCGTGCTTGAATTGAAAGAATTACACACACGACATGAAATGAAACCCAAATATAAATTGCAGTATGCCTTGACTAAGGTCTTGGGAGTAAGAGCGAAAGCTCAATGTGTGTGAGTGTAGAATTGAAGTACTACGCACACGACATAAATGAAACCCAAATATAACTGCAATAAGGCCTTTACTAAGGTCTTGGGAGTAAGAGCGAAGGCTCAATGTGTGTGCGTGTGGAAAATGGAAAGACAACACACACGACTTAATTAACCCCCTTGACTTAAAATATATAAATATAACTATATATTAAGGGCTTGTTAGGCCCGTGTGTGTGCAAAAAGTGTACGACTAAGAGCGGAAAGGCTCAAGTGCACGTGTGTGTGGGTGTGTCAAACCACGTTATTACAATCGGGGGGAGACGAAGCTCCTTTACTACAACCCCGTATCAAAATTTAATTGAATATAAAGCAAGTTAATGTAATAGACTAAGTTTAGACACTTACAAATAGCTGGTCCATGTTCAACTTGCTTGCACGTGGGCTCACGGTTCACCTTGGGCAGCCAAGAGGGGGTTATCCTAGGGAGCTTTGAGGGAGGTTCTATGGGGCACGGTTAGGGCCTTAGGGGAACTAAGGTTCAGCCAAGACGGGGGCTGTGTAGGGTCTGTCCTAGGGTTTGTCCTAGGGTACAGGTCACGGCCAGGGTGCAGGTTAGGTCGGCAGGAGGGTGGTCAAGTCGGCAGGAAGGTGGACAGGGCGGCAGGAAGGCAGTCGGGTCGGCAGGGAGGCGTCTGGCGCCTGGCGCAGCAGACGGGCGCCTGGCGCTGGGCGCGCTGGGGCGCAGGGCACGCAGTAGCACGGGACGGCTGCGGCACGGGGCGTGCAGGCAACAGAGGGGCGCGCGGCAGCAGAAGGGGCGCGCGGCAGGACTCAGGGCGCGCGGCAGGCGCTGATTGCTCACGGTCGGCCGGGGTGAAGTTTTTGGGGTTTGTTAGGGATGGTTTGAGGCGGTTGGGGTTAGGTTAGGTCTAGTTAGGGTTCAGTTAGGGTTAGGTTGGTTCAGTTAGGGTTAGGTTCAGTTAGGGTTAGGTAGGTTCGAACCTAGGCTAGGTTGGGGTTAGGTTTACCTCTTGGAGCCGGTCCTTCTTGGCTTGAACCCACGTCTCCACGGTTGCAGCCACTTGGTCCAGCCCACCTTGGTTGCTGCCCCTTGGTCTAGACCCACTTAGCCCACATGGCTTGAACCCACCTCACCCAATGAGCCCACATGGCTAGGTCTATCACTCCCTCTCTCTCCTCCCAAATATTTGCATGAACCCTTTACATGGACCCCCTCACCTCTATTTATAGAGATTTGAGGTGGGTCTTGGATTTGGGTTTGGGTTTGGGTTTGGATCCATACCCAAATCCAAACACTATTTGGATATGGATATTGGATCTCGGATATTTTGAGATCCGTATCCGATCCAAACCCAATATTTTTATGGATACGGATTTGGATATTTTGGTCCAGATCCGATCCAATCCAAACACTATTTGGATCCAATCCAAATCCAAACACTATTTGGATCGACCCAAACACTATTTGGATTGGCCCAAATCCAAACACTATTCATTACATGGATTTGGATCTGGATATATATGGTCCAGATCCAAATCAAAATTTCTTCGGACAGTCCTTCTTGGCTTCTCGAGGAGAACGATCTGTGCGGGCACTGGCTTCATCAGCGCTCCGTCTGGTGCTGGGTTTTCCCCAACTTTGTCGTCCGGACTCCGTCTCGCCGTTCTAGACTCCGTTGAGCTTTTCATCAAACGGGCTCAACTTTCTTTTGTTTTTTTATCAGGGAGTGGCTTCTGAAGCTCTGGGCTTGAATCCTCTTCGGGCCTAGGGTCTTCTTTTGCCTTCTGTACCTGTTTTCACATTTCAAAACAGGTCGTCGTTTTGGCTCAAACGAGCTTTTTGGTGTTTTGAGAGTTTTTGAAAAATAGAAGATTTGGGGTGTTTACAAGACTGAAGGCATACTTGGTTAATCCCCCCGTTTTGAATCCTCCAAAACAAGGAAAACCGCTTTTATTATACATCTCCGTGCATGTGAACGCTTTAGGAGCCCTGTTGGCTCAATACGAGGATGATACCCATAAGGAGTATGCCATCTACTATATTTCGAAAACTCTCTTGGCTTATGAACGAAATTATCAAGCCATGGAGAAGACGTGCTTGGCCCTAATCTGGGCCTGCCAGAAGTTCAGGCACTATTTCCTAGATCATGAGATTTGGATAGTGTCCAAGCTTGATCCAATCAAGCACTTGTTCGAAAAACCCATTCTCACGGGTAGATTGGGTAAATGGCAACTCCTTCTAATAGAGTATGATCTGAAATACCATCACCAGATCTCCATTAAGGGGCAAGCCCTAGCAGATTACGTGGCTGAATTCCCCTTAGAGGACGCATATCCCACTCTTGTCGAAATGCCTGATGAAGGCATATTGCAAAACCATTTTCGAAACCACATTTTGGCAAATTCTTTCGAAAACCAATTGTGGAAGATGCACTTCAATGGGGCACGAAACCAACGAGGGGCCGGTGCCGGGATCATCCTAATCTCCCCTGAAAAGGGCGAGATTCCCATAGCAATCCGCTTAGACTTCGAATGTTCCAACAACGTAGCTGAGTATGAAGCACTCATACAAGGCTTAAGGATTTCGAAAACTCTAGGGGCATCGTGCATCGAGGTCTTTGGAGATTCGCTCCTTGTCATAAACCAGGTTTTAAAAGTTTGTCAAGTACGTAATGAGAAACTACTTCCATATCACGAGTTGGCCACTCGATTGGTCCAATCCTTCCAGTCGTGTAAGCTCACACACATGGGAAGAGAGGACAATGGCATCGCCAATGCCCTCTCCTCCTTGGGTTCAGCCCTGAAGGTCGATCCCATTTTAGGGACCAGATCTTTGGAAATATGGCATGCGCCCCATCCATCCACACACGACTTGGATATTTGCCAAAACAACCCAGAGTCAATTGAAAAACCCTGGTTCTATGACATAAAACAATTTTTAGAAAATGGGGGATTCACCGAGGATGCCACGTCCAAAGATAAGGCATCCATTCGTAAGATTTCGACCCGATACACCATTCTGGGTGGGGTCTTATACAAAAAGAGTTTTACCGGCATTCTGCTTAGGTGTATCGACCTAGAGGAGGCTAGGATAGTGATGCATGAGTTCCACGATGGAGAATGTGGAGGTCATGTTAATGCCAACATGATGGCAATGAAAATACTTAGAGGGGGCTATTTTTGGTCCACCTTGAAAAAGGATTGTCACGATCATGTTAGGAAGTGTCATCCGTGTCAAGTGCATGGGCACGCCATTCATGTCCCTTCATCTGCATTGCATTCCGTGGTCAGCCCCTGGCCATTTACCATGTGGGCGTTTGACATTGTAGGCCCAATATTTCCCAAGGCCTCGAATGGGCATCGTTTTATTTTAGCAGCCACGGAGTATTTCTCCAAGTGGGTGGAAGCCATTTCCCTAACAAATGTAATGGGGCAACATGTGGTGGCTTTCATCCGGAGGAATATTTTGGCTCGATTTGGGGTTCCACGAGACCTTGTGTCTGATAATGGTACCCCATTCAAGAATGAGCGGATGGTTAAGTTGTGCAACACGTATGGCATAACTCACCACTTCTCCTCGCCCTACTACCCTCAAGGCAACGGCCAAGCCGAAGCCACAAACAAGACTCTCATTAGTATTATTGAGAAAACCTTAGAGAAGGGTAGGACGTGGCACGAGAAGCTGGATGAAGCCTTATGGGCTTATAGGACTTCCATCCGGACTCCCACGAATGCCACACCATTCGAGTTGGTCTATGGCACAAACGCCATTCTTCCCATTCATACCCAACTGCATTCATTCCATACATCCATTGCACTCGACCTCCCCCTAGAGACGCTTCAGCATGCTAGGATGGCCGAACTAGATTTGCTAGATGAGAGGCGACTCCTTGCCATGGAACATGCTCGCGCCTACCGGCAAAGGATAGCCCGACATTATAGCAAACACATGAGACCTCGCCACTTTGAAGTGGGAGATCTGGTCTTAAAAACCATCCACCATCGTGGCCCACACCCCTTAGGCAAGTGGCGCCCCAACTGGGATGGACCCTATGTTGTACGAGCAACCACTACGAACAATTCGTATTGGTTGATCGATGTAGAAGGTAGGAATTTAGCAGATCCTATCAATATTCAATACTTAAAGAAGTATCATGTGTAGGATCTAGATTAAATTCCAGTTTTTCGAAAATTTTAGAGGGATAGCTGCCCTGAGACATGTGAATAAGGTGCAAAGGCAAACTCGTGTGAACCTGAGTGAGAGAATTCGCACTTGTGAAAGAGTGGAGTTTTCAAAATTGTGGTTACATCTCAAAATCCTTCTTCTTACAAAGAAAGGCCTAGTTCAACATAGCAAGATACTTGCAAGTAGTACGTGCTATTTCTAAATAGGCTGATCTGGAATGGATCGAGTGTAGGCTTGGGATAAGTCCTCCCCTCTTCTCTTCTGCTTCTAAAAGGAAAACCAAGGCCCAAATAAAGGGAATTTCCCATTTCGAAGTATCTTTCCAACAGAAAGAAACCAGAATCAAAAAGAAAAATCGATTCTCTTGTGAAAAAGAGGGATTAAAGAAAAAATACTCCCAAAGGGAGATCCTCTATGAAAAAAAGAAAAAAGAGGCCAAAAAGCTCAAAAAGAGCAGTTTTCCGCCTTCTATGCCTCAAACCACGGGACGCTTCAGAAGGGACCGTGGTATCTCTTTCCCATCCCTGGCTTATCCCAAGCTAAAGCATAGTTCATTTCGAGGAATCCTAAAGTAAAAATAGGATTTACTTACTTGAATTTCTTCTTGTTTGAGAATTCGACGTTTCGAGTAAGGCGTAGGAATTTGAAATATGCCTTGTTTTCTTATAAAACCTCCGCTAGATAAGCGAGTGTTAAGACTCAAACAAGGGCAAGCACGAAGAGCTCGAGATCCTTAGGATCGAGGCTCAAGACAGTTGTCCCTTTTGTAAATAGCTTTTGTAAATAAGTTTTGAAAACCGAACATCGAACAGCATAGGATTTGCTCACCTGGAGCAACAGGCCTTGTAAGTCTCTAGAGTTCGACTACATCTGGTCTCTGGGAGGTCACCACTTTTGACACCACACCCATGTCATCTGCATTCCATGCATGGTACTTGCATAAACATGATCCCATTTAGGACCAGATTCCATAAGTAAACCCTTTGGCGTGATATCTCCTCCTACCAGAGTTTGTAAATTGAGATTTTGCTAAAATGGGACGATCCCATATTCTTCGTGGCTAGATCTAGGGAGACATTAAAAGGGGTGTTTGTCATCTTTGCCCTTATCCAAATCGATTTGGACAAGGCCAAAGAGGGGCATCTGTAAACACCCCGAAATCCCACGAATTTCTTAAACAAACCTGGTTTTGTAAAAGCAGCCCCAAAGGGCCATTTTGAGTTTGGAAACCCAGGAGCCTTCCAGACAACCTTGTATATACGTTTTAAACTTTATCTTTCAAAAACATATGATATGGCTTTTGAAAACTTTTTAAAACATGTTTTGAAACCCCGAAGTGGCTTGGCCCGATCAAGACAGGACCAGGAGAGCTAAGAAGAGCCCGGAACCGGAGCACACGTCGAGCCCGGCACAGCAACTCTTGTATCTGATTCACACCCCAGGATCTCGAATGTCCAAGACCCTGTTCTTATCAAAATAGCATTTGAAGTCATCTCCGGAAGGCAGAAACGGAGGCGGACGACTATGTTGGCGAAGACCCAACGCAGACGGAGTACTGATGCTGTCAGGCCCCGCACGAATCGTCCGTTTCGAACCCAGCTCGAAGGAGTCAGAGTTCAGTTTGGATTGGATCTGGACCATAGATATCCAGATTCCAATCCAAACCCATATGTGGACTTGGATTTGGATTTGGATCCAGAGATCCAATCCAATATCCATATCCATATCCATGGCCCACATCACCTTCTCATAAATGGAGGTGGGGCCCACTTGAAATTCACGTGGGATATTGGGCATGAGAGAGAGTGGGGGTGAAAAATATCAAGAGTGTTGTATTAAGCTTGACTTGTGTGTCAAGTTTGGGTTTAATCATGTGGGTTAGCCTAATTGAGTGGGTTTAAGCTTGTAATTAGCTAAAACCTAACCTAGGGCTGCACCAACATGGGGTGATCAAGGTCTATGGGCCATGCTAGGGGAGCTGCCTCACCTAAACCTAACCCAAAATGACTAATCCTAGCCTAAACCCCTAATCCCAACCTAATCACCTAACCCACTTCCCTAATCCCGGCCTAATCCCAACCTAATCACCTAACCCACTTCCCTAATCCTTCCCTAAACCTAGATTAAGTTCCCTAATCCTAGCCTAAACCTAGCCTAATCACCTAACCTAGCTCACTAAACCTCACCCTAAAACCCAACCACCTAACCTAGCCCTAAACCCCTAAACCACCCTTAGCCCACAATCTACCCAAACCCCTAGTTTTAAAATATCTGGCCCAACCCTTTCTAGCCCACCTTATCTACATACCACCCTACCTAAACCACCTAACTACTACCCTCAGCCCAGCCCTAACCGACCGACCCATCCCCTATTTAAACCCCCCCCCTTGGGGGCGGGTTTTCCAAGTGGAAACCCTCACCTCACCCAGCCGGGCCCTCTCCTTCTCCCACTTCCTCACCTAGCCGGGACCACTCTCCATCACCTCCGCCTGCTCCACCAGCTCCACCTGCACCGCCACCTTCCCTCTTCCATCCATCACCACCTCACCCAGCCGGATGCCACCACCTTCATCCAACCGAACCAGCCGAGCTCCCATCAACACCCGGCTTCTCTCTTCATCCACCCGCCACTTCTCCCCATCCGGTAAGCCTTCTCTAACCCTACCTAAACCCTTCTCTACTACCTCTCCACTCCTAGCCACCCACCCTATCATCATCTTAGCCTTTGCCACCACCCTTTTCACCTAGCCGAACCTAGTATAACCTAAACTATCGGCCACTACCTAACCATCCTATCCCATTCGGCCTTCCCCTAGCTGTCCCATTCGGCCTTCCCATAAATTCACCTCTTAGGTCTAGTTTCCCTAAACTCTCAACTCCCCTAGAGACCCTAAGAACCCACTTATTCAGCCCCTTTAAACCCCCACCTTGAGGCGACATCTACTTGTCACCGGCCACCTTCGAGGCGCCTATCCCGCGCCCCACTTGCAGCCGGCCAGCACCTTTGATCACCTATCTTCGCGGAGCTCCCGTTTGCAGCCCAAGGCGAAGGTCAAGCCCACGCTCAAGCAAGGCCTCTATAGACCAGCTACTCGTAAGTGCCTAAACTCGGTCCTTAGTTGTATACTTGCTTGAGATTCAATTTGATACGGGGTTGTAATAACAGAGCATAGTTGTAGACGCGCGAAAATCCCCGCCTCTTCGTCCCTTCCGGGGGCTTGGAGTGGATCTTCTCGTGCGTCTAAGGCCTATGTATACAAATAGGGCGTGCCAGCTAGCTTACTTAAGCTAGCGAAGATATTTTGAACACTGACTTCTAAACGTGGCGACTGTGAGCAAGTAAGCTCTTGTTGTCGCAGACCTTCTTGCACCGATGCGCAAGGGTCAGTCTGTACGCTTTGCAAAAAATCGAGTTTTGGGGAGAAAGTCTACGAAGCGATTCGAGGTGTCTATTTCGGGTCTTTAAGATGCGATTTGCATATTTTAGATCACGTGGATTTGCACGTGCCTAAGTCTTTTCCTTTTATCCCTTTTCGGGCCACCTAGTTTGTGTGTTATGAACACTCCACTACATGGGCGAATTCGAGCGGGGCTTGCTTTGATGCAATATGCATCCTACCTCATGGTATGGCGTAGATGCAATGCAAACTCACGCTACTCCAAAGGGAAAACCCGAAATGTAAAGACAATGCTGAAGGGGAAATAACAGAAGGGAAATAACCGAAGGGAAATAACCGAAGGGAAATATGTATATATCTTATGTATATGAGCCCTTACTCGGGTCTTACAAATAAGAGCGAAGGCTCAATGTGGGTGCGTGCTTGAATTGAAAGACTTACACACACGACCTGAAATTAAACCCAAATATAAATTGCAGTATGGCCTTGACTAAGGTCTTGGGAGTAAGAGCGAAAGCTCAATGTGTGTGAGAGTGCTTGAATTGAAGTACTACACACACGACATAAATGGAACCCAAATATAACTGCAATAAGGCCTTTACTAAGGTCTTGGGAGTAAGAGCGAAGGCTCAATGTGTGTGAAAGTGCTTGAATTGGAAGACTTACTCACACGACATGAAATGTAACCCAAATAGTATAGGTCGGCCCTTACTTGGGTCTTTCGAATAAGAGCAAAAGCTCAATGTGTGTGAGAGTGCTTGAATTGAAAGACTTACTCACACGACAAGAAATGAAACCCAAATAGTATAGGTCGGCCCTTACTTGGGTCTTTCAAATAAGAGCGAAAGCTCAATGTGTGTGAGAGTGCTTGAATTGAAAGACAACGCACCCAACTTAAACAAGACCCTTCGAAAATGAAAGTATATATGTACACTTATATATTAGGGGCTGATTAGGCCCGTGTGTGCTAAAAATCGTGCACGACTAAGAGAGTGCACTTGTGTGGTTGTGCCAAGCCACGTTATTACAAGCGGGGGGAGACTATGCTCCGTTATTACAACCCCGTATCAAATTGAATCTCAAGCAAGTATACAACTAAGGACCGAGTTTAGACACTTACGAGTAGCTGGTCCGTAGAGGTCTTGCTTGGGCGTGGACTTGGCTTTGGGCTGCAAACGGGAGCTCCGCAAAGGTAGGTGATCAAAAGTGCTGGCCGGCTGCAAGTGGGACGCGGGATAGGCGCCTCGAAGGTGGCCGGTGGCAAGTAGATGGCGCCTCAAAGTAGGGGGTTTAAAGGGGCTGAATGAGTGGGTTCTTAGGGTCACTAGGGAGTTTTGAGTTTAGGGAAACTGGACCTAAAAGGTGAGCTAGTGGGAAAGCCGAATAGGACACCTAGGGGAAGGCCGAATGGGAAAGGATGGCTAGGTAGTGGCCGGCAGTTTGGGCTATGCTGGGTTCGGCTAGGTTAAAGTGGTGGTGGCAAAAGGGCTGAGATGAAGGTAGGATGGGTGGCTAAGAGTGGAGAGGTGGTAGAGAGGGGCTTTGAGGGAGTTTGGGGTACTTACCGAATGGGGAGAGGTGGCGGATGAAGTGGGAAGCAGGAGGGCAGGTGGCTGTTGGCTGGTTCGGTTGGGTGGAGGTGATGGTGTCCGGCTGAGGGATGGTGGTGGTGGATGGAAGAGGGAAGGTGGCGGATCAGGTGGTGGCTGGTGGAGCAGATGGAGCCGACGGAGGTGGGGAGTGGTCCCGGCTGGGTGAGAGATGGGAGAAGGAGAGGGCCCGGCTGGGTGAGATGGTGGTTCCCACTTGGAAAACCCGCCCACAAGGAGGGGGGTTTAAATAGGGGATGGGTAGGTCGGTTAGGGCTGGGCTGTGGGTAGTGGTTAGGTGGTTTAGGTAGGGTGGTATGTAGATAAGGTGGGCTGGAAGGGGTTGTGCCAGATATTTTAAAACTAGGGGTTTGGGTAAATCATGGGCTAAGGGTGGTTTAGGGGTTTAGGGCTAGGTTAGGTGGTTGGGTTTTAGGGTGAGGTTTAGTGAGCTAGGTTGGGTGATTAGGCTAGGTTTAGGCTAGGATTAGGGAAATTAATCTAGGTTTAGGGAAGGATTAGGGAAGTGGGTTAGGTGATTAGGTTGGGATTAGGCCAGGATTAGGGAAGTGGGTTAGGTGATTAGGTTCAGATTAGGGGTGGATTAGGGGTTTAGGCTAGGATTAGGCATTTTGGGTTAGGTTTAGGTGAGGGAGCTCCTTTAGCATGGCCCATAGACCTTGATCACCCCATGTTGGAGCAGCCCTAGGTTAGGTTTTAGCTAATTACAAGCTTAAACCCACTCAATTAGGCTAACCCACATGATTAAACCCAAACTTGACACACAAGTCAAGCTTAATACAACACTCTTGATATTTTTCACCCCCACTCTCTCTCATGCCCAATATCCCACGTGAATTTCAAGTGGGCCCCACCTCCATTTATGAGAAGGTGATGTGGCCATGGATATGGATATTGGATTGGATCTCTGGATCCAAATCCAAATCCAAGTCCACATATGGGTTTGGATTGGAATCTGGATATATATGGTCCAGATCCAATCCAAACTGAACTCTGACTCCTTCGAGCTGGGTTCGAAACGGAGGATTCGTGCGGGGCCTGACAGCATCAGTACTCCGTCTGCATTGGGTCTTCGCCAACATGGTCGTCCGCCACTGTTTCTGCCTTCCGAAGATGACTTCAAATGCTATTTTGATAAGAACAGGGTCTTGGACGTTCGAGATCTTGGGATGTGAATCAGATACAAGAGTTGCTGTGCCGGGCTCGACAGGTGCTCCGGTTCCGGGCTCTTCTTGGCTCTCCTGGTCCTGTCTTGATCGGGCCAAGCCACTTCGGGGTTTCAAAACATGTTTTAAAAGGGTTTTCAAAAGCCATATTATATGTTTTAGAAAGGTAAAGTTTAAAACATATGTACAGGGTTGTCTGGAAGGCTCCTGGGTTTCTAGACTCAAAAATGGCCCTTTGGGGGGTGCTTGTATAAAACCAGATTTGTTTAAGAAATTCGTGGGATTTCGGGGTGTTTACAATAGTCTCCCCCCGCTTGTAATAACGTGGCTTGGCACAACCACACACGTGCACCCTCTTAGTCGTGCACGATTTTGAACACACACGGGCCTAATCAGCCCCTAATACATAAGTGTATATATATACTTTCATTTTCAAAGGGTTTTTTTTAAGTTGGGTGCGTTGTCTTTCAATTCAAGCACTCACACACATTGAGCTTTCGCTCTTAGTTGAAAGACCCAAGTAAGGGCCGACCTATACTATTTGGGTTTCATTTCATGTCGTGTGAGTAAGTCTTTCAATTCAAGCACTCTCACACACATTGAGCTTTCACTCTTATTTGAAAGACCCAAGTAAGGGCCGACCTATACTATTTGGGTTTCATTTCATGTCGTGTGAGTAAGTCTTTCAATTCATGCACTTTCACACACATTGAGCCTTCGCTCTTACTCCCAAGACCTTAGTAAAGGCCTTATTGCAGTTATATTTGGGTTTCATTTATGTCGTGTGTGCAGTACTTCAATTCAAGCACTCTCACACACATTGAGCCTTCGCTCTTACTCCCAAGACCTTAGTCAAGGCCATACTGCAATTTATATTTGGGTTTAATTTCATGTCGTGTGTGTAAGTCTTTCAATTCAAGCACGCACCCACATTGAGCCTTCGCTCTTATTTGCAAGACCCGAGTAAGGGCTCATATACATAAGCTATATACATATTTCCCTTCGGTTATTTCCCTTCTGTTATTTCCCTTCAGTATTGTCTTTACATTTCGGGTTTTCCCTTTGGAGTAGCGTGAGTTGGCATTGCATCTATGCCATACCACGAGGTAGGACGCATATTGCATCAAAGCAAGCCCCGCTCGAATTCGCCCATGTAGTGGAGTGTTCATAATACACAAACTAGGTGGCCCGAAAAGGGATAAAAGAAAAGACTTAGGCACGTGCAAATCCACGTGATCTAAAATATGCAATCGCATCCTAAAGACCCGAAATAGACACCTTGAACCGCTTCGTAGACTTTCTCTCCAAAACTCGATTTTTGCAAAGCGTACAGACTGACCCTTGCGCATCGGTGCAAGAAGGTCTGCGACGACAAGAGCTTACTTGCTCACAGTCGCCACGTTTAGAAGTCAATGTTAAAAATATCTTCGCTAGCTTAAGTAAGCTAGCTGGCACGCCCTATTTGTATACATAGGCCTTAGACACATGAGAAGATCCACTCCAAGCCCCGAAAGAGGCGAAGAGGCGGGGATTTTCGCGCGTCTACACCCCCGCTTGTAATAACGTGGTTTGGCACACCCACACACGTGCACTCTCTTAGTTGTGCACGATTTTGGACACACACGGGCCTAATCAGCCCCTAATACATAAGTAGATATATATACTTTCATTTTCGAAGGGTTTTTGCTTAAGTTGGGTGCGTTGTCTTTCAATTCAAGCACTCACACACATTGAGCTTTCGCTCTTATTTGAAAGACCCAAGTAAGGGCCGACCTATACTATTTGGGTTTCATTTCATGTCGTGTGAGTAAGTCTTTCAATTCAAGCACTTTCACACACATTGAGCTTTCGCTCTTATTTGAAAGACCCAAGTAAGGGCCGACCTATACTATTTGGGTTTCATTTCATGTCGTGTGAGTAAGTCTTTCAATTCAAGCACTCTCACACACATTGAGCTTTCGCTCTTATTTGAAAGACCCAAGTAAGGGCCGACCTATACTATTTGGGTTTCATTTCATGTCGTGTGAGTAAGTCTTTCAATTCAAGCACTCTCACACACATTGAGCCTTCCCTCTTATTCCCAAGACCTTAGTAAAGGCCTTATTGCAGTTATATGTGGGTTTCATTTATGTCATGTGTGTAGTACTTCAATTCAAGCACTCACACACATTGAGCCTTCGCTCTTACTCCCAAGACCTTAGTCAAGGCCATACTGCAATTTATATTTGGGTTTAATTTCATGTCGTGTGTGTAAGTCTTTCAATTCAAGCACACACCCACATTGAGCCTTCGCTCTTATTTGCAAGACCCAAGTAAGGGCTGATATACATACTCTATATACATATCTCCCTTCGGCACTTACTTTACAAGTCATTTCCCTTCGGTTATTTCCCTTCGGTTATTTCCCTTCGGTTATTTCCCTTCAGTATTGTCTTTACATTTCGGGTTTTCCCTTTGGAGTAGCGTGAGTTTGCATTGCATCTATGCCATACCATGAGGTAGGATGCATATTGCATCAAAGCAAGCCCCGCTCGAATTCGCCCATGTAGTGGAGTGTTCATAACACACAAAGTAGGTGGCCCGAAAAGGGATAAAAGAAAAGACTTAGGCACGTGCAAATCTACGTGATCTAAAACATGCAATCGCATTTAAAAGACCCGAATTAGACACCTCGAACCGCTTCGTAGACTTTCTCTCCAAAACTTGATTTTTGCAAAGCGTACAGACTGACCCTTGCGCATCAGTGCAAGAAGGTCTGCGACGACAAGAGCTTACTTGCTCACAGTCACCACGTTTAGAAGTCGGTGTTAAATATATCTTCGCTAGCTTAGGTAAGCTAGCTGGCACGCCCTGTTTGCATACATAGGCCTTAGACACACGAGAGGATCCGCTCCGAGCCCTGAAAAGGCGAGAGGCGGGGATTTTCACGCGTCTACAGAGATTGGCACGCCCGGTGGGACGTGAGCCTTTCAAAAATCGAGTTTTTAAGTAGGAGTCTTGCGAAAATTTTGTAAAAGGTGTCATTTTAACTTGCTTTCTTTGCTTGTACTTAGGACATTTTTGAAAAAGCTTGAAAAGCATGTCAAAATCCAATCCAAGTGAAGTGTCGAGCCAAGGCTCATGCGCATCAACTTCTCACTCTAAGAAGATTTTCAAAAACAAAATAAAACTAGATGAAATCGAGGACTTGAGAAGGGAGTTTGAGGCCAAAATCGATGCTCTCAGCGAAGAGGCTGAAGTAGGCGATTCATGTTCATCGAACGGTGAACAAAGGCCTAAAAAGAAATCTGAAAAACCTCGCAAGGACAAAGAGGCCTCCGTAATGGAAGGCAACCAATACCACGAGTCCTTCACACAAAAGGACCGTAAAGCCCTACAGCAGTTGCTGATAGGGAAGAATAAAGAGAAAAGAAACTACGCCCTGTCTGATTTCCTTCCTATGGATTACGAAACAGACAGTGACGATGAAATACCGAACTTCCATCGGTATGATGGCATGGGAGACCCTAGGTCTCACTTGCAGCTTTTCTCACGTCGAGCCCATAAGAAGAAAAAGGACTCGATGAAATGGGTGTATCGGTTCCCTTTGTCCCTTAAAGGCACAGCTGCCAAATGGCTGGCTTCCTACGACTTAAGCCAATTCACTACTTTTGAAGAGTTAGCGAACTGCTTCATGCAAAGATTTGCACACAACGTAGAAGTCAAGCCGACTCTGAATACCTTAAGGGATACAAAGCAAGGCATGAACAAAGACGTACATGCCTTCATTATAAGATGGAGGTCGCTTTTGGGCCAAGTGCAAGAGCCCATATCCGAAGGATGCGCAGTAATGCTCATCCTGGATAATTTTAAAAGCGAATTAAAAACCCTTCTCTCGCTCCATGAGATTTCAACTTACCATAAGTTGATTAAAAAGGCTTCCCTTTTCGAAACCAACTTGCGAAAAGGGACATACGATCACTTATGGAAAGGAAGTGCCGTTCCAAAAACTCGTTTGGAAAAGCCCATCGCATATGGGCTGCCCACGACGGACAAAGGGTCAAAGCCCCATAAAATCGCCAATGTCCGGGTGGATCCAGGCATGGCGGGCACTTCCAAAAAGTTTGAAAAATTAGAAAATAAGAGAGAGCGCAATTTTCAAAAATCGGTTGAAAAACGGGAGTATACTCCGCTGGGGTAACCTGTGTCGGAGGTCCTAGACCTCCTACTTGCCCAGGGCATGATAGAACTCCCTGAAATCCCCGAAGGAGTCACTTCCAAAGGGGGGTATTTAAACCGATTTTGTAAGTATCATCGGCTCAAAGGCCATGATACCAAACGCTGCTTCTCTCTCTTAAATAAAATTGAGAACTTGATAGCAGAAGGCCGGCTCCAGGTCACTGCGGAACCTGAGCCACCTCAAGCTATCTTCAAGGAACCCTTTCCCAAACACGCCAGTGGCAGTGGGAAAGGAAAGGAGGTATGTACCCTCACCATTTCCAAGGAACTAGCGCGAAAGCCAGAAGCTGGTCGACAACCTACTTGTGTGCCCATCCACGTACTATATAAGAGGCCCACCCAAGTCATCATTCGGGGACCACCAAAAGTGGAATCCCCGGTAAAACCAGTTTTAAAAATCCAAGGTTCTCCTCAGCTCATCCTTAGAGCCAAGTTTAGCGCGAACCCTAGGCTGGTCGTGGGGGAAGTCACTAGATCTAGGAGGATCTACCAACCCCCGCACCTTCAAGGTGCTCAAAAGGTGGTCAGTGTGCCTGGCCCCTCAAAAGCATGTATCCCTAGTAGTCTGCCAAAAGCCGATAAGGACAAAGTCATCCTAAATCCTTATGACTTCGAAAACCACCTTTCAAAGATTCCTATTCACATGTCTATCCTAGAGCTTATAAAAACCTCGCCTAGGCATAGACTTGTATTAGAGAAAATTCTAGAAAGGGCCAAGGTTGATTCGAACATAAGTCCGGAATCCTTGTCTGCCCAAGTGGCTTTATTAGGAGCAAAATCGCCCATCACTTTCTCGGAAGATGATGTAGATAGACCCTACGAAACCCATAACCAGGCCCTGCATATCGAGGTGGTTCTAAACAACCACTCTCTGGACAGGTGCCTAGTCGATGGTGGAGGAGGGCTCAACATCCTTCCACTTCATGTGGCGTACAAAATCGGAGTCACCTTGACTTCAGTGAACCCAAGCCCCATCGTTATCACTGGATACGATGGGAATGCGTCTAGACCTTTAGGATCCATCGAACTCCCAATGGAAACGGGAGGGATCGAACACACGGGGGTGTTCCATGTCTTGGACATCCACCCCCATTATAACCTGTTGCTGGGAAGACCCTGGATACACAGTTTGTGCGCTGTGCAATCCACCTTCCACAGGTGTGTCAAGATCCCTTTTAGGGACCAGGTCGTAGTGATCCTAGGTGAGAGTCACTCACAGCTTCAGGGGATCATAAACTCCCCTTGTTTATCAAGCTCCCAGGCCCATGAGGCTAACCTGGGGCAAATTATGGTTGAGCCACCTCGGCTCGTATTGAACAACCCTAGGAAGGTTGTATGTGTGAAGGGGCCGCCCAAAGCAGGCCCCCTCCCGACTTTAATCCTCCCAGGAAAACCCAAGTGTTCCCTATTTCCAAAGCCCCTGGACAAGAGGCCATACGAGCCTAATATGGACGATAGCATGTTCCAGGACCACGACTTGTATCCAACTTTTTCAAAAAACAAAAAGTCATGGAACATGTTGTTGAACATGCGCTACACGCCCTACAAGAGTCTAGGGGCGCAGAACCAGGGTCTCCTAGAGCCCATCCTTCCTAGGGCCAATCCAAGCCGATATGGGATCGGCTATACTCCCCGAATACCGCCGGAGCCACCCCCTGTGACCACCTGGGTCAAGCATGCCCCGGAGCCTGTCTTAGAAGAGACCTATGATTTAGATCTCCTATTCCGAGTCTAACCCGTAGTGTTTTCCCTTTGTAGGTATGACGGAAGATCCCTTTTCTAAAAATACAAAAACACTTGACAAACTTAAAATCAAAAAAATCGAAAAACAAGAAAAACCAAAAACAATGGAAAAACAAAAACTCGAAAAAAGAGTGCTTTGTATAGTTTCCAAAGTTCTTGTTTTACAAAAACCCAAAAAAATCGAAAATTTGGAAAATACCAAAAAGATTTTGTACATAGCTGCTCCTGGTAGGACTTGGGCAAAAGAAAAGGATTTCGAAAGAAACGTCGTCTGCATAGCCAGACCAAAGATTTTGAAATCACTTGAAAATCCTAGTACAAAACCAGGTCATTTTGAAAACCACGCATCAAGTTCCCTCGGGTCTATAGCCCACGAGAATGATCAA
This sequence comes from Brasenia schreberi, assembly GCA_036023115.1. Taxonomy (NCBI): domain Eukaryota; kingdom Viridiplantae; phylum Streptophyta; class Magnoliopsida; order Nymphaeales; family Cabombaceae; genus Brasenia; species Brasenia schreberi. The sequence continues at coordinate 5,152,649 of JAYKKT010000085.1, read as the reverse complement.
AGCCCAGAAGCGGATCCCCTTGAGGAAGATCCCACTTCTGAGCTCCAAGAATTTCATAGAATTCTCGATTTTGAAAGACCTTCCCAATCAGTAGGAGGAGATTTCATAGAGGTGAACCTAGGGGATGATTCCAAACCCAAAGCCATCAAAATAGGCGCATGCTTGCATGAAACTGAAAAGTTAGCATTCATTGCATTTCTACGAACCTATTTAGATGTGTTTGCATGGACGTATGAAGACATGCCGGGCATAGATCCCAGCATTGTCGAGCATCGTCTTCCCTTAGATACAGGTGTAAAACCCATAAAGCAGAAGCTTAGGAAAATACACCCGAATGTACACACGCAAGTCAAAGAGGGTTTAGAAGATCTGCTAAAAACCGGATTTATAAAACCCATTGCGTATTCTGATTGGTTATCAAATATCGTTGTGGTTCGAAAAACCAATGGGAAAATTCGAATATGCATCGATTTCAGAAACCTGAATAAAGCCACTCCAAAGGATAATTATCCTTTACCAAACATAGATTTGATAGTCGATAGTACTGCAAATCATGAAATGTTTTCGTTCATGGATGGCTATTCAGGCTATAATCAAATCAAACTAAGTACACGAGATCAGGGTAAGACCGCCTTCACAACCCCATGGGGCACGTACTGCTATACAGTCATGCCCTTTGGTTTGAAAAATACCGGCGCAACATACCAACGAGTCATGAACACGATCTTTCATGGTCAAATTCATGAGCTTGTAGAAGTGTATGTAGATGATCTCTTGGTGAAATCCAAAACCCGATGCACCCATATCGAATGTTTACAAAAGATTTTCGAAAGGCTTAGGCTTTACAAAGTAAAGCTAAACCCTCAAAAATGTGTGTTCGGGGTAGAATCAGGGAAGCTTCTAGGCTTTATGGTGAGCCAAAGGGGAATAGAAGTCGACCCCTCTAAGTGTCGAGCCATCATAGACATGGCTCCACCCTCCAATCTCACCCAAATCCGTAGCCTCCAGGGTCATTTACAATCCGTTCGCCGATTCATATCGAATCTGGCAACTAGATGCGAACCCTTCAACAAACTGTTGAGGAAGGGTACGAAATTCTTATGGGATGACGAATGCCAAAAGTCCTTCGAGAGACTGAAGGCATACTTGGTTAATCCCCCCATTTTGAATCCTCCAAAGCAAGGAAAACCGCTTTTATTATACATCTCCGTGCATGTAAATGCTTTAGGAGCCCTGTTGGCTCAATACGAGGATGACAGCCATAAGGAGTATGCCATCTACTATATTTCGAAAACTCTCTTGGCTTATGAACGAAATTATCAAGCCATGGAGAAGACGTGCTTGGCCCTAGTCTGGGCCTGCCAGAAGTTCAGACACTATTTCCTAGATCATGAGATCTGGATAGTGTCCAAGCTTGATCCAATCAAGCACTTGTTCGAAAAACCCATTCTCACGGGTAGATTGGGTAAATGGCAACTCCTTCTAATGGAGTATGATCTGAAATACCATCACCAGATCTCCATTAAGGGGCAAGCCCTAGCAGATTATGTGGTTGACTTCCCCTTAGAGGACGCATATCCCACTCTTGTCGAAATGCCTGATGAGGGTATATTACAAAACCATTTTCAAAACCACATTTTGGCAAATTCTTTCGAAAACCAAGTGTGGAAGATGCACTTCGATGGGGCACGAAACCAACGAGGGGCTGGTGCCGGGGTCATCCTAATCTCTCTTGAAAAGGGCGAGATTCCCATAGCAGTCCGCTTAGATTTCGAATGTTCCAACAACGTAGCTGAGTATGAAGCACTCATACAAGGCTTAAGGATTTCGAAAACTCTAGGGGCATCGTGCATTGAGGTCTTTGGAGATTCGCTCCTTGTCATAAACCAAGTTTGAAAAATTTGGCAAGTACGTAATGAGAAACTACTTCCATATCACGAGTTGGCCACTCGATTGGTCCAATCCTTCCAGTCGTGTAAACTCACACACGTAGGAAGAGAGGACAATGGCATCGCCGATGCCCTCTCCTCCTTGGGTTCAGCCCTGAAGGTCGATCCCATTTCAGGGACTAGATCTTTGGAAATATGGCATGCGCCCCACCCATCCACACACGACTTGGATATTTACCAAAACAACCCAGAGTCTATTGAAAAACTCTGGTTCTATGACATAAAACAATTTTTAGAAAATGGGGGATTTACCGAGGATGCCACATCCAAAGATAAGGCTTCATTCGTAAGATTTCGACCCGATACACCATTCTGGGTGGGGTTTTATACAAAAAGAGTTTTACCGGCATTCTGCTTAGGTGTATCGACCTAGAGGAGGCTAGGATAGTGATGCATGAGTTCCATGATGGAGAATGTGGAGGTCATGTAAATGCCAACATGATGGCAATGAAAATACTTAGAGGGGGCTATTTTTGGTCCACCCTGAAAAAGGATTGTCACGATCATGTTAGGAAGTGTCATCCATGTCAAGTGCATGGGCATGCCATTCATATCGCTTCATCTGCATTGCATTCCGTGGTCAGCCCCTGGCCATTTACCATGTGGGCGTTTGACATCGTAGGCCCAATATTTCCAAAGGCCTCGAATGGGCATCGATTTATTTTAGCAGCCACGGAGTATTTCTCCAAGTGGGTGGAAGCCATTTCCCTAACAAATGTAATGGGGCAACATGTGGTGGCTTTCATTCGGAGGAATATCTTGGCTCGATTTGAGGTTCCACGAGACCTTGTGTCTGATAATGATACCCCATTCAAGAATGAGCAGATGGTTAAGTTGTGCAACACGTATGGCATAGCTCACCACTTCTCCTCGCCCTACTACCCTCAAGGCAACGGCCAAGCCGAAGCCACAAACAAGACTCTCATTAGTATTATTGAGAAAACCTTAGAGAAGGGTAGGACGTGGCACGAGAAGCTGGATGAAGCCTTATGGGCTTATAGGACTTCCATCCGGACTCCCACGAATGCCACACCATTCGAATTGGTCTATGGCACAAACGCCATTCTTCCCATTCATACCCAACTGCATTCATTTCATACATCCATAGCACTCGACCTCCCCCTAGAGACGCTTCAGCATGCTAGGATGGCCGAACTAGATTTGCTAGATGAGAGGCGACTCCTTGCCATGGATCATGCTCGTGCATACGGGCAAAGGATAGCCCGACATTATAGCAAACACATAAGACCTCGCCACTTTGAAGTGGGAGATCTGGTCTTAAAAACCATCCACCATCGTGGCCCACACCCCCTAGGCAAGTGGTGCCCCAACTGGGATGGACCCTATGTTGTACGAGCAACCACTACGAACAATTCGTATTAGTTGATCGATGTAGAAGGTAGGAATTTAACAGATCCTATAAATATTCAATACTTAAAGAAGTATCATGTGTAGGATTTGGATTAAGTTTCATTTTTCGAAAATTTTAAAGGGATAGCTGCCCTGAGACATGTGAATAAGGTGCAAAGGCAAGTCGTGTGAACCTAAGTGAAGAGAATTCGCACTTGTGAAAGAGTGGAGTTTTCAAAATCGTGGTTACATTTCAAAATCCTTCTTCTTACAAAGAAAGGCCTAGTTCAACATAGCAAGATACTTGCAAGTGGTACGTGCTATTTCTAAATAGGCTGATCTGGAATGGATCGAGTGTAGGCTTGGGATAAGTCCTCCCCTCTTCTCTTCTATTTTCAAAAGGAAAACAAAGGCCCAAAACAAAAGGGAATTTCCCATTCAAAGTCTCTTTCCAAAAGAAAGAAACCAGACTTCAAAAAGAAAAATCGATTCTCTTATGAAAAAGAGGGATTAAAGAAAAAAAACTCCCAAAGGGAGACCCTCTATGAAAAAAAGGAAAAAGAGGCCAAGAAGCTCAAAAAGAGCAGTTTTTCCGCATTCTATGCCTTAAACCACGGGACGCTTCAGAAGGGACCGTGGTATCTCTTTCCCATCCCTGTCTTATCCCAAGCTAAAGCATGGTTCATTTCGAGGAATCCTAAAGTAAAAATAGGATTTACTTACTTGAATTTCATCTTGTTTGAGAATTCGACGTTTCAAGTAAGGCGTAGGAATTTGAAATATGCCTTGTTTTCTTATAAAACCTCCGCTAGATAAGCGAGTCTTAAGACTCAAACAAGGGCAAGCACGAAGAGCTCGAGATCCTTAGGATCGAGGCTCAAGACAGTTGTCCCTTTTGTAAATAAGTTTTGAAAATCGAACATCGAACAGCATAGGACTTGCTCACTTGGAGCAGTAGGCCTTGTAAGTCTCTAGAGTTCGACCACATCTGGTCTCTGGGAGGTCGCCACTCTTGGCACCACACCCATGTCATCTGCATTCCACGCATGGCACTTGCATAAACATGATCCCATTTAGGACCAGATTCCATAGTAGAACCCTTTGGCGTGATATCTCCTCCTACCAGAGTTTGTAAATTGAGATTTTGCAAAAAATTGGGGCGATCCCATATTCTTCGTGGCTAGATCTAGGGAGACATTGAAAGGGGTGTTTGTCATCTTTTCCCTTATCTAAATCGATTTGGACAAGGCCAAAGAGGGGCATCTGTAAACACCCCGAAATCCCACGAATTTCTTCGAAACAACCTGGTTTTGTACAAGTAGCCCCAAAGGGCCATTTTAAGTCTGGAAACCCTGGAGCCTTCCAGACAACCCTGTACATACGTTTTAAACTTCATATTTCAAAAATATATAATATAGCTTTTGAAAACCTTTTAAAACACGTTTTTGAAACCCCGAAGCGGCTTGGCCCGATCAAGACAGGACCAGGAGAGCTAAGAAGAGCCCGGAACCGGAGCACATGTCGAGCCCGGCACAGCAACTCTTGTATCACATTCATACCCCCAGGATCTCGAATGTCCAAGACCCTGTTATTATCAAAATGTCATTTAGAGTCATCTCCGGAAGGCAGAAACGGAGGTGGACGACCATGTTGGCGAAGACCCAATGCAGACGGAGTACTGATGCTGTCAGACCCCGCACAAATCGTCCGTTTCGAACCCAGCTTGAAGGAGTCAGAGTTCAGTTTGGATTGGATCTGGACCATATATATCCAGATCTCAATCCAAACCCATGTGTGGACTTGGATTTGGATTTGGATCCAGAGATCCAATCCAATATCCATATCCATGGCCCACATCACCTTCTCATAAATGGTGGTGGGGCCCACTTGAAATTCACGTGGGATTATGGGCATGAGAGAGAGTGGGGATGGATAATATCAAGAGTGTTGTAATTAAGCTTGACTTGTGTGTCAAGTTTGGGGTTAATCATGTGGGTTAGCCTAATTGAGTGGGTTTAAGCTTGTAATTAGCCAAAACCTAACCTAGGGCTGCACCAACATGAAGTGGTTAAGGTCTATGGGCCATGCAAAGGGAGCTCCTTCACCTAAACCTAACCCAAAACACCTAATCCTAGCCTTCCACCCTAATCCACCCCTAATCCCAACCTAATCACCTAACCCACTTCCCTAATCCCGACCTAATCCCAACCTAATCACCTAACCCACTTCCCTAATCCTTCCCTAAACCTAGGTTAATTTCCCTAAACCTAGCCTAAACCTAGCCTAATCACCTAACCTAGCTCACTAAACCTCACCCTAGAACCCAACCACCTAACCTAGCCCTAAACCCCTAAACCACCCCTAGCCACAATCTACCCAAACCACTAGTTTTTAAAATATCTGGCCCTACCCTTTCCAGCCCACCTTATCTTCATACCACCCTACCTAAACCACCTAACCACTACCCCAAACCCAGCCCTAACCGACCTACCCATCCCAATATAAACCCCCCCCCTTGGGGGCGGGTTTCCTATCTAGTCGCCTCACCCATCCCAGCCGAGTCCCCTCCTTCCCCAAGTCCAGCCGAGTCCCACCTGCTCCACCTACTCCACCTACACCGCCACCTGCTCTCCATCCCACCACCACCTGCATCGCCACTTACACCACCATCTCCCAGCCGAACGCCACCACTTGCACTACTTCCCAACCACCCGGCTTCTCCCTTCCATGCACCGCCTCTCTCTCCATACGGTTAGTACCCCTTTCTTCGTCTTACCTTCTTCACTCCCTCTCCACTCTCAGCCACCTAAACCCTACCACAACACCCTACCACTAGTCATTCCCCCTTTGCTGCCACCCTTCTCACTTAGCCGAACCTAGCACACCCGAAACTACCTGCCACTAACCAACCTAGCTACATCCGGCCACCCCATTTGGCCTTCCCTTAAACTCCCCTTAGGTCCATATTCCCTAACACTGTATACTCTCCATTCGTGACCCTACCTACATACTTGGCCCAACCCCTTTAATTTTCCACATCAAGGCGACACCCACTTGCAGCCGGCCACCTTCAAGGCACCTATCCCGCGCCCCACTTGCAGCCGGCCAGCACCCTTTGTCATTCACCCTCGCGGAGCTCCCGTTTGCAGCCCAAGGCGAAGGCCAAGCTCACGCTCAAGCAAGGCCTCTACGGACCAGTTACTCGTAAGTGCCTAAACTCGGTCTTTAGTTGTATACTTGCTTGAGATTCAATTTGATAGGGGGTTGTAATAACGGAGCATAGTCTCCCCCCGCTTGTAATAACGTGGTTTGGCACACCCACACACGTGCACTCTCTTGGTTGTGCACGATTTTGGACACACACGGGCCTAATCAGCCCCTAATACATAAGTAGATATATATACTTTCATTTTCGAAGGGTTTTTGCTTAAGTTGGGTGCGTTGTCTTTCAATCCAAGCACTCACACACATTGTGCTTTCGCTCTTATTTGAAAGACCCAAGTAAGGGCCGACCTATACTATTTGGGTTTCATTTCATGTCGTGTGAGTAAGTCTTTCAATTCAAGCACTTTCACACACATTGAGCTTTCGCAGCTTTCGCTCTTATTTGAAAGACCCAAGTAAGGGCCGACCTATACTATTTGGGTTTCATTTCATGTCGTGTGAGTAAGTCTTTCAATTCAAGCACTCTCACACACATTGAGCTTTCGCTCTTATTTGAAAGACCCAAGTAAGGGCCGACCTATACTATTTGGGTTTCATTTCATGTCGTGTGAGTAAGTCTTTCAATTCAAGCACTCTCACACACATTGAGCCTTCCCTCTTATTCCCAAGACCTTAGTAAAGGCCTTATTGCAGTTATATGTGGGTTTCATTTATGTCATGTGTGTAGTACTTCAATTCAAGCACTCACACACATTGAGCCTTCGCTCTTACTCCCAAGACCTTAGTCAAGGCCATACTGCAATTTATATTTGGGTTTAATTTCATGTCGTGTGTGTAAGTCTTTCAATTCAAGCACGCACCCACATTGAGCCTTCGCTCTTATTTGCAAGACCCAAGTAAGGGCTGATATACATACTCTATATACATATCTCCCTTCGGCACTTACTTTACAAGTCATTTCCCTTCGGTTATTTCCCTTCAGTATTGTCTTTACATTTCGGGTTTTCCCTTTGGAGTAGCGTGCGTTTGCATTGCATCTACGCCATACCACGAGGTAGGACGCATATTGCATCAAAGCAAGCCCCGCTCGAATTCGCCCATGTAGTGGAGTGTTCATAACACACAAACTAGGTGGCCCGAAAAGGGATAAAAGAAAAGACTTAGGCACGTGCAAATCCATGTGATCTAAAACATGCAATCGCATTTAAAAGACCCGAATTAGACACCTCGAACCGCTTCGTAGACTTTCTCTCCAAAACTCGATTTTTGCAAAGCGTACATACTGACCCTTGCGCATCGGTGCAAGAAGGTCTGCGACGACAAGAGCTTACTTGCTCACAGTCGCCACGTTTAGAAGTCAGTGTTAAATATATCTTCGCTAGCTTAGGTAAGCTAGCTGGCACGCCCTGTTTGCATACATAGGCCTTAGACACACGAGAGGATCCGCTCCGAGCCCTGAAAAGGCGAGAGGCGGGGATTTTCGCGCGTCTACAATACTCAGCTACGTTGTTGGAACATTCGAAATCTAAGCGGACTGCTATGGGAATCTCGCCCTTTTCAGGGGAGATTAGGATGACCCCGGCACCAGCCCCTCGTTGGTTTCATGCCCCATCGAAGTGCATCTTCCACACTTGGTTTTCGAAAGAATTTGCCAAAATGTGGTTTTGAAAATGGTTTTGCAATATGCCTTCATCAGGCATTTCGACAAGAGTGGGATATGCATCTTCTAAGGGAAATTCAGCCACGTAATCTGCTAGGGCTTGCCCCATAATGGAGATCTGGTGATGGTATTTCAGATCATACTCCATTAGAAGGAGTTGCCATTTGCCCAATCTACCCGTGAGAATGGGTTTTTCGAACAAGTGCTTGATTGGATCAAGCTTGGACACTATCCAGATCTCATGATCTAGGAAATAGTGTCTGAACTTCTGGCAGGCCCAGACTAGGGCCAAGCACATCTTCTCCATGGCTTGATAATTTCGTTCATAAGCCAAGAGAGTTTTCGAAATATAGTAGATGGCATACTCCTTATGGGTGTCATCCTCGTATTGAGCCAACAGGGCTCCTAAAGCATTTGTATGCACGGAGATGTATAATAAAAGTGGTTTTCCTTGCTTTGGAGGATTCAAAACGGGGGGATTAACCAAGTATGCCTTCAGTCTCTCGAAGGACTTTTGGCATTCGTCATCCCATAAGAATTTCGTGCCCTTCCACAATAGTTTGTTGAAGGGTTCGCATCTAGTGGCCAGATTCGATATGAATCGGCGAACGGATTGTAATCGACCCTGGAGGCTACGGATTTGGATGAGATTGGAGGGTGGAGCCATGTCTATGATGGCTCGACACTTAGAGGGGTCGACTTCTATTCCCCTTTGGCTCACCATAAAGCCTAGAAGCTTCTCTGATTCTACCCCGAACACACATTTTTGAGGGTTTAGCTTTACTTTGTAAAGCCTAAGCCTTTCGAAAATCTTTTGTAAACATTCGATATGGGTGCATCGGGTTTTGGATTTTGCCAAGAGATCATCTACATACACTTCTACAAGCTCATGAATTTGATCATGGAAGATCGTGGTCATGGCTCATTGGTATGTTGCGCCGACATTTTTCAAACCAAAGGGCATGACTGTATAGCAGTACGTGCCCCATGGGGTTGTGAAGGCGGTCTTACCCTGATCTCGTGGACTTAGTTTGATTTGATTATAGCCTAAATAGCCATCCATGAATGAAAACATTTCATGATTTGCAGTACTATCGACTATCAAATCTATGTTTGGTAAAGGATAATTATCCTTAGGAGTGGCTTTATTTAGGTTTCTGAAATCGATGCATATTCGAATTTTCCCATTGGTTTTTCGAAGTACAACGATATTTGATTACCAATCAGAATACGCAATGGGTTTTATAAATCCGGCTTTTAGCAGATCTTCTAAACCCTCTTTGACTTGCGTGTGTACATTCGGGTATATTTTCCTAAGCTTCTGCTTTATGGGTTTTACACCTGCATCTAAGGGAAGACGATGCTCGACAATGCTGGGATCTATGCCCGGCATGTCTTCATATGTCCATGCAAACACATCTAAATAGGTTCGTAGAAATGCAATGAATGCTAACTTTTCAGTTTCATGCAAGGATGCGCCTATTTTGATGGTTTTGGGATTGGAATCATCCCCTAGGTTCACCTCTATGAAATCTCCTCCTACTGATTGGGAAGGTCTTTCAAAATCGAGAATTCTATGAAATTCTGGGAGCTCAGAAGTGGGATCTTCCTCAAGGGGATCCACTTCCGGGCTTTGATCATTCTCGTGGGCTATAGACCCGAGGGAATTTGATGCGTGGTTTTCAAAATGACCTGGTTTTGTACTTGGATTTTCAAGTGATTTCGAAATTTTTGGTTAAACGACGTTTCTTTCGAAATCCTTTTCTTTTCCCAAAGTCCTACCAGGAGCAGCTATATACAAAATCTTTTTGTTATTTTCCAAATTTTCGATTTTTTTGGGTTTTTGTAAAACAAGAACTTTGGGAACTATACAAAGCACTCTTTTTTCGAGTTTTTGTTTTTCCATTGTTTTTGGTTTTTCTTGTTTTTCGATTTTTTTGATTTTAAGTTTTTCAAATGTTTTTGTATTTTTAGCAAAGGGATCTTCCGTCATACCTACAAAGGGAAAACACTACGGGTTAGACTCGGAATAGGAGATCTAAATCGTAGGTCTCTTCTAAGGCAGGCTCCGGGGCACCCTTGACCCAGGTGGTCACAGGGGGTAGCTCCGGCGGTATTCAGGGAGCATAGCCGATCCCATATCGGCTTGGGTTGGCCCTAGGAAGGATGGGCTCTAGGAGACCCTGGTTCTGTGCCCCTAGACTCTTGTAGGGCGTGTAGCCCATGTTCAACAACATGTTCCACGACTTTTTGTTTTTCGAAAAAGTTGGATATAAGTCATGGTCCTGGAACATGCTATCGTCCATATTATGCTCGTATGGCCTCTTGTCCAGGGGCTTTGGAAATAGGGAACGCTTGGGTTTTCCTAGAAGGATTAAAGTCGGGAGGGGGCCTGCTTTGGGCTGCCCCTTCACACATACAACCTTCCTAGGGTTGTTCAACACGAGTCGAGGTGGCTCAACCATAATTTGCCCCAGGTTAGCCTCATGGGCCTGGGAGCTTGATAAACAAGGAGAGTTTATGATCCCCTGAAGCTGTGGGTGACTCTCACCTAGGATTACTACGACTTGGTCCCTAAAAGGGATCGTGACACACCTGTGGAAGGTGGATGGCACAACGCACAAACTGTGTATCCATGGCCTTCCCAGCAACAGGTTATAATGGGGGTGGATGTCCATGACATGGAACACCCCCGTGTGTTCGATCCCTCCCGTTTCCATTGGGAGTTCGATGGATCCTAAAGGTCTAGCTGCATTCCCATCGTATCCAGTGATAACGATGGGGCTTGGGTTCACTGAAGTCAAGGTGACTCCGATTTTGTACGCCACATGAAGTGGAAGGATGTTGAGCCCTCCTCCACCATCGACTAGGCACCTGTCCAGAGAGTGGTTGTTTAGAACCACCTCGATATGTAGGGCCTGGTTATGGGTTTCGTAGGGTCTATCTACATCATCTTCCGAGAAAGTGATGGGCGATTTTGCTCCTAATAAAGCCACTTGGGCAGACAAGGATTCCGGACTTATGTTCGAATCAACCTTGGCCCTTTCTAGAATTTTCTCTAATACAAGTCTATGCCTAGGCGAAGTTTTTATAAGCTCTAGGATAGACATGTGAATAGGAATCTTTGAAAGGTGGTTTTCGAAGTCATAAGGATTTAGGATAACTTTGTCCTTATCTGCTTTTGGCAGAACACTAGGGATACATGCTTTTGAGGGGCCAGGCACACTGACCACCTTTTGAAAACCTTGAAGGTGCGGGGGTTGATAGATCCTCCCGGATCTAGTGACTTCCCCCACGACCAGCCTAGGGTTCGCGCTAAACTTGGCTCTAAGGATGAGCTGAGGAGAACCTTGGATTTTTAAAACTGGTTTTACCTGGGTTTCCACTTTTGGTGGTCCCCGAATGATGACTTGGGCGGGCCTCTTGTATAGTACAAGAATGGGCGCACAAGTAGGTCGACCAGGTTCGGGTTTTTGCGCTAGTTCCTTGGAAATGGTGAGGGTATATACCTCCTTTCCTTTCCCACTGCCACTGGCGTGTTTGGGAAAGGGTTCCTTGAAGATAGCTTGAGGTGGCTCAGGTTCCGCAGTGACCTGGAGCCGGCCTTCTGCTATCAAGTTCTCAATTTTATTTAAGAGGGAGAAGCAGCGTTTGGTATCATGGCCTTTGAGCCGATGATACTTACAAAATCGATTTAAATACCCCCCTTTGGAAGTGACTCCTTCGGGGATTTTAGGGAGTTCTATCATGCCCTGGGCAAGTAGGAGGTCTAGGACCTCCGACACAGGTTGCCCCAGCGGAGTATACTCCCGTTTTTCAGTCGGTTTTTGAAAATTTCGCTCCCTCTTATTTTTTAATTTTTCAAAATTTTTGGAAGTGCCCGCAATGCCTGGATCCACCCGGACATTGGCGATTTTATGGGGTTTTGCCCCTTTGTCCGTCGTGGGTAGCCCATATGCGATGGGCTTTTCCAAACGGGTTTTTGGAGCGGCACTTCCTTTCCATAAGTGATCATATGTCCCTTTTCGCAAGTTGGTTTCGAAAAGGCAGGCCTTTTTGATTAACTTATGGAAAGTTGAAATCTCATGGAGCGAGAGAAGGATTTTTAACTCGCTTTTAAAATTATCCAGGATGAGCATTACTGCGCATCCTTCGGATATGGGTTCTCGCACTTGGCCCAAAAGCGACCTCCATCTTATAATGAAGGCATGTACATCTTCGTTCATGCCTTGCTTTGTATCCCTTAAGGTATTCAGAGTTGGCGTGACTTCTACGTTGTGTGCAAATCTTTGCATGAAGCAGTTCGCTAACTCTTCAAAAGTAGCGAACTGGCTTAAGTCGTAGGAAGCCAGCCATTTGGCAGCTGTGCCTTTAAGGGATAAAGGGAACCAATACACCCATTTCATCGAGTCCTTTTTCTTCTTATGGGCTCGACGTGAGAAAAGCTGTAAGTGAGACCTAGGGTCTCCCATGCCATCATACCGATGGAAGTTCGGTATTTCATCGTCACTGTCTGTTTTGTAATCCAAAGGAAGGAAATCAGACAGGGCGTAGTTTCTTTTCTCTTTATTTTGCCCTTTCAGCAACTGTTGTAGGGCTTTACGGTCCTTTTGTGTGAAGGACTCGTGGTATTGGTTGCCTTCTATTACGGAGGCCTCTTTGTGCTTGCGAGGTTTTTCAGATTTCTTTGTAGGCCTTTGTTCACCATTCGATGAACATGAATCGCCTACTTCAGCCTCTTGGCTGAGAGCATCGATTTTGGCCTCAAACTCCCTTCTCAAGTCCTCGATTTCCTCTAGTTTTGTTTTGTTTTTGAAAATCCTCCTAGAGTGAGAACTTGATGCGCATGAGCCTTGGCTCGACACTTCACTTGGATTGGATTTTGACATGGTTTTCAAGCTTTTTCAAAATGTCCTAAGTACAAGCAAAGAAAACAAGTTAAAATGACACCTTTTACAAAATTTTCGCAAGACTTCTACTTAAAAACTTGATTTTTGAAAGGCTCACGTCCCACCGGGCATGCCAATCTCTATAGACGTGCGAAAATTCCCCGCCTCTCACCTTTTCAGGGCTCGGAGCGGATCCTCTCGTGCGTCTAAGGCCTTATTTATGCAAACAGGGCGTGCCAGCTAGCTTACCTAAGCTAGCGAAGATATATTTAACACTGACTTCTAAACGTGGCGACTGTGAGCAAGTGAGCTCTTGTCGTCGCAGACCTTCTTGCACCGATGTGCAAGGGTCAGTCTGTATGCTTTGCAAAAATCAAGTTTTGGGATAGAAAGTCTATGAAGCGGTTCGAGGTGTCTAATTCGGGTCTTTTAGATGCGATTGCCTGTTTTAGAACACGTGGATTTGCACGTTCCTAAGTCTTTTCTTTTATCCCTTTTCGGGCCACCTAGTTTGTGTGTTATGAACACTCCACTACATGGGCGAATTCGAGCGGGGCTTGCTTTGATGCAATATGCGTCCTACCTCGTGGTATGGCATAGATGCAATGCAAACTCACGCTACTCCAAAGGGAAAACCCGAATGTAAAGACAATACTGAAGGGAAATAACCGAAGGGAAATAACCGAAGGGAAATAACTTGTAAAGGAAGTGCCGAAGGGAGATATGTATATAGAGTAGGTATATGAGCCCTTACTCGGGTCTTGCAAATAAGAGCGAAGGCTCAATGTGGGTGCGTGCTTGAATTGAAAAGACTTACACACACGACATGAAATTAAACCCAAATATAAATTCCAATATGGCCTTGACTAAGGTCTTGGGAATAAGAGCGAAAGCTCAATGTGTGTGAGTGCTTGAATTGAAGTACTACGCACACGACATAAATGAAACCCAAATATAACTGCAATAAGGCCTTTACTAAGGTCTTGGGAGTAAGAGCGAAGGCTCAATGTGTGTGAGAGTGCTTGAATTGAAAGACTTATCCACACGACATGAAATGAAACCCAAATAGTATAGGTCAGCCCTTACTTGGGTCTTTCAAATAAGAGCGAAAGCTCAATGTGTGTGAGAGTACTTGAATTGAAAGACAACGCACTCAACTTAAGCAAAACCCTTCAAAAATGAAAGTATATATATATACTTATGTATTAGGGGCTGATTAGGCCCGTGTGTGTTCAAAATCGTGCACAACTAAGAGAGTGCACGTGTGTGGGTGTGCCAAGCCACGTTATTACAAGCGGGGGGAGACTATGCTCCGTTATTACAACCCCGTATCGAATTGACTCTCAAGCAAGTATACAACTAAAGACCGAGTTAGGCACTTACTAGTAGCTGGTCCGTAGAGGCCTTGCTTGAGCGTGGGCTTGGCCTTCGCCTTGGGCTGCAAACGGGAGCTCCGCGAGGGTGAGCGACAAAGGGGTGCTGGCCGGCTGCAAATGGGGTGCGGGATAGGCGCCTTGAAGGTGGCCGACTGCAAGCAAGGATGTCGCCTTGGTGTGGGGGATTAAAGGGGTTGGGCAAGGTGAGTATGTAGGGTCACTAGGAGGGTATATAGTGTTAGGGAGTATGGCCCTAAGGGGAGCCTAAGGGAAGGTCGAATGGGACACCTAGGGGAAAAGATATGGCTGGGCCGAATGGAAGGGATGGTCGGTTGGAGTGGCCGACTAGGGGAATGTGGTGGTGGCGAGCTGCTAGGATGACTAAGGCTGGAGTATGGGAAGGAAGCTAGTTAGGTGATGGGGCTAGGTGGTAGTGGGTGTAAGGGAGTGCTAGGGGCAGGTCTTAGGAAGTCGAATAGGGTGGCCGGGTGTAGCTAGTGTAGTTAGGTAGTGGCGGGTAACTAGGGCGGCTAAGGCTTGGCCGAGTGGGAGTGGTGGCGGCGAGTGGCTGATATGTAGGTAAGGTGGTGGTATGGTGGGTGGCTGGGAGTGGAGAGGGAGGGGAGAAGGAGCTAGGTAGAGTGTGGGGTACTTACCGAGTGAAGAGAAGGTGGCGCTCGGCTGGAAGGGAGTAGGGCAGGTAGTGATGCTCGGTCGGGAGGTGGTGGAGATGGCGGTGCAAGTGGTGGTGGGATGGAAAGTAGGTGGTGGTGCAGGCGGAGTAGGTGGAACAGGTGGAGGAGCTGGGGCAGTGGAGGAGTCGGCTGGACTTGGGGGAAGGAGAGGACCCGGCTGGCTTGGAGAGGGCTTCTAGCTCGGAAATCCCGCCCCCAAGGGGGGGGGTTTATATAGGGATGGGTAGGTCGGTTAGGGCTGGGTTTGGGGTAGTGGTTAGGTGGTTTAGGTAGGGTGGTATGAAGATAAGGTGGGCTGGAAAGGGTAGGGCCAGATATTTTAAATACTAGTGGTTTGGGTAGATTGTGGGCTAGGGGTGGTTTTAGGGGTTTAGGGTTTGGTTAGGTGGTTAGTTTCTAGGGTGAGGTTTAGTGAGCTAGGTTAGGTGATTAGGCTAGGATTAGGCTAGGTTTAGGGAAATTAACCTAGGTTTAGGGAAGGATTAGGGAAGTGGGTTAGGTGATTAGGTTGGGATTAGGGAAGTGGGTTAGGTGATTAGGTTGGGATTAGGCCGGGATTAGGGAAGTGGGTTAGGTGATTAGGCTCAGATTAGGGACGGATTAGGGTGGAAGGTTAGGATTAGGTATTTTGGGTTAGGTTTAGGTGAAGGAGCTCCATTTGCATGGCCCATAGACCTTAACCACCTCATGTTGGTGCAGCCCTAGGTTAGGTTTTGGCTAATTACAAGCTTAAAACCACTTAACTAGGCTAAACCCCAAACTTGACACACAAGTCAAGCTTAATTACAACACACTTGATCTTATCCACCCCCACTCTCTCTCATGCCCATAATCCCACGTGAATTTCAAGTGGGCCCCACCTCCATTTATGAGAAGGTGATGTGGGCCATGGATATGGATATTGGATTGGATTTTTCAATCCAAATCCAAATCCAAGTCCATACATGGGTTTGGATTGGGATCTGGATATATATGGTCCAGATCCGATCCAAACTGAACTCTGACTCCTTCGAGCTGTATTCGAAACGAACGGTTTGTGCGGGGCCTGACAGCATCAGTGCTCCGTCTGCGTTGGGTCTTCGCCAACATGATCGTCCGCCTCTATTTTCGCCTTCCGGAGATTACTTCAAACAAGGTTTTGATGATAACAGGGTCTTGGACGTTCGAGATCCTAGGGGTGTGAATTTGATACAAGAGTTGCTGTGCCGGGCTCGATATGTGCTCCGGTTCCGGGCTCTTCTTAGCTCTCCTGGTCCTGTCTTGATCGGGCCAAGCCGCTTCGGGGTTTCAAAACATGTTTTTTTAAAAAGGTTTTAAAAGCCATATTGTATATTTTTGAAATACAAGGTTTAAAACATATATACAGGGTTGTTTGGAAGGCTCCTGGGTTTCCAGACTCAAAATAGCCCTTTGGGGCTGCTTTTACAAAACCAGGTTTGTTTAAGAAATTCGTGGGATTTCGGGGTGTTTACAATTTTCCCATTAGCTTTTAGAACTACAATGATGTTTGACAATCAATCAGAATACGCAATGGGTTTTATAAATCCGGCTTTTAACAGATCTTCTAAACCCTCTTTGACTTGCGTGTGTACATTCGGGTGTATTTTCCTAAGCTTCTGCTTTATGGATTTTACATCCGCATCTAAGGGAAGACGATGTTCGACAATGCTGGAGTCTATGACCGGCATGTCTTCATACGTCCATGCAAACACATCTAAATAGGTTTGTAGAAATGCAATGAATGCTGATCTTTCATGTTCATGCAAACATGCGCCTATCTTGATGAGTTTGGGATTGGAATCACTGCCTAGGTTCACCTCTATGAAATCTCCTCCTACTGAATTGGTAGGTCTTTCAAAATCGAGAATTTTATGAAATTCTGGGAGCTCAAAAGTGGGATCTTCCTCAAGGGGTTCCGCTTCTGGGCTTTGATCATTCTCGTGGGTTATAGACCCGAGGGAATTTGATGCGTGAGTTTTCAAAAGACCTTGTTTTATACTTGGATTTTCAATCGATTTCAAAATTTTTGGTCTGGCTTTGTAGAGGACGTTTCTTTCGAAATCCTTTTCTCTTTCCAAAGTCCTACCAGGAGCAGCTATGTACAAAATCTTTTTGGTATTTTGTGGATTTTTGATTTTTTCGTGTTTTTGCAAAACAAGAACTTTAGGAACTATACAAACTACCCTATTTTCGAGTTTTTGATTTTCCAATGTTTTTGGTTTTTGCAATTTTTCTATTTTTTTGATTTTAAGTTTTTCAAATGTTTTTGTATTTTTATGAAAGGGATCTTCCATCATACCTACAAAGGGAAAACACTACGGGTTAGACTCGGAATAAGAGGTCTAAATCGTAGGTCTCTTCTAGGGTAGGCTCTGGGCACCCTTGACCCAGGTGGTCACAGGGGGTGGCTCTGGCGGTATTTTGGGAGTGTAGCCGATCCCATATCGGCTTGGGTTGGCCCTAGGAAGGATGGGCTCTAGGAGACCCTGGTTTTGTGCCCCTGGACTTTTATAGGGCATATAGCCCATGTTCAACAGCATGTTCCACAATTTTTTGTTTTTTGAAAAATTATGATATAAATCGTGGTCCTGGAACTTGTTGTCGTCCATATCATGCTCGTATGGCTTTTTGTCCAGGGGTTTTGGAAATAAGGGATTTTTGGGTCTTCCTAGAAGGGTTAGGATTGGGAGGGGGCCTGCTTTGGGCGGCCCCTTCACATACACAACCTTCCTAGGGTTTTCTAACACGAGCCTTGGTGGCTCAACCATGGTCTGCCCCAGGTTAGCCTCATGGGCTTGGGAACTTGACAAACAAGGGGAGTTTATGATCCCCTGAAGCTGAGGGTGACTCTCACCTAGGATCACCATGACTTGGTCCCTGAAAGGGATCTTGACACACCTGTGGAAGGTGGATGGCACAGCGCACAAGCTGTGTATCCAGGGCCTTCCCAACAACAGGTTATAATGGGAGTGGATGTCCAAGACACGGAACGCCCTCGTGTGTGTGATCCCTCCCATTTCCATCGGGAGTTCGATCGATCCTAAGGGTCTAGATGCATTCCCATCGTATCCAGTGATAACGATGGGACTTGGGTTCACAGAAGTCAAGGTGACTCCGATTTGGTACGCCACATGAAGTGGAAGGATGTCGAGCCCTCCTCCCCCATCGACAAGGCACCTGTCCAGAGAGTGGTTATTTAGAACCACCTCGATATGCAGGGCCTGGTTGTGGGACTCGTAGGGTCTATCTACATCATCTTCCGAAAAAGTGATGGGCGATTTTGCTCCTATTGATGCCACTTGGTCAAACAGGGATTCAGGACTTATGTTCGAACTAACCTTAGCTCTTTCTAGAATTTTCTCTAGCACGAGTCTATGCCTAGGCGAAGTTTGTATAAGCTCTAGGATGGACATGTGGATAGGAATTTTTGAAAGATGGTTTTCGAAATCATAAGGATTTAGACGATTTTCCCATTGTCTGCTTTCGGCAGAACTCTAGGAATACATGCTTTTGAGGGGCCAGGCACACTGACCACCCTTTTAGCACTTTGTAGGTGCGGGGGTTGATAGATCCTCCCGGATCTTGTCACTTCCCCCACAACCAACCTAGGGTTCGCACTTAAATTGGCTCTAATTGAGAGTTTTGGAGTACCTTGAAGTTTTAAAACTGGTTTAGCTGGGGATTCAACTCTTGGTGGTCCCCGAATGACTACTTGGGCAGGCTTCTTGTAAAGTAAAAGAGTAGACACAGAAGTGGGTCGACCAGACTCTAACGATTGCGCTAGATTTTTTGAAAAGGTGAGGGTACATACCTCCTTTTCTTTCCCACTGCTACTGGCATGCTTGGGAAAGGGTTCTTTGAAGATAGCTTGAGTTGGCTCAGGTTCCGCAGTGACCTGGAGCCGGCCCTCAGCTATCAAGTTCTTGATTTTGTTTAAAAGGGAGAAACAACGCTTTGTATCATGGCCTTTGAGCCGATGATATTTATAAAAATGGTTTAAATATCCCCTTTTGGAAGTGACTCCCTCAGGGATTTCAGGAAGTTCAATCATGCCTTGGGAAGTAGGAGGTCTAGGACCTCCGACACAGGTTGCCCCAGTGGTGTGTACTCCCGTTTTTCAATAGGTTTTTGGAAGTTTCTCTTCCTTTTGTTTTCTAATTTTTCAAAATTCTTTGAAGTGCCCACCAGACCTGGATCCACCCAGACATTGCCGATTTTATGGGGCTTTGCCCCTTTGTCCATCGTGGGTAGCCCATAAGTGATGGGCTTTTCCAAGCGGGTTTTGGAAACGGCACTTCCTTTCCATAAATGATCGTATATCCCCTTTTTCAAGTTTGTTTCGAAAAGGGATGCTTTTTTGATCAACTTATGGAAAGTTGAGATTTCATGGAGCGAGAGAAGGGTCTTTAGCTCGCTTTTAAAATTATCCAAGATGAGCATGTCTGTGCATCCTTCGGATATTGGCTCTCACACTTGGCCTAAAAGGGACCTCCATCGAATAATGAAGGCATATACGTCTTCGTTCATGCCTTGCTTCGTATCCCTTAAAGTGTTTAAAGTCGGCGTGACTTCTACGTTATGTGCAAATCTTTGCATGAAGCAGTTCGCTAACTCTTCAAAAGTAGCGAGCTGGCTTAGATCGTAGGAAGCCAGCCATTTGGCAGCTATGCCTTTAAGGGATAAAGGGAACCAATACACCCATTTTATCGAGTCCTTTTTCTTCTTATGGGCTCGACGCGAGAAAAGTTGCAAGTGAGACCTAGGGTCTCCCATGCCATCATACCGATGGAAGTTCGGTATTTCATCGTCACTGTCTGTTTCGTAATCCATAGGTAGAAAATTAGACAGGGCGTAACTCCTTTTCTCTTTATTTTTCCCTTTCAGCAGTTGTTGTAGGGCTTTACGGTCCTTTTGTGTGAAGGACTCGTGGTATTGGTTGCCTTCTATTACGGAGGCCTCTTCATGCTTGCGAGGTTTTTCAATTTTTTTCTTGGCCCTTTGTTCACCATTTGATGAACATGAATCGCCTACTTCAGCCTCTTGGCTGAGAGCATCGATTTTGGCCTCGAATTACCTTCTCAAGTCTTCTATCTCGTCTAGTTTGATTTTATTTTTCAAAATCCTCCTAGAGTGAGAACTTGATGCGCATGAGCCTTGGCTCAACACTTCACTTTGGTTGGATTTTGACATGTTTTCAAGCTTTTCAAAATTCCTACGTATGAAGTACAATAAAGAAAGAGTTAAAAAACAACACCTTTTGGAAAAAATATTTTCGCAAGATTCTTAAGGTAACTCGATTTTACAAGACTCACGTCCCATCGGGCGTGCCAAATTTTGTAGACGCAGAAAGTTCCCGCTTCTGGTTCTTAGGCTTGAAGCGAATCTTTTCGTGTGTCTAAGTTCTAATTAAGCAAAAGGGCGTGCCAGCTAGCTTACTTAAGCTAGCGAAGAGAAATTTTTAAATTTGACTCCTAACGTGGCGACTGTGAGCAAGCAAGCTCTTTTCGTGGCAGACCTTCTTGCACCGATGCACAAGGGTTAGTCTATACGCTTAAAAATCGAGTTTTAAAATACGAGAACCTACGAAAATGTTTTGAGGTATTCGACTCGGGTTTGTTTTTGTATGATTTTCAAATTTTATTTCACGTGGATTTGCACGTGCCTATGTCTTTCTTTTTATCCCTTTACGGGCCAACTAGGTCTGTGTTATGAACACATAGCCTAAGTGGGGCGATTTTGAGCGGGAGTATGGGGTTTGCTTTGATGCAATATGCGTCCTAACTCGTGGTATGGCATATATGCAATGCAAACTCACGCAACTCCAAAGGGAAAACCCGAAATTGAAAGACAATGCGGAAGGGAAATGACTTGAAATGTAAATTGTAAGAGGGAAATTGCGGAAGGGAAATATGGCTATATCTTAAGAGCGGAATGGCTCAATAGTGCAAGTGTGTGCCATGTATATATGTAAAGACTACGCACACTACTGAACCTTAAAACCCAAATCTTAAAGACATAGCCGAAAGGGAAATACTTATAATATATATGGGCGCGAAGGTCGCCAACGTGTTGCATGGGTGTTGTATATATATTGAAAGACAACTCACACGACTTAAATGAAACCCAAATATAAATTGCAATATGGCCTTAACTAAGGTCTTGGGAGTAAGAGCGAAAGCTCAATGTGTGTGAGTGCAAGAATTGAAATACTATGCACACAACATGAAATTAAACCCAAATATAAATTGCAATATGGCCTTAACTAAGGTCTTGGGAGTAAGAGCGAAAGCTCAATGTGTGTGAGTGTATAATTGAAATACTACACACACGACATGAAATTAAACCCAAGGGAAATATAACACGGCCCTTACTTGGGTCTTGCAAATAAGAGCGAAAGCTCAATGTGTGTGAGTGCGAGAATGGAAAGGCAACACACACAACTTAAGCAAAACCCCACGCAACTTAAATTATATAAATAAGTCTATATCTTAAGGGTTGATTAGGCCCGTGTGTGTTCACAATCGTGTGCAGCTAAGAGCGAGATAGGCTCAAGTGCACGTGTGTGTGGGTGTGCCAAGCCACGTTATTACAAGCGGGGGGAGACAATGCTTCGTTATTACAACCCCGTATCAAATTTAATTTAACTTAAGCAAGTCTACAAATGAGGATCGAGTTAGGCACTTATGTATAGTTGGTCCGGAGGTGACTTGCTTGAGCTTGGGCTTGTGCGTCGCCTTGGGCTGCAAGAGGGAGTTCCTCGGAATGGCACGGCAAAAGGAGTGACTGGTCGGGTGAAGCAAGGGTGGCGGATGTGGCGCCTTGGGGCTAGCCGGCTGATGGGAGGGGGTGCTGTTGTGGTGTCCTGGGCTGAGTTAGTTAGGGAGTGTCACTAAAGTGTAGGACAGGTCCTAGGAAAGGTGGAGCTAAGGGGTGACTAGGGGGGATGTCTAAGGAAGAAGATGGAAGGCTGCGGGTGGTTAGATGCAGTCGGCTATGGCTGGCCGACTGGTGGCGGGTTAGGTGGTGGCCGGCTGGGGTAACTAGGGGTGTTTAGGGATGAAAAGGGGGAGCTAGCTAGGGTGTTGGCTAAGGGGTGGTTTAAGGGGAGAGGTATGGATGAGGGTGACTAATTAGGGGCTGTCTAGGGGATGAAGCAAGGTGGCGGGTGGTTAGGTGTAGTCGGGCAGAGGTTGGCCAAATGGAGAAGGGTGCTAGATGGCGGCCGGATGGTTGTGGTGGTGTGGTAGCTGAGAGTGGAGGGGGAGTGAAGATAGGGTGGACTTAGGATAGGGTACTAATCGAATAGGACAGGGAAGGTGGCGGTTGTCCAAGGAAAGCAGCCGAGTTGGAAGGTGGATGCAATCGGGTGGAAGGAGTGGAGCTGGCCGGGCAGTTGTGGTGGCGTGGAATGGAGCAGGCCGAGAGGTGGTGGCGGCGTGGAGTGGAGTAGGCCAGGAAGTGGTGGTGGAGCAGGTGAGAGAAGAGAGCAAGGGGTGAGAGAGGGCTCGGCTAGCCCAAGATGGCTGGGAAGAATCCTTTCAAACCCGCCCACTAGGGGGGGTTTTATAGGAGTGGATAAGGTCGGTGGGGCTGGTTTTGAAGGGGGTAGTTTAGTGGTTAGGTGGTGGTGGTTTAGTGATAAGGTGGGCTAGATATTTAGGGGGACCATATTTTTTGTTTTAGGTGGTTTTAGGGATATGGTGTGCTAGGGTTTAGGTGGGGTGGTTTAGTGGTTTAGGGCTTAGCTAGGTGGGTTGGTTTTGGGGTGAGGTTTAGTGAGGTGGGTTAGGTGTTTAGGCTAGGATTAGGTTAGGATTAAGGGAATTAGGCTAGGTTTAGGGAAGGATTAGGGAGGTGGGTTAGGTGATTAGGTTGGGATTAGGGAAGTGGGTTAGGTGATTAGGCTAGGATTAGGCCGGGATTAGGGGTTTTGGCTTAGGATTGGGTTAGGAGTCTCCGTTTGCATAGCCCATGGACTTCATTGCATCATGTTGGTGCAGCCCTAGGTTTGGTGTAGGCTCATACAAGCTTAAACCCACACTGATTAGGCTAACCCACATGATTAACCCAAACTTGACACACAAGTCAGGCTTAATACATTCCCCTCATGCTTAATTCTCCCCATTCTCTCTCATGCCCAAAATCCTACGTGAATTTCATGTGGGCCCCACCTCCATTTATGATAAGGTGATGTGGGCCATGGATGTGGATATTGGATTGGATCTTTAGATCCAAATCCAAATCCAAATCCACATATATGTTTGGATTGGGATCTGGATATATATGGTCCAGATCCAATCCAAACTGAATTCTGACTCCTTCAGGGTATGTTCGAAATGAACGGTTTGTGTAGGGTCTAACAGCATCAGTACTCCGTCTTGCGTTGGGTCTTCGCCAACATGGTCGTCTGCTTCTGTTTTCACCTTCCGGAGATGATTTCACATGATTTTTGTTGATAATAGGGACTTGGACGTTCAAGATCCTGGGGATGAATCTAACACGAGAGTTGCTGTGCCGGGCTTGACATGTGCTCCGGTTCCAGGCTCTCTTTTGCTCTTTTGGTCCAGCTTTCATCAGGCCAAGCCTCTTTGTGGGGTTTCAAAACATCTTTTAAAAAGGTTTTAAAACTATATTATACATATTTTAAAACATATACAGTTTAAACATATGTACAGGGTTTGTCTGGAAGGCTCCTGGGTTTCCAGTCTCAAAATAGCCCTTTAGGGCTGCTTTTACAAAACCAAGTGTGTTTGAGAAGTTCGTGGGATTTCAAGGTGTTTACATGCTCCAACCAAGGTGGGTCTTGGTTTTGGTCTCAAGGGGACAAGCTAGGTGCAGTCGGCACCTAGTTGGGGCTTTGTTTGAGCAGTTGGTACACGGCCTACACCAGCAGGCCGTGGGCTAGGGGCTGAAGAAAGGACACGACCTACTCTAGCAGGCCGTGGGGGTTTAGGGATAGATGGCCTGCCGAGTGGCAGGCCTTGTTCTTGGTAAAGGAATGGAGCACGGCCTGCAAAAGCAGGCCGTGTGGGGCTTTAGGGAGAGGGCCTGCTGGGTGGTAGGCCTTCGGGGTTTCTTGGTAAGGAGTGGCCTACCGAAGGGCAGGCCTTGGCTGGATTAAGAGAAACGGCCTGCAACAAAGTAGGCTGTGTGGGGTTTTAGGGAGAACTCAGCCAACACTTGGCCGAGCTTGGGTTGTTTTAGGTAGAGCTCGGCCAAACCTTGGCCGAGCTTGGCTGTTTTGGGTATAGCTCGGCTAGCACTTGGTCGAGCTTAGGTAGGTTTAAATGGGTGGGGTTTAGGTGGTTTTAGGGGGAGTCTAAACAAGGCACGGCTAGCACTTGGCTGTGCTTAGGTAGGTTTAAATGGATGTGGTTTAGGTAGCTTAGAGGGTTAGGGAAAGAAGGCTTAGGATTAGGTTTAGTTACTAACCTTAGTTTGCAGCCAAGCCCCAAGCTTTTCCGTGCAACCAAGCTCTCACCATGTGCAGCCCATCCACACCTCAAGGTGAAGCTTCTTGCTTGATGCAGCCCATGCCACAATGGCTTGAACCCACACTTAGTGAAATGCCTAGAGGAAGTCATATTGCAAAACCAATTTCAAAACCACATTTTGGCAAACTCTTTCGAAAACAAAGTGTGGAAGATGCACTTCGATAGGGCACGAAACCAATGAGGGGCTGGGGCAGGTATCATCCTCATATCCCCTGAAAATGGTGAGATCCCCATAGCAATTCGCCTAGATTTCGAATGTTCCAACAACATAGCTGAGTATGAAGCATTCATACAAGGCTTAAGGATTTTGAAAACTCTAGGGGCATCATGCATCGAGGTCTTTGGAGATTCACTCCTCGTTATAAACCAAGTTTTGAAAATTTGGCAAGTACGAAATGAAAAACTGCTTCCATATTGTAGACACTAAAAAATCCTCGCCTCTTTGGTTCTTAGGCCTGAAGCAAATCTTTTCGTGTGTCTAAGTCGTATTTTAGCAAAAGGGCGTGCCAGCTAGCTTGCTTAAGCTAGCGAAGAAACGTTTTGAAATCTGACTTCTATCGGGGCGACTGTGAGCAAGCAAGCTCTTTTCGTCGCAGACCTTCTTGCACCGATGCGCAAGGGTCAGTCTGTACGCTTAGAAAATCGAGTTTTAAACATGATGACCTAGGAAAAATGTTTTGAGGTGTTTGATTGGGCTGATTTGTATGGTTTCAAGTTTTATTTTCACATGGATTTGCACGTGCCTATGTCTTTCTTTTTATCTCTTTTTGGGCCAACTAGGTGTGTGTGTGCACAAGTGACCTAAGTTTGGGCGATTTTGAGTGGGAGTGTGGGGTTTCCTTTGATGCAATATGCATCCTAACTCGTGGTATGGCGTATATGCAATGCAAACTCACACAACTCCAAAGGGAAAACCCGAATTGAAAGACAATGCGGAAGGGAAATGACTTAATGTAAATTTGCAAAAGGGAAATTGCAAAAGGGAAATATGGCTATATCTTAAGAGCGGAAAGGCTCAATTGTGCAAGTGTGTGCCATGTATATATGTAAAGACTACGCACACTGCTGAACCTTAAAACCCAAATCTTAAAGACATAGCCGAAGGGAAATACTTATAATATATATGGGCTCGAAGGTCGCCAACGTGTGCATGGGTGTTGTGTGTATATTGAAAGACAACTTACACGACTTGTAAATGAAACCCAAATATAATTGCAATATGACCTTGGCTAAGGTCTTGGGAGTAAGAGTGAAAGCTCAATGTGTGTGAGTGTAGAATTGAAAGACTACGCACACGACATGAATTTAAACCCAAATATAATTGTAATAGGCCTTGACTAAGGTCTTGGGAGTAAGAGCGAAAGCTCAATGTGTGTGAGTATAGAAATGAAATGCTACGCACACGACATGAATGAAAACACCCCCAAAACGAAATTGCAATAGGCCCTTACTAGGGTCTTGGAAATAAGAGCGAAAGCTCAATGTGTGTGAGTGTGAAAATTGAAAGACAACACACACAACTTAAATAAAACCCACACAACTTAAATCATATAAGTATAGCTATATCTTAAGGGCTGATTAGGCCCATGTGTGTGTCAAAATTGTGTGCAGCTAAGAGCGGAATAGGCTCAGGTGCACGTGTGTGGGTGTGCCAAACCACGTTATTACAAGCGGGGGGAGACAACGCTCCGTTATTACAACCCCGTATCAAATTTAATTAAGCATAAGCAAGTCTATAACAAGGACCGAGTTAGGCACTTACGTATAGCTGGTCCGGGTGTGACTTGCTTGCACTTGGACCTAGTGAATCGCCTTGGACTGCAAGAGGGAGCTCCTTGGATGGGCGCGGCAAGTAGATGTGTTGGCCGAATGGAAGTAGGTGCAGGTCCTGGCTGAGTGGATGGGGTGCTGCCTTGGTTGGGCTTGAAGTACTTAGGGGAGGTAGGTGGAACTAGGGTGTGTCACTAAGGCTTGGGGTAGGTCTTAGGGAGAGGTAAGGCTGAGGGTGTAAGGCACGGTTGGTTAAGGGAAGAGGGGTAGGTGGTGCAGCCGGGTGGAGTGGCCGAATGATGGAAGGTGGCAGGTTTTGTGGGGTGGCGAAAGAAGATGGAGGTGCTGGTGGAGTCAACCTAGGGGGTAAGATGGAGGAGAAGGAGGGGAGAGTGAGAGTTGAGGCTTACCTAAGGGAGATCGTGGAAGGAGGCTGGCCGAATGGGTGAGGAAGAGGCGGCAGGTGGCGTGGGATGATGTTGGCCGAGTGCAGCGGGTGGAAGGTGGAGTGGAGTGATGCTGGCCGAAGGGTGGAGGTGGCGTGGAGTGGTGCTGGGCGAAGGGTGGAGGTGGCGGGTTCCAAGAGGGTGAGAGAGAGAGGGCAGGTGAGAGAGGAGAGAAAGGGCTGAGCTGTCCAAAATTCCATGCAAAACCCGCCCAAAAGAGGGGGGGTTTTATAGGCTTAGTGGGGTCGGTTGGGCTGGTATTGGGGGTGGTGGTTTAAGGGTATGGTGGTGGTGGTTTGGGGGATATGGTGTGCTAGATATTTAGGTGGGCTAGATATTTGTTTTGGGTGGTTTGGGGATATGGTGTGCTAGGTGTTTAGGTGGGCTAGTTTAGTGGTTTAGGGCTTAGCTAGGTGGGTTGGACTTAGGGTGAGGTTTAGTGGAGTGGGTTAGGTGTTTAGGCTAGGATTAGGGTGAGGTTAGGGGGATTAGGCTAGGTTTAGGGAAGGATTAGGGAAGTGGGTTAGGTGATTAGGCTAGGATTAGGGAAGGGTTAAGGAAGTGGGTTAGGTGATTAGGCTAGGATTAGGTCAGGTTTAGGGGGAAATAGCTTAGGGTTAGGGTTAGGAGGATCCCTTTGCATGACCCATGGACCTAGTTGCAGCAAATTGGTGCAGCCCTAGGTTAGGTGTAGGTGCATACAAGCTTAAACCCACACTCATTAGGCTAACCCACATGATTAACCCAAAAGTTGACACAAAAGTCAAGTCTACCACATTTTCACTCATATTTTATCCCCCCATTCTCTCTCATGCCCAAGCTTTTCACATGAATTTCTTATGGGCCCCACCTACATTTATGAGAAGGTGATGTGGGCCATGGATGTGGATGTTGGATTGGATCTTTGGATCCAAATCCAAATCCAAATCCATATGCATGTTTGGATTTGGATATGGATATATATGGTCCAGATCCGATCCAAATCTGAATTTCTGACTCCTTCATGGTATGTTCGAAACGGATGGTTTGTGCGAGGCCTAATAGCATCAGTACTCCATCTTGCGTTGGGTCTTCGCTAACATTGTCGTCCGCTCCTCTTTTCACCTTCCGGAGATCATTTCGATGGATTTGTTGATAACAGGGGCTTGGATGTTCGAGATTTTGGGGATGAATCTGATACGAGAGTTGATGTGTCGGGCTCTCTTTTGCTCCTCTGGTCCTGCTTTCATCAGGCCAAGTTGCTTTCTGGGGTTTCAAAACACCTTTTTAAAGGTTTTAAAACTATATAACACATATTTTAAAACATATATGGTTTAAACATATGTACAGGGTTGCTTGGAAGGCTCCTGGGTTTCCAGACTCAAAATAGCCCTTTGGGGCTGCTTTTGTAAAACCAGGTGTTTTGGGAAAATCATGGGATTTTGGGGTGTTTACACATATCACGAGTTGGCCACTCGATTGGTTGAGTCCTTCCAATCGTGTACACTCACACACGTAGGAAGAGAGGATAATGGCGTTGCCGATGCCCTCTCATCCTTGGGTTCAACCCTAAAGGTCGAACCAACTTTGGGAACCCGATCCTTAGAAATATGGCATGCGCCCACTACATCTAGACACGATTTTGAAATTTGCCAAAATAACCCAGATTCTGTTGAAAAACCTTGGTTCTATGACATCAAATGTTTTTTAGAAAATGGGGGATTCGATGAGGATTTCACATCCAAGGATAAGGCATTCATCCAGAAAATTTCAACCCAATACACGATTTTAGGTGGGGTTTTGTATAACCTAGTTTTATAAAAGCTGCCCCAAAGGGCTATTTTGAGTTTGGAAACCCAGGAGCCTTCCAAGCAAAACCCTGTACATATGCTTTAAACTATATATGTTTTAAAATATGTATAATATGGTTTTAAAACCTTTTAAAAGATGTTTTGAAACCCCACAAAGCGACTTGGCCTGATGAAAGTAGGAGCAGAAGAGCAAAAGAGAGCCCAGAACCGGGGCACATATCGAGCCCGGCACATCAACTCTCGTGTTAAATTCATCCCCAGAATCTCGAACATCCAAGCCCCTGTTATCAAACAAAACTATTTGGAATCATCTCCGGAAGGTGAAAACAGAAGCGAACGACCATGTTGGCGAAGACCCAACGCAAGACGGAGTACTGATGCTATCAGGCTTCGCACAAACCGTTCGTTTCGAACATACCCTGAAGGAGTCAGAATTCAACTTTGGATTGGATCTGGACCATATATATCCAGATCCCAATCCAAACGTATATGTGGATTTGGATCCAAAGATCCAATCCAATATCCACATCCAGGGCCCACATCACCTTCTCATAAATGGAGGTGGGGCCCACTTGAAATTCACATGGGATCTTGGGCATAAGAGAGAATGGGGAGGATTAAATGTGAGGGAAATGTATTAAGCTTGACTTGTGTGTCAAGTTTTGGGTTAATCATGTGGGTTAGCCTAATTAGTGTGGGTTTAAGCTTGTATGAATCTACACCTAACCTAGGGCTGCACCAACATGATGCAATTATGTCCATGGGCCATGCAAAGGGATGCTCCTAACCTAATCCCAAGCTAAACCCCCTAATCCTAGCCATTTACCCTAATCCCGACCTAATCACCTAACCTACTTCCCTAATCCCAACCTAATCACCTAACCTACCTCCCTAATCCTTTCCTAAACCTAGCCTAATTTCCCTAACCTCATCCTAATCCTAGCCTAAACACCTAACCCACCTCACTAAACCTCACCCTAAACCCAACCCACCTAGCTAAGCCCTAAACCACTAAACCACCCCACCTAAAACCCTAGCACACCATATCCCTAAAACCACCTAACCTAAATATCTGCCCCCCCCTAAATATCTGGCCCACCTTATCCCCAAACCATCACCACCTAACCACTAAACCATCCCCCCCCAAAACTAGCCCCAACCGACCCCAACAAATCCTATAAACCCCCCCCTAGTGGGCAGGTTTTTCAGGTTCCTTTGGGCCAGCCGAGCCCCCTCTCCTCTCTCATCCCTTTCTCTCTTCTCTCACCTGCTCTGCCTTGGAACTCCAGCCAACTTCGCTCCATGCCACCATCACCTCCCGGCCAGCTCCATTCCTTGACACACGACTACATCAACCTGCCGCATCCTCCCTTGCCACCCGCAGCACCTCACCCTTCGGCCAGCCATCTGTAGACGCAGAAAGTTTCCGCTCCTAGTTCTTAGGCCTAAAGCGAACCTTTTCGTGTGTCTAAGTCCTATTTAAGCAAAAGGGCGTGCCAGCTAGCTTACTTAAGCTAGCGAAGAAATACTTTGAAATCTGACTCCTAATGTGGCGATTGTGAGCAAGCAAGCTCTTTTCGTCACAGACCTTCTTGCACCGACGCGCAAGGGTCAATCTGTAAGCTTAAAAATCGAGTTTTTGAAATACGAGAACCTACGAAAACGTGTTTGAGGTGTTTGATTTGGGTTGTTTTTGTATGATTTTCAGATTTTATTTCACGTGGATTTGCACGCGCCTATGTCTTTCTTTTTATCCCTTTTCGGGCCAACTAGGTGTGTGTTATGAACACGTAACCTAAGTGGGGTGACTTTGAGCGGGAGTATGGGGTTTGGTTTGATGCAATATGCGTCCTATCTCATGGTATGGCGTATATGCAATGCAAACTCACGCAACTCCAAAGGAAAAACCCAAATTTGAAAGACAATGCCGAAGGAAAATGACTTGTAATGTAAATTGCCGAAGAGAAATTGCGGAAGGGAAATTGCAAAAGGGAAATATGGCTATATCTTAAGAGCGGAAAGGCTCAATAGTGCAAGTGTTGTGTGTATATTGAAAGACAACTCACACGACTTAAATGAAACCCAAATATAAATTGCAATATGGCCTTAACTAAGGTCTTGGGAGTGAGAGCGAAAGCTCAATGTGTGTGAGTGCGAGAATTGAAAGGCAACACACATGACATGAAATTAAACCCAAATATAAATTGCAATATGGCCTTAACTAAGGTCTTGGGAGTAAGAGCGAAAGCTCAATGTGTGTGAGTGCGAGAATTGAAAGGCAACACACACGACATGAAATTAAACCCAAGGAAAATATATCACGGCCCTTACTTGGGTCTTGCAAATAAGAGCGAAAGCTCAATGTGTGTGAGTGCGAGAATTGAAAGACAACACACACAACTTAAGCAATAACCCCATGCAACTTAAATTATATAAATAAATTTATATCTTAGGGGCTGATTAGGCCCGTGTGTGTTCAAAATCGTGCACGACTAAGAGCGAGGTAGGCTCAAGTGCACTTGTGTGTGGGTGTGCCAAACCACGTTATTACAAGCGGAGGGAGACAATGCTCTGTTATTACAACCCCGTATCAAATTTAATTTAACTTAAGCAAGTCTACAAATAAGGACCGAGTTAGGCACTTACGTATAGCTGGTCCGGAGGTGACTTGCTTGAGCTTGGGCTTGGGCGTCGCCTTGGGCTGCAAAAGGGAGCTCCTCGGAATGGCACGACAAGGGTGTGACTGGCCGGGTGACAAGGGAGTGCGGGTATGGTGCCTTGGGGCTTGCCGGCTGTTAGGAGGGTGCTGCCGTGGTGTCTCGGGCTGAGGTGTTTATGGAGTGTCACTAAGGTATAGGGCAGGTTCTAGGGAAGGTGAGCTAAGGGGTGACTAAGGGGGATGTCTAAGGAAGAGGGTGTAAGACCGCGGGTGGTGACAAGGTGCAGCTGGCTGTGGCTGGCCGACTAGGGGCAGGTTAGGTGGTGGCCGGCTGGGGTAGCTAGGGGTGTTTGGGAATGGCGAGGGGGAACTAGCTATGGTTAAAGGGGAGGAAGGGCAGGTCCTAGGGAAAGAGGTAAGGTGGCTGGGGTAGTTAGGGGGTGTCACTAATGGGAAGGTAGGGCAGCGGGTGGTGTAATGGGTTGTGTTTGGCCGAATGGGGAAGGGTGGCAGGGCGGTTGTGTTGGTGTGGTGGTATGGGTGGCTGAGAGTGGAGGGGGAGTGAAGATAGGGTGGAGTTAGGATAGGGTACTAACCGAATGAGAAAGGGAAGGTGGCGGTTGTCCGAGGAAGGCAGCCGGGTGGAAGGAGTGGAGCTGGCCGGGCAGTTGAGGTGGCGTGGAATGGTGCAGGCCGGGAGGTGGAGGCGGCGTGGAGTGGAGCAGGTCAGGAAGTGGTGGTGGAGCAGGTGAGAGAAGAGAACCAAGGGGTGAGAGAGGGCTCGGTTGGCCTAAGATGGCTGGGCTAAAGTTGAAAAACCCGCCCACTAGGGGGGGTTTTATAGGTTTTTCAAAAGTCGGTTTGGGCTGGTTTTGAAAGGGTGGTTTAGTGGTTAGGTGGTGGGGGTTTAGTGATAAGGTGGGCTAGACATTTAGGGGGACCAGATTTTTAGTTTAGGTGGTTTTAGGGATATGGTGGGCTAGGGTTTAGGTGGGGTGGTTTAGTGGTTTAGGGTTTAGCTAGGTGGGTTGGTTTTGGGGTGAGGTTTAGTGAGGTGGGTTAGGTGTTTAGGCTAGGATTAGGTTAGGATTAGGGAATTAGGCTAGGTTTAGGGAAGGATTAGGGAGGTGGGTTAGGTGATTAGGTTGGGATTAGGCCAGGATTAGGGAAGTGGGTTAGGAGATTAGGCTAGGATTAGGTCGGGATTAGGGTAAATGGCTAGGATTAAGGGTTTTGGCTTAGGATTGGGTTAGTAGTCTCCCTTTGCATAACCCATGGACTTCATTGCATCATGTTGGTGCAGCCCTAGGTTAGGTGTAGGCTCATACAAGCTTAAACCCTCATTAATTAGGCTAACCCACATGATTAACCCAAACTTGACACACAAGTCAAGCTTAATAACCCACTTCACCTAATCCACTTCCCTAATCCCGGCCTAATCCTAACCTAATCACCTAACCCACCTCCCTAATCCTTCCCTAAACCTAGCTTAATTTCCTTAAACCTAACCTAATCCTAGCCTAATCACCTAACCCACCTCACTAAACCTCACCCCGAAACCAACCCACCTAGCTAAGCCCTAAACCCCTAAACCACCCCACCTAAACCTAGCACACCATATCCCTAAACCCCTTAAAGCAAAATATCTGGCCCCTCCTCAAAAGCAGCCCACCTTATCACCACACCACCACCACCTAAACCACCTTACCACCCTCCAAAAACCAGCCCCAACCGCCCTTCAAAAACCTATATAAACCCCCCCCTAATGGGTGGGTTTTCCATCTCTCCCAGCCGATCTTGGCCAATCCGATCCCTTCCAGCCCTTGGGCCAGCCGAGCCCCCTTCCACCTTGCTCTTCTTCCACCTGCACCACCACTACTCCCGGCCAAGCTCCACCTCGCGCCACCACATCCATCCGGCCTGCTCCACTCCACGCTGCCACCTTCATCACCCGGCCGAGCTCCATCCTCCTTCATCACCCGGTTGCCCTTCTTCCATCCACCGACCTTCTTCATCCATTCGGTTAGTACCTTACACCTAACTCCACCTTCTCTTCACTCCCCCTCCACTCTCAACCACCACTCCACCTCTCCATCACAGCCTGCCCGTCACTCCTACCCATTCGGCCAGACCTAACCCCTTTACCACCCGATCCTTTATCCTTTTCCCCTAGTGATACCCGGCCACCCTACCTTACTCCCTAGGACCTGCCCCCTCCACTCTTAGTCACCCATTAATCCCACCTTCCACAGCACCCTAGCTAGCTCCCTTCCCATCCATAACATCCCCACTACCCCAGCCGGCCACCACTAAAACTCCCCTTAGTCGGCCAGTCATAGCCGACTGCACCAAACCTATTCGGCCAGCCACACCCTCTTCCTTAGACTTCCCTTTAGGCTCCCCTTTGGCGTCACCTTCCCTAGCACTAGCCTATCCCTTAGTGACCCTCCTTAAACATCTTATCCTTGGACGTCACGGCAGCAAACCCCTAGCAGCCGGCAAGCACCAAGGCGCCACATCCGCTCACCCAAGTAACCCGGCCAGCACCTCCCCTTGCCGTGCCATTCCAAGGAGCTCCCTCTTGCAGCCCAAGGCGAAGCCAGGGCCAACGTTCAAGCAAGCCACCTCCGGACCAGCTATAAGTAAGTGCCTAACTCGGTCCTTAGTTGTAGACTTGCTTAAATTAAAATAAATTTGATACGGGGTTGTAATAACGGAGCATTGTCTCCCTCCGCTTGTAATAACGTGGCTTGGCACACCCACACACATGTGCACTTGAGCCTACCTCACTCTTAGTTGTGCACGATTTTGAACACACACGGGCTTAATCAGCCCTTTAGATATAAGTTTATGTATATACTTTAAGTTGCGTAGGGTTTTGCTTGAGTTGTGTGTGTTGTCTTTAAATTCTCGCACTCACACACATTGAGCTTCCGCTCTTATTTGCAAGACCCAAGTAAGGGCCGTGTTATACTATCCTTGGGTTTAACTTCATGTCATGTGTGTAGTATTTCAATTATACACTCACACACATTGAGCTTTCGCTCTTACTCCCAAGACCTTAGTCAAGGCCATATTGCAATTTATATTTGGGTTTCATTTGAAGTCGTGTGTCTTGTCTTTACATTTTCACACGCACCCACATTGAGCCTTCGCTCTTATTTGTAAGACCCAAGTAAGGGCTCATATATACTATATACGTATTTCCCTTTTGGCTATGTCTTTTCAATTTGGGTTTTAAGGTTCAGCAGTGTGTGTAGTCTTTCAATATATACACGACACACACTTGCACTATTGAGCCTTTCAGCTCTTAAGATATAGCCATATTTCCCTTTTGCAATTTCCCTTCGGCATTTTACATTACAAGTCATTTCCCTTCGGCAATTTCCATTACAAGTCATTTTCCTTCGACATTGTCTTTTAAATTCGGGTTTTCCCTTTGGAGTAGCGTGAGTTTGCATTGCATATACGCCATACCACGAGTTAGGACGCATATTGCATCAAAGCAAACCCCATACTCCCGCTCAAAATTGCCACATTTTAGTGGAGTGTTCATAACACACACTTAGGTGGCCCAAAAAGGGATAAAAAGAAAGACTTAGGCACGTGCAAATCCACGTGATCTAAAATCTGAAAATCATACCAAAAAGACCCGAATCAAAACTCAAAACTGCTTTTGTAGATTCTTACACTCAAAAACTCGATTTTTAAAAGCGTACAGACTGACCCTTGCGTATCGGTGCAAGAAAGTCTGTGACGACAAGAGCTTGCTTGCTCACAGTCGCCACGTTAGGAGTCAGGTTTTAAAATATATCTTCACTAGCTTAAGTAAGCTAGCTGGCATGCCCTATTTGTTTAAATAGGACTTAGGCACACGAAAAGGTTCGCTTCAGGCCTAAGAACCAGGAACGGGAATTTTCTGCGTCTACAGCAGCTATCCCTAAAGGTTTTCAAAAATAGAATTTAGCCTAAATCCTATATATAATACTTCTTTAAGTATTGAATATTGATAGGATCTGCTAAATTCCTACCTTCTACATCGATCAACCAATACGAGTTGTTCGTGGTGGTTGCACGTACAACATAGGGTCCATCCCACTTGGGGTGCCACTTTCCAAGGGGATGTGGGCCACGATAATGGACGATTTTCAAAACCAGATCTCCCACTTCAAAGTGGCGAGGTCTCATGTGTTTGCCATAGTGTCAGGCTATTCTTTGCCGGTATGCACGAGCATGATCCATAGCAAGGAGTCACCTCTCATCTAGCAAATCTAGTTCGGCCATCCTAGCATATTGAAGCGTCTCTAGGGGGAGGTCGAGTGCTATGGATGTATGGAATGAATGCAATTGAGTATGAATGGGAAGAATGGCGTTTGTGCCATAGACCAATTCGAATTGTGTGGCATTCGTGGGAGTCCGGATGGAAGTCCTATAAGCCCATAAGGCTTCATCCAGCTTCTCGTGCCATGTCCTACCCTTCTCTAAAGTCTTCTCAATTATACTAATGAGAGTCTTGTTTGTGGCTTCGGCTTGGCCGTTGCCTTGAGGGTAGTAGGGCGAAGAGAAGTGGTGAGTTATGCCATACGTGTTGCACAACTTAACCATCCACTCATTTTTGAATGGGGTGCCATTATTAGACACAAGGTCTCGTGGAACCCCAAATCGAGCCAAGATATTCCTCCTAATGAAAGCCACCAAATGTTGCCCCAGTACGTTGGTCAGGGAAATGGCTTCCACCCACTTGGAGAAATACTCAGTGGCTGCTAAAATGAATCGATCCCATTCGAGGCTTTTAGAAAGATTGGGCCTACAATGTCAAACGCCCACATGGTAAATGGCCAGGGGCTGACCACGGAATGCAGTGCAGATGAGGGGAAATG
The DNA here is from genome assembly GCA_036023115.1 of Brasenia schreberi. Classification (NCBI taxonomy): domain Eukaryota; kingdom Viridiplantae; phylum Streptophyta; class Magnoliopsida; order Nymphaeales; family Cabombaceae; genus Brasenia; species Brasenia schreberi. The sequence goes on along the minus strand of JAYKKT010000085.1, from coordinate 5,116,526 downwards.
AATGGCGTGCCCATGCACTTGACATGGATGACACTTCCTATCATGATCGTGACAATCCTTTTTTAGGGTGGACCAAAAGTAGCCCGCTCTAAGTATTTTCATTGCCATCATGTTGGCATTGACATGACCTCCACACTCTCCATCGTGGAACTCATGCATCACTATCCTAGCCTCCTCTAGATCGATACACCTAAGTAGGATGCCGGTAAAACTTTTCTTATATAGAACCCCACCCAAAATGGTGTATCGGGTCGAAATTTTACGGATGAATGCCTTATCTTTGGATGTGGCATCCTCGACGAATCCCCCATTTTCTAGAAAATGCTTGATGTCGTAAAACCAAGGTTTTTCAACAGAATCTGGGTTATTTTGGCAAATATCCAAATCGTGTATGGATGGGTTGGGTGCATGCCATATTTCTAAAGATCGAGTCCCTGAAATGGGATCGACCTTTAGGGCTGAACCCAAGGAGGAGAGGGCATCGACAATGCCATTATCCTCTCTTCCCACGTGTGTGAGTTTACACGATTGGAATGACTCAACCAATCGAGTGGCCAACTCGTGATATGGAAGTAGTTTTTCGTTACGTACTTGCCAAATTTTCAAAACCTGGTTTATAACAAGGAGTGAATCTCCAAAGACCTCGATGCATGATGCCCCTAGAGTTTTCGAAATTCTTAAGCCTTGTATGAGTGCTTCATACTCAGCTATGTTGTTGGAACATTTGAAATCTAGGCGGATTGCTATGGGAATCTCGCCCTTTTCAAGGGAGATGAGGATGACCCCAGCACCAGCCCCTCGTTGGTTTTGTGCCCCATCGAAGTGCATCTTCCATACTTGGTTTTCGAAATGGTTTGCCAAAATGTGGTTTTGGAAATGGTTTTGCAATATGCCTTCGTCAGGCATTTCATCAAGTGTGGGATATGCGTCCTCCAGGGGGAACTCAGCCATGTAGTCTGCTAGGGCTTACCCCTTAATGGAGATTTGGTGATGATATTTCAGGTCATACTCCATTAGAAGGAGTTGCCATTTGCCCAATCTACCAGTGAGAATGGGTTTTTCAAACAAGTGCTTGATTGGGTCAAGCTTGGACACTATCCAGATCTCATGATCTAGAAAATAGTGTCTAAATTTCTGGCAGGCCCAGACTAGGGCCAAGCACGTCTTCTCCATGGCTTGATAGTTCCTTTCGTAAGCCAAGAGAGTTTTCGAAATGTAATAGATGGCGTACTCCTTATGGGTGTCATCCTCGTATTGAGCCAATAAGGCTCCCAAAGCATTCGCATGCACAGAAATGTAAAGTAAAAGCGGTTTTCCTTGCTTTGGAGGATTCAAAACGGGGGGATTAACCAGGTATGCCTAATCAGCCCTTAAGATATAAATTTATTTATATACTTTAAGTTGCGTGGGGTTTTGCTTAAGTTGTGTGTGTTGTCTTTCAATTCTCGCACTCACACACATTGAGCTTTCACTCTTATTTGCAAGACCCAAGTAAGGGTCGTGTTATATTTCCCTTGGGTTTAAATTCATGTCGTGTGTGTAGTATTTCAATTATACACTCACACACATTGAGCTTTCGCTCTTACTCCCAAGACCTTAGTTAAGGCCATATTGCAATTTATATTTGGGTTTTATTTCATGTCGTGTGCGTAGTACTTCAATTCTCGCACTCACACACATTGAGCTTTCGCTCTTACTCCCAAGACCTTAGTTAAGGCCATATTGCAATTTATATTTGGGTTTTATTTCATGTCGTGTGCGTAGTACTTCAATTCTCGCACTCACACACATTGAGCTTTCGCTCTTACTCCCAAGACCTTAGTTAAGGCCATATTAAATTCGGGTTTTCCCTTTGGAGTTGCGTGAGTTTGCATTGCATATACGCCATACCACGAGTTAGGATGCATATTGCATCAAAGTAAACCCCATAGGGAAATAAAAAGTCACCCCACTTAGGTTACGTGTTCATAACACACACCTAGTCGGTCCAAAAAGGGATAAAAAGAAAGACAGGCACGTGCAAATCCACGTGAAATAAAATCTGAAAATCATACAAAAACAACCCGAATCAAACACCTCAAACACGTTTTCATAGGTTCTTATATTCCAAAACTCGATTTTAAATGCGTACAGACTGACCCTTGCGCATCGGTGCAAGAAGGTCTGCAACGAAAAGAGCTTGCTTGCTCACAGTCGCCGCGTTAGGAGTCAGGTTTAAAAATTTCTCTTCGCTAGCTTAAGTAAGCTAGCTGGCACGCCCTTTTGCTTAATTAGGACTTAGGCACACGAAAAGGTTCGCTTCAGGCCTAAGAACTAGGAGCGGGAATTTTCTGCGTCTATAGTTATTTGGCACGCCCGGTGGGACGTGAGTCTTTTAAAATAGAGTTACCTTAGGAATCTGGCAAAAATATTTTTCAAAAGCTGTTGTTTTTAACTCTTTTCTTTACTTGTACTTCATACGTAGGAATTTTGAAAAGCTTGAAAGCATGTCAAAATCCAACCCAAGTGAAGTGTTGAGCCAAGGCTCATGCACATCAAGTTCTCACTCTAGGAGGATTTTGAAAAAAAAAATCAAACTAAATGAGATAGAAGACTTGAGAAGGGAATTCGAGGCCAAAATCGATGCTCTCAGCCAAGAGGCTGAAGTAGGCGATTCATGTTCATCAAATGGTGAACAAAGGGCCAAGAAAAAAACTGAAAAAACTTGCAAGCACAAAGAGGCCTCCGTAATGGAAGGCAACCAATACCACGAGTCCTTCACACAAAAGGACCATAAAGCCCTACAGCAACTACTGAAAGGGCAAAATAAAGAGAAAATGAGTTACGCCCTGTCTGATTTCCTTCCCATGGATTACGAAACAGACAGTGACAATGAAATACCGAACTTCCATCGGTATGACGGCATGGGAGACCCTAGGTCTCACTTGCAACTTTTCTCACGTCGAGCCCATAAGAAGAAAAAGGACTCGATGAAATGGGTGTATTGGTTCCCTTTATACCTTAAAGGCACAGTTGCCAAATGGTTGGCTTCATACGATTTAAGCTAGTTCGCTACTTTTGAAGAGTTAGCGAACTGCTTCATGCAAAGATTTGCACATAACGTAGAAGTCACGCTGACTTTAAACACTTTAAGGGATACAAAGCAAGGCATGAACGAAGACGTACATGCCTTCATTATTCGATGGAGGTCCCTTTTGGGCCAAGTGCGAGAGCCAATATCCGAAGGATGCGCAGTCATGCTCATCCTGGATAATTTTAAAAGCGAGTTAAAGACCCTTCTCTCACTCCATGAGATCTCAACTTTCCATAAGTTGATCACAAAAGCATCCCTTTTCGAAACAAACTTGAAAAAGGGAATATATGATCATTTATGGAAAGGAAGTGCCGTTTCCAAAACCCGCTTGGAAAAGCCCATCACTTATGGGCTACCCACGATGGACAAAGGGGCAAAGCCCCATAAAATTACCAATGTCTGGGTGGATCTAGGTTTGGCGGGCACTTCAAAGAATTTTGAAAAGTTAGAAAACAAAAGGGAGAGAAATTTTCAAAAGCCTATTGAAAAACGGGAATACACACCGCTGGGGCAACCTGTGTCGAAGGTCCTAGACCTCCTACTTGCCCAAGGCATGATTGAACTTCCCGAAATCCCCGAGGGAGTCACTTCCAAAGGGGGATATTTAAATCATTTTTGCAAGTATCATCGGCTCAAAGGCCATGATACAAAGCGTTGTTTCTCCCTTTTAAACAAAATCGAGAACTTGATAGCGGAGAGCCGGCTTCAGGTCATTGCGGAACCTGAGCCAACTCAAGCTATCTTCAAAGAACCCTTTCCCAAGCACGCCAGTAGCAGTGGGAAAGGAAAGGAGGTATGTAACCTCACCTTTTCAATGGAACTAGTGCATTCATCTGAGTCTGGTCGACCGACTTGTGCGTCTACTCTTATACTTTACAAGAAGCCCGCCCAAGTAGTCATCCGGGGACCACCAAGAGTTGAATCCCCGGCTAAACCAGTTTTAAAACTTCAAGGTACTCCTAAACACTCAATTAGAGCCAATTCAAGTGCGAACCCTAGGTTGGTCATGGGGAAGTGACTAGATCCGGAAGGATCTATCAACCCCCGCACCTACAAAGTTCTAAAAAGGTGGTCAGTGTGCCTGGCGCCTCAAAAGCATGTATTCCTAGAGTTCTGCCAAAAGCAGACAATGGGAAAGTCATCCTAAACCCTTATGATTTTGAAAACCATCTTTCAAAGATTCCTATCCACATGTCCATCCTAGAGCTTATACAAACTTCGCCTAGGCATAGACTCGTGCTAGAGAAAATTCTAGAAAGAGCTAAGGTTAGTTCGAACATAAGTCCGGAATCCCTGTCTGACCAAGTGGCATTAATAGGAGCAAAATCGCCCATCACTTTCTCGGAAGATGATGTAGATAGACCCTACGAGTCCCACAACCAGGCCCTGCATATCGAGGTAGTTCTGAATAACCACTCTCTAGACAGGTGCCTAGTCGATGGGGGAGGAGGGCTCAACATCCTTCCACTTCATGTGGTGTATCAAATCGGAGTCTCCTTGACTTCTGTAAACCCAAGCCCCATCGTTATCACTGGATATGATGGGAATGCGTCTAGGCCTTTAGGATCGATCGAACTCCCAATGGAAACGGGAGGGATCACACACACGGGGGTGTTCCATGTCTTGAACATCCACCCCCATTATAACCTGTTGTTGGGAAGGCCCCGGATACACAGCTTGTGCGCTGTGCCATCCACCTTCCACAGGTGTGTCAAGATCCCTTTCAGGGACCAAGTCGTGGTGATCCTAGGTGAGAGTCACCCTCAGCTTCAAGGGATCATAAACTCCCCTTGTTTGTCGAGTTCCCAGGCCTATGAGGCTAACCTGGGGCAGACCATGTTCGAGCCACCAAGGCTCATGTTAAACAACCCTAGGAAGGTTGTGTATGTGAAGGGGTCGCCCAAAACAGGTCCCCTCCCAATCCTAACCCTTCTAGGAAGACCCAAACATCCCTTACTTCCAAAACCCCTGGACAAAAAGCTATACGAGCACAATATGGATGACAACAAGTTCCAGGACCATGATCTGTATCATAATTTTTCAAAAAATAAAAGATCATGGAACATGCTATTGAATATGGGCTACACGCCCTATAAAAGTCTAGGGGAACAAAACCAGGGTCTCCTAGAGCCCATCATTCCTAGGGCCAACCCAAGCCGACATGGGATCGGCTATACTCCCAAAATACTGCCAGAGCCACCCCTTGTGACTACTTAGGTCAAGGGTGCCTTGGAGCGTACCCTAGAAGAGACCTACGACTTAGACCTCTTATTCCGAGTCTAACCCGTAGTGTTTTCCTTTGTAGGTATGATGGAAGATCCCTTGCATAAAAATACAAAAACATTTGAAAAATTTAAAATCGAAAAAATCGAAGAAAGGCAAAAACCAAAAACAATGGAAAATCAAAAACTTGAAAATAGAGTGGTTTGTATAGTTCCTAAAGTTCTTGTTTTGCAAAAACCCAAAAAAATCGAAAATCTACAAAATACCAAAAAGATTTTGTACATAGCTGCTCCTGATAAGACTTTGGAAAAAGGAAAGGATTTCGAAAGGAACATCGTCTGCATAGCCAGACCAAAATTTTTGAAATCGATTGAAAATCCAAGTACAAAACCAGGTCTTTTGAAAACTCACCCATCAAATTCCCTCGGGTCTATAACCCACAAGAATGATCGAAGCCCATAAGTGGATCCCCCTGAGGAAGATCCCACTTCTGAGCTCCCAGAATTTCATAAAATTCTCAATTTTGAAAGACCTTCCAATTCAGTAGGAGGAGATTTGATAGAGGTGAACCTAGGGAGTGATTCCAATCCCAAAACCATCAAGATAGGCCCATGTTTGCATGAACATGAAAGATCAGCATTCATTGCATTTCTACGAACCTATTTAGATGTGTTTGCATGGACGTATGAAGACAAGCCGGGCAAAGACCCCAGCATTGTCGAACATCGTCTCCCCTTAGATGTGGATGTAAAACCCATAAAGTAGAAGCTTAGGAAAATACACCCGAATGTACACACGCAAGTTAAAGAGGGTTTAGAAGATCTGTTAAAAGCCGTGGGGCACGTACTGCTATACAGTCTAGAAGATCAGAAACCTGAATAAACCCACTCCAAAGGATAATTATCCTTTACCAAACATAGATTTGATAGTCGATAGTACTGCAAATCATGAAATGTTTTCGTTTATGGATGGCTATTCAGGCTATAACCAAATTAAATTAAGTCCACGAGATCAGGGTAAGACCGCATTCACAACCCCGTGGGGCACGTACTGCTATACAGTCATGCCCTTTGGTTTGAAAAATGCCGGCGCAACATACTAGAGAGCCATGACCACGATCTTCCATGATCAGATTCATGAGCTCGTAGAAGTGTATGTAGATGATCTCTTGGCAAAATCCAAAACCCGATGCACTCATATCGAATGTTTGCAAAAGATTTTCGAAAGGCTTAGGCTTTACAAAGTAAAGCTAAACCCTCAAAAATGTGTATTCGGGGTAGAGTCTGGAAAGCTTCTAGGCTTTATGGTAAGCCAAAGGGGTATAGAAGTTGACCCCTCTAAGTGTCGAGCCATCATAGACATGGCTCCACCCTCCAATTTCACCCAAATTCGTAGCCTCTAGGGTCAATTACAGTCCGTTCACCGATTTATATCAAATCTGGCGACTAGATGCGAACCCTTCAACAAACTGTTGAGGAAGGGTATGAAATTTGTATGGGATGATGACTGCGAAAGGTCCTTCGAGAGACTAAAGGCATATTTGGTTAATCCCCCCGTTTTGAATCCTCCAAAACAAGGAAAACCGCTCTTACTTTATATTTTTGTGCATGCAAATGCTTTGGGAGCCCTACTGGCTCAATACGAGGATGACACCCATAAGGAGTATGCCATCTACTATATTTGGAAAACTCTCTTGGCTTATGAACGAAATTATCAAGCCATGGAGAAGACGTGTGTCGCCCTAGTCTGGGCCTGCCAGAAATTCAGACACTATTTTCTAGATCATGAGATCTGGATAGTGTCCAAGCTTCATCCAATCAAGCACTTGTTCGAAAAACCCATTCTCATGGGTAGATTGGGCAAATGGCAACTCCTTCTAATGGAGTATGACTTGAAATACCATCACCAAATCTCCATTAAGGGGCAAGCCCTAGCAGACTATGTGGCTGAGTTCCCCCTGGAGGACGCATATCCCACACTTGATGAAATGCCTGTCGAAGGCATATTGCCAAACCATTTCCAAAACCACATTTTGGCAAACTCTTTCGAAAACCAAGTGTGAAAGATGCACTTCGATGGGGCACGAAACCAACGAGGGGCTGGTGCTGGGGTCATCCTCATCTCCCCTGAAAAGGGCGAGATTCCCATAGCAATCCGCCTAGATTTCGAATGTTCCAACAATATAGCTGAGTATGAAGCACTCATACAAGGCTTAAGGGTTTCGAAAACTCTAGGGGCATCATGCATCGAGGTCTTTGGAGATTCGCTCCTTATTATAAACTAGGTTTTGAAAATTTGGCAAGTAGGTAATTGTAAACACCCCAAAATCCCACGAATTTCTTAAACAAATCTGGTTTTGTAAAAGCAGCCCCAAAGGGCCATTTTTGAGTCTGGAAACCCAGGAGCCTTCCAGACAACCTTGTATATATGTTTTAAACTTCGTATTTCAAAAATATATAATATAACTTTTGAAAACCTGTTAAAACACATTTTTGAAACCCCGAAGCAGCTTGGCCCGATCAAGACAGGACCAGGAGAGCTAAGAAGAGCCCGGAACTGGAGCACATGTCGAGCCCGGCGCAGCAACTCTTGTATCACATCCATACCCCCAGGATCTCGAACGTCCAAGACCCTGTTCTTATCAAAATGTCATTTGAAGTCATCTCCGGAAGGTAGAAACGGAGGCGGACGACCATGTTGGCGAAGACCCAACGCAGATGGAGTACTGATGCTGTCAGGCCCCGCACAAATCGTCCGTTTTGAACCCAGCTCGAAGGAGTCAGAGTTCAGTTTGGATTGGATCTGGACCATATATATCCAGATCCCAATCCAAACCCATATGTGGACTTGGATTTGGATTTGGATCTAGAGATCCAATCCAATATCCATATCCATGGCCCACATCACCTTCTCATAAATGGAGGTGGGTTCCACTTGAAATTCACGTGGGATTATGGGCATGAGAGAGAGTGGGGATGGATAATATCAAGAGTGTTGTAATTAATCTTGACTTGTGTGTCATGTTTGGGGTTAATCATGTGGGTTAGCCTAATTGAGTGGGTTTAAGCTTATCATTAGCCAAAACCTAACCTAGGGTTGCACCAACATGAAGTGGTTAAGGTCTATGGGCCATGCAAAGGGAGCTCCTCCACCTAAACCTAACCCAAAACACCTAATCCTAGCCTACCACCCTAATCCACCCCTAATCTGAGCCTAATCACCTAACCCACTTCCCTAATCCCGGCCTAATCCCAACCTAATCACCTAACCCACTTCCCTAATCCTTCCCTAAACCTAGCCTAAAGCTAGCCTAATCACCTAACCTAGCTCACTAAACCTCACCCTAAAACCCAACCACCTAACCTAGCCCTAAACCCCTAAACCACCCCTAGCCCACAATCTACCCAAACCACTAGTTTTAAAATATCTGGCCCTACCCTTTCCAGCCCACCTTATCTTCATACCACCCTACCTAAACCACCTAACCACTACCCCAAACCCATCCCTATATAAACCCCCCCCCTTGGGGGCGGGTTTTCCTATCTAGTGGCGTCACCCATCCCAACCGGGTCCCCTCCTTCCCCCAAGTCCAGCCGAGTCCCACCATCTCCCACCTGCTCCACCTGCTCCACCTGCACCACCACCTGCATCGCCACCTACACCACCATCTCCCAGCCGGATGCCACCACTTGCACTACTTCCCAACCACCCGGCTTCTCTCTTCCAGCCGAGCACCACCTTCTCCCCATTCGGTAAGTACCCCCCACTCTACCTAGCTCCTTCTCTACTCCCTCTCCACTCCTAGCCACCCACCATACCACCACCTTACCTACACATCAGCCCTTTGCTGCCACCATTCTCACTTAGCCGAACCTATCACAACCTAAACCACCGGCCACTACCTAACTACCCTAACTACACTCGGCCAGCCATCTCTTTTCCCCTAAGACTCCCATTCGGCCTTCCCTTAAACTCCCTTTAGGTCCATACTCCCCAACACTCTATACTCTCCTAGTGACCCTACACACCCACTTGGCCCAGCCCCTTTAATCCCCCACATCAAGGCGACACCCAATTGCAGCCGGCCACCTTCGAGGCGCCTATCCCGCGCCCCACTTGCAGCCGGCCAGCACCCTTTGTCATTCCCCCTCGCGGAGCTCTCGTTTGCAGCCCAAGGCGAAGGCCAAGCCCACGCTCAAGCAAGGCCTCTACGGACCAGCTACTCGTAAGTGCCTAAACTCGGTCTTTAGTTGTATACTTGCTTGAGATTCAATTTGATACGGGGTTGTAATAACGGAGCATAGTCTCCCCCCGCTTGTAATAACGTGGCTTGGCACACCCACACACGTGCACTCTCTTAGTTGTGCACGATTTTGAACACGCACGGGCCTAATCAGCCCATAATATACAAGTATATACCTATACTTTCATTTTTGAAGGGTTTTTGCTTAAGTTGGGTGTGTTGTCTTTCAATTCAAGCACTCACACACATTGAGCTTTCGCTATTATTTGAAAGACCCAAGTAAGGGCCGACCTATACTATTTGGGTTTCATTTCATGTCATGTGAGTAAGTCTTTCAATTCAAGCACTTTCACACACATTGAGCTTTCGCTCTTATTTGAAAGACCCAAGTAAGGGCCGACCTATACTATTTGGGTTTCATTTCATGTCGTGTGAGTAAGTCTTTCAATTCAAGCACTTTCACACACATTGAGCTTTCGCTCTTATTTGAAAGACCCAAGTAAGGGCCGACCTATACTATTTGGGTTTCATTTCATGTCGTGTGAGTAAGTCTTTCAATTCAAGCACTTTCACACACATTGAGCATTCGCTCTTATTTGAAAGACCCAAGTAAGGGCCGACCTATACTATTTGGGTTTCATTTCTGTAAACAACCCGAAATCCCACGAATTTCTCAAAATCTATCTGGTTTTATACAAGCAGCCCCAAAGGGCCATTTTGAGTCTGGAAACCCAGGAGCCTTCCAGACAACCCTGTATATATGTTTTAAACTTTATCTTTCAAAAACATATGATATGGCTTTTGAAAACCTTTTAAAACATGTTTTGAAACCCTGAAGTGGCTTGGCCCGATCAAGACAGGACCAGGATAGCTAAGAAGAGCCCGGAACCGGAGCACACGTCGAGCTCGGCACAACAACTCTTGTATCTGATTCACACCCCTAGGATCTCGAACGTCCAAGACCCTGTTCTTATCAAAATATCATTTGAAGTCATCTCCGGAAGGCAGAAACGGAGGCAGACGACTATGTTGGCGAAGACCCAACGCAGACGGAGTACTGATGCTGTCAAGCCCCGCACGAATCGTCCGTTTCGAACCCAGCTCGAAGGAGTCAGAGTTCAGTTTGGATTGGATCTGGACCATATATATCCAGATCCCAATCCAAACCCATATGTGGACTTGGATTTGGATTTGGATCCAAAGATCCAATCCAATATCCATATCCATGGCCCACATCACCTTCTCATAAATGGAGGTGGGGCCCACTTGAAATTCACGTGGGATATTGGGCATGAGAGAGAGTGGGGATGGAAAATATCAAGAGTGTTGTAATTAAGCTTGACTTGTGTGTCAAGTTTGGGGTTAATCATGTGGGTTAGCCTAATCGAGTGGGTTTAAGCTTGTAATTAGCTAAAACCTAACCTAGGGCTGCACCAACATGAGGTGGTCAAGGTCTATGGGCCATGCTAAGGGAGCTCCTTCACCTAAACCTAACCCAAAACGCCTAATCCTAGCCTAAACCCCTAATCCACCCCTAATCTGAACCTAATCACCTAAGCCACTTCCCTAATCCCATCCTAATCCCAACCTAATCACCTAACCCACTTCCCTAATCCTTCCCTAAACTTAGATTAATTTCCCTAATCCTAGCCTAAACCTAGCCTAATCACCTAACCTAGCTCACTAAACCTCACCCTAAAACCCAACCACCTAACCTAGCCCTAAACCCCTAAACCACCCCTAGCCCACAATCTACCCAAACCCCTTGTTTCCAAAATATCTGGCCCAACCCTTTCCAGCCCACCTTATCTACATACCACCCTACCTAAACCACCTAACCACTACCCCAAGCCCAACCCTAACCGACCTACCCATCCCCTATTTAAACCCCCCCCTTTGGGGGCGGGTTTGGCAAGCAAGAGCCCTCACCCCACCCAGCCGGGACCATCCTTCTCCTGCCCAGCCGGGACCACTCTCCACCTGCCCGCCTGCTCCATCTACTCCACCAGCTCTACCTGCACCGCCACCTTCCCTCTTCCATCCACCACCATCCCCCAGCCAGACGCCACAACCTTCACCCAACCGAACCAACCGAGCTCCCACATCCGGCTGCTTCTCTCTTCATCCACCGCCTTTCCCCATTCGGTAAGGCTTCCCTAACTCTACCTAAACCCTTCTCTACTCCCTCTCCATTCCTAGCCACCCACCCTAGTATCATCTCAGCCCTTTGCCGCCACCCTTTTCACCTAGCCGAACCTAGCATAACCTAAACTACCGGCCACTACCTAACCATTCGATCCCATTCGGCTTTCCCCTAAGACTCCCATTTGGCTTTCCCATAAACTCACCTTTTAGGTCCACCTTCCCTAAAACCCTCGACTTCCTAGTGACCCTAAACACTCCCTTGGTCCAGCCCCTTTAATCCCCCACATCTAGGCGACACCCATTTGCAGCCGGACACCTTCGAGGCGCCTATCCCGTGCCCCACTTGCAGCCGGCCAGCACCTTTGGTCACCTATCCTCGCATAGCTCCCGTTTGCAGCCCAAGGCGAAGCCCAAGCCCACGCTCAAGCAAGGCCTCTACGGACCAGCTACTCGTAAGTGCCTGAACTCGGTCTTTAGTTGTATACTTGCTTGAGATTCAATTTGATACGGGGTTGTAATAACGGAGCATAGTCTCCCCCCGCTTGTAATAACGTGGCTCGGCACAACCACACACGTGCACTCTCTTAGTCATGCACAATTTTGAACACACACGGGCCTAATCAGCCCCTAATACATAAGTGTATATACATACTTTCATTTTCGAAGGGTTTTGTTTAAGTTGGGTGCGTTGTCTTTCAATTCAAGCACTCTCACACACATTGAGCTTTCGCTCTTATTTGAAAGACCCAAGTAAGGGCCGACCTATACTATTTGGGTTTTATTTCATGTCGTGTGAGTAAGTCTTTCAATTCAAGTACTCTCACACACATTGAGCCTTCGCTCTTACTCCCAAGACCTTAGTAAAGGCTTTATTGCAGTTATATTTGGGTTTCATTTATGTCGTGTGGGTAGTCTTTCAATTCAAGCACTCTCACACACATTGAGCCTTCGCTCTTACTCCCAAGACCTTAGTAAAGGCCTTATTGCAATTATATTTGGGTTTCATTTATGTCGTGTGGGAAGTCTTTCAAATTCAAGCACTCTCACACACATTGAGCCTTCGCTCATACTCCCAAGACCTTAGTCAAGGCCATACTGCAATTTATATTTGGGTTTAATTTCATGTCGTGTGTGTAAGTCTTTCAATTCCAGCACGCACCCACATTGAGCCTTCGCTCTTATTTGCAAGACCCGAGTAAGGGCTCATATACATAATCTATATACATATCTCCCTTCGGTTATTTGCCTTCGGTTATTTCCCTTCGGTTATTTCCCTTCAGTCATTTCCCTTCAGTATCGTCTTTACATTTCGGGTTTTCCCTTTGGAGTAGCGTGAGTTTGCATTGCATCTACGCCATACCACGAGGTAGGACGCATATTGCATCGAAGCAAGCCCCGCTCAAATTCACCCATATAGTGGAGTGTTCATAACACACAAACTAGGTGGCCCGAAAAGGGATAAAAGAAAAGACTTAGGCACGTGCAAATCCACGTGATCTAAAACATGCAATCGCATCTTAAAGACCCGAAATAGACACCTCGAACCGCTTCGTAGACTTTCTCTCCAAAAACTCGATTTTTGCAAAGCGTACAGACTGACCCTTGCACATCGGTGCAAGAAGGTCTGCGACGACAAGAGCTTACTTGCTCACAGTCGCCACGTTTAGAAGTCAGTGTTAAAAATATCTTCGCTAGCTTAGGTAAGCTAGCTGGCACGCCCTGTTTGCATATATAGGCCTTAGACACACGAGAGGATCTGCCCCAAGCCCTGAAAAAGGCAAAGAGGCGGGGATTTTCGTGCGTCTACAGAGATTGGCACGCCCGGTGGGACGTGAGCCTTTCAAAAATCGAGTTTTAAAGTAGAGGTCTTGCGAAAATTTTGTAAAAAGGTGTCGTTTTAACTTGTTTTTTCTTTGCTTGTACTTAGGACATTTTGAAAAAGCTTAAAAAGCATGTCAAAATCCAATCCAAGTGAAGTGTCGAGCCAAGGCTCATGCGCATCAAGTTCTCACTCTAGGAGGATTTTCAAAAACAAAATAAAACTAGATGAAATCGAGGACTTGAGAAGGGAGTTTGAGGCCAAAATCGATGCTCTCAGCCAAGAGGCTGAAGTAGGCGATTCATGTTCATCGAACGGTGAACAAAGGCCTAAAAAGAAATCTGAAAAACCTCGCAAGCAAAAAGAGGCCTCCGTAATGGAAGGCAACCAATACCACGAGTCCTTCACACAAAAGGACCGTAAAGCCCTACAGCAGCTTCTGAAAGGGCAGAATAAAGAGAAAAGAAGCTACGCCCTGTCTGATTTCCTTCCTATGGACTACGAAACAAACAGTGACGATGAAATACCAAACTTCCATCGGTATGATGGCATGGGAGACCATAGGTCTCACTTGCAGCTTTTCTCACGTCGAGCCCATAAGAAGAAAAAGGACTCGATGAAATGGGTGTATTGGTTCCCTCTATCCCTTAAAGGCACAGCTGCCAAATGGCTGGCTTCCTACGACTTAAGCCAGTTCGCTACTTTTGAAGAGTTAGCGAACTGCTTCATGCAAAGATTTGCACACAACGTAGAAGTCACGCCAACCCTGAATACCTTAAGGGATACAAAGCAAGGCATGAACGAAGACGTGCATGCCTTCATTATAAGATGGAGGTCGCTTTTGGGCCAAGTGCGAGAGCCCATATCCGAAGGATGCGCAGTAATGCTCATCCTGGATAATTTCAAAAGCGAGTTAAAAACCCTTCTCTCGCTCCATGAGATTTCAACTTTCCATAAGTTGATAAAAAAGGCCTCCCTTTTCGAAACCAACTTGCGAAAAGGGACATACGATCACTTATGAAAAGGAAGTGCCATTCCAAAAACCCGTTTGTTAAAGCCCATCGCATATGGGCTGCCCACGACGGACAAAGGGGCAAAGCCCCATAAAATCGCCAATGTCCGGGTGGATCCAGGCATGGCGGGCACTTCTAAAAATTTTGAAAAATTAGAAAATAAGAGAGAACGCAATTTTCAAAAACCGGTTGAAAAATGGGAGTATACTCCGCTAGGGCAACCTGTGTCGGAGGTCCTAGACCTCTTACTTGCCCAGGGCATGATCGAACTCCCTGAAATCCCCGAAGGAATCACTTCCAAAGGGGGGTATTTAAACCGATTTTGTAAGTATCATCGGCTCAAAGGCCATGATACCAAACGCTGCTTCTCTCTTTTAAACAAAATTGAGAACTTGATAGTAGAAGGCCGGCTCCAGGTCACTGCGGAACCTGAGCCACCTCAAGCTATCTTCAAGGAACCCTTTCCCAAACTCGCCAGTGGCAGTGGGAAAGGAAAGGAGGTATGTACCCTCACCATTTCCAAGGAACTAGCGCAAGAACCAGAACCTGGTCGACCTACTTGTGCTCCCATCCTTGTACTATACAAGAGGCCCGCCCAAGTCGTCATTCGGGGACCACCAAAAGTGGAAACCCCGGTAAAACCAGTTTTGAAAATCCAAGGTTCTCCTCAGCTCATCCTTAGAGCCAAGTTTAGCGCGAACCCTAGGCTGGTCGTGGGGGAAGTCACTAGATCCGGGAGGATCTATCAACCCCCGCACCTTCAAGGTGCTCAAAAGGTGGTCAGTGTGCCTGGCCCCTCAAAAGCATGTATCCCTAGTGGTCTGCCAAAAGCAGATAAGGACAAAGTCATCCTAAATCCTTATGATTTCGAAAACCACCTTTCAAAGATTCCTATTCACATGTCTATCCTAGAGCTTATAAAAACCTCGCCTAGGCATAGACTTGTATTAGAGAAAATTCTAGAAAGGGCCAAGGTTGATTCGAACATAAGTCCGGAATCCTTGTCTGCCCAAGTGGCTTTATTAGGAGCAAAATCGCCCATCACTTTTTCGGAAGATGATGTAGATAGACCCTACGAAACCCATAACCAGGCCCTGCATATCGAGGTGGTTCTAAACAACCACTCTCTGGACAGGTGCCTAGTCGATGGTGGAGTAGGGCTCAACATCCTTCCACTTCATGTGGCATACAAAATCGGAGTCACCTTGACTTCAGTGATCCCAAGCCCCATCGTTATCACTGGATACGATGGGAATGCGTCTAGACCTTTAGGATCCATCGAACTCCCAATAGAAATGGGAGGGATCGAACACACGGGGGTGTTCCATGTCTTGGACACCCACCCCCATTATAACCTGTTACTGGGAAGGCCCTGGATACACAGTTTGAGCGTTGTGCCATCCACCTTCCACAAGTGTGTCAAGATCCCTTTTAGGGACCAGGTCGTAGTGATCCTAGGTGAGAGTCACCCACAGCTTCAGGGGATCATAAACTCCCCTTGTTTATCAAGCTCCCAGGCCCGTGAGGCTAACCTGGGGCAAATTATGGTTGAGCCACCTCGGCTCGTGTTGAACAACCCTAGGAAGGTTGTATGTGTGAAGGGGCCGCCCAAAGCAGGCCCCCTCCTGACTCTAATCCTCCTAGGAAAACCCAAGCGTTCCCTATTTCCAAAACCCCTGGACAAGAGGCCATACGAGCCTAATATGGACGATAGCATGTTCCAGGACCACGACTTGTATCCCATCTTTTCAAAAAACAAAAGGTCGTGGAACATGTTATTGAACATGGGCTACACGCCCTACAAGAGTCTAGGGGCACAAAACCAAGGTCTCCTAGAGCCCATCCTGCCTAGGGCCAACCCAAGCCGATATGGGATCGGCTACACTCCCTGAATACCGCCGGAGCCACCCCCTGTGACCACCTGGGTCAAGGGTGCCCCGGAGCCTGTCTTAGAAGAAACCTACGATTTAGACCTCCTATTCCGAGTCTAACCCGTAGTGTTTTCCCTTTGTAGGTATGACGGAAGATCCCTTTTCTAAAAATACCAAAAACATTTGAAAAACTTAAAATCAAAAAAATCGAAAAACAAGAAAAACCAAACACAATGGAAAAACAAAAACTCGAAAAAAGAGTGCTTTGTATAGTTCCCAAAGTTCTTGTTTTACAAAAGCCAAAAAAAATCGAAAATTTGGAAAATACCAAAAAGATTTTGTACATAGCTGCTCCTGGTAGGACTTTGGCAAAAGAAAAGGATTTCGAAAGAAGCGTCGTCTGCATAGCCAGACCAAAAATTTCGAAATCACTTGAAAATCCAAGTACAAAACCAGGTCATTTTGAAAACCACGCATCAAGTTCCCTCGGGTCTATAGCCCACGAGAATGATCAAAGCCCAGAAGTGGATCCCTTTGAGGAAGATCCCACTTCTGAGCTCCCAGAATTTCATAGAATTCTCGATTTTGAAAGACCTTCCCAATTAGTAGGAGGAGATTTCATAGAGATATCCAATCCCAAAACCATCAAAATAGGCGCATGCTTGCATGAAACTGAAAAGTTAGCATTCATTACATTTCTACGAACCTATTTAGATGTGTTTGCATGGACGTATGAAGACATGCCGGGCATAGATCCCAGCATAGTCGAGCATCGTCTTCCCTTAGATGCAGGTGTAAAACCCATAAAGCAGAAGCTTAGGAAAATACACCCGAATGTACACACGCAAGTCAAAGAGGGTTTAGAAGATCTGCTAAAAGCCGGATTTATAAAACCCATTGCGTATTCTGATTGGTTATCAAATATCGTTGTAGTTCAAAAAACCAATGGGAAAATTCGAATATGCATCGATTTCAGAAACCTGAATAAAGCCACTCCAAAGGATAATTATCCTTTACCAAACATAGATTTGATAGTCGATAGTACTACAAATCATGAAATGTTTTCATTCATGGATGGCTGTTCAGGCTATAATCAAATCAAACTAAGTCCACGAGATCAGGGTAAGACCGCCTTCACAACCCCATGGGGCACGTACTGCTATACAGTCATGCCCTTTGGTTTGAAAAATGCCGGCGCAACATACCAACGAGCCATGAACATGATCTTCCATGATCAAATTCATGAGCTTGTAGAAGTGTATGTAGATGATCTCTTGGCGAAATCCAAAACCCGATGCACCCATATCGAATGTTTACAAAAGATTTTCGAAAGGCTTAGGCTTTACAAAGTAAAGCTAAACCCTCAAAAATGTGTGTTCGGGGTAGAATCAGGGAAGCTTCTAGGCTTTATGGTGAGCCAAAGGGGAATAGAAGTCGACCCCTCTAAGTGTCGAGCCATCATAGACATGGCTCCACCCTCCAATCTCACCCAAATCCGTAGCCTCCAGGGTCGATTACAATCCGTGCGCCGATTCATATCGAATCTGGCAACTAGATGCGAACCCTTCAACAAACTGTTGAGGAAGGGTACGAAATTCTTATGGGATGACGAATGCCAAAAGTCCTTCGAGAGGCTGAAGGCATACTTGGTTAATCCCCCCGTTTTGAATCCTCCAAAACAAGGAAAACCGCTTTTATTATACATCTCCGTGCATGTAAACGCTTTAGGAGCCCTGTTGGCTCAATACGAGGATGACACCCATAAGGAGTATGCCATCTACTATATTTCGAAAACTCTCTTGGCTTATGAACGAAATTATCAAGCCATAGAGAAGACGTGCTTGGCCCTAGTCTGGGCCTTCCAGAAGTTCAGACACTATTTCCTAGATCATGAGATCTGGATAGTGTCCAAGCTTGATCCAATCAAGCACTTGTTCGAAAAACCCATTCTCACGGGTAGATTGGGCAAATGGCAGCTCCTTCTAATGGAGTATGATCTGAAATACCATCACCAGATCTCCATTAAGGGGCAAGCCCTAGCAGATTACGTGGCTGAATTCCCCTTAGAGGACGCATATCCCACTCTTGTCGAAATGCCTGATGAAGGCATATTGCAAAACCATTTTCAAAACCACATTTTGGCAAATTCTTTCGAAAACCAAGTGTGGAAGATGCACTTCGACGGGGCACGAAACCAACGAGGGGCTGGTGCTGGGGTCATCCTAATCTTTGGAAATATGGCATGCGCCCCATCCATCCACACACGACTTGGATATTTGCCAAAACAACCCAGAGTCTATTGAAAAACCCTGGTTTTATGACATAAAACAATTTTTAGAAAATGGGGGATTCACCGAGGATGCCACATCCAAAGATAAGGCATTCATTTGTAAGATTTCGACCCGATACACCATTCTGGGTGGGGTCTTATACAAAAAGAGTTTTACCGGCATTCTGCTTAGGTGTATCGACCTAGAGGAGGCTAGGATAGTAATGCATGAGTTCCACGATGGAGAATGTGGAGGTCATGTTAATGCCAACATGATGGCAATGAAAATACTTAGAGGGGGCTATTTTTGGTCCACCCTGAAAAAGGATTGTCACGATCATGTTAGGAAGTGTCATCCGTGTCAAGTGCATGGGCACGCCATTCATATCCCTTCATCTGCATTGCATTCCGTGGTCAGCCCCTGGCCATTTACCATGTGGGCGTTTGACATCGTAGGCCCAATATTTCCCAAGGCCTCGAATGGGCATCGATTTATTTAACAGCCACAGAGTATTTCTCCAAGTGGGTGGAAGCCATTTCCCTAACGAATGTAATGGGGCAACATGTGGTAGCTTTCATCCGAAGGAATATCTTGGCTCAATTTGGGGTTCCACGAGACCTTGTGTCTGATAATGGTACCCCATTCAAGAACGAGCGGATGGTTAAGTTGTGCAACACGTATGGCATAACTCACTACTTCTCCTCACCCTACTACCCTCAAGGCAACGGCCAAGCCGAAGCCACAAACAAGACTCTCATTAGTATTATTGAGAAAACCTTAGAGAAGGGTAGGACGTGGCATGAGAAGCTGGATGAAGCCTTATGGGCTTATAGGACTTCCATCCGGACTCCCACAAATGCCACACCATTCGAGTTGGTCTATGGCACAAACGCCATTCTTCCCATTCATACCCAACTGGATTCATTCCATACATCCATTGCACTCGACCTCCCCCTAGAGACGCTTCAGCATGCTAGGATGGCCGAACTAGATTTGCTAGATGAGAGGCGACTCCTTGCCATGGATCATGCTCGTGCATACCGGCAAAGGATAGCCTGACATTATAGCAAACACATGAGACCTCGCCACTTTGAAGTGGGAGATCTGGTCTTAAAAACCATCCACCATCGTGGCCCACACCACTTAGGTAAGTGGCACCCCAACTGGGATGGACCCTATGTTGTACGAGCAACCACTACGAGCAATTCGTATTGGTTGATCGATGTAGAAGGTAGGAATTTAGCAGATCCTATCAATATTCAATACTTGAAGAAGTATCATGTGTATGATCTGAATTAAATTCCAGTTTTCAAAAATTTTATAGGGATAGCTGCCCTGAGACATGTGAATAAGGTGCAAAGGCGAACTCGTGTGACCCTGAGTGAGAGAATTCGCACTTGTGAAAGAGTGGAGTTTTCAAAATCGTGGTTACATTTCAAAATCCTTCATCTTACAAAGAAAGGCCTAGTTCAACATAGCAAGATACTTGCAAGTGGTACGTGCTATTTCTAAATAGGCTGATCTGGAATGGATCGAGTGTAGGCTTGGGATAAGTCCTCGCCTCTTCTCTTCTCCTTCCAAAAGGAAAACAAAGGCCCAAATAAAGGGAACTTCCCATTTCGAAGTATCTTTCCAAAAGAAAGAAACCAGAATCAAAAAAAGAAAATTGATTCTCTTATGAAAAAGAGGGATTAAAGAAAAAATACTCCCACAGGGAGACCCTCTATGAAAGAAAGGAAAAAGAGGCCAAAAGGCTCAAAAAGAGCACTTTTCCGCCTTCTGTGCCTCAAACCACGGGACGCTTCAGAAGGGACCGTGGTATCTCTTTCCCATCCCTGGCTTATCCCAAGCCAAAGCATGGTTCATTTCGAGGAATCCTAAAGTAAAAATAGGATTTACTTACTTGAATTTCATCTTGTTTGAGAATTCGACGTTTCGAGTAAGGCGTAGGAATTTGAAATGAAGCTTGTTTTCTTATAAAACCTCCGCTAGATAAGCGAGTGTTAAGACTCAAACAAGCGCAAGCATGAAGAGCTCGAGATCCTTAGGATCGAGGCTCAAGACAGTTGTCCCTTTTGTAAATAGCTTTTGTAAATAAGTTTTGAAAACCGAACATCGAACAGCATAGGATTTGCTCACTTGGAGCAATAGACCTTATAAGTCTCTAGAGTTCGACCACATCTGGTCTCTGGGAGGTCGCCACTCTTGGCACCACACCCATGTCATCTGCATTCCACGCATGGTACTTGCATGAACATGATCCCATTTAGGACCAGATTCCATAGTATAACCCTTTGGCGTGATATCTCCTCCTACCAGAGTTTGTAAATTGAGATTTTGCTAAAATTGGGACGATCCCATATTCTTCGTGGCTAGATCTAGGGAGACATTAAAAGGGGTGTTTGTCATCTTTGCCCTTATCCAAATCTATTTGGACAAGGCCAAAGAGGGGCATCTGTAAACACCCCAAAATCCCACGAATTTCTCAAAATCCATCCGGTTTTATACAAGCAGCCCCAAAGGGCCATTTTGAGTCTGGAAACCCAAGAGCCTTCCAGACAACCCTGTATATATGTTTTAAACTTTATCTTTCAAAAACATATGATATGGCTTTTGAAAACCTTTTAAAACATGTTTTGAAACCCCGAAGTGGCTTGGCCCGATCAAGACAGGACCAGGAGAGCTAAGAAGAGCCCGGAACCGGAGCACACGTCGAGCCCGGCACAGCAACTCTTGTATCTGATTCACACCCCCAGGATCTCGAACGTCCAACACCCTGTTCTTATCAAAATATCATTTGAAGTCATCTCCGGAAGGCAGAAACGGAGGCGGACGACTATGTTGGCGAAGACCCAACGCAGACGGAGTACTGATGCTGTCAGGCCCCGCACGAATCATCCGTTTCGAACCCAGCTCGAAGGAGTCAGAGTTCAGTTTGGATTGGATCTGGACCATATATATCCAGATCCCAATCCAAACCCATATGTGGACTTGGATTTGGATTTGGATCCAAAGATCCAATCCAATATCCATATCCATGGCCCACATCACCTTCTCATAAATGGAGGTGGGGCCCACTTGAAATTCACGTGGGATATTGGGCATGAGAGAGAGTGGGGATGGAAAATATCAAGAGTGTTGTAATTAAGCTTGACTTGTGTGTCAAGTTTGGGGTTAATCATGTGGGTTAGCCTAATCGAGTGGGTTTAAGCTTGTAATTAGCTAAAACCTAACCTAGGGCTGCACCAACATGAGGTGGTCAAGGTCTATGGGCCATGCTAAGGGAGCTCCTTCACCTAAACCTAACCCAAAACGCCTAATCCTAGCCTAAACCCCTAATCCACCACTAATCTGAACCTAATCACCTAACCCACTTCCCTAATCCCGTCCTAATCCCAACCTAATCACCTAACCCACTTCCCTAATCCTTCCCTAAACCTAGATTAATTTCCCTAATCCTAGCCTAAACCTAGCCTAATCACCTAACCTAGCTCACTAAACCTCACCCTAAAACCCAACAACCTAACCTAGCCCTAAACCCCTAAACCACCCCTAGCCCACAATCTACCCAAACCCCTAGTTTCCAAAATATCTGGCCCAACCCTTTCCAACCCACCTTATCTACATACCACCCTACCTAAACCACCTAACCACTACCCCAAGCCCAGCCCTAACCGACCTACCCATCCCCTATTTAAACCCCCCCCTTTTGGGGGCGGGTTTGGCAAGCAAGAGCCCTCACCCCACCCAGCCGGGACCATCCTTCTCCTGCCCAGCTGGGACCACTCTCCACCTGCCCGCCTGCTCCATCTGCTCCACCAGCTCTACCTGCACCACCACCTTCCCTCTTCCATCCACCACCATCCCCCAGCCGGATGCCACAACCTTCACCCAACCGAACCAACCGAGCTCCCACATCCGGCTGCTTCTCTCTTCATCCACCGCCTTTCCCCATTCGGTAAGCCTTCCCTAACTCTACCTAAACCCTTCTCTACTCCCTCTCCATTCCTAGCCACCCACCCTAGTATCATCTCAGCCCTTTCCCACCACCCTTTTCACCTAGCCGAACCTAGCATAACCTAAACTACCGGCCACTACCTAACCATTCGATCCCATTCGGCTTTCCCCTAAGACTCCCATTCGGCTTTCCCATAAACTCACCTTTTAGGTCCACCTTCCCTAAAACCCTCGACTTTCCTAGTGACCCTAAACACTCCCTTGGTCCAGCCCCTTTAATCCCCCACATCTAGGCGACACCCATTTGCAGCCGGACAGCTTTGAGGCGCCTATCCCGCGCCCCACTTGCAGCCGGCCAGCACCTTTGGTCACCTATCCTCGCGGAGCTCCCGTTTGCAGCCCAAGGCAAAGCCCAAGCCCACGCTCAAGCAAGGCCTCTACGGACCAGCTACTCGTAAGTGCCTGAACTCGGTCTTTAGTTGTATACTTGCTTGAGATTCAATTTGATACGGGGTTGTAATAACGGAGCATAGTCTCCCCCCGCTTGTAATAACGTGGCTCGGCACAACCACACACGTGCACTCTCTTAGTCGTGCACGATTTTGAACACACACGGGCCTAATCAGCCCCTAATACATAAGTGTATATACATACTTTCATTTTCGAAGGGTTTTGTTTAAGTTGGGTGCGTTGTCTTTCAATTCAAGCACTCTCACACACATTGAGCTTTGGCTCTTATTTGAAAGACCCAAGTAAGGGCCGACCTATACTATTTGGGTTTTATTTCATGTCGTGTGAGTAAGTCTTTCAATTCAAGCACTCTCACACACATTGAGCCTTCGCTCTTACTCCCAAGACCTTAGTAAAGGCCTTATTGCAGTTATATTTGGGTTTCATTTATGTCGTGTGGGTAGTCTTTCAATTCAAGCACTCTCACACACATTGAGCCTTCGCTCTTACTCCCAAGACCTTAGTAAAGGCCTTATTGCAGTTATATTTGGGTTTCATTTATGTCATGTGGGTAGTCTTTCAAATTCAAGCACTCTCACACACATTGAGCCTTCGCTCTTACTCCCAAGACCTTAGTCAAGGCCATACTGCAATTTATATTTGGGTTTAATTTCATGTCGTGTGTGTAAGTCTTTCAATTCCAGCACGCACCCACATTGAGCCTTCGCTATTATTTGCAAGACCCGAGTAAGGGCTCATATACATAATCTATATACATATCTCCCTTCGGTTATTTCCCTTCGGTTATTTCCCTTCGGTTATTTCCCTTCAGTCATTTCCCTTCAGTATCGTCTTTACATTTCGGGTTTTCCCTTTGGAGTAGCGTGAGTTTGCATTGCATCTACGCCATACCACGAGGTAGGACGCATATTGCATCGAAGCAAGCCCCGCTCGAATTCGCCCATATAGTGGAGTGTTCATAACACACAAACTAGGTGGCCCGAAAAGGGATAAAAGAAAAGACTTAGGCACGTGCAAATCCACGTGATCTAAAACATGCAATCGCATCTTAAAGACCCGAAATAGACACCTCGAACCGCTTCGTAGACTTTCTCTCCAAAAACTCGATTTTTGCAAAGCGTACAGACTGACCCTTGCAATTCGGTGCAAGAAGGTCTGCGACGACAAGAGCTTACTTGCTCACAGTCGCCACGTTTAGAAGTCAGTGTTAAAAATATCTTCGCTAGCTTAGGTAAGCTAGCTGGCATGCCCTGTTTGCATATATATGCCTTAGACACACGAGAGGATCCGCCCCAAGCCCTGAAAAAGGCGAAGAGGCGGGGATTTTCGCGCGTCTACAATTTCATGTCGTGTGTGTAAGTCTTTCAATTCAAGCACTCTCACACACATTGAGCCTTCGCTCTTATTCCCAAGACCTTAGTAAAGGCCTTATTGCAGTTATATTTGGGTTTCATTTATGTCGTGTGTGTAGTACTTCAATTCAAGCACTCACACACAATGAGCCTTCGCTCTTAGTCCCAAGACCTTAGTCAAGGCCATACTGCAATTTATATTTGGGTTTAATTTCATGTCGTGTGTGTAAGTCTTTCAATTCAAGCACGCACCCACATTGAGCCTTCGCTCTTATTTGTAAGACCCGAGTAAGGGCTCATATACATAATCTATATACATATCTCCCTTCGGTTATTTCCCTTCGGTTATTTCCCTTCAGTATTGTCTTTACATTTCGGGTTTTCCCTTTGGAGAAGCGTGAGTTTGCATTGCATCTACGCCATACCACGAGGTAGGACGCATATTGCATCAAAGCAAGCCCCGCTCGAATTCGCCCATGTAGTGGAGTGTTCATAACACACAAACTAGGTGGCCCGAAAAGGGATAAAAGAAAAGACTTAGGCACGTGCAAATCCACGTGATCTAAAACATGCAATCGCATTTTAAAGACCAGAAATAGACACCTCGAACCGCTTCGTAGACTCTCTCCAAAACTCGATTTTTGCAAAGCGTACAGACTGACCCTTGCGCATCGGTGCAAGAAGGTCTGCGACGACAAGAGCTTACTTGCTCATAGTCGCCACGTGTAGAAGTCAGTGTTAAAAATATCTTCGCTAGCTTAGGTAAGCTAGCTGGCACGCCCTGTTTGCATACATAGGCCTTAGACACACGAGAGGATCCGCTCCGAGCCCTGAAAAAGGCGAGAGGCGGGGATTTTCACGCGTCTACAGGGATTGGCACGCCCGGTGGGACGTGAGCCTTTCAAAAATCGAGTTTTTAAGTAGAAGTCTTGCGAAAATTTTGTAAAAGTTGTCATTTTTAACTTGTTTTCTTTGCTTGTACTTAGGACATTTTGAAAAAGCTTGAAAAGCATGTCAAAATCCAATCCAAGTGAAGTGTCGAGCCAAGGCTCATGTGCATCATGTTCTCACTCTAGGAGGATTTTCAAAAACAAAATAAAACTAGATGAAATCGAGGACTTGAGAAGGGAGTTTGAGGCCAAAATCGATGCTCTCAGCCAAGAGGCTGAAGTAGGCGATTCATGTTCATCAAACGGTGAACAAAGGCCTAAAAAGAAATCTGAAAAACCTCGCAAGCATAAAGAGGCCTCCGTAATGGAAGGCAGCCAATACCACGAGTCCTTCACACAAAAGGACCGTAAAGCCCTACATCAATTGCTGAAAGGGCAGAATAAAGAGAAAAGAAACTACGCCCTGTCTGATTTCCTTCCTATGGAAAGGGACATACGATCACTTGTGGAAAGGAAGTGCCATTCCAAAAACCCGTTTGGAAAAGCCCACCTTATATGGGCTGCCCACGACGGACAAAGGGGAAAAGCCCCATAAAATCGCCAATGTCCGGGTGGATCCAGGCATCACGGGCACTTCCAAAAATTTTGAAAAATTAGAAAATAAGAGGGAACGCAGTTTTCAAAAACCGGTTGAAAAAAGGGAGTATACTCCGCTGGGGCAACCTGTGTCGGAGGTCCTAGACCTCCTACTTGCCCAGGGCATAATAGAACTCCCTGAAATCCCCGAAGGAGTCACTTCCAAAGGGGGGTATTTAAACCGATTTTGTAAGTATCATCGGCTCAAAGGCCGTGATACCAAACGCTGCTTCTCTCTCTTAAATAAAATTGAGAACTTGATAGCAGAAGGCCGGCTCCAGGTCACTGTGGAACCTGAGCCACCTGAAGCTATCTTCAAGGAACCCTTTCCCAAACACGCCAGTGGCAGTGGGAAAGGAAAGGAGGTATGTACCCTCACCATTTCCAAGGAACTAGAGCGAAAGCTAGAACCTGGTCGACCTACTTGTGCGCCCATCCTTGTACTATACAAGAGGCCCGCCCAAGTCGTCATTCGGGGACCACCAAAAGTGGAAACCTCGGTAAAACCAGTTTTAAAAATCCAAGGTTCTCCTCAGCTCATCCTTAGAGCCAAGTTTAGCGCGAACCCTAGGCTGGTCGTGGGGGAAGTCACTAGATCTGGGAGGATCTACCAACCCCCGCACCTTCAAGGTGCTCAAAAGGTGGTCAGTGTGCCTGGCCCCTCAAAAGCATGTATCCCTAGTGGTCTGCCAAAAGCAGATAAGGACAAAGTCATCCTAAATCCTTATGACTTCAAAAACAACCTTTCAAAGATTCCTATTCACATGTCTATCCTAGAGCTTATAAAAACTTCGCCTAGGCATAGACTTGTATTAGAGAAAATTCTAGAAAGGGCCAAGGTTGATTCGAACATAAGTCCGGAATCCTTGTTTGCCCAAGTGGCTTTATTAGGAGCAAAATCACCCATCACTTTTTCGGAAGATGATGTAGTTAGACCCTACGAAACCCATAACCAGGCCCTGCATATCGAGGTGGTTCTAAACAACCACTCTCTGGACAGGTGCCTAGTCGATGGTGAAGGAGGGCTCAACATCCTTCCACTTCATGTGGCGCACAAAATCGAAGTCACCTTGACTTCAGTGAACCCAAGCCCCATCGTTATCACTGGATACGATGGGAATGCGTCTAGACCTTTAGGATCCATCGAAGTCCCAATGGAAACGAGAGGGATCGAACACACGGGGGTGTTCCATGTCTTGGACATCCACCCCCATTATAACCTGTTGCTGGGAAGGCCCTGGATACACAGTTTGTGCGCTGTGCCATCCACCTTCCACAGGTGTGTTAAGATCCCTTTTAGGGACCAGGTCGTAGTGATCCTAGGTGAGAGTCACCCACAGCTTCAGGGGATCATAAACTCCCCTTGTTTATCAAGCTCCCAGGCCCATGAGGCTAACCTGGGGCAAATTATGTTTGAGCCACCTCGGCTCGTGTTGAACAACCCTAGGAAGGTTGTATGTGTGAAGGGGCCGCCCAAAGCAGGCCCCCTCCCGACTTTAATCCTCCTAGGAAAACCCAAGCGTTCCCTATTTCCAAAGCCCCTGAACAAGAGGCCATACGAGCCTAATATGGACGATAGCATGTTCCAGGACCACGACTTGTATCCAACTTTTTCAAAAAATAAAAAGTCGTGGAACATGTTGTTGAACATGGGCTACACGCTCTACAAGAGTCTAGGGGCACAGAACCAGTGTCTCCTAGAGCCCATCCTTCCTAGGGCCAACCCAAGCCGATATGGGATCGGCTACACTCCCCGAATACCGCCAGAGCCACCCCCTGTGACCACCTGGGTCAAGGGTGTGTCTTAGAAGAGACCTACGATTTAGATCTCCTATTCCGAGTCTAACCCGTAGTGTTTTCCCTTTGTAGGTATGACGGAAGATCGCTTTTCTAAAAAAACCAAAAACATTTGAAAAACTTAAAATCAAAAAAATCAAAAAACAAGAAAAACCAAAAACAATGGAAAAACAAAAACTCGAAAAAAGAGTGCTTTGTATAGTTCCCAAGGTTCTTGTTTTACAAAAACCCAAAAAAATCGAAAATTTGGAAAATACCAAAAAGATTTTGTACATAGCTGCTCCTGGTAGGACTTTGGCAAAAGAAAAGGATTTCAAAAGAAACGTCGTCTGCATAGCCAGACCAAAAATTTCGAAATCACTTGAAAATCCAAATACAAAACCAGGTCATTTTGAAAACCACGCATCAAGTTCCCTCGGGTCTATAGCCCACGAGAATGATCAAAGCCCAGAAGTGGATCCCCTTGAGGAGGATCCTACTTTTGAGCTCCCAGAATTTCATAGAATTCTCGATTTTGAAAGACCTTCCCAATCAGTAGGAGGAGATTTCATAGAGGTGAACCTAGGGGATAATTCCAATCCCAAAACCATCAAAATAGGTGCATGCTTGCATGAAACTGAAAAGTTAGCATTCATTGCATTTCTACGAACCTATTTAGATGTGTTTGCATGGACGTATGAAGACATGCCGAGCATAGATCCCAGCATTGTCGAGCATCGTCTTCCCTTAGATGCAGGTGTAAAACCCATAAAGCAGAAGCTTAGGAAAATACACCCGAATGTACACACGCAAGTTAAAGAGGGTTTAGAAGATCTGCTAAAAGCCGGATTTATAAAACCCATTGCGTATTCTGATTGGTTGTCAAATATCGTTGTTGTTCGAAAAACCAATGGGAAAATTCGAATATGCATCGATTTCAGAAACCTGAATAAAGCCACTCCAAAGGATAATTATCCTTTACCAAACATAGATTTGATAGTCGATAGTACTGCAAATCATGAAATGTTTTCATTTATGGCCGGCTATTCAGCCTATAATCAAATCAAACTAAGTCCACGAGATCAGGGTAAGACCGCCTTCATAACCCCATGGGGCATGTACTGCTATACAGTCATGCCCTTTGGTTTGAAAAATGCCGGCGCAACATACCAACGAGCCATGAACACAATCTTCCATGATCAAATTCATGAGCTTGTAGAAGTGTATGTAGATGATCTCTTGGCAAAATCCAAAACCCGATGCACCCATATCGAATGTTTACAAAAGATTTTCGAAAGGCTTAGGCTTTACAAAGTAAAGCTAAACCCTCAAAAATGTGTGTTCGGGGTAGAATCAGGGAAGCTTCTAGGCTTTATGGTGAGCCAAAGGGGAATAGAAGTCGACCCCTCTAAGTGTCGAGCCATCATAGACATGGCTCCACCCTCCAATCTCACCCAAATCCGTAGCCTCCAAGGTCGATTACAATCCGTTCGCCGATTCATATCGAATCTGGCAACTAGATGCGAACCCTTCAACAAACTGTTGAGGAAGGGTACGAAATTCTTATGGGATGATGAATGCCAAAAGTCCTTCGAGAGACTGAAGGCATACTTGGTCAATCCCCCCGTTTTGAATCCTCCAAAGCAAGGAAAACCGCTTTTATTATACATCTCCGTGCATGTAAATGCTTTAGGAGCCCTGTTGGCTCAATACGAGGATGACACCCATAAGGAGTATCCCATCTACTATATTTCGAAAACTCTCTTGGCTTATGAACGAAACTATCAAGCCATGGAGAAGACGTGCTTGGCCCTAGTCTAGGCCTGCCAGAAGTTCAGACACTATTTCTTAGATCATGAGATCTGGATAGTGTCCAAGCTTGATCCAATCAAGCACTTGTTCGAAAAACCCATTCTCACGGGTAGATTGGGCAAATGGCAACTCCTTCTAATAGAGTATGATCTGAAATACCATCACCAGATCTCCATTAAGGGGCAAGCCCTGGCAGATTACGTGGCTGAGTTCCCCTTAGAGGACGCATATCCCACTCTTGTTGAAATGCCTGATTAGGTATATTGCAAAACCATTTTCAAAACCACATTTTGGCAAATTCTTTCGAAAACCAAGTGTGGAAGATGCACTTCGATGGGGCACAAAACCAACGAGGGGCTGGTGCCGGGGTCATCCTAATCTCCCCTGAAAAGGCCAAGATTCCCATAGCAGTCCGCTTAGATTTCGAATGTTCCAACAACGTAGCTGAGTATGAAGCACTCATACAAGGCTTAAGGATTTCGATAACTCTAGGGGCATCGTGCATTGAGGTCTTTGGAGATTCGCTCCTCATGTTAATGCCAACATGATGGCGATGAAAATACTTAGAGGGGGCTATTTTTGGTCCACCGTGAAAAGGGATTGTCACGATCATGTTAGGAAGTGTCATCCGTGTCAAGTGCATGGGCAGGCCATTCATATCCCTTCATCTGCATTGCATTCCGTGGTCAGCCCCTGGCCATTTACCATGTGGGCGTTTGACATCGTAGGCCCAATCTTTCCAAAGGCCTCGAATGGGCATCGATTTATTTTAGCAGCCACGGAGTATTTCTCCAAGTGGGTGGAAGCCATTTCCCTAACCAATGTAATGGGGCAACATCTGGTCTCTGGGAGGTCGCCACTCTTGGCACCACACCCATGTCATTTGCATTTCATGCATGGTACTTGCATGAGCATGATCCCATTTAGGACCAGATTCCATAGAAACACCCTTTGGCGTGATATCTCCTCCTACCAGAGTTTGAAAAATAAGATTTTTGCAAAAAAATTGGGGCGATCCCATATTCTTCGTGGATAGATCTAGGGAGACATTAAAAGGGGTGTTTGTCATCTTTGCCCTTATCCAAATCGATTTGGACAAGGCCAAAGAGGGGCATCTGTAAACACCCCGAAATCCCATGAATTTCTTAAACAAATCTGGTTTTGTAAAAGCAGCCCCAAAGGGCCATTTTTGAGTCTGGAAACCCAGGATCCTTCCAGACAACCCTGTATATATGTTTTAAACTTCGTATTTCAAAAATATATAATATAGCTTTTGAAAACCTGTTAAAACACATTTTTGAAACCCCGAAGCAGCTTGGCCCGATCAAGACAGGACCAGGAGAGCTAAGAAGAGCCCGGAACCGGAGCACATGTCGAGCCCGGCGCAACAACTCTTGTATCACATCCATACCCCCGGATCTCGAACGTCCAAGACCCTGTTCTTATCAAAATATCATTTGAAGTCATCTCCGGAAGGCAGAAACGGAGGCGGACGACCATGTTGGCGAAGACCCAACGGAGACGGAGTACTGATGCTGTCAGGCCCCGCACAAATCGTCCGTTTCGAACCCAGCTCGAAGGAGTCAGAGTTCAGTTTGGATTGGATCTGGACCATATATATCCAGATCCCAATCCAAACCCATCTGTGGACTTGGATTTGGATTTGGATCCAGAGATCCAATCCAATATCCATATCCATGGCCCACATCACCTTCTCATAAATGGAGGTGGGGCCCACTTGAAATTCACGTGGGATTATGGGCATGAGAGAGAGTGGGGATGGATAATATCAAGAGTGTTGTAATTAATCTTGACTTGTGTGTCAAGTTTGGGGTTAATCATGTGGGTTAGCCTAATTGAGTGGGTTTAAGCTTGTCATTAGCCAAAACCTAACCTAGGGCTGCACCAACATGAAGTGGTTAAGGTCTATGGGCCATGCAAAGGGAGCTCCTCCACCTAAACCTAACCCAAAACACCTAATCCTAGCCTACCACCCTAATCCACCCCTAATCTAAGCCTAATCACCTAACCCACTTCCC
Organism: Brasenia schreberi; assembly: GCA_036023115.1. Classification (NCBI taxonomy): domain Eukaryota; kingdom Viridiplantae; phylum Streptophyta; class Magnoliopsida; order Nymphaeales; family Cabombaceae; genus Brasenia; species Brasenia schreberi. The sequence continues at coordinate 5,084,936 of JAYKKT010000085.1, read as the reverse complement.
TAATACCGGCCTAATCCCAACCTAATCACCTAACCCACTTCCCTAATCCTTCCCTAAACCTAGGTTAATTTCCCTAAACCTAGCCTAAACCTAGCCTAATCACCTAACCTAGCTCACTAAACCTCACCCTAAAACCCAACCACCTAACCTAGCCCTAAACCCCTAAACCACCCCTAGCCCACAATCTACCCAAACCACTAGTTTTAAAATATCTGGCCCTACCCTTTCCAGCCCACCTTATCTTCATACCACCCTACCTAAACCACCTAACCACTACCCCAAACCCAGCCCTAACCGACCTACCCATTCCTATATAACCCCCCCCCCCCCTTGGGGGCGGGCTTTCCTATCTAGTGGCCTCACCCATCCCAGCCGGGTCCCCTCCTTCCCCCAAGTCCAGCCGAGTCCCACCATCTCCCACCTGCTCCACCTGCACCACCACCTGCATCGCCACCTACACCACCATCTCCCAGCAGGACGCCACCACTTGCACTACTTCCCAACCACCCGGCTTCTCTCTTCCAGCCGAGCACCACCTTCTCCCCATTCGGTAAGTACCCCCCACTCTACCTAGCTCCTTCTCTACTCCCTCTCCACTCCTAGCCACCCACCATACCACCACCTTACCTACACATCAGCCCTTTGCTGCCACCATTCTCACTTAGCCGAACCTATCACAACCTAAACCACCGGCCACTACCTAACTACCCTAACTACACCCGGCCAGCCATCTCTTTTCCCCTAAGACTCCCATTCGGCCTTCCCTTAAACTCCCTTTAGGTCCATACTCCCCAACACTCTATACTCTCCTAGTGACCCTACACACTCACTTGGCCCAGCCCCTTTAATCCCCCACATCAAGGCGACACCAACTTGCAGCCGGCCACCTTCGAGGCGCATATCCCGCGCCCCACTTGCAGCCAGCCAGCACCCTTTGTCATTCCCCCTCGCGGAGCTCCCGTTTGCAGCCCAAGGAGAAGGCCAAGCCCACGCTCAAGCAAGGCCTCTACGGACCTGCTACTCGTAAGTGCCTAAACTCGGTCTTTAGTTGTATATTTGCTTGAGATTCAATTTGATACGGGGTTGTAATAACGGAGCATAGTCTCCCCCCGCTTGTAATAACGTGGCTTGGCACACCCACACACGTGCACTCTCTTAGTTGTGCACAATTTTGAACACACACGGGCCTAATCAGCCCATAATATACAAGTATATACCTATACTTTCATTTTCGAAGGGTTTTTGCTTAAGTTGGGTGCATTGTCTTTCAATTCAAGCACTCACACACATTGAGCTTTGGCTCTTATTTGAAAGACCCAAGTAAGGGCCGACCTATACTATTTGGGTTTCATTTCATGTCGTGTGAGTAAGTCTTTCAATTCAAGCACTTTCACACACATTGAGCTTTCGCTCTTATTTGAAAGACCCAAGTAAGGGCCGACCTATACTATTTGGGTTTCATTTCATGTCGTGTGAGTAAGTCTTTCAATTCAAGCACTTTCACACACATTGAGCTTTCGCTCTTATTTGAAAGACCCAAGTAAGGGCCGACCTATACTATTTGGGTTTCATTTCATGTCGTGTGAGTAAGTCTTTCAATTCAAGCACTTTCACACACATTGAGCTTTCGCTCTTATTTGAAAGACCCAAGTAAGGGCCGACCTATACTATTTGGGTTTCATTTCATGTCGTGTATGTAAGTCTTTCAATTCAAGCACTCTCACACACATTGAGCCTTCGCTCTTATTCCCAAGACCTTAGTAAAGGCCTTATTGCAGTTATATTTGGGTTTCATTTATGTCGTGTGTGTAGTACTTCAATTCAAGCACTCACACACATTGAGCCTTTGCTCTTACTCCCAAGACCTTAGTCAAGGCCATACTGCAATTTATATTTGGGTTTAATTTCATGTCGTGTGTGTAAGTCTTTCAATTCAAGCACGCACCCACATTGAGCCTTCGCTCTTATTTGCAAGACCTGAGTAAGGGCTCATATACATAATCTATATACATATCTCCCTTCGGTTATTTCCCTTCAGTATTGTCTTTACATTTCGGGTTTTCCCTTTGGAGTAGCATGAGTTTGCATTGCATCTACGCCATACCACGAGGTAGGACGCATGTTGCATCAAAGCAAGCCCCACTCGAATTCGCCCATGTAGTGGTGTGTTCATAACACATAAACTAGGTGGCCCGAAAAGGGATAAAAGAAAAGACTTAGGCACGTGCAAATCCACGTGATCTAAAACATGCAATCGCATTTTAAAGACCCGAAATGGACACCTCGAACCGCTTCGTAGACTTTCTATCCAAAATTCAATTTTTGCAAAGCGTACAGACTGACCCTTGCGCATGGGTGCAAGAAGATCTGCGACGACAAGAGCTTACTTGCTCACAGTTGCCACGTTTAGAAGTCAGTATTAAAAATATCTTCGCTAGCTTAAGTAAGCTAGCTGGCATGCCCTGTTTGCATACATAGGCCTTAGACACACGAGAGGATCCGCTCCGAGCCCTGAAAAAGGCGAGAGGCGGGGATTTTCGCGCGTGTACAGTAATGAAAAACTACTTCCATATCATGAGTTGGCCACTCGATTGGTTGAGTCATTCCAATCGTGCAGACTCACACACGTGGGAAGAGAGGACAATGGCAATGCCGATGCCCTCTCCTCCTTGGGTTCAGCCCTAAAGGTCGATCCCATCTCAGGGACCCGATGTTTAGAAATATGGCATGCGGCCAACCCACCCACACACGATTTGGATATTTGCCAAAATAACCCAGACTCTATTGAAAAACCCTAGTTTTACGACATCAAACATTTTCTAGAAAATGGGGGATTCACCGAGGATGCCACATCCAAAGATAAGATATTCAACCGTAAGATTTCGACCCGATACACCATTCTGGGTGCGGTTCTATATAAGAAAAGTTTTACCGGCATCCTACTTAGGTGTATCGATCTAGAGGAGGCTAGGATAGTGATGCATGAGTTCCACGATAGAGAATGTGGAGGTCATGTTAATGCCAACATGATGGCAATGAAAATACTTAGAGCGGGCTACTTTTGGTCCACCCTGAAAAAGGATTGTCACGATCATGTTAGGAAGTGTCATCCATGTCAAGTGCATGGGCACGCCATTCATATCCCCTCATCTGCATTGCATTCCGTGGTCAGCCCCTGGCCATTCACCATGTGGGCGTTTGACATCGTAGGCCCCATATTTCCAAAAGCCTCGAATGGGCATCGATTCATTTTAGCAGCCACTGAATATTTCTCCAAATGGGTGGAAGCCATTTCCCTGACCAACGTACTGGGGCAACATGTGGTGGCTTTCATTAGGAGGAATATCTTGGCTCGATTTGGGGTTCCACGAGACCTTGTGTCTGATAATGGCACCCCATACAAAAATGAGCGGATGGTTAAGTTGTGCAACACGTATGGCATAACTCACCACTTCTCTTCGCCCTACTGCCCTCAAGGCAACGGCCAAGCTGAAGCCACAAACAAGACTCTCATTAGTATAATTGAGAAGACTTTAGAGAAGGGTAGGACGTGGCACGAGAAGCTGGATGAAGCCTTATGGGCTTATAGGACTTCCATCCGGACTCCCACGAATGCCACACCATTCGAATTGGTCTATGGCACAAACGCCATTCTTCCCATTCATACTCAATTGCATTCATTCCATACATCCATAGCACTCGACCTCCCCTAGAGACGCTTCAGCATGCTAGGATGGCCGAACTAGATTTGCTAGATGAAAGGCGACTCCTTGCTATGGATTATGCTCGTGCATACCGGCAAAGGATAGCCCGACATTATGGCAAACACATGAGACCTCGCCATTTTGAAGTGGGAGATCTGGTTTTGAAAATCATCCACTATCGTGGCCCACATCCCCTTGGAAAGTGGCGCCCCAAGTGGGATGGACCCTATGTTGTACGAGCAACCACCACGAACAACTCGTATTGGTTGATCGATGTAGAAGGTAGGAATTTAGCAGATCCTATCAATATTCAATACTTAAAGAAGTATTATGTGTAGGATTTGGGTTAAATTCCAATTTTCGAAAACCTTTAGGGATAGCTGCCCTGAGACCTAAAAATATGGTGCAAAGGCAAAATCGTGTGACCCTGAGTAAGAGAATTCACACTTGTGAAAGAGTGGAGTCTTCCAAAATCGAGTTTATATTTCAAAATCCTTTTTCTTACAAAGAAAGGCCTAGTTCAATATAGCAAGATACTTGCAAGTAGTACGTGCTATTTCTAAATGGGTTGATCTGGAATGGATCGAGTGTGACCTTCGGATAAGTCCTCCCCCCTTCTCTTCTCCTTCCAAAAGGAAAACATGGCCCAAATAAAGGGAATTTCCCATCCGAAGTCTCTTTTTAAAAGAAAGAAACCAGAATTCAAAAGAAAAATCGATTCTCTTGTGAAAAAAGAGAGGGATTAAAAAAAAAAAAAACTCCCAAAGGGAGACCCTCTATAAAAAAAAAGGAAAAAGAGGCCAAAAAGCTCAAAAGAGCAGTTTTCCGCCTTCTATGCCTTAAACCACGGGACGGTTCAGAAAGGACCATGGTATCTCTTTCCCAAACCTGGCTTATCCCAAGCTAAAGCATGGTTCATTTCGAGGAATCCTAAAGTAAAAATAGGATTTACTTACTTGAATTTCATTTTGTTTGAGAATTCGACGTTTCGAGTAAGACGTAGGAATTTGAAATATGCCTTGTTTTCTTATAAAACCCTCGCTAGATAAGCGAGTGTCAAGACTCAAGCAAAGGCAATCACGAAGAGCTCGAGATCCTTAGGATAGAGACTCAAGACAGTTGTCCCTTTTGTAAATAGTTTTGTAAATAGATTTTGAAAAATCGAACATCGAACAACATAGGATCTGCTCACTTGGAGCAGCAGGCCTTGTAAGTCTTAAGAGTTTGACCATATCTGGTCTCTGGGAGGTCGCCACTCTTGGCACCACACCCATGTCATGCATCTACATTTCCATGCATGGCACTTGCATAAACATGATCCCATTTTAGGACCAGATTCCATACATATACCTTTGGCATGATATCTCCTCCTACCAGGGTTTTAAAAGTGAGATTTTGCAAAAAATTGGGACGATCCCATATTTTCATGGTTAGATCTAGGGAGACATTGAAAGGGGTGTTTGTCATCTTTGCCATTATCCAAATCGATTTGGACAATGCCAAAGAGGGGCATCTGTAAACACCCCGAAATCCCACAAACTTCTCAAATAAACATGGTTTCTGTAAAAGCAGTCCCAAAGGGCTATTTTGAGTTAGGATGCATATTGCATCAAAGCAAACCCCATACTCGCGCTCAAAGTCGCCCCACTTAGGTTACGTGTTCATAACACACACCTAGTCGGCCCGAAAAGGGATAAAAAGAAAGACATAGGCACATGCAAATCCACGTGAAATAAAATCTGAAAATCATACAAAAACAACCCGAATCAAACACCTCAAACTCGTTTTCGTAGGTTCTTATATTCCAAAACTCGATTTTAAAAGCGTACAGATTGACCCTTGCGCATCGGTGCAAGAAGGTCTGCGACGAAAAGAGCTTGCTTGCTCACAGTCGCCACGTTAGGAGTCAGCTTTAAAAATTTCTCTTCGCTAGCTTAAGTAAGCTAGCTGGCACGCCCTTTTGCTTAATTAGGACTTAGGTACACAAAAAGGTTCGCTTCAGGCATAAGAACCAGGAGCGGGAATTTTTTGCGTCTACAGTGCCCCTAGACTTTTATAGGGTGTATAGCCCATATTCAACAGCATGTTCCACAATTTTTTGTTTTTGAAAAATTATGATACAAATCATGGTCTAGGAACTTGCTGTCGTCCATATCGTGCTCGTATGGCTTTTTGTCCAAGGGTTTTGGAAATAAGGGATTTTTGGGTCTTCCTAGAAGGGTTAGGATTGGGAGGGGGCCTGCTTTGGGCGGCCCCTTGAGATACACTACCTTCCTAGGGTTGTTTAACACGAGCCTTGGTGGCTCGACCATGGTCTGCCCCAGGTTAGCCTCATGGGCCTGGGAACTCGACAAACAGGAGGAGTTTATGATCCCCTGAAGCTGAGGGTGACTCTCACCTAGGATCACCACGACTTGGTCCCTAAAAGGGATCTTGACACACTTGTGAAAGGTGGATGGCACAGTGCACAAGATGTGTATCCAGGGCCTTCACAACAACAGGTTATAATGGGGGTGGATGTCCAAGACATGGAACACCCCCGTGTGTGTGATCCCTCCTGTTTCCATCGGGAGTTCGATCGATCCTAAAGGTCTAGATGCATTCCCATCATATCCAGTGATAACGATGGGACTTGGGTTTACAGAAGTCAAGGTAACTCCGATTTGGTACGCCACATGAAGTGGAAGGATGTTGAGCCCTCCTCCCCCATCGACTAGGCACCTGTCCAGAGAGTGGTTATTCAGAACCACCTCGATATGCAGGGCTTGGTTGTGGGACTCGTGGGGTCTATCTACATCATCTTCCGAGAAAGTGATGGGCGATTTTGCTCCTATTAAAGCCACTTGGTCAGACAGGGATTCAGGACTTATATTCGAACTAACTTTAGCTCTTTCTAGAATTTTCTCTAGCACGAGTCTATGCCTAGGCGAAGTTTGTATAAGCTCTAGGATGGACATGTGGATAGGAACCTTTGAAAGATGGTTTTCGAAATTGTAAGGGTTTAGGACGACTTTCCCATTGTCTGCTTTTGGCAAAACTCTAGGAATACATGCTTTTGAGGGGCCAAGCACACTGACCACCTTTTTAGCACTTTGTAGGTGCGGGGGTTGATAGATCCTCCCGGATCTAGTCACTTCCCCCACGACCAACCTAGGGTTCGCACTTGAATTGGCTCTAATCGTGACTTTAGGAGTACCTTTGAAGTTTTAAAACTAGTTTAGCCGGGGATTCAGCTCTTGGTGGTCCCCAGATGACTACTTGGGCAGGCTTTTTGTAAAGTACAAGAGTAGACGCACAAGTGGGTCGACCAGACTCTGATGAATGCGCTAGATCTTTCGAAAAGGTGAGGGTACATACCTCCTTTCCTTTCCCACTACTACTGGCGTGCTTGGGAAAGGGTTCTTTGAAGATAGCTTGAGTTGGCTCAGGTTCCGCAGTGAACTGGAGACGGCCCTCTGCTATCAAGTTCTCGATTTTGTTTAAAAGGGAGAAACAACGCTTTATATGATGGCCTTTGAGTCGATGATTCTTGGAAAAATGGTTTAAATATCCCCCTTTGGAAGTGACTCCTTCGAGGATTTCGGGAAGTTCAATCATGCCTTGGGCAAGTAGGAGGTCTAGGACCTCCGACACAGGTTGCCCCAATGGTGTGTACTCCCGTTTTTCAATAGGCTTTTGAAAATTTCTCTCCCTTTTATTTTCTAATTTTTCAAAATTCTTTGAAGTGCCCGCCAGACCTGGATCCACCCGGACATTTGCGATTTTATTGGGCTTTGCCCCTTTGTCCATCGTGGGTAGCCCATAAGTGATGGGCTTTTCCAAGCGGGTTTTGGAAAAGGCACTTCCTTTCTATAAATGATTGTATATCACTTTTTTTAAGTTCGTTTCGAAAATGGATGCTTTTTTGATCAACTTATGGAAAGTTGAGATTTCATGGAGCGAGAGAAGGGTCTTTAGCTCGCTTTTAAAATTATCCAGGATGAGCATGACTGCGCATCCTTCAGATATTGGCTCTCGTACTTGGCCCAAAAGGGACCTCCATCGAATAATGAAGGCATGCACGTCTTCGTTCATGCCTTGCTTCGTATCCCTTAAAGTGTTTAAAGTTGGCGTGACTTCTACGTTATGTGCAAATCTTTGCATGAAACAGTTCGCTAACTCTTCAAAAGTAGCGAACTGGATTAAATCGTAGGAAGCCAGCCATTTGGCAGCTGTGCCTTTAAGGGATAAAGGGAACCAATACACCCATTTCATCGAGTCCTTTTTCTTCTGATGGGCTCGACGCGAGAAAAGTTGCAAGTGAGACCTAGGGTCTCCCATGCCATCATACCGATGGAAGTTCGGTATTTCATCGTCACTGTCTCTTTCATAATCCATAGGTAGGAAATCAGATAGGGCGTAACTCCTTTACTCTTTATTTTGCCCTTTCAGCAGCTGCTGTAGGGCTTTACGGTCCTTTTGTGTGAAGGACTCGTGGTATTGGTTGCCTTCCATTACGGAGGCCTCTTTATGTTTGTGAGGTTTTTCAATTTTTTTCTTGGCCTTTTGTTCACCATTCGGTGAACATGAATCGCCTGCTTCAGCCTCTTTGCTAAGAGCATCGATTTTGGCCTCGAATTCCCTAGGTCTCACTTGCAACTTTTCTCACGTCGAGCCCATATGAAGAAAAAGGACTCAATGAAATGGGTGTATTGGTTCCCTCTATCCCTTAAAGGCACAGCTACCAAATGGCTAGCTTCCTACGATCTAAGCCAGTTCGCTATTTTTGAAGAGTTAGCGAACTGCTTTACGCAAAGATTTGCACATAACGTAGAAGTCACGCCGACTTTAAACACTTTAAGAGATACAAAGCAAGGCATGAACGAAGACGTGCATGCCTTCATTATACGATGGAGGTCCCTTTTAGGGCAAGTGCGAGAGCCAATATCCGAAGGATGCGCAGTCATGCTCATCCTGGATAATTTTAAAAATGAGTTAAAGACCCTTCTCTCTCTTCACGAAATCTCAACTTTCCATAAGTGATCGTATATCCCTTTCTTCAAATTGGTTTCGAAAAGGGATGCTTTTTCGATCAACTTATGGAAAGTTGAGATTTTGTGAAGAGAGAGAAGGGTCTTTAACTCATTTTTAAAATTATCCAGGATGAGCATGACTGCGCATCCTTCAGATATTGGCCCTTTGGGGATGCTTTTTACAAAACCAGATTTGTTTAAGAAATTCGTGGGATTTCGGGGTGTTTACAAGCGTACAGACTGACTCTTGCGCATCGGTGCAAGGTTTGCGACGAAAAGAGCTTGCTTGCTCACAGTCGCCACATTAGGAGTCAGATTTTAAAGTATTTCTCTCTCGCACTTGCCCTAAAAGGGACCTACATCGTATAATGAAGGCATGCACGTCTTCGTTCATGCCTTGCTTTATATCCCTTAAAGTGTTTAAAGTCGGCGTGACTTCTACGTTATGTGCAAATCTTTGCATAAAGCAGTTCGCTAACTCTTCAAAAATAGCGAATTGGCTTAGATCGTAGGAAGCTAGCCATTTGGCAGCTGTGCCTTTAAGGGATAGAGGGAACCAATACACCCATTTCATCGAGTCCTTTTTCTTCTTATGGGCTCGATGTGAGAAAAGTTGCAAGTGAGACCTAGGGTCTCCCATGCCATCATACCAATGGAAGTTCGGTATTTCATCGTCACTGTCTCTTTCATAATCCATAGGTAGAAAATCAGACAGGGCGTAACTCCTTTTCTCTTTATTTTGCCCTTTCAACAACTGCTGTAGGGCTTTACTGTCCTTTTGTGTGAAGGACTCGTGGTATTGGTTGCCTTCCATTACGGAGGCCTCTTTATGTTTGTGAGGTTTTTCAATTTTTTTCTTGGCCTTTTGTTCACCATTCGATGAACATGAATCGCCTGCTTTAGCCTCTTGGCTAAGAGCATCGATTTTGGCCTCGAATTCCCTTCTCAAATCTTCTATCTCTTCTAGTTTAATTTTATTTTTCAAAACCCTCCTAGAGTGAGAACTTGATGTGCATGAGCCTTGGCTCGACACTTCACTTGGGTTGGATTTTGACATGCTTTCAAGCTTTTTCAAAATTTCCTACGTATGAAGTACAAGTAAAGAAAAGAGTTAACAACACCTTTTGGAAAATATTTTCACAAGGTTCTTAGAGTAACTAGATTTTAAAAGACTCACATCCCACCGGGCGTGCCAAAAAACTGTAGACGCAGAAAGTTTCCGCTCCTGGTTCTTAGGCCTGAAGTGAACCTTTTCGTGTGTCTAAGTCCTATTTAAGCAAAAGGGCGTGCCAGCTAGCTTACTTAAGCTAGCGAAGAAATACTTTAAAATCTGACTCCTAATGTGGCGACTGTGAGCAAGCAAGCTCTTTTCGTCGCAAACCTTGCACCGATGCGCAAGAGTCAGTCTGTACGCTTGTAAACACCCCGAAATCCCACGAATTTCTTAAACAAATCTGGTTTTGTAAAAGCATCCCCAAAGGGCCATTTTAAGTCTGGAAACCCAGGAGCCTTCCAGACAACCCTGTATATACGTTTTAAACTTCATATTTCAAAAATATGTAATATAGCGTTTGAAAACCTGTTAAAACACGTTTTTGAAACCCCGAAGCGGCTTGGCCCGATCAAGACAGGACCAGGAGAGCTAAGAAGAGCCCGGAACCGGAGCACATGTCGAGCCCGGCACAGCAACTCTTGTATCACATCTACACCCCCAGGATCTCAAACGTCCAAGACCCTGTTCTTATCAAAATGTCATTTGAAGTCATCTCCGGAAGGCAGAAACGGAGGCAGACGACCATGTTGGCGAAGACCCAACGCAAACGGAGTACTGATGCTGTCAGACCCCACACAAATCATCCGTTTCGAACCCAGCTCGAAGGAGTCAGAGTTCAGTTTGGATTGGATCTGGACCATATATATCCAGATCCCAATCCAAACCCATGTGTGGACTTGGAGTTGGATTTGGATCCAGAGATCCAATCCAATATCCATATCCATGGCCCACATCACCTTCTCATAAATGGAGGTGGGGCCCACTTGAAATTCACGTGGGATTATGGGCATGAGAGAGAGTGGGGATGGATAATATCAAGAGTGTTGTAATTAAGCTTGACTTGTGTGTCAAGTTTGGGGTTAATCATGTGGGTTAGCCTAATTGAATGGGTTTAAGCTTGTAATTAGCCAAAACCTAACCTAGGGCTGCACCAACATGAGGTGGTTAAGGTCTATGGGCCATGCAAAGGGAGCTCCTTCACCTAAACCTAACCCAAAACACCTAATCCTAGCCTACCACCCTAATCCACCCCTAATTTGAGCCTAATCACCTAACCCACTTCCCTAATCCCGGCCTAATCCGAACCTAATCACCTAACCCACTTCCCTAATCCTTCCCTAAACCTAGGTTAATTTCCCTAAACCTAGCCTAAACCTAGCCTAATCACCTAACCTAGCTCACTAAACCTCACCCTAAAACCCAACCACCTAACCTAGCCCTAAACCCCTAAACCACCCCTAGCCCACAATCTACCCAAACCACTAGTTTTTAAAATATCTGGCCCTACGCTTTCCAGCCCACCTTATCTTCATACCACCCTACCTAAACCACCCCTAGCCCACAATCTACCCAAACCACTAGTTTTTAAAATATCTGGCCCTACCCTTTCCAGCCCACCTTATCTTCATACCACCCTACCTAAACCACCTAACCACTACCCCAAACCCAACCCTAACCGACCTACCCATCCCTATATAAACCCCACCACTTGGGGGCGGGTTTTCCTATCTAGTAGCCTCACCCATCCCAGCCGGGTCCCCTCCTTCCCCAAGTCCAGCCGAGTCCCACCATCTCCCACCTGCTCCACCTGCTCCACCTGCTCTCCATCCCACCACCACCTGCATCGCCACCTACACCACCATCTCCCAGCCGAACGCCACCACTTGCACTACTTACCAACCACCCGGCTTCTCTCTTCCATCCACCGCCTCTCTCCATACGGTTAGTACCCCTTTCTTCGTCTTACCTTCTCTATTCCCTCCCCACTCTCAGCCACCTAAACCCTACCACAACACCCTACCACCACTTACACCACCATCTCCACCACCACTCAGCCGAACCTAGCCATCCCTCCATCTCACCACCACATTCCCCTAGGACTCCCATTCGGCCTTCCCTTAAACTCCCCTTAGGTCCATCTTCCCTAACACTCTATACTCTCCATTCGTGACCCTACACACTCACTTGGCCCTGCCCCTTTAATCCCCCACATCAAGGCGACACCCACTTGCAGCCGGCCACCTTCAAGGCGCCTATCCCGCGCCCCACTTGCAGCTGGCCAGCACCCTTTGTCGCTCACCCTCGCGGAGCTCCCGTTTGCAGCCCAAGGCGAAGGCCAAGCCCATGCTCAAGCAAGGCTTCTACGGACCAGCTACTCGTAAGTGCCTAAACTCGGTCTTTAGTTGTATACTTGCTTGAGATTCAATTTGATACGGGGTTGTAATAACGGAGCATAGTCTCCCCTCGCTTGTAATAACGTGGCTTGGCACACCCACACACGTGCACTCTCTTAGTTGTGCACGATTTTGAACACACACGGGCCTAATCAGCCCCTAATACATAAGTATAGATATATACTTTCATTTTCGAAGGGTTTTTGCTTAAGTTGGGTGCGTTGTCTTTCAATTCAAGCACTCACACACATTGAGCTTTCGCTCTCATTTGAAAGACCCAAGTAAGGGCCGACCTATACTATTTGGGTTTCATTTCATGTCGTGTGAGTAAGTCTTTCAATTCAAGCACTCTCACACACATTGAGCCATCGCTCTTATTCCCAAGACCTTAGTAAAGGCCTTATTGCAATTTATATTTGGGTTTCATTTATGTCGTGTGTGTAGTACTTCAATTCAAGCACTCTCACACACATTGAGCCTTCGCTCTTATTCCCAAGACCTTAGTCAAGGCCATACTGCAATTTATATTTGGGTTTAATTTTATGTCGTGTGTGTAGTACTTCAATTCAAGCACTCTCACACACATTGAGCCTTCGCTCTTACTCCCAAGACCTTAGTCAAGGCCATACTGCAATTTATATTTGGGTTTAATTTCATGTCGTGTGTGTAAGTCTTTCAATTCAAGCACGCACCCACATTGAGCCTTCGCTCTTATTTGTAAGACCCGAGTAAGGGCTCATATACATAATCTATATACATATCTCCCTTCGGTTATTTCCCTTCAGTATTGTCTTTACATTTCGGGTTTTCCCTTTGGAGTAGCGTGAGTTTGCATTGCATCTACACCATACCACGAGGTAGGACGCATATTTGCATCAAAGCAAGCCCCGCTCGATTCGCCCATGTAGTGGAGTGTTCATAACACACAAACTAGGTGGCCCGAAAAGGGATAAAAGAAAAGACTTAGGCACGTGCAAATCCACGTGATCTAAAACATGCAATTGCATTTTAAAGACCTGAAATAGACACCTCGAACCGCTTCGTAGACTTTCTCTCCAAAATTCAATTTTTGCAAAGCGTACAGACTAACCCTTGCGCATCGGTGCAAGAAGGTCTGCGACGACAAGAGCTTACTTGCTCACAGTCGCCACGTTTAGAAGTCAGTGTTAAAAATATCTTCGCTAGCTTAGGTAAGCTAGTTGGCACGCCCTGTTTGCATACATAGGCCTTAGACACACGAGAGGATCCGCTCCGAGCCCTGAAAAGGAGAGAGGCGAGGATTTTTGCGCGTCTACAGAGTCCACGAGATCAAGGTAAGACCGCCTTCACAACCCCATGGGGCACGTACTGCTATACAGTCATGCCCTTTGGTTTGAAAAATGCTGGCGCGACATACCAACGAGCCATGAACACGATCTTCCATGATCAAATTCATGAGCTTGTAGAAGTGTATGTAGATGATCTCTTGGCGAAATCCAAAACCCGATGCACCCATATCGAATGTTTACAAAAGATTTTCGAAAGGCTTAGGCTTTACAAAGTAAAGCTAAACCCTCAAAAATGTGTATTCGTGGTAGAATCAGGGAAGCTTCTAGGCTTTATGGTGAGCCAAAGGGGAATAGAAGTCGACCCCTCTAAGTGTCGAGCCATCCTATACATGGCTCCACCCTCCAATCTCACCCAAATCCGTAGCCTCCAGGGTCGATTACAATCCGTTCGCCGATTCATATCGAATCTGGCAACTAGATGCGAACCTTTCAACAAACTGTTGAGGAAGGGTACGAAATTCTTATGGGATGACGAATGCCAAAAGTCCTTCGAGAGACTGAAGGTATACTTGGTTAATCCCCCTATTTTGAATCCTCCAAAGCAAGGAAAACCGCTTTTATTATACATCTCCGTGCATGTAAATGCTTTAGGAGCCCTATTGACTCAATACGAGGATGACACCCATAAGGAGTATGCCATCTACTTGTAAACACCCCGAAATCCCACGAATTTCTTAAACAAATCTGGTTTTATACAAGCAGCCCCAAAGGGCCATTTTTGAGTTTGGAAACCCAGGAGCCTTCCAAACAAACCCTGTATATATGTTTTAAACTTTATCTTTCAAAAACATATAATATAGCTTTTGAAAACCCTTTTAAAACATGTTTTGAAACCCCGAAGTGGCTTGGCCTGATCAAGACAGGACCAGGAGAGCCAAGAAGAGCCCGGAACCGGAGCACCTATCGAGCCCGGCGCAGCAACTCTTGCATCTGATTCACACCCCAGGATCTCGAACGTCCAAGACCCTGTTCTTACCAAAATATCATTTGAAGTCATCTCCGGAAGGCAGAAACGGAGGCGGGCGACCATGTTGGCGAAGACCCAACGCAGACGGAGCACTGATGCTGTCAGGCCCCGCACGAATCGTCCGTCTCGAACCCGGCCCGAAGGAGTCAGAGTTCAGTTTGGATTGGATCTGGACCATATATATCCAGATTCCAATCCAAACCCATATATGGACTTGGATTTGGATTTGGATCCAGAGATCCAATCCAATATCCATATCCATGGCCCACATCACCTTCTCATAAATGGAGGTGGGGCCCACTTGAAATTCACGTGGGATATTGGGCATGAGAGAGAGTGGGGGTGAAAAATATCAAGAGTGTTGTATTAAGCTTGACTTGTGTGTCAAGTTTGGGTTTAATCTTGTGGTTTAGCCTAATTGAGTGGGGTTTAAGCTTGTAATTAGCTAAAACCTAACCTAGGGCTGCACTAACATGGGGTGATCAAGGTTTATGGGCCATGCTAAGGGAGCTCCCTCACCTAAACCTAGCCAAAAATGCCTAAACCTAGCCTAAACCCCTAATCCACCCCTAATCTGAACCTAATCACCTAACCCACTTCCCTAATCCCGGCCTAATCCCAACCTAATCACCTAACCCACTCCCCTAATCCTTTCCTAAACCTAGATTAATTTCCCTAATCCTAGCCTAAACCTAGCCTAAACCACCTAACCTAGCTCACTAAACCTCACCCTAAAACCCAACCACCTAACCTAGCCCTAAACCACCCTTAGCCCACGATTTTCCCAAACACCTAGTTTTAAAATATCTGGCCCAATCCCATCCAGCCCACCTTATCTATATACTACCCTACCTAAACCACCTAACCACTACCCACAACCCAGCCCTAACCGACCTACCCATCCCCTATTTAAACCCCCCCCATTGTGGGCGGGTTTTCCAAGTGGGAACCACTTTCCACTCCCAGCCGGGCCCTCTTCCTCTCCCATCTCTCACCCGTCTTCCCAGCAGCTCCAGCCCCACCAGCCGCCACCTGCTCCGCCACTCTCCCTCTTCCATCCACCATCACTGCCCCACCAGCCGGACGCCACCACCTCACTCAGCCGGGCCCTCTCCTTCTCCCATCTTCCACCAGCCGACAGCCACCTTGGCCGCCACTCCTTCCCATTCGGTAAGTCCCCCTAACTCCCTCAAAACCACTCTCTACCACCTCTCCACTCTTAGCCACCCCTCTTCCCCTTAGCTCAGCCTCTTTGCCGCCACCACCTAAGCCTAGCCGAACCTAGGATAACCCAAGTGGCTGGCCACTACTCAGCCACCACCTCCCATTCGGCCGACCTCCCCCTAGGCGTCCTCTTTGGCCTTCCCACTAGCTCACCTTTTAGGTCCAGTTTCCCTAAGTCCCTAACTTCCCTAGTGACCCTAAGACCCACTTAGTCAGCCACTCTAAACTCCCTACTTGGAGGCGCCGCCCACTTGCCACCGGTCCCCTTCGAGGCGTCCATCCCGCGCCCCATTTGCAGCCGGCCAGCACTCTTGGTCACACACCTTCGCGGAGCTCCCGTTTACAGCCCAAAGCCAAGGCCACGCTCAAGCAAGACCTCTACGGACCAGCTACTTGTAAGTTTCTAAACTCGGTCTTTGATCATACACTTGCTTGAAATTCAATTTGATACGGGGTTGTAATAACGGAGCATAGTCTCCCCCCGCTTGTAATAACGTGGCTTGGCACAACCACACACGTGCACTCTCTTAGTCGTGCACGATTTTGAACACACACGGGCCTAATCAGCCCCTAATATATAAGTATACGTATATATTTCATTTCCGAAGGGTTTTGTTTAAGTTGGGTGTGTTGTCTTTCAATTTAAACACTCTCACACACATTGAGCTTTCGCTCTTATTTGAAAGACCCAAGTAAGGGCCGACCTATACTATTTGGGTTTCATTTCTTGTCGTGTGAGTAGTCTTTCAATTCAAGCACTTTCACACACATTGAGCCTTCGCTCTTACTCCCAAGACCTTAGTAAAGGCCTTATTGCAGTTATATTTGGGTTTCATTTATGTCGTGTGTGTAGTACTTCAATTCAAACACTCTCACACACATTGAGCCTTCGCTCTTACTCCCAAGACCTTAGTCAAGGCCATACTGCAATTTATATTTGGGTTTAATTTCATGTCGTGTGTGTAAGTCTTTCAATTCAAACACGCACCCACATTGAGCCTTCGCTCTTATTTGCAAGACCCGAGTAAGGGCTCATATACATAAGATATATACGTATCTCCCTTCGGTTATTTCCCTTCGGTTATTTCCCTTCGGTTATTTCCCTTCGGTTATTTCCCTTCTGTTATTTCCCTTCAGCATTGTCTTTACATTTCGGGTTTTCCCTTTGGAGTAGCGTGAGTTTGCATTGCATCTACGCCATACCACGAGGTAGGACGCATATTGCATCGAAGCAACCCCCGCTCGAATTCGCCCATGTAGTGGAGTGTTCATAACACACAAACTAGGCAACCCAAAAAGGGATAAAAGAAAAGACTTAGGCACGTGCAAATCCACGTGATCTAAAACATGCAATCGCATCTTAAAGACCCGAAATAGACACCTCGAACCGTTTCGTAGACTTTCTCCCAAAAACTCGATTTTTGCAAAAGCGTACAGACTGACCCTTGCGCATCGGTGCAAGAAGGTCTGCGACGACAAGAGCTCACTTGCTCACAGTCGCCACGTTTAGAAGTCAGTATTGATATATCTTCGCTAGCTTAAAAAAGCTAGCTGGCACGCCCTGTTTTTATACATAGGCCTTAGACGCACGATAAGATCCACTCCAAGCCACGAAAGGGGCGAAGAGGCGGGGATTTTCGCGCGTCTACAGAGATTGGCACGCCCAGTGGGACGTGAGCCTTTTCAAAAATCGAGTTTACTTGTAGGAGTCTTGCGAAAATCTTATAAAGGTGTCGTTTTAACTAGTTTTTCTTTGCTTTTACTTAGGAAATTTTGAAAAAGCTTGAAAAGCATGTCAAAATCCAATCCAAGTGAAGTGTCGAGCCAAGGCTCATGCGCATCAAGTTCTCACTCTAGGAGGATTTTGAAAAACAAAATAAAACTAGATGAAATCGAGGACTTGAGAAGGGAATTTGAGGCCAAAATCGATGCTCTCAGCCAAGAGGCTGAAGTAGGCGATTCGTGTTCATCAAACGGTGAACAAAGGCCTAAAAAGAAAATTGAAAAACCTCGCAAGCAAAAAGAAGCCTCCGTAATGGAAGGCAACCAATACCACGAGTCCTTCACACAAAAGGACCGTAAAGCCCTACAGCAGCTGCTGAAAGGGCAAAATAAAGAGAAAAGAAGCTACGCCCTGTCTGATTTCCTTCCTATGGATTACGAAACAGACAGTGACGATGAAATACCGAACTTCCATCGGTATGATGGCATGGGAGACCCTAGGACTCGATGAAATGGGTGTATTGGTTCCCTCTATCCCTTAAGGGCACAGCTGCCAAATGGCTGGCTTCCTACGACTTAAGCCAGTTCGCTACTTTTGAAGAGTTAGCGAACTGCTTCATGCAAAGGTTTGCACACAACGTGGAAGTCACGCCAACCTTGAATACCTTAAGGGATACAAAGCAAGGCATGAACGAAGACGTGCATGCCTTCATTATAAGATGGAGGTCTCTTTTAGGCCAAGTGCGAGAGCCTATATCCGAAGGATGCGCAGTAATGCTCATCCTGGATAATTTCAAAAGCGAGTTAAAAACCCTTCTCTCGCTCCATGAGATTTCAACTTTCCATAAGTTGATCAAAAAGCCTCCCTTTTCGAAACCAACTTGCGAAAAGGGACATACGACCACTTATGGAAAGGAAGTGCCGTTCCCAAAACACGTGTGGAAAAGCCCATTGCATATGGGCTGCCCACAACGGACAAAGGGGCAAAGCCCCATAAAATCGCCAATGTCCGGGTGGATCCAGGCATGGCGGGCACTTCTAAAAATTTTGAAAAAATAGAAAATAAGAGAGAACGCAATTTTTCAAAACCAATTGAAAAACGGGAGTACACTCCGCTGGGGCAACCTGTGTCGGAGGTCCTAGACCTCCTACTTGCCCAAGGCATGATTGAACTCCCTGAAATCCCCGAAGGAGTCACGTCCAAAGGGGGGTATTTAAACCGGTTTTGCAAGTATCATCAGCTCAAAGGCCATGATACCAAACGGTGCTTCTCTCTTCTAAATAAAATTGAGAACTTGATAGCGGAGGGCCGGCTCCAGGTCACTGCGGAATCTGAGCCACCACAAGCTATCTTCAAGGAACCCTTTCCCAAACACGCCAGTGGCAGTGGGAAAGGAAAGGAGGTATGTACCCTCACCATTTCCAAGGAACTAGCACAAAAGCCCGAACCTGGTCGACCTGCTTGTGCGCCCATCCTTGTATTATACAAGAGGCCCGCACAAATCGTCATTCGGGGACCATCAAAAGTGGAAACCCCAAAACCAGTTTTGAAAATCCAAGGTTCTCCTCAGCTCATCCTTAGAGCCAAGTCTAGCGCAAACCCTAGGCTGGTCGTGGGGGAAGTCACTAGATCCGGGAGGATCTACCAACCCCCGCCCCTTCAAGGTGCTCAAAAGGCGGTCAGTGTGCCTGGCCCCTCAAAAGCATGTATCCCTAGTGGTCTGCCAAAAGCAGATAAGGACAAAATCATCCTAAATCCTTATGATTTCGAAAACCACCTTTCAAAGATTCCTATTCACATGTCTATCCTAGAGCTTATCAAAACCTCGCCTAGGCATAGACTTGTCTTAGAGAAAATTCTAGAAAGGGCCAAGGTTGATTCGAACATAAGTCCGGAGTCCTTGTCTGCCCAAGTGGCTTTGTTAGGAGCAAAATCGCCCATCACCTTTTCGGAAGATGATGTAGATAGACCCTACGAAACCCATAACCAGGCCCTGCATATCGAGGTGGTTCTAAACAACCACTCTCTGGACAGGTGCCTAGTCGATGGTGGAGGAGGGCTCAACATCCTTCCACTTCACGTGGCGTACAAAATCGGAGTCACCTTGACTTCAGTGAACCCAAGCCCCATCGTTATCACTGGATACGATGGGAATGCGTCTAGGCCTTTAGGATCCATCGAACTCCCAATGGAAACGGGAGGGATCGAACACACGGGGGTGTTCCATGTCTTGGACATCCACCCCCATTATAACCTGTTGCTGGGAAGGCCCTGGATACACAGTTTGTGCGCTGTGCCATCCACCTTTCACAGGTGTGTCAAGATCCCTTTTAGGGACCAGGTCGTAGTGATCCTAGGTGAGAGTCACCCACAACTTCAGGGGATCATAAACTCCCCTTGTTTATCGAGCTCCAAGGCCCATGAGGCTAACCTGGGGCAAATCATGGTTGAGCCACCTCGGCTCGTGTTAAACAACCCTAGGAAGGTTGTATGTGTGAAGGGGCCGCCCAAAGCAGGCCCCCTACCGACTCTAATCCTCCTAGGAAAACCCAAGCGTTCCCTGTTTCCAAAACCCCTGGACAAAAGGCCCTACGAGCCTAATATGGACGATAGCATGTTCCAGGACCACGACTTATATCCCATCTTTTCAAAAAACAAAAGGTCGTGGAACATGTTATTGAACATGGGCTACACGCCCTACAAAAGTCTAGGGGCACAAAACCAGGGTCTCCTAGAGCCCATCCTTCCTAGGGCCAACCCAAGCCGATATGGGATCGGCTATACTCCCCAAATACCGCCGGAACCACCCCCTGTGACCACCTGGGTCAAGGGTGCCCCGGAGCCTGTCTTAGAAGAGACCTATGGTTTAGACCTCCTATTCCGAGTCTAACCCATAGTGTTTTCCCTTTGTAGGTATGACGGAAGATCCCTTTTTCTAAAAATACCAAAAACATTCGAAAACTTAAAATCCAAAAAAATCGAAAAACAAGAAAAACCAAAAACAATGGAAAAGCAAAAACTCGAAAAAAGTGTGCTTTGTATAGTTCCCAAAGTTCTTGTTTTACAAAAACCCAAAAAAATCAAAAATTTGGAAAATACCAAAAAGATTTTGTACATAGCTGCTCCTGGTATGACTTTGGCAAAAGAAAAGGATTTCGAAAGAGACGTTGTCTGCATAGCCAGACCAAAAATTTCGAAATCACTTGAAAATCCAAGTACAAAACCAGGTTATTTTGAAAACCACGCATCAAGTTCCCTCAGGTCTAAAGTCCACGAGAATGATCGAAGCCCAGAAGTGGATCCCCTTGAGGAAGATCCCACTTCTGAGCTCCCAGAATTTCATAGAATTCTCGATTTTGAAAGACCTTCCCAATCAGTAGGAGGAGATTTCGTAGAGGTGAACCTAGGGGATGATTCCAATCCCAAAACCATCAAAATAGGCGCATGCTTGCATGAAACTGAAAAGTTAGCATTCATTGCATTTCTACGAACCTATTTAGATGTGTTTGCATGGACGTATGAAGACATGCCGGGCATAGATCCCAGCATAGTCGAGCATCGTCTTCCCTTAGATATAGGTGTAAAACCAATAAAGCAGAAACTTAGGAAAATACACCCGAATGTACACACGCAAGTCAAAGAGGGTTTAGAAGATCTGCTAAAAGCCGGATTTATAAAACCCATTGCGTATTCTGATTGGTTGTCAAATATCGTTGTAGTTCGAAAAACCAATGGGAAAATTCGAATATGCATCGATTTCAGAAACCTGAATAAAGCCACTCCAAAGGATAATTATCCTTTACCAAACATAGATTTGATAGTCGATAGTACTGCAAATCATGAAATGTTTTCATTCATGGATGGCTATTCAGGCTATAATCAAATCAAACTAAGTCCACGAGATCAGGGTAAGACCGCCTTCACAACCCCATGGGGCACGTACTGCTATACAGTCATGCCCTTTGGTTTGAAAAATGCCGGCGCAACATACCAACGAGCCATGAACACGATCTTCCATGATCAAATTCACGAGCTTGTAGAAGTGTATGTAGATGATCTCTTGGCGAAATCCAAAACCCGATGCACCCATATCGAATGTTTACAAAAGATTTTCGAAAGGCTTAGGCTTTACAAAGTAAAGCTAAACCCTCAAAAATGTGTGTTCGGGGTAGAATCAGGGAAGCTTCTAGGCTTTATGGTGAGCCAAAGGGGAATAGAAGTCGACCCCTCTAAGTGTCGAGCCATCATAGACATGGCTCCACCCTCCAATCTCACCCAAGTCCGTAGCCTCCAGGGTCGATTACAATCTGTGCGCCGATTCATATCGAATCTGGCAACTAGATGCGAACCCTTCAACAAACTATTGAGGAAGGGTACGAAATTCTTATGGGATGACGAATGCCAAAAGTCCTTCGAGAGACTAAAGGCATACTTGGTTAATCCCCCCGTTTTGAATCCTCCAAAGCAAGGAAAACCGCTTTTATTATACATCTCCGTGCATGTAAACGCTTTAGGAGCCCTGTTGGCTCAATACGAGGATGACACCCGTAAGGAGTATGCCATCTACTATATTTCGAAAACTCTCTTGGCTTATGAACGAAATTATCAAGCCATGGAGAAGACGTGCTTGGCCCTAGTCTGGGCCTGCCAGAAATTCAGACACTACTTCCTAGATCATGAGATCTGGATAGTGTCCAAGCTTGATCCAATCAAGCACTTGTTCGAAAAACCCATTCTCACAGGTAGATTGGGCAAATGGCAACTCCTTCTAATGGAGTATGATCTAAAATACCATCACCAGATCTCCGTTAAGGGGCAAGCCCTAGCAGATTACGTGGCTGACTTCCCCTTGGAGGACGCATATCCCACTCTTGTCGAAATGCCTGATGAAGGCATATTGCAAAACCATTTTCAAAACCACATTTTGGCAAATTCTTTCGAAAACCAAGTGTGGACGATGCACTTCGACGGGGCACGAAACCAACGAGGGGCTGGTGCCGGGATCATCCTAATCTCCCCTGAAAGGGCGAGATTCCCATAGCGGTCTGCTTAGATTTCGAATGTTCCAACAACGTAGCTGAGTATGAAGCACTCATACAAGGCTTAAGGATTTCGAAAACTCTAGGGGCATCATGCATCGAGGTCTTTGGAGATTCGCTCCTTGTCATAAATCAGGTTTTAAAAATTTGGCAAGTACGTAATGAGAAACTACTTCCATACCACGAATTGGCCACTCGATTGGTCCAATCCTTCCAGTCGTGTAAGCTCACACACGTGGGAAGAGAGGACAATGGCATCGCCGATGCCCTCTCTTCCTTGGGTTCAGCCCTGAAGGTCGATCCCATTTCAGGGACCAGATCTTTGGAAATATGGCATGCGCCCCATCCATCCACACACGACTTGGATATTTGCCAAAACAACCCAGAGTCTATTGAAAAACCCTGGTTCTATGACATAAAACAATTT
The DNA here is from genome assembly GCA_036023115.1 of Brasenia schreberi. Classification (NCBI taxonomy): domain Eukaryota; kingdom Viridiplantae; phylum Streptophyta; class Magnoliopsida; order Nymphaeales; family Cabombaceae; genus Brasenia; species Brasenia schreberi. The sequence continues at coordinate 5,062,065 of JAYKKT010000085.1, read as the reverse complement.
TTAGAAAATAGGGGATTCACTAAGGATGCCACATCCAAAGATAGGGCATTCATTCGTAAGATTTCGACCCGATACACCATTCTGGGTGGGGTCTTATACAAAAAGAGTTTTACCGGCATTCTGCTTAGATGTATCGACCTAGAGGAGGCTAGGATAGTGATGCACGAGTTCCACGATGGAGAATGTGGAGGTCATGTTAATGCCAACATGATGGCGATGAAAATACTTAGAGGGGGTTATTTTTGGTCCACCCTGAAAAAGGATTGTCACGATCATGTTAGAAAGTGTCATCCATGTCAAGTGCATGGGCACGCCATTCATATCCCTTCATCTGCATTGCATTCCGTGGTCAGCCCCTGGCCATTTACCATGTGGGCGTTTGACATTATAGGCCCCATATTCCCAAAGGCCTCGAATGGGCATCGTTTTATCTTAGCAGCCACGGAGTATTTCTCCAAGTGGGTGGAAGCCATTTCCCTAACGAATGTAATGGGGCAACATGTGGTGGCTTTCATCCGGAGGAATATCTTGGCTCGATTTGGGGTTCCACGAGACCTCGTGTCTGATAATGGTACCCCATTCAAGAACGAGCGGATGGTTAAGTTGTGCAACACGTATGGCATAACTCACCACTTCTCCTCGCCCTACTACCCTCAAGGCAACGGCCAAGCCGAAGCCACAAACAAGACTCTCATTAGTATCATTGAGAAAACCTTAGAGAAGGGTAGGAGGTGGCATGAGAAGCTGGATAAAGCCTTATGGGCTTATCGGACTTCCATCCGGACTCCCACGAATGCCACACCATTCGAATTGGTCTATGGCACAAACGCCATTCTTCCCATTCATACCCAACTGCATTCATTCCATACATCCATTGCACTCGACCTCCCCCTAGAGACGCTTCAGCATGCTAGGATGGCCGAACTAGATTTGCTAGATGAAAGGCGACTCCTTGCCATGGATCATGCTCGTGCATACCGGCAAAGGATAGCCCGACATTATAGCAAACACATGAGACCTCGCCACTTTGAAGTGGGAGATCTGGTCTTGAAAACCATCCACCATCGTGGCCCACACCCCCTAGGCAAGTGGCGCCCCAACTGGGATGGACCCTATGTTATACGAGCAACCACTACGAACAATTCGTATTGGTTGATCGATGTAGAAGGTAGGAATTTAGCAGATCCTATCAATATTCAATACTTAAAGAAGTATCATGTGTAGGATCTGGATTAAATTCCGGTTTTCGAAATTTTAGAGGGATAGCTGCCCTGAGACATGTGAATGAGGTGCAAAGGCAACTCGTGTGACCCTGAGTGAGAGAATTCGCACTTGTGAAAGAGTGGAGTTTTCAAAATCGTGGTTGCATTTCAAAATCCTTCGTTTTACAAAGAAAGGCCTAGTTCAACATAGCAAGATACTTGCAAGTAGTACGTGCTATTTCTAAATAGGCTGATCTGGAATGGATCGAGTGTAGGCTTGGGATAAGTCCTCCCCTCTTCTTTTCTCCTTCCAAAAGGAAAACAAAAGAAAAACAAAGGCCCAAATCAAAAGGGAATTTCCCATTTAAAGTCTCTTTCCAAAAGAAAGAAACCAGACTTGAAAAAGAAAAATCGATTCTCTTATAAAAAGAGGGATTAAAGAAAAAATACTCCCAAAGGGAGACCCTCTATGAAAAAAAGGAAAAAGATGCCAAAAAGCTCAAAAAGAGCAGTTTTCCGCCTTCTATGCCTTAAACCACGGGACGCTTCAGAAGGGACCGTGGTATCTCTTTCCCATCCCTGGCTTATCCCAAGCTAAACATGGTTCATTTCGAGGAATCCTAAAGTAAAAATAGGATTTACTTGCTTGAATTTCATCTTGTTTGAGAATTCGACCTTTCGAGTAAGGCGCAGGAATTTGAAATGAGGCTTGTTTTCTTATAAAACCTCCGCTAGATAAGCGAGTGTCAAGACTCAAACAAGGGCAAGCGCGAAGAGCTCGAGATCCTTAGGATCGAGACTCAAGACAGTTGTCCCTTTTGTAAATAGCTTTTGTAAATAAGTTTTAAAAACCGAACATCGAACAGCCTAGGGTTTTTGCTCACTTGGAGCAGTAGGCCTTGTAAGTCTCTAGAGTTCGACCACACCTGGTCTCTGGGAGGTCGCCACTCTTGGCACCACACCCATGTCATCTGCATTCCACGCATGGTACTTGCATGAACATGATCCCATTTAGGACCAGATTCCATAGTAAAACCCTTTGGCGTGATATCTCCTCCTACCAGAGTTTGTAAAATTGAGATTTTGTTAAAATGGGACGATCCCATATTCTTCGTGGCTAGATCTAGGGAGACATTAAAAGGGGTGTTTGTCATCTTTGCCCTTATCCAAATCTATTTGGACAAGGCCAAAGAGGGGCATCTGTAAACACCCCGAAATCCCACGAATTTCTTAAACAAATCTGGTTTTATACAAGCAGCCCCAAAGGGCCATTTTTGAGTTTGGAAACCCAGGAGCCTTCCAAACAAACCCTGTATATATGTTTTAAACTTTATCTTTCAAAAACATATAATATAGCTTTTGAAAACCCTTTTAAAACATGTTTTGAAACCCCGAAGTGGCTTGGCCTGATCAAGACAGGACCAGGAGAGCCAAGAAGAGCCCGGAACCGGAGCACCTATCGAGCCCGGCGCAGCAACTCTTGCATCTGATTCACACCCCAGGATCTCGAACGTCCAAGACCCTGTTCTTACCAAAATATCATTTGAAGTCATCTCCGGAAGGCAGAAACGGAGGCGGGCGACCATGTTGGCGAAGACCCAACGCAGACGGAGCACTGATGCTGTCAGGCCCCGCACGAATCGTCCGTCTCGAACCCGGCCCGAAGGAGTCAGAGTTCAGTTTGGATTGGATCTGGACCATATATATCCAGATTCCAATCCAAACCCATATATGGACTTGGATTTGGATTTGGATCCAGAGATCCAATCCAATATCCATATCCATGGCCCACATCACCTTCTCATAAATGGAGGTGGGGCCCACTTGAAATTCACGTGGGATATTGGGCATGAGAGAGAGTGGGGGTGAAAAATATCAAGAGTGTTGTATTAAGCTTGACTTGTGTGTCAAGTTTGGGTTTAATCTTGTGGTTTAGCCTAATTGAGTGGGGTTTAAGCTTGTAATTAGCTAAAACCTAACCTAGGGCTGCACTAACATGGGGTGATCAAGGTTTATGGGCCATGCTAAGGGAGCTCCCTCACCTAAACCTAGCCAAAAATGCCTAAACCTAGCCTAAACCCCTAATCCACCCCTAATCTGAACCTAATCACCTAACCCACTTCCCTAATCCCGGCCTAATCCCAACCTAATCACCTAACCCACTCCCCTAATCCTTTCCTAAACCTAGATTAATTTCCCTAATCCTAGCCTAAACCTAGCCTAAACCACCTAACCTAGCTCACTAAACCTCACCCTAAAACCCAACCACCTAACCTAGCCCTAAACCACCCTTAGCCCACGATTTTCCCAAACACCTAGTTTTAAAATATCTGGCCCAATCCCATCCAGCCCACCTTATCTATATACTACCCTACCTAAACCACCTAACCACTACCCACAACCCAGCCCTAACCGACCTACCCATCCCCTATTTAAACCCCCCCCATTGTGGGCGGGTTTTCCAAGTGGGAACCACTTTCCACTCCCAGCCGGGCCCTCTTCCTCTCCCATCTCTCACCCGTCTTCCCAGCAGCTCCAGCCCCACCAGCCGCCACCTGCTCCGCCACTCTCCCTCTTCCATCCACCATCACTGCCCCACCAGCCGGACGCCACCACCTCACTCAGCCGGGCCCTCTCCTTCTCCCATCTTCCACCAGCCGACAGCCACCTTGGCCGCCACTCCTTCCCATTCGGTAAGTCCCCCTAACTCCCTCAAAACCACTCTCTACCACCTCTCCACTCTTAGCCACCCCTCTTCCCCTTAGCTCAGCCTCTTTGCCGCCACCACCTAAGCCTAGCCGAACCTAGGATAACCCAAGTGGCTGGCCACTACTCAGCCACCACCTCCCATTCGGCCGACCTCCCCCTAGGCGTCCTCTTTGGCCTTCCCACTAGCTCACCTTTTAGGTCCAGTTTCCCTAAGTCCCTAACTTCCCTAGTGACCCTAAGACCCACTTAGTCAGCCACTCTAAACTCCCTACTTGGAGGCGCCGCCCACTTGCCACCGGTCCCCTTCGAGGCGTCCATCCCGCGCCCCATTTGCAGCCGGCCAGCACTCTTGGTCACACACCTTCGCGGAGCTCCCGTTTACAGCCCAAAGCCAAGGCCACGCTCAAGCAAGACCTCTACGGACCAGCTACTTGTAAGTTTCTAAACTCGGTCTTTGATCATACACTTGCTTGAAATTCAATTTGATACGGGGTTGTAATAACGGAGCATAGTCTCCCCCCGCTTGTAATAACGTGGCTTGGCACAACCACACACGTGCACTCTCTTAGTCGTGCACGATTTTGAACACACACGGGCCTAATCAGCCCCTAATATATAAGTATACGTATATATTTCATTTCCGAAGGGTTTTGTTTAAGTTGGGTGTGTTGTCTTTCAATTTAAACACTCTCACACACATTGAGCTTTCGCTCTTATTTGAAAGACCCAAGTAAGGGCCGACCTATACTATTTGGGTTTCATTTCTTGTCGTGTGAGTAGTCTTTCAATTCAAGCACTTTCACACACATTGAGCCTTCGCTCTTACTCCCAAGACCTTAGTAAAGGCCTTATTGCAGTTATATTTGGGTTTCATTTATGTCGTGTGTGTAGTACTTCAATTCAAACACTCTCACACACATTGAGCCTTCGCTCTTACTCCCAAGACCTTAGTCAAGGCCATACTGCAATTTATATTTGGGTTTAATTTCATGTCGTGTGTGTAAGTCTTTCAATTCAAACACGCACCCACATTGACCTTCGCTCTTATTTGCAAGACCCGAGTAAGGGCTCATATACATAAGATATATACGTATCTCCCTTCGGTTATTTCCCTTCGGTTATTTCCCTTCGGTTATTTCCCTTCGGTTATTTCCCTTCTGTTATTTCCCTTCAGCATTGTCTTTACATTTCGGGTTTTCCCTTTGGAGTAGCGTGAGTTTGCATTGCATCTACGCCATACCACGAGGTAGGACGCATATTGCATCGAAGCAACCCCCGCTCGAATTCGCCCATGTAGTGGAGTGTTCATAACACACAAACTAGGCGACCCAAAAAGGGATAAAAGAAAAGACTTAGGCACGTGCAAATCCACGTGATCTAAAACATGCAATCGCATCTTAAAGACCCGAAATAGACACCTCGAACCGTTTCGTAGACTTTCTCCCAAAAACTCGATTTTTGCAAAAGCGTACAGACTGACCCTTGCGCATCGGTGCAAGAAGGTCTGCGACGACAAGAGCTCACTTGCTCACAGTCGCCACGTTTAGAAGTCAGTATTGATATATCTTCGCTAGCTTAAAAAAGCTAGCTGGCACACCCTGTTTTTATACATAGGCCTTAGACGCACGATAAGATCCACTCCAAGCCACGAAAGGGGCGAAGAGGCGGGGATTTTCGCGCGTCTACACTACTATATTTCGAAAACTCTCTTGGCTTATGAACGAAATTATCAAGCCATGGAGAAGACGTGCTTGGCCCTAGTCTAGGCCTGCTAGAAGTTCAGACACTATTTCCTAGATCATGAGATCTGGATAGTGTCCAAGCTTGATCCAATCAAGCACTTGTTCGAAAAACCCATTCTCACGGGTAGATTGGGCAAATGGCAACTCCTTCTAATGGAGTATGATCTGAAATACCATCACCAGATCTCCATTAAGGGGCAAGCCCTAGCAGATTATGTGGCTGAATTCCCCTTAGAGGACGCATATCCCACTCTTGTCGAAATGCCTGATGAAGGCATATTGCAAAACCATTTTGAAAACCACATTTTGGCCAATTCTTTCAAAAACCAAGTGTGGAAAATGCACTTCGATGGGGCACGAAACCAACGAGGGGCTGGTACCGGGGTCATCCTAATCTCCCCTGAAAAGGGCGAGATTCCCATAGCAGTCCGCTTAGATTTCGAATGTTCCAACAACGTAGCTGAGTATGAAGCACTCATACAAGGCTTAAAGATTTCAAAAACTCTAGGGGCATCATGCATCGAGGTCTTTGGAGATTCACTCCTTGTCATAAACCAGGTTTTGAAAATTTGGCAAGTACGTAATGAGAAACTACTTCCATATCACGAGTTGGCCACTCGAATTGTCCAGTCCTTCCAGTCGTGTAAACTCACAAACGTAGGAAGAGAGGACAATGGCATCACCGATGCCCTCTCCTCCTTGGGTTCAGCCCTGAAGGTCGATCCCATTTCAGGGACCAGATCTTTGGAAATATGGCATGCGCCCCACCCATCCACACACGACTTGGATATTTGCCAAAACAACCCTGAGTCTATTGAAAAACCCTGGTTTTATGACATAAAACATTTTTTAGAAAATGGGGGATTCACCGAGGATGCCACATCCAAAGATAAGGCATTCATTCGTAAGATTTCGACCCGATACACCATTCTGGGTGGGGTCTTATACAAAAAGAGTTTTACCGGCATTCTGCTTAGGTGTATCGACCTACAGGAGGCTAGGATAGTGATGCATGAGTTCCACGATGGAGAATGTGGAGGTCATGTAAATACCAACATGATGGCGATGAAAATACTTAGAGGGGGCTATTTTTGGTACACCCTAAAAAAGGATTGTCACGATCATGTTAGGAAGTGTCATCCGTGTCAAGTGCATGGGCACGCCATTCATATCCCATCATCTGCATTGCATTTTGTGGTCAGCCCCTGGCCATTTACCATGTGGGCGTTTGACATTGTAGGCCCAATATTTCCAAAGGCCTCGAATGGGCATCGATTTATTTTAGCAGCCACGGAGTATTTCTCCAAGTGGGTGGAAGCCATTTCCCTAACCAATGTAATGGGGCAACATGTGGTGGCTTTCATCCGGAGGAACATCTTGGCTCGATTTGGGGTTCCACGAGACCTTGTGTCTGATAATGGTACCCCATTCTAAAACGAGCGGATGGTTAAGTTGTGCGACACGTATGGCATAACTCACCACTTCTCCTCGCCCTACTACCCTCAAGGCAACGGCCAAGCCGAAGCCACAAACAAGACTCATTAGTATTATTGAGAAAACCTTAGAGAAGGGTAGAATGTGGCACGAGAAGCTGGATGAAGCCTTATGGGCTTATAGGACTTCCATCCGGACTCCCACGAATGCCACACCATTCGAGTTGGTCTCTGGCACAAACGCCATTCTTCCCATTCATACCCAACTGCATTCATTCCATACATCCATAGCACTTGACCTCCCCCTAGAGACGCTTCAGCATGCTAGGATGGCCGAACTAGATTTGCTAGATGAGAGGCGACTCCTTGCCATGGATCATGCTCGTGCATACCGGCAAAGGATAGCCCGACATCATAGCAAACACCTGAGACCTCGCCACTTTGAAGTGGGAGATCTGGTCTTAAAAACCATCCACCATCGTGGCCCACACCCCCTAGGCAAGTGGCACCCCAACTGGGATGGACCCTATGTTGTACGAGCAACCCCTACGAACAATTCGTATTGGTTGATCGATGTAGAAGGTAGGAATTTAGCAGATCCTATCAATATTCAATACTTAAAGAAGTATCATATGTAGGATCTGGATTAAGTTCCATTTTTCGAAAATTTTAAGGGATAGCTGCCCTGAGACATGTGAATAAGGTGCAAAAGCAAACTCGTGTGACCTTGAGTGAGAGAATTTGCACTTGTGAAAGAGTGGAGTCTTCAAAATCGTGGTTACATTTCAAAATCCTTCTTCTTACAAAGAAAGGCCTAGTTCAACATAGCAAGATACTTGCAAGTGGTACGTGCTATTTCTAAATAGGCTGATCTGGAATGGATCGAGTGTAGGCTTGGGATAAGTCCTCCCCTCTTCTCTTCTATTTCCAAAAGGAAAACAAAGGCCCAAAACAATTTCTCATTCAAAGTCTCTTTCCAAAAGAAAGAAACCAGACTTCAAAAAGAAAAATCGATTCTCTTATGAAAAAGAGGGATTAAAGAAAAAATACTCCCAAAGGGAGACCCTCTATGAAAAAAAGGAAAAAGAGGCCAAAAAGTTCAACAAGAGCAATTTTCCGCCCTCTGTGCCTTAAACCAAGAGACGCTTCAGAAGGGACCGTGGTATCTCTTTCCCATCCCTGGCTTATCCCAAGCTAAAGCATGGTTCATTTTGAGGAATTCTAAAGTAAAAATAGGATTTACTTACTTGAATTTCATCTTGTTTGAGAATTCGACGTTTCGAGTAAGGCGTAGGAATTTGAAATATGCCTTGTTTTCTTATAAAACCTCCGCTAGATAAGTGAGTGTTAAGACTCAAACAAGGGCAAGCACGAAGAGCTCGAGATCCTTAGGATCGAGACTCAAGATAGTTGTCCCTTTTTTAAATAGCTTTTGTAAATAAGTTTTGAAAACCGAACATCGAACAGCATAGGATTTGCTCACTTGGAGCAGTAGGCCTTGTAAGTCTCTAGAGTTCGACCACATCTAGTCTCTGGGAGGTCGCCACTCTTGGCACCACACCCATGTCATTTGCATTCCACACATGGTACTTGCATGAACATGATCCCATTTAGGACCAAATTCCATAGAAGAACCCTTTGGCGTGATATCTCCTCCTACCAGAGTTTGTAAATTGAGATTTTGCAAAAAAATTGGGACGATCCCATATTCTTCGTGGCTAGATTTAGGGAGACATTGAAAGGGGTGTTTGTCATCTTTGCCCTTATCCAAATCGATTTGGACAAGGCCAAAGAGGGGCATCTGTAAACACCCCGAAATCCCACGAATTTCTCAAATTCATCTGGTTTTGTAAAAGCAGCCCCAAAGGGCCATTTTGAGTCTGGAAACCAGGAGCCTTCCAAACAACCCTGTACATATGTTTTAAACTCTGTATTTCGAAAACATATAATATGGCTTTTAAAACCTTTGTAAAATATGTTTTAAAACCCCAAAGCAGCTTGGCCTAATCAAGACAGGACCAGCAAAGAGCAAAGAAGAGCCCGGAACCGGAGCACATGTCAAGCCCGGCACAGCAACTCTTGTACCACATCCATACCCCCAGGATCTCGAACGTCCAAGACCCTATTATTATCAAAATGTCATTTGAAGTCATCTCTAGAAGGCAGAAACGGAGGCGGACGACCATGTTGGCGAAGACCCAACGCAGACGGAGTACTGATGCTGTCAGGCCCCGCACAAATCATCCATTTCGAACCCAGCTCGAAGGAGTCAGAGTTCAGTTTGGATTGGATCTGGACCATATATATCCAGATCCCAATCCAAACCCATGTGTGGACTTGGATTTGGATTTGGATCCAGAGATCCAATCCAATATCCATATCCATGGCCCACATCACCTTCTCATAAATGGAGGTGGGGCCCACTTGAAATTCACATGGGATTATGGGCATGAGAGAGAGTGGGGATGGATAATATCAAGAGTGTTGTAATTAAGCTTGACTTGTGTGTCAAGTTTGGGGTTAATCATGTGGGTTAGCCTAATTGAGTGGGTTTAAGCTTGTAATTAGCCAAAACCTAACCTAGGCTGCACCAACATGAGGTGGTTAAGGTCTATGGGCCATGCAAAGGGAGCTCCTTCACCTAAACCTAACCCTAAACACCTAATCCTAGCCTTCCACCCTAATCCACCCCTAATCTGAGCCTAATCACCTAACCCACATCCCTAATCCCAGCCTAATCCCAACCTAATCACCTAACCCACTTCCCTAATCCTTCCCTAAACCTAGGTTAATTTCCCTAAACCTAGCCTAATCACCTAACCTAGCTCACTAAACCTCACCCTAAAACCCAACCACCTAACCTAGCCCTAAACCCCTAAACCACCCCTAGCCCACAATCTACCCAAACCACTAGTTTTTAAAATATCTGGCCCTACCCTTTCCAGCCCACCTTATCTTCATACCACCCTACCTAAACCACCTAACCACTACCCCAAACCCAGCCCTAACCGACCTACCCATCCCTATATAAACCCCCCCCCTTGGGGGCGGGTTTTCCTATCTAGTGGCCTCACCCATCCCAGCCGGGTCCCCTCCTTCCCCAAGTCCAGCCGAGTCCCACCATCTCCCACTTGCTCTACCTGCTCCACCTGCACCGCCACCTGCTCTCCATCCCACCACCACCTGCATCGCCACCTACACCACCATCTCCCAGTCGAACGCCACCACTTGCACTACTTCCCAACCACCCGGCTTCTCTCTTCCATCTACCGCCTCTCTCCATACGGTTAGTACCCCTTTCTTTGTCTTACCTTCTCTACTCTCTCCCCACTCTCAGCCACCTAAACCCTACCACAACACCCAACCACCAGTTACACCGCCATCTCCACCACCTCTCAGCCGAACCTATCCATCCCTCCATCTCACCACCACATTCCCCTAGGACTCCCATTCGGCCTTCCCTTCAACTACCCTTAGTTCCATCTTCCCTAACACTCTATACTCTCCATTCGTGACCCTACACACTCACTTGGCCCAGCCCCTTTAATCCCCCACATCAAGGCGACACCCACGTGCAGCCGGCCACCTTCGAGGTGCCTATCCCGCACCCCACTTGTAGCCGGCCAACACCCTTTGTCGCTCACCCTCGCGGAGCTCCCGTTTGCAGCCCAAGGCGAAGGCCAAGCCCATGCTCAAGCAAGGCCTCTACGGACCAGCTACTCGTAAGTGCCTAAACTCGGTCTTTAGTTGTATACTTGCTTGAGATTCAATTTGATACGGGGTTGTAATAACGGAGCGTAGTCTCCCCCCGCTTGTAATAACGTGTCTTGGCACACCCACACAAGTGCACTCTCTTAGTTGTGCACGATTTTGAACACACACGGGCCTAATCAGCCCCCAATACATAAGTATATATATATATACTTTCATTTTTGAAGGGTTTTGCTTAAGTTGGGTGCGTTGTCTTTCAATTCAAGCACTCACACACATTGAGCTTTTGCTCTTATTTGAAAGACCCAAGTAAGGGCCGACCTATACTATTTGGGTTTCATTTCATGTCGTGTGAGTAAGTCTTTCAATTCAAGCACTTTCACACACATTGAGCTTTCGCCCTTATTTGAAAGACCCAAGTAAGGGCCGACCTATACTATTTGGGTTTCATTTTATGTCATGTGTGTAAGTCTTTCAATTCAAGCACTCTCACACACATTGAGCCTTCGCTCTTATTCCCAAGACCTTAGTAAAGGCCTTATTGCAGTTATATTTGGGTTTCATTTATGTCGTGTGTGTAGTACTTCAATTCAAGCACTCACACACATTGAGCCTTCGCTCTTACTCCCAAGACCTTAGTCAAGGCCATACTGTAATTTATATTTGGGTTTAATTTCATGTCGTGTGTGTAAGTCTTTCAATTCAAGCACGCACCCACATTGAGCCTTCGATCTTATTTGCAAGACCCGAGTAAGGGCTCATATACATAAGCTATATACATATCTCCCTTCGGTTATTTCCCTTCGGTTATTTCCCTTCAGTATTGTCTTTACATTTCGGGTTTTCCCTTTGGAGTAGCGTGAGTTTGCATTGCATCTACGCCATACCACGAGGTAGGATGCATATTGCATCAAAGCAAGCCCCGCTCAAATTTGTCCATGTAGTGGAGTGTGCATAACACACAAACTAGGTGGCCCGAAAAGGGATAAAAGAAAAGACTTAGGCACGTGCAAATCCACGTGATCTAAAACATGCAATCGCATTTTGAAGACCCGAAATAGACACCTCGAACCGCTTCGTAGACTTTCTCTCCAAAACTCGATTTTTGCAAAGCGTACAGACTGACCCTTGCGCATCGGTGCAAGAAGGTTTGCGACGACAAGAGCTTACTTGCTCACAGTCGCCACGTGTAGAAGTCAGTGTTAAAAATATCTTCGCTAGCTTAGGTAAGCTAGCTGGCACGCCCTGTTTGCATACATAGGCCTTAGACACACGAGAGGATCCGCTCCGAGCCCTGAAAAAGGCGAGAGGCGGGGATTTTCGCGCGTCTACAGGGATTGGCACGCCCGGTGGGACGTGAGCCTTTCAAAAATCGAGTTTTTAAGTAGAAGTCTTGCGAAAATTTTGTAAAAGGTATCATTTTTAACTTGTTTTCTTTGCTTGTACTTAGGACATTTTGAAAAAGCTTGAAAAGCATGTCAAAATCCAATCCAAGTGAAGTGTCGAGCCAAGGCTCATGCGCATCAAGTTCTCACTCTAGGAGGATTTTCAAAAACAAAATAAAACTAGATGAAATCGAGGACTTGAGAAGGGAGTTTGAGGCCAAAATCAATGCTCTCAGCCAAGAGGCTGAAGTAGGCGATTCATGTTCATCAAACGGTGAACAAAGGCCTAAAAAGAAATCTGAAAAACCTCGCAAGCACAAAGAGGCCTCCGTAATGGAAGGCAACCAATACCACGAGTCCTTCACACAAAAGGACCGTAAAGCCCTACAGCAATTGCTGAAAGGGCAGAATAAAGAGAAAAGAAACTACGCCCTGTCTGATTTCCTTCCTATGGATTACGAAACAGATAGTGACGATGAAATACTGAACTTCCATCGATATGATGGCATGGGAGACCCTAGGTCTCACTTGCAGCTTTTCTCACGTCGAGCCCATAAGAAGAAAAAGGACTCGATGAAATGGGTGTATTGGTTCCCTTTATCCCTTAAAGGCACAGCTGCCAAATGGCTTGCTTCCTACGACTTAAGCCAGTTCGCTACTTTTGAAGAGTTAGCGAACTGCTTCATGCAAAGATTTGCACACAACGTAGAAGTCACGTCGACTCTGAATACCTTAAGCGATACAAAGCAAGGCATGAACGAAGACATACATGCCTTCATTATAAGATGGAGGTCGTTGTTGGGCCAAGTGCGAGAGCCCATAGCAAGATACTTGCAAGTAGTACGTGCTATTTCTAAATAGGCTGATATGGAATTGATCGAGTGTAGGCTTGGGATAAGTCCTCCCCTCTTCTCTTCTACTTCTAAAAGGAAAACAAAGGCCTAAATAAAGGGAATTTCCCATTTCGAGGTATCTTTCCAAAAGAAAGAAACCAGATTTCCAAAGAAAAATCGATTCTCTTATGAAAAAGAGGGATTAAAGAAAAAATACTCCCAAAGGGAGACCCTCTATGAAAAAAAGGAAAAAGAGGCCAAAAAGCTCAAAAAGAGCAGTTTTCCGCCTTCCATGCCTTAAACCACGGGACGCTTCAGAAGGGACCGTGGTATCTCTTTCCCATCCCTGGCTTATCCCAAGCTAAAGCATGGTTCATTTCGAGGGATCCTAAAGTAAAAATAGGATTTACTTACTTGAATTTCATCTTGTTTGAGAATTTGACGTTTCGAGTAAGGCGTAGGAATTTGAAATGAAGCTTGTTTTCTTATAAAACCTCCGCTAGATAAGCGAGTGTTAAGACTCAAACAAGGGCAAGCACGAAGAGCTCGAGATCCTTAGGATCGAGGCTCAAGACAGTTGTCCCTTTTGTAAATAGCTTTTGTAAATAAGTTTTGAAAACCGAACATCGAACAGCATAGGATTTGCTCACTTGGAGCAGTAGGCCTTGTAAGTCTCTAGAGTTCGACCACATCTGGTCTCTGGGAGGTCGCCACTCTTGGCACCACACCCATGTCATTTGCATTCCACGCATGGTACTTGCATGAACATGATCCCATTTAGGATCAGATTCCATAGTAAAACCCTTTGGCGTGATATCTCCTCCTACCAGAGTTTGTAAATTGAGATTTTGCTAAAAATGGGACGATCCCATATTCTTCGTCGCTAGATCAAGGGAGACATTGAAAGGGGTGTTTGTCATCTTTGCCCTTATCCAAATCTATTTGGACAAGGCCAAAGAGGGGCATCTGTAAACACCCCGAAATCCCATGAATTTCTTAAACAAATCTGGTTTTCTAAAAGCAGCCCCAAAGGGCCATTTTAAGTCTGGAAACCCAGGAGCCTTCCAGACAACCCTGTATATATGTTTTAAACTTCATATTTCAAAAATATGTAATATAGCTTTTGAAAACCTGTTAAAACACATTTTTGAAACCCCGAAGCGGCTTGGCCCGATCAAGACAGGACTAGGAGAGCTAAGAAGAGCCCGGAACCGGAGCACATGTTGAGCCCGACACAGCAACTCTTGTATCTGATTCACACCCCCAGGATCTTGAACGTCCAAGACCTTGTTATTATCAAAATGTCATTTGAAGTCATCTCCAGAAGGCAGAAACGGAGGCGGACGACCATGTTGGCGAAGACCCAACGCATACGGAGTACTGATGCTGTCAGACCCCGCACAAATCGTCCGTTTCGAACCCAGCTCGAAGGAGTCAGAGTTCAGTTTGGATTGGATCTGGACCATATATATCCAGATCCTAATCCAAACCCATGTGTGGACTTGGAGTTGTATTTAGATCTAGAGATCCAATCCAATATCCATACCCATGGCCCACATCACCTTCTCATAAATGGAGGTGGGGCCCACTTGAAATTCACGTGGGATTATGGGCATGAGAGAGAGTGGGGATGGATAATATCAAGAGTGTTGTAATTAAGCTTGACTTGTGTGTCAAGTTTGGGGTTAATCATGTGGGTTAGCCTAATTGAATGGGTTTAAGCTTGTAATTAGCCAAAACCTAACCTAGGGCTGCACCAACATGAGGTGGTTAAGGTCTATGGGCCATGCAAAGGGAGCTCCTTCACCGAAATATCCCCCTTTGTCCATCGTGGGTAGCCCATAGTTGATGGGCTTCTCCAAGCGGGTTTTCGAAATGGCACTTCCTTTCCATAAGTGATCGTATATCCCTTTCTTCAAATTGGTTTCTGTAGACGCGCGAAAATCCCCGCCTCTCGCCTTTTTCAGGGCTCGGAGCGGATCCTCTCGTGTGTCTAAGGCCTATGTATGCAAACAGGGCGTGCCAGCTAGCTTACTTAAGCTAGCGAAGATATTTTTAATACTGACTTCTAAACATGGCGACTGTGAGCAAGTAAGCTCTTATCGTCGCAGACCTTCTTGCACCGATGCGCAAGGGTCAGTCTGTACGCTTTGCAAAAATCGAGTTTTGGAGAGAAAGTCTACGAAGCGGTTCGAGGTGTCTATTTCGGGTCTTTAAAATGCGATTGCATGTTTTAGATGACGTGGATTTGCACGTGCCTAAGTCTTTTCTTTTATCCCTTTTCGGGCCACCTAGTTTGTGTGTTATGAACACTCCACTACATGGGCGAATTCGAGCGGGGCTTGCTTTGATGCAATATGCGTCCTACCTCGTGGTATGGCGTAGATGCAATGCAAACTCATGCTACTCCAAAGGGAAAACCCGAAATGTAAAGACAATACTGAAGGGAAATAACCGAAGGGAAATAACCGAAGGGAGATATGTATATAGATTATGTATATGAGCCCTTACTCGGGTCTTGCAAATAAGAGCGAAGGCTCAATGTGGGTGCGTGCTTGAATTGAAAGACTTACACACACGACATGAAATTAAACCCAAATATAAATTGCAGTATGGCCTTGACTAAGGTCTTGGGAGTAAGAGCGAAGGCTCAATGTGTGTGAGTGCTTGAATTGAAGTACTACACACATGACATAAATGAAACCCAAATATAACTTCAATAAGGCCTTTACTAAGGTCTTGGGAATAAGAGCGAAGGCTCAATGTGTGTGAGAGTGCTTGAATTGAAAGACTTACACACACGACATGAAATGAAACCCAAATAGTATAGGTCGGCCCTTACTTGGGTCTTTCAAATAAGAGCGAAAGCTCAATGTGTGTGAAAGTGCTTGAATTGAAAGACTTACTCACACGACATGAAATTGTAGATGCGCGAAAATCCCCGCCTCTTCGCCTCTTCCGGGGCTTGGAGTGGATCTTCTCGTGTGTCTAAGGCCTATGTATACAAATAGGGCGTGTCAGCTAGCTTACTTAAGCTAGCGAAGATATATTTAACACTGACTTCTAAACGTGGCGACTGTGAGCAAGTAAGCTCTTGTCGTCGCAGACCTTCTTGCACCGATGCGCAAGGGTCAGTCTGTACGCTTTTGCAAAAATCGAGTTTTGGAGAGAAAGTCTACGAAGCGGTTCAAGGTGTCTATTTCGGGTCTTTAAGATGCGATTGCATATTTTAGATCACATGGATTTGCACGTGCCTAAGTTTTTTCTTTTATCCCTTTTCGGGCCACCTAGTTTGTGTGTTATGAACACTCCACTACATGGGCGAATTCGAGCGGGGCTTGCTTTGATGCAATATGCGTCCTACCTCGTGGTATGGCGTAGATGCAATGCAAACTCACGCTACTCCAAAGGGAAAACCCGAAATGTAAAGACAATACTGAAGGGAAATAACCGAAGGGAAATAACCGAAGGGAGATATGTATATATCTTATGTATATGAGCCCTTACTCGGGTCTTGCAAATAAGAGCGAAGGCTCAATGTGGGTGCGTGCTTGAATTGAAAGACCTACACACACGACATGAAATTAAACCCAAATATAAATTGCAGTATGGCCTTGACTAAGGTCTTGGGAGTAAGAGCGAAGGCTCAATGTGTGTGAGAGTGCTTGAATTGAAAGACTACCCACACGACATAAATGAAACCCAAATATAACTGCAATAAGGCCTTTACTAAGGTCTTGGGAGTAAGAGCGAAGGCTCAATGTGTGTGAAAGTGCTTGAATTGAAAGACTTACTCACACGACATGAAATGAAACCCAAATAGTATAGGTCGGCCCTTACTTGGGTCTTTCAAATAAGAGCGAAAGCTCAATGTGTGTGAGAGTGCTTGAATTGAAAGACTTACTCACACGACAAGAAATAAAACCCAAATAGTATAGGTTGGCCCTTACTTGGGTCTTTCAAATAAGAGCGAAAGCTCAATGTGTGTGAGAGTGCTTGAATTGAAAGACAACGCACCCAACTTAAACAAAAGCCCTTCGAAAATGAAAGTATATGTACACTTATGGATTAGGGGCTGATTAGGCCCGTGTGTGTTCAAGATTGTGCACGACTAAGAGAGTGCACGTGTGTGGTTGTGCCAAGCCACGTTATTACAAGCGGGGGGAGACTACGCTCCGTTATTACAACCCCGTATCAAATTGAATTTCAAGCAAGTGTACGACTAAAGACCGAGTTTAGACACTTACGAGTAGCTGGTCCGTAGAGGTCTTGCTTGAGCGTGGGCTTGGCCTTGGGCTGCAAACGGGAGCTCCGCGAAGGTAGGTGATCAAGGGTGCTGGCCGGCTGCAAGTGGGGCGCGGGATAGGCGCCTCGAAGGTGACCGGTGGCAAGCAGATGGCGGCTCCAAGTAGGGGTTTTTAAGGGGCTGAATGAGTGGGTTCTTAGGGTCACTAAGGGAGTTGAGAGTATAGGGAAACTGGACCCAACAGGTGAGCTAGTGGGAAGGCTGAGTAGGACACCTAGGGGAGTTGGCCGAATGGGAGATGATGGCTAGGTAGTGGCCAGCAACTTGGGTTATACTAGGTTCGGCTAGGTTTAGGTGGTGGCGGCAAAAGGGCTGAGATGAAGGTAGGATGGGTGACTAAGAGTGGAGAGGTGGTAGAGAGGGGCTTTGAGGGAGTTTGGGGTACTTACCGAATGGGGAGAGGTGGCGGATGAAGTGGGAAGGTGGCGGGCAGGTGGCTGTCGGCTGGTTCGGTTGGGTGGAGGTGGTGGCGTCCGGCTGAGGGATGGTGGTGATGGAGGGAAGAGGGAAGGTGGCGGTGCAGGTGGTGGCTGGTGGAGCAGGTGGTGGCTGGTGGGGAGTGGTCCCGGCTGGGTGAGAGATGGGAGAATGAGAGGGCCCGGTTGTGTGGAAGGGTGGTTCCCACTTGGAAAACCCGCCCACAAAGGGGAGGGGTTTAAATAGGGAATGGGTAGGTCGGTTGGGGCTGGGCTAAGGGTAGTGGTTAGGTGGTTTAGGTAGGGTGGTATGTAGATAAGGTGGGCTGGAAAAGGTTGGGCCAGATATTTTAAAACTAGGGTTTTGGGTAAATCGTGGGCTAAGGGTGGTTTAGGGGTTTAGGGCTAGGTTAGGTGGTTGGGTTTTAGGGTGAGGTTTAGTGAGCTAGGTTAGGTGATTAGGCTAGGTTTAGGCTAGGATTAGGGAAATTAATCTAGGTTTAGGGAAGGATTAGGGAAGTGGGTTAGGTGATTAGGTTGGGATTAGGCCGGGATTAGGGAAGTGGGTTAGGTGATTAGGTTCAGATTAGGGGTGGATTAGGGGTTTAGGCTAGGATTAGGCATTTTGGGCTAGGTTTAGATGAAGGAGCTCCCTTAGCATGGCCCATAGACCTTGATCACCCCATGTTGGTGCAGCCCTAGGTTAGGTTTTAGCTAATTTACAAGCTTAAACCCACTCAATTAGGCTAACCCACAAGATTAAACCCAAACTTGACACACAAGTCAAGCTTAATACAACACTCTTGATATTTTTCACCCCCACTCTCTCTCATGCCCAATATCCCACGTGAAACTCAAGTGGGCCCCACCTCCATTTATGAGAAGGTGATGTGGGCCATGGATATGGATATTGGATTGGATCTCTGGATCCAAATCCAAATCCAAGTCCACATATGGGTTTGGATTGGGATCTGGATATATATGGTCCAAATCCAATCCAAACTGAACTCTGACTCCTTCGAGCTGGGTTTGAAACGGACGATTCGTGCGGGGCCTGACAGCATCAGTACTCCGTCTGCATTGGGTCTTCGCCAACATGGTCGTCCGCCTCCGTTTCTGCCTTCCGGAGATGACTTCAAATGATATTTTGGTAAGAACAGGGTCTTGGACGTTCGAGATCCTGGGGTGTGAATCAGATACAAGAGTTGCTGTGCCGGGCTTGACAGGTGCTCCGGTTCCGGGCTCTTCTTGGCTCTCCTGGTCCTGTCTTGATCGGGCCAAGCCACTTCGGGGTTTCAAAACATGTTTTAAAAGGGTTTTCAAAAGCCATATCGTATGTTTTTGAAAGATATAGTTTAAAACATATATACAGGGTTGTTTGGAAGGCTCCTAGGTTTCCAAACTCAAAATGGCCCTTTGGGGCTGCTTGTATAAAACCAGATTCGTTTAAGAAATTCGTGGGATTTCGGGGTGTTTACAGATGCCCCTCTTTGGCCTTGTCCAAATCGATTTGGATAAGGGCAAAGATAACAAACACCCCTTTTAATGTCTCCCTAGATCTAGCCACGAAGAATATGGGATCGTCCCATTTTAGCAAAATCTCAATTTTACAAACTCTGGTAGGAGGAGATATCACGCCAAAGGGTTATACTATGGAATCTGGTCCTAAATGGGGTCATGTTCATGCGAGTACCATGCGTGGAATGCAAATGACATGGGTGTGGTGCCAAGAGTGGCGACCTCCCAGAGACCAGGTGTGGTCGAACTCTAAAGACTTACAAGGCCTACTGCTCTAAGTGAGCAAAAATTCTATGTTGTTCGATGTTCGGTTTTCAAAACTTATTTACAAAACTATTTACAAATGGGACAACTGTCTTGAGTCTCGATCCTAAGGATCTCGAGCTCTTCGTGCTTGCCCTTGTTTGAGTCTTAACACTCGCTTATCTAGTGGAGGTTTTATAGAAAACAAGCTTCATTTCAAACTCCTACGCCTTACTCGAAACGTCGAATTCTCAAACAAGATGAAATTCAAGTAAGTAAATCCTATTTTTACTTTAGGATTCCTCGAAATGAACCATGCTTTAGCTTGGGATAAGCCAGGGATGGGAAAGAGATACCACGGTCCCTTCTGAAGCGTCCCGTGGTTTAAGGCATAGAAGGCGGAAAACTGCTCTTTTTGAGCTTTTTGGCCTCTTTTTCCTTTTTTTCATAGAGGGTCTCCCTTTGGGAGTATTTTTTCTTTAATCCCTCTTTTTCATAAGAGAATCGATTTTTCTTTTTGAAGTCTGGTTTCTTTCTTTTGGAAAGAGATTTTAAATGGGAAATTCCCTTTTGATTTGGGCCTTTGTTTTCCTTTTGGAAGGAGAAGAGAAGAGGGGAGGACTTATCCCAAGCCTACACTCGATCCATTCCAGATCAGCCTATTTAGAAATAGCACGTACTACTTGCAAGTATCTTGCTATGTTGAACTAGGCCCTTCTTTGTAAGATGAAGGATTTTGAAATGCAACCACGATTTTGAAAAATCCACTCTTTCACAAGTGCGAATTCTCTTACTTAGGGTCACACGAGTTGCTTTTGCACCTTATTCACACGTCTCAGGGCAGCTATCCCTTTAAAATTTTCGAAAACTGGAATTTAATCCAGATCCTACACATGATACTTCTTTAAGTATTGAATATTGATAGGATCTGCTAAATTCCTACCTTCTACATCGATCAACCAATACGAATTGTTCGTAGTGGTTGCTCGTACAACATAGGGTCCATCCCAGTTGGGGCGCCACTTGCCTAGGGGGTGTGGGCCACGATGGTGGATGGTTTTCAAGACCAGATCTCCCACTTCAAAGTGGCGAGGTCTCATGTGTTTGCTATAATGTCGGGCTATCCTTTGCCGGTATGCACGAGCATGATCCATGGCAAGGAGTCGCCTCTCATCTAGCAAATCTAGCTCGGCCATCCTAGCATGTTGAAGCGTCTCTAGGGGGAGGTCGAGTGCAATGGATGTATGGAATGAATGCAGTTGGGTATGAATGGGAAGAATGGCGTTTGTGCCATAGACCAATTCGAATGGTGTGGCATTCGTGGGAGTCTGGATGGAAGTCCTATAAGCCCATAAGGCTTCATCCAGCTTCTCGTGCCACATCCTACCCTTCTCTAAGGTTTTCTCAATGATACCAATGAGAGTCTTGTTTGTGGCTTCGGCTTGGCCGTTGCCTTGAGGGTAGTAGGGCGAGGAGAAGTGGTGAGTTATGCCATACGTGTTGCACAACTTGACCATCCGCTCATTCTTGAATGGGGTACCATTATCAGACACAAGGTCTCGTGGAACCCCAAATCGAGCCAAGATATTCCTCCGGATGAAAGCCACTACATGTTGCCCCATTACATTCGTTAGGGAAATGGCTTCCACCCACTTGGAGAAATACTCCGTGGCTGCTAAAATAAAACGATGCCCATTCGAGGCTTTTGGAAATATTGGGCCTACTATGTCAAACGCCCACATGGTAAATGGCCAGGGGCTGACCACGGAATGCAATGCCGATGAAGGGATATGAATGGCGTGCCCATGCACTTGACATGGATGACACTTCCTAACATGATCGTGACAATCCTTTTTCAGGTTGGACCAAAAATAACCCCCTCTAAGTATTTTCATCGCCATCATGTTGGCATTAACATGACCTCCACATTCTCCACCGTGGAACTCGTGCATCACTATCCTAGCCTCCTCTAGGTCGATACACCTAAGCAAAATGCCGGTAAAACTCTTTTTGTATAAGACCCCACCCAGAATGGTGTATCGGGTCGAAATCTTACGAATGAATGCCTTATCTTTGGATGTGGCATCCTTGGTGAATCCCCCATTTTCTAAAAATTGTTTTATGTCATAGAACCAGGGTTTTTCAACAGACTCTGGGTTGTTTTGGCAAATATCCAAGTCGTGTGTGGATGGATGGGGCGCATGCCATATTTCCAAAGATCTGGTCCCTAAAATGGGATCGACCTTCAGGGCTGAACCCAAGGAAGAGAGGGCATCGGCGGTGCCATTGTCCTCTCTTCCCACGTGTGTGAGCTTACACGACTGGAAGGATTGGACCAATCGAGTGGCCAACTCGTGATATGGAAGTAGTTTCTCATTACGTACTTGCCAAATTTTTAAAACCTGGTTTATGACAAGGAGCGAATCTCCAAAGAACTCGATGCATGATGCCCCTAGAGTTTTCGAAATCCTTAAGCCTTGTATGAGTGCTTCATACTCAGCTATGTTGTTGGAACATTCGAAATCTAAGCGGACTGCTATGGGAATCTCGCCCTTTTCAGGGGAGATTAGGATGAACCCGGCACCAGCCCCTCATTGGTTTCGTGCCCCGTCGAAGTGCATCTTCCATACTTGGTTTTCGAAAGAATTTGCCAAAATGTGGTTTTGAAAATGGTTTTGCAATATGCCTTCATCAGGCATTTCAACAAGAGTGGGATATGCGTCCTCTAAGGGGAATTCAGCCACGTAATCTGCTAGGGCTTGCCCTTTAATGGAGATCTGGTGATGGTATTTCAGATCATACTCCATTAGAAGGAGTTGCCATTTGCCCAATCTACCTGTGAGAATGGGTTTTTCGAATAAGTGCTTGATTGGATCAAGCTTGGACACTATCCAGATCTCATGATCTAGGAAATAGTGTCTGAACTTCTGGCAGGCCCAGACTAGGGCCAAGCACGTCTTCTCCATGGCGTGATAATTTCGTTCATAAGCCAAGAGAGTTTTCGAAATATAGTAGATGGCATACTCCTTATGGGTGTCATCCTCGTATTGAGCCAATAGGGCTCCTAAAGCGTTTTCATGCACGGAGATGTATAATAAAAGCGGTTTTCCTTGTTTTGGAGGATTCAAAACGGGGGGATTAACCAAGTGCGCCTTTAGTCTCTCGAAGGACTTTTGGCATTCGTCATCCCATAAGAATTTCGTACCCTTCCTCAACAGTTTGTTGAAGAGTTCGCATCTAGTTGCCAGATTCGATATGAATCGGCGCACAGATTGTAATCGACCCTGGAGGCTACGGACTTGGGTGAGATTGGAGGGTGGAGTCAGGTCTATGATGGCTCGACACTTATAGGGGTCAACTTCTATTCCCCTTTGGCTCACCATAAAGCCTAGAAGCTTCCCTGATTCTACCCCGAACACACATTTTTGAGGGTTTAGCTTTACTTTGTAAAGCCTAAGCCTTTCGAAAATCTTTTGTAAACATTCGATATGGGTGCATCGGGTTTTGGATTTTGCCAAGAGATCATCTACATACACTTCTACAAGCTCGTGAATTTGATCATGGAAGATCGTGTTCATGGCTCGTTGGTATGTTGCGCCGGCATTTTTCAAACCAAAGGGCATGACTGTATTGCAGTACGTGCCCCATGGGGTTGTGAAGGCGGTCTTACCCTGATCTCGTGGGCTTAGTTTGATTTGATTATAGCCTGAATAGCCATCCATGAATGAAAACATTTCATGATTTGCAGTACTATCGACTATCAAATCTATGTTTGGTAAAGGATAATTATCCTTTGGAGTGGCTTTATTCAGGTTTCTAAAATCGATGCATATTCGAATTTTCCAATTGGTTTTTCGAACCACAACGATATTTGACAACCAATCAGAATACGCAATGGGTTTTATAAATCCGGCTTTTAGCAGATCTTCTAAACCCTCTTTGACTTGCGTGTGTACATTCGGGTGTATTTTCCTAAGCTTCTGCTTTATTGGTTTTACACCTACATCTAAGGGAAGACGATGCTCGACTATGCTGGGATCTATGCCCGGCATGTCTTCATACGTCCATGCAAACACATCTAAATAGGTTCGTAGAAATGCAATGAATGCTAACTTTTCAGTTTCATGCAAGCATGCGCCTATTTTGATGGTTTTGGGATTGGAATCATCCCCTAGGTTCACCTCTACGCCTCCTAATGATTGGGAAGGTCTTTCAAAATCGAGAATCCTATGAAATTCTGGGAGCTCAGAAGTGGGATCTTCCTCAAGGGGATCCACTTCTGGGCTTTGATCATTCTCGTGGGATATAGACCCGAGGGAACTTGATGCGTGGTTTTCAAAATAACCTGGTTTTGTACTTGGATTTTCAAGTGATTTCGAAATTTTTGGTCTGGCTATGCAGACGACGTTTCTTTCGAAATCCTTTTCTTTTGCCAAAGTCCTACCAGGAGCAGCTATGTACAAAATCTTTTTGGTATTTTCCAAATTTTCGATTTTTTTGGGTTTTTGTAAAACAAGAACTTTGGGAACTATAAAAGCACACTTTTTCCGAGTTTTTGTTTTTCCATTGTTTTTGGTTTTTCTTGTTTTTCGATTTTTTTTTTTATTTTAAGTTTTCAAATGTTTTTGGTATTTTTAGAAAAAGGGATCTTCCGTCATACCTACAAAGGGAAAACACTACGGGTTAGACTCGGAATAGGAGGTCTAAATCGTAGGTCTCTTCTAAGGCAGGCTCCGGGGCACCCTTGACCCAGGTGGTCACAGGGGGTGGCTCCGGCGGTATTCGGGGAGTATAGCCGATCCCATATCGGCTTGGGTTGGCCCTAGGAAGGATGGGCTCTAGGAGACCCTGGTTTTGTGCCCCTAGACTTTTGTAGGGCGTGTAGCCCATGTTTAATAACATGTTCCACGACCTTTTGTTTTTTGAAAAGATGGGATATAAGTCGTGGTCCTGGAACATGCTATCGTCCATATTAGGCTCGTATGGCCTTTTGTCCAGGGGTTTTGGAAATAGGGAACGCTTGGGTTTTCCTAGGAGGATTAGAGTCGGGAGGGGGCCTGCTTTTGGCGGCCCCTTCACACATACAACCTTCCTAGGGTTGTTCAACACGAGCCGAGGTGGCTCAACCATAATTTGCCCCAGGTTAGCCTCATGGGCCTGGGAGCTCGATAAACAAGGGGAGTTTATGATCCCCTGAAGCTGTGGGTGACTCTCACCTAGGATCACTACGACCTGGTCCCTAAAAGGGATCTTGACACACCTGTGGAAGGTGGATGGCACAGCGCACAAACTGTGTATCCAAGGTCTTCCCAGCAACAGGTTATAATGGGGGTGGATGTCCAAGACATGGAACACCCCCGTGTGTTCGATCCCTCCCGTTTCCATTGGGAGTTCGATGGATCCTAAAGGCCTAGACGCATTCCCATCGTATCCAGTGATAACGATGGGGCTTGGGTTCACTGAAGTCAAGGTGACTCCGATTTTGTACGCCACGTGAAGTGGAAGGATGTTGAGCCCTCCTCCACCATCGACTAGGCACCTGTCCAGAGAGTGGTTGTTTAGAACCACCTCGATATGCAGGGCCTGGTTATGGGTTTCGTAGGGTCTATCTACATCATCTTCCGAAAAGGTGATGGGCGATTTTGCTCCTAATAAAGCCACTTGGGCAGACAAGGATTCCGGACTTATGTTCGAATCAACCTTGGCCCTTTCTAGAATTTTCTCTAAGACAAGTCTATGCCTAGGCGAGGTTTTGATTAGCTCTAGAATAGACATGTGAATAGGAATCTTTGAAAGGTGGTTTTCGAAATCATAAGGATTTAGGATGATTTTGTCCTTATCTGCTTTTGGCAGGCCACTAGGGATACATGCTTTTGAGGGGCCAGGCACACTGACCACCTTTTGAGCACCTTGAAGGTGCGGGGGTTGGTAGATCCTCCCGGATCTAGTGACTTCCCCCACGACCAGCCTAGGGTTCGCGCTAAACTTGGCTCTAAGGATGAGCTGAGGAGAACCTTGGATTTTAAAAACTGGCTTTGCCGGGGTTTCCACTTTTGGTGGTCCCCGAATGACGACTTGGGCGGGCCTCTTGTATAATACAAGGATGGGCGCACAAGCAGGTCGACCAGGTTCGGGCTTTTGCTCTAGTTCCTTGGAAATGGTGAGGGTACATACCTCCTTTCCTTTCCCACTGCCACTGGCGTGTTTGGTAAAGGGTTCCTTGAAGATAGCTTGAGGTGGCTCAGGTTCCGCAGTGACCTGGAGCCGGCCTTCTGCTATCAAGTTCTCAATTTTATTTAAAAGAGAGAAGCAGCGTTTGGTATCATGGCCTTTGAGCCGATGATACTTGCAAAATCGGTTTAAATACCCCCCTTTGGATGTGACTCCTTCGGGGATTTTAGGGAGTTCGATCATGCCCTGGGCAAGTAAGAGGTCTAGGACCTCCGACACAGGTTGCCCCAGCGGAGTGTACTCCCGTTTTTCAATCGGTTTTGAAAAATTGCGTTCTCTCTTATTTTCTATTTTTTCAAAATTTTTAGAAGTGCCTGCCATGCCTGGATCCACCCAGACATTGGCGATTTTGTGGGGCTTTGCCCCTTTGTCCGTCGTGGGCAGCCCATATGCGATGGGCTTTTCCAAACGTGTTTTTGGAACGGCACTTCCTTTCCATAAGTGGTCGTATGTCCCTTTTCGCAAGTTGGTTTCGAAAAGGGAGGCCTTTTTGATCAACTTATGGAAAGTTGAAATCTCATGGAGCGAGAGAAGGGTTTTTAACTCGTTTTTGAAATTATCCAGGATGAGCATTACTGCGCATCCTTCGGATATGGGCTCTCGCACTTGGCCTAAAAGCGACCTCCATCTTATAAAAAAGGCATGTATGTCTTCGTTCATGCCTTGCTTTGTATCCCTTAAGGTATTCAGGGTTGGCGTGACTTCCACGTTGTGTGCAAACCTTTGCATGAAGCAGTTCGCTAACTCTTCAAAAGTAGCGAACTGGCTTAAGTCGTAGGAAGCCAGCCATTTGGCAGCTGTGCCTTTAAGGGATAGAGGGAACCAATACACCCATTTCATCGAGTCCTTTTTCTTCTTATGGGCTCGACGTGAGAAAAGTTGCAAGTGAGACCTAGGGTCTCCCATGCCATCATACCGATGGAAGTTCGGTATTTCATCGTCACTGTCTGTTTCGTAATCCATAGGAAGGAAATCAGACAGGGCGTAGCTTCTTTTCTCTTTATTCTGCCCTTTCAGCAGCTGCTGTAGGGCTTTACGGTCCTTTTGTGTGAAGGACTCGCGGTATTGGTTGCCTTCCATTACGGAGGCCTCTTTTTGCTTGCGAGGTTTTTCAAATTTCTTTTTAGGCCTTTGTTCACCGTTCGATGAACATGAATCGCCTACTTCAGCCTCTTGGCTGAGAGCATCGATTTTGGCCTCAAACTCCCTTCTTAAGTCCTCGATTTCATCTAGTTTTATTTTGTTTTTGAAAATCCTCCTAGAGTGAGAACTTGATGCGCATGAGCCTTGGCTCGACACTTCACTTGGATTGGATTTTGACATGATTTTCAAGCTTTTTCAAAATTTCCTAAGTACAAGCAAAGAAAACAAGTTAAAACGACACCTTTTTACAAAATTTTCGCAAGACTTCTACAAGTAAACTCGATTTGTGAAAAGGCTCACGTCCCACTAGGCGTGCCAATCTCTATAGACGCGCGAAAATCCCCGCCTCTTCGCCTCTTCCGGGGCTTGGAGTGGATCTTCTCGTGTGTCTAAGGCCTATGTATACAAATAGGGCATGCCAGCTAGCTTACTTAAGCTAGCGAAGATATATTTAACACTGACTTCTAAACGTGGCGACTGTGAGCAAGTAAGCTCTTGTCGTCGCAGACCTTCTTGCACCGATGCGCAAGGGTCAGTCTGTACGCTTTTGCAAAAATCGAGTTTTGGAGAAAAAGTCTACGAAGCGGTTCGAGGTGTCTATTTCGGGTCTTTAAGATGCGATTGCATATTTTAGATCAGATGGATTTGCACGTGCCTAAGTCTTTTCTTTTATCCCTTTTCGGGCCACCTAGTTTGTGTGTTATGAACACTCCACTACATGGGCGAATTCGAGCGGGGCTTGCTTTGATGCAATATGCGTCCTACCTCGTGGTATGGCGTAGATGCAATGCAAACTCACGCTACTCCAAAGGGAAAACCCGAAATGTAAAGACAATACTGAAGGGAAATAACCGAAGGGAAATAACCGAAGGGAGATATGTATATATCTTATGTATATGAGCCCTTACTCGGGTCTTGCAAATAAGAGCGAAGGCTCAATGTGGGTGCGTGCTTGAATTGAAAGACCTACACACACGACATGAAATTAAACCCAAATATAAATTGCAGTATGGCCTTGACTAAGGTCTTGGGAGTAAGAGCGAAGGCTCAATGTGTGTGAGAGTGCTTGAATTGAAAGACTACCCACACGACATAAATGAAACCCAAATATAACTGCAATAAGGCCTTTACTAAGGTCTTGGGAGTAAGAGCGAAGGCTCAATGTGTGTGAAAGTGCTTGAATTGAAAGACTTACTCACACGACATGAAATGAAACCCAAATAGTATAGGTCGGCCCTTACTTGGGTCTTTCAAATAAGAGCGAAAGCTCAATGTGTGTGAGAGTGCTTGAATTGAATTTGAAATGAAGCTTGTTTTCTTATAAAACCTCCGCTAGATAAGCGAGTGTTAAGACTCAAACAAGGGCAAGCACGAAGAGCTCGAGATCCTTAGGATCGAGGCTCAAGACAGTTGTCCCTTTTGTAAATAGCTTTTGTAAATAAGTTTTGAAAACCGAACATCGAACAGCATAGGATTTGCTCACTTGGAGCAGTAGGCCTTGTAAGTCTCTAGAGTTCGACCACATCTGGTCTTTGGGAGGTCGCCACTCTTGGCACCACACCCATGTCATTTGCATTCCACGCATGGTACTTGCATGAACATGATCCCATTTAGGATCAGATTCCATAGTAAAACCCTTTGGCGTGATATCTCCTCCTACCAGAGTTTGTAAATTGAGATTTTGCTAAAAATGAGACGATCCCATATTCTTCGTCGCTAGATCAAGGGAGACATTGAAAGGGGTGTTTGTCATCTTTGCCCTTATCCAAATCTATTTGGACAAGGCCAAAGAGGGGCATCTGTAAACACCCCGAAATCCCATGAATTTCTTAAACAAATCTGGTTTTCTAAAAGCAGCCCCAAAGGGCCATTTTAAGTCTGGAAACCCAGGAGCCTTCCAGACAACCCTGTATATACGTTTTAAACTTCATATTTCAAAAATATGTAATATAGCTTTTGAAAACCTGTTAAAACACATTTTTCAAACCCCGAAGCGGCTTGGCCCGATCAAGACAGGACTAGGAGAGCTAAGAAGAGCCCGGAACCGGAGCACATGTTGAGCCCGACACAGCAACTCTTGTATCTGATTCACACCCCCAGGATCTTGAACGTCCAAGACCTTGTTATTATCAAAATGTCATTTGAAGTCATCTCCAGAAGGCAGAAACGGAGGCGGACGACCATGTTGGCGAAGACCCAACGCATACGGAGTACTGATGCTGTCAGACCCCGCACAAATCGTCCGTTTCGAACCCAGCTCGAAGGAGTCAGAGTTCAGTTTGGATTGGATCTGGACCATATATATCCAGATCCTAATCCAAACCCATGTGTGGACTTGGAGTTGTATTTAGATCTAGAGATCCAATCCAATATCCATACCCATGGCCCACATCACCTTCTCATAAATGGAGGTGGGGCCCACTTGAAATTCACGTGGGATTATGGGCATGAGAGAGAGTGGGGATGGATAATATCAAGAGTGTTGTAATTAAGCTTGACTTGTGTGTCAAGTTTGGGGTTAATCATGTGGGTTAGCCTAATTGAATGGGTTTAAGCTTGTAATTAGCCAAAACCTAACCTAGGGCTGCACCAACATGAGGTGGTTAAGGTCTATGGGCCATGCAAAGGGAGCTCCTTCACCGAAATATCCCCCTTTGTCCATCGTGGGTAGCCCATAGTTGATGGGCTTCTCCAAGCGGGTTTTCGAAATGGCACTTCCTTTCCATAAGTGATCGTATATCCCTTTCTTCAAATTGGTTTCTGTAGACGCGCGAAAATCCCCGCCTCTCGCCTTTTCAGGGCTCGGAGCGGATCCTCTCGTGTGTCTAAGGCCTATGTATGCAAACAGGGCGTGCCAGCTAGCTTACTTAAGCTAGCGAAGATATTTTTAATACTGACTTCTAAATATGGCGACTGTGAGCAAGTAAGCTCTTATCGTCGCAGACCTTCTTGCACCGATGCGCAAGGGTCAGTCTGTACGCTTTGCAAAAATCGAGTTTTGGAGAGAAAGTCTACGAAGCGGTTCGAGGTGTCTATTTCGGGTCTTTAAAATGCGATTGTATGTTTTAGATGACGTGGATTTGCACGTGCCTAAGTCTTTTCTTTTATCCCTTTTCGGGCCACCTAGTTTGTGTGTTATGAACACTCCACTACATGGGCGAATTCGAGCGGGGCTTGCTTTGATGCAATATGCGTCCTACCTCGTGGTATGGCGTAGATGCAATGCAAACTCACGCTACTCCAAAGGGAAAACCCGAAATGTAAAGACAATACTGAAGGGAAATAACCGAACCGAAGGGAAATAACCGAAGGGAGATATGTATATAGATTATGTATATGAGCCCTTACTCGGGTCTTGCAAATAAGAGCGAAGGCTCAATGTGGGTGCGTGCTTGAATTGAAAGACTTACACACACGACATGAAATTAAACCCAAATATAAATTGCAGTATGGCCTTGACTAAGGTCTTGGGAGTAAGAGCGAAGGCTCAATGTGTGTGAGTGCTTGAATTGAAGTACTACACACATGACATAAATGAAACCCAAATATAACTTCAATAAGGCCTTTACTAAGGTCTTGGGAATAAGAGCGAAGGCTCAATGTGTGTGAGAGTGCTTGAATTGAAAGACTTACACACACGACATGAAATGAAACCCAAATAGTATAGGTCGGCCCTTACTTGGGTCTTTCAAATAAGAGCGAAAGCTCAATGTGTGTGAAAGTGCTTGAATTGAAAGACTTACTCACACGACATGAAATTGTAGACGCGCGAAAATCCCCGCCTCTTCGCCTCTTCCGGGGCTTGGAGTGGATCTTCTCGTGTGTCTAAGGCCTATGTATACAAATAGGGCGTGCCAGCTAGCTTACTTAAGCTAGCGAAGATATATTTAACACTGACTTCTAAACGTGGCGACTGTGAGCAAGTAAGCTCTTGTCGTCGCAGACCTTCTTGCACCGATGCGCAAGGGTCAGTCTGTACGCTTTTGCAAAAATCGAGTTTTGGAGAGAAAGTCTACGAAGCGGTTCAAGGTGTCTATTTCGGGTCTTTAAGATGCGATTGCATATTTTAGATCACATGGATTTGCACGTGCCTAAGTTTTTTCTTTTATCCCTTTTCGGGCCACCTAGTTTGTGTGTTATGAACACTCCACTACATGGGCGAATTCGAGCGGGGCTTGCTTTGATGCAATATGCGTCCTACCTCGTGGTATGGCGTAGATGCAATGCAAACTCACGCTACTCCAAAGGGAAAACCCGAAATGTAAAGACAATACTGAAGGGAAATAACCGAAGGGAAATAACCGAAGGGAGATATGTATATATCTTATGTATATGAGCCCTTACTCGGGTCTTGCAAATAAGAGCGAAGGCTCAATGTGGGTGCGTGCTTGAATTGAAAGACCTACACACACGACATGAAATTAAACCCAAATATAAATTGCAGTATGGCCTTGACTAAGGTCTTGGGAGTAAGAGCGAAGGCTCAATGTGTGTGAGAGTGCTTGAATTGAAAGACTACCCACACGACATAAATGAAACCCAAATATAACTGCAATAAGGCCTTTACTAAGGTCTTGGGAGTAAGAGCGAAGGCTCAATGTGTGTGAAAGTGCTTGAATTGAAAGACTTACTCACACGACATGAAATGAAACCCAAATAGTATAGGTCGGCCCTTACTTGGGTCTTTCAAATAAGAGCGAAAGCTCAATGTGTGTGAGAGTGCTTGAATTGAAAGACTTACTCACACGACAAGAAATAAAACCCAAATAGTATAGGTTGGCCCTTACTTGGGTCTTTCAAATAAGAGCGAAAGCTCAATGTGTGTGAGAGTGCTTGAATTGAAAGACAACGCACCCAACTTAAACAAAAGCCCTTCGAAAATGAAAGTATATGTACACTTATGGATTAGGGGCTGATTAGGCCCGTGTGTGTTCAAGATTGTGCACGACTAAGAGAGTGCACGTGTGTGGTTGTGCCAAGCCACGTTATTACAAGCGGGGGGAGACTACGCTCCGTTATTACAACCCCGTATCAAATTGAATTTCAAGCAAGTGTACGACTAAAGACCGAGTTTAGACACTTACGAGTAGCTGGTCCGTAGAGGTCTTGCTTGAGCGTGGGCTTGGCCTTGGGCTGCAAACGGGAGCTCCGCGAAGGTAGGTGATCAAGGGTGCTGGCCGGCTGCAAGTGGGGCGCGGGATAGGCGCCTCGAAGGTGACCGGTGGCAAGCAGATGGCGGCTCCAAGTAGGGGTTTTTAAGGGGCTGAATGAGTGGGTTCTTAGGGTCACTAAGGGAGTTGAGAGTATAGGGAAACTGGACCCAACAGGTGAGCTAGTGGGAAGGCCGAGTAGGACACCTAGGGGAGTTGGCCGAATGGGAGATGATGGCTAGGTAGTGGCCAGCAACTTGGGTTATACTAGGTTCGGCTAGGTTTAGGTGGTGGCGGCAAAAGGGCTGAGATGAAGGTAGGATGGGTGACTAAGAGTGGAGAGGTGGTAGAGAGGGGCTTTGAGGGAGTTTGGGGTACTTACCGAATGGGGAGAGGTGGCGGATGAAGTGGGAAGGTGGCGGGCAGGTGGCTGTCGGCTGGTTCGGTTGGGTGGAGGTGGTGGCGTCCGGCTGAGGGATGGTGGTGATGGAGGGAAGAGGGAAGGTGGCGGTGCAGGTGGTGGCTGGTGGAGCAGGTGGTGGCTGGTGGGGAGTGGTCCCGGCTGGGTGAGAGATGGGAGAATGAGAGGGCCCGGTTGGGTGGAAGGGTGGTTCCCACTTGGAAAACCCGCCCACAAAGGGGAGGGGTTTAAATAGGGAATGGGTAGGTCGGTTGGGGCTGGGCTAAGGGTAGTGGTTAGGTGGTTTAGGTAGGGTGGTATGTAGATAAGGTGGGCTGGAAAAGGTTGGGCCAGATATTTTAAAACTAGGGTTTTGGGTAAATCGTGGGCTAAGGGTGGTTTAGGGGTTTAGGGCTAGGTTAGGTGGTTGGGTTTTAGGGTGAGGTTTAGTGAGCTAGGTTAGGTGATTAGGCTAGGTTTAGGCTAGGATTAGGGAAATTAATCTAGGTTTAGGGAAGGATTAGGGAAGTGGGTTAGGTGATTAGGTTGGGATTAGGCCGGGATTAGGGAAGTGGGTTAGGTGATTAGGTTCAGATTAGGGGTGGATTAGGGGTTTAGGCTAGGATTAGGCATTTTGGGCTAGGTTTAGATGAAGGAGCTCCCTTAGCATGGCCCATAGACCTTGATCACCCCATGTTGGTGCAGCCTTAGGTTAGGTTTTAGCTAATTTACAAGCTTAAACCCACTCAATTAGGCTAACCCACAAGATTAAACCCAAACTTGACACACAAGTCAAGCTTAATACAACACTCTTGATATTTTTCACCCCCACTCTCTCTCATGCCCAATATCCCACGTGAAACTCAAGTGGGCCCCACCTCCATTTATGAGAAGGTGATGTGGGCCATGGATATGGATATTGGATTGGATCTCTGGATCCAAATCCAAATCCAAGTCCACATATGGGTTTGGATTGGGATCTGGATATATATGGTCCAAATCCAATCCAAACTGAACTCTCACTCCTTCGAGCTGGGTTCGAAACGGACGATTCGTGCGGGGCCTGACAGCATCAGTACTCCGTCTGCATTGGGTCTTCGCCAACATGGTCGTCCGCCTCCGTTTCTGCCTTCCGGAGATGACTTCAAATGATATTTTGGTAAGAACAGGGTCTTGGACGTTCGAGATCCTGGGGTGTGAATCAGATACAAGAGTTGCTGTGCCGGGCTTGACAGGTGCTCCGGTTCCGGGCTCTTCTTGGCTCTCCTGGTCCTGTCTTGATCGGGCCAAGCCACTTCGGGGTTTCAAAACATGTTTTAAAAGGGTTTTCAAAAGCCATATCGTATGTTTTTGAAAGATATAGTTTAAAACATATATACAGGGTTGTTTGGAAGGCTCCTAGGTTTCCAAACTCAAAATGGCCCTTTGGGGCTGCTTGTATAAAACCAGATTCGTTTAAGAAATTCGTGGGATTTCGGGGTGTTTACAGATGCCCCTCTTTGGCCTTGTCCAAATCGATTTGGATAAGGGCAAAGATAACAAACACCCCTTTTAATGTCTCCCTAGATCTAGCCACGAAGAATATGGGATCGTCCCATTTTAGCAAAATCTCAATTTTACAAACTCTGGTAGGAGGAGATATCACGCCAAAGGGTTATACTATGGAATCTGGTCCTAAATGGGGTCATGTTCATGCGAGTACCATGCGTGGAATGCAAATGACATGGGTGTGGTGCCAAGAGTGGCGACCTCCCAGAGACCAGGTGTGGTCGAACTCTAAAGACTTACAAGGCCTACTGCTCTAAGTGAGCAAAAATTCTATGCTGTTCGATGTTCGGTTTTCAAAACTTATTTACAAAACTATTTACAAATGGGACAACTGTCTTGAGTCTCGATCCTAAGGATCTCGAGCTCTTCGTGCTTGCCCTTGTTTGAGTCTTAACACTCGCTTATCTAGTGGAGGTTTTATAGAAAACAAGCTTCATTTCAAACTCCTACGCCTTACTCGAAACGTCGAATTCTCAAACAAGATGAAATTCAAGTAAGTAAATCCTATTTTTACTTTAGGATTCCTCGAAATGAACCATGCTTTAGCTTGGGATAAGCCAGGGATGGGAAAGAGATACCACGGTCCCTTCTGAAGCGTCCCGTGGTTTAAGGCATAGAAGGCGGAAAACTGCTCTTTTTGAGCTTTTTGGCCTCTTTTTCCTTTTTTTCATAGAGGGTCTCCCTTTGGGAGTATTTTTTCTTTAATCCCTCTTTTTCATAAGAGAATCGATTTTTCTTTTTGAAGTCTGGTTTCTTTCTTTTGGAAAGAGATTTTAAATGGGAAATTCCCTTTTGATTTGGGCCTTTGTTTTCCTTTTGGAAGGAGAAGAGAAGAGGGGAGGACTTATCCCAAGCCTACACTCGATCCATTCCAGATCAGCCTATTTAGAAATAGCACGTACTACTTGCAAGTATCTTGCTATGTTGAACTAGGCCCTTCTTTGTAAGATGAAGGATTTTGAAATGCAACCACGATTTTGAAAACTCCACTCTTTCACAAGTGCGAATTCTCTTACTTAGGGTCACACGAGTTGCTTTTGCACCTTATTCACACGTCTCAGGGCAGCTATCCCTTTAAAATTTTCGAAAACTGGAATTTAATCCAGATCCTACACATGATACTTCTTTAAGTATTGAATATTGATAGGATCTGCTAAATTCCTACCTTCTACATCGATCAACCAATACGAATTGTTCGTAGTGGTTGCTCGTACAACATAGGGTCCATCCCAGTTGGGGCGCCACTTGCCTAGGGGGTGTGGGCCACGATGGTGGATGGTTTTCAAGACCAGATCTCCCACTTCAAAGTGGCGAGGTCTCATGTGTTTGCTATAATGTCGGGCTATCCTTTGCCGGTATGCACGAGCATGATCCATGGCAAGGAGTCGCCTCTCATCTAGCAAATCTAGCTCGGCCATCCTAGCATGTTGAAGCGTCTCTAGGGGGAGGTCGAGTGCAATGGATGTATGGAATGAATGCAGTTGGGTATGAATGGGAAGAATGGCGTTTGTGCCATAGACCAATTCGAATGGTGTGGCATTCGTGGGAGTCTGGATGGAAGTCCTATAAGCCCATAAGGCTTCATCCAGCTTCTCGTGCCACATCCTACCCTTCTCTAAGGTTTTCTCAATGATACCAATGAGAGTCTTGTTTGTGGCTTCGGCTTGGCCGTTGCCTTGAGGGTAGTAGGGCGAGGAGAAGTGGTGAGTTATGCCATACGTGTTGCACAACTTGACCATCCGCTCATTCTTGAATGGGGTACCATTATCAGACACAAGGTCTCGTGGAACCCCAAATCGAGCCAAGATATTCCTCCGGATGAAAGCCACTACATGTTGCCCCATTACATTCGTTAGGGAAATGGCTTCCACCCACTTGGAGAAATACTCCGTGGCTGCTAAAATAAAACGATGCCCATTCGAGGCTTTTGGAAATATTGGGCCTACTATGTCAAACGCCCACATGGTAAATGGCCAGGGGCTGACCACGGAATGCAATGCCGATGAAGGGATATGAATGGCGTGCCCATGCACTTGACATGGATGACACTTCCTAACATGATCGTGACAATCCTTTTTCAGGGTGGACCAAAAATAACCCCCTCTAAGTATTTTCATCGCCATCATGTTGGCATTAACATGACCTCCACATTCTCCATCGTGGAACTCGTGCATCACTATCCTAGCCTCCTCTAGGTCGATACACCTAAGCAAAATGCCGGTAAAACTCTTTTTGTATAAGACCCCACCCAGAATGGTGTATCGGGTCGAAATCTTACGAATGAATGCCTTATCTTTGGATGTGGCATCCTTGGTGAATCCCCCATTTTCTAAAAATTGTTTTATGTCATAGAACCAGGGTTTTTCAACAGACTCTGGGTTGTTTTGGCAAATATCCAAGTCGTGTGTGGATGGATGGGGCGCATGCCATATTTCCAAAGATCTGGTCCCTAAAATGGGATCGACCTTCAGGGCTGAACCCAAGGAAGAGAGGGCATTGGCGGTGCCATTGTCCTCTCTTCTCACGTGTGTGAGCTTACACGACTGGAAGGATTGGACCAATCGAGTGGCCAACTCGTGATATGGAAGTAGTTTCTCATTACGTACTTGCCAAATTTTTAAAACCTGGTTTATGACAAGGAGCGAATCTCCAAAGAACTCGATGCATGATGCCCCTAGAGTTTTCGAAATCCTTAAGCCTTGTATGAGTGCTTCATACTCAGCTATGTTGTTGGAACATTCGAAATCTAAGCGGACTGCTATGGGAATCTCGCCCTTTTCAGGGGAGATTAGGATGAACCCGGCACCAGCCCCTCATTGGTTTCGTGCCCCGTCGAAGTGCATCTTCCATACTTGGTTTTCGAAAGAATTTGCCAAAATGTGGTTTTGAAAATGGTTTTGCAATATGCCTTCATCAGGCATTTCAACAAGAGTGGGATATGCGTCCTCTAAGGGGAATTCAGCCACGTAATCTGCTAGGGCTTGCCCTTTAATGGAGATCTGGTGATGGTATTTCAGATCATACTCCATTAGAAGGAGTTGCCATTTGCCCAATCTACCTGTGAGAATGGGTTTTTCGAATAAGTGCTTGATTGGATCAAGCTTGGACACTATCCAGATCTCATGATCTAGGAAATAGTGTCTGAACTTCTGGCAGGCCCAGACTAGGGCCAAGCACGTCTTCTCCATGGCGTGATAATTTCGTTCATAAGCCAAGAGAGTTTTCGAAATATAGTAGATGGCATACTCCTTATGGGTGTCATCCTCGTATTGAGCCAACAGGGCTCCTAAAGCGTTTTCATGCACGGAGATGTATAATAAAAGCGGTTTTCCTTGTTTTGGAGGATTCAAAACGGGGGGATTAACCAAGTACGCCTTTAGTCTCTCGAAGGACTTTTGGCATTCGTCATCCCATAAGAATTTCGTACCCTTCCTCAACAGTTTGTTGAAGAGTTCGCATCTAGTTGCCAGATTCGATATGAATCGGCGCACAGATTGTAATCGACCCTGGAGGCTACGGACTTGGGTGAGATTGGAGGGTGGAGTCAGGTCTATGATGGCTCGACACTTAGAGGGGTCGACTTCTATTCCCCTTTGGCTCACCATAAAGCCTAGAAGCTTCCCTGATTCTACCCCGAACACACATTTTTGAGGGTTTAGCTTTACTTTGTAAAGCCTAAGCCTTTCGAAAATCTTTTGTAAACATTCGATATGGGTGCATCGGGTTTTGGATTTTGCCAAGAGATCATCTACATACACTTCTACAAGCTCGTGAATTTGATCATGGAAGATCGTGTTCATGGCTCGTTGGTATGTTGCGCCGGCATTTTTCAAACCAAAGGGCATGACTGTATTGCAGTACGTGCCCCATGGGGTTGTGAAGGCGGTCTTACCCTGATCTCGTGGGCTTAGTTTGATTTGATTATAGCCTGAATAGCCATCCATGAATGAAAACATTTCATGATTTGCAGTACTATCGACTATCAAATCTATGTTTGGTAAAGGATAATTATCCTTTGGAGTGGCTTTATTCAGGTTTCTAAAATCGATGCATATTCGAATTTTCCAATTGGTTTTTCGAACCACAACGATATTTGACAACCAATCAGAATACGCAATGGGTTTTATAAATCCGGCTTTTAGCAGATCTTCTAAACCCTCTTTGACTTGCGTGTGTACATTCGGGTGTATTTTCCTAGCTTCTGCTTTATTGGTTTTACACCTACATCTAAGGGAAGACGATGCTCGACTATGCTGGGATCTATGCCCGGCATGTCTTCATACGTCCATGCAAACACATCTAAATAGGTTCGTAGAAATGCAATGAATGCTAACTTTTCAGTTTCATGCAAGCATGCGCCTATTTTGATGGTTTTGGGATTGGAATCATCCCCTAGGTTCACCTCTACGAAATCTCCTCCTAATGATTGGGAAGGTCTTTCAAAATCGAGAATCCTATGAAATTCTGGGAGCTCAGAAGTGGGATCTTCCTCAAGGGGATCCACTTCTGGGCTTTGATCATTCTCGTGGGATATAGACCCGAGGGAACTTGATGCGTGGTTTTCAAAATAACCTGGTTTTGTACTTGGATTTTCAAGTGATTTCGAAATTTTTGGTCTGGCTATGCAGACGACGTTTCTTTCGAAATCCTTTTCTTTTGCCAAAGTCCTACCAGGAGCAGCTATGTACAAAATCTTTTTGGTATTTTCCAAATTTTCGATTTTTTTGGGTTTTTGTAAAACAAGAACTTTGGGAACTATAAAAGCACACTTTTTCCGAGTTTTTGTTTTTCCATTGTTTTTGGTTTTTCTTGTTTTTCGATTTTTTTTTTATTTTAAGTTTTCAAATGTTTTTGGTATTTTTAGAAAAAGGGATCTTCCGTCATACCTACAAAGGGAAAACACTACGGGTTAGACTCGGAATAGGAGGTCTAAATCGTAGGTCTCTTCTAAGGCAGGCTCCGGGGCACCCTTGACCCAGGTGGTCACAGGGGGTGGCTCCGGCGGTATTCGGGGAGTATAGCCGATCCCATATCGGCTTGGGTTGGCCCTAGGAAGGATGGGCTCTAGGAGACCCTGGTTTTGTGCCCCTAGACTTTTGTAGGGCGTGTAGCCCATGTTTAATAACATGTTCCACGACCTTTTGTTTTTTGAAAAGATGGGATATAAGTCGTGGTCCTGGAACATGCTATCGTCCATATTAGGCTCGTATGGCCTTTTGTCCAGGGGTTTTGGAAATAGGGAACGCTTGGGTTTTCCTAGGAGGATTAGAGTCGGGAGGGGGCCTGCTTTTGGCGGCCCCTTCACACATACAACCTTCCTAGGGTTGTTCAACACGAGCCGAGGTGGCTCAACCATAATTTGCCCCAGGTTAGCCTCATGGGCCTGGGAGCTCGATAAACAAGGGGAGTTTATGATCCCCTGAAGCTGTGGGTGACTCTCACCTAGGATCACTACGACCTGGTCCCTAAAAGGGATCTTGACACACCTGTGGAAGGTGGATGGCACAGCGCACAAACTGTGTATCCAGGGTCTTCCCAGCAACAGGTTATAATGGGGGTGGATGTCCAAGACATGGAACACCCCCGTGTGTTCGATCCCTCCCGTTTCCATTGGGAGTTCGATGGATCCTAAAGGCCTAGACGCATTCCCATCGTATCCAGTGATAACGATGGGGCTTGGGTTCACTGAAGTCAAGGTGACTCCGATTTTGTACGCCACGTGAAGTGGAAGGATGTTGAGCCCTCCTCCACCATCGACTAGGCACCTGTCCAGAGAGTGGTTGTTTAGAACCACCTCGATATGCAGGGCCTGGTTATGGGTTTCGTAGGGTCTATCTACATCATCTTCCGAAAAGGTGATGGGCGATTTTGCTCCTAATAAAGCCACTTGGGCAGACAAGGATTCCGGACTTATGTTCGAATCAACCTTGGCCCTTTCTAGAATTTTCTCTAAGACAAGTCTATGCCTAGGCGAGGTTTTGATTAGCTCTAGAATAGACATGTGAATAGGAATCTTTGAAAGGTGGTTTTCGAAATCATAAGGATTTAGGATGATTTTGTCCTTATCTGCTTTTGGCAGGCCACTAGGGATACATGCTTTTGAGGGGCCAGGCACACTGACCACCTTTTGAGCACCTTGAAGGTGCGGGGGTTGGTAGATCCTCCCGGATCTAGTGACTTCCCCCACGACCAGCCTAGGGTTCGCGCTAAACTTGGCTCTAAGGATGAGCTGAGGAGAACCTTGGATTTTAAAAACTGGCTTTGCCGGGGTTTCCACTTTTGGTGGTCCCCGAATGACGACTTGGGCGGGCCTCTTGTATAATACAAGGATGGGCGCACAAGCAGGTCGACCAGGTTCGGGCTTTTGCTCTAGTTCCTTGGAAATGGTGAGGGTACATACCTCCTTTCCTTTCCCACTGCCACTGGCGTGTTTGGTAAAGGGTTCCTTGAAGATAGCTTGAGGTGGCTCAGGTTCCGCAGTGACCTGGAGCCGGCCTTCTGCTATCAAGTTCTCAATTTTATTTAAAAGAGAGAAGCAGCGTTTGGTATCATGGCCTTTGAGCCGATGATACTTGCAAAATCGGTTTAAATACCCCCCTTTGGACGTGACTCCTTCGGGGATTTCAGGGAGTTCGATCATGCCCTGGGCAAGTAAGAGGTCTAGGACCTCCGACACAGGTTGCCCCAGCGGAGTGTACTCCCGTTTTTCAATCGGTTTTGAAAAATTGCGTTCTCTCTTATTTTCTATTTTTTCAAAATTTTTAGAAGTGCCTGCCATGCCTGGATCCACCCGGACATTGGCGATTTTGTGGGGCTTTGCCCCTTTGTCCGTCGTGGGCAGCCCATATGCGATGGGCTTTTCCAAACGTGTTTTTGGAACGGCACTTCCTTTCCATAAGTGGTCGTATGTCCCTTTTCGCAAGTTGGTTTCGAAAAGGGAGGCCTTTTCGATCAACTTATGGAAAGTTGAAATCTCATGGAGCGAGAGAAGGGTTTTTAACTCGTTTTTGAAATTATCCAGGATGAGCATTACTGCGCATCCTTCGGATATGGGCTCTCGCACTTGGCCTAAAAGCGACCTCCATCTTATAAAAAGGCATGCATGTCTTCGTTCATGCCTTGCTTTGTATCCCTTAAGGTATTCAGGGTTGGCGTGACTTCCACGTTGTGTGCAAACCTTTGCATGAAGCAGTTCGCTAACTCTTCAAAAGTAGCGAACTGGCTTAAGTCGTAGGAAGCCAGCCATTTGGCAGCTGTGCCTTTAAGGGATAGAGGGAACCAATACACCCATTTCATCGAGTCCTTTTTCTTCTTATGGGCTCGACGTGAGAAAAGTTGCAAGTGAGACCTAGGGTCTCCCATGCCATCATACCGATGGAAGTTCGGTATTTCATCGTCACTGTCTGTTTCGTAATCCATAGGAAGGAAATCAGACAGGGCGTAGCTTCTTTTCTCTTTATTCTGCCCTTTCAGCAGCTGCTGTAGGGCTTTACGGTCCTTTTGTGTGAAGGACTCGCGGTATTGGTTGCCTTCCATTACGGAGGCCTCTTTTTGCTTGCGAGGTTTTTCAAATTTCTTTTTAGGCCTTTGTTCACCGTTCGATGAACATGAATCGCCTACTTCAGCCTCTTGGCTGAGAGCATCGATTTTGGCCTCAAACTCCCTTCTTAAGTCCTCGATTTCATCTAGTTTTGGAGAAAAAGTCTACGAAGCGGTTCGAGGTGTCTATTTCGGGTCTTTAAGATGCGATTGCATATTTTAGATCAGATGGATTTGCACGTGCCTAAGTCTTTTCTTTTATCCCTTTTCGGGCCACCTAGTTTGTGTGTTATGAACACTCCACTACATGGGCGAATTCGAGCGGGGCTTGCTTTGATGCAATATGCGTCCTACCTCGTGGTATGGCGTAGATGCAATGCAAACTCACGCTACTCCAAAGGGAAAACCCGAAATGTAAAGACAATACTGAAGGGAAATAACCGAAGGGAAATAACCGAAGGGAGATATGTATATATCTTATGTATATGAGCCCTTACTCGGGTCTTGCAAATAAGAGCGAAGGCTCAATGTGGGTGCGTGCTTGAATTGAAAGACCTACACACACGACATGAAATTAAACCCAAATATAAATTGCAGTATGGCCTTGACTAAGGTCTTGGGAGTAAGAGCGAAGGCTCAATGTGTGTGAGAGTGCTTGAATTGAAAGACTACCCACACGACATAAATGAAACCCAAATATAACTGCAATAAGGCCTTTACTAAGGTCTTGGGAGTAAGAGCGAAGGCTCAATGTGTGTGAAAGTGCTTGAATTGAAAGACTTACTCACACGACATGAAATGAAACCCAAATAGTATAGGTCGGCCCTTACTTGGGTCTTTCAAATAAGAGCGAAAGCTCAATGTGTGTGAGAGTGCTTGAATTGAAAGACTTACTCACACGACAAGAAATAAAACCCAAATAGTATAGGTCGGCCCTTACTTGGGTCTTTCAAATAAGAGTGAAAGCTCAATGTGTGTGAGAGTGCTTGAATTGAAAGACAACGCACCCAACTTAAACAAAAGCCCTTCGAAAATGAAAGTATATGTACACTTATGGATTAGGGGCTGATTAGGCCCGTGTGTGTTCAAGATTGTGCACGACTAAGAGAGTGCACGTGTGTGGTTGTGCCAAGCCACGTTATTACAAGCGGGGGGAGAATACGCTCCGTTATTATAACCCCGTATCAAATTGAATTTCAAGCAAGTGTACGACTAAAG
The DNA here is from genome assembly GCA_036023115.1 of Brasenia schreberi. Lineage (NCBI taxonomy): Eukaryota > Viridiplantae > Streptophyta > Magnoliopsida > Nymphaeales > Cabombaceae > Brasenia > Brasenia schreberi. Next base: position 5,019,338 of record JAYKKT010000085.1, on the reverse strand, counting down.
ACCGAGTTTAGACACTTACGAGTAGCTGGTCCGTAGAGGTCTTGCTTGAGCGTGGGCTTGGCCTTGGGCTGCAAACGGGAGCTCCGCGAAGGTAGGTGATCAAGGGTGCTGGCCGACTGCAAGTGGGGCGCGGGATAGGCGCCTCGAAGGTGACCGGTGGCAAGCAGATGGCTGCTCCAAGTAGGGGTTTTTAAGGAGCTGAATGAGTGGGTTCTTAGGGTCACTAAGGGAGTTGAGAGTATAGGGAAACTGGACCCAACAGGTGAGCTAGTGGGAAGGCCGAGTAGGACACCTAGGGGAGTTGGCCGAATGGGAGATGATGGCTAGGTAGTGGCCAGCAACTTGGGTTATACTAGGTTCGGCTAGGTTTAGGTGGTGGCGGCAAAAGGGCTGAGATGAAGGTAGGATGGGTGACTAAGAGTGGAGAGGTGGTAGAGAGGGGCATGTTTTCTTATAAAACCTCCGCTAGATAAGCGAGTGTTAAGACTCAAACAAGGGCAAGCACGAAGAGCTCGAGATCCTTAGGATCGAGGCTCAAGACAGTTGTCCCTTTTGTAAATAGCTTTTGTAAATAAGTTTTGAAAACCGAACATCGAACAGCATAGGATTTGCTCACTTGGAGCAGTAGGCCTTGTAAGTCTCTAGAGTTCGACCACATCTGGTCTCTGGGAGGTCGCCACTCTTGGCACCACACCCATGTCATTTGCATTCCACGCATGGTACTTGCATGAACATGATCCCATTTAGGATCAGATTCCATAGTAAAACCCTTTGGCGTGATATCTCCTCCTACCAGAGTTTGTAAATTGAGATTTTGCTAAAAATGGGACGATCCCATATTCTTCGTCGCTAGATCAAGGGAGACATTGAAAGGGGTGTTTGTCATCTTTGCCCTTATCCAAATCTATTTGGACAAGGCCAAAGAGGGGCATCTGTAAACACCCCGAAATCCCATGAATTTCTTAAACAAATCTGGTTTTCTAAAAGCAGCCCCAAAGGGCCATTTTAAGTCTGGAAACCCAGGAGCCTTCCAGACAACCCTGTATATACGTTTTAAACTTCATATTTCAAAAATATGTAATATAGCTTTTGAAAACCTGTTAAAACACATTTTTGAAACCCCGAAGCGGCTTGGCCCGATCAAGACAGGACTAGGAGAGCTAAGAAGAGCCCGGAACCGGAGCACATGTCGAGCCCGACACAGCAACTCTTGTATCTGATTCACACCCCCAGGATCTTGAACGTCCAAGACCTTGTTATTATCAAAATGTCATTTGAAGTCATCTCCAGAAGGCAGAAACGGAGGCGGACGACCATGTTGGCGAAGACCCAACGCAGACGGAGTACTGATGCTGTCAGACCCCGCACAAATCGTCTGTTTCGAACCCAGCTCGAAGGAGTCAGAGTTCAGTTTGGATTGGATCTGGACCATATATATCCAGATCCTAATCCAAACCCATGTGTGGACTTGGAGTTGTATTTAGATCTAGAGATCCAATCCAATATCCATATCCATGGCCCACATCACCTTCTCATAAATGGAGGTGGGGCCCACTTGAAATTCACGTGGGATTATGGGCATGAGAGAGAGTGGGGATGGATAATATCAAGAGTGTTGTAATTAAGCTTGACTTGTGTGTCAAGTTTGGGGTTAATCATGTGGGTTAGCCTAATTGAATGGGTTTAAGCTTGTAATTAGCCAAAACCTAACCTAGGGCTGCACCAACATGAGGTGGTTAAGGTCTATGGGCCATGCAAAGGGAGCTCCTTCACCGAAATATCCCCCTTTGTCCATCGTGGGTAGCCCATAGTTGATGGGCTTCTCCAAGCGGGTTTTCGAAATGGCACTTCCTTTCCATAAGTGATCGTATATCCCTTTCTTCAAATTGGTTTCTGTAGACGCGCGAAAATCCCCGCCTCTCGCCTTTTTCAGGGCTCGGAGCGGATCCTCTCGTGTGTCTAAGGCCTATGTATGCAAACAGGGCGTGCCAGCTAGCTTACTTAAGCTAGCGAAGATATTTTTAATACTGACTTCTAAACATGGCGACTGTGAGCAAGTAAGCTCTTATCGTCGCAGACCTTCTTGCACCGATGCGCAAGGGTCAGTCTGTACGCTTTGCAAAAATCGAGTTTTGGAGAGAAAGTCTACGAAGCGGTTCGAGGTGTCTATTTCGGGTCTTTAAAATGCGATTGTATGTTTTAGATGACGTGGATTTGCACGTGCCTAAGTCTTTTCTTTTATCCCTTTTCGGGCCACCTAGTTTGTGTGTTATGAACACTCCACTACATGGGCGAATTCGAGCGGGGCTTGCTTTGATGCAATATGCGTCCTACCTCGTGGTATGGCGTAGATGCAATGCAAACTCACGCTACTCCAAAGGGAAAACCCGAAATGTAAAGACAATACTGAAGGGAAATAACCGAAGGGAAATAACCGAAGGGAGATATGTATATAGATTATGTATATGAGCCCTTACTCGGGTCTTGCAAATAAGAGCGAAGGCTCAATGTGGGTGCGTGCTTGAATTGAAAGACTTACACACACGACATGAAATTAAACCCAAATATAAATTGCAGTATGGCCTTGACTAAGGTCTTGGGAGTAAGAGCGAAGGCTCAATGTGTGTGAGTGCTTGAATTGAAGTACTACACACATGACATAAATGAAACCCAAATATAACTTCAATAAGGCCTTTACTAAGGTCTTGGGAATAAGAGCGAAGGCTCAATGTGTGTGAGAGTGCTTGAATTGAAAGACTTACACACACGACATGAAATGAAACCCAAATAGTATAGGTCGGCCCTTACTTGGGTCTTTCAAATAAGAGCGAAAGCTCAATGTGTGTGAAAGTGCTTGAATTGAAAGACTTACTCACACGACATGAAATTGTAGACGCGCGAAAATCCCCGCCTCTTCGCCTCTTCCGGGGCTTGGAGTGGATCTTCTCGTGTGTCTAAGGCCTATGTATACAAATAGGGCGTGCCAGCTAGCTTACTTAAGCTAGCGAAGATATATTTAACACTGACTTCTAAACGTGGCGACTGTGAGCAAGTAAGCTCTTGTCGTCGCAGACCTTCTTGCACCGATGCGCAAGGGTCAGTCTGTACGCTTTTGCAAAAATCGAGTTTTGGAGAGAAAGTCTACGAAGCGGTTCAAGGTGTCTATTTCGGGTCTTTAAGATGCGATTGCATATTTTAGATCACATGGATTTGCACGTGCCTAAGTTTTTTCTTTTATCCCTTTTCGGGCCACCTAGTTTGTGTGTTATGAACACTCCACTACATGGGCGAATTCGAGCGGGGCTTGCTTTGATGCAATATGCGTCCTACCTCGTGGTATGGCGTAGATGCAATGCAAACTCACGCTACTCCAAAGGGAAAACCCGAAATGTAAAGACAATACTGAAGGGAAATAACCGAAGGGAAATAACCGAAGGGAGATATGTATATATCTTATGTATATGAGCCCTTACTCGGGTCTTGCAAATAAGAGCGAAGGCTCAATGTGGGTGCGTGCTTGAATTGAAAGACCTACACACACGACATGAAATTAAACCCAAATATAAATTGCAGTATGGCCTTGACTAAGGTCTTGGGAGTAAGAGCGAAGGCTCAATGTGTGTGAGAGTGCTTGAATTGAAAGACTACCCACACGACATAAATGAAACCCAAATATAACTGCAATAAGGCCTTTACTAAGGTCTTGGGAGTAAGAGCGAAGGCTCAATGTGTGTGAAAGTGCTTGAATTGAAAGACTTACTCACACGACATGAAATGAAACCCAAATAGTATAGGTCGGCCCTTACTTGGGTCTTTCAAATAAGAGCGAAAGCTCAATGTGTGTGAGAGTGCTTGAATTGAAAGACTTACTCACACGACAAGAAATAAAACCCAAATAGTATAGGTCGGCCCTTACTTGGGTCTTTCAAATAAGAGCGAAAGCTCAATGTGTGTGAGAGTGCTTGAATTGAAAGACAACGCACCCAACTTAAACAAAAGCCCTTCGAAAATGAAAGTATATGTACACTTATGTTTTAGGGGCTGATTAGGCCCGTGTGTGTTCAAGATTGTGCACGACTAAGAGAGTGCACGTGTGTGGTTGTGCCAAGCCACGTTATTACAAGCGGGGGGAGACTACGCTCCGTTATTACAACCCCGTATCAAATTGAATTTCAAGCAAGTGTACGACTAAAGACCGAGTTTAGACACTTACGAGTAGCTGGTCCGTAGAGGTCTTGCTTGAGCGTGGGCTTGGCCTTGGGCTGCAAACGGGAGCTCCGCGAAGGTAGGTGATCAAGGGTGCTGGCCGACTGCAAGTGGGGCGCGGGATAGGCGCCTCGAAGGTGACCGGTGGCAAGCAGATGGCTGCTCCAAGTAGGGGTTTTTAAGGGGCTGAATGAGTGGGTTCTTAGGGTCACTAAGGGAGTTGAGAGTATAGGGAAACTGGACCCAACAGGTGAGCTAGTGGGAAGGCAGAGTAGGACACCTAGGGGAGTTGGCCGAATGGGAGATGATGGCTAGGTAGTGGCCAGCAACTTGGGTTATACTAGGTTCGGCTAGGTTTAGGTGGTGGCGGCAAAAGGGCTGAGATGAAGGTAGGATGGGTGACTAAGAGTGGAGAGGTGGTAGAGAGGGGCTTTGAGGGAGTTTGGGGTACTTACCGAATGGGGAGAGGTGGCGGATGAAGTGGGAAGGTGGCGGGCAGGTGGCTGTCGGCTGGTTCGGTTGGGTGGAGGTGGTGGCGTCCGGCTGAGGGATGGTGGTGATGGAGGGAAGAGGGAAGGTGGCGGTGCAGGTGGTGGCTGGTGGAGCAGGTGGTGGCTGGTGGGGAGTGGTCCCGGCTGGGTGAGAGATGGGAGAATGAGAGGGCCCGGTTGGGTGGAAGGGTGGTTCCCACTTGGAAAACCCGCCCACAAAGGGGAGGGGTTTAAATAGGGAATGGGTAGGTCGGTTGGGGCTGGGCTAAGGGTAGTGGTTAGGTGGTTTAGGTAGGGTGGTATGTAGATAAGGTGGGCTGGAAAAGGTTGGGCCAGATATTTTAAAACTAGGGTTTTGGGTAAATCGTGGGCTAAGGGTGGTTTAGGGGTTTAGGGCTAGGTTAGGTGGTTGGGTTTTAGGGTGAGGTTTAGTGAGCTAGGTTAGGTGATTAGGCTAGGTTTAGGCTAGGATTAGGGAAATTAATCTAGGTTTAGGGAAGGATTAGGGAAGTGGGTTAGGTGATTAGGTTGGGATTAGGCCGGGATTAGGGAAGTGGGTTAGGTGATTAGGTTCAGATTAGGGGTGGATTAGGGGTTTAGGCTAGGATTAGGCATTTTGGGCTAGGTTTAGATGAAGGAGCTCCCTTAGCATGGCCCATAGACCTTGATCACCCCATGTTGGTGCAGCCCTAGGTTAGGTTTTAGCTAATTTACAAGCTTAAACCCACTCAATTAGGCTAACCCACAAGATTAAACCCAAACTTGACACACAAGTCAAGCTTAATACAACACTCTTGATATTTTTCACCCCCACTCTCTCTCATGCCCAATATCCCACGTGAAACTCAAGTGGGCCCCACCTCCATTTATGAGAAGGTGATGTGGGCCATGGATATGGATATTGGATTGGATCTCTGGATCCAAATCCAAATCCAAGTCCACATATGGGTTTGGATTGGGATCTGGATATATATGGTCCAAATCCAATCCAAACTGAACTCTGACTCCTTCGAGCTGGGTTCGAAACGGACGATTCGTGCGGGGCCTGACAGCATCAGTACTCCGTCTGCGTTGGGTCTTCGCCAACATGGTCGTCCGCCTCCGTTTCTGCCTTCCGGAGATGACTTCAAATGATATTTTGGTAAGAACAGGGTCTTGGACGTTCGAGATCCTGGGGTGTGAATCAGATACAAGAGTTGCTGTGCCGGGCTTGACAGGTGCTCCGGTTCCGGGCTCTTCTTGGCTCTCCTGGTCCTGTCTTGATCGGGCCAAGCCACTTCGGGGTTTCAAAACATGTTTTAAAAGGGTTTTCAAAAGCCATATCGTATGTTTTTGAAAGATATAGTTTAAAACATATATACAGGGTTGTTTGGAAGGCTCCTAGGTTTCCAAACTCAAAATGGCCCTTTGGGGCTGCTTTTATAAAACCAGATTCGTTTAAGAAATTCGTGGGATTTCGGGGTGTTTACAGATGCCCCTCTTTGGCCTTGTCCAAATCGATTTGGATAAGGGCAAAGATAACAAACACCCCTTTTAATGTCTCCCTAGATCTAGCCACGAAGAATATGGGATCGTCCCATTTTAGCAAAATCTCAATTTTACAAACTCTGGTAGGAGGAGATATCACGCCAAAGGGTTATACTATGGAATCTGGTCCTAAATGGGGTCATGTTCATGCGAGTACCATGCGTGGAATGCAAATGACATGGGTGTGGTGCCAAGAGTGGCGACCTCCCAGAGACCAGGTGTGGTCGAACTCTAAAGACTTACAAGGCCTACTGCTCTAAGTGAGCAAAAATTCTATGTTGTTCGATGTTCGGTTTTCAAAACTTATTTACAAAACTATTTACAAATGGGACAACTGTCTTGAGTCTCGATCCTAAGGATCTCGAGCTCTTCGTGCTTGCCCTTGTTTGAGTCTTAACACTCGCTTATCTAGTGGAGGTTTTATAGAAAACAAGCTTCATTTCAAACTCCTACGCCTTACTCGAAACGTCGAATTCTCAAACAAGATGAAATTCAAGTAAGTAAATCCTATTTTTACTTTAGGATTCCTCGAAATGAACCATGCTTTAGCTTGGGATAAGCCAGGGATGGGAAAGAGATACCACGGTCCCTTCTGAAGCGTCCCGTGGTTTAAGGCATAGAAGGCGGAAAACTGCTCTTCTTGAGCTTTTTGGCCTCTTTTTCCTTTTTTTCATAGAGGGTCTCCCTTTGGGAGTATTTTTTCTTTAATCCCTCTTTTTCATAAGAGAATCGATTTTTCTTTTTGAAGTCTGGTTTCTTTCTTTTGGAAAGAGATTTTAAATGGGAAATTCCCTTTTGATTTGGGCCTTTGTTTTCCTTTTGGAAGGAGAAGAGAAGAGGGTAGGACTTATCCCAAGCCTACACTCGATCCATTCCAGATCAGCCTATTTAGAAATAGCACGTACTACTTGCAAGTATCTTGCTATGTTGAACTAGGCCCTTCTTTGTAAGATGAAGGATTTTGAAATGCAACCACGATTTTGAAAACTCCACTCTTTCACAAGTGCGAATTCTCTTACTTAGGGTCACACAAGTTGCTTTTGCACCTTATTCACACGTCTCAGGGCAGCTATCCCTTTAAAATTTTTGAAAACTGGAATTTAATCCAGATCCTACACATGATACTTCTTTAAGTATTGAATATTGATAGGATCTGCTAAATTCCTACCTTCTACATCGATCAACCAATACGAATTGTTCGTAGTGGTTGCTCGTACATAGGGTCCATCCCAGTTGGGGCGCCACTTGCCTAGGGGGTGTGGGCCACGATGGTGGATGGTTTTCAAGACCAGATCTCCCACTTCAAAGTGGCGAGGTCTCATGTGTTTGCTATAATGTCGGGCTATCCTTTGCCGGTATGCACGAGCATGATCCATGGCAAGGAGTCGCCTCTCATCTAGCAAATCTAGCTCGGCCATCCTAGCATGTTGAAGCGTCTCTAGGGGGAGGTCGAGTGCAATGGATGTATGGAATGAATGCAGTTGGGTATGAATGGGAAGAATGGCGTTTGTGCCATAGACCAATTCGAATGGTGTGGCATTCGTGGGAGTCTGGATGGAAGTCCTATAAGCCCATAAGGCTTCATCCAGCTTCTCGTGCCACATCCTACCCTTCTCTAAGGTTTTCTCAATGATACCAATGAGAGTCTTGTTTGTGGCTTCGGCTTGGCCGTTGCCTTGAGGGTAGTAGGGCGAGGAGAAGTGGTGAGTTATGCCATACGTGTTGCACAACTTGACCATCCGCTCATTCTTGAATGGGGTACCATTATCAGACACAAGGTCTCGTGGAACCCCAAATCGAGCCAAGATATTCCTCCGGATGAAAGCCACTACATGTTGCCCCATTACATTCGTTAGGGAAATGGCTTCCACCCACTTGGAGAAATACTCCGTGGCTGCTAAAATAAAACGATGCCCATTCGAGGCTTTTGGAAATATTGGGCCTACTATGTCAAACGCCCACATGGTAAATGGCCAGGGGCTGACCACGGAATGCAATGCCGATGAAGGGATATGAATGGCGTGCCCATGCACTTGACATGGATGACACTTCCTAACATGATCGTGACAATCCTTTTTCAGGGTGGACCAAAAATAACCCCCTCTAAGTATTTTCATCGCCATCATGTTGGCATTAACATGACCTCCACATTCTCCATCGTGGAACTCGTGCATCACTATCCTAGCCTCCTCTAGGTCGATACACCTAAGCAAAATGCCGGTAAAACTCTTTTTGTATAAGACCCCACCCAGAATGGTGTATCGGGTCGAAATCTTACGAATGAATGCCTTATCTTTGGATGTGGCATCCTTGGTGAATCCCCCATTTTCTAAAAATTGTTTTATGTCATAGAACCAGGGTTTTTCAACAGACTCTGGGTTGTTTTGGCAAATATCCAAGTCGTGTGTGGATGGATGGGGCGCATGCCATATTTCCAAAGATCTGGTCCCTAAAATGGGATCGACCTTCAGGGCTGAACCCAAGGAAGAGAGGGCATCGGCGGTGCCATTGTCCTCTCTTCCCACGTGTGTGAGCTTACACGACTGGAAGGATTGGACCAATCGAGTGGCCAACTCGTGATATGGAAGTAGTTTCTCATTACGTACTTGCCAAATTTTTAAAACCTGGTTTATGACAAGGAGCGAATCTCCAAAGAACTCGATGCATGATGCCCCTAGAGTTTCCGAAATCCTTAAGCCTTGTATGAGTGCTTCATACTCAGCTATGTTGTTGGAACATTCGAAATCTAAGCGGACTGCTATGGGAATCTCGCCCTTTTCAGGGGAGATTAGGATGAACCCGGCACCAGCCCCTCATTGGTTTCGTGCCCCGTCGAAGTGCATCTTCCATACTTGGTTTTCGAAAGAATTTGCCAAAATGTGGTTTTGAAAATGGTTTTGCAATACGCCTTCATCAGGCATTTCAACAAGAGTGGGATATGCGTCCTCTAAGGGGAATTCAGCCACGTAATCTGCTAGGGCTTGCCCTTTAATGGAGATCTGGTGATGGTATTTCAGATCATACTCCATTAGAAGGAGTTGCCATTTGCCCAATCTACCTGTGAGAATGGGTTTTTCGAATAAGTGCTTGATTGGATCAAGCTTGGACACTATCCAGATCTCATGATCTAGGAAATAGTGTCTGAACTTCTGGCAGGCCCAGACTAGGGCCAAGCACGTCTTCTCCATGGCGTGATAATTTCGTTCATAAGCCAAGAGAGTTTTCGAAATATAGTAGATGGCATACTCCTTATGGGTGTCATCCTCGTATTGAGCCAACAGGGCTCCTAAAGCGTTTTCATGCACGGAGATGTATAATAAAAGCGGTTTTCCTTGTTTTGGAGGATTCAAAACGGGGGGATTAACCAAGTACGCCTTTAGTCTCTCGAAGGACTTTTGGCATTCGTCATCCCATAAGAATTTCGTACCCTTCCTCAACAGTTTGTTGAAGAGTTCGCATCTAGTTGCCAGATTCGATATGAATCGGCGCACAGATTGTAATCGACCCTGGAGGCTACGGACTTGGGTGAGATTGGAGGGTGGAGTCAGGTCTATGATGGCTCGACACTTAGAGGGGTCGACTTCTATTCCCCTTTGGCTCACCATAAAGCCTAGAAGCTTCCCTGATTCTACCCCGAACACACATTTTTGAGGGTTTAGCTTTACTTTGTAAAGCCTAAGCCTTTCGAAAATCTTTTGTAAACATTCGATATGGGTGCATCGGGTTTTGGATTTTGCCAAGAGATCATCTACATACACTTCTACAAGCTCGTGAATTTGATCATGGAAGATCGTGTTCATGGCTCGTTGGTATGTTGCGCCGGCATTTTTCAAACCAAAGGGCATGACTGTATTGCAGTACGTGCCCCATGGGGTTGTGAAGGCGGTCTTACCCTGATCTCGTGGGCTTAGTTTGATTTGATTATAGCCTGAATAGCCATCCATGAATGAAAACATTTCATGATTTGCAGTACTATCGACTATCAAATCTATGTTTGGTAAAGGATAATTATCCTTTGGAGTGGCTTTATTCAGGTTTCTAAAATCGATGCATATTCGAATTTTCCAATTGGTTTTTCGAACCACAACGATATTTGACAACCAATCAGAATACGCAATGGGTTTTATAAATCCGGCTTTTAGCAGATCTTCTAAACCCTCTTTGACTTGCGTGTGTACATTCGGGTGTATTTTCCTAAGCTTCTGCTTTATTGGTTTTACACCTACATCTAAGGGAAGACGATGCTCGACTATGCTGGGATCTATGCCCGGCATGTCTTCATACGTCCATGCAAACACATCTAAATAGGTTCGTAGAAATGCAATGAATGCTAACTTTTCAGTTTCATGCAAGCATGCGCCTATTTTGATGGTTTTGGGATTGGAATCATCCCCTAGGTTCACCTCTACGAAATCTCCTCCTAATGATTGGGAAGGTCTTTCAAAATCGAGAATCCTATGAAATTCTGGGAGCTCAGAAGTGGGATCTTCCTCAAGGGGATCCACTTCTGGGCTTTGATCATTCTCGTGGGATATAGACCCGAGGGAACTTGATGCGTGGTTTTCAAAATAACCTGGTTTTGTACTTGGATTTTCAAGTGATTTCGAAATTTTTGGTCTGGCTATGCAGACGACGTTTCTTTCGAAATCCTTTTCTTTTGCCAAAGTCCTACCAGGAGCAGCTATGTACAAAATCTTTTTGGTATTTTCCAAATTTTCGATTTTTTTGGGTTTTTGTAAAACAAGAACTTTGGGAACTATAAAAGCACACTTTTTCCGAGTTTTTGTTTTTCCATTGTTTTTGGTTTTTCTTGTTTTTCGATTTTTTTTTTTTTTTAAAGTTTTCAAATGTTTTTGGTATTTTTAGAAAAAGGGATCTTCCGTCATACCTACAAAGGGAAAACACTACGGGTTAGACTCGGAATAGGAGGTCTAAATCGTAGGTCTCTTCTAAGGCAGGCTCCGGGGCACCCTTGACCCAGGTGGTCACAGGGGGTGGCTCCGGCGGTATTCGGGGAGTATAGCCGATCCCATATCGGCTTGGGTTGGCCCTAGGAAGGATGGGCTCTAGGAGACCCTGGTTTTGTGCCCCTAGACTTTTGTAGGGCGTGTAGCCCATGTTTAATAACATGTTCCACGACCTTTTGTTTTTTGAAAAGATGGGATATAAGTCGTGGTCCTGGAACATGCTATCGTCCATATTAGGCTCGTATGGCCTTTTGTCCAGGGGTTTTGGAAATAGGGAACGCTTGGGTTTTCCTAGGAGGATTAGAGTCGGGAGGGGGCCTGCTTTTGGTGGCCCCTTCACACATACAACCTTCCTAGGGTTGTTCAACACGAGCCGAGGTGGCTCAACCATAATTTGCCCCAGGTTAGCCTCATGGGCCTGGGAGCTCGATAAACAAGGGGAGTTTATGATCCCCTGAAGCTGTGGGTGACTCTCACCTAGGATCACTACGACCTGGTCCCTAAAAGGGATCTTGACACACCTGTGGAAGGTGGATGGCACAGCGCACAAACTGTGTATCCAGGGTCTTCCCAGCAACAGGTTATAATGGGGGTGGATGTCCAAGACATGGAACACCCCCGTGTGTTCGATCCCTCCCGTTTCCATTGGGAGTTCGATGGATCCTAAAGGCCTAGACGCATTCCCATCGTATCCAGTGATAACGATGGGGCTTGGGTTCACTGAAGTCAAGGTGACTCCGATTTTGTACGCCACGTGAAGTGGAAGGATGTTGAGCCCTCCTCCACCATCGACTAGGCACCTGTCCAGAGAGTGGTTGTTTAGAACCACCTCGATATGCAGGGCCTGGTTATGGGTTTCGTAGGGTCTATCTACATCATCTTCCGAAAAGGTGATGGGCGATTTTGCTCCTAATAAAGCCACTTGGGCAGACAAGGATTCCGGACTTATGTTCGAATCAACCTTGGCCCTTTCTAGAATTTTCTCTAAGACAAGTCTATGCCTAGGCGAGGTTTTGATTAGCTCTAGAATAGACATGTGAATAGGAATCTTTGAAAGGTGGTTTTCGAAATCATAAGGATTTAGGATGATTTTGTCCTTATCTGCTTTTGGCAGGCCACTAGGGATACATGCTTTTGAGGGGCCAGGCACACTGACCACCTTTTGAGCACCTTGAAGGTGCGGGGGTTGGTAGATCCTCCCGGATCTAGTGATGAGCTGAGGAGAACCTTGGATTTTAAAAACTGGCTTTGCCGGGGTTTCCACTTTTGGTGGTCCCCGAATGACGACTTGGGCGGGCCTCTTGTATAATACAAGGATGGGCGCACAAGCAGGTCGACCAGGTTCGGGCTTTTGCTCTAGTTCCTTGGAAATGGTGAGGGTACATACCTCCTTTCCTTTCCCACTGCCACTGGCGTGTTTGGTAAAGGGTTCCTTGAAGATAGCTTGAGGTGGCTCAGGTTCCGCAGTGACCTGGAGCCGGCCTTCTGCTATTAAGTTCTCAATTTTATTTAAAAGAGAGAAGCAGCGTTTGGTATCATGGCCTTTGAGCCGATGATACTTGCAAAATCGGTTTAAATACCCCCCTTTGGACGTGACTCCTTTGGGGATTTTAGGGAGTTCGATCATGCCCTGGGCAAGTAAGAGGTCTAGGACCTCCGACACAGGTTGCCCCAGCGGAGTGTACTCCCGTTTTTCAATCGGTTTTGAAAAATTGCGTTCTCTCTTATTTTCTATTTTTTCAAAATTTTTAGAAGTGCCTGCCATGCCTGGATCCACCCGGACATTGGCGATTTTGTGGGGCTTTGCCCCTTTGTCCGTCGTGGGCAGCCCATATGCGATGGGCTTTTCCAAACGTGTTTTTGGAACGGCACTTCCTTTCCATAAGTGGTCGTATGTCCCTTTTCGCAAGTTGGTTTCGAAAAGGGAGGCCTTTTCGATCAACTTATGGAAAGTTGAAATCTCATGGAGCGAGAGAAGGGTTTTTAACTCGTTTTTGAAATTATCCAGGATGAGCATTACTGCGCATCCTTCGGATATGGGCTCTCGCACTTGGCCTAAAAGCGACCTCCATCTTATAAAAAAGGCATGCATGTCTTCGTTCATGCCTTGCTTTGTATCCCTTAAGGTATTCAGGGTTGGCGTGACTTCCACGTTGTGTGCAAACCTTTGCATGAAGCAGTTCGCTAACTCTTCAAAAGTAGCGAACTGGCTTAAGTCGTAGGAAGCCAGCCATTTGGCAGCTGTGCCTTTAAGGGATAGAGGGAACCAATACACCCATTTCATCGAGTCCTTTTTCTTCTTATGGGCTCGACGTGAGAAAAGTTGCAAGTGAGACCTAGGGTCTCCCATGCCATCATACCGATGGAAGTTCGGTATTTCATCGTCACTGTCTGTTTCGTAATCCATAGGAAGGAAATCAGACAGGGCGTAGCTTCTTTTCTCTTTATTCTGCCCTTCAGCAGCTGCTGTAGGGCTTTACGGTCCTTTTGTGTGAAGGACTCGCGGTATTGGTTGCCTTCCATTACGGAGGCCTCTTTTTGCTTGCGAGGTTTTTCAAATTTCTTTTTAGGCCTTTGTTCACCGTTCGATGAACATGAATCGCCTACTTCAGCCTCTTGGCTGAGAGCATCGATTTTGGCCTCAAACTCCCTTCTTAAGTCCTCGATTTCATCTAGTTTTGGAGAAAAAGTCTACGAAGCGGTTCGAGGTGTCTATTTCGGGTCTTTAAGATGCGATTGCATATTTTAGATCAGATGGATTTGCACGTGCCTAAGTCTTTTCTTTTATCCCTTTTCGGGCCACCTAGTTTGTGTGTTATGAACACTCCACTACATGGGCGAATTCGAGCGGGGCTTGCTTTGATGCAATATGCGTCCTACCTCGTGGTATGGCGTAGATGCAATGCAAACTCACGCTACTCCAAAGGGAAAACCCGAAATGTAAAGACAATACTGAAGGGAAATAACCGAAGGGAAATAACCGAAGGGAGATATGTATATATCTTATGTATATGAGCCCTTACTCGGGTCTTGCAAATAAGAGCGAAGGCTCAATGTGGGTGCGTGCTTGAATTGAAAGACCTACACACACGACATGAAATTAAACCCAAATATAAATTGCAGTATGGCCTTGACTAAGGTCTTGGGAGTAAGAGCGAAGGCTCAATGTGTGTGAGAGTGCTTGAATTGAAAGACTACCCACACGACATAAATGAAACCCAAATATAACTGCAATAAGGCCTTTACTAAGGTCTTGGGAGTAAGAGCGAAGGCTCAATGTGTGTGAAAGTGCTTGAATTGAAAGACTTACTCACACGACATGAAATGAAACCCAAATAGTATAGGTCGGCCCTTACTTGGGTCTTTCAAATAAGAGCGAAAGCTCAATGTGTGTGAGAGAGCTTGAATTGAAAGACTTACTCACACGACAAGAAATAAAACCCAAATAGTATAGGTCGGCCCTTACTTGGGTCTTTCAAATAAGAGTGAAAGCTCAATGTGTGTGAGAGTGCTTGAATTGAAAGACAACGCACCCAACTTAAACAAAAGCCCTTCGAAAATGAAAGTATATGTACACTTATGGATTAGGGGCTGATTAGGCCCGTGTGTGTTCAAGATTGTGCACGACTAAGAGAGTGCACGTGTGTGGTTGTGCCAAGCCACGTTATTACAAGCGGGGGGAGAATACGCTCCGTTATTATAACCCCGTATCAAATTGAATTTCAAGCAAGTGTACGACTAAAGACCGAGTTTAGACACTTACGAGTAGCTGGTCCGTAGAGGTCTTGCTTGAGCGTGGGCTTGGCCTTGGGCTGCAAACGGGAGCTCCGCGAAGGTAGGTGATCAAGGGTGCTGGCCGACTGCAAGTGGGGCGCGGGATAGGCGCCTCGAAGGTGACCGGTGGCAAGCAGATGGCTGCTCCAAGTAGGGGTTTTTAAGGAGCTGAATGAGTGGGTTCTTAGGGTCACTAAGGGAGTTGAGAGTATAGGGAAACTGGACCCAACAGGTGAGCTAGTGGGAAGGCCGAGTAGGACACCTAGGGGAGTTGGCCGAATGGGAGATGATGGCTAGGTAGTGGCCAGCAACTTGGGTTATACTAGGTTCGGCTAGGTTTAGGTGGTGGCGGCAAAAGGGCTGAGATGAAGGTAGGATGGGTGACTAAGAGTGGAGAGGTGGTAGAGAGGGGCTTTGAGGGAGTTTGGGGTACTTACCGAATGGGGAGAGGTGGCGGATGAAGTGGGAAGGTGGCAGGCAGGTGGCTGTCGGCTGGTTCGGTTGGGTGGAGGTGGTGGCGTCCGGCTGAGGGATGGTGGTGATGGAGGGAAGAGGGAAGGTGGCGGTGCAGGTGGTGGCTGGTGGGGAGTGGTCCCGGCTGGGTGAGAGATGGGAGAATGAGAGGGCCCGGCTGGGTGGAAGGGTGGTTCCCACTTGGAAAACCCGCCCACAAAGGGGAGGGGTTTAAATAGGGAATGGGTAGGTCGGTTGGGGCTGGGCTAAGGGTAGTGGTTAGGTGGTTTAGGTAGGGTGGTATGTAGATAAGGTGGGCTGGAAAAGGTTGGGCCAGATATTTTAAAACTAGGGTTTTGGGTAAATCGTGGGCTAAGGGTGGTTTAGGGGTTTAGGGCTAGGTTAGGTGGTTGGGTTTTAGGGTGAGGTTTAGTGAGCTAGGTTAGGTGATTAGGCTAGGTTTAGGCTAGGATTAGGGAAATTAATCTAGGTTTAGGGAAGGATTAGGGAAGTGGGTTAGGTGATTAGGTTGGGATTAGGCCGGGATTAGGGAAGTGGGTTAGGTGATTAGGTTCAGATTAGGGGTGGATTAGGGGTTTAGGCTAGGATTAGGCATTTTGGGCTAGGTTTAGATGAAGGAGCTCCCTTAGCATGGCCCATAGACCTTGATCACCCCATGTTGGTGCAGCCCTAGGTTAGGTTTTAGCTAATTTACAAGCTTAAACCCACTCAATTAGGCTAACCCACAAGATTAAACCCAAACTTGACACACAAGTCAAGCTTAATACAACACTCTTGATATTTTTCACCCCCACTCTCTCTCATGCCCAATATCCCACGTGAAACTCAAGTGGGCCCCACCTCCATTTATGAGAAGGTGATGTGGGCCATGGATATGGATATTGGATTGGATCTCTGGATCCAAATCCAAATCCAAGTCCACATATGGGTTTGGATTGGGATCTGGATATATATGGTCCAAATCCAATCCAAACTGAACTCTGACTCCTTCGAGCTGGGTTCGAAACGGACGATTCGTGCGGGGCCTGACAACATCAGTACTCCGTCTGCGTTGGGTCTTCGCCAACATGGTCGTCCGCCTCCGTTTCTGCCTTCCGGAGATGACTTCAAATGATATTTTGGTAAGAACAGGGTCTTGGACGTTCGAGATCCTGGGGTGTGAATCAGATACAAGAGTTGCTGTGCCGGGCTTGACCGGTGCTCCGGTTCCGGGCTCTTCTTGGCTCTCCTGGTCCTGTCTTGATCGGGCCAAGCCACTTCGGGGTTTCAAAACATGTTTTAAAAGGGTTTTCAAAAGCCATATCGTATGTTTTTGAAAGATATAGTTTAAAACATATATACAGGGTTGTTTGGAAGGCTCCTGGGTTTCCAAACTCAAAATGGCCCTTTGGAGCTGCTTGTATAAAACCAGATTCGTTTAAGAAATTCGTGGGATTTCGGGGTGTTTACAGAAATGAAACCCAAATAGTATAGGTCGGCCCTTACTTGGGTCTTTCAAATAAGAGCGAAAGCTCAATGTGTGTGAAAGTGCTTGAATTGAAAGACTTACTCACACGACATGAAATGAAACCCAAATAGTATAGGTCGGCCCTTACTTGGGTCTTTCAAATAAGAGCGAAAGCTCAATGTGTGTGAGTGCTTGAATTGAAAGACAACGCACCCAACTTAAGCAAAAACCCTTCGAAAATGAAAGTATAGGTATATACTTGTATATTATGGGCTGATTAGGCCCGTGTGTGTTCAAAATTGTGCACAACTAAGAGAGTGCACGTGTGTGGGTGTGCCAAGCCACGTTATTACAAGCGGGGGGAGACTATGCTCCGTTATTACAACCCCGTATCAAATTGAATCTCAAGCAAGTATACAACTAAAGACCGAGTTAGGCACTTACGAGTAGCTGGTCCGTAGAGGCCTTGCTTGAGCGTGGGCTTGGCCTTCGCCTTGGGCTACAAACGGGAGCTCCGCGTGGGGGAATGACAAAGGGTGCTGGCCGGGTGCAAGTGGGGCGTGGGATGGGCGCCTCGAAGGTGGCCGGCTGCAAGTGGGTGTCGCCTTCTTGTGGGGGATTAAAGGGGCTGGGCCAAGTGAGTGTGTAGGGTCACTAGGAGAGTATAGAGTGTTGGGGAGTATGGACCTAAAGGGAGTTTAAGGGAAGGCCGAATGGGAATCTTAGGGGAAAAGAGATGGCTGGCCGGGTGTAGTTAGGGTAGTTAGGTAGTGGCCGGTGGTTTAGGTTGTGATTGGTTCGGCTAAGTGAGAATGGTGGCAGCAAAGGGCTGATGTGTAGGTAAGGTGGTGGTATGGTGGGTGGCTAGGAGTGGAGAGGGAGTAGAGAAGGAGCTAGGTAGAGTGGGGGGTACTTACCGAATGGGGAGAAGGTGGTGCTCGGTTGGAAGAGAGAAGCCGGGTGGTTGGGAGGTAGTGCAAGTGGTGGCATCCGGCTGGGAGATGGTGGTGTAGGTGGCGCAGGTGGAGCAGGTGGGAGATGGTGGGACTCGGCTGGACTTGGGGGAAGGAGAGGACCCGGCAGGGATGGGTGAGGCCACTAGATAGGAAAACCCGCCCCCAAGGGGGGGGTTTATATAGGGATGGGTAGGTCGGTTAGGGCTGGGTTTTGGGGTAGTGGTTAGGTGGTTTAGGTAGGGTGGTATGAAGATAAGGTGGGCTGGAAAGGGTAGGGCCAGATATTTTAAAACTAGTGGTTTGGGTAGATTGTGGGCTAGGGGTGGTTTAGGGGTTTAGGGCTAGGTTAGGTGGTTGGGTTTTAGGGTGAGGTTTAGTGAGCTAGGTTAGGTGATTAGGCTAGGTTTAGGGAAATTAACCTAGGTTTAGGGAAGGATTAGGGAAGTGGGTTAGGTGATTAGGTTGGGATTAGGCCGGGATTAGGGAAGTGGGTTAGGTGATTAGGCTCAGATTAGGGGTGGATTAGGGTGGTAGGCTAGGATTAGGTGTTTTGGGTTAGGTTTAGGTGGAGGAGCTCCCTTTGCATGGCCCATAGACCTTAACCACTTCATGTTGGTGCAGCCCTAGGTTAGGTTTTGTCTAATTACAAGCTTAAACCCACTCAATTAGGCTAACCCACATGATTAACCCCAAACTTGACACACAAGTCAAGCTTAATTACAACACTCTTGATATTATCCATCCCCACTCTCTCTCATGCCCATAATCCCACGTGAATTTCAAGTGGGCCCCACCTCCATTTATGAGAAGGTGATGTGGGCCATGGATATGGATATTGGATTGGATATCTGGATCCAAATCCAAATCCAAGTCCACATATGGGTTTGGATTGGGATCTGGATATATATGGTCCAGATCCAAAAACAAACTGAACTCTAACTCCTTCGAGCTTGGTTCGAAACGGACGATTTGTGCGGGGCCTGACAGCATCAATACTTCGTCTGCGTTGGGTCTTCGCTAACATGGTCGTCTGCCTCCGTTTCTGCCTTCCGAAGATGACTTCAAATGATATTTTGATAAGAACAGGGTCTTGGACGTTCGAGATCCTGGGGGTGTGAATCAGATACAAGAGTTGTTGTGCCGGGCTCGACGTGTGCTCCGGTTCTGGGCTCTTCTTAGCTCTCCTGGTCCTGTCTTGATCGGGCCAAGCCGCTTCGGTATTTCAAAAATGTGTTTTAACAGGTTTTCAAAAGCTATATTACATATTTTTGAAATATGAAGTTTAAAACGTATATAAAGGGTTGTCTGGAAGGCTCCTGGGTTTCAAGACTCAAAAATGGCCCTTTGGGGCTGCTTTTACAAAACCAGATTTGTTTAAGAAATTCGTGGGATTTCGGGGTGTTTAGAGATGCCCCTCTTTGGCCTTGTCCAAATCGATTTGGATAAGGGCAAAGATGACAAACACCCCTTTTAATGTCTCCCTAGATCTATCCAGGAAGAATATGGGATCACCCCAATTTTAGCAAAATCTCAATTTACAAACTCTGGTAGGAGGAGATATCACGCCAAAGGGTGTACTATGGAATCTGGTCCTAAAATGGGATCATGTTCATGCAAGTACCATGCGTGGAATGCAGATGACATGGGTGTGGTGCCAAAAGTGGCGACCTCCCAGGGACCAGATGTGGTCGAACTCTAGAGACTTACAAGGCCTACTGCTCCAAGTGAGCAAATCCTATGCTGTTCGATGTTCGATTTTCAAAACTTATTTACAAAAGCTATTTACAAAAGGGACAACTGTCTTGAGCCTCGATCCTAAGAATCTCGAGCTCTTCGTGCTTGCCCTTGTTTGAGTCTTAACACTCGCTTATCTAGCGGAGGTTTTATAAGAAAACAAGCTTCATTTCAAATTCCTACGCCTTACTCGAAACGTCGAATTCTCAAACAAGATGAAATTCAAGTAAGTAAATCCTATTTTTACTTTAGGATTCCTCGAAATGAACCATGTTTTAGCTTTGGGATAAGCTAGGGATGGGAAAGAGATACCACGGTCCCTTCTGAAGCGTCCCGTGGTTTAAGGCATAGAAGGCGGAAAACTGCTCTTTTTGAGCTTTTTGGCCTCTTTTTCCTTTTTTTCATCGAGGGTCTCCCTTTGGGAGTATTTTTTCTTTAATCCCTCTTTTTCACAAGAGAATTGATTTTTCTTTGGAATTCTGGTTTCTTTCTTTTTGGAAAGAGACTTTGAATGGGAAATTCCCTTTGTTTGGGCTTTTGTTTTCCTTTTGGAAGGAGAAGAGAAGAGGGGAGGACTTATCCCAAGCCTACACTTGATCCATTCCAGATCAGCCTATTTAGAAATAGCACGTACTACTTGCAAGTACCTTGCTATATTGAACTAGGCCTTTCTTTGTAAGAAGAAGGATTTTGAAATGTAACCACAATTTGGAAAACTCCACTCTTTCACAAGTGCGAATTCTCTTCACTCAGGGTCACACGAGTTGCTTTTGTAGCTTATTCACATGTCTCAGGGCAGCTATCCCTTTTTAAAATTTTCGAAAACTGGAATTTAATCCAGATCCTACACATGATACTTCTTTAAGTATTGAATATTGATAGGATCTGATAAATTCCTACCTTCTACATCGATCAACCAATATGAATTGTTCGTAGTGGTTGCTCGTACAACATAGGGTCCATCCCAGTTGGGGCGCCACTTGCCTAGGGGGTGTGGGCCATGATGGTGGATGGTTTTTAAGACCAGATCTCCCACTTCAAAGTGGCGAGGTCTCATGTGTTTGCTATAATGTCGGGCTATCCTTTGCCGGTATGCACGAGCATGATCCATGGCAAGGAGTCGCTTCTCATCTAGCAAATCTAGTTCGGCCATCCTAGCATGCTGAAGCATCTCTAGGGGGAGGTCGAGTGCTATGGATGTATGGAATGAATGCAGTTGAGTATGAATGGGAAGAATGGCGTTTGTGCCATTGACCAACTCGAATGGTGTGGCATTCGTGGGAGTCCGGATGGAAGTCCTATAAGCCCATAAGGCTTCATCCAGCTTCTCGTGCCACATCCTACCCTTCTCTAAGGTTTTCTCAATAATACTAATGAGAGTCTTGTTTGTGGCTTCGGCTTGGCCGTTGCCTTGAGGGTAGTAGGGCGAGGAGAAGTGGTGAGTTATGCCATACGTGTTGCACAACTTAACCATCCACTCATTCTTGAATGGGGTACCATTATCGGACACAAGGTCTCGTGGAACCCCAAATCGAGCCAAGATATTTCTCCGGATGAAAGCCACCACATGTTGCCCCATTACATTGGTTAGGGAAATGGCTTCCACCCACTTGGAGAAATACTCCGTGGCTGCTAAAATAAATCGATGCCCATTCGAGGCCTTTGGAAAGATTGGGCCTACGATGTCAAACGCCCACATGGTAAATGGCCAGGGGCTGACCACGGAATGCAATGCAGATGAAGGGATATGAATGGCGTGCCCATGCACTTGACACGGATGACACTTCCTAACATGATCGTGACAATCCCTTTTCAGGGTGGACCAAAAATAGCCCCCTCTAAGTATTTTCATCGCCATCATGTTGGCATTAACATGACCTCCACATTCTCCATCGTGGAACTCATGCATCACTATCCTAGCCTCCTCTAGGTCGATACACTTAAGCAGAATGCCGGTAAAACTCTTTTTGTATAAGACCCCACCCAAAATGGTGTATCGGGTCGAAATCTTACGAATGAATGCCTTATCTTTGGATGTGGCATCCTCGGTAATCCCCCATTTTCTAAAAATTGTTTTATGTCATAGAACCAGGGTTTTTCAATAGACTCTGGGTTGTTTTGGCAAATATCCAAGTCGTGTGTGGATGGGTGGGGCGCATGCCATATTTCCAAAGATCTGGTCCCTGAAATGGGATCGACCTTCGGGGCTGAACCCAAGGAGGAGAGGGCATCGGCGATGCCATTGTCCTCTCTTCCTACGTGTGTGAGTTTACACGACTAGAAGGATTGGACCAATCGAGTGGCCAACTCGTGATATGGAAGTAGTTTCTCATTACGTACTTGCCAAATTTTTAAAACCTGGTTTATGACAAGGAGCGAATCTCCAAAGACCTCGATGCATGATGCCCCTAGAGTTTTCGAAATCCTCAAGCCTTGTATGAGTTCTTCATACTCAGCTACGTTGTTGGAACATTCGAAATCTAAGCGGACTGCTATGGAAATCTCGCCCTTTTCAGGGGAGATTAGGATGACCCCGGCACCAGCCCCTCGTTGGTTTCGTGCCCCATCGAAGTGCATCTTCCACACTTGGTTTTCGAAAGAGTTTGCCAAAATGTGGTTTTGAAAATGGTTTTGCAATATGCCTTCATCAGGCATTTCGACAAGAGTGGGATATGCATCCTCTAAGGGGAATTCAGCCACGTAATTTGCTAGGGCTTGCCCCTTAATGGAGATCTGGTGATGGTATTTCAGATCATACTCCATTAGAAGGAGTTGCCATTTGCCCAATCTACCCGTGAGAATGGGTTTTTCGAACAAGTGCTTGATTGGATCAAGCTTGGACACTATCCAGATCTCATGATCTAGGAAATAGTGTCTGAACTTCTGGCAGGCCCAGACTAGGGCCAAGCACGTCTTCTCCATGGCTTGATAATTTCGTTCATAAGCCAAGAGAGTTTTCGAAATATAGTAGATGGCATACTCCTTATGGGTGTCATCCTCGTATTGAGCTAACAGGGCTCCTAAAGCATTTACATGCACGGAGATGTATAATAAAAGCGGTTTTCCTTGCTTTGGAGGATTCAAAACAGGGGGATTAACCAAGTATGCCTTCAGTCTCTCGAAGGACTTTTGGCATTCGTCATCCCAAAAGAATTTCGTACCCTTCCTCAACAGTTTGTTGAAGGGTTCGCATCTAGTTGCCAGATTCGATATGAATCGGCGAACGGATTGTAATCGACCCTGGAGGCTATGGATTTGGGTGAGATTGGAGGGTGGAGCCATGTCTATGATGGCTCGACACTTAGAGGGGTCGACTTCTATTCCCCTTTGGCTTACCATAAAGCCTAGAAGCTTCCCTGATTCTACCCCGAACACACATTTTTGAGGGTTTAGCTTTACTTTGTAAAGCCTAAGCCTTTCAAAAATCTTTTGTAAACATTCGATATGGGTGCATCGGGTTTTGGATTTTGCCAAGAGATCATCTACATACACTTCTACAAAATCATGAATTTGATCATGGAAGATCGTGTTCATGTCTCGTTGGTATGTTGCGCCGGCATTTTTCAAACCAAAGGGCATGACTGTATAGCAGTACGTGCCCCATGGGGTTATGAAGGCGGTCTTACCCTGATCTCGTGGACTTAGTTTGATTTGATTATAGCCTGAATAGCCGTCCATAAACGAAAACATTTCATGATTTGCAGTACTATCGACTATCAAATCTATGTTTGGTAAAGGATAATTATCCTTTGGAGTGGCTTTATTCAGGTTTCTGAAATTGATGCATATTCGAATTTTCCCATTGGTTTTTCGAACTACAACGATATTTGACAACCAATCAGAATACGCAATGGCTTTTATAAATCCGGCTTTTAGCAGATCTTCTAAACCCTCTTTGACTTGCGTGTGTACATTTGGGTGTATTTTCCTAAGCTTCTGCTTTATGGGTTTTACACCCGCATCTAAGGGAAGACGATGCTCGACAATGCTGGGATTTATGCCCGGCATGTCTTCATACGTCCATGCAAACACATCTAAATAGGTTCGTAGAAATGCAATGAATGCTATCTTTTCAGTTTCATGCAAGCATGCGCTTATTTTGATGGTTTTGGGATTGGAATTATCCCCTAGGTTCACCTCTATGAAATCTCCTCCTACTGATTGGGAAGGTCTTTCAAAATCGAGAATTCTATGAAATTCTGGGAGCTTAGAAGTAGGATCCTCCTCAAGGGGATCCACTTCTGGGCTTTGATCATTCTCGTGGGCTATAGACCCGAGGGAACTTGATGCGTGTTTTTCAAAATGACCTGGTTTTGTACTTGGATTTTCAAGTGATTTCGAAATTTTTGGTCTGGCTATGCAGACGACGTTTCTTTCGAAATCCTTTTCTTTTGCCAATGTCCTACCAGGAGCAGCTATGTACAAAATCTTTTTGGTATTTTCCAAATTTTTGATTTTTTTGGGTTTTTGTAAAACAAGAACTTTGGGAACTATACAAAGCACTCTTTTTTCGAGTTTTTGTTTTTCCATTGTTTTTGGTTTTTCTGGTTTTTCAATTTTTTTGATTTTAAGCTTTTCGAATGTTTTTGTATTTTTAGAAAAGGGATCTTCCGTCATACCTACAAAGGGAAAACACTATGGGTTAGACTCGAAATAGGAGATCTAAATCGTAGGTCTCTTCTAAGGCAGGCTCCGGGGCACCCTTGACCCAGGTGGTCACAGGGGGTGGCTCCGGCGGTATTCGGGGAGTATAGCCGATCCCATATCGGCTTGGGTTGGCCCTAGGAAGGATGGGCTCTAGGAGACCTTGGTTCTGCGCCCCTAGACTCTTGTAGGGCGTGTAGCCCATGTTCAACAACATGTTCCACGACTTTTTGTTTTTTGAAAAAGTTGGATACAAGTCGTGGTCCTGGAACATGCTATCGTCCATATTAGGCTCGTATGGCCTCTTGTCCAGGGGCTTTGGAAATAGGGAACGCTTGGGTTTTCCTAGGAGGATTAAAGTCGGGAGGGGGCCTGCTTTGGGCGGCCCCTTCACACATACAATCTTCCTAGGGTTGTTCAACACGAGCCGAGGTGGCTCAACCATAATTTGCCCCAGGTTAGCCTCATGGGCCTGGGAGCTTGATAAACAAGGGGAGTTTATGATCCCCTGAAGCTATGGGTGACTCTCACCTAGGATCACTACGACCTGGTCCCTAAAAGGGATCTTGACACACCTGTGGAAGGTGGATGACACAAACTGTGTATCCAGGGCCTTCCCAGCAACAGGTTATAATGGGGGTGGATGTCCAAGACATGGAACACCCCCGTGTGTTCGATCCCTCCCGTTTCCATTGGGAGTTCGATGGATCCTAAAGGTCTAGACGCATTCCCATCGTATCCAGTGATAACGATGGGGCTTGGGTTCACTGAAGTCAAGGTGACTCCGATTTTGTATGCCACATGAAGTGGAAGGATGTTGAGCCCTCCTCCACCATCGACTAGGCACCTGTCCAGAGAGTGGTTGTTTAGAACCACCTCGATATGCAGGGCCTGGTTATGGGTTTCGTAGGGTCTATCTACATCATCTTTCGAAAAAGTGATGGGCGATTTTGCTCCTAATAAAGCCACTTGGGCAGACAAGGATTTCGGACTTGTGTTTGAATCAACCTTGGCCCTTTCTAGAATTTTCTCTAATACAAGTCTATGCCTAGGCGAGGTTTTTATAAGCTCTAGGATAGACATGTGAATAGGAATCTATGAAAGGTGGTTTTCGAAGTCATAAGGATTTAGGATGACTTTGTCCTTATCTGCTTTTGGCAGACCACTAGGGATACATGCTTTTGAGGGGCCAGGCACACTGACCACCTTTTGAGCACCTTGAAGGTGGGGGGGTTGGTAGATCCTCCTAGATCTAGTGACTTCCCCCATGACCAGCCTAGGGTTCGCGCTAAACTTGGCTCTAAGGATGAGCTGAGGAGAACTTTGGATTTTTAAAACTGGTTTTACCGGGGTTTCCACTTTTGGTGGTCCTCGAATGACGACTTGGGCGAGCCTCTTGTATAGTACAAGGATGGGCGCACAAGTAGGTCGACCAGGTTCTGGCTTTCGCGCTAGTTCCTTGGAAATGGTGAGGGTACATACCTCCTTTCCTTTCCCACTGCCACTGGCGTGTTTGGGAAAGGGTTCCTTGAAGATAGCTTGAGGTGGCTCAGGTTCCGCAGTGACCTAGAGCCGGCCTTCTGCTATCAAGTTCTCAATTTTATTTAAGAGAGAGAAGCAGCGTTTGGTATCATGGCCTTTGAGCCGATGATACTTTTGAGAAGTTCGTGGGATTTCGGGGTGTTTACACTTTTGAGCCAACATGGCTAGGTTTACCTCTCACTCTCTCTCCTCCCAAGCAAGTTCACGTGAAATCCATTTTGGAGACCCCCTCACCTCTATTTATAGGCAAGTGAGGTGGGTCTTGGGTTTGGATATGGGTTTGAGATCTGGATCCAAATCCAAATCCAAGCACTATTTGGATCTGGATCTAGATATTTATGACCAGATCTGATCCAAATTCAAACATTTTTATGGATATGGATATGGATATTTTGATCCAGATCCAATCCAATCCAAACACTATTTGGATATGGATCTGGATATTTATGGTCCAGATCCAATCCAAATTTTCTCTGAGCAGTCCTTCTTGGAGTTTCGAGACGGACGGTTTTGTAGACACGCGAAAATTTCTGACCTCGGGCTTCTTAGGGCCTAGACCGAACCTTTCTACATCTACGTTATTTTTATGAAAAAGGGTGTGCCAACTAGCTTACTCAAACTAGCGAAGTAAATTTTCGCAATATCTGACTTGTTTGGGGCGACTGTGGACAAGTGGGTTCTTTTCGTCGCAGACTTTCTTGCACCGATGCGCAAGGGTCAGTTTGTACGCTTAAAAAGGTCAATTTTGAGCAAACATAACCTTTTTGAAAAGTATGCAAAGTGTTTGATCGGTTTTTCTTGTCTTGTTGCAGATTTTATGAATGTGGGATTTGCACGTTTCCTATGTCTTGGGTTTTGGCCTTTTTAGGCGTGAGATGTGTGCATCAAGTGCCTAAGTATGGGTGATTTTTGCATGGGTGTATGGGGTTTGCTTTGATGCAATTATGCACCCTAACTCGTGGTATGGTGGATATGCAATGCAAACTCATGCAACGCCAAGGGAAAACCCAGAATTTAAAGACATAGCAGAAGGGAAATTGCAAAAGGGAAATATAGCTATATCTTAAGAGCAGAAAGGCTCAATTGTGTAAGTGTATGCCGTGTATAAATTGAAATGCAACTCACACAGCTGAACCTTAAAACCTGAAATTTAAAGACATAGCGGAAGGGAAATACAACTATATATATGGGCCCGAAGGTCGCCAACATGCGCGTGTTGTGTTTGTGTGTAAATGGAAAGACAAACACACGCAGCTTAACCGGGAAAACGCAGTGGAAAGTATAGAAATAGGACTATATCTTAGCGGATGCCAAGGCCAAAATGGTGTGTGAGGTGCATGAGCAAGCGCTCGAGTGTTCTTTGTGTGCGAGTGTGTAAATGAAAGACAAACTTACACAACTTAATGTAACAACCCAGCTGAATTGAAATACTTATATAGAATAAGAGCGAAAGCTCAATGCACGCATGTGTGAGTGTATAAAATTAAAGACAAACTCACGCAGCTCTTACTAGAGTCTTAGGAGTAAGAGCGAAGGCTCAATGGTGCACGTGGGTGCTTGTGTATGAGTAAGAGCTAAGGCTCACATGCTTGTGTGTGCTTCGTGTATGTAGACACGCGAAAAATCCCTGCCTCTCGCCTTTTTCAGGGCTTGGAGCGGATCCTCTCGTGCGTCTAAGGCCTATTTATGCAAACAGGGCGTGCCAGCTAGCTTACCTAAGCTAGTGAAGATATATTTAACACTGACTTCTAAACGTGGCGACTGTGAGCAAGTGAGCTCTTGTCGTCGCAGACCTTCTTGCACCGATGTGCAAGGGCCAGTCTGTATGCTTTGCAAAAATCAAGTTTTGGGAGAGAAAGTCTACGAAGCGGTTCGAGGTGTCTAATTCGGGTCTTTTAGATGTGATTGCATGTTTTAGATCACGTGGATTTGCACGTGCCTAAGTCTTTTCTTTTATCCCTTTTCGGGCCACCTAGTTTGTGTGTTATGAACACTCCACTACATGGGCGAATTCGAGCGGGGCTTGCTTTGATGCAATATGTGTCCTACCTCGTGGTATGGCATAGATGCAATGCAAACTCACGCTACTCCAAAGGGAAAACCCGAATGTAAAGACAATACTGAAGGGAAATAACCGAAGGGAAATGACTTGTAAAGTAAGTGCCGAAGGGAGATATGTATATAGAGTATGTATATGAGCCCTTACTCGGGTCTTGCAAATAAGAGCGAAGGCTCAATGTGGGTGCGTGCTGGAAGTGAAAGACTTACACACACGACATGAAATTAAACCCAAATATAAATTGCAGTATGGCCTTGACTAAGGTCTTGGGAGTAAGAGCGAAAGCTCAATGTGTGTGAGTGCTTGAATTGAAGTACTACGCACACGACATAAATGAAACCCAAATATAACTGCAATAAGGCCTTTACTAAGGTCTTGGGAGTAAGAGCGAAGGCTCAATGTGTGTGAGAGTGCTTGAATTGAAAGACTTACCCACATGACATGAAATGAAACCCAAATAGTATAGGTCGGCCCTTACTTGGGTCTTTCAAATAAGAGCGAAAGCTCAATGTGTGTGAGAGTGCTTGAATTGAAAGACAATGCACCCAACTTAAGCAAAACCCTTCAAAAATGAAAGTATATGTATATACTTATGTATTAGGGGCTGATTAGGCCCCTGTGTGTTCAAAATCGTGCACAACTAAGAGAGTGCACGTGTGTGGGTGTGCCAAGCCACGTTATTACAAGCGGGGGGAGACTATGCTCCGTTATTACATCCCCAAATTGAATTGAATCTCAAGCAAGTATGCAACTAAAGACCGAGTTAGGCACTTACTAGTAGCTGGTCCGTAGAGGCCTTGCTTGAGCGTGGGCTTGGCCTTCGCCTTGGGCTGCAAATGGGAGCTCCGCGAGGTTGAGCGACAAGGGGTGCTGGCCGGCTGCAAATGGGGCGCGGGATAGGCGCCTTGATGGTGGCCGGCTGCAAGCAAGGGTGTCGCCTTGGTGTGGGGGATTAAAGGGGCTGGACAAGGTGAGTATGTAGGGTCACTAGGAGGGTATATAGTGTTAGGGAGTATGGCCCTAAGGGGAGCCTAAGGGAAGGTCGAATGGGACACCTAGGGGAAAAAAGATGGCTGGCCGAATGGAAGGGATAGTCGGTTGGAGTGGCCGACTAGGGGAATGTGGTGGTGGCGAGCTGCTAGGATGACTAAGGCTGGAGTATGGGAAGGAAGCTAGTTAGGTGATGGGGCTAGGTGGTAGTGGGGGTAGTGGGTGTAAGGGAGTGCTAGGGGCAGGTCTTAGGAAGTCGAATAGGGTGGCCGGGTGTAGTTAGTGTAGTTAGGTAGTGGCGGGTAGCTAAGGTGACTAAGGCTTGGCCGAGTGGGAGTGGTGGCGGTAAGTGGCTGATATTAGGGTAAGGTGGTGGTATGGTGGGTGGCTGGGAGTGGAGAGGGAGTGGAGAAGGAGCTAGGTAGAGTGTGGGGTACTTACCGAGTGAAGAGAAGGTGGCGCTCGACTGGAAGGGAGTTGGGCAGGTAGTGATGTTCGGTCGGGAGGTGGCGGAGATGGCGGTGCAAGTGGTGGGGGGATGGAGAGTAGGTGGCGGTGCAGGCGGAGCAGGTGGAGCAGCTGGGGAAGTGGAGGATTCGGCTGGACTTGGAGGAAGGAGAGGACCCGGCTGGGATGGGTGAGGGGTTCTAGATAGCAAAACCCGCCCCCAAGGGGGGGGGTTTATATAGGGATGGGTAGGTCGGTTAGGGCTGGGTTTGGGGTAGTGGTTAGGTGGTTTAGGTAGGGTGGTATGATGATAAGGTGGGCTGGAAAGGGTAGGGCCAGATATTTTAAATACAAGTGGTTTGGGTAGGTTGTGGGCTAGGGGTGGTTTAGGGGTTTAGGGTTTGGTTAGGTGGGTGGGTTCTAGGGTGAGGTTTAGTGAGCTAGGTTAGGTGATTAGGCTAGGATTAGGCTAGGTTTAGGGAAATTAACCTAGGTTTAGGGAAGGATTAGGGAAGTGGGTTAGGTGATTAGGTTGGGATTAGGCCGGGATTAGGGAAGTGGGTTAGGTGATTAGGCTCAGATTAGGGGTGGATTAGGGTGGAAGGCTAGGATTAGGTGTTTTGGGTTAGGTTTAGGTGAAGGAGCTCCCTTTGCATGACCCATGGACCTTAACCACATCATGTTGGTGCAGCCCTAGGTTAGGTTTTGGCTAATTACAAGCTTAAACCCACTCAATTAGGCTAACCCACATGATTAACCCCAAACTTGACACACAAGTCAAGCTTAATTACAACACACTTGATCTTATCCATCCCCACTCTCTCTCATGCCCATAATCCCACGTGAAATTCAAGTGGGCCCCACCTCCATTTATGAGAAGGTGATGTGGGCCATGGATATGGATATTGGATTGGATTTTTGAATCCAAATCCAAATCCAAGTCCATACATGGGTTTGGATTGGGATCTGGATATATATGGTTCAGATCCAATCCAAACTGAACTCTGACTCCATCGAGCTGTGTTCGAAATGGATGATTTGTGCGGGGTCTGACAGCATCAGCACTCCGTCTGCGTTGGGTCTTCGCCAACATGATCGTCCGCCTCCATTTTTGCCTTCCGGAGATGACTTCAAATGACATTTTGATAATAACAGGGTCTTGGACGTTCGAGATCCTGGGGGTATGGATTTGATACGAGAGTTGCTGTGCCGGGCTCGACATGTGCTCCGATTCCGGACTCTTTTTGACTTTGCTGGTCCTGTCTTGATTAGGCCAAGCTGCTTTGGGGTTTCAAAAACATGTTTTAAAAGGTTTTCAAAAGCCATATTATATATTTTTGAAATACAAAGTTTAAAACATATATACAGGGTTGTCTGGAAGGCTCCTGGGTTTCTAGACTCAAAATAGCCCTTTGGGGCTGCTTTTACAAAACCAGGTTTGTTTAAGAAATTCGTGGGATTTCGGGGTGTTTACAGTGTAGCAAACCAAGTTTTTACAATCGGGGGGAGACAAGGCTCCGTTAATACAACCCCGTATCCAAATTGAATCAAAGCATAGAAAGGAGATATGAAATACCGAATTAAAACACTTACGTGATTCGGATGTTTGTCCACTCCAATTTTCATGAGTTTGCTTGGCTTCACACCCACAGATGAGTCTTCCTTGAAGCTTGAAGCAAAAGGTGGCTGAACGTAGCCTTTAACGTGAGGTTAGGCTTGAGGGATGAGGTTCACGACACTAAAGGTTGAGGGTTTGGTGAGGAGGTCTTGATGTGGAGTAGGTTGTGTTGGGTTAGCCTAAGTAGGTTTAGGGTGGCTGGGAAGGTTTAAGGGTAGTGGATTAGGTGTGCTAATTAAGGTCGGTTTAGGGTGGTTTAGAGGGATTAGGAAGAGTGGTTTAGGGTGTGTGCTTAGGCTTACCTTGTAACGGCTGTTTAGGGTGTGCTTAGACTCTAATCAGCCACCTTAAGCCTCTTTGTCCAAGCAACTTCAGCCCTTCAATTAGGGTGGGGCAGCCCTTGACTAATTCCACACTAAACTACAATTAATAAAACCCTAAAACAAATGAAAGCCTTAAGCACTCACCTTGGACCTTCTCTCTCCTCCCTTCAAATTCACATGAACCCCTTTGAATGGAATCCCTCACCTCTATTTATAGGCATTTGAGGTGGGTCTTGGATTTGGGTTTGGGTTTGAGATCTGGATCCAAACCCAAATTCAAACACTATTTGGATCTCGATCTTGGATCTTGGATATTTTGAGATCCGTATCCAATTCAAATCATACATTTTTATGGATATGGATCTGGATATTTTGGTCCAGATCCGATCCAATCCAAACACTATTTGGATCCAATCCAAATCCAAACACTATTTAGATCGACCCAAACACTATTTGGATCCAATCCAAATCCAAACACTATTTAGATCGACCCAAACACTATTTGGATTGGCCTAAATCCAAACACTATTTACTATATGGATTTGGATCTGGATATTTATGGTCTAGATCTAAATCAAAATTTCTCTGGATAGTCCTTCTTGGCTTCTCAAGGCGAACGATCTGTGCGGGACTTGGTTTCATCAGTGACCCGTCTGGTGTTAGGTTTCCCCAATCTATGTCGTCTAGACTCCTTTCTGTCTTTTGAACTTCATTTTTGCTCATTTCTGGTCTTCCCGATTTAGATTCGGAACGCTTGAGTGAGAATGGTTGATCTGGCTTTCTGGTGCTCTAGGCTTGCCATCTGCTTCGTGCCTGGGCCTTCCTTTCGCCTTTCGAACCTTGCTTTTATCAGGCCAGGTTACTCTTCTAGGCTTCAGAACAGACTTCTGAAGCTGCTTTTGGTATTGGCCTTCGTGACCAGCTTGCTGAGCTTTTTCTGGATCAGGTGTCATCTTCGCATGCTCCACCTGTTCACCTTTGGCTTTTGGGAAAATGGGGCTTAGCCCGGGTTTCAAAACTCCTATTTGATAAAGGGCTTCAAAACACTATTTACAGGATTAAAAGCAATATGTACAAAGTTTAAAATAGTATGTACATGTTTTTTTGAATATGTACAGGGCTTCTGGAAGGCTCCTGGGTTTCCAGACTCAAAATGGCCCTTTGGGGCTGCTTTTGTAAACCAAGTATGTTTTTAGAAAGTCGTGAGATTTTGGGGTGTTTACAGATGCCCCTCTTTGGCATTATCCAAATTGATTTGGATAATGGCAAAGACGACAACACCCCTATTCAATGTCTCCCTGGATCTATTCTTGAAAATATGGGATCGTCCCAATTTTTGAGTAAAAACCTTTCTTTAAAACCTGGTAAGAGGAGATATCACGCCAAAGGGGATCCCTTCTATGGGTTCCTGGTCCTAAATGTGGATCATGTAATGAAGTGTTCATGCGTGAATATGAAAGTGTGTAGACACAGAAAATTCTCACTTCTGGTTCTTAGGCCTGAAGTGAACCTTTTTGTATGTCTAAGTCGTTTTTATAAAAAGGGCGTGCCAGCTAGCTTACTCAAGCTAGCGAAGTAAGTTTTGAAAATCTGAATCGTTCGGGGCGACTATTAGCAAGTGAGCTCTTTTCGTCGCAAACCTTCTTGCACCGATGCGCAAGGGTCAGTCTGTACGCTTAGCAAAGTCGATTTTGAACAAGTATAACCTCTTTAAAAACATGTGAAGTGTTTGGGTTTTGTTTATATGGTTGCAAATTTTATTTCACGTGGGATTTGCACGTGCCTATGTCTTTCAATTTTATGCTATTTAGGCCAACTAGGTGTGTGCGCAAGTGACCTAAGTTGGGCATTTTTTTGCACGGGAGTATGGGGTTTGCTTTGATGCAATATGCATCCTAGCTCGTGGTATGGCGAATATGCAATGCAAACTCACACAACTCCAAGGGAAAACCCGAAATTGAAAGACAATGCTTAAGGGAAATTGCGTAATGTAAATTGCAAAAGGGAAATTGCAAAAGGGAAATATGGTATATCTTAAGAGCGGAAAGG
Organism: Brasenia schreberi; assembly: GCA_036023115.1. Taxonomy (NCBI): domain Eukaryota; kingdom Viridiplantae; phylum Streptophyta; class Magnoliopsida; order Nymphaeales; family Cabombaceae; genus Brasenia; species Brasenia schreberi. Next base: position 4,986,090 of record JAYKKT010000085.1, on the reverse strand, counting down.
CTCAATTGTGTAAGTGTGTGTTGTGTATATATTGAAAGAAAACTCATACAGTTGAACCTTAAAATCCAAATCTTAAAGACATAGCGGAAGGTAAATACAACTATATATATATGGGCCCGAAGGTCGCCAACGTGTGCGTGGGTGTTGTGTGTATATATAAAGACAACTCACACGACTTGTAATATAAAACCCAAATAGAATTGCAATATGGCTCTTATTAGAGTCTTGGGAGTAAGAGCGAAAGCTCAATGTGTGTGAGTGTAGAATTGAAAGACCACGCACACAACTTGAATGAAAACCCCGAATTAAATTGCAATATGGCCCTTATTAGGGTCTTGGGAGTAAGAGCGAAAGCTCAATGTGTGTGAGTGTGGAATTGAAAGACAACACCCACGACTTAAATGAAAACACGCAGCTGAACTTATATAAATAAAATTATATCTTAGGGGCTGTCAAGGCCCGTATGTGTACAAAAAGGTGTGCAGCTAAGAGCGGAAAGGCTCAAGTGCACGTGGGTGCTTGTGTGTCAAACCAAGTTATTACATCTTGGGGGGAGACTATGCTCCATTTTTACAACCTCATGTCAAAATTTAATTGAATATAAAGCAAGTTCATATAATGGACCAAGTTTAGGCACTTACATGTAGTTGGTCCATCTTCAACTTGCGTGGACTTGGACTTGTGAGTCGCCTTGGGCAGCGAAGAGGAGTCCCATAGGTGGATGGTTGCGGCAGGTAGGAGTGTTGGCCGACTGATGTTGAGGCATTGTAGGGAAGGTAGGTTGAGCTAAGGTGTGGTGCTAGGAGTTAGGGTGAGTTTGAGGATAGGTAGGGCTCGGTTGGAAGGGAGGGAGGTGTTGGGGAATGGTGAAGGGGTGTTGGAAATGGGCGACTAAGGGTGGTAGGTGGACGGGCAGACGTTGGGTGGTGCTCGGCTGGGAAGAAGAGAGGTGCTAGTTGGGTGGAAGGGAGAAGGGCAGGATGGGAGTGCTGGCCGGTGGATGGGTGGAAGGGGGAGTGGTACTAACCGGGAAGGAGGCGGCAGGTGGTGTTGGTGGCCAGATGGAAGAAGGTGATGGAGTCGACTGGAGCTCCTCGCCGAAGGTGGAAGGAAGGGCAGGTGGTGCTTGGTTGGGAGTGGAGAGGGTGAAGAGTGCCGAGAGGGAAGGAACCCGCATGAAGGAGGGGGTTTATATAGGCTAGCTAGGGATTGGTGGCTGGGAGTTTAGGTCGGTTGGTGGGCTGGGATATGGTGGGCTAGATCTTTTCATTTAAGTGGGTTGGGTTAGTGGTTTGGGGTAGGTCGGTTAGGTGGGCTAGGACATGGTGGTTAGGGACTTAGTTAGGTTAGTTTAGGCTTAGTTGGTTAGGGTCTAGGTGGTCTAGCTAGGTGAGGTCGGCTAGGTGAGGTGGGTGCAGTTTTGGGTGAGAAGGGTGTAGACGCGCGAAAATCCCCGCCTCTTCGCCTCTTTCGTGGCTTGGAGTGGATCTTATCGTGCGTCTAAGGCCTATGTATACAAATAGGGCGTGCCAGCTAGCTTACTTAAGCTAGCGAAGATATATTAACACTGACTTCTAAACGTGGCGACTGTGAGCAAGTGAGCTCTTGTCGTCGCAGACCTTCTTGCACCGATGCGCAAGGGTCAGTCTGTACGCTTTTGCAAAAAATCGAGTTTTGGGGAGAAAGTCTACGAAACGGTTCGAGGTGTCTATTTCGGGTCTTTAAGATGCGATTGCATGTTTTAGATCACGTGGATTTGCACGTGCCTAAGTCTTTTCTTTTATCCCTTTTTGGGTCGCCTAGTTTGTGTGTTATGAACACTCCACTACATGGGCGAATTCGAGCGGGGGTTGCTTCGATGCAATATGCGTCCTACCTCGTGGTATGGCGTAGATGCAATGCAAACTCACGCTACTCCAAAGGGAAAACCCGAAATGTAAAGACAATACTGAAGGGAAATAACAGAAGGGAAATAACCGAAGGGAAATAACCGAAGGGAAATAACCGAAGGGAAATAACCGAAGGGAAATACGTATATATCTTATGTATATGAGCCCTTACTCGGGTCTTGCAAATAAGAGCGAAGGCTCAATGTGGGTGCGTGCTTGAATCGAAAGACTTACACACACGACATGAAATAAAACCCAAATATAAATTGCAGTATGGCCTTGACTAAGGTCTTGGGAGTAAGAGCGAAGGCTCAATGTGTGTGAGAGTGCTTGAATTGAAGTACTACACACACGACATAAATGAAACCCAAATATAACTGCAATAAGGCCTTTACTAAGGTCTTGGGAGTAAGAGCGAAGGCTCAATGTGTGTGAAAGTGCTTGAATTGAAAGACTTACTCACACGACAAGAAATGAAACCCAAATAGTATAGGTCGGCCCTTACTTGGGTCTTTCAAATAAGAGCGAAAGCTCAATGTGTGTGAAAGTGTTTGAATTGAAAGACTTACTCACACGACATGAAATGAAACCCAAATAGTATAGGTCGGCCCTTACTTGGGTCTTTCAAAATAAGAGCGAAAGCTCAATGTGTGTGAGAGTGTTCGAATTGAAAGACAACGCACCCAACTTAAACAAAACCCTTCGGAAATGAAATATATACGTACACTTATATATTAGGGGCTGATTAGGCCCGTGTGTGTTCAAAATTGTGCACGACTAAGAGAGTGCACGTGTGTGGTTGTGCCAAGCCACGTTATTACAAGCGGGGGGAGACTATGCTCCGTTATTACAACCCCGTATCAAATTGAATTTCAAGCAAGTGTATGACTAAAGACCGAGTTTAGACACTTACGAGTAGCTGGTCCATAGAGGTCTTGCTTGAGCGTAGGCTTGGCCTTGGGCTGCAAGTGGGAGCTCCGCGAAGGTAGGTGATCAAGGGTGCTGGCCGGCTGCAAGTGGGGCGCGGGATAGATGCCTCGAAGGGGGCCGGTGGCAAGTAGGCGGCGCCTCCATGTAGGGAGTTTAGAGTGGCTGAATAAGTGGGTCTTAGGGTCACTAGGGAAGTTAGGTACTTAGGGCAACTGGACCTAAAAGGTGAGCTAGTGGGAAGGCCAAATAGGACACCTAGGGGGGTTGGCCGAATGGGAGATGGTGGCTAAGTAGTGGCCAGCCACTTGGGTTATCCTAGGTTCGGCTAGGCTTAGGTGGTGGCGGCAAAGGGGCTGAGCTGAAGGGAAGATGGGTGGCTAAGAGTGGAGAGGTGGTAGAGAGTGGCTTTGAGGGAGTTAGGGGGACTTACCGAATGGGGAGGAGTGGCGGATGGAGTGGGAGAGTGGCGGGCAGGTGGCTGTCGGCTGGTGGAGTTGGGGGAAGATGGTGGCGTCCGGCTGGGGGGCAGTGGTGGTGGACGGAAGAGGGAAGGTGGCGGAGCAGGTGGCGGCTGGTGGAGGAGCTGGAGCTGCTGGGGAGTGGTCACGGCTGGATGAGAAATGGGAGAAGGAGAGGGCCCGGCTGGATGGAAGGGGTGGTTCCCACTTAGAAAACCCGCCCACAATGAGGGGGGTTTAAATAGGGGATGGGTAGGTCGGTTAGGGCTGGGTTGTGGGTAGTGGTTAGGTGGTTTAGGTAGGGTAGTATGTAGATAAGGTGGGCTGGATGGGGTTGGGCCAGATATTTTAAAACTAGGTGTTTGGATAAATCGTGGGCTAAGGGTGGTTTAGGGGTTTAGGGCTAGGTTAGGTGGTTGGGTTTTAGGGTGAGGTTTAGTGAGCTAGGTTAGGTGATTAGGCTAGGTTTAGGGGAAGGGAAACTAATCTAGGTTTAGGGAAGGATTAGGGAGTGGGTTAGATGATTAGGTTGGGATTAGGCCGGGATTAGGGAAGTGGGTTAGGTGATTAGGTTCAGATTAGGGGTGGATTAGGGGTTTAGGCTTGGTTTAGGCATTTTGGGTTAGGTTTAGGTAAAGGAGCTCCCCTAGCATGGCCCATAAACCTTGATCACCCCATGTTGGTGCAGCCCTAGGTTAGGTTTTAGCTAATTACAAGCTTAAACCCACTCAATTAGGCTAACCCACATGATTAACCCAAACTTGACACACAAGTCAAGCTTAATACAACACTCTTGATATTTTTCACCCCCACTCTCTCTCATGCCCAATATCCCACGTGAATTTCAAGTGGGCCCCACCTCCCTTTATGAGAAGGTGATGTGGGCCATGGATATGGATATTGGATTGGATCTCTGGATCCAAATCCAAATCCAAGTCCACATATGGGTTTGGATTGGAATCTGGATATATATGGTCCAGATCCAATCCAAACTGAACTCTGACTCCTTCTAGCTGGGTTCGAAACGGACGATTCGTGCGGGGCCTGACAGCATCAGTACTCCGTCTGCGTTGGGTCTTCGCCAACATGGTCGTCCGCCTCCGTTTCTGCCTTCCGGAGATGACTTCAAATGATATTTTGGTAAGAACAGGGTCTTGGACGTTCGAGATCCTGGGATGTGAATCAGATACAAGAGTTGCTGTGCCGGGCTTGACAGGTGCTCCGGTTCCGGGCTCTTCTTGGCTCTCCTGGTCCTGTCTTGATCGGGCCAAGCCACTTTGGGGTTTCAAAACATGTTTTAAAAGGGTTTTCAAAAGCTATATCATATGTTTTTGAAAGATAAAGTTTAAAACATATATACAGGGCTGTTTGGAAGGCTCCTGGGTTTCCAAACTCAAAATGGCCCTTTGGGGCTGCTTGTATAAAATCAGATTCGTTTAAGAAATTCGTGGGATTTTGGGGTGTTTACAGATGCCCCTCTTTGGCCTTGTCCAAATAGATTTGGATAAGGGCAAAGATGACAAACACCCCTTTTAATGTCTCCCTAGATCTAGCCACGAAGAACATGGGATCGTCCCATTTTAGCAAAAATCTCAATTTTACAAACTCTGGTAGGAGGAGATATCACGCCAAAGGGTCTTACATGGAATCTGGTCCTAAATGGGATCATGTTCATGCAAGTGCCATGCGTGGAATGCAAATGACATGGGTGTGGTGCCAAAAGTGGCGACCTCCCAGGGACCAGGTGTGGTCGAACCCTAGAGACTTACAAGGTCTCTTGCTCCAAGTGAGCAAATCCTATGCTGTTGGATGTTCGGTTTTTAAAACTTATTTACAAAAGCTATTTACAAAAGGGACAACTGTCTTGAGTCTCGATCCTAAGGATCTCGAGCTCTTCGTGCTTGCCCTTGTTTGAGTCTTAACACTCGCTTATTTAGCGGAGGTTTTATGAGAAAACAAGCTTCATTTCAAATTCCTACGTCTTACTCGAAACGTCGAATTCTCAAACAAGATGAAATTCAAGTAAGTAAATCCTATTTTTACTTTAGGATTCCTCGAAATGAACCATGCTTTAGCTTGGGATAAGCCAGGGATGGGAAAGAGATACCACGGTCCCTTCTGAAGCGTCCCGTGGTTTAAGGCATAGAAGGCGGAAAACTGCTCTTTTTGAGCTTTTTGGCCTCTTTTTCCTTTTTCATAGAGGGTCTCCCTTTGGGAGTATTTTTTCTTTAATCCCTCTTTTTTCATAAGAGAATCGATTTTTCTTTTTGAAGTCTGGTTTCTTTCTTTTGGAAAGAGACTTTAAATGGGAAATTCCCTTTTGATTTGGGCCTTTGTTTTCCTTTTGGAAGGAGAAGAGAAGAGGGGAGGACTTATCCCAAGCCTACACTCGATCCATTCCAGATCAGCCTATTTAGAAATAGCACGTACTACTTGCAAGTATCTTGCTATGTTGAACTAGGCCTTTCTTTGTAAAACGAAGGATTTTGAAATGCAACCACGATTTTGAAAACTCCACTCTTTCACAAGTGCGAATTCTCTCACTTAGGGTCACACGAGTTGCTTTTGCACCTTATTCACATGTCTCAGGGCAGCTATCCCTATAAAATTTTCGAAAACTGGAATTTAATCCAGATCCTACACATGATACTTCTTTAAGTATTGAATATTGATAGGATCTGCTAAATTCCTACCTTCTACATCGATCAACCAATACGAATTGTTTGTAGTGGTTGCTCGTACAACATAGGGTCCATCCCAGTTGGGGCGCCACTTGCCTAGGGGGTGTGGGCCACGATGGTGGATGGTTTTCAAGACCAGATCTCCCACTTCAAAGTGGCGAGGTCTCATGTGTTTGCTATAATGTCGGGCTATCCTTTGCCGGTATGCACGAGCATGATCCATGGCAAGGAGTCGCCTCTCATCTAGCAAATCTAGCTCGGCCATCCTAGCATGTTGAAGCGTCTCTAGGGGGAGGTCGAGTGCAATGGATGTATGGAATGAATGCAGTTGGGTATGAATGGGAAGAATGGCGTTTTTGCCATAGACCAATTCGAATGGCGTGGCATTCGTGGGAGTCCAGATGGAAGTCCTATAAGCCCATAAGGCTTCATCCAGCTTCTCATGCCACCTCCTACCCTTCTCTAAGGTTTTCTCAATGATACCAATGAGAGTCTTGTTTGTGGCTTCGGCTTGGCCGTTGCCTTGAGGGTAGTAGGGTGAGGAGAAGTGGTGAGTTATGCCATACGTGTTGCACAACTTAACCATCCGCTCGTTCTTGAATGGGGTACCATTATCAGACACAAGGTCTCGTGGAACCCCAAATCGAGCCAAGATATTCCTCCAGATGAAAGCCACCACATGTTGCCCCACTACATTCGTTAGGGAAATGGCTTCCACCCACTTGGAGAAATACTCCGTGGCTGCTAAAATAAAACGATGCCCATTCGAGGCCTTTGGAAATATGGGGCCTATAATGTCAAACGCCCACATGGTAAATGGCCAGGGGCTGACCACAGAATGCAATGCAGATGAAGGGATATGAATGGCGTGCCCATGCACTTGACATGGATGACACTTTCTAACATGATCGTGACAATCCTTTTTCAGGGTGGACCAAAAATAACCCCCTCTAAGTATTTTCATTGCCATCATGTTGGCATTAACATGACCTCCACATTCTCCGTCGTGGAACTCGTGCATTACTATCCTAGCCTCCTCTAGGTCGATACACCTAAGCAGAATGCCGGTAAAACTCTTTTTGTATAAGACCCCACCCAAAATGGTGTATCGGGTCGAAATCTTACGAATGAATGCCTTATCTTTGGATGTGGCATCCTCGGTGAATCCCCCATTTTTTAAAAATTGTTTTATGTCATAGAACCAGGGTTTTTCAATAGATTCTGGATTGTTTTGGCAAATATCCAAGTCGTGTGTGGATGGATGGGGCGCATGCCATATTTGCAAAGATCTGGTCCCTGAAATGGGATCGACCTTCAGGGCTGAACCCAAGGAGGAGAGGGCATCGGCAATGCCATTGTCCTCTCTTCCCACGTGTGTGAGCTTACACGACTGGAAGGATTGGACCAATCGAGTGGCCAACTCGTGATATGGAAGCAGTTTCTCATTACGTACTTGCCAAATTTTTAAAACCTGGTTTATGACAAGGAGCGAATCTCCAAAGACCTCGATGCATGATGCCCCTAGAGTTTTCGAAATCCTTAAGCCTTGTATGAGTGCTTCATACTCAGCTACATTGTTGGAACATTCGAAATCTAAGCGGACTGCTATGGGAATCTCGCCCTTTTCAGGGGAGATTAGGATGATCCCGGCACCAGCCCCTCGTTGGTTTCGTGCCCCGTCGAAGTGCATCTTCCACACTTGGTTTTCGAAAGAATTTGCCAAAATGTGGTTTTGAAAATGGTTTTGCAATATGCCTTCATCAGGCATTTCGACAAGAGTGGGATATGCGTCCTCCAAGGGGAAGTCAGCCACGTAATCTGCTAGGGCTTGCCCCTTAACGGAGATCTGGTGATGGTATTTCAGATCATACTCCATTAGAAGGAGTTGCCATTTGCCCAATCTACCCGTGAGAATGGGTTTTTCGAACAAGTGCTTGATTGGATCAAGCTTGGACACTATCCAGATCTCATGATCTAGGAAGTAGTGTCTGAATTTCTGGCAGGCCCAGACTAGGGCCAAGCACGTCTTCTCCATGGCTTGATAATTTCGTTCATAAGCCAAGAGAGTTTTCGAAATATAGTAGATGGCATACTCCTTATGGGTTTGATCCTCGTATTGAGCCAACAGGGCTCCTAAAGCGTTTACATGCACGGAGATGTATAATAAAAGCGGTTTTCCTTGCTTTGGAGGATTCAAAACGGGGGGATTAACCAAGTATGCCTTTAGTCTCTCGAAGGACTTTTGGCATTCGTCATCCCATAAGAATTTCGTACCCTTCCTCAACAGTTTGTTGAAGGGTTCGCATCTAGTTGCCAGATTCGATATGAATCGGCGCACAGATTGTAATCGACCCTGGAGGCTACGGACTTGGGTGAGATTGGAGGGTGGAGCCATGTCTATGATGGCTCGACACTTAGAGGGGTCGACTTCTATTCCCCTTTGCCTCACCATAAAACCTAGAAGCTTTCCTGATTCTACCCCGAACACACATTTCTGAGGGTTTAGCTTTACTTTGTAAAGCCTAAGCCTTTCGAAAATTTTTTGTAAACATTCGATATGGGTGCATCGGGTTTTGGATTTTGCCAAGAGATCATCTACATACACTTCTACAAGCTCGTGAATTTGATCATGGAAGATCGTGTTCATGGCTCGTTGGTATGTTGCGCCGGCATTTTTCAAACCAAAGGGCATGACTGTATAGCAGTACGTGCCCCATGGGGTTGTGAAGGCGGTCTTACCCTGATCTCGTGGGCTTAGTTTGATTTGATTATAGCCTGAATAACCATCCATGAATGAAAACATTTCATGATTTGCAGTACTATCGACTATCAAATCTATGTTTGGTAAAGGATAATTATCCTTTGGAGTGGCTTTATTCAGGTTTCTGAAATCGATGCATATTCGAATTTTCCCATTGGTTTTTCGAACTACAACGATATTTGATAACCAATCAGAATACGCAATGGGTTTTATAAATCCGGCTTTTAGCAGATCTTCTAAACCCTCTTTGACTTGCGTGTGTACATTCGGGTGTATTTTCCTAAGCTTCTGCTTTATTGGTTTTACACCTATATCTAAGGGAAGACGATGCTCGACTATGCTGGGATCTATGCCCGGCATGTCTTCATACGTCCATGCAAACACATCTAAATAGGTTCGTAGAAATGCAATGAATGCTAACTTTTCAGTTTCATGCAAGCATGCACCTATTTTGATGGTTTTGGGATTGGAATTATCCCCTAGGTTCACCTCTACGAAATCTCCTCCTACTGATTGGGAAGGTCTTTCAAAATCGAGAATTCTATGAAATTCTGGGAGCTCAGAAGTGGGATCTTCCTCAAGGGGATCCACTTCTGGGCTTCGATCATTCTCGTGGGCTTTAGACCCGAGGGAACTTGATGCGTGGTTTTCAAAATAACCTGGTTTTGTACTTGGATTTTCAAGTGATTTCGAAATTCTTGGTCTGGCTATGCAGACGACGTTTCTTTCGAAATCCTTTTCTTTCGCCAAAGTCCTACCAGGAGCGGCTATGTACAAAATCTTTTTGGTATTTTCCAAATTTTCGATTTTTTTGGGTTTTTGTAAAACAAGAACTTTGGGAACTATACAAAGCACACTTTTTTCGAGTTTTTGTTTTTCCATTGTTTTGGTTTTCTTGTTTTTTGATTTTTTTTTTATTTTAAGTTTTCAAATGTTTTTGGTATTTTTAGAAAAAGGGATCTTCCGTCATACCTACAAAGGGAAAACACTATGGGTTAGACTCGGAATAGGAGGTCTAAACCATAGGTCTCTTCTAAGACAGGCTCCGGGGCACCCTTGACCCAGGTGGTCACAGGGGGTGGTTCCGGCGGTATTTGGGGAGTATAGCCGATCCCATATCGGCTTGGGTTGGCCCTAGGAAGGATGGGCTCTAGGAGACCCTGGTTTTGTGCCCCTAGACTTTTGTAGGGCGTGTAGCCCATGTTCAATAACATGTTCCACGACCATTTGTTTTTTGAAAAGATGGGATACAAGTCGTGGTCCTGGAATATGCTATCGTCCATATTAGGCTCGTAGGGCCTTTTGTCCAGGGGTTTTGGAAATAGGGAACGTTTGGGTTTTCCTAGGAGGATTAGAGTCGGGAGGGGGCCTGCTTTGGGCGGCCCCTTCACATATACAACCTTCCTAGGGTTGTTCAACATGAGCCGAGGTGGCTCAACCATAATTTGCCCCAGGTTAGCCTCATGGGCCTGGGAGCTCGATAAACAAGGGGAGTTTATGATCCCCTGAAGCTGTGGGTGACTCTCACCTAGGATCACTACGACTTGGTCCCTAAAAGGGATCTTGACACACTTGTGGAAGGTGGATGGCACAGCGCACAAACTGTGTATCCAGGGTCTTCCCAGCAACAGGTTATAATGGGGTGGATGTCCAAGACATGGAACACCCCCGTGTGTTCGATCCCTCCCGTTTCCATTGGGAGTTCGATGGATCCTAAAGGCCTAGACGCATTCCCATCGTATCCAGTGATAACGATGGGGCTTGGGTTCACTGAAGTCAAGGTGACTCCAATTTTGTACGCCACGTGAAGTGGAAGGATGTTGAGCCCTCCTCCACCATCGACTAGGCACCTGTCCAGAGAGTGGTTGTTTAGAACCACCTCGATATGCAGGGCCTGGTTATGGATTTCGTAGGGTCTATCTACATCATCTTCCGAAAAGGTGATGGGCGATTTTGCTCCTAATAAAGCCACTTGGGCAGACAAGGACTCCAGACTTATGTTCGAATCAACCTTGGCCCTTTCTAGAATTTTCTCTAAGACAAGTCTATGCCTAGGCGAGGTTTTGATAAGCTCTAGGATAGACATGTGAATAGGAATCTTTGAAAGGTGGTTTTCGAAATCATAAGGATTTAGGATGATTTTGTCCTTATCTGCTTTTGGCAGACCACTAGGGATACATGCTTTTGAGGGGCCAGGCACACTGACCACCTTTTGAGCACCTTGAAGGTGCGGGGGTTGGTAGATCCTCCCGGATCTAGTGACTTCCCCCACGACCAGCCTAGGGTTTGCGCTAGACTTGGCTCTAAGGATGAGCTGAGGAGAACCTTGGATTTTAAAAACTGGCTTTGCCGGGGTTTCCACTTTTGATGGTCCCCGGATGACGACTTGGGCGGGCCTCTTGTATAATACAAGGATGGGCGCACAAGCAGGTCGACCAGGTTCGGGCTTTTGCGCTAGTTCCTTGGAAATGGTGAGGGTACATACCTCCTTTCCTTTCCCACTACCACTGGCGTGTTTGGGAAAGGGTTCTTTGAAGATAGCTTGAGGTGGCTCAGGTTCCGCAGTGACCTGGAGCCGGCCCTCCGCTATCAAGTTCTCAATTTTATTTAGAAGAGAGAAGCACCGTTTGGTATCATGGCCTTTGAGCCGATGATACTTGCAAAATCGGTTTAAATACCCCCCTTTGGACGTGACTCCTTCGGGGATTTCAGGGAGTTCGATCATGCCCTGGGCAAGTAGGAGGTCTAGGACCTCCGACACAGGTTGCCCCAGCGGAGTGTACTCCCGTTTTTCAATTGGTTTTGAAAAGTTGCGTTCTCTCTTATTTTCTATTTTTTCAAAATTTTTAGAAGTGCCCGCCATGCCTGGATCCACCCGGACATTGGCGATTTTATGGGGTTTTGCCCCTTTGTCCGTTGTGGGCAGCCCATATGCGATGGGTTTTTCCACGCGTGTTTTGGGAACGGCACTTCCTTTCCATAAGTGGTCGTATGTCCCTTTTCGCAAGTTGGTTTCGAAAAGGGAGGCCTTTTTGATCAACTTATGGAAAGTTGAAATCTCATGGAGCGAGAGAAGGGTTTTTAACTCGCTTTTGAAATTATCCAGGATGAGCATTACTGCGCATCCTTCGGATATAGGCTCTCGCACTTGGCCCAAAAGAGACCTCCATCTTATAATGAAGGCATGCACGTCTTCGTTCATGCCTTGCTTTGTATCCCTTAAGGTATTCAGGGTTGGCGTGACTTCCACGTTGTGTGCAAATCTTTGCATGAAGCAATTCGCTAACTCTTCAAAAGTAGCGAACTGGCTTAAGTCGTAGGAAGCCAGCCATTTGGCAGCTGTGCCCTTAAGGGATAGAGGGAACCAATACACCCATTTCATCGAGTCCTTTTTCTTCTTATGGGCTCGACGTGAGAAAAGCTGCAAGTGAGACCTAGGGTCTCCCATGCCATCATACCGATGGAAGTTCGGTATTTCATCGTCACTGTCTGTTTCGTAATCCATAGGAAGGAAATCAGACAGGGCGTAGCTTCTTTTCTCTTTATTTTGCCCTTTCAGCAGTTGCTGTAGGGCTTTACGGTCCTTTTGTGTGAAGGACTCGTGGTATTGGTTGCCTTCCATTACGGAGGCCTCTTTTTGCTTGCGAGGTTTTTCAATTTTCTTTTTAGGCCTTTGTTCACCGTTTGATGAACACGAATCGCCTACTTCAGCCTCTTGGCTGAGAGCATCGATTTTGGCCTCAAATTCCCTTCTCAAGTCCTCGATTTCATCTAGTTTTATTTTGTTTTTGAAAATCCTCCTAGAGTGAGAACTTGATGCGCATGAGCCTTGGCTCGACACTTCACTTGGATTGGATTTTGACATTCTTTTCAAGCTTTTTCAAAATTTCCTAAGTAAAAGCAAAGAAAACAAGTTAAAACGACACCTTTATAAAATTTTCGCAAGACTTCTACAAGTAAACTCGATTTTTTTGAAAAGGCTTACGTCCCACCGGGCGTGCCAATCTCTGTAGACGCGCGAAAATCCCCGCCTCTTCGCCTCTTTCGTGGCTTGGAGTGGATCTTATCGTGCGTCTAAGGCCTATGTATACAAATAGGGCGTGCCAGCTAGCTTACTTAAGCTAGCGAAGATATATTAACACTGACTTCTAAACGTGGCGACTGTGAGCAAGTGAGCTCTTGTCGTCGCAGACCTTCTTGCACCGATGCGCAAGGGTCAGTCTGTACGCTTTTGCAAAAAATCGAGTTTTGGGGAGAAAGTCTACGAAACGGTTCGAGGTGTCTATTTCGGGTCTTTAAGATGCGATTGCATGTTTTAGATCACGTGGATTTGCACGTGCCTAAGTCTTTTCTTTTATCCCTTTTTGGGTCGCCTAGTTTGTGTGTTATGAACACTCCACTACATGGGCGAATTCGAGCGGGGGTTGCTTCGATGCAATATGCGTCCTACCTCGTGGTATGGCGTAGATGCAATGCAAACTCACGCTACTCCAAAGGGAAAACCCGAAATGTAAAGACAATACTGAAGGGAAATAACAGAAGGGAAATAACCGAAGGGAAATAACCGAAGGGAAATAACCGAAGGGAAATAACCGAAGGGAAATACGTATATATCTTATGTATATGAGCCCTTACTCGGGTCTTGCAAATAAGAGCGAAGGCTCAATGTGGGTGCGTGCTTGAATCGAAAGACTTACACACACGACATGAAATAAAACCCAAATATAAATTGCAGTATGGCCTTGACTAAGGTCTTGGGAGTAAGAGCGAAGGCTCAATGTGTGTGAGAGTGCTTGAATTGAAGTACTACACACACGACATAAATGAAACCCAAATATAACTGCAATAAGGCCTTTACTAAGGTCTTGGGAGTAAGAGCGAAGGCTCAATGTGTGTGAAAGTGCTTGAATTGAAAGACTTACTCACACGACAAGAAATGAAACCCAAATAGTATAGGTCGGCCCTTACTTGGGTCTTTCAAATAAGAGCGAAAGCTCAATGTGTGTGAAAGTGTTTGAATTGAAAGACTTACTCACACGACATGAAATGAAACCCAAATAGTATAGGTCGGCCCTTACTTGGGTCTTTCAAAATAAGAGCGAAAGCTCAATGTGTGTGAGAGTGTTCGAATTGAAAGACAACGCACCCAACTTAAACAAAACCCTTCGGAAATGAAATATATACGTACACTTATATATTAGGGGCTGATTAGGCCCGTGTGTGTTCAAAATTGTGCACGACTAAGAGAGTGCACGTGTGTGGTTGTGCCAAGCCACGTTATTACAAGCGGGGGGAGACTATGCTCCGTTATTACAACCCCGTATCAAATTGAATTTCAAGCAAGTGTATGACTAAAGACCGAGTTTAGACACTTACGAGTAGCTGGTCCATAGAGGTCTTGCTTGAGCGTAGGCTTGGCCTTGGGCTACAAGTGGGAGCTCCGCGAAGGTAGGTGATCAAGGGTGCTGGCCGGCTGCAAGTGGGGCGCGGGATAGATGCCTCGAAGGGGGCCGGTGGCAAGTAGGCGGCGCCTCCATGTAGGGAGTTTAGAGTGGCTGAATAAGTGGGTCTTAGGGTCACTAGGGAAGTTAGGTACTTAGGGCAACTGGACCTAAAAGGTGAGCTAGTGGGAAGGCCAAATAGGACACCTAGGGGGGTTGGCCGAATGGGAGATGGTGGCTAAGTAGTGGCCAGCCACTTGGGTTATCCTAGGTTCGGCTAGGCTTAGGTGGTGGCGGCAAAGGGGCTGAGCTGAAGGGAAGATGGGTGGCTAAGAGTGGAGAGGTGGTAGAGAGTGGCTTTGAGGGAGTTAGGGGGACTTACCGAATGGGGAGGAGTGGCGGATGGAGTGGGAGAGTGGCGGGCAGGTGGCTGTCGGCTGGTGGAGTTGGGGGAAGATGGTGGCGTCCGGCTGGGGGGCAGTGGTGGTGGACGGAAGAGGGAAGGTGGCGGAGCAGGTGGCGGCTGGTGGAGGAGCTGGAGCTGCTGGGGAGTGGTCACGGCTGGATGAGAAATGGGAGAAGGAGAGGGCCCGGCTGGATGGAAGGGGTGGTTCCCACTTGAAAAACCCGCCCACAATGAGGGGGGTTTAAATAGGGGATGGGTAGGTCGGTTAGGGCTGGGTTGTGGGTAGTGGTTAGGTGGTTTAGGTAGGGTAGTATGTAGATAAGGTGGGCTGGATGGGGTTGGGCCAGATATTTTAAAACTAGGTGTTTGGATAAATCGTGGGCTAAGGGTGGTTTAGGGGTTTAGGGCTAGGTTAGGTGGTTGGGTTTTAGGGTGAGGTTTAGTGAGCTAGGTTAGGTGATTAGGCTAGGTTTAGGGAAACTAATCTAGGTTTAGGGAAGGATTAGGGGAGTGGGTTAGATGATTAGGTTGGGATTAGGCCGGGATTAGGGAAGTGGGTTAGGTGATTAGGTTCAGATTAGGGGTGGATTAGGGGTTTAGGCTTGGTTTAGGCATTTTGGGTTAGGTTTAGGTAAAGGAGCTCCCCTAGCATGGCCCATAAACCTTGATCACCCCATGTTGGTGCAGCCCTAGGTTAGGTTTTAGCTAATTACAAGCTTAAACCCACTCAATTAGGCTAACCCACATGATTAACCCAAACTTGACACACAAGTCAAGCTTAATACAACACTCTTGATATTTTTCACCCCCACTCTCTCTCATGCCCAATATCCCACGTGAATTTCAAGTGGGCCCCACCTCCCTTTATGAGAAGGTGATGTGGGCCATGGATATGGATATTGGATTGGATCTCTGGATCCAAATCCAAATCCAAGTCCACATATGGGTTTGGATTGGAATCTGGATATATATGGTCCAGATCCAATCCAAACTGAACTCTGACTCCTTCGAGCTGGGTTCGAAACGGACGATTCGTGCGGGGCCTGACAGCATCAGTACTCCGTCTGCGTTGGGTCTTCGCCAACATGGTCGTCCGCCTCCGTTTCTGCCTTCCGGAGATGACTTCAAATGATATTTTGGTAAGAACAGGGTCTTGGACGTTCGAGATCCTGGGATGTGAATCAGATACAAGAGTTGCTGTGCCGGGCTTGACAGGTGCTCCGGTTCCGGGCTCTTCTTGGCTCTCCTGGTCCTGTCTTGATCGGGCCAAGCCACTTTGGGGTTTCAAAACATGTTTTAAAAGGGTTTTCAAAAGCTATATCATATGTTTTTGAAAGATAAAGTTTAAAACATATATACAGGGCTGTTTGGAAGGCTCCTGGGTTTCCAAACTCAAAATGGCCCTTTGGGGCTGCTTGTATAAAATCAGATTCGTTTAAGAAATTCGTGGGATTTCGGGGTGTTTACAAAGGGCTAAGTCTAGGTTGGGTTTGGGTTAGGTTTTTAGGAACAATGGCTAGGTGAGGTGAGCTAACTTAGGGCTAAGTTTAGGAACCACCCCTTGGCACTGGTCCATTAGCTTAGTTGCAGCCATATCCAAGTTGGTGCAGCCCTAGGTCAAGTGTAGGTGCATACAAGCTTGAACCCACACTCTTGGTTAAACCCACAAGGCTAACCCACTTTTGACCAAAAGTCAAGCCTACCAACTTTCTCACTCTTACTTTATGGCCCCCTTTCTCTCTCTACCCAAGTGTAAACACCCCGAAATCCTACGAACTTCTCAACTAACCCTGGTTTTGTAAAAGCAGTCCCAAAGGGCTATTTTGAGTCTGGAAACCCAGGAGCCTTCTAGACAAACCGTGTACATATGTTTAAACCTTATATGTTTTAAAATATGTATAATATAGTTTTAAAACCTTTTAAAATACGTTTTGAAACCCCACAAAGTGGCTTGGCCTGACGAAAGTAGGACCAGAAGATCGAAAGAGAGCCCGAAACCGGAGCACATGTCGAGCCCGGCACAACAACTCTCGTGTTATATTCATCCCCAGGATCTCGAACGTCTAAGTCCCTGTTATCAACAAAAATCATTTGAAATCATCTCCGAAAGGTGAAAACAGAAGCGGACGACCATGTTGGCGAAGACCCAACGCAAGACGGAGTATTGATGCTGTCAGACCTGTAGACACGAAAAATCCTCGTCTCCGGGTTTTTTAGGCCTGAAGCGAATCTTTTCGTGCTTACGTCGCTTTAAAAGGGGCGTGCCAGCTAGCTTTCTCAAACTAGCGAAGTAAGTTTTGAAAATGTATCTGACTTTTGGGGCGACTGTGGACAAGTGGGTTCTTTTCGTCGCAGACTTTCTTGCACCGGCGCGCAAGGGTCAGTCTGTACGCTTTAGGAAAAACTTGATTTTAAACAAACACGACTCTTTTGAAAACTCGAAAGTGTTTTATCGATTGGTTTTGTCAAAATTGCAACTTTTTATGCATGGGATCCATGCATTCCTACGTCTCTCGGATTTTAGCCAATTTTGGCGTGTAGTCGTGTGCATCCAGTGCTCGATTTCGGGCAAGTTCTACACGATTTGATCAATCTGGTTCGATGCAAGTATGCTCCCTGTCTCGAGTGTGATGGATATGCAATGCAAACTCACACAACTTGAAGGGAAAACCCAGAATTTAAAGACATAGCAGAAGGGAAATAGCAGAAAGGGAAATATGGCTATATCTTAGATGCGGAAGAGAAAATATATATAGCTATATCTTAAGAGCGAGAAGGCTCAATGTGAGTGAGTTCTTTGAGTGTATAAATTGAAAGGCAACTCACATGACTTGAACCTTAAAAACCCAGTTGAAAGGGGAAATACGTATATATATGTAAGAGCAGAAAGGCTCAATGTGAGTGAGTGCTTTGAGTGTATAAAATGAAAGACAACTCACACGACTTGAACCTTAAAACCCAGCTGAATGTATATAAATAGAGCTATATCCTATGGGCTGTTGAGGCCCGTTTTGTGTGCAAAAGGTATGCAGATAAGAGCAGAAAGGCTCGAGTGTACGTGTGTGATTCGTGTTTCAAGCCATAATATTACATCTCGGGGGGAGACTATGCTCCATTACTACAACCCCGTATCGAATTTAATTGAACTTAAAACAATGTAAAGGATCAGGTTCGAGCACTTACACGTCGCCTGCTTGGGCTTTTCTTTATCAGTGGGATCCGACCTTGGATATAACCGATGGATGGTCCTCTCGGTACGAACCAATTCGATGCATTGAGTTTTTGGGTGGGATTCGATCGAGCCTAAGGTGAGATGTAGGGGATCTAAGGTGAGAGGCTTAGGTAGGTTTTGGGTTTAGGTCCTAAGGCGATGGACGACCAGCTAAGGTTCGAGTTTGGTGAGGATCCTAGTGTGGATTTAGGAAGGATCCTAAGGAAAAGTTCTGCCAAGTGGTGACCGAGCTGGTTTGGGGTTTTCTTGGAATTATTCCTAGGGTGAATCCTAAAGGAAGGGCTTGGCCAAGGGTGGCCAAGCTGGTCAAGGCTTAGGGTTAGTCTAAGTTAGGACTTAGGGTGAAAATGTCAAAGGGATTGGCTCGGCCAGGGGTGGCTGAGTTGATCAACTTGGGTTTTTAGTTTAGGTGGGATTTGGGATGAAAGGGCAAAAGGGAAATGGCTCGGCCAAGGGTGGCCGAGCTGATCAACTTAGGTTTAGTTTAGGTTGGGCTTTGGGGGACCTAATAGGACAGACCTAGGGTGAGCTCGGCCAGCTATTGGCCAAGCTTGGTAAAGGCTTGGGTGGATACAATCTTGGGTAGAACTAGGCTCGATCTTAGCAAGATTCGGCCAGCTCTTAGTTGGTTGAAAGTTGCTGGATTTTATCAACGGTATTGGGTGGTTTAGAGAGTTAGGATTTAGGTACTAAGTGAGGCAGATCTAGGGTGGGCTCGGCCAGCCAATGGCTGAGCTTGGACTGGTATTAGGTGGGGACGAATTTTGGGTGAAACTAGGAAATTTTTTAGTGAAGTTCGGCCAGCTTCTTGGCTGGACTTTGTTAGATTTCCAAAAGGTGGTTTGGGTGGTTTAGAGAGGCAAAGGGAAGAGTGGTGTAGGTGGGTTCTATGGACTCACCTTGGCCACGGTTTGGGTAATCTCCACGCACCTTTTCTTCACATCAACGGGACCATCCATGGCTGCCGGATCCACATGAGTTGCAGCACCAAGCCTTGGCGTGAAATGATTTTGCAGCCCACAAGAACAAAACCCACCATTTCAGCCCACCATGGAAAGGCCAAGTCAAGCCCCTTTTCTTGACTTGCTTTTCCTCTCTCTCTCTCTCTCTGTCCAACCCAAGCAAAGACGTGAAAAACAATTTTTGCAGCCCTTTTCAAACCAGCCCCTCACGTCCTTTTATAGGCCTCTTATGTGGATATGAATCCTGGATTGATTATGAAATCCGGATCCAATCCAAGTCTTGTTTGGATCTGGATCTTGGGTTTGGATTTGGATATTTGGATCTAGATTTGATCCAAATTTTTTTCTTCTTCTCTCCTTCTTGGCGTCTTTAGTTGAACGCTTCGTGCGGGCCTTGAGTTTATTAATGATCCGTCTTAAGCGGGGGGTTTCCCCATATCATCGTTCGAGCTCCTTTTCGCCTTTCCAGACTCTGTTTCAACTGATCTTGGTTGTTTTCGACTTGGATTGTTCGTGATTTCAGGGGCACTGTTGGCTGGGCCTCTGATGCTTCTGGCTTGAAGTCCATTTGTGGCCTGGGCTCCTCTTTTGTCTTTGAATTTGGCCTTTGATCGGGCTGGGCTTGCTCTTTGAATTTTCTGAATCTCTGTTGCAACTGCTTTGGACCAGGCTTTACCTGTTCATCTCGTCTTTCGTAAAAATAGGACTTTCGCCCACTTTCAAGATTTTTCATGTTTCGAACAGGGTTGGAAAATAGAGTTTTGAAGGGTTTGAGTTCTTGAGTTTTCGAAATCTCCAAACTTGGCTTTTTGAGCTGATTTTCGAACCAGGCATTTGGTTTTGGAAAATATTTGGATTTTGGGGTATTTACAGATGCCCCTCTTTGGCATTATCCAAATTTATTTGGATATTGGCGAAGAAGATAACACCCCTATTTGTTTTCTCCCGGATTTGATCTTGAGAATATGGGATCGTCCCAGTATTTGAAAAAAACATTTCCTTTTAAGCCTGATAGGAGGAGATTTTTCGCCAAAAGGGGACTTTCTATGGATCTAGCCCTAAATGAAGATCATGTATGAGGTACTCATGCATGGATATGTAGAGTGTGTGACATGGCTGAAGTGCCAGAAAGGGGCGACCTCCTAGAGACCATATTATATGGTCGAACTTTTGAGACTTTATGAAAAACCTGCTGCTCCAGGTGAGCGGGCCTTACGTATGCTCGCTGTTCGAGTTTTTTTGAAATTCATTTTAAGAGGGAAAACTTTTCTGAACCATCGATCATAAGGACCTTCAGCTCCTTGTGTTTGCCTTTACTCGAGTCTCGACACTTGCTAATCTAGCAGAGGTTTTATGAGAAAACAAGCCACATTTCAAAATTTCTACGCCTTGCTCAAAACGTCGTATTCTCAAACAAGACGAAATTCAAGTAAGTAAATCCTATTTTTACTTTAGGATTCCCTGAAATGAACCATGTTTCGCTCGGGATAAGTCATAGGGATGGGAAAGAAGTACCACGGTCCCTTCTGAAGTGTCCCGTGGTTTGAGGCAAAGAAGGCGGAAAACTGCTCTTTTTGAGCTTTTGGCCTTTTCTTCTTTCTTTTTTCCATAGAGGGTCTCCCTTTGGGAGTATTTTTTCTTTAATCCCTCTTTTCCATAGAAGACTCAAATTTTCTTTTTGATTCATTTTTCTTTCTTTGGGAAAGAGCTTTTTGGCGGGGATTTCCCTTTGTTTTGGCCAAGTTTTCCTTTTGGAAGGAGAAGAGAAGAGGGGAGGACTTATCCCAAGGTCATACTCGATCCATTCTAGGTTAGCCTATTTAGAAATAGCACGTACAACTTGCAAGTATCTTGCTATATTGAATTAGGCCTTTCTTTGTAAGAAGAAGGATTTTGAAATGTAGCCACGTATTTGGAAAGCTCTGCTTTTTCACAAAATGTCGATTCTTTCATTCAGGGTCACACCACTTACCTTTGATCCTTGGTTTCAAAGTTTCAAAGTAGTTTTCCCTAAAATATTTTCACAAAAGGGGAATTTAACTCAGACCCTATACATGATATTTTTTCAAATACTGAATATTGATAGGATCTGCTAAATTCCTACCCTAGACATCGGTTAACCAATAAGAATTGTTCGTGGTGGTTCCATGCACGACGTAAGGGCCATCCCACTTGGGCCGCCACTTTCCAAGTGGATGTGGGCCACGATGGTGGATGATTTTCAAAACGAGCTCTCCCACTTCAAAGTGGCGAGGTTTCATATGTTTCTCATAATGTCGGGCGATCCTTTGCCGGTATGCGTGAGCATGGTCCATAGCAAGGAGTCGCCTCTCATCTAATAGATCTAGTTCGGCCATCCTAGCATGCTGAAGCGTCTCTAGGGGGAGGTCGAGTGCAATGGATGTATGAAATAAATGCAGACGTGTATGGATGGGGAGAACGGCGTTTGTGCCGTAAACCAACTCAAAAGGCGTGGCATTTGTGGGAGTGCGGATGGAAGTCCTATAAGCCCATAAGGCTTCATCCAACTTCTCGTGCCATGTTCTACCCTTCTCTAAGGTTTTCTCAACAATGCTGATGAGAGTCTTGTTGGTGGCTTCGGCTTGGCCGTTGCCTTGAGGGTAGTAAGGCGATGAGAAGTGATGATTTATGCCATACTTGTTGCACAGCTTGACCATCCGCTCATTTTTAAATGGGGTGCCATTATCGGACACAAGATCTCTTGGAACTCCAAATCGAGCCAAGATGTTTTTCCTAATGAAGGCTACCACATGTTGCCCCTGGACATTTGTTAGGGAGGCGGCTTCGACCCACTTGGAAAAATACTCAGTGGCTGCTAGAATGAACCTGTGTCCGTTTGAGGCCTTTGGAAAAATTGGTCCTACGATATCAAACGCCCACATGGTGAATGGCCAGGGGCTGACCACGGAATGCAGTGATGATGAGGGGATATGAATGGCGTGACCATGCACTTGACACGGGTGACAGTTCCTAACATGATCGTGGCAATCCTTTCTCAGGGTAGACCAAAAATAACCTTCTCTAAGTATTTTCATCGCCATCATGTTGGCATTGACATGACCTCCACATTCTCCATCGTGGAATTCATGCATAATAGTCCTAGCCTCCTCTAGGTCGACGCATCTTAGTAAGACGCCAGTAAAACTCTTTTTGTACAGAACCCTCCCAAAATTGTGTATCGGGTGGAAATTTTTCGGATGAATGCCTTATCTTTAGATGTGACATCCTCAGTGAATCCCCCATTTTCTAGAAAATTCTTTATGTCATAAAACCAAGGTTTTTCATCAGAATCAGGGTTATTTTGGCAAATTTGCAAATCGTGTATGGAAGGAGTAGGTGAGTGCCATATTTCAAGGGGTCTGGTTCCCAAAGTGGGATCGACCCTTAGGGCTGAACCCAAGGATGAGAGGGCATCAGCGACGCCATTATCCTCTCTTCCTACATGTGTGAGAGTACACGATTGGAACGACTTGACCAGTCGAGTGGCCAATTCGTGGTATGGAAGCAGTTTTTCATTTCGAACTTGCCAAATTTTTAAAACTTGGTTTATAACAAGGAGGGAATCTCCAAAAACCTCGATGCATGCTGCCCCTAGAGTTTTCGAAACTTTTAAACCTTGTATGAGTGCTTCATACTCGGCTATATTGTTGGAACATTCGAAATCTAGGCGAATTGCTATGGGGATTTCTCCCTTTTCTGGGGATACGAGGATGATCCCGGCACTTGCCCCTCGTTGGTTTCGTGCCCCGTCAAAGTGCATCTTCCACACTTGGTCTTCGAAAGATTTTGCCAAAATGTGGTTTTGGAAATGGCTTTGCAATATGCCTTCATTAGGCATTTCATTGAGTGTGGGATACGCATCTTCTAGGGGGAAGTCAGCCACGTAGTCTGCTAGGGCTTGCCCCTTAATGGAGACCTGGTGATGGTATTTTAAATCATATTCCATTAGAAGGAGTTGCCATTTGCCCAATCTACTCGTGAGAATGGGTTTTTCGAATAAGTGCTTGATTGGGTCAAGCTTGGACACTATCCAGATCTCATGATCTAGGAAATAGTGTCGAAATTTCTGGCAGGCCCAAACTAGGGCCAAGCACGTCTTCTCCATGGCCTGATAATTCCTTTCATAAGCCAGGAGAGTTTTCGAAAGATAGTATTTGGCACATTCCTTGTGAGTGTCATCCTCGTATTGAGCTAACAGAGCTCCCAAGGCATTCGCATGCACAAAAATGTAAAGTAGAAGAGGTTTTCCTAGCTTTGGAGGGTTTAAAACAGGGGGATTAACTAAGTATGCCTTTAACCTTTCAAACGATTTTTGGCACTCGTCATCCCATAAAAATTTTGTGCCCTTTCTCAACAACTTGTTGAAGGGTTCACATCTAGTTGCCAGGTTTGAGATAAACCGGTGAATGGACTGTAGGCGACCCTGGAGGCTACGAATCTGCGTGAGATTGGAGGGTGGAGTCATGTCTATGATGGCTCTACACTTAGAGGGGTCGACTTCTATGCCCCTTTGGCTTACCATAAATCTTAAAAGCTTACCAGATTCTACACCGAATACGCATTTTTGAGGGTTTAGCTTTATGTTGTAAAGTCTAAGCCTTTCGAAAATCTTTTGTAAGCATTCAAGATTAGTGCATCGAGTTTTTGACTTAGCGAGGAGATCATCTACATATACCTCTATGAGCTCATGAATTTGATCGTGAAAGATCGAGGTCATAGCTCTCTGGTACATGGCGCCAGCATTTTTCAAACCAAAGGGCATGACCGTATAGCAGTACGTGCCCCATGGGGTTGTAAAAGCGGTTTTAGCCTGATCTCGTGGGCTTAGTTTGATTTGGTTATATCCTGAATAGCCATCCATGAATGAAAACATTTCATGATTTGCAGTACTATCGACTATCAAATCAATGTTTGGTAAAGGGAAATTATCTTTTGGGGTGGCTTTATTCAGGTTTCTGAAATCGATGCATATTCGAATTTTCCCACTGGTTTTTCGAACAACAACTATATTGGATAACCAATCAGAATACGCAATGGGTTTTATAAATCCGGCTTTTAACAGATCTTCTAAACCCTCTTTGACTTGTGAATGCACATTCGGATGTATCTTCCTAAGCTTTTGTTTTACGGGTTTTGCATCTGAATCTAAGGGAAGACGATGCTCTACAACATTCAGGTCTATACCCGGCATGTCTTCATATGTCCATGCAAACACATCAACGTAGGTTTTCAAAAATGCAATGAATGATGCTTTTTCATGCTCATGCAGACATGTGCCTAC
Organism: Brasenia schreberi; assembly: GCA_036023115.1. Taxonomy (NCBI): domain Eukaryota; kingdom Viridiplantae; phylum Streptophyta; class Magnoliopsida; order Nymphaeales; family Cabombaceae; genus Brasenia; species Brasenia schreberi. Next base: position 4,962,028 of record JAYKKT010000085.1, on the reverse strand, counting down.
CTTAATGAGTTTCGGCTTTAAATCGTTCCCTAAGTTTATCTCTATAAAATCCCCTCCTACTGATTTCGAAGGTTTTTCAAAATCGAGAATTTTATGAAATTCAGGGAGCTCAGAAGTAGGATCTTCCTCGAGGGAATCCAATTCTGGGCCTTGATCGTTCTCAAGACTTCTAAATCCTAGGGAATTTGGACTTGACGCACAGTTTTCGCAAACGCTTGGTTTTTGTTTTGGATTTTCTGCAGGTTTTGAAGATTTTGGTCCTCTTATGAAGAGGACTTTCTTTTCGAAATTCTTTGCTCTTTCAAAACCTTTATCAGGAGCTGCTAAATACAAGATTTTGTTTTTGTTATTTTGCGAATTTTCGATTTTTTTGGATTTTTGTAAGGAAAGAACTTTAGGAACTATACAAACAACTCTTTTTTTGAGTTTTTGATCTTTTTCAAATGTTTTTGGTTTTTGGGATTTTTCAATTTTTTGAATCTCGAGTTTTTCGAATGTTTTTGGGTTTTTGATTGAGGGATCTTCCATCATACCTACAAAGAAAAAAACACCACTAGTTAGACTCCGAACAAGAGATGTAAATCATAGGTTTCTGCTTGGGTAGGCTCCAGGGCACCCTTGACCCAGGTGGTCACAAGGGGTGGTTCTGGTGGTATTCTTGGAGTATAGCCGATCCCGTGTCGGCTTTGGGCAAGATGGGTTCTATGAGACCCTGGTTTTGTGCCCCTAGACTTTTGTATGGCATATACCCCATGTTCAATAACATGTTCCATGATTTTTGTTTTTGGAAAAGTTTTCATATAATTCATGATCTTGGAACTTGCTATCGTCCATGTTATGCACATAAGGCTTTCTGTCCAGGGGTTTTGGAAACAATTGACGCTTGGATTTTCTTGGGATGTGTAAACACCCCGAAATCCCACGAATTTCTTAAACAAATCTGGTTTCGTAAAAGCAGCCCCAAAGGGCCATTTTGAGTCTGGAAACCCAGGAGCCTTCCAGACAACCCTGTACATATGTTTTAAACTTTATCTTTCAAAAACATACGATATGGCTTTTAAAACATGTTTTGAAACCCCGAAATGGCTTGGCCCGATCAAGACAGGACCAGGAGAGCCAAGAAGAGCCCGGAACCGGAGCACACGTCAAGCCCGGCGCAACAACTCTTGTATCTGATTCACACCCCAGGATCTCGAACGTCCAAGACCCTGTTCTTACCAAAATAGCATTTGAAGTCATCTCCGGAAGGCAGAAACGGAGGCGGACGACCATGTTGGCGAAGACCCAACGCAGACGGAGTACTGATGCTGTCAGGCCCCGCACGAATCGTCCGTTTCGAACCCAGCTCGAAGGAGTCAGAGTTCAGTTTGGACTGGATCTGGACCATATATATCCAGATTCCAATCCAAACCCATATGTGGACTTGGATTTGGATTTGGATCCAGAGATCCAATCCAATATCCATATCCATGGCCCACATCACCTTCTCATAAATGGAGGTGGGGCCCACTTGAAATTCACGTGGGATATTGGGCATGAGAGAGAGTGGGGGTGAAAAATATCAAGAGTGTTGTATTAAGCTTGACTTGTGTGTCAAGTTTGGGTTTAATCATGTGGGTTAGCCTAATTGAGTGGGTTTAAGCTTGTAATTAGCTAAAACCTAACCTAGGGTTGCACCAACATGGGGTGATCAAGGTCTATGGGCCATGCTAAGGGAGCTCCCTCACCTAAACCTAACCCAAAATGCCTAAGCCTAGCCTAAACCCCTAATCCACCCCTAATCTGAGGCTAATCACCTAACCCACTTCCCTAATCTCGTCCTAATCCCAACCAAATCACCTAACCCACTTCCCTAATCCTTCCCTAAACCTAGATTAATTTCCCTAATCCTAGCCTAAACGTAGCCTAATCACCTAACCTAGCTCACTAAATCTCACCCTAAAACCCAACCACCTAACCTAGCCCTAAACCCCTAAACCACCCTTAAACCACCCTTAGCCCACGATTTACCCAAACCCCTAGTTTTAAAATATCTGGCCCAACCTTTTCCAGCCCACCTTCTCTACATACCACCCTACCTAAACCACCTAACCACTACCCTTAGCCCAGCCCCAACCGACCTACCCATTCCCTATTTAAACCCCTCCCCTTTGTGGGCGGGTTTTTCAAAGGGGGAACCACCATCTCACCCAGCCGGGCCCTCTCCTTCTCCCATATCTCACCCAGCCGGGACCACTCCCCATCACCTCCGCCTGCTCCATCTGCTCCGCCAGCCACCACCTGCACCGCCACCTTCCCTCTTCCATCCACCACCACCATCCCTCAGCCGGACGCCATCACCTCCACCCAACCGAACCAGCCAACAGCCACCTGCCCGCCTACTTCCCACTTCATCCGCCCCCTCTCCCCATTCGGTAAGTACCCCAAACTCCCTCAAAGCCCCTCTCTACCACCTCTCCACTCTTAGCCACCCATCCTACCTTCATCTCAGCCCTTTTGCCACCACCACTTTAACCTAGCCGAACCTAGTATAACCCAAGCTGTCGGCCACTACCTAGCCATCATCTCCCATTCGGCCTTCCCCTAGGTCTCCCATTCGGCCTTCCCACCAGCTCACCTTCTAGGTCCAGTTTCCCTAAACTCTCAACTCCCCTAGTGACCCTAAGAACCCACTTATTCAGCCACTTTAAACCCCCTACTTGGAGGCAACATCTACTTGCCACTGGCCACCTTCGAGGCGCCTATCCCGCGCCCCACTTGCAGCCGGCCAGCACCCTTGATCACCTACCTTCGCGGAGCTCCCACTTGCAGCCCAAGGCCAAGCCCACGCTCAAGCAAGACCTCTACGGACCAGCTACTCGTAAGTGTCTAAACTCGGTCCTTAGTTGTATACTTGCTTGGGATTCAATTTGATACGGGGTTGTAATAACGGAGCATAGTCTCCCCCCGCTTGTAATAACGTGGCTTGGCACAACCACACACGTGCACCCTCTTAGTCGTGTTTGGGAAAGGGTTCCAAGGAACTAGAGCAAAAACCAGAACCTGGTCGACCTGCTTGTGCGCCCATCCTTGTACTATACAAGAAGCCTACCCAAGTCGTCATTCGGGGACCACCAAAAGTGGAAACCCCGGCAAAACCAGTTTTGAAAATTCAAGGTTCTCCTCAACTCATCCTTAGAGCCAAGTCTAGCGCAAACCCTAGGCTGGTTGTGGGGGAAGTCACAAGATCCGGGAGGATCTACCAACCCCCACACCTTCAAGGTGCTCAAAAGGTGGTCAGTGTGCCTGGCCCCTCAAAAGCATGTATCCCTAGTGGTCTGCCAAAAGCAGATAAGGACAAAGTCATCCTAAATCCTTATGATTTCGAAAACCACCTTTCAAAGATTCCTATTCACATGTCTATCCTAGAGCTTATCAAAACCTCGCCTAGGCATAGACTTGTCTTAGAGAAAATTCTAGAAAGGGCCAAGGTTGATTCGAACATAAGTCCGGAATCCTTGTCTGCCCAAGTGGCTTTATTAGGAGCAAAATCGCCCATCACCTTTTCGGAAGATGATGTAGATAGACCCTACGAAACCCATAACCAGGCCCTGCATATCGAGGTGGTTCTAAACAACCACTCTCTGAACAGGTGCCTAGTCGATGGTGGAGGAGGGCTCAACATCCTTCCACTTCACGTGGCGTACAAAATCGGAGTCACCTTGACTTCAGTGAACCCAAGCCCCATCGTTATCACTGGATACGATGGGAATGCGTTTAGGCCTTTAGGATCCATCGAACTCCCAATGGAAACGGGAGGGATCGAACACACGGGGGTGTTCCATGTCTTGGACATCCACCCCCATTATAACCTGTTGCTAGGAAGACCCTGGATACACAGTTTGTGCGCTGTGCCATCCACCTTCCACAGGTGTGTTAAGATCCCTTTTAGGGACCAGGTCGTAGTGATCCTAAGTGAGAGTCACCCACAGCTTCAGGGGATCATAAACTCCCCTTGTTTATCAAGCTCCCAGGCCCATGAGGCTAACCTGGGGCAAATTATGGTTGAGCCACCTCGGCTCGTGTTGAACAACCCTAGGAAGCTTGTATATGTGAAGGGGCCGCCCAAAGTAGGCCCCCTCCCGACTCTAATCCTCCTAGGAAAACCCAAACGTTCCCTATTTCCAAAACCCCTGGACAAAAGGCCATACGAGCCTAATATGGACGATAGCATGTTCCAGGACCACGACCTATATCCCATCTTTTCAAAAAACAAAAAGTCGTGGAACATGTTGTTGAACATGGGCTACACGCCCTACAAAAGTCTAGGGGCACAAAACCAGGGTCTCCTAGAGCCCATCCTTCCTAGGGCCAACCCAAGCCGATATGGGATCGGCTATACTTCCCGAATACCGCCGGAGCCACCCCCTGTGACCACCTGGGTCAAGGGTGCCCCGGGACCTGTCTTAGAAGAAACCTACGATTTAGACCTCCTATTCCGAGTCTAACCCGTAGTGTTTTCCCTTTGTAGGTATGACGGAAGATCCCTTTTTCTAAAAATACCAAAAACATTTGAAAACTTAAAATCAAAAAAATTGGAAAACAAGAAAAACCAAAAACAATGGAAAAACAAAAACTCGAAGAAAGAGTGCTTTGTATAGTTCCCAAAGTTCTTGTTTTACAAAAACCCAAAAAAATTGAAAATTTGGAAAATACCAAAAAGATTTTGTACATAGCTGCTCCTGGTAAGACTTTGGCAAAAGAAAAGGATTTCGAAAGAAGCGTCGTCTGCATAGCCAGACCAAAAATTTTGAAGTCACTTGAAAATCCAAGTACAAAACCAGGTTATTTTGAAAACCACGCATCAAGTTCCCTCGGGTCTATAGCCCACGAGAATGATCAAAGCCCAGAAGTGGATCCCCTTGAGGAAGATCCCACTTCTGAGCTCCCAGAATTTCATAGAATTCTCGATTTTGAAAGACCTTCCCAATCAGTAGGAGGAGATTTCGTAGAAGTGAACCTAGGGGATGATTCCAATCCCAAAACCATCAAAATAGGCGCATGCTTGCATGAAACTGAAAAGTTAGCATTCATTGCATTTCTACGAACCTATTTAGATGTGTTTGCATGGACGTATGAAGACATGCCGGGCATAGATCCCAGCATAGTCGAGCATCGTCTTCCCTTAGATACAGGTGTAAAACCCATAAAGCAGAAGCTTAGGAAAATACACCCGAATGTACAACGCAAGTCAAAGAGGGTTTAGAAGATCTGCTAAAAGCCGGATTTATAAAACCCATTGCGTATTCTGATTGGTTGTCAAATATCGTTGTAGTTCGAAAAACCAATGGGAAAATTCGAATATGCATCGATTTCAGAAACCTGAATAAAGCCACCCCAAAGGATAATTATCCTTTACCAAACATAGATTTGATAGTCGATAGTACTGCAAATCATGAAATGTTTTCATTCATGGATGGCTATTCAGGCTATAATCAAATCAAACTAAGTTCACGAGATTAGGGTAAGACCGCCTTCACAACCCCATGGGGCACATACTGCTATACAGTCATGCCCTTTGGTTTGAAAAATGCCGGCACAACATACCAACGAGCCATGAACACGATCTTCCATGATCAAATTCATGTGCTTGTAGAAGTGTATGTAGATGATCTCTTGGCGAAATCCAAAACCCGATGCACCCATATCGAATGTTTACAAAAGATTTTCGAAAGGCTTAGGCTTTACAAAGTAAAGCTAAACCCTCAAAAATGTGTGTTCGGGGTAGAATCAGGGAAGATTCTAGGCTTTATGGTGAGCCAAAGGGGAATAGAAGTCGACCCCTCTAAGTGTCGAGCCATCATAGACATGGCTCCACCCTCCAATCTCACCCAAGTCCGTAGCCTCCAGGGTCGACTACAATCTGTGCGCCGATTCATATCGAATCTGGCAACTAGATGCGAACCCTTCAACAAACTGTTGAGGAAGGGTACAAAATTCTTATGGGATGACGAATGCCAAAAGTCCTTCGAGAGACTGAAGGCATACTTGGCTAATCCACCCGTTTTGAATCCTCCAAAACAAGGAAAACCGCTTTTATTATACATCTCCGTGCATATGAACGCTTTAGGAGCCCTGTTGGCTCAATACGAGGATGACACCCATAAGGAGTATGCCATCTACTATATTTCGAAAACTCTCTTGGCTTATGAACGAAATTATCAAGCCATGGAGAAGACGTGCTTGGCCCTAGTTTGGGCCTGCCAGAAATTCAGACACTATTTCCTAGATCATGGGATCTGGATAGTGTCCAAGCTTGATCCAATCAAGCACTTGTTCGAAAAACCCATTCTCACGGGTAGATTGGGCAAATGGCAACTCCTTCTAATGGAGTATGATCTGAAATACCGTCACCAGATCTCCATTAAGGGGCAAGCCCTAGCAGATTACGTTGCTGAATTCCCTTTAGAGGACTCATATCCCACTCTTGTCGAAATGCCTGATGAAGGCATATTGCAAAACCATTTTCAAAACCACATTTTGGCAAATTCTTTCGAAAACCAAGTGTGGAAGATGCACTTCGACGGGGCACGAAACCAACGAGGGGCTGGTGCCGGGATCATCCTGATCTCCCCTGAAAAGGGCGAGATTCCCATAGTAGTCCGCTTAGATTTCGAATGTTCCAACAACGTAGCTGAGTATGAAGCACTCATACAAGGCTTAAAGATTTCGAAAACTCTAGGGGCATCATGCATCGAGGTCTTTGGAGATTCGCTCCTTGTCATAAACCAGGTTTTAAAAATTTGGCAAGTACGTAATGAGAAACTACTTCCATATCACGAGTTGGCCACTCGATTGGTCCAATCCTTCCAGTCGTGTAAGCTCACACACGTAGGAAGAGAGGACAATGGCATCGCCGATGCCCTCTCTTCCTTGGGTTCAGCCCTGAAGGTCGATCCCATTTTAGGGACCAGATCCTTTGAAATATGGCATGTGCCCCATCCATCCACACACGACTTGGATATTTGCCAAAACAACCCAGAGTCTGTTGAAAAACCCTGGTTCTATGACATAAAACAATTTTTAGAAAATGGGGGATTCACCGAGGATGCCACGTCCAAAGATAAGGCATTCATTCGTAAGATTTCGACCCGATACACCATTCTGGGTGGGGTCTTATACAAAAAGAGTTTTACCGGCATTCTGCTTAGGTGTATCGACCTAGAGGAGGCTAGGATAGTGATGCACGAGTTCCACGAAACATGATGGCAATGAAAATACTTAGAGGGGGTTATTTTTGGTCCACCCTGAAAAAGGATTGTCACGATCATGTTAGGAAGTGTCATCCGTGTCAAGTGCATGGGCATGCCATTCATATCCCTTCATCTACATTGCATTCCGTGGTCAGCCCCTGGCCATTTACCATGTGGGCGTTTGACATAGTAGGCCCAATATTTCCAAAGGCCTCGAATGGGCATCGTTTCATTTTAGCAGCCACGGAGTATTTCTCCAAGTGGGTGGAAGCCATTTCCCTAACGAATGTAATGGGGCAACATGTGGTGGCTTTCATCCGGAGGAATATCTTGGCTCGATTTGGGGTTCCACGAGACCTTGTGTCTGATAATGGTACCCCCTTCAAGAATGAGCGGATGGTCAAGTTGTGCAACACGTATGGCATAACTCACCACTTCTCCTCGCCCTACTACCCTCAAGGCAACGGCCAAGCCGAAGCCACAAATAAGACTCTCATTAGTATTATTGAGAAAACCTTAGAGAAGGGTAGGACGTGGCACGAGAAGCTGGATGAGGCCTTATGGGCTTATAGGACTTCCATCCGGACTCCCACGAATGCCACACCATTCGAGTTGGTCTATGGCACAAACGCCATTCTTCCCATTCATACCCAACTGCATTCATTCCATACATCCATTGCACTCGACCTCCCCCTAGAGACGCTTCAGCATGCTAGGATGGCCGAACTAGATTTGCTAGATGAGAGGCGACTCCTTGCCATGGATCATGCTCGTGCATACCGGCAAAGGATAGCCCGACATTATAGCAAACACATAAGACCTCGCCACTTTGAAGTGGGAGATCTGGTCTTAAAAACCATCCACCATCATGGCCCACACCCCCTAGGCAAGTGGCGCCCCAACTGGGATGGACCCTATGTTGTACGAGCAACCACTACGAACAATTCGTATTGGTTGATCGATGTAGAAGGTAGGAATTTAGCAGATCCTATCAATATTCAATACTTAAAGAAGTATCATGTGTAGGATCTGGATTAAATTCCAGTTTTCGAAAAATTTTAAAGGGATAGCTGCCCTGAGACATGTGAATAAGGTGCAAAGGCAAACTCGTGTGACCCTGAGTGAGAGGATTCGCACTTGTGAAAGAGTGGAGTTTTCAAAATCGTGGTTCCATTTCAAAATCCTTCATCTTACAAAGAAAGGCCTAGTTCAACATAGCAAGATACTTGCAAGTAGTATGTGCTATTTCTAAATAGGCTGATCTGGAATGGATCGAGTATAGGCTTGGGATAAGGCCTCCCCTCTTCTCTTCTATTTCCAAAAGGAAAACAAAGGCCCAAAACGAAAGGGAATTTCCCATTCAAAGTCTCTTTCCAAAAGAAAGAAACCAGACTTCAAAAAGAAAAATCGATTCTCTTATAAAAAAGAGGGATTAAAGAAAAAATACTCCCAAAGGGAGGCCCTCTATGGAGAAAAGGAAAAAGAGGCCAAAAAGCTCAAAAAGAGCAGTTTTCCGCCTTCTATGCCTTAAACCACGGGACACTTCAGAAGGGACCGTGGTATCTCTTTCCCATCCCTGGCTTATCCCAAGCTAAAGCATGGTTCATTTCGAGGAATCCTAAAGTAAAAATAGGATTTACTTACTTGAATTTCATCTTGTTTGAGAATTCGACGTTTCGAGTAAGACGTAGGAATTTGAAATGAAGCTTGTTTTCTTATAAAACTTCCGCTAGATAAGCGAGTGTTAAGACTCAAACAAGGGCAAGTACGAAGAGCTCGAGATCCTTAGGATCGAGGCTCAAGACAGTTGTCCCTTTTGTAAATAGCTTTTGTAAATAAGTTTTGAAAACCGAACATCGAACAACATAGGATTTGCTCACTTGGAGCAACAGACCTTGTAAGTCTCTAGAGTTCGACCACATCTGGTCTCTGGGAGGTCGCCACTTTTGGCACCACACCCATGTCATCTGCATTCCACGCATGGTACTTGCATGAACATGATCCCATTTTAGGACCAGATTCCATAAATAACCCTTTGGCGTGATATCTCCTCCTACCAGAGTTTGTAAATTGAGATTTTTGCTAAAAAAATGGGCGATCCCATATTCTTCATGGGTAGATCTAGGGAGACATTAAAAGGGGTGTTTGTCATCTTTGCCCTTATCCAAATCGATTTGGACAAGGCCAAAGAGGGGCATCTGTAAACACCCCGAAATCCCACGAATTTCTTAAACAAATCTGGTTTCGTAAAAGCAGCCCCAAAGGGCCATTTTGAGTCTGGAAACCCAGGAGCCTTCCAGACAACCCTGTACATATGTTTTAAACTTTATCTTTCAAAAACATACGATATGGCTTTTAAAAACCCTTTTAAAACATGTTTTGAAACCCCGAAATGGCTTGGCCCGATCAAGACAGGACCAGGAGAGCCAAGAAGAGCCCGGAACCGGAGCACACGTCAAGCCCGGCGCATCAACTCTTGTATCTAATTCACACCCTAGGATCTCGAACGTCCAAGACCCTGTTCTTACCAAAATAGCATTTGAAGTCATCTCTGGAAGGCAGAAACGGAGGCGGACGACCATGTTGGCGAAGACCCAACGCAGACGGAGTACTGATGCTATCAGGCCCCGCACGAATCGTCCGTTTCGAACCCAGCTCGAAGGAGTCAGAGTTCAATTTGGACTGGATCTGGACCATATATATCCAGATTCCAATCCAAACCCATATGTGGACTTGGATTTGGATTTGGATCCAGAGATCCAATCCAATATCCATATCCATGGCCCACATCACCTTCTCATAAATGGAGGTGGGGCCCACTTGAAATTCACGTGGGATATTGGGCATGAGAGAGAGTGGGGTGAAAAATATCAAGAGTGTTGTATTAAGCTTGACTTGTGTGTCAAGTTTGGGTTTAATCATGTGGGTTAGCCTAATTGAGTGGGTTTAAGCTTGTAATTAGCTAAAACCTAACCTAGGGCTGCACCAACATGGGGTGATCAAGGTCTATGGGCCATGCTAAGGGAGCTCCCTCACCTAAACCTAACCCAAAATGCCTAAGCCTAGCCTAAACCCCTAATCCACCCCTAATCTGAGCCTAATCACCTAACCCACTTCCCTAATCCCGTCCTAATCCCAACCTAATCACCTAACCCACTTCCCTAATCCTTCCCTAAACCTAGATTAATTTCCCTAATGCTAGCCTAAACCTAGCCTAATCACCTAACCTAGCTCACTAAACCTCACCCTAAAACCCAACCACCTAACCTAGCCCTAAACCCCTAAACCACCCTTAGCCCACGATTTACCCAAACCCCTAGTTTTAAAATATCTGGCCCAACCTTTTCCAGCCCACCTTATCTACATACCACCCTACCTAAACCACCTAACCACTACCCTTAGCCCAGCCCCAACCGACCTACCCATTCCCTATTTAAACCCTTCCCCTTTGTGGGCGGGTTTTTCAAAGGGGGAACCACCATCTCACCCAGCCGGGCCCTCTCCTTCTCCCATATCTCACCCAGCCGGGACCACTCCCCATCACCTCCGCCTGCTCCATCTGCTCCGCCAGCCACCACCTGCACCGCCACCTTGCCTCTTCCATCCACCACCACCATCCCTCAGCCGGACGCCATCACCTCCACCCAACCGAACCAGCCAACAGCCACCTGGCCGCCTGCTTCCCACTTCATCCGCCCCCTCTCCCCATTCGGTAAGTACCCCAAACTCCCTCAAAGCCCCTCTCTACCACCTCTCTACTCTTAGCCACCCATCCTACCTTCATCTCAGCCCTTTTGCCACCACCACTTTAACCTAGCCGAACCTAGTATAACCCAAGCTGCCGGCCACTACCTAGCCATCATCTCCCATTCGGCCTTCCCCTAGGTCTCCCATTCGGCCTTCCCACCAGCTCACCTTCTAGGTCCAGTTTCCCTAAACTCTCAACTCCCCTAGTGACCCTAAGAACCCACTTATTCAGCCACTTTAAACCCCCTACTTGGAGGCGCCATCTACTTGCCACCGGCCACCTTCGAGGCGCCTATCCCGCGCCCCACTTGCAGCCGGCCAGCACCCTTGATCACCTACCTTCGCGGAGCTCCCACTTGCAGCCCAAGGCCAAGCCCACGCTCAAGCAAGACCTCTACGGACCAGCTACTCGTAAGTGTCTAAACTCGGTCCTTAGTTGTATACTTGCTTGGGATTCAATTTGATACGGGGTTGTAATAACGGAGCATAGTCTCCCCCCGCTTGTAATAACGTGGCTTGGCACAACCACACACGTGCACCCTCTTAGTCGTGCACGATTTTTAACACACACGGGCCTAATCAGCCCCTAATATATAAGTGTATATATACACTTTCATTTTCGAAGGGTTTTGTTTAAGTTGGGTGCGTTGTCTTTCAATTCAAGCACTCACACACATTGAGCCTTCGCTCTTAGTTGAAAGACCCAAGTAAGGGCCGACCTATACTATTTGGGTTTCATTTCATGTCGTGTGAGTAAGTCTTTCAATTCAAGCACTTTCACACACATTGAGCCTTCGCTCTTACTCCCAAGACCTTAGTAAAGGCCTTATTGCAGTTATATTTGGGTTTCATTTATGTCGTGTGGGTAGTCTTTCAATTCAAGCACTCTCACACACATTGAGCCTTCGCTCTTACTCCCAAGACCTTAGTCAAGGCCATACTGCAATTTATATTTGGGTTTAATTTCATGTCGTGTGGGTAGTCTTTCAATTCAAGCACTCTCACACACATTGAGCCTTCGCTCTTACTCCCAAGACCTTAGTCAAGGCCATACTGCAATTTATATTTGGGTTTAATTTCATGTCGTGTGTGTAAGTCTTTCAATTCAAGCATGCACCCACATTGAGCCTTCGCTCTTATTTGCAAGACCCGAGTAAGGGCTCAAATACATAAGCTATATACATATTTCCCTTCGGTTATTTCCCTTCGGTCATTTCCCTTCTCTTATTTCCCCTTCAGTATTATCTTTAATTTCGGGTTTTCCCTTTGGAGTAGCGTGAGTTTGCATTGCATCTACGCCATACCACGAGGTAGGACGCATATTGCATCAAAGCAAGCCCCGCTCGAATTCGCCCATGTAGTGGAGTGTTCATAACACACAAACTAGGTGGCCCGAAAAGGGATAAAAGAAAAGACTTAGGCACGTGCAAATCCACGTGATCTAAAATATGCAATCGCATCTTAAAGACCCGAAATAGACACCTCGAACCGCTTCGTAGACTTTCTCACCAAAAACTCGATTTTTGCAAAGCGTACAGACTGACCCTTGCGCATCGGTGCAAGAAGGTCTGCGACGACAAGAGCTTACTTGCTCACAGTCGCCACGTTTAGAAGTCAGTGTTAAATATATCTTCGCTAGCTTAAGTAAGCTAGCTGGCACGCCCTATTTGTATACATAGGCCTTAGACGCACGAGAAGATCCACTCCAAGCCCCCGGAAGGGACGAAGAGGCGGGGATTTTCGCTCGTCCACAGGATGGTTAGTGTTTTGAGTGGGCCAGCCTTGGGCGGTCCCTGGATGTGCACGACCTTCCGAGGTATCTGAAGGGTGAGCTTTGGTGGCTCGACCATGGTTTGCCTTGAGTTGGCCTCATAGGCCTGTGAACTTGAAAAACATGGGGAATTTTGAATACCCTGAAGCTGTGCATGACTCTCACTTAGGATCACAATGACTTGGTTTTCAAAAGGGATTTTGACACACCTATGGAAGGTGGACGACACAGCCTGCAGGCTGTGTATCTAAGGCCTTCCTAGCAATAGGTTGTAGTGGGGGTGGATGTCCAAAACATGGAATACCCCCACGTGAGCTATCCCTCCCGTTTTCATGGGAAGTTCAACGGATCCTAAAGGTCTGGACGCATTTCCATCGTATCCAATGATTACGATGGGGCTTGGGTTCATGGAAGTCAAGGTGACTCCAATCTGATGTGCTATGTGAAGCGGAAGGATGTTGAGCCCTCCTCCCCCGTCAACTAGGCACCTATCTAGAGAGTAGTGATTCAATACCACCTCAATGTGTAGGGCCTGATTATGGGTTTCGTACGGTCTTTCGAGATCCTCTTCCGAAAACATGATAGGTGTTTTTGCACCTATGGATGCCACTTGATTGGACAAGGATTCTGGGGTTATGTCCAAACTAACCTTTGCTCTTTCTAGAATTTTCTCTAACACGAGTCTATGCCTAGGCGAGGTTTGTATCAACTCTAGGATGGACATGTTAATGGGAATCTTTGAAAGATGGTTTTCGAAATCATACAAGTTCAAAATGACTTTTCCTTTGTCCGTTTTGGGCAGAACTCCAGGAATATACGCTTTTGAAGGGCCAGGCACACTGACCACTTTTTTAGCATTTTGCAGATGTGGGGGTTGATAGATCATCCCGGATCTTGTCACTTCCCCCCACGATCAACCTAGGGTTCGCGCTTAAGATGGCTCTAATTGAATGTTTTGGAGCACCTTGAATTTTCAAAACTGGCTTGATTGGGGACAGAACTCTTGCTGGTCCCCGAATCACTACTTGGGCAGGTTTCCTATGAAGGATGAGTGTAGATGCACAAGTGGAAAAACCATACTTATATGTACGCGCTAGACCCTTTGAAATTGTGAGAGCACATACCTCTTTGCCCTTCCCATTGGTACTTGCGTGATTGGGGAAGAGTTTTTTGAAAATAGCTTGGGCAGGCTCCGGTTCCTCAGTGACCTGGAGCCGGCCCTCTGCTATCAAGTTCTCGATTTGGTTTAGGAGGGAAAAACACTGCTTTGTATCATGGCCTTTGAGCCGATGATAATTACAGAATCGATTCAAAAACCTCCCTTTGGAAGTGATTCCCTCGGGGATTTCAGGGAGTTCGATCATGCCTTGGGCGAGTAGGAGGTCTAGGACCTCCGACACAGGTTGCCCCAGTGGAGTGTACTCTCATTTTTCAAATGGTTTTTGTATTTTTTTGTCTTTTCTGTTTTCAAAATTTTCGAAATTCTTTGAAGTGCTCGCCAGCCTTGGATCTACCCGGACATTGGTGACTTTGTGGGGTTTTTCCCCTTTGTCCATGGTAGGTAGCCCATAATTGCTGGGCTTTTCCAAGCGAGTCTTTGAATTTACGCTCCCTTTCCACAGGTGGTCGTAAACCCCTTTTTTCAAATTTGTCTCAAAAAGAGATGCTTTTTTAATCAGTTTGTGAAAAGTAGAGATTTCATGTAAAGAAAGAAGAGTTTTCAATTCAGTTTTGAAATTATCCAAGATGAGCATTACTGCACATCCTTCGGATATGGGTTCTCGTACTTGCCCAAGGAGAGACCTCCATCGAACGATAAATGTATGCACATCTTCGTTCATACCTTGCTTTGTATCCCTCAAAGTGTTCAATGTAGGCATGACTTCTACGTTGTGTGAAAATCTTTGCATGAAGCAGTTCGCCAACTCTTCAAAAGTTGTAAACTGGCTCAAATCGTAGGAAGCCAGCCATTTAGAAGTTGTGCCTTTGAGGGATAAGGGGAACCAATACACCCATTTCATCGAGTCCTTCTTTTTCTTGTGGGCTCGACGAGAGAAAAGCTGCAGGTGAGACCTAGGGTCTCCCGTGCCATCATACCGATGGAAATTCGGTATTTCGTCGTCACTGTCTGTTTCGTAATCTAAAGGGAGAAAATCAGACAGGACGTACGTTGTTTTCTCTCTATTTTGCCTCTTCAGCAATTGCTGTAGGGCTTTACGATCCTTGTGAGTGAAGGAATCGAGGTATTGGTTGCCTTCCATTTCGGAGGTCTCCTTGTGTTTACGAGTTTTTCCAAACTTCTTTTTGGCCTTTATTGGTTCGCCATGTGACGAACACGAATCAGTTGCTTCAACCTCTTGGCTGAGAGCAGCGATCTTGGCCTCGTATTCTTTTCTTAACTCTTCCTCTTTTTGTTTTCGATTTTTCAAAGATCTTCTAGAATGAGAACTTGAAGAGCATGAGAACCAGCTAGACACTTCATTGGAGTCTGAACTCGACATGACTCCGATGCTTTTAAATCCAACTATGAAATGCAAGAAGACAAAGAGTTAAAACACTTTTCTTTGAAAAAATGATTTTTTTCAGAGATTGGTTTGTTTGTATCGATATTTCCTAAAGACCCATGTCCCACCGGGTGTGCCAAATTTGTAGACACGGAAAATCCTCGTCTCTGGGTTTTTTAGGCCTGAAGCGAATCTTTTCGTGCTTATGTCGCTTTAAAAGGGGCGTGCCAACTAGCTTTCTCAAACTAGCGAAGTAAGTTTTGAAAATGTATCTGACTTTTGGGGCGACTGTGGACAAGTGGGTTCTTTTCGTCGCAGACTTTCTTGCACCGGCGCGCAAGGGTCAGTCTGTATGCTTTAGGAAAAACTTGATTTTAAACAAACACGACTCTTTTGAAAACTCGAAAGTGTTTTATCGACTGGTTTTGTTAAAATTGCAACTTTTTATGCATGGGATCTATGCGTTCCTACGTCTCTCGGATTTTAGCCAATTTTGGCGTGTAGTCGTGTGCATCCAGTGCTCGATTTCGGGCAAGTTCTACACGATTTGATCAATCTGGTTCGATGCAAGTATGCTCCCTATCTCGAGTGTGACGGATATGCAATGCAAACTCACACAACTTGAAGGGAAAACCCAGAATTTAAAGACATAGTAGAAGGGAAATAGCAGAAAGGGAAATATGGCTATATCTTAGATGCGGAAGGGAAAATATATATAGCTATATCTTAAGAGCGAGAAGGCTCAATGTGAGTGAGTGCTTTGAGTGTATAAATTGAAAGGCAACTCACACGACTTGAACCTTAAAAACCCAGCTGAAAGGGAAAATACGTATATATATGTAAGAGCGGAAAGGCTCAATGTGAGTGAGTGCTTTGAGTGTATAAAATGAAAGACAACTCACACGACTTGAACCTTAAAACCCAGCTGAATGTATATAAATAGAGCTATATCCTATGAGCTGTTGAGGCCCGTTTTGTGTGCAAAAGGTGCGCAGATAAGAGCGGAAAGGCTCGAGTGTACATGTGTGATTCGTGTTTCAAGCCATAATATTACATCTCCGGGGAGACTATGCTCCATTACTACAACCCCGTATCGAATTTAATTGAACTTAAAACAATGTAAAGGATCAGGTTCGAGCACTTACACGTCACCTGCTCGGGCTTTTCTTTATCAGTGGGATCTGACCTTGGATATAACCGATGGATGGTCCTCTCGCTACGAACCGATTCGATGCGTGGAGTTTTTGGGTGGGATTCGATCGAGCCTAAGGTGAGATGTAGGGGATCTAAGGTGAGAGGCTTAGGTAGGTTTTGGGTCTAGGTCCTAAGGCGATGGACGACCAGCTAAGGTTCGAGTTTGGTGAGGATCCTAGTGTGGATTTAGGAAGGGTCCTAAGGAAAAGTTCTGCCAAGTGGTGACCGAGCTGGTTTGGGGTTTTCTTGGAATTATTCCTAGGGTGAATCCTAAAGGAAGGGCTTGGCCAAGGGTGGCCAAGCTGGTCAAGGCTTAGGGTTAGTCTAAGTTAGGACTTAGGGTGAAAATGTTAAAGGGATTGGCTCGGCCAGGGGTGGCCGAGTTGATCAACTTGGGTTTTTAGTTTAGGTGGGATTTGGGATGAAAGGGCAAAAGGGAAATGGCTCGGCCAAGGGTGGCCGAGTTGATCAACTTAGGTTTAGTTTAGGTTGGGCTTTGGGGGACCTAATAGGATAGACCTAGGGTGAGCTCGGCCAGCTATTGGCCAAGCTTGGTAAAGGCTTGGGTGGATACGATCTTGGGTAGAACTAGGCTTGATCTTAGCAAGATTCGGCCAGCTCTTAGTTGGTTGAAAGTTGCTGGATTTTATCAACGGTATTGGGTGGTTTAGAGAGTTAGGATTTAGGTACTAAGTGAGGCAGATCTAGGGTGGGCTCGGCCAGCCAATGGCTGAGCTTGGACTGGTATTAGGTGGGGATGGATTTTGGGTGAAACTAGGAAATTTTTTAGTGAAGTTCGGCCAGCTTCTTGGCTGGACTTTGTTAGATTTCCAAAAGGTGGTATTGGGTAGTTTAGAGAGGCAAAGGGAAGAGTGGTGTAGGTGGGTTCTATGGACTCACCTTGGCCACGGTTTGGGTAATCTCCACGCACCTTTTCTTCACATCAAACGGACCATCCATGGCTGCCGGATCCACATGAGTTGCAGCACCAAGCCTTGGCGTGAAATGATTTTGCAGCCCACAAGAACAAAACCCACCATTTCAGCCCACCATGGAAAGGCCAAGTCAAGCCCCTTTTCTTGACTTGCTTTTCCTCTCTCTCTCTCTCCAACCCAAGCAAAGACGTGAAAAACAATTTTTGCAGCCCTTTTCAAACCAGCCTCACGTCCTTTTATAGGCCTCTTATGTGGATATGGATCCTGGATTGATTATGAAATCCGGATCCAAACCAAGTCTTGTTTGGATCTGGATCTTGGGTCTGGATCTGGATATTTGGATCCAGATTTGATCCAATTTTTTTTCTTCTTCTCTCCTTCTTGGCGTCTTTAGTCGAACGCTTCGTGCGGGCCTTGAGTTTATCAACGATCCGTCTTAAGCGGGGGTTTTCCCCATTTCATCATCCGAGCTCCTTTTCGCCTTTCCGGACTCTGTTTCAACTGATCTTGGTTGTTTTCGACTTGGATTGTTCGTGATTTCAGGGGCACTGTTGGCTGGGCCTCTGATGCTTCTGGCTTGAAGTCCATTTGTGGCCTGGGCTCCTCTTTTGTCTTTGAATTTGGCCTTTGATCGGGCTGGGCTTGCTCTTTGAATTTTCTGAATCTCTGTTGCAACTGCTTTGGACCAGGCTTTACCTGTTCATCTGGTCTTTCGTAAAAATAGGACTTTCGCCCACTTTCAAGATTTTTCATGTTTCGAACAGGGTTGGAAAATAGAGTTTTGAAGGGTTTGAGTTCCTGAGTTTTCGAAATCTCCAAACCTGGCTTTTTGAGCTGATTTTCGAACCAGGCATTTGGTTTTGGAAAATATTTGGATTTTGGGGTATTTACAGATGCCCCTCTTTGGCATTATCCAAATTGATTTGGATAATGGCGAAGAAGATAACACCCCTATTTGTTTTCTCCCGGATTTGATCTTGAGAATATGGGATCGTCCCAGTATTTGAAAAAAACATTTCCTTTTAAGCCTGATAGGAGGAGATTTTTCGCTAAAAGGGGACTTTCTATGGATCTAGCCCTAAATGAAGATCATGTATGAGGTGCTCATACATGGATATGCAGAGTGTGTGACATGGCTAAAGTGCCAGAAAGGGGCGACCTCTAGAGACCATATTATATGGTCAAACTTTTGAGACTTTATGAAAAACCTGCTGCTCCAGGTGAGCGGGCCTTATTTATGCTCGCTGTTCGAGTTTTTTTGAAATTCATTTTAAGAGGGAAAACTTTTCTGAACCATCGATCATAAGGACCTTCAGCTCCTTGTGTTTGCCTTTACTTGAGTCTCGACACTTGCTAATCTACTAGAGGTTTTATGAGAAAACAAGTCACATTTCAAAATTTCTACGCCTTACTCAAAACGTCGTATTCTCAAACAAGACGAAATTCAAGTAAGTAAATCCTATTTTTACTTTAGGATTCCTTGAAATGAACCATGTTTCGCTCGGGATAAGTCATAGGGATGGGAAAGAAGTACCACGGTCCCTTCTAAAGTGTCCCGTGGTTTGAGGCAAAGAAGGCGGAAAACTACTCTTTTTGAGCTTTTGGCCTTTTTTTCTTTCTTTTTTCCATAGAGGGTCTCGCTTTGGGAGTATTTTTTCTTTAATCCCTCTTTTCCATAGAAGACTCAAATTTTCTTTTTGATTCATTTTTCTTTCTTTGGGAAAGAGCTTTTTGGTGGGGATTTCCCTTTGTTTTGGCCAAGTTTTCCTTTTGGAAGGAGAAGAGAAGAGGGGAGGACTTATCCCAAGGTCATACTCGATCCATTCTAGGTTAGCCTATTTAGAAATAGCACGTACAACTTGCAAGTATCTTGCTATATTGAATTAGGCCTTTCTTTGTAAGAAGAAGGATTTTGGAAAATATTTGGATTTTTGGGTGTTTACAAGACCCCGCACAAACCGTTCATTTCGAATATACCCTAAAGGAGTCAAAATTCAGTTTAGATTGGATCTGGACCATATATATCCAGATCCCAATCCAAACGTATATGTGGATTTGGATTTGGATCCAAAGATCCAATCCAATATCCACGTCCATGGCCCACATCACCTTCTCATAAATGGAGGTGGGGCCCACTTGAAATTCACGTGGGATTTTGGGCATGAGAGAGAATGGGGAGGATTAAGCATGAGGGAAAGGTATTAAGCTTGACTTGTGTGTCAAGTTTTGGGTTAGTCATGTGGGTTAGCCTAATTAGTGTGGGTTTAAGCTTGTATGAACCTACACCTAACCTAGGACTGCACCAACATGATGCAATGAAGTCCATGGGCTATGCAAAGGGATGCTCCTAACCCAATCCTAAGCCAAAACCCCTAATCCTAGCCATTTGCCCTAATCCCGGCCTAATCCTAGCCTAATCACCTAACCCACTTCCCTAATCCTGCCCTAATCCCAACCTAATCACCTAATCCACTTCCCTAATCCTTCCCTAAACCTAGCCTAATTCCCTTAATCCTAACCTAATCCTAGCCTAAACACCTAACCCACCTCACTAAACCTCACCCTAAAACCAACCCACCTAGCTAAGCCCTAAACCACCAAACCACCCCACCTAAACCCTAGCACACCATATCCCTAAAACCACCCAAACTAAATATCTGCCCCCCCCTAAATATCTAGCCCACTTTATTCCTAAACCACCACCACCTAACCACTAAACCACCCCCTCAAAAACCAGCCCAACCCACCTCTTAAAATCCTATAAACCCCCCCCTAGTGGGCTGGTTTTTCAGATTTTTGAAGCCTACCTTGGGCCAGCCGAGCTCTTCCTCTCCTCTCTCACCCCTTGCTCTCTTCTCTCACTTCACGCCACCACAACATCCCGGCCAGCTCCACTCCACGCCACCACCACCTCCCGGCCAACTCCACTCCTTCCACCCGGCTGCCTACCTTGGACACCTGCCACCTTCTCCTTTCTCTCCGGTTAGTACCCTATCCTAACACCACCCTCTCTTCACTCCCCCTCCACTCTCAGCCACCACACCACCATCACCTCCCGGCCACCATTTGCCACCCTTCACCATTCGGCCAACTTCTGCCCGATTGCATCACACTCGCCACCTTACCTCATCCCCTAGACAGCCCCTAGTTAGTCACCCTTAACCTTACCTCTTCGCTTAAACCAGCCCTTAGCCAACACCCTAGCTTGCTCCCCTTTGCCATTCCTAAGCACCCCTAGTTACCCCAGCCGGCCACCACCTAACTACCTGCCACTAGTCGGCCAGCCATAACCGACTACACCTTGGACACCCGCAGCCTTCCATCCTCTCCCTTAGACAGTCCCTAGTTAAGACCCTTAGCTCCACATTCCCTAGGACCTGCCCTACACCTTAGTGACACCCTCTAACTACCCCAGCCCAAGGCACCACAGCAGCACCCCCTTCCATCACCTGGCTAGCGCCAAGGCGCCACCCCCACAGTATCTTGCTTCACCCGGCCAGCACACCTTTGCCGCATCTTTCCGAGGAGCTCCCTCTTGCAGCCCAAGGCGACGCTCAAGCCCAAGCTCAAGCAAGTCACCTCTGGACCAGCTATACATAAGTGCCTAACTCGGTCCTTGTTTATAGACTTGCTTAAGCTCAATTAAATTTGATACGGGGTTGTAATAATGGAGCATTGTCTCCCCCCGCTTGTAATAACATGGCTTGGCACACCCACACACACGTGCACTTGAGCCTATCTCGCTCTTAGTTGTGCACGATTTTGAACACACATGGGCCTAATCAGCCCTTAAGATATAAACTTATTTATATAATTTAAGTTGCGTGGGGTTTTGCTTAAGTTGTGTGTGTTGTCTTTCAATTCTCGCACTCACACACATTGAGCTTTCGCTCTTATTTACAAGACCCAAGTAAGGGCCGTGTTATATTTTCCCTTGGGTTTAATTTCACGTTGTGTGTGTTGTCTTTCAATTCTCGCACTCACACACATTGAGCTTTCACTCTTACTCCCCAAGACCTTAGTCAAGGCCTATTGCAATTTATATTTCGGTTTAATTTTATGTCGTGTGCATAGTACTTCAATTCTACACTCACACATATTGAGCTTTCGCTCTTACTCCCAAGACCTTAGTTAAGGCCATATTGCAATTTATATTTGGGTTTCATTTAAGTCATGTGAGTTGTCTTTCAATATACACACAACACCCACGCAACACGTTGGTGACCTTCGGGCCCATATATATATTAAGTATTTCCCTTTCGGCTATGTCTTTAAGATTTGGGTTTTAAGGTTCAGCAGTGTGCGTAGTCTTTACATATATACATGGCACACACTTGCACTATTGAGCCTTTCCGCTCTTAAGATATAGCCATATTTCCCTTTTGCAATTTCCGTTTTGCAATTTTCCTTTTGCAATTTACATTTCAAGTCATTTCCCTTCCGCATTGTCTTTCAATTTCGGGTTTTCCCTTTGGAGTTGCGTGAGTTTGCATTGTATATACGCCATACCATGAGTTAGGACGCATATTGCATTAAAGCAAACCCCATACTCCCGCTCAAAGTTGCCCCACTTAAGTCATGTGTTCATAACACACACCTAGTTGGCCCGAAAAGGGATAAAAAGAAAGACATAGGCACGTGCAAATCCACGTAAAATAAAACTTGAAAATCATACAAAAACAACCCAAATCGAACACCTCAAACATTTTCGTAGGTTCTCATATTTTAAAACTCGATTTTTAAAGCATACAGACTGACCCTTGTGCATCGGTGCAAGAAGGTCTGCGACGAAAAGAGCTTGCTTGCTCACAGTCACCACGTTAGGAGTCAGATTTCAAAGTATTTATTCGCTAGCTTAAGTAAGCTAGCTGGCACGCCCCTTTTGCTTACTTAGACACATGAAAAGATTCGCTTCAGGCCTAAGAACCAGAAGCGGGAACTTTCTGCGTCTACACCAAGCCTTCCAAGGCCATTCACGTGAACTTTTGTGGGCCCCTCACCCCCATTTATGGGGAGGTGAAGTGGGCCATGGATACAGATATTGGATTTGGATCTTGGGAAACAAATCCAAATCCAAATACATTTTGGGTTTGGATTTGGATATATATGGTGTAGACGCTAGAAAATCCCCGCCTCTGGTTCTTAGGCCTGAAGCGAATCTTTTTGTGTGTCTAAGTCCTATTTAAGCAAACAGGGCGTGCCAGCTAGCTTACTTAAGCTAGCGAAGAGATATTTTGAAATCTGACTCCTATCGTGGCGACTGTGAGCAAGCAAGCTCTTTTCGTCGCAGACCTTCTTGCACCGATGTGCAAGGGTCAGTCTGTACGCTTAGAAAATAAAGTTTTTGACATGATAACCTAGGAAAATGTTTGAGGTGTTTGATTCGGGCTATTTTTGTATGGTTTTCAAGTTTTATTTTACGTGGATTTGCAAGTGCCTATGTCTTTCTTTTTATCCCTTTTCGGGCCAACTAGGTGTGTATATGCACACGTGACCTAAGTGGGGCGACTTTGAGCGGGAGTGTGGGGTTTGCTTTGATGCAATATGCGTCCTAACTCGTGGTATGGCGTATATGCAATGCAAACTCACGCAACTCCAAAGGGAAAACCCGAATTGAAAGACAATGCGGAAGGGAAATGACTTAATGTAAATTGCAAAAGGGAAATATGGCTATATCTTAAGAGCGGAAAGGCTCAATTGTGCAAGTGTGTGCCGTGTATATATGTAAAGACTACGCACATGGCTGAACCTTAAAACCCAAATCTTAAAGACATAGCCGAAAGGGAAATACTTATAATATATATGGGCCCGAAGGTCGCCAACGTGTGCGTGGGTGTTGTGTGTATATTGAAAGACAACTCACACGACTTAAATGAAACCCAAATATAATTGCAATATGGCCTTAACTAAGGTCTTGGGAGTAAGAGCGAAAGCTCAATGTGTGTGAGTGTAGAATTGAAGTACTACGCACACGACATGAAATTAAACCCAAATATAATTGCAATAGGCCTTGACTAAGGTCTTGGGAGTAAGAGCGAAAGCTCAATGTGTGTGAGTGTAGAAATGAAATACTATGCACACGACATGAAGTAAAACACCGAAAACGAAATTGTAATAGGCCCTTACTTGGGTCTTAAAAATAAGAGCGAAAGCTCAATGTGTGTGAGTGTGAAAATTGAAAGACAACACACACACCTGTAGACACGGAAAATCCTTGACTCCGGGTTCTTAGGCCTGGAGCGAATCTTTTCGCAATCTACGTTCGCTTTTAGGGGGTGCCAGCTAGCTTACTCAAACTAGCGAAGTAGTTTTTAAATATCTGACTTTTGAAAGGCGATTGTAGGCAAGCGGGATCTTTACGTCGCAGACCTTCTTGCACCGACGCGCAAGGGTCAATCTATACGCTTAGAGGCTTCTTTTGAAACAAGTTAAACTCAAAAATTGATTTTTGAATAAACAGGGGTTTGAAAATCCTTTTGAAATCATGCACTTGGTTGGGAGACCATAAGTCTTTCAGTTTCAACCACTTAGGCATGTTTGCACGTTTTGTTCAGGTTTGTTCGATGCAGGTATGCACTCTAGCTTGAGTATGGCGAGTATGCAATGCAACTCACACAACTTGAATGTAAAACCTGAAATTTAAAGACTTAGCCGAAGGGAAAACCCAAATTGAATGCAACTCACACGACTTGAATGTAAATCGTAGGAATTTAAATATATCTATATCTTAAGAGTGGAAAGGCTCAATGTGTGCGTGGGTGTTGTGTATAAATTCAAATGCAACACACGCAACTGAACCGTAAAACGCAGCAGAAGGGAGATATAGATATATATAAAGCGAGAAGGCTTAATGTGAGTGAGTGCTTTGAGTGTATAAATTGAAAGGCAACTCACGCAACTTGAATTTAAAACCCAGTTGAAAGGGAAATACGTATATATACATAAGAGCGGAAAGGCTCAATGTGAGTGAGTGCTTTGAGTGTATAAAATGAAAGACAACTCACACGACTTAAACCTTAAAACCTATCTGATTGTATATAAATAGGGCTATATCCTATGGGTTTTTGAGGCCCGTTTGTGTGCGAAAGTGTGCAGATAAGAGCGGAAAGGCTCGAGTGTACATGTGTGTGTTTTGCATCAAGCACATATATTACATCCGGGGGGAGACAAGCTCCGTTATTACAACCCCATATGACGAATTGAATTGAATGGAAAGGGATTTGATATATATCGAAATCAACTTACACTTTCCAGCCTTTTGAGTTAGGATCGTACAAGGAGGGAGTCCAACATCATGTCATGACATCCGATGCATGTGGGAGTGAAGCCGGAGAGCTTGAGAGCTTGGGGAGACTTGGAGTTCCGAGAGCTGCAACTTATACCGGGTTTAGGGCCACTTGGGGCTGGTTTGGGCAAGGTAAGACTCGAGCCACCTTAGCTCGAGTGATAGGGTTTAAGTTTAGGATTCGTCCAGCACTTGGCCTTGGTTTAGGTATAGGATAGAGTTGGCTGTTCCTAGGTTAGGTGTTGGCTGAAGTTTTGAGATTTCGGCCAAGGTTCATGAACTTTGTTTGGTCTTGTGAGACTCGAGCCAAGGTGGCTCGAGTGGCATGGTTTTAGTATGGAATACGGCCAACATTTGGCCTTGGTTTAGGTCTTGTTTAGGCTTGGGATTAGGCCAACATTTGGCCTTAGGTTTTGGTCTTGTGAAACTCGAGCCAAGGTGGCTCGAGTGAAGTGATTTCCTCTAGGGTTCGGCCAACACTTGGCCTTAGGTTTACTTGTGTGACTCGAGCCAAAGGTGACTCGAGTGAACTTGGTTTAGGGTAGAGTTGGGGCTGAGTCCTAGGTTAGGTGTTGGTTGTCCTAGGCTAGTCACGGTTTAGGTCTTGTGAAACTCGAGCCAAGGTGACTCAAGTAGGGGGGTTTTAGGATAGAGTTTGGGCTGGGTTCTAGGCGAGGGCCAAGGTGAGCTTAGGGGTTGTCTTGGGTCTTTGGTAAGGGATCACGGCCTGGGTTAGGGGCTGGTTTAAAAGGTAGATGGCCTGCCTTTAGGGCAGGCCAGGTTTTTGGCTAAAAAGCAAGGAAGCCCGGCCACCTTTGGCAGGGCTGTTTTAGGTGTGTGGGGGAGGAAAAACCCAGCCGGTGGCTGGGTGGTTTTTAGGGTAGATGGCCTACCTCAACTCACACAACCTAAGCCATTCTGCAATTTTCATTCAAGTCGTGTGAGTTGCATTCAATTTGGGTTTTCCCTTCTGCTAAGTCTTTAAATTTCGGGTTTTACATTCAAGTTGTGTGAGTTGCATTGCATACTCGCCATACTTGAGCTAGAGTGCACATTTGCATCGAACAAACCCGAACAAAATGTGCAAACACGCCTAAGTGGTTGAAACTGAAAGACTTAGGGTCGCCCAAAAAAAAAACTCACCAAGTGCATGATTTCAAAAGGATTTTCAAAACGCTTCTTTGTTCAAAAATCGAATTTGAGTTTTAACTTGTTTCAAACGAAGTCTCTAAGCGTACAGACTGACCCTTGCGCGTCGATGCAAGAAGGTTTGCGACGAAAAGATCCCGCTTGCCTACAATCGCCTTTCAAAAGTCAGATATTTCAAAACAACTTCGCTAGTTTGAGTAAGCTAGCTAGCATGCCCTAAAAGCAAACGTAGATTGCGAAAATATTCGCTCCAGGCCTAAGAACCCGGAGTCGAAGATTTTCCGTGTCTATAGATTTGGCAAGCCCGGTGGAACCCGGGACTTAAATTGATTTCAAACAAACAAGTTACACTCTGTAAACACCCCGAAATCCCACGAATTTCTTAAACGAATCTGGTTTTATACAAGCAGCCCCAAAGGGCCATTTTGAGTTTGGAAACCCAGGAGCCTTCCAAACAACCCTGTATATATGTTTTAAACTATATCTTTCAAAAACATACGATATGGCTTCTGAAAACCCTTTTAAAACATGTTTTGAAACCCCGAAGTGGCATGGCCCGATCAAGACAGGACCAGGAGAGCCAAGAAGAGCCCGGAACCGGAGCACCTGTCAAGCCCGGCACAACAACTCTTGTATCTGATTCACACCCCAGGATCTCGAACGTCCAAGACCCTGTTCTTACCAAAATATCATTTGAAGTCATCTCCGGAAGGCAGAAACGGAGGCGGACGACCATGTTGGCGAAGACCCAACGCAGACGGAGTACTGATGCTATCAGGCCCCGCACGAATCGTCCGTTTCGAACCTAGCTCGAAGGAGTTAGAGTTCAGTTTGGATTGGATCTGCACCATATATATCCAGATCCCAATCCAAACCCATATGTGGACTTGGATTTGGATTTGGATCCAGAGATCCAATCCAATATCCATATCCATGGCCCACATCACCTTCTCATAAATGGAGGTGGGGCCCACTTGAGTTTCACGTGGGATATTGGGCATGAGAGAGAGTGGGGGTGAAAAATATCAAGAGTGTTGTATTAAGCTTGACTTGTGTGTCAAGTTTGGGTTTAATCTTGTGGGTTAGCCTAATTGAGTGGGTTTAAGCTTGTAAATTAGCTAAAACCTAACCTAGGGCTGCACCAACATGGGGTGATCAAGGTCTATGGGCCATGCTAAGGGAGCTCCTTCATCTAAACCTAGCCCAAAATGCCTAATCCTAGCCTAAACCCCTAATCCACCCCTAATCTGAACCTAATCACCTAACCCACTTCCCTAATCCCGGCCTAATCCCAACCTAATCACCTAACCCACTTCCCTAATCCTTCCCTAAACCTAGATTAATTTCCCTAATCCTAGCCTAAACCTAGCCTAATCACCTAACCTAGCTCACTAAACCTCACCCTAAAACCCAACCACCTAACCTAGCCCTAAACCCCTAAACCACCCTTAGCCCACGATTTACCCAAACCCCTAGTTTTAAAATATCTGGCCCAACCTTTTCCAGCCCACCTTATCTACATACCACCCTACCTAAACCACCTAACCACTACCCTTAGCCCAGCCCCAACCGACCTACCCATTCCCTATTTAAACCCCTCCCCTTTGTGGGCGGGTTTTCCAAGTGGGAACCACCCTTCCACCCAGCCGGGCCCTCTCATTCTCCCATCTCTCACCCAGCCGGGACCACTCACCACCAGCCACCACCTGCTCCACCAGCCACCACCTGCACCGCCACCTTCCCTCTTCCCTCCATCACCACCATCCCTCAGCCGGACGCCACCACCTCCACCCAACCGAACCAGCCGACAGCCACCTGCCCGCCACCTTCCCACTTCATCCGCCACCTCTCCCCATTCGGTAAGTACCCCAAACTCCCTCAAAGCCCCTCTCTACCACCTCTCCACTCTTAGTCACCCATCCTACCTTCATCTCAGCCCTTTTGCCGCCACCACCTAAACCTAGCCGAACCTAGTATAACCCAAGTTGCTGGCCACTACCTAGCCATCATCTCCCATTCGGCCAACTCCCCTAGGTGTCCTACTCGGCCTTCCCACTAGCTCACCTGTTGGGTCCAGTTTCCCTATACTCTCAACTCCCTTAGTGACCCTAAGAACCCACTCATTCAGCCCCTTAAAAACCCCTACTTGGAGCCGCCATCTGCTTGCCACCGGTCACCTTCGAGGCGCCTATCCCGCGCCCCACTTGCAGCCGGCCAGCACCCTTGATCACCTACCTTCGCGGAGCTCCCGTTTGCAGCCCAAGGCCAAGCCCACGCTCAAGCAAGACCTCTACGGACCAGCTACTCGTAAGTGTCTAAACTCGGTCTTTAGTCGTACACTTGCTTGAAATTCAATTTGATACGGGGTTGTAATAACGGAGCGTAGTCTCCCCCCGCTTGTAATAACGTGGCTTGGCACAACCACACACGTGCACTCTCTTAGTCGTGCACAATGTTGAACACACACAGGCCTAATCAGCCCCTAATCCATAAGTGTACATATACTTTCATTTTCGAAGGGCTTTTGTTTAAGTTGGGTGCGTTGTCTTTCAATTCAAGCACTCTCACACACATTGAGCTTTCGCTCTTATTTGAAAGACCCAAGTAAGGGCCGACCTATACTATTTGGGTTTTATTTCTTGTCGTGTGAGTAAGTCTTTCAATTCAAGCACTCTCACACACATTGAGCTTTCGCTCTTATTTGAAAGACCCAAGTAAGGGCCGACCTATACTATTTGGGTTTCATTTCATGTCGTGTGAGTAAGTCTTTCAATTCAAGCACTTTCACACACATTGAGCCTTCGCTCTTACTCCCAAGACCTTAGTAAAGGCCTTATTGCAGTTATATTTGGGTTTCATTTATGTCGTGTGGGTAGTCTTTCAATTCAAGCACTCTCACACACATTGAGCCTTCGCTCTTACTCCCAAGACCTTAGTCAAGGCCATACTGCAATTTATATTTGGGTTTAATTTCATGTCGTGTGTGTAGGTCTTTCAATTCAAGCACGCACCCACATTGAGCCTTCGCTCTTATTTGCAAGACCCGAGTAAGGGCTCATATACATAAGATATATACATATCTCCCTTCGGTTATTTCCCTTCGGTTATTTCCCTTCGGTTATTTCCCTTCGGTTATTTCCCTTCAGTATTGTCTTTACATTTCGGGTTTTCCCTTTGGAGTAGCGTGAGTTTGCATTGCATCTACGCCATACCACGAGGTAGGACGCATATTGCATCAAAGCAAGCCCCGCTCGAATTCGCCCATGTAGTGGAGTGTTCATAACACACAAACTAGGTGGCCCGAAAAGGGATAAAAGAAAAGACTTAGGCACGTGCAAATCCATGTGATCTAAAATATGCAATCGCATCTTAAAGACCCGAAATAGACACCTCGAACCGCTTCATAGACTTTCTCTCCAAAACTCAATTTTTGCAAAAGCGTATAGACTGACCCTTGCGCATCAGTGCAAGAAGGTCTGCGACGACAAGAGCTTACTTGCTCACAGTCGCCACGTTTAGAAGTCAGTGTTAAATATATCTTCGCTAGCTTAAGTAAGCTAGCTGGTACGCCCTATTTGTATACATAGGCCTTAGACACACGAGAAGATCCACTCCAAGCCCCGAAAGAGGCGAAGAGGCGGGGATTTTCGCGCGTCTACACACTCAAAATTGTCAAAAAAAAGGTGTTTTCCAAAAATCGTACATACTTAGAAAAGTTGCAGAAAATGGAGCGAAAACCAAAATCCTCGTTGAGTAAATCAAAAGAGGTTTTCAAAACAGCCAAAGAACGAGAAGCACTAGCTGATATACGGCGATTTTCAAAAGAATGGAAGTTTTAAGCGAGGAGCTTAAAACCCATAAATCCCGTAGCAGCTCTTCTTGGGCGTACAAAGATTGTGAAAAGAAAACCAAATCCAAAATCGATGAAAGAATTGAGGTAAAAGGCCAAACACCAGAAAAGGGCGAGTCCTCCACTCCCATATTTCCAAAATCCCACAAATCCAAAGGAAATTCAAAAACAGACTGTTCTGTTTCAAAAAATCAAAAAAATCTTGAAAACTTTCAAAAACACAAAAAAAATGAAAAATCAAACTTTGAAATTTTGAAAAATTAAAGTGAAAACTCAAAGTCTAGGCACACACACACAGTGGGACACAAAATCCACACGCCACAAGGAGACGAGAGTGAAAAACAGGTAGGTTTCGAAAAGGAATGCCTCGTGAAACTCCGGGGCCTCAAAATAGAGTTACCTGGGAAAACAGCCTGCTCTCACCCTGAAAAGGTAGACAAGCCACAAAGAGGTATGCCCGAAACCCATCCTTCTCAAAACTCTCTTCTTCATATAGGGTCATCAGATGCATTGGATAACCCCTCTGCATACACAAACCCACGAAATGTGCCTAAGTTAGAGAATTTTCAAGGTGCGCCAAATACCCCGCACCAGCCAAAAGAATTTCAAAAGCAAAAACAAAAAGAAGTTCAAAAATGGTAGACATGGAGACCCCTAATGCATGCATCGACATCTTAGGAGCTCATAACCCTACCATAGAAAAAAAAAAAACCTGATCTTGAACACCCTTTTGTCTAGAGCTTTTTCAAAATGAAAAGCTCAAGAATCACCAAAGCCCGGAGGAATAAAAACCTCCAAACTTCCTGAAATTCACAAGATCCTTGACTTATGCAAAGATTGGGGATTTTTAGAAATAAGCCTGACCCATAGTGTGTGCATAAGCATCATGCATCACATCTTGAAATCATACATGTGCATCGAGTCTAGATATCATCTTAGAACTTGAATTCTGGGGTTTTTTGTGAAACCAAAGGGGCAATGAAAGTCGACCCCCTAAGTATCGATCCTTCGTAGACAGGTCTCCATACGAATCAAATCCAACACCTTCAAGGCAAATTTCAAAAGAAATGAAAATCTCGAAAAAGGGTTAGCATTTCATAAAAGCCTTTTCAAAATTCTTTTTGATAAAAACCTTCCATACATTGCAATTCATGCATTGTCTGCTTGACTTGATCAAATGAAGATGTTATTCATACTAAATGTGCCATACATTTCGAAAACTCTATTGGCATGTGACAGAAATCACTAAGCCAAAAGAAAAATCGTGCTTGGCCTTGCTGTAGGCCCTAAAAATTTGAGACATCATCTCCCATGGAAAGGGGAATGATTCATTAAAGCACTCATTTGAAAAACCTATCTTAAACAGGTAGGCAAAATGGCAGCCCCTTTCAACAGAGTATGAGTTTCAAAACTCAAGACTCAATTAAGGGACAAGCCCTGTATCGTGTGGCTGAAGTGCCTCTGTGAGACACATTCCCCATACTTGATCAAATGCCCCATGAAGGCACGAATTTTCAAAATGAATTCGAAAAACCATGCTTGACCAAAATCAAGTATAGGAAACATATTTCAATCAAAAGGGCTGGTATAAAACCATCTTCATACACAAAGGGAGGATTTCCCAAAACTGCTTTCTCAAAAAGGATCAAGATTTTGAAAAATTTAACCCTACATATAACTTTGAAAAGAAAGATTTTTTTTTCAAACTTCTGGTTTATATGAAAACCTTGATTGTGTTGGGATAAAGAACATGAATCTCACAATGAAATATGGAGACCATGTCAAAACTAAAACCTGATGGCCATGATGATCACTTAGGGCTGGTTGTGTTTTCCATCCTTGAGCAAAAAAAATAGCATGATCATGTTAGAAAAACCTTGGAAGTTCATGGACATGAACATACCATCATCCATCCAAAATCCTTTTGAAAAGCCATGGCCCTTTACCAGATGACCATGCGAAATTCCCATCAAGCTAGGGGCATTTTTAAATATAGCCCCTAGACACTTTCCATGGATAAACGAATGCATCTCCTTCAGGATTTGTGAGATACATTTTCATATGTTCATCGTTGCATAAAATCATGTATTTCCATTTTGAATCACATGGAGTGCATAGCATGCATCATATTCATATCATATTACCCCAAAGAAAGCCCAAGAGGTGGGCAAACCTGAGTAGGAATGTCCCCATGTCTTCAAAAAGGGCAACAAAAATCGAAAATTTGTTGATGTTGTGGGTAGAAATTAGCAAAACCATGAAAATGCCCGAATATTCAAAAGGGTTTATGTTAAATTCCTTTTTCAAAAAAGATTCTAAAAATCGAACTCCTTTGAAACTTCTTGAAAGAAGGATCGAAGTTGATTGTATAACCCTGAATGGAGGAATTTATACTTTTCGAAAAGTAGAGTCTTCCAAAAACAAATTGGCGATATTTCAAAGAACCCTGGCTTACAAGATTAAGACTTGTTCAAAATATCAAAATATTTTCAAATAGCAGATGCTATTAAGAAATAGGACGATCTCGTTTGAATCGAGTAACCAAAGGGATAAGCCTTCCCCCATTCTACTTTCTCTCCAAAAAGGAAAATTGGCTGTGTTCAAAAGAAAGAAAAAAAAATCAAGAATACAAAAACTCCTCCGAAAGTGGTCTTCCCTTCATAAACAGGGAATACAAAAACTCCTCCAAAAGAGGTCTTCTCGTTTCAAAAGAAAAAGGAGATATAAAAACACTCCTCCCAAAGAGGTCTTCCCTTCATAAACAGGGAATACAAAAACTCCTCCAAAGAGCTGCTCTCCTTTAAAGAAAAGAGGGATTAATGAAAAAATACTCCCAAAGGGAGACCCTCTATGAAAAAAGAAATAAAAAGCCAAAGCTCAAAGAGCGATTTTCCGACTCTTTGCCTAAAACTACAAGATGCTTTAGAAGGGACCGTGGTATCTCTTTCCCATATCCCTATGGCTTATCCCCGAGGAAAAAGATTCAAATTTGCAAAAATCCTAAAGTACGAATAAAATCGGCTTATTTGAATTTCATTTTGTTTGAGAACTCGACTCTGTTTTGTAGGAAATGGAACTTTGAAATGTTTTCCAAATTTTCCTACCCAAAAAAAACCTCTACTGAGTAGCAGGTATTGAAACTCGAATGAAGGGAAGTATGAAAAACGGAAGTCCTTTTCGATACGAGCTAAAAGGAGTTCGTTTTCAAAAAGAAAATTTTCAAAAAAAAAAAAAAAAACCCCCCCACGAATGTCAAAAAGACAAGGGTAGAACCTGCTTGGAGCAGACAGCCTCAAAAGGCTCTCTCCAAAGCTCGAAAACCCAAAAACGTTTAGAAGACATGGGTAAAACCTGCTCGGAGCAACCTGCCTCAAAAGGCACTCTTCAGGCTCAAAACCCCAAAAACAAAAACGTTTTTCTCATGCATGCATCCAAAAATCGTCCATGCATGATCATACATAGGGAAACCTAGGAAAAGTCCCCTTTTGCTAAAAATCCCCACCTGTGGTAAAAGAAAACAGGGTTTTGCGAAATAAAAATGGTGTATTCTCGAGAAAATTTGAGAGGAAAACCAAAATGGGGTGTTATCTTCTTCGCCATTATCCAAATCAATTTTGATAATGTCGAAGAGGGGCATCTGTAAACACCTCGAATTTTCCAAAAATCAAAAACTCTCAAAAACACAAAAAGCTCGTTTGAGCCAAAACGATAACCTGTTTTAAAATGTGAAAACAGGTACAAAAGGCAAAAGGAGAGCCCCAGCAAGAAGAGCAAATCGAGCCTGGAGTCTCAAAAGCCACCCCTTGTTCAAAAACAGAAGAAAAAAGAGCCCGTTTGGAGAAAAGCCCGATAGAAGGGTAAAAATGTAATTTGGGTCAAAGAAAAAGCGCAAAGCAGCTCCAAAATGCAGAAAGAAGCCCAATACCTTAGGAAGTGGACAGAAGTCCGAGACACGTCCCGTCAGAATGAAGAACGGAATCCGTGCGGCAATCTGAGTTCGATATCAACAGGAACCGGTCAAAAACCAAAACAGCGGACCGAAACGAACGCCGAAAAAGTCCTGAAAAGTAGAACACCGGTTGGAAGAAAGACTTGGGGAAGACCCAGGCCAGAGTTAGGCGTCTGATAAATTGAAGCCCGCTCGAAACCGATGGTGAAAAGCACCAAAAAGGACCAAAAAACCAAGGAGCAGAAGAAAAGTCTGGATTGGGTTTGGACCCAAAAATATCCAGATCCAAATCCAAATTGTGTTTGGATTGGATCTGGATCTCAAAATATCCGAGATTCGAGATCCGAGATCCAAACCCAAATAAATATTTGGACTGGATCTGGATCTCAAAATATCCGAGATCCGTGATCCAGATCCACATAGAGTTTGGATTGGATCCGGATAGCTAGACCCAAATTCAAGACCCAATATCCAAGACCCATTTAAAACCTCTATAAATAGAGGTGCTGGGCTTGAAAAATGATTCACAAGTGAGGCTCCAGGGAAGCTCCTCACGTGAATAAAGGGGGGGATGAGAGAGAAAGTGGCTATTGGCCAATATGTTCTTTATTTTGAGAGTTGGGATTGGCCCATGGAGGCAACGGCTGCACCAAACGAGCGTCTTCTTCAAGCGGGCTGGGAGTGGAGATCGTGGTGGAGCTTGAAGGCTTGAGCGGCGGCTTGGAGCGGTGTTGCAACCAAGGTAGGTCCCCTAAGCCCTAACCTAACCCCTCTTCCCTAACCTCTCTAGACCACCCATCCTAGCCAAACCTACCCCTAAAACCGCCACCAAAACAGCCAAGTCCTGGCCGTTTTTCACCAAGTCTCCTACCTAAGACCACCACCTAAACTCTACCCTAAACACCACCCTAAACAACCTCCCTAAACCACCTAAAGTTCGGCCAAGTGCTGGCCGAACTTCCCTTTGAAACTACCTAGCTCGAGCCACCTTGACTCGAGCCTTTTTCCTAAGACCCACGGCCTGCAAGGTAGGCTGTGTCCCACACTTTCTACCTAAATTTTTGGCCTGCCTTGAGGCAGGCCATCTACCCTAAAAACCACCCAGCCACCGGCTGTGTTTTTCCTTCCCCACCCACCTAAAACAGCCCAGCCAAAGGTGGTCGGGCTTCCTTGCTTTTTAGCCAAAAACCTGGCCTGCCCTAAAGGTAGGCCATCTACCTTTTAAACCAGCCCCTAACCAAGGCCGTGGTCCCTTACCAAAGACCCAAGACAACCCCTAAGCTCACCTTGGCCCTCGCCTAGAACCCAGCCCAAACTCTATCCTAAAACCCCCCTACTCGAGCCACCTTGGCTCGAGTTTCACAAGACCTAAACCGTGACTAGCCTAGGACAGCCAACACCTAACCTACGACTCAGCCCCAACTCTACCCTAAACCAAGTTCACAAGAGCCACCTTTGGCTCGAGTCACACAAGTAAACCTAAGGCCAAGTGTTGGCCGAACCCTAGAGGAAATCACTTCACTCGAGCCACCTTGGCTCGAGTTTCACAAGACCAAAACCTAAGGCCAAATGCTGGCCGAATCCTAAAGTCTAAACCTCACTAAACCAAGGCCAAGTGTTGGCCAAATCCTAAGCCAAAACTATACCTAAACCAAGGCCAAATGCTGGCCTAATACTAAGTCAAAAACCATAACTAAACCAAGGCCAAATGTTGGCCTAATCCTAAGTCAAAAACCATACCTAAACCCAAGGCCAAAGGTTGGCCGAATCCCACACAAAAACCCTATAACTCGAGCCAAGGTGGCTCGAGTCTTACCTTGCCCAAACCGGCCCCAAGTAGACCCAAACCCATTGTAGCTTGCAGCTATCAGAACTCCAAGTCTCTCCAAGCTCTCAAGCTCTCCGGCTTCGCTCCCACATGCCCCGGACTCCATAAGAAGAAGGTGGATTCTCCCCTTGTACGATCCTAACTCAAAAGGCTGGAAAGTGTAAGTTGATTTCCATATATATCAAATCCCTTTTCATTCAATTCAATTCGTCATATGGGGTTGTAATAACAGAGCTTTTCTCCTCCCGGATGTAATTTATATGCTTGATGCAAAACACACACAAGTACACTCGAGCCTTTCCGCTCTTATCTGCACACTTTTGCACACAAACGGGCCTCAACAACCCATAGGATATAGCTCTATTTATATACATTCAGTTGGGTTTTAAGGTTCAAGTCGTGTGAGTTGTCTTTCATGTTATACACTCAAAGCACTCACTCAAATTGAGCCTTTCCGCTCTTACGTATATTTACGTATTTCCCTTTTAGCTGGGTTTTAAATTCAAGTTGCGTGAGTTGCCTTTCAATTTATACACTCAAAGCACTCACTCACATTGAGCCTTTTCGCTCTTGTATATATCTATATCTCCCTTCTGCTGCATTTTACGGTTCAGTTGCGTGTGTTGCATTTCAATTTATACACAGCACCCACGCACACATTGAGCCTTTCCGCTGTTAAGATATAGATATATTTAAATTTTTGCAATTTACACTCAAGTCGTGTGAGTTGCATTCAATTTGGGTTTTCCCTTCTGCTAAGTCTTTAAAATTTGGAGTGTTTACAACAACTTAAACAAAATCCCACGCAACTTAAATTATATACGTATAGCTATATCTTAAGGGCTAATTAGGCCCATGTGTGTGTCAAAATCGTGTGCAGCTAAGAGTGGAATAGGCTCAAGTGCACGTGTGTGTGGGTGTGCCAAACCACGTTATTACAAGCGGGGGGAGACAACCCTCCATTATTACAACCCCGTATCAAATTTAATTAAGCATAAGCAAGTCTATATAACAAGGACCGAGGTAGGCACTTACGTATAGCTGGTCCGGGCATGACTTGCTTGCACTTGGGCTGGTGAGTCACCTTGGGCTGCAAGAGGGAGCTCCTTGGAAGGGCGCGGCAAAGGAGGGTGTTGGCCGGATGGCAAGGGTGCAGGCGGGTGGCGTCTTGGCGCTAGCCGAGTGATGGGCTAGGTTGCTGCCTTGGCTGGGGTAGTTAGGGGTGCTTAGGGAAGGAAAGGGGAGCTAAGATGTGTCACTAAGGTGTGGGGGAAGTCTTAGGGAGAGGTAAGGCTGAGGGTGATTAGCTAGGGGCTGTCTAAGGGAGAGGTAAGGTGGTGGGTGGTGGAGCCGGGTGATGCTGGCCGAATGGATGGAGGGTGGTAGATGGTGGCCGGTTGTATAAGGTGTTGGCAAGGCTGAGGAAGGGTGGCGTGGTGGTGGCTAAGAGTGGAGGGGGAGTGAAGAAAGGGTGGCGTTGAGTTGGGATACTAACCGGAGTGGAAGGCTGGATGAAGGGTGAAGGTGGTGGGTGTCAAAGGGAGGCAGCCAAACAGAAGGTGGCAGGTCCAGCCGATGGCATGGAGTTGAGTTGGCCGGAGGATGGAGGTGGCATGGAGTGGAGTTGGCTGGGTTCCAAGGGGGAGCAGGTGAGAGAAGAGAGAAAGGGATGAGAGAGGAGAGGAAGGGCTAAATTGCCCAAGAATTGCATGAAAAACCCACCCACTAGGGGGTGGTTTATAGGTTTTTAGTGGGGTCGGTTGGGCTGGTATTGGGGGGCTGGTTTAGGGGTATGGTGGTGGTGGTTTGGGGATATGGTGGGCTAGGGATTTAGGTGGGCCAGATATTTGTCTTAGGTGGTTTTAGAGATATGGTGTGCTAGGGATTTAGGTGGGATGGTAGTGGTTTAGGGCTTAGCTAGGTGGGTTGGGCTTAGGGTGAGGTTTAGTGAGGTGGGTTAGGTGTTTAGGCTAGGATTAGGTCGGGATTAGGGGAATTAGGCTAGGTTTAGGGAAGGATTAGGGAAGTGGGTTAGGTGATTAGGTTAGGTTTAGGGAAGGATTAGGGAAGTAGGTTAGGTGATTAGGCTAGGATTAGGTCGGGATTAGGGGGAAATGGCCAGGTAAAGGGGATTAGGCTTATGATTAGGGTTAGGAGCATCCCTTTGCATGGCCCATGGACCTAGTTGCATCAAGTTGGTGCAGCCCTAGGTTAGGTATAGGTGCATACAAGCTTAAACCCACACTCATTAGGCTAACCCACATGATTAACCCAAAACTTGACACACAAGTCAAGCTTAACACATTTCACTCATATTTAATCCTCCCCATTCTCTCTCATACCCAAGATTACACGTGAATTTCTTGTGGGCCCGACCTCCATTTATGAGAAGGTGATGTGGGCCCTAGAGGTGGATATTGGATTGGATCTTTGGATCCAAATCCAAATCTACATATATGTTGGATTTGGATCTGGATATATATAGTCCATATCCAATCCAAAGCTGAATTCTGACTCCTTCGAGGTATGTTCAAAACGAATGGTTTGTGCGGGGCCTAACAACATCAGTACTCCGTCTTGCGTTGGGTCTTCACCAACATTGTCATCCGCTTCTGTTTTCACCTTCCGGAGATGATTTCAAACAGTTTTGTTGATAAGAGGAGCTTGGATGTTCGAGATTCTGGGGATGAATCTAATACGAGAGTTGACGTGCCAGGCTCGACATGTGCTCCAGTTCTGGGCTCCTTTTGCTCTTCTGGTCCTGCTTTCATCAGGCCAAGTCGCTTTGTGGGGTTTCAAAACATCTTTTAAAAGGTTTTAAAACTATATCATACATATTTTAAAACATATATAGTTTAAACATATGTACAGGGTTTGCCTGGAAGGCACCTTGGGTTTCCAGACTCAAAATAGCCCTTTGGGGCAGCTTTTGCAAAACCAGGTGATTTGGGAAAATCGTGGGATTTTGGGGTGTTTACAGATGCCCCTCTTTGGCATTATCCAAATTGATTTGGATAATGGCAAAGACGACAAACACAACTTTGAATGTCTCCCTAAATCTATCCATGAAAATATGGGATCATCCCAATCTTTAGTAAAATCTCACTTTTTAACCTGGTAGGAGGAGATGTCACGCCAAAGGGATATACAAAAATGGTTTCTGGTCCTAAAATGGGATCATGTTATGCGTAGATATGCAGATGCATGATATGGATGGGATACCAAGAATGGCGACCTCCCAGAGACCAGATACATGGTCGAACTCTTGAGACTTACGAAGGCCTGTTGCTCCAAGTGAGCAGGCCCTATGTTGTTCGATATTCGATTTTTCAAAATCTAATTACAAAATCTATTTACAAAAGGGAAAACTGTCTTGGAGCCTCAATCCTAAGGATCTCGAGCTCTTCATGTTTGCTTTTGCATGAGTCTTGACACTCGCTAATCTAGCGGAGGTTTTATAAGAAAACAAGCTCCATTTCATGATTCCTACATCTTACTCGAAGCATCGAATTCTCAAACAAAATGGAATTCAAGTAAGTAAATCCTATTTTTACTTTAGGATTCCTCGAAATGAACCATGTTTTACTTGGGATAAGCCAGGGGTGGAAAAGAGATACCACAGTCCTTTCTGAAGCGTCCCGTGGTTTAAGGCATAGAAGGCAGAAAACTGCTCTTTTTGAGCTTTTTGGCCTCTTTTTCCTTTTTTTCATAGAGGGTCTCCCTTTGGGAGTATTTTTTCTTTAATGCCTCTTTTTCACAAGAGAATCGATTTTTTCTTTTTGATTCTTGTTTCTTTCTTTTGAAAAGAGACTTTGGATGGGAAAATTCCCTTTATTTGGGCCATGTTTTCCTTTTGGAAGGAGAAGAGAAAAAGGGGAGGACTTATCCCAAGGTCACACTCGATCCATTCCAGATCAGCCTATTTAGAAATAGCACGTACTACTTGCAAGTATCTTGCTATATTGAACAAGACCTTTCTTTGTAAGCAGAAGGATTTTGAAATGCAACCACGATTCGGAAGACTCCACTCTTTCACAAGTGCGAATTCTCTCACTCAGGGTCACATGATTAGCCTTTGAACCTTACTTTCGAAGTTTCAAGGCAACTATCCCTAAGGGTTTTCGAAAATGAGAATTTAACCCAAATCCTATACATAATACTTCTTTAAGTATTGAATATTGATAGGATCTGCTAAATTCCTACCTTCTACATCGATCAACCAATATGAGTTGTTTGTGGTGGTTGCATGCACAACATAGGGTCCATCCCATTTGGGGGGCCACTTTCCAAGTGGGTGTGGGCCACGATAGTGGATGATTTTCAAAACCAGATCTCCCACTTCAAAGTGGTGGGGTCTCATGTGTTTGCCATAATGTCGGGCTATCCTTCGCCGGTATGCATGAGCATGATCCATAGCAAGGAGTCGCCTTTCATCTAGCAAATCTAGTTCGGCCATCCTAGCATGTTGAAGCGTCTCTAGGGGGAGGTCGAGTGCGATGGATGTATGAAATGAATGCAATTGTGTATGGATGGGAAGAATGGTGTTTGTGCCATAGACCAATTCGAATGGTGTGGCATTCGTGGGAGTCCGGATGGAAGTCCTATAAGCCCATAAGGCTTCATCCAGCTTCTCGTGCCACGTCCTACCCTTCTCTAAAGTCTTGTCAATTATACTAATGAGAGTCTTGTTCGTGGCTTCGGCTTGGCCATTGCCTTGAGGGTAGTAGGGTGAGGAGAAGTGGTGAGTTATGCCATACGTGTTGCACAACATAACCATCCGCTCATTTTTGAATGGGGTGCCATTATCGGACACAAGGTCTCATGGAACCCCAAATCGAGCCAAGATATTCCTCCTAATGAAAGCCACCACATGTTGCCCCTGTACGTTGGTTAGGGAGATGGCTTCCACCCACTTGGAGAAATACTCAGTGGCTGCTAAAATGAATCTATGCCCATTCGAGGCTTTTGGAAAGATTGGGCCTACGATATCAAACGCCCACATGGTAACTGGCCAGGGGCTGACCACGGAATGCAATGCAGATGAGGGGATATGAATGGTGTGCCCATGCACTTGACATGGATGACACTTCCTAACATGATCGTGACAATCCTTTTTAAGGGTGGACCAAAAATAGCCCGCTCTAAGTATTTTCATTGCCATCATGTTGGCATTAACATGACCTCCACATTCTCCATCGTGGAACTCATGCATAACAATCCTAGCCTCCTCTAGATCGACACATCTTAGTAGGATGCCGGTAAAGCTTTTCTTATATAGAACCCCACCCAGAATGGTGCATCGGGTTGAAATTTTACGGATGAATGCCTTATCTTTGGATGTGGCATCCTCGGTGAATCCCCCATTTTCTAGAAAAAGTTTGATGTCATAAAACGAAGGTTTTTCAATAGAATCTGGGTTATTTTGGCAAATATCCAAATCGTGTGTGGATGGGTCGGGCACATGCCATATTTCTAAAGATCGGGTCCCTGAAACGGGATCGACCTTTAGGGCTGAACCCAAGGAGGAGAGGGCATCAGCAATGCTATTATCCTTTCTTCCTACGTGTGTGAGTTTACACGATTGGAATGACTCAACCAATCGAGTGGCCAACTCGTGATATGGAAGGAGTTTTTCATTACGTACTTGCCAAATTTTCAAAACTTGGTTTATAACAAGGAGCGAATCTCCAAAGACCTCGATGTATGATGCCCCTAGAGTTTTCGAAATCCTTAAGCCTTGTATGAGTGCTTCATATTCAACTATGTTGTTGGAACATTCGAAATCTAGGCGGATTGCTATGGGAATCTCGCCCTTTTCAGGGGATATGAGGATGACCCCAGCACCAGCCCCTCGTTGGTTTTGTGCCCCATCGAAGTGCATCTTCCACACTTGGTTTTCGAAAGAGTTTGCCAAAATGTGGTTTTGAAAATGGTTTTGCAATATGCCTTTATCAGGCATTTCATCAAGTGTGGGATATGCGTCCTCCAGGGGGAACTCAGCCATGTAGTCAGCTAGGGCTTGCCCCTTAATGGAGATCTGGTGATGGTATTTCAAGTCATACTCCATTAGAAGGAGTTGCCATTTGCCCAATCTACCTGTGAGAATGGGTTTTTCGAACAAGTGCTTGATGGGATCAAGCTTGGACACTATCTAGATCTCATGATCGAGGAAATAGTGTCTAAATTTCTTGCAGGCCCAGACTAGGGCCAAGCACGTCTTCTCCATGGCTTGATAATTCCTTTCATAAGCAAAGAGAGTTTTTGAAATATAATAGATGGCATACTCCTTATGGGTGTCATCCTCATATTGAGCTAATAGAGCTCCCAAGGCATTCGCATGCACGGAAATGTAAAGCAAAAGAGGTTTTCCTTGCTTCAGAGGATTTAAAACAGGGGGATTAACCAGGTATACCTTTAGTCTCTCGAAGGACTTTTGACAATCATCATCCCATGAAAATTTCGTGCCCTTCCTCAACAGTTTGTTGAAGGGTTCGCATCTAGTCACCAGGTTTGATATAAATCGGCGAATGGACTGTAATCGACCCTGGAGGCTACAAATTTGTGTGAGATTGGAGGGTGGAGCCATGTCTATGATGGCTCGACACTTAGAGGGGACGACTTCTATACCCCTTTGGCTCACCATAAAGCCTAGAAGCTTTCTAGACTCTACTCCAAATACACATTTTTGAGGGTTTAGCTTTACTTTGTAAAGTCTAAGCCTTTCGAAAATCTTTTGCAAACATTCGATATGAATGCATCGGGTTTTGGATTTTGCCAAGAGATCATCAACATACACTTCTACGAGCTTATGAATCTGATCATGGAAGATCGTGGTCATGGCTCTCTAGTAAGTTGTGCCGGCATTTTTCAATCCAAAGGGCATGACTGTATAGCAGTACGTGCCCCATGGGGTTGTGAATGCGGTCTTACCCTGATCTCATGGACTTAATTTAATTTGGTTATACCCTGAATAGCCATCCATAAACGAAAACATCTCGTGATTTGCAGTGCTATTGACTATCAAATCTATGTTCGGTAAAGGATAATTATCCTTTGGAGTGGCCTTATTCAGGTTTTTGAAATCGATGCATATTCGAATTTTCCCATTGGTTTTTCGAACCACAACGATGTTTGATAACCAAT
The DNA here is from genome assembly GCA_036023115.1 of Brasenia schreberi. Classification (NCBI taxonomy): domain Eukaryota; kingdom Viridiplantae; phylum Streptophyta; class Magnoliopsida; order Nymphaeales; family Cabombaceae; genus Brasenia; species Brasenia schreberi. The sequence continues at coordinate 4,919,441 of JAYKKT010000085.1, read as the reverse complement.
CAAATTACGCAATGGGTTTTATAAATCCAGCTTTTAGTAGATCTTCAAAACCCTCTTTGACCTGTGCGTGTACATTCGGATGTATTTTCCTAAGCTTCTGCTTTATAGGTTTTACATCCATATCTAAGGAAAGATGATGTTCGACATTGCTGGGATCTATGCCCTGCATGTCTTCATACGTCCATGCAAACACATCTTAGTAGGTTCGTAAAAATGCAATGAATGCTGAACTTTCATGCTTATGCAAACATGCGCCTACTTTAATGAGTCTGGGATTGGAATCACTCCCTAAATTCACCTCTATGAAATCTCCTCCTATTGAATTGGAAGGTCTTTCAAAATCGAGAATTTTATGAAATTCTGGGAGCTTAGAAGTGGGATCTTCCTCTAGGGGATCCACTTATGGGCTTCGATCATTCTCGTGGGTTATAGACCCGAGGGAATTTGATGCGTGGTTTTTCAAAAGACCTGGTTTTACACTTGGATTTTCAATTGATTTCGAAATTTTTGGTCTGGCTATGCAGACAACATTCCTTTCGAAATCCTTTTCTTCTCCCAAAGCTTTACCAGGAGTAGCTATGTACAAAATCTTTTTGGTATTTTGTAGATTTTCGATTTTTTTGTGTTTTTGCAAAACAAGAACTTTAGGAACTATATAGACTACTCTATTTTCGAGTTTTTGATTTTCCAATGTTTTTGGTTTTTGCAATTTTTCTATTTTTTCGGTTTTTAGTTTTTCAAATATTTTTGTATTTTTGTAAAAGGGATCTTCCATTATACCTACAAAGGGAAAACACTACGGGTTAGACTCAGAATAAGAGGTCTAAATCGTAGGTTTCTTCTAGGGTAGGCTCTAGGACACCCTTGACCCAAGTGGTCACAGGGGGTGGCTCTGGTGGTATTTTCGGTGTATAGCCGATCCCATATCGGCTTGGGTTGGCCCTTGGCAGGATTGGCTCTAGGAGACCCTGGTTTTGTGCCCCTAGACTTTTATAGGGTGTATATCCCATGTTTAACAGCATGTTCCATGATTTTTTGTTTTTTGAAAAGTTTGAGTACAAATCGTAGTCCTGGAACTTGCTGTCGTCCATATCATGTACGTATGGCTTCTTGTCGAGGGGTTTTGGAAATAAGGGATGTTTGGGTCTTCCTAGAAGGGTCAGGATTGGGAGGGGGCCAGCTTTGGGCGGTCCCCTAACGTATACGACCTTCCTAGGGTCTTCTAACACGAGCCTTGGCGGCTCAACCATGGTCTGCCCCAGGTTAGCCTCATGGGCTTGGGAACTCGACAAACAAGGGGAGTTTATGATCCCCTGAAGCTGAGGGTGACTCTCATCTAGGATCACTACGACTTGGTCCCTGAAAGGGATTTTAACACACCTGTGGAAGGTGGATGGCACAGCACACAAGCTGTGTATCCAGGGCCTTCCCAACAACAGGTTATAATGGGGGTGGATGTCCAAGACATGGAACACCCCCGTGTGTGTGATCCCTCCCATTTCCATAGGAAGTTCGATCGATCCTAAGGGTCTAGATGCATTCCCATCGTATCCAATGATAACGATGGGACTTGGGTTCACAGAAGTCAAGGTGACTCCGATTTGATACGCCACATGAAGTGGAAGGATGTTGAGCCCTCCTCCCCCATCGACAAGGCACCTGTCCAGAGAGTGGTTATTCAGAACCACCTCGATATGTAGGGCCTGGTTATGGGACTCATAGGGTCTATCTACATCATCTTCCGAGAAAGTGATGGGCGATTTTGCTCCTATTGACGCCACTTGGTCAGATAGGGATTCCGGGGTTATGTTCAAACTAACCTTGGCTCTTTCTAGAATTTTCTCTAGCACGAGTCTATGCCTAGGCGAAGTTTGTATTAGCTCTAGGATGGACATGTGGATAGGAAACTTTGAAAGATGGTTTTCGAAATTGTAAACACCCCGAAATCCCACGAACTTCTCAAAACAACCTGGTTTTATAAAAGCAACCCCAAAGGGCTATTTTGAGTCTGGAAACCCAAGAGCCTTCCAGGCAACCCTGTACATATATTTTAAACTTTATATGTTTTAAATATGTATAATAAGCTTTGAAAACTTTAAAATATGTTTTGAAACCCCACGAAGCAGCTTGGTCTGATGAAAGCAGGACCAGAAGAGCTAAAGAGAGCCCAAAACCAAAGCACAAATCGAGCCCGGCACATCAACTCTCGTGTTGAATCCACCCCCAGGATCTCGAACGTCCAAGACCCTGTTATCAGCAAACATCATTTGAAATCATCTCTGGAAGGTGAAAACAGAAGCGGACGACCATGTTGGCGAAGACCCAACGCAGACGGAGTACTGATGCTATCAAACCCCGCACAAACCGTTCGTTTAGAACACAGCCTGAAGGAGTCAGAATTCAGTTTGGATTAGATCTGGACCATATATGTCTAGATCCCAATCCAAACCTATGTGTGGATTTGGATCCAGAGATCCAATCCAATATCCACATCACCTTCTCATAAATGGAGGTGGGGCCCACTTGAAATTCATGTGGGATTATGGGCATGAGAGAGAATGGGGACGATAAGATTTGAGGGTAATTGTAATTAAGCTTGACTTGTGTGTCAAGTTTGGGGTTAATCATGTGGGTTAGCCTAATTAGAATGGGTTTAAGCTTGTATTAGCCAAAACCTAACCTAGGGTTGCACCAACATGATGCAATTAAGGTCTATGGGTTATGCAAAGGGAGCTCCCTAACCTAATCCTAAGCCAAAACCCCTAATCCTAGCCTTTTACCCTAATCCTGGCCTAAACCTAGCCTAATCACCTAACCCACTTCCCTAATCCCTGCCTAATCCCAACCTAATCACCTAACCCACCTCCCTAATCCTTCCCTAAACCTAGCCTAATTTCCTTAAACCTAACCTAATCCTAGCCTAATCACCTAACCCACCTCACTAAACCTCACCTCAAAACCAACCCACCTAGCTAAGCCCTAAACCCCTAAACCACCCCACCTAAACCTAGCACACCATATCCCTAAAACCCCTTAAAGTAAAATATCTGGCCCCTCCTCAAAACCAGCCCACCTTATCACCACACCACCACCACCTAAACCACCTTACCACCCTCCAAATAACAGCCCCAACCGCCCTTCAAAAGTCTATATAAACCCCCCCCTAAGGGGAGGGTTTTCAATCACCTTCCAGCCCATCTTGGCCCAGCCGACCTTGGCCAACCACCTCCCAGCCGAACCTTCCACCTTGCTCCACCTGCACCACCACTACCCCCGGCCAGTTCCACCTCGCGCCACCACTTCCATTCGGCCTACTCCATTCCACGCTGCCACCACTTCCATCCGGTCGAACTCCATCCACTCAAATCACTCGGCTGCTCTTCTTCCTTGGACACCAACTCCTTACCATCCGGTTAGTATCTCAACCCAACTTCATCTCCTCTTCACTCCCCCTCCGCTCTCAACCGCCCATACCACTACTCCACCTCTCCATCACAGCCACCCGCCACCCTTACCCATTCGGCCAGACCTAACCCCTTCCACCACCCGATCCTTTATCTCTTCCCCTAGTGATGCCCGGCCACCCTACCTTGTCCCCTAGGACCTGCCTCCTACACTCTTAGTCACCCATTAATCCCACCTTCCACAGCACCCTAGCTAGCAACCTTCCCATCCATAACATCCCCACTACCCCAGCCGACCACCACTAAAACTCCCCTTAGTCGGCCAATCATAGCCGACTGCACCCAACCTATTCGGCCAGCCACACCCTCTTCCTTAGGTATTTCCTTTAGGCTCCCCTTTAGTGCCACCTTCCATAGTGCCAACCTATCCCTTAGTGACCCTCCTTAGACAACTCAGCCCTTGAAGTCACGGCAACCCCCTCCTAGCAGCCGGCAATCTCCAAGGCGCCTCACCCGTGCTCTCTTGTCACCTGGCCACACATCCTTGCCGTTCCACTCCGAGGAGCTCCCTCTTGCAGCCCAAGGCAAAGCCAAGCCTACGCTCAACCAAGTCACCTCCGGACCAGCTATAAGTAAGTGCCTAACTCGGTCCTTAGTTGTAGACTTGCTTAAATTAAATTAAATTTGATACGGGGTTGTAATAACGGAGCATAGTCTCCCCCCGCTTGTAATAACGTGGCTTGGCACACCCACACACACGTGCACTTGAGCCTACCTCACTCTTAGTTGTGCACGATTTTGAACACACACGGGCCTAATCAGCCCTTTATATATAAGTTTATATATATACTTTAAGTTGCATAGGGTTTTGCTTGAGTTGGGTGTGTTGTCTTTAAATTCTCGCACTCACACACATTGAGCCTTCGCTCTTATTTGCAAGACCCAAGTAAGGGCCGTGTTATACTATCCTTGGGTTTAATTTCATGTCGTGTGTGTAGTATTTCAATTATACACTCACACACATTGAGCTTTCGCTCTTACTCCCAAGACCTTAGTTAAGGCCATATTGCAATTTATATTTGGGTTTAATTTCATGTTGTGTGCGTAGTACTTCAATTCTAGCACTCACACACATTGAGCTTTCACTCTTATTCCCAAGACCTTAGTTAAGGCCATATTGCAATTTATACTTGGGTTTCATTTGAAGTCGTGTGTGTTGTCTTTACATTTTCACACGCACCCACATTTAGCCTTCGCTCTTATTTGCAAGACCCAAGTAAGGGCTCATATATACTATATACGTATTTCCCTTTTGGCTATGTCTTTTCAATTTGGGTTTTAAGGTTCAGCAGTGTGCGTAGTTTTTCAATATATACACAGCACACATTTGCACTATTGAGCCTTTCCGCTCTTAAGATATAGCCATATTTCCCTTCGGCATTTTACATTACAAGTCATTTTCCTTCAGCAATTTCCATTACAAGTCATTTCCCTTCGGCATTGTCTTTTAAATTCGGGTTTTTCCTTGGGAGTAGCGTGAGTTTGCATTGCATATACTCCATACCACAAGTTAGGATGCATATTGCATCAAAGCAAACCCCATACTCCCGCTCAAAGTCGCCACATCTTAGTGGAGTGTTCATAACACACACCTAGGTGGCCCGAAAAGGGATGAAAAGAAAGACTTAGGCACGTGCAAATCCACGTGATCTAAAATTTGAAACCATACCAAAAAGACCATAACCAAACACCTCAAACTGCTTTCGTAGGTTCTTACACTCCCAAAACTCGATTTTAAAAGCGTACAGACAGACCCTTGCGCATCGGTGCAAGAAGGTCTATGACATAAGAGCTTGCTTGCTCACAGTCGCCACGTTAGAAGTCAGGTTTTAGAATATATCTTCGCTAGCTTAAGTAAGCTAGCTGGCACGCCCTGTTTGTTTAAATAGGACTTAGGCACACGAAAAGGTTCGCTTTAGGCCTAAGAACAAGGAGCGAGAATTTTCTGCGTCTACAGTTGTTTGGCACGCCTGGTGGGACGTGAGTCTTTTAAAGTCGAGTCACTCTAGGAAACTTGTGAAAAGATTTTCAAAGAGATGTTGTTTTTAACTCTTTTTTCTTTACTTGTACTTAGGAATTTTGAAAAGGGCTTGAAAGCATGTCAAAATCCAACCCAAGTGAAGTGTCGAGCCAAGGCTCATGCGCATCAAGTTCTCACTCTAGGAGGATTTTAAAAAATAAGATCAAACTAGATGAGATAGAGGACTTGAGAAGGGAATTCGAGGCCAAAATCGATGCTCTCAGCCAAGAGGCTGAGGTATGCGATTCATGTTCATCGAATGGTGAACAAAGTGCCAAGAAAAAATCTGAAAAACCTCGCAAGCACAAAGAGGCCTCCGTAATGGAAGGCAACCAATACCACGAGTCCTTCACACAAAAGGACCGTAAAGCCCTACAACAACTGCTGAAAGGGCAGAATAAAGAGAAAAGGAGTTACGCCCTGTCTGATTTCCTTCCTATGGATTACGAAATAGACAGTAATGATGAAATACCAAACTTCCATCGGTATGATGGCATGGGAGACCCTAGGTCTCACTTGCAACTTTTCTCGCGTCGAGCCCATAAGAAGAAAAAGGACTCGATGAAATGGGTGTATTGGTTCCCTTTATCCCTTAAAGGTACAACTGCCAAATGGCTGGCTTCCTACGATTTAAGCCAGTTCGCTACTTTTGAAGAGTTAGCAAACTGCTTCATGCAAAGATTTGCACACAACGTAGAAGTCATGCCGACTCTAAACACTTTAAGGGATATGAAGCAAGGCATGAACGAAGACGTACATGCCTCCATTATACGATGGAGATCACTTTTGGGCCAAGTGCTAGAGCCCATATTCGAAGGATGCGCAGTCATGCTCATCCTGGATAACTTTAAAAGCGAGTTAAAGACCCTTCTCTTGCTCCATGAGATCTCAACTTTCCATAAGTTGATCAAAAAAGCATCCGTTTTCGAAACAAACTTGAGAAAAGGGACATACGATCACCTATGGAAAGGAAGTGTCGTTTCTGAAACCCGCTTGGAAAAGCCCATCACTTATGGGCTACCCACAATGGACAAAGGGGCAAAGCCCCATAAAATTGCCAATGTCCGGGTGGATCCAGGTGTGGCGGGCACTTCCAAAAATTTTGAAAAACTAGAAAACAAAAGGGAGAGAAATTTCCAAAAACCGATTGAAAAACGGGAGTACACTCCACTGGGGCAACCTGTGTCGGAGGTCCTAGACCTCCTACTTGCCCAAGGTATGATCGAACTTCCCGAAATCCCCGAGGGAGTCACTTCCAAAGGGGGGTATTTAAATAGTTTTTGCAAGTATCATCGGCTCAAAGGCCATGATACAAAACGTTATTTCTCCCTTTTGAATAAAATCGAGAACTTGATAGCGGAGGGCCGGCTCTAGGTCACTGTAGAACCTGAGCCAACTCAAGCTATCTTCAAAGAACCCTTTCCCAAGCACGCCAGTAGCAGTGGGAAAGGAAAGGAGGTATGTACCCTCACCTTTTCAAAAGAACTAGCACAAAAATCTGAGTCTGGTCGACCCACTGGTTAACCCACTCTTGTACTGTACAAGAAGTCCGCCCAAGTCGTCATCCGGGGACCACCAAGAGCTGAATCCCCGGCTAAACCAGTTTTGAAACTTCAAGGTGCTCCTCAACTCATAATTAGAGCCAATTTTAGTGCGAACCCTAGGCTGGTCGTGGGGGAAGTGACTAGATCCGGGAGGATCTATCAACCCCCGCACCTACAAAGTGCTAAAAAGGTGGTCAGTGTGCCTGGCCCCTCAAAAGCATGTATTCCTAGAGTTCTGCCAAAAGCATACAATGGGAAAATCATCCTAAATCCTTATGATTTCGAAAACCATCTTTCAAAGATTACTATCCACATGTCGAGCTTATACAAACTTCGCCTAGGCATAGACTCGTGCTAGAGAAAATTCTAGAAAGAGCCAAGGTTGATTCGAACATAAGTCCGGAATCCCTGTTTGACCAAATGGCACTAATAGGAGCAAAATCGCCCATCACTTTCTTGGAAGATGATGTAGATAGACCCTACGAGTCCCACAACCAGGCCCTGCATATTCGAAAAACCAATGGGAAAATTTGAATATGCATCGATTTCAGAAACCTGAATAAAGCCACTCCTAAGGATAATTATCCTTTACCAAACATAGATTTGATAGTCGATAGTACGACAAATCATGAAATGTTTTCATTCATGGATGGCTATTCAGGCTATAATCAAATCAAACTAAACCCACGAGATCAGGGTAAGACCGCCTTCACAACCCCGTGGGGCACGTACTGCTATACAGTCATGCCCTTTGGTTTGAAAAATGCCGGCGCAACATACCAACGAGCCATGACCATGATCTTCCATGATCAAATTCATGAGCTTATAGAAGTGTATGTAGATGATCTCTTGGCGAAATCCAAAACCCGATGCACCCATATCGAATGTTTACAGAAGATTTTCGAAAGGCTTAGGCTTTACCAAGTAAAGCTAAACCCTCAAAAATGTGTGTTCGGGGTAGAATCAGGGAAGCTTCTAGGCTTTATGGTGAGCCAAAGGGCAATAGAAGTCGACCCCTCTAAGTGTCGAGCCATCATAGACATGGCTCCACCCTCCAATCTCACCCAAATCCGTAGCCTCCAGGGTCGCTTACAATCCGTTCGCCGATTCATATCGAATCTGGCAACTAGATGCAAACCCTTCAACAAACTGTTGAGGAAGGGCACGAAATTCTTATGGGATGACGAATGCCAAAAGTCCTTCGAGAGACTGAAGGCATACTTGGTTAATCCCCCCGTTTTGAATCCTCCAAAGCAAGGAAAACCGCTTTTATTATAGATCTCCGTGCATGCAAATGCTTTAGGAGCCCTGTTGGCTCAATACGAGGATGACACCCATAAGGAGTATGCCATCTACTATATTTCGAAAACTCTCTTGGCTTATGAACGAAATTATCAAGCCATGGAGAAGACGTGCTTGGCCCTAGTCTGGGCCTGCTAGAAATTCAGACACTATTTCCTAGATCATGAGATCTGGATAGTGTCCAAGCTTGATCCAATCAAGCACTTGATCGAAAAACCCATTCTCACGGGTAGATTGGGCAAATGGCAACTCCTTCTAATGGAGTATGATCTGAAATACCATCACCAGATCTCCATTAAGGGCAAGCCCTAGCAGATTACGTGGCTGAGTTCCCCTTAAAGGACGCATATCCCACTCTTGTCGAAATGCCTGATTGTAAACACCCCGAAATCCCACGAATTTCTTACACAAATCTGGTTTTATACAAGCAGCCCCCAAAGGGCCATTTTGAGTTTGGAAACCCAGGAGCCTTCCAAACAACCCTATACATATGTTTTAAACTTCATCTTTCTAAAACATATAATATGGCTTTTGAAAACCCTTTTAAAACACGTTTTGAAACCCCGAAGTGGCTTGGCCCGATCAAGACAGGACCAGGAGAGCCAAGAAGAGCTCGGAACCAGAGCACCTGTCGAGCCCGGCGCAGCAACTCTTGTATCTGATTCACATCCCAGGATCTCGAACGTCCAAGACCCTGTTCTTATCAAAATAGCATTTGAAGTCATCTCCGGAAGGCAGAAACGGAGGCGGACGACTATGTTGGCGAAGACCCAACGCAGACGGAGTACTGATGCTGTCAGGCCCCGCACGAATCGTCTGTTTCGAACCCAGCTCGAAGGAGTCAGAGTTCAGTTTGGATTGGATCTGGACCATATATATCCAGATTCCAATCCAAACCCATATGTGGACTTGGATTTGGATTTGGATCCAGAGATCCAATCCAATATCCATATCCATGGCCCACATCACCTTCTCATAAATGGAGGTAGGGCCCACTTGAAATTCACGTGGGATATTGGGCATGAGAGAGGGTGGGGTTGAAAAATATCAAGAGTGTTGTATTAAGCTTGACTTGTGTGTCAAGTTTGGGTTAATCATGTGGGTTAGCCTAATTGAGGGGGTTTAAGCTTGTAATTAGCTAGAACCTAACCTAGGGCTGCACCAACATGGGGTGATCAAGGTCTATGGGCCATGCTAAGGGAGCTCCTTCACCTAAACCTAGCCAAAAATGCCTAAACCTAGCCTAAACCCCTAATCCACCCCTAATCTGAACCTAATCACCTAACCCACTTCCCTAATCCCGTCCTAATCCCAACCTAATCACCTAACCCACTTCCCTAATTCTTCCCTAAACCTAGATTAATTTCCCTAATCCTAGCCTAAACCTAGCCTAATCACCTAACCTAGCTCACTAAACCTCACCCTAAAACCCAACCACCTAACCTAGCCCTAAACCACCCTTAGCCCACGATTTACCCAAACCCCTAGTTTTAAAATATCTGGCCCAACCCCTTCCAGCCCACCTTATCTACATACCACCCTACCTAAACCACCTAACCACTACCCACAGCCCAGCCCTAACCGACCTACCCATCCCCTATTTAAACCCCCCTCCTTGTGGGCGGGTTTTCCAAGTGGGAACCACCATTCCACCCAGCCGGGCCCTCTCCTTCTCCCATCTCTCACCCAGTCGGGACCACTCCCCGCCTGCTCCATCTGCTCCACCAGCCCCCACCTGCTCCGCCACCTTCCCTCTTCCATCCACCACCACCATCCCTCAGCCGGACGCCATCACCTCCACCCAACCGAACCAGCCGACAGCCACCTGCCCGCCACCTTCCCACTTCATCCGCCACCTCTCCCCATTCGGTAAGCACCCCAAACTCCCTCAAAGCCTCTCTCTTCCGCCTCTCCACTCCCTGCCACCCATCCTACCTTCATCTCATGGGATGACGAATGCCAAAAGTCCTTCGAGAGACTGAAGGCATACTTGGTTAATCCCCCCGTTTTGAATCCTCCAAAACAAGGAAAACCGCTTTTATTATACATCTCCGTGCATGTAAACGCTTTAGGAGCCCTGTTGGCTCAATACGAGGATGACACCCATAAGGAGTATGCCATCTACTATATTTCGAAAACTCTCTTGGCTTATGAACGAAATTATCAAGCCATGGAGAAGACATGCTTGGCCCTAGTTTGGGCCTGCCAGAAATTCAGACACTATTTCCTAGATCATGAGATCTGGATAGTGTCCAAGCTTGATCCAATCAAGCACTTGTTCGAAAAACCCATTCTCACGGGTAGATTGGGCAAATGGCAACTCCTTCTAATGGAGTATGATTTGAAATACCATCACCAGATCTCCATTAAAGGGCAAGCCCTAGCAGATTACGTGGCTGAATTCCCCTTAGAGGACGCATATCCCACTCTTGTCGAAATGCCTGATGAAGGCATATTGCAAAACCATTTTCAAAACCACATTTTGGCAAATTCTTTCGAAAACCAAGTGTGGAAGATGCACTTTGATGGGGCACGAAACCAACGAGGGGCTGGTGCCGGGATCATCCTAATCTCCCCTGAAAAGGGCGAGATTCCCATAGCAATCCGCTTAGACTTCGAATGTTCCAACAACGTAGTTGAGTATGAAGCACTCATACAAGGCTTAAGGATTTCGAAAACTCTAGGGGCATCATGCATCGAGGTCTTTGGAGATTCACTCCTTGTCATAAACCAGGTTTTAAAAATTTGCCAAGTACGTAATGAGAAACTACTTCCATATCACGAGTTGGCCACTCGATTGGTCCAATCCTTCTAGTCGTGTAAGCTCACACACGTAGGAAGAGAGGACAATGGCATCGCCGATGCCCTCTCCTCCTTGGGTTCAGCCCTGAAGGTCGATCCCATTTCAGGGACCAGATCTTTGGAAATATGGCATGCGCCCCATCCATCCACACACGACTTGGATATTTGCCAAAACAACCCAGAGTCTGTTGAAAAACCCTGGTTCTATGACATAAAACAATTTTTAGAAAATGGGGGATTCACCGAGGATTCCACATCCAAAGATAAGGCATTCATTCGTAAGATTTTGACCCGATACACCATTCTGGGTGGGGTCTTATACAAAAAGAGTTTTACCGGCATTCTCCTTAGGTGTATCGACCTAGAGGAGGCTAGGATAGTGATGCACGAATTCCACGACGGAGAATGTGGAGGTCATGTTAATGCCAACATGATGGCGATGAAAATACTTAGAGGGGGTTATTTTTGGTCCACCCTGAAAAAGGATTGTCACGATCATGTTAGGAAGTGTCATCCATGTCAAGTGCATGGGCACGCCATTCATATCCCTTCATCTGCATTGCATTCCGTGGTCAGCCCCTGGCCATTTACCATGTGGGCGTTTGACATTGTAGGCCCCATATTTCCAAAGGCCTCGAATGGGCATCGTTTTATTTTAGCAGCCACGGAGTATTTCTCCAAGTGGGTGGAAGCCATTTCCCTAACAAATGTAATGGGGCAACATGTGGTGGCTTTCATCCGGAGGAATATCTTGGCTCGATTTGGGGTTCCACGAGACCTTGTGTCTGATAATGGTACCCATTCAAGAATGAGCGGATGGTTAAGTTGTGCAACACGTATGGCATAACTCACCACTTCTCCTCGCCCTACTACCCTCAAGGCAACGGCCAAGCCGAAGCTACAAACAAGACTCTCATTGGTATCATTGAGAAAACCTTAGAGAAGGGTAGGACGTGGCACGAGAAGCTGGATGAAGCCTTATGGGCTTATAGGACTTCCATCCGGACTCCCACGAATGCCACACCATTCGAGTTGGTCTATGGCACAAACGCCATTCTTCCCATTCATACCCAACTGCATTCATTCCATACATCCATTGCACTCGACCTCCCCCTAGAGACACTTCAGCATGTTAGGATGGCCGAACTAGATTTGCTAGATGAGAGGCGACTCCTGGCCATGGATCATGCTCGTGCATACCGGCAAAGGATAGCTCGACATTATAGCAAACACATAAGACCTCGCCACTTTGAAGTGGGAGATCTGGTCTTGAAAACCATCCACCATCGTGGCCCACACCCCCTAGGCAAGTGGCGCCCCAACTGGGATGGACCCTATGTTGTACGAGCAACCACTACGAACAATTCGTATTGGTTGATCGATGTAGAAGGTAGGAATTTAGCAGATCCTATCAATATTCAATACTTAAAGAAGTATCATGTGTAGGATCTGGATTAAATTCTAGTTTTTGAAAATTTTAAAGGGATAGCTGCCCTGAGATGTGTGAATAAGGTGCAGAAGCAACTCGTGTGACCCTAAGTGAGAGAATTCGCACTTGTGAAAGAGTGGAGTTTTCAAAATCGTGGTTGCATTTCAAAATTCTTCATCTTACAAAGAAAGGCCTAGTTCAACATAGCAAGATACTTGCAAGTAGTACGTGCTATTTCTAAATAGGCTGATCTGGAATGGATCGAGTGTAGGCTTGGGATAAGTCCTCCCCTCTTCTCTTCTCCTTCCAAAAGGAAAACAAAGGCCCAAATCAAAAGGGAATTTCCCATTTAAAGTCTCTTTCCAAAAGAAAGAAACCAGACTTCAAAAAGAAAAATCGATTCTGTTATGAAAAAGAGGGATTAAAGAAAAAAATACTCCCAAAGGGAGACCCTCTATGAAAAAAAGGAAAAAGAGGCCAAAAAGCTCAAAAAGAGCAGTTTTCCGCCTTCTATGCCTTAAACCACGGGACACTTCAGAAGGGACCGTGGTATCTCTTTCCCATCCCTGGCTTATCCCAAGCTAAAGCATGGTTCATTTCGAGGAATCCTAAAGTAAAAATAGGATTTACTTACTTGAATTTCATCTTGTTCGAGAATTCGACGTGCAAAGGCGTAGAGGAAATGAAGCAAAAACCTCGAAGGGCGAGTGTTAAGACTCAAACAAGGGCAAGCACGAAGAGCTCGAGATCCTTAGGATCGAGGCTCAAGACAGTTGTCCCATTTGTAAATAGCTTTTGTAAATAAGTTTTAAAAACCGAACATCGAACAGCATAGGATTTTTGCTCACTTGGAGCAGCAGGCCTTGTAAGTCTCTAGAGTTCGACCACATCTGTTCTCTGGGAGGTCGCCACTCTTGGCACCACACCCATGTCATCTGCATTCCACGCATGGTACTTGCATAAACATGATCCCATTTTAGGACCAGATTCCATAAGTGAACCCTTTGGCGTGATATCTCCTCCTACCAGAGTTTGTAAAATTGAGATTTTGCTAAAATGGGACGATCCCATATTCTTCGTGGCTAGATCTAGGGAGACATTAAAAGGGGTGTTTGTCATCTTTGCCCTTATCCAAATCTATTTGGACAAGGCCAAAGAGGGGCATCTGTAAACACCCCGAAATCCCACGAATTTCTTAAACAAATCTGGTTTTATACAAGCAGCCCCCAAAGGGCCATTTTGAGTTTGGAAACCCAGGAGCCTTCCAAACAACCCTATACATATGTTTTAAACTTTATCTTTCTAAAACATATAATATGGCTTTTGAAAACCCTTTTAAAACACGTTTTGAAACCCCGAAGTGGCTTGGCCCGATCAAGACAGGACCAGGAGAGCCAAGAAGAGCCCGGAACCAGAGCACCTGTCGAGCCCGGCGCAGCAACTCTTGTATCTGATTCACATCCCAGGATCTCGAACGTCCAAGACCCTGTTCTTATCAAAATAGCATTTGAAGTCATCTCCGGAAGGCAGAAACGGAGGCGGACGACTATGTTGGCGAAGACCCAACGCAGACGGAGTACTGATGCTGTCAGGCCCCGCACGAATCGTCCGTTTCGAACCCAGCTCGAAGGAGTCAGAGTTCAGTTTGGATTGGATCTGGACCATATATATCCAGATCCCAATCCAAACCCATATGTGGACTTGGATTTGGATTTGGATCCAGAGATCCAATCCAATATCCATATCCATGGCCCACATCACCTTCTCATAAATGGAGGTAGGGCCCACTTGAAATTCACGTGGGATATTGGGCATGAGAGAGGGTGGGGTTGAAAAATATCAAGAGTGTTGTATTAAGCTTGACTTGTGTGTCAAGTTTGGGTTAATCATGTGGGTTAGCCTAATTGAGGGGGTTTAAGCTTGTAATTAGCTAGAACCTAACCTAGGGCTGCACCAACATGGGGTGATCAAGGTCTATGGGCCATGCTAAGGGAGCTCCTTCACCTAAACCTAGCCAAAAATGCCTAAACCTAGCCTAAACCCCTAATCCACCCCTAATCTGAACCTAATCACCTAACCCACTTCCCTAATCCCGTCCTAATCCCAACCTAATCACCTAACCCACTTCCCTAATCCTTCCCTAAACCTAGATTAATTTCCCTAATCCTAGCCTAAACCTAGCCTAATCACCTAACCTAGCTCACTAAACCTCACCCTAAAACCCAACCACCTAACCTAGCCCTAAACCACCCTTAGCCCACGATTTACCCAAACCCCTAGTTTTAAAATATCTGGCCCAACCCCTTCCAGCCCACCTTATCTACATACCACCCTACCTAAACCACCTAACCACTACCCACAGCCCAGCCCTAACCGACCTACCCATCCCCTATTTAAACCCCCCTCCTTGTGGGCGGGTTTTCCAAGTGGGAACCACCATTCCACCCAGCCGGGCCCTCTCCTTCTCCCATCTCTCACCCAGCCGGGACCACTCCCCGCCTGCTCCATCTGCTCCACCAGCCCCCACCTGCTCCGCCACCTTCCCTCTTCCATCCACCACCACCATCCCTCAGCAGGACGCCATCACCTCCACCCAACCGAACCAGCCGACAGCCACCTGCCCGCCACCTTCCCACTTCATCCGCCACCTCTCCCCATTCGGTAAGCACCCCAAACTCCCTCAAAGCCTCTCTCTTCCGCCTCTCCACTCTTGGCCACCCATCCTACCTTCATCTCAGCCCCCTTGCCACCACCATTTTAACCTAGCCGAACCTAGTATAACCCAAGCTGCCGGCCACTACCTAGCCATCATCTCCCCTTCGGCCCTCCCCTAGGTGTCCTATTCGGCCTTCCCACCAGCTCACCCTTTTAGGTCCAGCTTCCCTAAACTCTCAACTCCCCTAGTGACCCTAAGAGTCCACTCATTCAGCCACTTTAAACCCCTACTTGGAGCCGCCAGCTACTTGCCACCGGCCACCTCCGAGGCGCCTATCCCGCGCCCCACTTGCAGCCGGCCAGCACCCTTGACCAGCTTACCTTCGCGGAGCTCCCGTTTGCAGCCCAAGGCCAAGTCCACGCTCAAGCAAGACCTCTACGGACCAGCTACTCGTAAGTATCTAAACTCGGTCTTTAGTTGTATACTTGCTTGAGATTCAATTTGATACGGGGTTGTAATAACGGAGCATAGTCTCCCCCCGCTTGTAATAACGTGGCTTGGCACAACCACACACGTGCACTCTCTTAGTCGTGCACGATTTTTAGCACACACGGGCCTAATCAGCCCCTAATATATAAGTGTACATATATACTTTCATTTTCGAAGGGTTTTGTTTAAGTTGGGTGCATTGTCTTTCAATTCAAACACTCACACACATTGAGCTTTCGCTCTTATTTGAAAGACCCAAGTAAGGGCCGACCTATACTATTTGGGTTTCATTTCATGTCGTGTGAGTAAGTCTTTCAATTCAAGCACTCTCACACACATTGAGCTTTCGCTCTTAGTTGCAAGACCCAAGTAAGGGCCGACCTATACTATTTGGGTTTCATTTCATGTCGTGTGAGTAAGTCTTTCAATTCAAGCACTCTCACACACATTGAGCTTTCGCTCTTAGTTGCAAGACCCAAGTAAGGGCCGACCTATACTATTTGGGTTTCATTTCATGTCGTGTGAGTAAGTCTTTCAATTCAAGCACTCTCACACACATTGAGCTTTCGCTCTTAGTTGCAAGACCCAAGTAAGGGCCGACCTATACTATTTGGGTTTCATTTCATGTCGTGTGAGTAAGTCTTCCAATTCAAGCACTCTCACACACATTGAGCTTTCGCTCTTATTTGAAAGACCCAAGTAAGGGCCGACCTATACTATTTGGGTTTCATTTCATGTCGTGTGAGTAAGTCTTCCAATTCAAGCACTCTCACACACATTGAGCTTTCGCTCTTATTTGAAAGACCCAAGTAAGGGCCGACCTATACTATTTGGGTTTCATTTCTTGTCGTGTGAGTAAGTCTTTCAATTCAAGCACGCACCCACATTGACCCTTCGCTCTTATTTGCAAGACCCGAGTAAGGGCTCATATACATAAGATATATACATATCTCCTTTCGGTTATTTCCCTTCGGTTATTTCCCTTCGGTTATTTCCCTTCGGTTATTTCCCTTCTGTTATTTCCCTTCAGTATTGTCTTTACATTTCGGGTTTTCCCTTTGGAGTAGCGTGAGTTTGCATTGCATCTACGCCATACCACGAGGTAGGACGCATATTGCATCGAAACAAGCCCCGCTCGAATTCGCCCATGTAGTGGAGTGTTCATAACACACAAACTAGGCGACCCAAAAAGGGATAAAAGAAAAGACTTAGGCACGTGCAAATCCACATGATCTAAAATATGCAATCGCATCTTAAAGACCCGAAATAGACACCTCGAACCGCTTCGTAGACTTTCTCTCCAAAACTCGATTTTTGCAAAAGCGTACAGACTGACCCTTGCGCATCGGTGCAAGAAGGTCTACGACGACAAGAGCTTACTTGCTCACAGTCGCCACGTTTAGAAGTCAGTGATAAAAATATCTTCGCTAGCTTAAGTAAGCTAGCTGGCATGCCCTCTTTGTATACATAGGCCTTAGACACACGAGAAGATCCACTCCAAGCCCCGAAAGAGGCGAAGAGGCGGGGATTTTCGCGCGTCTACACTGATGAAGGCATATTGCAAAACCATTTTAAAAACCACATTTTGGCAAATTCTTTCGAAAACCAAGTATGGAAGATGCACTTCGATGGGGCACGAAACCAACGAGGGGCTGGTGTTGGGGTCATCCTAATCTCCACTGAAAAGGGCGAGATTCCCATAACAGTCCGCTTAGATTTCGAATGTTCCAACAACGTAGCTGAGTATGAAGCACTCATACAAGGCTTGAGGATTTCGAAAACTCTAGGGGCATCATGCATCGAGGTCTTTGGAGATTCGCTCCTTGTCATAAACCAGGTTTTGAAAATTTGGCAAGAACGTAATGAGAAACTACTTCCATATCACGAGTTGGCCACTCGATTGGTCCAATCCTTCCAATCGTGTAAACTCACACACATAGGAAGAGAGGACAATGGCATCGCCGATGCCCTCTCCTCCTTGGGTTTAGCCCTGAAGGTCGATCCCATTTCAGGGACCAGATCTTTGGAAATATGGCATGCGCCCCACCCATCCACACACGATTTGGATATTTGCCAAAACAACCCAGAGTGTATTGAAAAACCCTGGTTTTATGACATAAAACAATTTTTAGAAAATGGGGGATTCACCGAGGATGCCACATCCAAAGATAAGGCATTCATTCGTAAGATTTCGACCCGATACACCATTCTGGGTGGGGTCTTATACAAAAAAAGTTTTACCGGCATTCTGCTTAGGTGTATCGACCTAGAGGAGGCTAGGATAGTGATGCATGAGTTCCACGATGGAGAATGTGGAGGTCATGTTAATGCCAACATGATGGCAATGAAAATACTTAGAGGGGGCTATTTTTGGTCCACCCTAAGAAAGGATTGTCACGATCATGTTAGGAAGTGTCATCCATGTCAAGTGCATGGGCACGCCATTCATATCCCATCATCTGCATTGCATTCCGTGGTCAGCCCCAGGCCATTTACCATGTGGGCGTTTGACATTGTAGGCCCAATATTTCCAAAGGCCTTGAATGGGCATTGATTTATTTTAGCAGCCACGGAGTATTTCTCCAAGTGGGTGGAAGCCATTTCCCTAACCAATGTGATGGGGCAACATGTGGTGGCTTTCATTCAGAGGAATATCTTGGCTCGATTTGGGGTTCCACGAGACCTTGTGTCTGATAATGACACCCCATTCAAGAACGAGCGGATGGTTAAGTTGTGCAACATGTATGGCATAACTCACCACTTCTCCTCGCCCTACTACCCTCAAGGCAACGGCCAAGCCGAAGCCACAAACAAGACTCTCATTAGCATAATTGAGAAAACCTTAGAGAAGGGTAGGACGTGGCACGAGAAGCTGGATGAAGCCTTATGGGCTTATAGGACTTCCATCCGGACTCCCACGAATGCCACACCATTCGAGTTGGTCTATGGCACAAACACCATTCTTCCCATTCATACTCAACTGCATTCATTCCATACATCCATAGCACTCGACCTCCCCCTAGAGACATTTCAGCACGCTAGGATGGCCGAACTAGATTTGCTAGATGAGAGGCGACTCCTTGCCATGGATCATGCTCGTGCATACCGGCAAAGGATAGCCCGACATTATAGCAAACACATGAGACCTCGCCACTTTGAAATGGGAGATCTGGTCTTCAAAACCATCCATCATCGTGGCCCACACCCCCTGGGCAAGTGGCGCCCCAACTGGGATGGACCCTATGTTGTACGAGCAACCACTACGAACAACTCGTATTGGTTGATCGATGTAGAAGGTAGGAATTTAGGAGATCCTATAAATGTTCAATACTTAAAGAAGTATCATGTGTAGGATCTGGATTAAATTCCATGTTTCGAAAAATTTTAGGGATAGCTGCCTTGAGACATGAAAATAAGGTGCAAAGGCAAACTCGTGTGACCCTGAGTGAGATAATTCGCACTTGTGAAAGAGTGGAGTCTTCAAAATCGTGGTTACATTTCAAAATCCTTCTTCTTACAAAGAAAGGCCTAGTTCAATATAGCAAGATACTTGCAAGTAGTACGTGCTATTTCTAAATAGGCTGATCTGGAATGGATCGAGTGTAGGCTTGGGATAAGTCCTTCCCTCTTCTCTTCTATTTCCCAAAAGGAAAACAAAGGCTCAAGCAAAAGGGAATTTCCCACTCAAAGTATCTTTCCAAAAGAAAGAAACCAGAATTCAAAAGGAAAAATCGATTCTCTTGTGAAAAAGAGGGATTAAAGAAAAAAAATACTCCCAAAGGGAGACCCTCTATGAAAGAAGGAAAAAGAGGCCAAAAAGCTCAAAAAGAGCAGTTTTCTGCCTTCTGTGCCTCAAACCACGGGACGCTTTAGAAGGGACCGTGGTATCTCTTTCCCATCCCTGGCTTATCCCAAGCTAAAGCATGGTTCATTTCGAGGAATCCTAAAGTAAAAATAGGATTTACTTACTTGAATTTCATCTTGTTTGAGAATTCGACGTTTCGAATAAGGCATAGGAATTTGAAATACAACTTCTTTTCTTATAAAACCTCCGCTAGATAAGCGAGTGTTAAGACTCAAACAAGGAAAAACACGAAGAGCTCGAGATCCTTAGGATCGAGGCTCAAGACAGTTGTCCCTTTTGTAAATAACTTTTGTAAATAAATTTTGAAAACCGAACATCGAACAACATAGGATTTTGCTCACTTGGAGCAGTAGACCTTATAAGTCTCTAGAGTTCGACCACATCTGGTCTCTGGGAGGTCGCCACTCTTGGCACCACACCCATGTCATCTGCATTCCACGCATGGCACTTGCATAAACATGATCCCATTTAGGACCAGATTCCATAAGAACAAAACCCTTTGGCGTGCCTACCAGAGTTTTAAATTGAGATTTTGTTAAAAGATTGGGGCGATCACATATTCTTCGTGGATAGATCTAGGGAGACATTGAAAGGGGTGTTTGTCATCTTTGCCCTTATCCAAATCAATTTGGACAAGGCCAAAGAGGGGCATCTGTAAACACCCCGAAATCCCACGAATTCCTCGAAACAACCTGGTTTTGTAAAAGCAGCCCCGAAGGGCTATTTTGAGTCTAGAAACCCAAGAGCCTTCCAGACAACCCTGTACATATGTTTTGAACTCTGTATTTCAAAAATATACAATATGACTTTTAAAACCTTTTTAAAACATGTTTTGAAACCCCGAAGCAGCTTGGCCTAATCCAGACAGGACCAGGAGAGCTAAGAAGAGCTCAGAACAGGAGCACCTGTCAAGCCCGGCACAGCAACTCTTGTATCAAATTCACACCCCCAGGATCTCGAACGTCCAAGACCCTGTTATCATCAAAACATCCTTTGAAGTCATCTTCGGAAGGCGAAAACAAAGGCGGACGATCATGTTGGCGAAGACCCAATGCAGACGGAGCACTAATGCTGTCAGGCCCCGCACAAACCGTTCGTTTCGAATACAGCTCAAAGGAGTCAGAGTTCAGTTTGGATTGGATCTGGACCATATATATCCAGATCCCAATCCAAACCCATGTGTGGACTTGGATTTGGATTTGGATTCAAAAATCCAATCCAATATCCATATCCATGGCCCACATCACCTTCTCATAAATGGAGGTGGGGCCCACTTGAAATTCACGTGGGATTATGGGCATGAGAGAAAGTGGGGATGGATAAGATCAAGTGTGTTGTAATTAAGCTTGACTTGTGTGTCAAGTTTGGGGTTAATCATGTGGGTTAGCCTAATTGAGTGGGTTTAAGCTTGTAATTAGCCAAAACCTAACCTAGGGCTGCACCAACATGATGTGGTTAAGGTCTATGGGCCATGCAAAGGGAGCTCCTTCACCTAAACCTAACCCAAAATACCTAATCCTAGCCTTCCACCCTAATCCGCCCCTAATCTGAGCCTAATCACCTAACCTACTTCCCTAATCCCGGCCTAATCCTAACCTAATCACCTAACCCACTTCCCTAATCCTTCCCTAAACCTAGGTTAATTTCCCTAAACCTAGCCTAATCCTAGCCTAATCACCTAACCTAGCTCACTAAACCTCACCCTAGAACCAACCCACCTAACCAAAACCTAAACCCCTAAACCACCCCTAGCCCACAATCTACCCAAACCACTTGTATCTAAAATATCTGGCCCTACCCTTTCCAGCCCACCTTATCATCATACCACCCTACCTAAACCACCTAACCACTACCCCAAACCCAGCCCTAACCGACCTACCCATCCCTATATAAACCCCCCCCCCCTTGGAGGCGGGTTTTCCTATCTAGAAGCCCACCCATTTTCCAGCCTCTCTCATCCCCTTCCATCCTCTCTCATCCACTCTCACCCCTTTCCAGCACCAGCCGGGCCTTCCACCTGCACCACCACCATCCACCACCATGCTCCACCTACTCCACCACACCCCAGCCGGCCAACCACCTGTCGCCACCCCTGCCTTCGGCCGAACCAGTTGCTCCATCACACCCGGCTGCTCCTCAACCACCCGCCGCCTCCCATCATCCGGTTAGTACCCCATACTCCACTCTACTTCTTCTCCACTCCCCCTCCACTCTCAGCCACCTGCACTACCACCACCTGCCCCACAGCCAGCCACTTGCTGCCACCCTTCTCACTCAGCCGAACCCATAGCATCCTAACTACCCGCCACTACCTAACCAACCTAGCTACACCCGGCTACCCCATCCAACTCCCTAAGAGCTGCCCCTATCACCTCACCACAACCATCACCACCTTACCCCCCATCCTAGCTCGTTTCCTTCCCTTCCACCACTCCTAGCCACCATAGTAGCCCGCCACCACCAAGCTCCTAGTCGGCCACTCCAACCGACTATCACCTTGTCGTTTGGCCAGCCACCCGCCAGCCGTATCCTTCCCCTATCTAGTTCCCTTCCCTTAGTGCCATATTCCCCAACACTACACTCCTCCTAGTGACCTTACCTAGCCCATTTAATCCCACACGTCAAGGCGACACCCTTGCTAGTAGCCGGCCACCTTCAAGGCACCCGGCGAGCACTCCTTGTCGCTCAACCTCGCGGAGCTCCCTTTTGCAGCCCAAGGAGAAGGCCAAGCCCACGCTCAAGCAAGGCATCTACGAACCAGCTACTAGTAAGTGCCTAACTCAGTCTTTAGTTGTATACTTTCTTGAGATTCAATTCGATACGGGGTTGTAATAATGGAGCATAGTCTCCCCCCACTTGTAATAACGTGGCTTGGCACACCCACACACGTGCACTCTCCTAGCTGTGCACGATTTTGAACACACACGGGCCTGATCAGCCCCTAATACATAAGTATATACGTATACTTTCATTTTGTAGGGTTTTGCTTAAGTTGGGTGTGTTGTCTTTCAATTCAAACACTCACACACATTGAGCCTTCGCTCTTATTTGAAAGACCCAAGTAAGGGCCGACCTATACAATTTGGGTTTCATTTCATGTCGTGTGTATAAGTCTTTCAATTCAAGCACTCTCACACACATTGAGCCTTCGCTCTTATTTGAAAGACCCAAGTAAGGGCCGACCTATACTATTTGGGTTTCATTTCATGTCGTGTGTGTAAGTCTTTCAATTCAAGCACTCTCACACACATTGAGCCTTCGCTCTTATTTGAAAGACCCAAGTAAGGGCCGACCTATACTATTTGGGTTTCATTTCATGTCGTGTGTGTAAGTCTTTCAATTCAAGCACTCTCACACACATTGAGCTTTCGCTCTTACTCCCAAGACCTTAGTCAAGGCCTATTGCAGTTATATTTGGGTTTAATTTCATGTCGTGTGCGTAGTACTTCAATTCAAGCACTCACACACATTGAGCTTTCGCTCTTACTCCCAAGACCTTAGTCAAGGCCATACTGCAATTTATATTTGGGTTTAATTTCATGTCGTGTGTGTAAGTCTTTCCATTCAAGCACGCACCCACATTGAGCCTTCGCTCTTGTTTGCAAGACCCGAGTAAGGGCTCATATACATACTCTATATACATATCTCCCTTCGGCATTTATATTTCAAGTCATTTCCCTTCGGTTATTTCCCTTCGGTCATTTCCCTTCGGTTATTTCCCTTCAGTATTGTCTTTACATTCGGGTTTTCCCTTTGGAGTAGCGTGAGTTTGCATTGCATCTATGCCATACCACGAGGTAGGACGCATATTGTATCAAAGCAAGCCCCGCTCGAATTCGCCCACGTAGTGGAGTGTTCATAACACACAAACTAGGCGGCCCGAAAAGGGATAAAAGGAAAGACTTAGGCACGTGCAAATCCACGTGATCTAAAATATGCAATCGCATCTAAAAGACTCGAATTAGACACCTCGAACCGCTTTGTAGACTTTCTCTCCCAAAACTCGATTTTTGCAAAGCGTACAGACTGACCCTTGCGCATCGGTGCAAGAAGGTCTGCGATGACAAGAGCTCACTTGCTCACAGTCGCCACGATTAGAAGTCAGTTTTTAAATATATCTTCGCTAGCTTAGGTAAGCTAGCTGGCACGCCCTGTTTGCATAAATAGGCCTTAGACACACGAGAGGATCCGCTCCAAGCCCTGAAAGGGTGAGAAGCGGGGATTTTTTGCGCGTCTACAACACTCCCACTTCAAAGTGGCGAGGTTTTATATGTTTCTCATAGTGTCGGGCGATTCATTGCCGGTATGCATGAGCATGATACATGGCAAGGAGTCGCCTCTCATCTAGCAAATCTAGTTCGGCCATCCTAGCATGCTGAAGCATCTCTAGGGGGAGGTCGAGTGCAATGGATGTATGAAATGATTCAATCGTGTATGAATGGGGAGAATGGCGTTTGTGCCATAGACCAACTCAAATGGCGTGGCATTCGCGGGAGTCCGGATGGAAGTCCTATAAGCCCATAAGGCTTCATCCAACTTCTCATGCCACGTCCCACCCTTTTCTAAAGTTTTCTCAATAATTGAGTCTTATTGGTGGCTTCGGCTTGGCCGTTGCCTTGAGGGTAGTAGGGCGATGAGAAATGGTGAGTTATGCCATAGGTGTTGCACAACTTGACCATCCGCTCGTTTTTGAATGGGGTGCCATTATCGGACACAAGATCTCTTGGAACTCCAAATCGAGCCAAGATATTTTCCTAATGAAAGTCACCACATGTTGCCCCTAGACATTGGTCAGGGAGGTGGCTTCGACCCATTTGGAAAAGTATTCAGTGGCTGTTAAAATGAACCTATGCCCATTCGATGCCTTTGAAAATATTGGTCCTACAAAATCAAATGCCCACATGGTGAATGGCTAGGGGCTGACCACGGAATGCAATGAAGATGAGGGTATATGAATGGCGTGCCCATGCACTTGACATGGATGACACTTCCTAACATGATCGTGGCAATCCTTTTTCAGAGTGGACCAAAAATAACCTGCTCTAAGTATTTTCATCGCCATCATATTGGCATTAACATGACCTCCACATTCTCCATCGTGGAATTCATGCATTATAATCCTAGCCTCCTCAGGTCAACACACCTTAGTAAGATGCCGGTTAAACTTTTTTTGTACAAAACCCCACCTAAAATCGCATATCGGGTAGAAATTTTCCGGATGAATGCCCTATCCTTGGATGTGGCATTTTAAGCAAATCCCCCATTTTCTAAAAAGCCTTTTATGTCATAAAACCAAGGTTTTTCATCAAAATCTGGGTTGTTTTGGCAAATTTCCAAATCGTGTGTGGATGGAGTGGGTGCATGCCATTTCTCTAAGGATCGGGTTCCCAAAGTGGGATCGACCCTTAGGGCTAAACCCAAGGATGAGAGGGCATCGGAAATGCCATTATCCTCTCACCCTACGTGTGTGAGTGTACACGATTGGAAGGATTCGACCACTCGAGTGGTCAAGTCATGATATGGAAGAAGCTTTTCATTTCTAACTTGCCAAATTTTTAAAACTTGGTTTATAACGAGTAATGTATCTCCAAAGACCTCAATGCATGTTGCCCCTAGAGTTTTCAAAACTTTTAAGCCTTGTATGAGTGCTTCATACTCAGCTATGTTGTTGGAACACTCGAAATCTAGGCGAATTGCTATGGGGATCTCTCCCTTTTTAGGGGATATGAGGATGACCCCGGCACCAGCCCCTCTTTGGTTTCGTGCCCCATCAAAGTGCATTTTCCACACTTGGTTTTCAAAAGAGTTTGCCAAAATGTGGTTTTGAAAATGGTTTTGTAATATGCCTTCATCAGGCATTTCATCGAGTGTGGGATATGCGTCCTCTAAGGGGAACTCAGCCACGTAGTCTGCTAGGGCTTGCCCCTTAACGGAGATCTGGTGATGGTATTTCAAGTCATACTCTATTAGAAGGAGTTGCCATTTGCCCAATCTACCGGTGAGAATGGCTTTTTCGAACAAATGCTTGATTGGATCAAGCTTGGACACTATCCAGATCTCATGATCTAGGAAATAGTGTCGAAATTTCTGGCAGGCCCAAACTAGGGCCAAGCACGTTGTAGACACGGAAAACTCTCACTTCTGGTTCTTAGGCCCGAAGTGAACCTTTTCGTGTGTCTAAGTCATTTTTATAACAAGGGCGTGCCAGCTAGCTTACTCAAGCTAGCGAAGTAAGTTTTGAAATCTGACTCTTTCAGGGCAACTGTGAGCAAGTGAGCTCTTTTCGTCGCAGACCTTCTTTCACCGATGTGCCAAGGTCAGTCTATACGCTTGGCAAAAGTTGTTTTAAATCAAATAACCTCTTTGAAAATAGGGAAATATGGCTATATCTTAAGAGCGGAAAGGCTCAATTGTGTCAGTGTGTGTCGTGTATATATGGAAAGACTACTCACATAGCTGAACCTTAAAACCCAAATCTTAAAGACATATGGGCCCGAACGTCGCCAACGTGTGCGTGGGTGTTGTGTATATATTTAAAGACCGCTCACACGACTTGCAATGTAAAACCCCAAACAAAATTGCAATACGGCCCTTACTAGGGTCTTGGGAATAAGAGCGAAAGCTCAATGTGTGTGAGTGTGGAATTGAAAGACCATGCACACAACTTGAATTAAAACACCCAAATAAAATTGCAATATGGCCCTTACTAGGGTCTTGGGAGTAAGAGCAAAAGCTCAATGTGTGTGAGTGTAGAATTGAAAGACAACACCCACGACTTAAATTAAAACAGACGCAGCGGAATATGTATAAATATAACTATATCGTAGGGGCTGTCAAGGCCCGTGTGTGTGCCAAAAGGGTGTGCAGCTAAGAGCGGGAAGGCTCAAGTGCACGTGTGTGTTGGTGTGCCAAACCACATTATTACAATCGGGGGGAGACTACTCCATTATTACAACCCTGTATCAAAATTTAATTAAATGTAAGCAAGTTCATATAATGGACTTAGTTAGGCACTTACGTGTAGCTGGTCTGTGTTCAACTTGCTTGGCTTTGGCCTCGTGAGTCGCCTTGGGCAGCCGAAGGGGAGCTCCTTAGGTGGGCGCTTGCGGCAGGTAGGGGTGCTGGCCGAATGGAAGGTGTTGGCTGAATGGATGGAAGATAGTGTTGGGGAGTGGTGAAGGCAGGCTGGGAAGTGGGTGACTAAGGGAGGTGTTCAGTTGGGAGCTAAGGTGGATGGTGTTGAGGGAAGGTGGTGGGGTATGGTGCAGGTCGGCCGTGTGTAAGGGAGAAGGGATGGATGAGCTAGGTTGGTGTGGTGCTTGGTTGGGAAGAAGGGGGTGAAGAGAGGATGAAGGTTAGATAAGGTTGAGGTGGGGTACTAACCGTGAAGGAGGCGGTGCTGGTGGTGGTGGAGTGTGGTGGCCGGATGGAAGTGGAAGTGGCAGCCGGGAAGGTGCTCCTCGCCGAAGGTGGAAGATGGTGGAGTCGGCTGGAATGGGGAAGTGCTGGCCGAGTGGAAGGAGTGGCGGTAGAATGGCAGGTGGATGGGCTGGGTGGTGGAGCTTGGAGGGAGTGGGGGGTTTGAGTGGAGGAGAGAGAGTGGAACCCGCAAGGAAGAGAGGTTTTTACAGGCTAGGAATGGGCTGGGTCGGTTGGTAGAAGGTGGGCCAGATATTTGTAATAAGGTGGGCATGGGACATGGTTTGGGGTAGGTCAGTTAGGGGGGGTTGGTTAGCGGTTTAGGGTAGGTCGGTTAGGTGGGTTGGGATATAGTGGTTAGGGGTTTAATTAGGTGCACTAAGGTGGGTTTAGGCTTAGTTGGTTAGGGTCTAGGTGGTCCAGCTAGGTGAGGTGGGCTAGGTGAGGTCGGCTAGGTGAGGTTGGGGCGGTTTTGGGTGAGAAGGCTTAGGTCTAGGTTAGGTTTAGGTCAGGTTTTAGGGAAAGTGGCTAGGTGAGGTGAGCTAGCTTAGGGCTAGGTTTAGGAACCTCCCCTTGGCACCGGCCCCTTGATTCAATTGCATCCATGTCCAAGTTGGTGCAGCCCCAGGTCAGGTGTAGGTGCATACAAGCTTAAACCCACACTCTAGGCTAAACCCACAAGGTTAACCCACCCTTGACCAAAAGTCAAGCCTACCAACTTTCTCACTCATACTTTATCCCCCCTTTCTCTCTCTACCCAAGCCTTCTAAGGCTTTTCACGTGAAATATTTGTGGGCCCCACACCTCCATTTATGAGAAGGTGATGTGGGCCATGGATGTAGATATTGGATTTGGATCTTGGCATCCAAATCCAAATCCAAATACATGTTGGGTTTGGATCTGGATATATATGGTCCAGATTTGGATTCCTTTATGGCGTTTCGAAACGGACAGTTTGTGTGGGGCCAGACTTCATTAGTACTCCGTCTTGCATTGGGTCTTCGCCAACATTGTCGCCCACTCTTCTTCTCGCCTTCAGGAGTTCATTTCGAGCAAATTTCTAATATTTGGGGCTTGGATGTCTGAGAATCTGGGGATGATTTTGATATGAGAGTTGATGTGCTGGGCTTGAAGTATGCTTCGGGTCCGGGCTCTTCTTTGCCTTTTCGGTCTACTTTTGTCAGGCCAGGCTGCTTTCGGGGTTTCAAAACACCTTTTTAAGGTTTAAAACTATGTGTATACAGTTTTAAAACGTATATATGGTTTTAACATATGTACAGGGTTGTTTGGAAGGCTCCTGGGTTTCTAGACTCAAAATAGCCCTTTGGGGCTGCTTTTGCAAAACTAGGCATATTTGAGAAAATCGTGGGATTTTAGGGTGTTTACAGATGCCCCTCTTTGGCATTATCCAAATTTATTTGGATAATGGCAAAGACGACAACACCCCTGCTCAATGTCTCCCTAAATCTATCCACGAAAATATGGGATCATCCCAATTTTTTGAGCAAAATCTCTCTTTTAAACCTGGTAGGAGGAGATATCACGCCAAAGGGGTACATTTTCTAAGGTTTCTGGTCCTAAACGGGATCATGTTATGCAAGTGTTCATGCGTGACATGGATGAGACGCCAAGAATGGCGACCTCCCAAAGACCAGATGGCATGGTCGAACTCTTGAGACTTACGAAGACCAGCTGCTCCAAATGAGCAGGCCCTATGTTGCTCGATGTTTGATTTTTCAAAATCTTTTTACAAAAGTGAAAACTGCTGTTAGCCTCAATCCTAAGGATCTCGAGCTCTTCGTGTTTGCCTTTGCTTGAGTCTTGACACTCGCTAATCTAGCGAAAGTTTTGTAAGAAAACAAGCTATATTTCAAAATTTCTATGCCTTACTCGAAACGTCGAATTCTCAAACAAAATGAAATTCAAGTAAGTAAATCCTATTTTTACTTTAGGATTCCTTGAAATGAACCATGTTTTACTTGGGATAAGCCAGGGGGATGGGAAAGAGATACCATGGTCCCTTCTAAAGTGTCCCGTGGTTTTAGGCATAGAAGGCGGAAAACTGCTCTTTTGAGCCTTTTGGCCTTTTCTTCCTCTTTTTTTTTTCATAGAGGGTCTCCCTTTGGGAGTATTTTTTCTTTAATCCCTCTTTTCCATAAAAGAATCCAAATTTTCTTTTGATTCATGTTTCTTTCTTTGGGAAAGAGATTTTTGGGGGGGATTTCCCTTTGTTTTTGGCCATATTTTCTTTTTGGAAGGAGAAGAGAAGAGGGGAGGACTTATCCCAAGGTTATACTTGATCCATTCCAGATCAGCCTATTTAGAAATAGCACGTACTACTTGCAAGTATCTGGCTATATTGAACTAGGCCTTTCTTTGTAAGAAGAAGGATTTTGAAATGTAACCACGTATTTGGAAAACTCCACTCTTTCACAGGTGTGAATTCTCTCGCTCAAGGTCACACAGTTTGCCTTTGAACCTTACTTTCGAGGTTTCAAAGCACCTATCCCTAAGGATTTTCGAAAATGGGAATTTAACCCAAACCCTACACATAATACTTCTTTAAGTATTGAATATTGATAGGATCTGCTAAATTCCTCCCTTCGACGTCGATCAACCAATATGAGTTGTTCGTGGTGGTTGCACACACAACATAGGGTCCATCCCACTTGGGGCGCTACTTTCCAAGTGGATGTGGGCCACGATAGTGGATGATTTTCAAAACCAGATCTCCCACTTCAAAGTGGCGAGGTCTCATGTGTTTGTCGTAGTGTCGGGCTATCCTTTGCAGGTATGCATGAGCATGATCCATAGCAAGGAGTTGCCTCTCATCTAACAAATCTAGTTCGACCATCCTAGCATGCTGAAGCGTCTCTAGGGAGAGGTTGAGTGCAATGGATGTATGGAATGAATGGATTTTTGTATGAATGGGGAGAATGGCATTTGTGCCATAGACCAACTCAAATGGCGTGGCATTCGTGGGAGTCCGGATGGAAGTCCTATAAGCCCATATGCCATATCCTACCCTTCTCTAAAGTCTTCTCAATTATGCTAATGAGAATCTTATTCGTGGCTTTGGCTTGGCCATTGCCTTGAGGGTAGTAGGACGAGGGGAAGTGGTGAGTTATGCCATAGGTGTTGCACAACTTGACCATTCGCTCGTTTTTGAATGGGGTGCCATTATCGGATACAAGGTCTCTTGGAACTCCAAATTGAGCCAAGATATTCCTCCTAATGAAAGCCACCACATGTTGCCCCTGTACGTTGGTCAGGGAGGTGGCTTCGACCCACTTGGAGAAGTACTCAGTGGCTGCTAAAATGAATCTATGCCCATTCGATGCTTTTGGAAATATTGGGCCTACAATATCAAACGCCCACATTCTCCATCATGGAATTCATGCGTAACAGTCCTAGCCTCCTCTAGGTCGACACATCTTAGTAAGATGCCGGTAAAACCTTTTTTATACAAAACCCCACCCAAAATCGTGTATCGGGTAGAAATTTTCCGAATGAATGCCTTATCTTCGGATGTGGCATCCTCAGCGAATCCCCATTTTCTAGAAAACATTTGATGTCATAAAACCAAGGTTTTTCAACAGTATTTGGATTGTTTTGGCAAATATCCAAATCGTGTGTAGATGGAGTGGGTGCATGCCATATCTCTAAGGATCGGGTTCCCAAAGTGGGATCGACCTTTAGGGTTAAACCCAAGGAGGAGAGGGCATCGGCAATGCCATTATCCTCTCTTCCTACGTGTGTGAGTGTACACGATTGGAATGACTCAACCAATCGAGTAGCGAAATCATGGTATGGAAGCAATTTTTCATTTCGTACTTGCCAAATTTTCAAAACTTGGTTTATAACAAGGAGTGAATCCCCAAAAACCTCGATGCACGATGCCCCTAGAGTTTTCATACTCAGCTATGTTGTTGGAACATTCAAAATCTAGGCGAATTGCTATGGGGATCTCACCCTTTTCAGGGGATATGAGGATGACCCCACCACCAGCCCCTCGTTGGTTTCGTGCCCCATCAAAGTACATTTTCCACACTTGGTTTTCGAAAGAGTTTGCCAAAATGTGGTTTTGAAATTAGTTTTGCAATATGCCTTTGTAAACACCCCGAAATCCCACAAATTTCTCAAATTCATCTGGTTTTGTACAAGCAGCCCCAAAGGGCCATTTTTGAGTTTGGAAACCCAGGAGCCTTCCAGACAACCCTGTATATATGTTTTAAACTTCATATTTCAAAAATATATAATATGGCCTTTTGAAAACCTTTTAAAACACGTTTTTGAAACCCCAAAGCAGCTTGGCCTAATCAAGACAGGACCAGCGAAGTCGAAGAGAGCCCGGAACCGGAGCACATGTCGAGCCCGGCACAGCAACTCTTGTATCAAATCCATAGCCCCAGGATCTCGAACGTCCAAGACCCTGTTATCATCAAAATGCCATTTGAAGTCATCTTCGGAAGGCAGAAACGGAGGCGGACGATCTTGTTGGCGAAGACCCAATGCAGACGGAGTACTGATGCTGTCAGACCCTGCACAAATCGTCCGTTTCGAACCCAGCTCGAAGGAGTCAGAGTTCAGTTTGGATTGGATCTGGACCATATATATCTAGATCCCAATCCAAACCCATGTATAGACTTGGATTTGGATTTGGATTCAAAAATCCAATCCAAATATCCATATCCATGGCCCACATCACCTTCTCATAAATGGAGGTGGGGCCCACTTGAAATTCACGTGGGATTATGGGCATGAGAGAGAGGGGGGATGGATAAGATCAAGAGTGTTGTAATTAAGCTTGACTTGTGTGTCAAGTTTGGGGTTAATCATGTGGGTTAGCCTAATTGAGTGGGTTTAAGCTTGTAATTAGCCAAAACCTAACCTAGGGCTGCACCAACATGAGGTGGTTAAGGTCTATGGGCCATGCAAAGGGAGCTCCTTCACCTAAACCTAACCCCAAACACCTAATCCTAGCCTTCCACCCTAATCCACCCCTAATCTGAGCCTAATCACCTAACCCACTTCCCTAATCCTGGCCTAATCCCAACCTAATCACCTAACCCACTTCCCTAATCCTTCCCTAAACCTAGGTTAATTTCCCTAAACCTAGCCTAATCCTAGCCTAATCACCTAACCTAGTTCACTAAACCTCACCCTATAACCCAACCACCTAACCAAACCCTAAGCCCCTAAACCACCCCTAGCCCACAATCTACCCAAACCACTAGTATTTAAAATATCTGGCCCTACCCTTTCCAGCCCACCTTATCTTCATACCACCCTACCTAAACCACCTAACCACTACCCCAAACCCAGCCCTAACCGACCTACCCAACTCCCTATATAAACCCCCCCCTCTTGGGGCGGGTTTTCCAAGCAAGAACCCCCTCTCCAAGCCAGTCGGGTCCTCTCCTTCCCCCAAGTCCAGCCGACTCCTCCACCTGCTCTGCCTGCACCACCACCTACTCTCCATCCCACCACCACCTGCACCGCCATCTCCACCACCTCCCGGCCGAGCATCACTACCTGCCCTCCTCCCTTCCAACTGAGCGCCACCTTTTCTCCATTCGGTAAGTACCCCACACTCTACCTAGCTCCCTCTCTATTCCCTCTCCACTCCCAGCCACCCACCATACCACCACCTTACCTACACATCAGCCACTCGCCGCCACCACTCCCACTCGGCCAAACCTTAGCCGCCCTAGCCATTCGCCACTACCTAACTACCCTAGCTACACGCGACCACCCTATCCGATTTCCTAAGACCTACCCATAGCACTCCCTTATACCCACTACACCCACTACCACCTAGCCCCATCACCTAACTAGCTACCTTCCCATACTCCAGCCTTAGTCATCCTAGCAGCCCGCCATCACCACATTCCCCTAGTCGGCCACTCCAACCGACTATCCCTTCCATTCGGCCAGCCATCTCTTTTCCCCTAGGTGTCCCATTCAACCTTCCCTTAAGCTCCCCTTAGGTCCACACTCCCTAACGCTATATACCCTCCTAGTGACCCTACATACTCACCTTGCCCAGCCCCTTTAATCCCCCACACCAAGGCGACACCCTTGCTTGCAGCCGGCCACCATCAAGGCGCCTATCCCGCGCCCCATTTGCAGCCGGCCAGCACCCTTTGTCGTTCACCCTCGCGCAGCTCCCGTTTGCAGCCCAAGGCGAAGGCCAAGTAAGGGCCGACCTATACTATTTGGGTTTCATTTCATGTCGTGTGTGTAAGTCTTTCAATTCAAGCACTCTCACACACATTGAGCCTTCGCTCTTATTCCCAAGACCTTAGTAAAGGCCTTATTGCAGTTATATTTGGGTTTCATTTATGTCGTGTGTGTAGTACTTCAATTCAAGCACTCACACACATTGAGCTTTCGCTCTTACTCCCAAGACCTTAATCAAGGCCATACTACAATTTATATTTGGGTTTAATTTCATGTCGTGTGTGTAAGTCTTTCAATTCAAGCATGCACCCACATTGAGCCTTCGCTCTTATTTGCAAGACCCGAGTAAGGGCTCACATACATACTCTATATACATATCTCCCTTCGGCACTTACTTTACAAGTCATTTCCCTTCGGTTATTTCCCTTCGGTCATTTCCCTTCGGTCATTTCCCTTCGGTTATTTCCCTTCGGTCATTTCCCTTCGGTTATTTCCCTTCGGCAATTTCCCTTCAGTATTGTCTTTACATTCGGGTTTTCCCTTTGGAGTAGCGTGAGTTTGCATTGCATCTACGCCATACCACGAGGTAGGACGCATATTGCATCAAAGCAAGCCCCGCTCGAATTCGCCCATGTAGTGGAGTGTTCATAACACACAAACTAGGTGGCCCGAAAAGGGATAAAAGTAAAGACTTAGGCACGTGCAAATCCACGTGATCTAAAACATGCAATCGCATTTTAAAGGCCCGAAATAGACACCTCGAACCGCTTCGTAGACTTTCTATCCCAAAACTCGATTTTTGCAAAGCGTACAGACTGACCCTTGCGCATCGGTGCAAGAAGGTCTGTGACGACAAGAGCATACTTGCTCACAGTCGCCACATTTAGAAGTCAGTGTTAAATATATCTTCGCTAGCTTAGGTAAGCTAGCTGGCACGCCCTGTTTGCATACATAAGCCTTAGACGCACGAGAGGATCCGCTCCGAGCCTTGAAAAGGTGAGAGGCGGGGATTTTTTGCACGTTGTAGACACCGAAAATTTTCACTTACGGGTTCTTAGGCCTGAAGTGAACCTTTTCGCAATCTACTTCGCTTTATGGGCGTGCCAGCTAGTTTACTTTAACTAGCAAAGTATGTTTTGAAAACAATCTGACTTTTGAAAGGCGATTGTAGGCAAGCGGGATTTTTACGTCGCAGACCTTCTTGCACCGATGCGCAAGGGTCAGTCTGTACGCTTAGAGACTTCATTTTGAAACAAGTTTAACTCAAAATATATTTTGAATGAAGAAGTGTTTTAAAACCTTTTGAAAACCATGCATTTGGGCGGTTTTGACTTTGTAAGGGTTGGACGACCCTAAGTCTTGCACGATTTGATTCGGGTTTGTACGATTCTCAGATTTTAGATCACGTGGATTTGCACGTGCCTAAGTCTTTCTTTTTATCCCTTTATGGGCCACCTAGGTGTGTGTTATGAACACTCCACTACATGGGGCGAATTTGAGCGGGAGTACGGGGCTTGCTTCGATGCAATATGCGTCCTACCTCGTGGTATGGCGTAGATGTAATGCAAACTCACGCTACTCCAAAGGGAAAACCCGAAATTAAAAGACAATGCCGAAGGGAAATTTCCGAAGGGAAATGACTTGTAAAGTAAATAGCCGAAGGGAAATGACTTGTAAAGTAAATAGCGGAAGGGGAAATATGGCTATATCTTAAGAGCGGAAAGGCTCAATTGTGTAAGTGTGTGTCGTGTATATATTGAAAGACAACGCACACAACTTGAACCTTAAAACCCGAATCTTAAAGACGTAGCCGAAAGAAATACTTTATATAGAGTATATGTAGGGGCCCTTACTTGGGTCTTGTAAATAAGAGCGAAGGCTCAATGTGTGTGCGTGCTTGAATTGAAAGACTTACACACACGACATGAAATGAAACCCAAATATAAATTGCAGTATGCCTTGACTAAGGTCTTGGGAGTAAGAGCGAAAGCTCAATGTGTGTGAGTGTAGAATTGAAGTACTACGCACACGACATAAATGAAACCCAAATATAACTGCAATAAGGCCTTTACTAAGGTCTTGGGAGTAAGAGCGAAGGCTCAATGTGTGTGCGTGTGGAAAATGGAAAGACAACACACACGACTTAATTAAAAACCCCCTTGACTTAAAATATATAAATATAACTATATATTAAGGGCTTGTTAGGCCCGTGTGTGTGCAAGAAGTGTACGACTAAGAGCGGAAAGGCTCAAGTGCGTGTGTGTGTGGGTGTGTCAAACCACGTTATTACAATCGGGGGAGACGAAGCTCCTTTACTACAACCCCGTATCAAAATTTAATTGAATATAAAGCAAGTTAATGTAATAGACCAAGTTTAGACACTTACAAATAGCCGGTCCATGTTCAACTTGCTTGCACGTGGGCTCACGGTTCACCTTGGGCAGCCAAGAGGGGGTTATCCTAGGGGGCTTTGAGGGAGGTTCTATGGGGCACGATTAGGGTCTTAGGGGAACTAAGGTTCGGCCAAGACGGGGGCTGTGTAAGGTCTGTCCTAGGGTCTGTCCTAGGGTACAGGTCACGGCCAGGGTGCAGGTTAGGTCGGCAGGAAGGTGGACAGGGCGGCAGGGAGGCAGTCGGGTCGGCAGGGAGGCGTCTGGCGCCTGGCGCAGCAGACGGGCGTCTGGCGCTGGGCGCTGGCGGGCGTCTGGCGCTGGGCGCTGGCGGGCGTCTGGCGCTGGGCGCTGGGGCGCGGGATGGCGTTAGGGCGCGGGATGGCGTCAGGGTGCGGGATGGCGTCAGGGCGCGGGATAGCGTCAGGGTGCGCACGGCAGGCGCGGTCCGGTTAGGTTTAGGTTGGTTCAAGTCTAGGGTTAGGTTTGGTCGAACCTAGGTTGGGTTAGGGCTAGGTTTAGTTAGGGTTAGGTTCAGTTGGGGTTAGGTAGGTTCGAACCTAGGCTAGGTTGGGGTTAGGTTTAGAGGGGTGTAGAGAGAATGGCTAGGTTAGGTTAGGCTTACCTCTTTGTGCCGGTCCTTCTTGGCTTGAGCCCACGTCTCCACGGTTGCAACCACTTGGTCCAGCCCACCTTGGTTGCAGCCCCTTGGTCTAGACCCACTTAGCCCACATGGCTTGAACCCACCTCACCCAATGAGCCCACATGGCTAGGTCTATCACTCCCTCTCTCTCCTCCCAAATATTTGCATGAACCCTTTACATGGACCCCCTCACCTCTATTTATAGAGATTTGAGGTGGGTCTTGGATTTGGGTTTGGGTTTGGGGTTTGGATCCATACCCAAATCCAAACACTATTTGGATCTGGATATTGGATCTCGGATATTTTGAGATCTGTATCCGATCCAAACCCAATATTTTTATGGATACGGATCTGGATATTTTGATCCAGATCCGATCCAATCCAAACACTATTTGGATCCAATCCAAATCCAAACACTATTTGGATCGACCCAAACACTATTTGGATTGACCCAAATCCAAACACTATTCATTACATGGATTTGGATCTGGATATATATGGTCCAGATCCAAATCAAAATTTCTTCGGACAGTCCTTCTTGGCTTCTCGAGGCGAACGATCTGTGCGGGCACTGGCTTCATCAGCGCTCCGTCTGGTGCTGGGTTTTCCCCAACTTTGTCGTCCGGACTCCGTCTCGCCGTTCTGGACTCCGTTGAGCTTTTCATCAAACGGGCTCAGCTTTCTTTTGTTTTTTTATCAGGGAGTGGCTTCTGAAGCTCTGGGCTTGAATCCTCTTCGGGCCTAGGGTCTTCTTTTGCTTCTGTACCTGTTTTCACATTTCAAAACAGGTCGTCGTTTTGGCTCAAACGAGCTTTTTGGTGTTTTGAGAGTTTTTGAAAAATAGAAGATTTGGGGTGTTTACAGATGCCCCTCTTTGGCATTATCCAAATGTATTTGGATAATGGCAAAGAAGAAACACCCCGTTCTCTCAAATTTTCTCGAGAATACACCATTTATTTTGCAAAAACCCTGTTTTCTTTTTCCACAAGTGGGGATTTTCAGTAAAAGGGGGCTTTTCCTAGCTATTTCCCTATATGTATGATCATGCACGAATGACTCTTTGAATGCATGCATGAGAAAAATTTTATTTTTTGTTTTTGAGCCCGAAGAGAGCCTTTTGAGGCTGGTTGCTCCGAGCAGGTTTTTACCCATGTCTTTTTGACATTCGTGGGTTTTTCGAAAATTTCTTTTTGAAAAGGAACTCCTTTTAACTTGTATCGAAAAGGACTTCCATTTTTCATACTTCCCTTCATTCGGGTTTCAATACCTGCTACTCAGTAGAGGTTTTTGGGTAGGAAAACTTGGAAAACATTTCAAAGTTCCATTTCCTACAAAACAGAGTCGAGTTCTCAAACAAAATGAAATCCAAATAAGCCGATTTTATTCGTACTTTAGGATTTTCGCAAATTTGAATCTTTTTCCTCGGGGATAAGCCGTAGGGATATGGGAAAGAGATACCACGGTCCCTTCTGAAGCGTCCCGTGGTTTTAGGCAAAGAATCGGAAAATCGCTCTTTGGAGCTTTGGCTTTTTGTTTCTTTTTCATAGAGGGTCTCCCTTTGGGAGTATTTTTTCATTAATCCCTCTTTTCTTTAAAGGAGAGCAGCTCTTTGGAGGAGTTTTTGTATTCCCTGTTTATGAAGGGAAGACCTCTTTGGGAGGAGTGTTTTTATATCTCCTTTTTCTTTTGAAACGAGAAGACCTCTTTCGGAGGAGTTTTTGTATTCCCTGTTTATGAAGGGAAGACCACTTTCGGAGGAGTTTTTGCATTCTCGTTTTTTTTGTTTTTCTTTTGAAAACAACCAATTTTCCTTTTCGGAGAGAAAGTAGGATGGGGGAGGGCTTATCCCTTTGGTTACTCGATTCAAACGAGATCGTCCTATTTCTTAATAGCATCTGCTATTCGAAAATATTTTGATATTTTGAACAAGGCTTAATCTTGTAAGCCAGGGTTCTTTGAAATATAGCCAATTCATTTTTGGAAGACTCTACTTTTCGAAAAGTATAGATTCCTCCATTCGGGATTATACAATCTACTTCGATCCTTCTTTCAAGAAGTTTCAAAGGAGTTCGATTTTTCAAAATCTTTTTGAAAAAGAATTCAGCATAAACCCTTTTGAATATTCGGGCATTTTCGGGGTTTTGCTAATTTCTACCCACAATATCAACAAATTTCTAATTTTTATTGCCCTTTCGAAGACATGGGGACATTTCTACTCGAATTTGCCACCCTTTTGGGCTTTCTTCGGGGTGATATGATGCATGCTATGCACTCCATGTGATTTAAAATGGAAATACATGTTTTTATGCAATGATGAACACATGAAATGTATCTCACAAATCATGAAGGAGATGCGTTCACTTATCCATGGAAAGTGTCTAGGGGCTGTGTTTAAAAATGCCCCTAGCTTGATGGGAATTTCGCATGGCCATATGGTGAAGGGCCATGGTTTTTCAAAGGGATTTTGGATGGACAATGGTATGTTCATGTCCATGCACTTCCATGGTTTTTCTAACATGATCATGATACTTTTTGCTCAAGGATGGGAAACATAACCAGCCCTAAGTGATCGTCATGGCCATCAGGTTTTAGTTTTGACATGGTCTCCATATTTCATCGTGAGATTCATGTTCTTTATCCTAACACAATCAAGGTTTTTATATAAACCAGAAGTTGAAGAAAATCTTTCTTTTCAAAGCCATGAAAGGTTTTTGTGAAATGTCAAGATTCTCATTTCCTTTTTTTTAAAATTTGCCTCGAAGGTGTTGGTTTTGATTTGTATGGAGACATGCCTATGAAGGCTCGATACTTAGGGGGTCGACTCTTATTGCCCCTTTGATTTTGCAAAACCCTGAATTCGATTTCTAGAATGATGTCTAGACTCGATGCATATGAATGATTTCAAAGTGTAATGCATGATGCTTATGCACACACTATGGGTTAACTTATTTCTAAAAATCCCCAATTTTCCATAAGTTTAAGGATTTTGCGAAGTTCAGGAAGCTTGGAGGTGTTTATTCCTCCTTGCTTTGGTGATTCTCGAGCTTTTCATTTTTGAAAAAGCTCTAGGCAAAAGGGTGGATAGGACCAACTTTTTGGATACTTGGTTTCAGGGAGTATATACATTTTTTTGAAAGCATTTTTACAATTTTTCGAAAATGGGTTTTGTACATGGCCAAAGGCTTTTTAAACAAAATTTCTTTTTGGAATTTTCGTTTTTCCAAATGTTTTTGAGATTTTGAGAGTTTTCAACTTTTTTTTTTGTCTTTTTCAAAAGTAGGGATCTTCCATTGAACCTTCAAAGAAAACATTCATGAATCAGACTCTAATCAGATAGGTCTAAGACATGGGTTTCGGTTTTAGAGGTTCTACAAGGCACCCTTGACCCAGATGGTCTTAGGTGGCGGCTCTGGTGGTATGGGTGGGCTGTAGCCCAGTCCATATCGTTCCCTATTGGTTCTAGGTAGGACAGGCTCAAGCCTACCTTGGTTTCGGGTTCCCAGGCCCGCGTAGGGTTTATATCCCATATTCAGAATCATGTTCCAAGACTTTTTGCTTTTCGAAAAGTTTTGGTATAAATCATGGTCTTGGAACATGGAATCGTCCATGTTGGGGACATATACCCTTTTGGATATCGGGAGTTTGGATTCCGGGGTGATGGAAGACTTGGGCTTCCATACAAACCTGGTTTGGGAGACTTTGCCCTCAAGGAAAGCCAAGCTTGGTTCCTTGAGGAGTTTTGGACATAGCAGGGTTATGGAAAACTTATGGTTCCATACCCCATTTTGGGAAAGATTTACTTCAAGGGGAGCCATGCAAGGTCCCTTGAAGTTTTTGACTTGGTCCCTAGGTTCAACTCGTGGTGCCCCTAGGGATTGATTTTGTTTCAAAGCCATAGCCTTGGTTCCAGGGCACAAGACTAGGCTCGAAGAAGTGGGTTTTTCTATGGTAGGGTTATGAGCTCCTAAGATGTCGATGCATGCATTAGGGGTCTCCATGTCTACCATTTTCGAAACTTCTTTTTGTTTTTGAAATTCCTTTGAATGGTGCGCGATAGTTGGCGCACCTTGAAAATCCTCAAGTTTTGGCACAGTTTGTGGGTTTGTGTGTGCAAAGGGGTTATCCAATGCATCTGATAACCCTACATGAAGAA
Organism: Brasenia schreberi; assembly: GCA_036023115.1. Taxonomy (NCBI): domain Eukaryota; kingdom Viridiplantae; phylum Streptophyta; class Magnoliopsida; order Nymphaeales; family Cabombaceae; genus Brasenia; species Brasenia schreberi. The sequence goes on along the minus strand of JAYKKT010000085.1, from coordinate 4,879,082 downwards.
GAGAGTCTTGAGAAGGATGGGTTTCAGGCATACCTCTTTGTGGCTTGTCTACCTTTTCAGGGTGAGAGCAAGCCGATTTCCCGGGTAACTCTGTTTTGAGCCCCCGGGTTTAACGAGGCGTTTCCTTTCGAAACCTTCCTGTTTTTCACTCTCGTTCCTTTGTAGGGTGTGGACTCCATGTCCCACTGTATGTGTGTGCCTAGAATTAGGACTTTTACTTGAAGTTTTCGAAATTCCAAAATTTTGTTTTTCAATTTTTTGGTCTTTTTCCAAATTTTCAAGATTTTTTTGGTTTTTTGAAATAGAAAAATCTTTTTTTGGTTTTTCTATGGATTTTGAAAAGCTTGAAGTTGTAGGAGTGGACGACTTATCCCTTTGCCGGGATTTGTCTCTAATCTCCAATCCTTCGTCGAGTTTGAGATCGGTTTTCAATTCACGATCTGTATGTGCCCTCGAAGAGCTGCTATGTGTTCGATGGGCTTTAAGCTCCTTGCTTAAAGCATCCATCTTTTGAAATATTTTTTCAATCTCATCGAGCTCTCTTTGGGCTTTATCTGATTTGAAAACCTCTTTTAGTTTACTCAACGAAGATTTTTGTAGCTTTCTATCCATTTTCATGCAATTTTCCTAAGTATGCACGATTTTTGAAAAACACTCTTTTTTTCGAAAATTTGAGTATAACTCGTTTGTTTGAAGTCTGCTTAAGTCCCGGGTCCCACCGGGCGTGCCAAATTGTAGACACCGAAAATTTTCACTTACGGGTTCTTAGGCCTGAAGTGAACCTTTTCGCAATCTACTTCGCTTTATGGGCGTGCCAGCTAGTTTACTTTAACTAGCAAAGTATGTTTTGAAAACAATCTGACTTTTGAAAGGCGATTGTAGGCAAGCGGGATTTTTACGTCGCAGACCTTCTTGCACCGATGCGCAAGGGTCAGTCTGTACGCTTAGAGACTTCGTTTTGAAACAAGTTTAACTCAAAATATATTTTGAATGAAGAAGTGTTTTAAAACCTTTTGAAAACCATGCATTTGGGCGGTTTTGACTTTGTAAGGGTTGGACGACCCTAAGTCTTGCACGATTTGATTCGGGTTTGTACGATTCTCAGATTTTAGATCACGTGGATTTGCACGTGCCTAAGTCTTTCTTTTTATCCCTTTATGGGCCACCTAGGTGTGTGTTATGAACACTCCACTACATGGGGCGAATTTGAGCGGGAGTACGGGGCTTGCTTCGATGCAATATGCGTCCTACCTCGTGGTATGGCGTAGATGTAATGCAAACTCACGCTACTCCAAAGGGAAAACCCGAAATTAAAAGACAATGCCGAAGGGAAATTACCGAAGGGAAATGACTTGTAAAGTAAATAGCCGAAGGGAAATGACTTGTAAAGTAAATAGCGGAAGGGGAAATATGGCTACATCTTAAGAGCGGAAAGGATCAATTGTGTAAGTGTGTGTCGTGTATATATTGAAAGACAACGCACACAACTTGAACCTTAAAACCCGAATCTTAAAGACGTAGCCGAAAGAAATACTTTATATAGAGTATATGTAGGGGCCCTTACTTGGGTCTTGTAAATAAGAGCGAAGGCTCAATGTGTGTGTGTGCTTGAATTGAAAGACTTACACACACGACATGAAATGAAACCCAAATATAAATTGCAGTATGCCTTGACTAAGGTCTTGGGAGTAAGAGCGAAAGCTCAATGTGTGTGAGTGTAGAATTGAAGTACTACGCACACGACATAAATGAAACCCAAATATAACTGCAATAAGGCCTTTACTAAGGTCTTGGGAGTAAGAGCGAAGGCTCAATGTGTGTGCGTGTGGAAAATGGAAAGACAACACACACGACTTAATTAAAAACCCCCTTGACTTAAAATATATAAATATAACTATATATTAAGGGCTTGTTAGGCCCGTGTGTGTGCAAGAAGTGTACGACTAAGAGCGGAAAGGCTCAAGTGCGTGTGTGTGTGGGTGTGTCAAACCACGTTATTACAATCGGGGGGAGACGAAGCTCCTTTACTACAACCCCGTATCAAAATTTAATTGAATATAAAGCAAGTTAATGTAATAGACCAAGTTTAGACACTTACAAATAGCCGGTCCATGTTCAACTTGCTTGCACGTGGGCTCACGGTTCACCTTGGGCAGCCAAGAGGGGGTTATCCTAGGGGGCTTTGAGGGAGGTTCTATGGGGCACGATTAGGGTCTTAGGGGAACTAAGGTTCGGCCAAGACGGGGGCTGTGTAAGGTCTGTCCTAGGGTCTGTCCTAGGGTACAGGTCACGGCCAGGGTGCAAGTTAGGTCGGCAGGAAGGTGGACAGGGCGGCAGGGAGGCAGTCGGGTCGGCAGGGAGGCGTCTGGCGCCTGGCGCAGCAGACGGGCGTCTGGCGCTGGGCGCTGGCGGGCGTCTGGCGCTGGGCGCTGGCGGGCGTCTGGCGCTGGGCGCTGGGGCGCGGGATGGCGTCAGGGCGCGGGATGGCATTAGGGCGCGGGATGGCGTCAGGGCGCGGGATAGCGTCAGGGTGCGCACGGCAGGCGCGGTCCGGTTAGGTTTAGGTTGGTTCAAGTCTAGGGTTAGGTTTGGTCGAACCTAGGTTGGGTTAGGGCTAGGTTTAGTTAGGGTTAGGTTCAGTTGGGGTTAGGTAGGTTCGAACCTAGGCTAGGTTGGGGTTAGGTTTAGAGGGGTGTAGAGAGAATGGCTAGGTTAGGTTAGGCTTACCTCTTTGTGCCGGTCCTTCTTGGCTTGAGCCCACGTCTCCACGATTGCAGCCACTTGGTCCAGCCCACCTTGGTTGCAGCCCCTTGGTCTAGACCCACTTAGCCCACATGGCTTGAACCCACCTCACCCAATGAGCCCACATGGCTAGGTCTATCACTCCCTCTCTCTCCTCCCAAATATTTGCATGAACCCTTTACATGGACCCCCTCACCTCTATTTATAGAGATTTGAGGTGGGTCTTGGATTTGGGTTTGGGTTTGGGGTTTGGATCCATACCCAAATCCAAACATTATTTGGATCTGGATATTGGATCTCGGATATTTTGAGATCTGTATCCGATCCAAACCCAATATTTTTATGGATACGGATCTGGATATTTTGATCCAGATCCGATCCAATCCAAACACTATTTGGATCCAATCCAAATCCAAACACTATTTGGATCGACCCAAACACTATTTGGATTGACCCAAATCCAAACACTATTCATTACATGGATTTGGATCTGGATATATATGGTCCAGATCCAAATCAAAATTTCTTCGGGCAGTCCTTCTTGGCTTCTCGAGGCGAACGATCTGTGCGGGCACTGGCTTCATCAGCGCTCCGTCTGGTGCTGGGTTTTCCCCAACTTTGTCGTCCGGACTCCGTCTCGCCGTTCTGGACTCCGTTGAGCTTTTCATCAAACGGGCTCAGCTTTCTTTTGTTTTTTTATCAGGGAGTGGCTTCTGAAGCTCTGGGCTTGAATCCTCTTCGGGCCTAGGGTCTTCTTTTGCCTTCTGTACCTGTTTTCACATTTCAAAACAGGTCGTCGTTTTGGCTCAAACGAGCTTTTTGGTCTTTTGAGAGTTTTTGAAAAATAGAAGATTTGGGGTGTTTACACACGTCTACCGAGATTGGCACGCCCGGTGGGACGTAAGCCTTTCAAAAATCGAGTTTTAAATAGAAGTCTTGCGAAAAATTTTTGTAAAAGGTGTCATTTTAACTTGTTTTTCTTTGCTTGTACTTAGGATATTTTGAAAAGGCTTGAAAAGCATGTCAAAATCCAATCCAAGTGAAGTGTCGAGCCAAGGCTCATGCGCATCAAGTTCTCACTCTAGGAGGATTTTCAAAAACAAAATAAAACTAGATGAAATCGAGGACTTGAGAAGGGAGTTTGAGGCCAAAATCGATGCTCTCAGCCAAGAGCCTGAAGTAGGCGATTCATGTTCATCAAACGGTGAACAAAGGCCTAAAAAGAAATTTGAAAAACCTCGCAAGCACAAAGAGGCCTCCGTAATGGAAGGCAACCAATACCACGAGTCCTTCACACAAAAGGACCGTAAAGCCCTACAGCAGTTGCTGAAAGGGCAGAATAAAGAGAAAAGAAGCTACGCCCTGTCTGATTTCCTTCCTATGGATTACGAAACAGACAGTGACGATGAAATACCGAACTTCCATCGGTATGATGGCATGGGAGACCCTAGGTCTCACTTGCAGCTTTTCTCGCGTTGAGCCCATAAGAAGAAAAAGGACTCGATGAAATGGGTGTATTGGTTCCCTTTATCCCTTAAAGGCACAACTACCAAATGGCTGGCTTCCTACGACTTAAGCCAGTTCGCTACTTTTGAAGAGTTAGCGAACTGCTTCATGCAAAGATTTGCACACAACGTAGAAGTCACGCCGACTCTAAATACCTTAAGGGATACAAAGCAAGGCATGAACGAAGACGTACATGCCTTCATTATAAGATGGAGGTCGCTTTTGGGCCAAGTGCGAGAGCCCATATCCGAAGGATGCGCAGTAATGCTCATCCTGGATAATTTTAAAAGCGAGTTAAAAACCCTTCTCTCGCTCCATGAGATTTCAACTTTCCATAAGTTGATAAAAAGGCCTCCCTTTTCGAAACCAACTTGTGAAAAGGGACATACGATCACTTATGGAAAGGAAGTGCCGTTCCAAAAACCCGTTTTGAAAAGCCCATCGCATATAGGCTACCCACGTCGGACAAAGGGGCAAAGCCCCATAAAATCGCCAATGTCCGGGTGGATCCCAGCATGGCAGGCACTTCCAAAAATTTTAAAAAATTAGAAAATAAGAGGGAGCGCAATTTTCAAAAACCGGTTGAAAAACGGGAGTATACTCCGCTGGGGAAACCTGTGTCGGAGGTCCTAGACCTCCTACTTGCCCAGGGCATGATAGAACTCCCTGAAATCCCCGAAGGAGTCACTTCCACAGGGGGATATTTAAACCGATTTTGTAAGTATCATCGGCTCAAAGGCCATGATACTAAATGCTGCTTCTCCCTCTTAAATAAAATTGAGAACTTGATAGCAGAAGGCCGGCTCCAGGTCACTGCGGAACCTGAGCCACCTCAAGCTATCTTTAAGAAACCCTTTCCCAAACACGCCAGTGGCAGTGGGAAAGGAAAGGAGGTATGTACCCTCACCATTTCCAAGGAACTAGCACGAAAACCAGAACCTGGTCGACCTACTTGTGCGCCCATTCTTGTACTATACAAGAAGCCCGCCCAAGTCGTCATTCGGGGACCACCAAAAGTGGAAACCCCGGTAAAACCAGTTTTGAAAATCCAAGGTTCTCCTCAGCTCATCCTTAGAGCCAAGTTTAGTGCCAACCCTAGGCTGGTCGTGGGGGAAGTCACTAGATCCGGGAGGATCTATCAACCCCCGCACCATCAAGGTGCTCAAAAGGTGGTCAGTGTGCCTGGCCCCTCAAAAGCATGTATCCCTAGTGTTCTGTCGAAAGCAGATAAGGACAAAGTCATCCTAACTCCTTATGATTTCGAAAACCACCTTTCAAAGATTCCTATTCACATGTCTATCCTAGAGCTTATAAAAACTTCGCCTAGGCATAGACTTGTATTAGAGAAAATTCTAGAAAGGGCCAAGGTTGATTCGAACATAAGTCCGAAATCCTTGTCTGCCCAAGTGGCTTTATTAGGAGCAAGATCGCCCATCACCTTTTCGGAAGATGATGTAGATAGACCCTACGAAACCCATAACCAGGCCCTACATATCGAGGTGGTTCTAAACAACCACTCTCTGGACAGGTGCCTAGTCGATGGTGGAGGAGGGCTCAACATCCTTCCACTTCATGTGGCATACAAAATCGGAGTCACCTTGACTTCAGTGAACCCAAGCCCCATCGTTATCACTGGATACGATGGGAATGCGTCTAGACCTTTAGGATCCATCAAACTCCCAATGGAAACGGGAGGGATCGAACACACGGGGGTGTTCCATGTCTTGGACATCCACCCCCATTATAACCTGTTGCTGGGAAGGCCCTGGATACACAGTTTGTGCGCTGTGCCATCCACCTTCCACAGGTGTGTTAGGATCCCTTTTAGGGACCAGGTCGTAGTGATCCTAGGTGAGAGTCACCCACAGCTTCAGGGGATCATAAACTCCCCTTGTTTATCAAGCTCCCAGGCCCATGAGGCTAACCTGGGGCAAATTATGGTTGAGCCACCTCGGCTCGTGTTGAACAAACCTAGGAAGGTTGTATGTGTGAAGGGCCCCGCCCAAAGCAGGCCCCTCCCGACTTTAATCCTCCTAGGAAAACCCAAGCGTTCCCTATTTCCAAAGCCCCTCGACAAGAGGCCATACGAGCCTAATATGGACGATAGCATGTTCCAGGACCACGACTTGTATCCCACCTTTTCAAAAAACAAAAAGTCGTGGAACATGTTATTGAACATGGGCTACACGCCCTACAAGAGTCTAGGGGCACAAAACCAGGGTCTCCTAGAGCCCATCCTTCCTAGGGCGAACCCAAGCCGATATGGGATCGACTATACTCCCCGAATACCGCCGGAGCCACCCCCTGTGACCACCTGGGTCAAGGGTGCCCCGGAGCCTGTCTTAGAAGAGACCTACGATTTAGATCTCCTATTCCGAGTCTAACCCGTAGTGTTTTCCCTTTGTAGGTCTGACGGAAGATCCCTTTTCTAAAAATGCTAAAAACATTTGAAAAACTTAAAATCAAAAAAATCGAAAAACAAGAAAAACCAAAAACAATGGAAAAACAAAAACTCGAAAAAAGAGTGCTTTGTATAGTTCCCAAGGTTCTTGTTTTACAAAAACCCAAAAAAATCAAAAATTTGGAAAATACCAAAAAGATTTTGTATATAGCTGCTCCTGGTAGGACTTTGGCAAAAGAAAAGGATTTCGAAAGAAACGTCGTCTGCATAGCCAGACCAAAAATTTCGAAATCACTTGAAAATCCAAGTACAAAACCAAGTCATTTTGAAAACCACGCATCAAGTTCCCTCGGGTCTATAGCCCACAAGAATGATCAAAGCCCAGAAGTGGATCCCCTTGAGGAAGATCCCACTTCTGAGCTCCCAGAATTTCATAGAATTCTCGATTTTGAAAGACCTTCCCAATCAGTAGGAGGAGATTTCATAGAGGTGAACCTAGGGGATGATTCCAATCCCAAAACCATCAAAATAGGCGCATGCTTGCATGAAACTGAGAAGTTAGCATTCATTGCATTTCTACGAACCTATTTAGATGTGTTTGCATGGACGTATGAAGACATGCCGGGCATAGATCCTAGCATGGTCGAACATCGTCTTCCCTTAGATGCAGGTGTAAAACCCATAAAGCAAAAGCTTAGGAAAATACACCCGAATGTACACACGCAAGTCAAAGAGGGTTTAGAAGATCTGCTAAAAGCCGGATTTATAAAACCCATTGCGTATTCTGATTGGTTATCAAATATCGTTGTAGTTCGAAAAACCAATGGGAAAATTTGAATATGCATCGATTTCAGAAACCTGAATAAAGCCACTCCAAAGGATAATTATCCTTTACCAAACATAGATTTGATAGTCAATAGTACTGCAAATCATGAAATGTTTTCATTTATGGATGGCTATTCAGGCTATAATCAAATCAAACTAAGTCCACGAGATCAGGGTAAGACCGCCTTCACAACCCCATGGGGCACGTACTGCTATACAGTCATGCCCTTTGGTTTGAAAAATGCCGGCGCAACATACCAACGAGCCATGACTACGATCTTCATGATCAAATTCATGAGCTTGTAGAAGTGTATGTAGATGACCTCTTGGCAAAATCCAAAACCCGATGCACCCATATCGAATGTTTACAAAAGATTTTCGAAAGGCTTAGGCTTTACAAAGTAAAGCTAAACCCTCAAAAATGTGTGTTCGGGGTAGAATCAGGGAAGCTTCTAGGATTTATGGTGAGCCAAAGGGGAATAGAAGTCGACCCCTCCAAGTGTCGAGCCATCATAGACATGGCTCCACCCTCCAATCTCACCCAAATCCGTAGCCTCCAAGGTCGCTTACAATCCGTTCGCCGATTCATATCGAATCTGGCAACTAGATGCGAACCCTTCAACAAACTGTTGAGGAAGGGCACGAAATTCTTATGGGATGACGAATGCCAAAAGTCCTTCGAAAGACTGAAGGCGTACTTGGTTAATCCCCCCGTTTTAAATCCTCCAAAGCAAGGAAAACCGCTTTTATTATACATCTCCGTGCATGTAAATGCTTTAGGAGCCCTGTTGACTCAATACGAGGATGACACCCATAAGGAGTATGCCATCTACTATATTTCGAAAACTCTCTTGGCTTATGAACGAAATTATCAAGCCATGGAGAAGACGTGCTTGGCCCTAGTCTGGGCCTGCCAGAAGTTCAGACACTATTTCCTAGATCATGAGATCTGGATAGTGTCCAAGCTTGATCCAATGAAGCACTTGTTCGGAAAACCCATTCTCACGGGTAGATTGGGCAAATGGCAACTCCTTTTAATGGAGTATGATCTGAAATACCATCACCAGATATCCATTAAGGGGCAAGCCCTAGCAGATTATGTGGCTGAATTCCCCTTAGAGGACGCATATCCCACTTTTGTCGAAATGCCTGATGAAGGCATATTGCAAAACCATTTTCAAAACCACATTTTGGCAAATTCTTTCGAAAACCAAGTGTGGAGGATGCACTTCGATGGGGCACGAAACCAACGAGGGTCTGGTGCCGGGGTCATCCTAATCTCCCCTGAAAAGGGCAAGATTCCCATAGCAGTCCGCTTAGATTTCGAATGTTCCAACAACGTAGCTGAGTATGAAGCACTCATACAAGGCTTAAGGATTTCGAAAACTCTAGGGGCATCGTGCATTGAGGTCTTTGGAGATTCGCTCCTTGTCATAAACTAGGTTTTAAAAATTTGGCAAGTACGTAATGAGAAACTACTTCCATATCACGAGTTGGCCACTCGATTGGTCCAATCCTTCCAGTCATGTAAACTCACACACATAGGAAGAGAGGACAATGGAATCGCCGATGCCCTCTCCTCCTTGGGTTCAGCCCTGAAGGTCGATCCCATTTCAGGGACCAGATCTTTGAAAATATGGCATGCGCCCCACCCATCCACACACGACTTGGATATTTGTCAAAACAACCCAGAGTCGATTGAAAAACCTTGGTTTTATGACATAAAACAATTTTTAGAAAATGGGGGATTCATCGAGGATGCCACATCCAAAGATAAGGCATTCATTCGTAAGATTTCGACCCGATACACCATTCTGGGTGGGGTTTTATACAAAAAGAGTTTTACCGGCATTCTGCTTAGGTGTATCGACCTAGAGGAGGCTAGGATAGTGATGCATGAGTTCCACGATGGAGAATGTGGAGGTCATGTTAACGCCAACATGATGGCGATGAAAATACTTAGAGGGGGGTATTTTTGGTCCACCTTGAAAAGGGATTGCCACGACCATGTTAGGAAGTGTCATCCATGTCAAGTGCATGGGCACGCCATTCATATCCCTTCATCTGCATTGCATTCCGTGGTCAGCCCCTGGCCATTTACCATGTGGGCGTTTGACATTGTAGGCAGAATATTTCCAAAGGCCTCGAATGGGCATCGATTTATTTTAGCATCCACGGAGTATTTCTCGAAGTGGGTGGAAGCCATTTCCCTAACCAATGTAATGGGGCAACATGTGGTGGCTTTCATCCGGAGGAATATCTTCGCTCGATTTGGGGTTCCACGAGACCTTGTGTCTGATAATGACACCCCATTCAAGAACGAGCGGATGGTTAAGTTGTGCAACACGTATGGCATAACTCACCACTTCTCCTCGCCCTACTACCCTCAAGGCAACGGCCAAGCCGAAGCCACAAACAAGACTCTCATTAGCATAATTGAGAAAACCTTAGAGAAGGGTAGGACGTGGCACGAGAAGCTGGATGAAGCCTTATGGGCTTATAGGACTTCCATCCGAACTCCCACGAATGCCACACCATTCGAATTGGTCTATGGCACAAACGCCATTCTTCCCATTCATACTCAACTACATTCATTCCATACATCCCTAGCACTCGACCTCCCCCAAGAGACGCTTCAGCATGCTAGGATGGCCGAACTAGATTTGCTAGATGAGAGGTGACTCCTTGCCATGGATCATGCTCGTGCAAACCGGCAAAGGATAGCCCGACATTATAGCAAACACATGAGACCTCGCCACTTTGAAGTAGGAGATCTGGTCTTAAAAACCATCCATCATTGTGGCCCACACCCCCTAGGCAAGTGGTGCCTCAACTGGGATGGACCCTATGTTGTACGAGCAACCACTATGAACAATTCGTATTGGTTGATCGATGTAGAAGGTAGGAATTTAGCAGATCCTATCAATATTCAATACTTAAAGAAGTATCATGTGTAGGATCTGGATTAAATTCCATTTTTCGAAAATTTTAGGGATAGTTGCCCTGAGACATGCGAATAAGGTGCAAAGGCAAAGTCGTGTGACCCTGAGTGAGAGAATTCGCACTTGTGAAAGAGTGGAGTCTTCAAAATCGTGGTTACATTTCAAAATCCTTCTTCTTACAAAGAAAGGACTAGTTCAATATAGCAAGATACTTGCAAGTAGTACGTGCTATTTCTAAATAGGCTGATTTGGAATGGATCGAGTGTAGGCTTGGGATAAGTCCTTCCCTCTTCTCTTCTATTTCCCAAAAGGAAAACAAAGGCCCAAAACAAAGGGGAATTTCCCATTCAAAGTCTCTTTCCAAAAGAAAGAAACCATAATTTAAAAGAAAAATCGATTCTCTTATAAAAAAGAGGGATTAAAGAAAAAATACTCCCAAAGGGAGACCCTCTATGAAAAAAAGGAAAAAGAGGCCAAAAAGCTCAAAAAGAGCAGTTTTCCACCTTCTGTGCCTTAAACCACGGGACGCTTCAGAAGGGACCGTGGTATCTCTTTCCCATCCCTGGCTTATCCCAAGTTAAAGCATGGTTCATTTCGAGGAATCCTAAAGTAAAAATAGGATTTACTTTCTTGAATTTTATCTTGTTTGAGAATTCGACGTTTCGAGTAAGACGTAGGAATTTGAAATGAAGCTTGTTTTCTTATAAAACCTCTGCTAGATAAGCGAGTGTTAAGACTCAAACAAGGGCAAGCACGAAGAGCTCGAGATCCTTAGGATCGAGGCTCAAGACAGTTGTCCCTTTTGTAAATAGCTTTTGTAAATAAGTTTTGAAAACCGAACATCGAACAGCATAGGATTTGCTCACTTGGAGCAAGTAGGCCTTGTAAGTCTCTAGAGTTCGACCACATCTGGTCTCTGGGAGGTCGCCACACTTGGCACCACACCCATGTCATTTGCATTCCACGCATGGTACTTGCATGAACATGATCCCATTTAGGACCAGATTCCATAGTATAACCCTTTGGCGTGATATCTCCTCCTACCAGAGTTTGTAAATTGAGATTTTGCAAAAAATGGGGACGAACCCATGTTCTTCGTGGATAGATCTAGGGAGACATTGAAAGGGGTGTTTGTCATCTTTGCCCTTATCCAAATTGATTTGGACAAGGCCAAAGAGGGGCATGTAAACACCTCGAAATCTCACGAATTTCTCAAATTCATCTGGTTTTATACAAGCAGCCCCAAAGGGCCATTTTTGAGTTTGGAAACCCAGGAGCCTTCGAGACAACCCTGTATATATGTTTTAAACTTCATATTTCAAAAATATATAATATGGCCTTTTGAAAACCTTTTAAAACACGTTTTTGAAACCCCAAAGCAGCTTGGCCTAATCAAGACAGGACCAGCGAAGTCGAAGAGAGCCCGGAACCGGAGCACATGTCGAGCCCGGCACAGCAACTCTTGTATCAAATCCAAACCCCCAAGATCTCGAACGTCCAAGACCCTGTTATCATCAAAATGCCATTTGAAGTCATCTCCGGAAGGCAGAAACGGAGGCGGACGATCTTGTTGGCGAAGACCCAACGCAGACGGAGTACTGATGCTGTCAGTCCCCGCACAAATCATCCGTTTCGAACCCAACTCGAAGGAGTCAGAGTTCAGTTTGGATTGGATCTGGACCATATATATCCAGATCCCAATCCAAACCCATGTATGGACTTGGATTTGGATTTGGATTCAAAAATCCAATCCAAATATCCATATCCATGGCCCACATCACCTTCTCATAAATGGAGGTGGGGCCCACTTGAAATTCACGTGGGATTATGGGCATGAGAGAGAGGGGGGATGGATAAGATCAAGAGTGTTGTAATTAAGCTTGACTTGTGTGTCAAGTTTGGGGTTAATCATGTGGGTTAGCCTAATTGAGTGGGTTTAAGCTTGTAATTAGCCAAAACCTAACCTAGGGCTGCACCAACATGAGGTGGTTAAGGTCTATGGGCCATGCAAAGGGAGCTCCTTCACCTAAACCTAACCCTAAACACCTAATCCTAGCCTTCCACCATAATCCACCCCTAATTTTAGCCTAATCACCTAACCCACTTCCCTAATCCCAACCTAATCACCTAACCCACTTCTCTAATCCTTCCCTAAACCTAGGTTAATTTCCCTAAACCTAGCCTAATCCTAGCCTAATCACCTAACCTAGTTCACTAAACCTCACCCTATAACCCAACCACCTAACCAAACCCAAAACCCCTAAACCACCCCTAGCCCACAATCTACCCAAACCACTAGTATTTAAAATATCTGGCCCTACCCTTTCCAGCGCACCTTATCTTCATACCACCCTACCTAAACCACCTAACCACTACCCCAAACCCAGCCCTAACCGACCTACCCAACTCCCTATATAAACCCCCCCCTCTTGGGGCGGGTTTTCCAAGCAAGAACCCCCTCTCCAAGCCAGTCAGGTCCTCTCCTTCCTCTCCTTCCCCCAAGTCCAGCCGACTCCTCCACCTGCTCCACCTGCTCTGCCTGCACCACCACCTACTCTCCATCCCACCACCACCTGCACCGCCATCTCCACCACCTCCCGGCCGAGCATCACTACCTGCCCTCCTCCCTTCCAGCCGAGCGCCACCTTCTCTCCATTCGGTAAGTACCCTACACTCTACCTAGCTCCTTCTCTATTCCCTCTCCACTCCCAGCCACCCACCATACCACCACCTTACCTACACATCAGCCACTCGCCGCCACCACTCCCACTCGGCCAAACCTTAGCCGCCCTAGCCATTCGCCACTACCTAACTACCCTAGCTACACCCGGCCACCCTATCCGATTTCCTAAGACCTACCCATAGCACTCCCTTATACCCACTACACCCACTACCACCTAGCCCCATCACCTAACTAGCTACCTTCCCATACTCCAGCCTTAGTCATCCTAGCAGCCCGCCTGTAAACACCCCGAAATCCCACGAATTTCTTAAACAAATCTGGTTTTATACAAGCAGCCCCAAAGGGCCATTTTTGAGTTTGGAAACCCAGGAGCCTTCCAAACAAACCCTGTGTATATGTTTTAAACTTTTATCTTTCAAAAACATATGATATAGCTTTTGAAAACCCTTTTAAAACATGTTTTGAAACCCCGAAGTGAGTGTTAAGACTCAAACAAGGGCAAGCACGAAGAGCTCGAGATCCTTAGGATCGAGGCTCAAGACAGTTGTCCCATTTGTAAATAGCTTTTGTAAATAAGTTTTAAAAACCGAACATCGAACAGCATAGGATTTTTGCTCACTTGGAGCAGCAGGCCTTGTAAGTCTCTAGAGTTCGACCACATCTGGTCTCTGGGAGGTCGCCACTCTTGGCACCACACCCATGTCATCTGCATTCCACGCATGGTACTTGCATAAACATGATCCCATTTTAGGACCAGATTCCATAAGTGAACCCTTTGGCGTGATATCTCCTCCTACCAGAGTTTGTAAAATTGAGATTTTGCTAAAATGGGACGATCCCATATTCTTCGTGGCTAGATCTAGGGAGACATTAAAAGGGGTGTTTGTCATCTTTGCCCTTATCCAAATCTATTTGGACAAGGCCAAAGAGGGCATCTGTAAACACCCCGAAATCCCACGAATTTCTTACACAAATCTGGTTTTATACAAGCAGCCCCCAAAGGGCCATTTTGAGTTTGGAAACCCAGGAGCCTTCCAAACAACCCTATACATATGTTTTAAACTTTATCTTTCTAAAACATATAATATGGCTTTTGAAAACCCTTTTAAAACACGTTTTGAAACCCCGAAGTGGCTTGGCCCGATCAAGACAGGACCAGGAGAGCCAAGAAGAGCCCGAACCAGAGCACCTGTCGAGCCCGGCGCAGCAACTCTTGTATCTGATTCACATCCCAGGATCTCGAACGTCCAAGACCCTGTTCTTATCAAAATAGCATTTGAAGTCATCTCCGGAAGGCAGAAACGGAGGCGGACGACTATGTTGGCGAAGACCCAACGCAGACGGAGTACTGATGCTGTCAGGCCCCGCACGAATCGTCCGTTTCGACCCAGCTTGAAGGAGTCAGAGTTCAGTTTGGATTGGATCTGGACCATATATATCCAGATCCCAATCCAAACCCATATGTGGACTTGGATTTGGATTTGGATCCAGAGATCCAATCCAATATCCATATCCATGGCCCACATCACCTTCTCATAAATGGAGGTAGGGCCCACTTGAAATTCACGTGGGATATTGGGCATGAGAGAGGGTGGGGTTGAAAAATATCAAGAGTGTTGTATTAAGCTTGACTTGTGTGTCAAGTTTGGGTTAATCATGTGGGTTAGCCTAATTGAGGGGGTTTAAGCTTGTAATTAGCTAGAACCTAACCTAGGGCTGCACCAACATGGGGTGATCAAGGTCTATGGGCCATGCTAAGGGAGCTCCTTCACCTAAACCTAGCCAAAAATGCCTAAACCTAGCCTAAACCCCTAATCCACCCCTAATCTGAACCTAATCACCTAACCCACTTCCCTAATCCCGTCCTAATCCCAACCTAATCACCTAACCCACTTCCCTAATCCTTCCCTAAACCTAGATTAATTTCCCTAATCCTAGCCTAATCACCTAACCTAGCTCACTAAACCTCACCCTAAAACCCAACCACCTAACCTAGCCCTAAACCACCCTTAGCCCACGATTTACCCAAACCCCTAGTTTTAAAATATCTGGCCCAACCCCTTCCAGCCCACCTTATCTACATACCACCCTACCTAAACCACCTAACCACTACCCACAGCCCAGCCCTAACCGACCTACCCATCCCCTATTTAAACCCCCCTCCTTGTGGGCGGGTTTTCCAAGTGGGAACCACCATTCCACCCAGCCGGGCCCTCTCCTTCTCCCATCTCTCACCCAGCCGGGACCACTCCCCGCCTGCTCCATCTGCTCCACCAGCCCCCACCTGCTCCGCCACCTTCCCTCTTGCATCCACCACCACCATCCCTCAGCAGGACACCATCACCTCCACCCAACCGAACCAGCCGACAGCCACCTGCCCGCCACCTTCCCACTTCATCCGCCACCTCTCCCCATTCGGTAAGCACCCCAAACTCCCTCAAAGCCTCTCTCTTCCGCCTCTCCACTCTTGGCCACCCATCCTACCTTCATCTCAGCCCCCTTGCCACCACCATTTTAACCTAGCCGAACCTAGTATAACCCAAGCTGCCGGCCACTACCTAGCCATCATCTCCCCTTCGGCCCTCCCCTAGGTGTCCTATTCGGCCTTCCCACCAGCTCACCCTTTTAGGTCCAGCTTCCCTAAACTCTCAACTCCCCTAGTGACCCTAAGAGTCCACTCATTCAGCCACTTTAAACCCCTACTTGGAGCCGCCAGCTACTTGCCACCGGCCACCTCCGAGGCGCCTATCCCGCGCCCCACTTGCAGCCGGCCAGCACCCTTGACCAGCTTACCTTCGCGGAGCTCCCGTTTGCAGCCCAAGGCCAAGTCCACGCTCAAGCAAGACCTCTACGGACCAGCTACTCGTAAGTATCTAAACTCGGTCTTTAGTTGTATACTTGCTTGAGATTCAATTTGATACGGGGTTGTAATAACGGAGCATAGTCTCCCCCCGCTTGTAATAACGTGGCTTGGCACAACCACACACGTGCACTCTCTTAGTCGTGCACGATTTTTAGCACACACGGGCCTAATCAGCCCCTAATATATAAGTGTACATATATACTTTCATTTTCGAAGGGTTTTGTTTAAGTTGGGTGCGTTGTCTTTCAATTCAAACACTCACACACATTGAGCTTTCGCTCTTATTTGAAAGACCCAAGTAAGGGCCGACCTATACTATTTGGGTTTCATTTCATGTCGTGTGAGTAAGTCTTTCAATTCAAGCACTCTCACACACATTGAGCTTTCGCTCTTAGTTGCAAGACCCAAGTAAGGGCCGACCTATACTATTTGGGTTTCATTTCATGTCGTGTGAGTAAGTCTTTCAATTCAAGCACTCTCACACACATTGAGCTTTCGCTCTTAGTTGCAAGACCCAAGTAAGGGCCGACCTATACTATTTGGGTTTCATTTCATGTCGTGTGAGTAAGTCTTCCAATTCAAGCACTCTCACACACATTGAGCTTTCGCTCTTATTTGAAAGACCCAAGTAAGGGCCGACCTATACTATTTGGGTTTCATTTCATGTCGTGTGAGTAAGTCTTCCAATTCAAGCACTCTCACACACATTGAGCTTTCGCTCTTATTTGAAAGACCCAAGTAAGGGCCGACCTATACTATTTGGGTTTCATTTCTTGTCGTGTGAGTAAGTCTTTCAATTCAAGCACGCACCCACATTGACCCTTCGCTCTTATTTGCAAGACCCGAGTAAGGGCTCATATACATAAGATATATACATATCTCCTTTCGGTTATTTCCCTTCGGTTATTTCCCTTCGGTTATTTCCCTTCGGTTATTTCCCTTCGGTTATTTCCCTTCTGTTATTTCCCTTCAGTATTGTCTTTACATTTCGGGTTTTCCCTTTGGAGTAGCGTGAGTTTGCATTGCATCTACGCCATACCACGAGGTAGGACGCATATTGCATCGAAACAAGCCCCGCTCGAATTCGCCCATGTAGTGGAGTGTTCATAACACACAAACTAGGCGACCCAAAAAGGGATAAAAGAAAAGACTTAGGCACGTGCAAATCCACATGATCTAAAATATGCAATCGCATCTTAAAGACCCGAAATAGACACCTCGAACCGCTTCGTAGACTTTCTCTCCAAAACTCGATTTTTGCAAAAGCGTACAGACTGACCCTTGCGCATCGGTGCAAGAAGGTCTACGACGACAAGAGCTTACTTGCTCACAGTCGCCACGTTTAGAAGTCAGTGATAAAAATATCTTCGCTAGCTTAAGTAAGCTAGCTGGCATGCCCTCTTTGTATACATAGGCCTTAGACACACGAGAAGATCCACTCCAAGCCCCGAAAGAGGCGAAGAGGCGGGGATTTTCGCGCATCTACACTGATGAAGGCATATTGCAAAACCATTTTAAAAACCACATTTTGGCAAATTCTTTCGAAAACCAAGTATGGAAGATGCACTTCGATGGGGCACGAAACCAACGAGGGGCTGGTGTTGGGGTCATCCTAATCTCCACTGAAAAGGGCGAGATTCCCATAACAGTCCGCTTAGATTTCGAATGTTCCAACAACGTAGCTGAGTATGAAGCACTCATACAAGGCTTGAGGATTTCGAAAACTCTAGGGGCATCATGCATTGAGGTCTTTGGAGATTCGCTCCTTGTCATAAACCAGGTTTTGAAAATTTGGCAAGAACGTAATGAGAAACTACTTCCATATCACGAGTTGGCCACTCGATTGGTCCAATCCTTCCAATCGTGTAAACTCACACACATAGGAAGAGAGGATAATGGCATCGCCGATGCCCTCTCCTCCTTGGGTTTAGCCCTGAAGGTCGATCCCATTTCAGGGACCAGATCTTTGGAAATATGGCATGCGCCCCACCCATCCACACACGATTTGGATATTTGCCAAAACAACCCAGAGTGTATTGAAAAACCCTGGTTTTATGACATAAAACAATTTTTAGAAAATGGGGATTCACCGAGGATGCCACATCCAAAGATAAGGCATTCATTCGTAAGATTTCGACCCGATACACCATTCTGGGTGGGGTCTTATACAAAAAAAGTTTTACCGGCATTCTGCTTAGGTGTATCGACCTAGAGGAGGCTAGGATAGTGATGCATGAGTTCCACGATGGAGAATGTGGAGGTCATGTTAATGCCAACATGATGGCAATGAAAATACTTAGAGGGGGCTATTTTTGGTCCACCCTAAGAAAGGATTGTCACGATCATGTTAGGAAGTGTCATCCATGTCAAGTGCATGGGCACGCCATTCATATCCCATCATCTGCATTGCATTCCGTGGTCAGCCCCAGGCCATTTACCATGTGGGCGTTTGACATTGTAGGCCCAATATTTCCAAAGGCCTTGAATGGGCATTGATTTATTTTAGCAGCCACGGAGTATTTCTCCAAGTGGGTGGAAGCCATTTCCCTAACCAATGTGATGGGGCAACATGTGGTGGCTTTCATTCAGAGGAATATCTTGGCTCGATTTGGGGTTCCACGAGACCTTGTGTCTGATAATGACACCCCATTCAAGAACGAGCGGATGGTTAAGTTGTGCAACATGTATGGCATAACTCACCACTTCTCCTCGCCCTACTACCCTCAAGGCAACGGCCAAGCCGAAGCCACAAACAAGACTCTCATTAGCATAATTGAGAAAACCTTAGAGAAGGGTAGGACGTGGCACGAGAAGCTGGATGAAGCCTTATGGGCTTATAGGACTTCCATCCGGACTCCCACGAATGCCACACCATTCGAGTTGGTCTATGGCACAAACACCATTCTTCCCATTCATACTCAACTGCATTCATTCCATACATCCATAGCACTCGACCTCCCCCTAGAGACATTTCAGCACGCTAGGATGGCCGAACTAGATTTGCTAGATGAGAGGCGACTCCTTGCCATGGATCATGCTCGTGCATACCGGCAAAGGATAGCCCGACATTATAGCAAACACATGAGACCTCGCCACTTTGAAATGGGAGATCTGGTCTTCAAAACCATCCATCATCGTGGCCCACACCCCCTGGGCAAGTGGCGCCCCAACTGGGATGGACCCTATGTTGTACGAGCAACCACTACGAACAACTCGTATTGGTTGATCGATGTAGAAGGTAGGAATTTAGCAGATCCTATAAATGTTCAATACTTAAAGAAGTATCATGTGTAGGATCTGGATTAAATTCCATGTTTCGAAAAATTTTAGGGATAGCTGCCTTGAGACATGAAAATAAGGTGCAAAGGCAAACTCGTGTGACCCTGAGTGAGATAATTCGCACTTGTGAAAGAGTGGAGTCTTCAAAATCGTGGTTACATTTCAAAATCCTTCTTCTTACAAAGAAAGGCCTAGTTCAATATAGCAAGATACTTGCAAGTAGTACGTGCTATTTCTAAATAGGCTGATCTGGAATGGATCGAGTGTAGGCTTGGGATAAGTCCTTCCCTCTTCTCTTCTATTTCCCAAAAGGAAAACAAAGGCTCAAGCAAAAGGGAATTTCCCACTCAAAGTATCTTTCCAAAAGAAAGAAACCAGAATTCAAAAGGAAAAATCGATTCTCTTGTGAAAAAGAGGGATTAAAGAAAAAAAATACTCCCAAAGGGAGACCCTCTATGAAAGAAGGAAAAAGAGGCCAAAAAGCTCAAAAAGAGCAGTTTTCTGCCTTCTGTGCCTCAAACCACGGGACGCTTTAGAAGGGACCGTGGTATCTCTTTCCCATCCCTGGCTTATCCCAAGCTAAAGCATGGTTCATTTCGAGGAATCCTAAAGTAAAAATAGGATTTACTTACTTGAATTTCATCTTGTTTGAGAATTCGACGTTTCGAATAAGGCATAGGAATTTGAAATACAACTTCTTTTCTTATAAAACCTCCGCTAGATAAGCGAGTGTTAAGACTCAAACAAGGAAAAACACGAAGAGCTCGAGATCCTTAGGATCGAGGCTCAAGACAGTTGTCCCTTTTGTAAATAACTTTTGTAAATAAATTTTGAAAACCGAACATCGAACAACATAGGATTTTGCTCACTTGGAGCAGTAGACCTTATAAGTCTCTAGAGTTCGACCACATCTGGTCTCTGGGAGGTCGCCACTCTTGGCACCACACCCATGTCATCTGCATTCCACGCATGGCACTTGCATAAACATGATCCCATTTAGGACCAGATTCCATAAGAACAAAACCCTTTGGCGTGCCTACCAGAGTTTTAAATTGAGATTTTGTTAAAAGATTGGGGCGATCACATATTCTTCGTGGATAGATCTAGGGAGACATTGAAAGGGGTGTTTGTCATCTTTGCCCTTATCCAAATCAATTTGGACAAGGCCAAAGTGGGGCATCTGTAAACACCCCGAAATCCCACGAATTCCTCGAAACAACCTGGTTTTGTAAAAGCAGCCCCGAAGGGCTATTTTGAGTCTAGAAACCCAAGAGCCTTCCAGACAACCCTGTACATATGTTTTGAACTCTGTATTTCAAAAATATACAATATGACTTTTAAAACCTTTTTAAAACATGTTTTGAAACCCGAAGCAGCTTGGCCTAATCCAGACAGGACCAGGAGAGCTAAGAAGAGCTCAGAACAGGAGCACCTGTCAAGCCCGGCACAGCAACTCTTGTATCAAATTCACACCCCCAGGATCTCGAACGTCCAAGACCCTGTTATCATCAAAACATCCTTTGAAGTCATCTTCGGAAGGCGAAAACAAAGGCGGACGATCATGTTGGCGAAGACCCAATGCAGACGGAGCACTAATGCTGTCAGGCCCCGCACAAACCGTTCGTTTCGAATATAGCTCAAAGGAGTCAGAGTTCAGTTTGGATTGGATCTGGACCATATATATCCAGATCCCAATCCAAACCCATGTGTGGACTTGGATTTGGATTTGGATTCAAAAATCCAATCCAATATCCATATCCATGGCCCACATCACCTTCTCATAAATGGAGGTGGGGCCCACTTGAAATTCACGTGGGATTATGGGCATGAGAGAAGTGGGGATGGATAAGATCAAGTGTGTTGTAATTAAGCTTGACTTGTGTGTCAAGTTTGGGGTTAATCATGTGGGTTAGCCTAATTGAGTGGGTTTAAGCTTGTAATTAGCCAAAACCTAACCTAGGGCTGCACCAACATGATGTGGTTAAGGTCTATGGGCCATGCAAAGGGAGCTCCTTCACCTAAACCTAACCCAAAATACCTAATCCTAGCCTTCCACCCTAATCCGCCCCTAATCTGAGCCTAATCACCTAACCTACTTCCCTAATCCCGGCCTAATCCTAACCTAATCACCTAACCCACTTCCCTAATCCTTCCCTAAACCTAGGTTAATTTCCCTAAACCTAGCCTAATCACCTAACCTAGCTCACTAAACCTCACCCTAGAACCAACCCACCTAACCAAAACCTAAACCCCTAAACCACCCCTAGCCCACAATCTACCCAAACCACTTGTATCTAAAATATCTGGCCCTACCCTTTCCAGCCCACCTTATCATCATACCACCCTACCTAAACCACCTAACCACTACCCCAAACCCAGCCCTAACCGACCTACCCATCCCTATATAAACCCCCCCCCCCTTGGAGGCGGGTTTTCCTATCTAGAAGCCCACCCATTTTCCAGCCTCTCTCATCCCCTTCCATCCTCTCTCATCCACTCTCACCCCTTTCCAGCACCAGCCGGGCCTTCCACCTGCACCACCACCATCCACCACCATGCTCCACCTACTCCACCACACCCCAGCCGGCCAACCACCTGTCGCCACCCCTGCCTTCGGCCGAACCAGTTGCTCCATCACACCCGGCTGCTCCTCAACCACCCGCCGCCTCCCATCATCCGGTTAGTACCCCATACTCCACTCTACTTCTTCTCCACTCCCCCTCCACTCTCAGCCACCTGCACTACCACCACCTGCCCCACAGCCAGCCACTTGCTGCCACCCTTCTCACTCAGCCGAACCCATAGCATCCTAACTACCCGCCACTACCTAACCAACCTAGCTACACCCGGCTACCCCATCCAACTCCCTAAGAGCTGCCCCTATCACCTCACCACAACCATCACCACCTTACCCCCCATCCTAGCTCGTTTCCTTCCCTTCCACCACTCCTAGCCACCATAGTAGCCCGCCACCACCAAGCTCCTAGTCGGCCACTCCAACCGACTATCACCTTGTCGTTTGGCCAGCCACCCGCCAGCCGTATCCTTCCCCTATCTAGTTCCCTTCCCTTAGTGCCATATTCCCCAACACTACACTCCTCCTAGTGACCTTACCTAGCCCATTTAATCCCACACGTCAAGGCGACACCCTTGCTAGTAGCCGGCCACCTTCAAGGCACCCGGCGAGCACTCCTTGTCGCTCAACCTCGCGGAGCTCCCTTTTGCAGCCCAAGGAGAAGGCCAAGCCCACGCTCAAGCAAGGCATCTACGAACCAGCTACTAGTAAGTGCCTAACTCAGTCTTTAGTTGTATACTTTCTTGAGATTCAATTCGATACGGGGTTGTAATAATGGAGCATAGTCTCCCCCACTTGTAATAACGTGGCTTGGCACACCCACACACGTGCACTCTCCTAGCTGTGCACGATTTTGAACACACACGGGCCTGATCAGCCCCTAATACATAAGTATATACGTATACTTTCATTTTGTAGGGTTTTGCTTAAGTTGGGTGTGTTGTCTTTCAATTCAAACACTCACACACATTGAGCCTTCGCTCTTATTTGAAAGACCCAAGTAAGGGCCGACCTATACAATTTGGGTTTCATTTCATGTCGTGTGTATAAGTCTTTCAATTCAAGCACTCTCACACACATTGAGCCTTCGCTCTTATTTGAAAGACCCAAGTAAGGGCCGACCTATACTATTTGGGTTTCATTTCATGTCGTGTGTGTAAGTCTTTCAATTCAAGCACTCTCACACACATTGAGCCTTCGCTCTTATTTGAAAGACCCAAGTAAGGGCCGACCTATACTATTTGGGTTTCATTTCATGTCGTGTGTGTAAGTCTTTCAATTCAAGCACTCTCACACACATTGAGCTTTCGCTCTTACTCCCAAGACCTTAGTCAAGGCCTATTGCAGTTATATTTGGGTTTAATTTCATGTCGTGTGCGTAGTACTTCAATTCAAGCACTCACACACATTGAGCTTTCGCTCTTACTCCCAAGACCTTAGTCAAGGCCATACTGCAATTTATATTTGGGTTTAATTTCATGTCGTGTGTGTAAGTCTTTCCATTCAAGCACGCACCCACATTGAGCCTTCGCTCTTGTTTGCAAGACCCGAGTAAGGGCTCATATACATACTCTATATACATATCTCCCTTCGGCATTTATATTTCAAGTCATTTCCCTTCGGTTATTTCCCTTCAGTATTGTCTTTACATTCGGGTTTTCCCTTTGGAGTAGCGTGAGTTTGCATTGCATCTATGCCATACCACGAGGTAGGACGCATATTGTATCAAAGCAAGCCCCGCTCGAATTCGCCCACGTAGTGGAGTGTTCATAACACACAAACTAGGCGGCCCGAAAAGGGATAAAAGGAAAGACTTAGGCACGTGCAAATCCACGTGATCTAAAATATGCAATCGCATCTAAAAGACTCGAATTAGACACCTCGAACCGCTTTGTAGACTTTCTCTCCCAAAACTCGATTTTTGCAAAGCGTACAGACTGACCCTTGCGCATCGGTGCAAGAAGGTCTGCGATGACAAGAGCTCACTTGCTCACAGTCGCCACGATTAGAAGTCAGTTTTTAAATATATCTTCGCTAGCTTAGGTAAGCTAGCTGGCACGCCCTGTTTGCATAAATAGGCCTTAGACACACGAGAGGATCCGCTCCAAGCCCTGAAAGGGTGAGAAGCGGGGATTTTTCGCGCGTCTACAACACTCCCACTTCAAAGTGGCGAGGTTTTATATGTTTCTCATAGTGTCGGGCGATTCATTGCCGGTATGCATGAGCATGATACATGGCAAGGAGTCGCCTCTCATCTAGCAAATCTAGTTCGGCCATCCTAGCATGCTGAAGCATCTCTAGGGGGAGGTCGAGTGCAATGGATGTATGAAATGATTCAATCGTGTATGAATGGGGAGAATGGCGTTTGTGCCATAGACCAACTCAAATGGCGTGGCATTCGCGGGAGTCCGGATGGAAGTCCTATAAGCCCATAAGGCTTCATCCAACTTCTCATGCCACGTCCCACCCTTTTCTAAAGTTTTCTCAATAATTGAGTCTTATTGGTGGCTTCGGCTTGGCCGTTGCCTTGAGGGTAGTAGGGCGATGAGAAATGGTGAGTTATGCCATAGGTGTTGCACAACTTGACCATCCGCTCGTTTTTGAATGGGGTGCCATTATCGGACACAAGATCTCTTGGAACTCCAAATCGAGCCAAGATATTTTCCTAATGAAAGTCACCACATGTTGCCCCTAGACATTGGTCAGGGAGGTGGCTTCGACCCATTTGGAAAAGTATTCAGTGGCTGTTAAAATGAACCTATGCCCATTCGATGCCTTTGAAAATATTGGTCCTACAAAATCAAATGCCCACATGGTGAATGGCTAGGGGCTGACCACGGAATGCAATGAAGATGAGGGTATATGAATGGCGTGCCCATGCACTTGACATGGATGACACTTCCTAACATGATCGTGGCAATCCTTTTTCAGAGTGGACCAAAAATAACCTGCTCTAAGTATTTTCATCGCCATCATATTGGCATTAACATGACCTCCACATTCTCCATCGTGGAATTCATGCATTATAATCCTAGCCTCCTCAGGTCAACACACCTTAGTAAGATGCCGGTTAAACTTTTTTTGTACAAAACCCCACCTAAAATCGCATATCGGGTAGAAATTTTCCGGATGAATGCCCTATCCTTGGATGTGGCATTTTAAGCAAATCCCCCATTTTCTAAAAAGCCTTTTATGTCATAAAACCAAGGTTTTTCATCAAAATCTGGGTTGTTTTGGCAAATTTCCAAATCGTGTGTGGATGGAGTGGGTGCATGCCATTTCTCTAAGGATCGGGTTCCCAAAGTGGGATCGACCCTTAGGGCTAAACCCAAGGATGAGAGGGCATCGGAAATGCCATTATCCTCTCACCCTACGTGTGTGAGTGTACACGATTGGAAGGATTCGACCACTCGAGTGGTCAAGTCATGATATGGAAGAAGCTTTTCATTTCTAACTTGCCAAATTTTTAAAACTTGGTTTATAACGAGTAATGTATCTCCAAAGACCTCAATGCATGTTGCCCCTAGAGTTTTCAAAACTTTTAAGCCTTGTATGAGTGCTTCATACTCAGCTATGTTGTTGGAACACTCGAAATCTAGGCGAATTGCTATGGGGATCTCTCCCTTTTTAGGGGATATGAGGATGACCCCGGCACCAGCCCCTCTTTGGTTTCGTGCCCCATCAAAGTGCATTTTCCACACTTGGTTTTCAAAAGAGTTTGCCAAAATGTGGTTTTGAAAATGGTTTTGTAATATGCCTTCATCAGGCATTTCATCGAGTGTGGGATATGCGTCCTCTAAGGGGAACTCAGCCACGTAGTCTGCTAGGGCTTGCCCCTTAACGGAGATCTGGTGATGGTATTTCAAGTCATACTCTATTAGAAGGAGTTGCCATTTGCCCAATCTACCGGTGAGAATGGCTTTTTCGAACAAATGCTTGATTGGATCAAGCTTGGACACTATCCAGATCTCATGATCTAGGAAATAGTGTCGAAATTTCTGGCAGGCCCAAACTAGGGCCAAGCACGTTGTAGACACGGAAAACTCTCACTTCTGGTTCTTAGGCCCGAAGTGAACCTTTTCGTGTGTCTAAGTCATTTTTATAACAAGGGCGTGCCAGCTAGCTTACTCAAGCTAGCGAAGTAAGTTTTGAAATCTGACTCTTTCAGGGCAACTGTGAGCAAGTGAGCTCTTTTCGTCGCAGACCTTCTTTCACCGATGTGCCAAGGTCAGTCTATACGCTTGGCAAAAGTTGTTTTAAATCAAATAACCTCTTTGAAAATAGGGAAATATGGCTATATCTTAAGAGCGGAAAGGCTCAATTGTGTCAGTGTGTGTCGTGTATATATGGAAAGACTACTCACATAGCTGAACCTTAAAACCCAAATCTTAAAGACATATGGGCCCGAACGTCGCCAACGTGTGCGTGGGTGTTGTGTATATATTTAAAGACCGCTCACACGACTTGCAATGTAAAACCCCAAACAAAATTGCAATACGGCCCTTACTAGGGTCTTGGGAATAAGAGCGAAAGCTCAATGTGTGTGAGTGTGGAATTGAAAGACCATGCACACAACTTGAATTAAAACACCCAAATAAAATTGCAATATGGCCCTTACTAGGGTCTTGGGAGTAAGAGCAAAAGCTCAATGTGTGTGAGTGTAGAATTGAAAGACAACACCCACGACTTAAATTAAAACAGACGCAGCGGAATATGTATAAATATAACTATATCGTAGGGGCTGTCAAGGCCCGTGTGTGTGCCAAAAGGGTGTGCAGCTAAGAGCGGGAAGGCTCAAGTGCACGTGTGTGTTGGTGTGCCAAACCACATTATTACAATCGGGGGGAGACTACTCCATTATTACAACCCTGTATCAAAATTTAATTAAATGTAAGCAAGTTCATATAATGGACTTAGTTAGGCACTTACGTGTAGCTGGTCTGTGTTCAACTTGCTTGGCTTTGGCCTCGTGAGTCGCCTTGGGCAGCCGAAGGGGAGCTCCTTAGGTGGGCGCTTGCGGCAGGTAGGGGTGCTGGCCGAATGGAAGGTGTTGGCTGAATGGATGGAAGATAGTGTTGGGGAGTGGTGAAGGCAGGCTGGGAAGTGGGTGACTAAGGGAGGTGTTCAGTTGGGAGCTAAGGTGGATGGTGTTGAGGGAAGGTGGTGGGGTATGGTGCAGGTCGGCCGTGTGTAAGGGAGAAGGGATGGATGAGCTAGGTTGGTGTGGTGCTTGGTTGGGAAGAAGGGGGTGAAGAGAGGATGAAGGTTAGATAAGGTTGAGGTGGGGTACTAACCGTGAAGGAGGCGGTGCTGGTGGTGGTGGAGTGTGGTGGCCGGATGGAAGTGGCAGCCGGGAAGGTGCTCCTCGCCGAAGGTGGAAGATGGTGGAGTCGGCTGGAATGGGGAAGTGCTGGCCGAGTGGAAGGAGTGGCGGTGAGAATGGAGGTGGATGGGCTGGGTGGTGGAGCTTGGAGGGAGTGGGGGGTTTGAGTGGAGGAGAGAGAGTGGAACCCGCAAGGAAGAGAGGTTTTTACAGGCTAGGAATGGGCTGGGTCGGTTGGTAGAAGGTGGGCCAGATATTTGTAATAAGGTGGGCATGGGACATGGTTTGGGGTAGGTCAGTTAGGGGGGGTTGGTTAGCGGTTTAGGGTAGGTCGGTTAGGTGGGTTGGGATATAGTGGTTAGGGGTTTAATTAGGTGCACTAAGGTGGGTTTAGGCTTAGTTGGTTAGGGTCTAGGTGGTCCAGCTAGGTGAGGTGGGCTAGGTGAGGTCGGCTAGGTGAGGTTGGGGCGGTTTTGGGTGAGAAGGCTTAGGTCTAGGTTAGGTTTAGGTCAGGTTTTAGGGAAAGTGGCTAGGTGAGGTGAGCTAGCTTAGGGCTAGGTTTAGGAACCTCCCCTTGGCACCGGCCCCTTGATTCAATTGCATCCATGTCCAAGTTGGTGCAGCCCCAGGTCAGGTGTAGGTGCATACAAGCTTAAACCCACACTCTAGGCTAAACCCACAAGGTTAACCCACCCTTGACCAAAAGTCAAGCCTACCAACTTTCTCACTCATACTTTATCCCCCTTTCTCTCTCTAACCCAAGCCTTCTAAGGCTTTTCACGTGAAATATTTGTGGGCCCCACACCTCCATTTATGAGAAGGTGATGTGGGCCATGGATGTAGATATTGGATTTGGATCTTGGCATCCAAATCCAAATCCAAATACATGTTGGGTTTGGATCTGGATATATATGGTCCAGATTTGGATTCCTTTATGGCGTTTCGAAACGGACAGTTTGTGTGGGGCCAGACTTCATTAGTACTCCGTCTTGCATTGGGTCTTCGCCAACATTGTCGCCCACTCTTCTTCTCGCCTTCAGGAGTTCATTTCGAGCAAATTTCTAATATTTGGGGCTTGGATGTCTGAGAATCTGGGGATGATTTTGATATGAGAGTTGATGTGCTGGGCTTGAAGTATGCTTCGGGTCCGGGCTCTTCTTTGCCTTTTCGGTCTACTTTTGTCAGGCCAGGCTGCTTTCGGGGTTTCAAAACACCTTTTTAAGGTTTAAAACTATGTGTATACAGTTTTAAAACGTATATATGGTTTTAACATATGTACAGGGTTGTTTGGAAGGCTCCTGGGTTTCTAGACTCAAAATAGCCCTTTGGGGCTGCTTTTGCAAAACTAGGCATATTTGAGAAAATCGTGGGATTTTAGGGTGTTTACAGATGCCCCTCTTTGGCATTATCCAAATTTATTTGGATAATGGCAAAGACGACAACACCCCTGCTCAATGTCTCCCTAAATCTATCCACGAAAATATGGGATCATCCCAATTTTTTGAGCAAAATCTCTCTTTTAAACCTGGTAGGAGGAGATATCACGCCAAAGGGGTACATTTTCTAAGGTTTCTGGTCCTAAACGGGATCATGTTATGCAAGTGTTCATGCGTGACATGGATGAGACGCCAAGAATGGCGACCTCCCAAAGACCAGATGGCATGGTCGAACTCTTGAGACTTACGAAGACCAGCTGCTCCAAATGAGCAGGCCCTATGTTGCTCGATGTTTGATTTTTCAAAATCTTTTTACAAAAGTGAAAACTGCTGTTAGCCTCAATCCTAAGGATCTCGAGCTCTTCGTGTTTGCCTTTGCTTGAGTCTTGACACTCGCTAATCTAGCGAAAGTTTTGTAAGAAAACAAGCTATATTTCAAAATTTCTATGCCTTACTCGAAACGTCGAATTCTCAAACAAAATGAAATTCAAGTAAGTAAATCCTATTTTTACTTTAGGATTCCTTGAAATGAACCATGTTTTACTTGGGATAAGCCAGGGGGATGGGAAAGAGATACCATGGTCCCTTCTAAAGTGTCCCGTGGTTTTAGGCATAGAAGGCGGAAAACTGCTCTTTTGAGCCTTTTGGCCTTTTCTTCCTCTTTTTTTTTCATAGAGGGTCTCCCTTTGGGAGTATTTTTTCTTTAATCCCTCTTTTCCATAAAAGAATCCAAATTTTCTTTTGATTCATGTTTCTTTCTTTGGGAAAGAGATTTTTGGGGGGGATTTCCCTTTGTTTTTGGCCATATTTTCTTTTTGGAAGGAGAAGAGAAGAGGGGAGGACTTATCCCAAGGTTATACTTGATCCATTCCAGATCAGCCTATTTAGAAATAGCACGTACTACTTGCAAGTATCTGGCTATATTGAACTAGGCCTTTCTTTGTAAGAAGAAGGATTTTGAAATGTAACCACGTATTTGGAAAACTCCACTCTTTCACAGGTGTGAATTCTCTCGCTCAAGGTCACACAGTTTGCCTTTGAACCTTACTTTCGAGGTTTCAAAGCACCTATCCCTAAGGATTTTCGAAAATGGGAATTTAACCCAAACCCTACACATAATACTTCTTTAAGTATTGAATATTGATAGGATCTGCTAAATTCCTCCCTTCGACGTCGATCAACCAATATGAGTTGTTCGTGGTGGTTGCACACACAACATAGGGTCCATCCCACTTGGGGCGCTACTTTCCAAGTGGATGTGGGCCACGATAGTGGATGATTTTCAAAACCAGATCTCCCACTTCAAAGTGGCGAGGTCTCATGTGTTTGTCGTAGTGTCGGGCTATCCTTTGCAGGTATGCATGAGCATGATCCATAGCAAGGAGTTGCCTCTCATCTAACAAATCTAGTTCGACCATCCTAGCATGCTGAAGCGTCTCTAGGGAGAGGTTGAGTGCAATGGATGTATGGAATGAATGGATTTTTGTATGAATGGGGAGAATGGCATTTGTGCCATAGACCAACTCAAATGGCGTGGCATTCGTGGGAGTCCGGATGGAAGTCCTATAAGCCCATATGCCATATCCTACCCTTCTCTAAAGTCTTCTCAATTATGCTAATGAGAATCTTATTCGTGGCTTTGGCTTGGCCATTGCCTTGAGGGTAGTAGGACGAGGGGAAGTGGTGAGTTATGCCATAGGTGTTGCACAACTTGACCATTCGCTCGTTTTTGAATGGGGTGCCATTATCGGATACAAGGTCTCTTGGAACTCCAAATTGAGCCAAGATATTCCTCCTAATGAAAGCCACCACATGTTGCCCCTGTACGTTGGTCAGGGAGGTGGCTTCGACCCACTTGGAGAAGTACTCAGTGGCTGCTAAAATGAATCTATGCCCATTCGATGCTTTTGGAAATATTGGGCCTACAATATCAAACGCCCACATTCTCCATCATGGAATTCATGCGTAACAGTCCTAGCCTCCTCTAGGTCGACACATCTTAGTAAGATGCCGGTAAAACCTTTTTTATACAAAACCCCACCCAAAATCGTGTATCGGGTAGAAATTTTCCGAATGAATGCCTTATCTTCGGATGTGGCATCCTCAGCGAATCCCCCATTTTCTAGAAAACATTTGATGTCATAAAACCAAGGTTTTTCAACAGTATTTGGATTGTTTTGGCAAATATCCAAATCGTGTGTAGATGGAGTGGGTGCATGCCATATCTCTAAGGATCGGGTTCCCAAAGTGGGATCGACCTTTAGGGTTAAACCCAAGGAGGAGAGGGCATCGGCAATGCCATTATCCTCTCTTCCTACGTGTGTGAGTGTACACGATTGGAATGACTCAACCAATCGAGTAGCGAAATCATGGTATGGAAGCAATTTTTCATTTCGTACTTGCCAAATTTTCAAAACTTGGTTTATAACAAGGAGTGAATCCCCAAAAACCTCGATGCACGATGCCCCTAGAGTTTTCATACTCAGCTATGTTGTTGGAACATTCAAAATCTAGGCGAATTGCTATGGGGATCTCACCCTTTTCAGGGGATATGAGGATGACCCCACCACCAGCCCCTCGTTGGTTTCGTGCCCCATCAAAGTACATTTTCCACACTTGGTTTTCGAAAGAGTTTGCCAAAATGTGGTT
This sequence comes from Brasenia schreberi, assembly GCA_036023115.1. Taxonomy (NCBI): domain Eukaryota; kingdom Viridiplantae; phylum Streptophyta; class Magnoliopsida; order Nymphaeales; family Cabombaceae; genus Brasenia; species Brasenia schreberi. The sequence goes on along the minus strand of JAYKKT010000085.1, from coordinate 4,847,858 downwards.
TTGAAATTAGTTTTGCAATATGCCTTTGTAAACACCCCGAAATCCCACAAATTTCTCAAATTCATCTGGTTTTGTACAAGCAGCCCCAAAGGGCCATTTTTGAGTTTGGAAACCCAGGAGCCTTCCAGACAACCCTGTATATATGTTTTAAACTTCATATTTCAAAAATATATAATATGGCCTTTTGAAAACCTTTTAAAACACGTTTTTGAAACCCCAAAGCAGCTTGGCCTAATCAAGACAGGACCAGCGAAGTCGAAGAGAGCCCGGAACCGGAGCACATGTCGAGCCCGGCACAGCAACTCTTGTATCAAATCCATAGCCCCAGGATCTCGAACGTCCAAGACCCTGTTATCATCAAAATGCCATTTGAAGTCATCTCCGGAAGGCAGAAACGGAGGCGGACGATCTTGTTGGCGAAGACCCAATGCAGACGGAGTACTGATGCTGTCAGACCCCGCACAAATCGTCCGTTTCGAACCCAGCTCGAAGGAGTCAGAGTTCAGTTTGGATTGGATCTGGACCATATATATCTAGATCCCAATCCAAACCCATGTATAGACTTGGATTTGGATTTGGATTCAAAAATCCAATCCAAATATCCATATCCATGGCCCACATCACCTTCTCATAAATGGAGGTGGGGCCCACTTGAAATTCACGTGGGATTATGGGCATGAGAGAGAGGGGGGATGGATAAGATCAAGAGTGTTGTAATTAAGCTTGACTTGTGTGTCAAGTTTGGGGTTAATCATGTGGGTTAGCCTAATTGAGTGGGTTTAAGCTTGTAATTAGCCAAAACCTAACCTAGGGCTGCACCAACATGAGGTGGTTAAGGTCTATGGGCCATGCAAAGGGAGCTCCTTCACCTAAACCTAACCCCAAACACCTAATCCTAGCCTTCCACCCTAATCCACCCCTAATCTGAGCCTAATCACCTAACCCACTTCCCTAATCCTGGCCTAATCCCAACCTAATCACCTAACCCACTTCCCTAATCCTTCCCTAAACCTAGGTTAATTTCCCTAAACCTAGCCTAATCCTAGCCTAATCACCTAACCTAGTTCACTAAACCTCACCCTATAACCCAACCACCTAACCAAACCCTAAGCCCCTAAACCACCCCTAGCCCACAATCTACCCAAACCACTAGTATTTAAAATATCTGGCCCTACCCTTTCCAGCCCACCTTATCTTCATACCACCCTACCTAAACCACCTAACCACTACCCCAAACCCAGCCCTAACCGACCTACCCAACTCCCTATATAAACCCCCCCCTCTTGGGGCGGGTTTTCCAAGCAAGAACCCCCTCTCCAAGCCAGTCGGGTCCTCTCCTTCCCCAAGTCCAGCCAGCCGACTCCTCCACCTGCTCTGCCTGCACCACCACCTACTCTCCATCCCACCACCACCTGCACCGCCATCTCCACCACCTCCCGGCCGAGCATCACTACCTGCCCTCCTCCCTTCCAACTGAGCGCCACCTTTTCTCCATTCGGTAAGTACCCCACACTCTACCTAGCTCCCTCTCTATTCCCTCTCCACTCCCAGCCACCCACCATACCACCACCTTACCTACACATCAGCCACTCGCCGCCACCACTCCCACTCGGCCAAACCTTAGCCGCCCTAGCCATTCGCCACTACCTAACTACCCTAGCTACACCCGACCACCCTATCCGATTTCCTAAGACCTACCCATAGCACTCCCTTATACCCACTACACCCACTACCACCTAGCCCCATCACCTAACTAGCTACCTTCCCATACTCCAGCCTTAGTCATCCTAGCAGCCCGCCATCACCACATTCCCCTAGTCGGCCACTCCAACCGACTATCCCTTCCATTCGGCCAGCCATCTCTTTTCCCCTAGGTGTCCCATTCAACCTTCCCTTAAGCTCCCCTTAGGTCCACACTCCCTAACGCTATATACCCTCCTAGTGACCCTACATACTCACCTTGCCCAGCCCCTTTAATCCCCCACACCAAGGCGACACCCTTGCTTGCAGCCGGCCACCATCAAGGCGCCTATCCCGCGCCCCATTTGCAGCCGGCCAGCACCCTTTGTCGTTCACCCTCGCGCAGCTCCCGTTTGCAGCCCAAGGCGAAGGCCAAGTAAGGGCCGACCTATACTATTTGGGTTTCATTTCATGTCGTGTGTGTAAGTCTTTCAATTCAAGCACTCTCACACACATTGAGCCTTCGCTCTTATTCCCAAGACCTTAGTAAAGGCCTTATTGCAGTTATATTTGGGTTTCATTTATGTCGTGTGTGTAGTACTTCAATTCAAGCACTCACACACATTGAGCTTTCGCTCTTACTCCCAAGACCTTAATCAAGGCCATACTACAATTTATATTTGGGTTTAATTTCATGTCGTGTGTGTAAGTCTTTCAATTCAAGCATGCACCCACATTGAGCCTTCGCTCTTATTTGCAAGACCCGAGTAAGGGCTCACATACATACTCTATATACATATCTCCCTTCGGCACTTACTTTACAAGTCATTTCCCTTCGGTTATTTCCCTTCGGTCATTTCCCTTCGGTCATTTCCCTTCGGTTATTTCCCTTCGGTCATTTCCCTTCGGTTATTTCCCTTCGGCAATTTCCCTTCAGTATTGTCTTTACATTCGGGTTTTCCCTTTGGAGTAGCGTGAGTTTGCATTGCATCTACGCCATACCACGAGGTAGGACGCATATTGCATCAAAGCAAGCCCCGCTCGAATTCGCCCATGTAGTGGAGTGTTCATAACACACAAACTAGGTGGCCCGAAAAGGGATAAAAGTAAAGACTTAGGCACGTGCAAATCCACGTGATCTAAAACATGCAATCGCATTTTAAAGGCCCGAAATAGACACCTCGAACCGCTTCGTAGACTTTCTATCCCAAAACTCGATTTTTGCAAAGCGTACAGACTGACCCTTGCGCATCGGTGCAAGAAGGTCTGTGACGACAAGAGCATACTTGCTCACAGTCGCCACATTTAGAAGTCAGTGTTAAATATATCTTCGCTAGCTTAGGTAAGCTAGCTGGCACGCCCTGTTTGCATACATAAGCCTTAGACGCACGAGAGGATCCGCTCCGAGCCTTGAAAAGGTGAGAGGCGGGGATTTTTTGCACGTTGTAGACACCGAAAATTTTCACTTACGGGTTCTTAGGCCTGAAGTGAACCTTTTCGCAATCTACTTCGCTTTATGGGCGTGCCAGCTAGTTTACTTTAACTAGCAAAGTATGTTTTGAAAACAATCTGACTTTTGAAAGGCGATTGTAGGCAAGCGGGATTTTTACGTCGCAGACCTTCTTGCACCGATGCGCAAGGGTCAGTCTGTACGCTTAGAGACTTCATTTTGAAACAAGTTTAACTCAAAATATATTTTGAATGAAGAAGTGTTTTAAAACCTTTTGAAAACCATGCATTTGGGCGGTTTTGACTTTGTAAGGGTTGGACGACCCTAAGTCTTGCACGATTTGATTCGGGTTTGTACGATTCTCAGATTTTAGATCACGTGGATTTGCACGTGCCTAAGTCTTTCTTTTTATCCCTTTATGGGCCACCTAGGTGTGTGTTATGAACACTCCACTACATGGGGCGAATTTGAGCGGGAGTACGGGGCTTGCTTCGATGCAATATGCGTCCTACCTCGTGGTATGGCGTAGATGTAATGCAAACTCACGCTACTCCAAAGGGAAAACCCGAAATTAAAAGACAATGCCGAAGGGAAATTACCGAAGGGAAATGACTTGTAAAGTAAATAGCCGAAGGGAAATGACTTGTAAAGTAAATAGCGGAAGGGGAAATATGGCTACATCTTAAGAGCGGAAAGGATCAATTGTGTAAGTGTGTGTCGTGTATATATTGAAAGACAACGCACACAACTTGAACCTTAAAACCCGAATCTTAAAGACGTAGCCGAAAGAAATACTTTATATAGAGTATATGTAGGGGCCCTTACTTGGGTCTTGTAAATAAGAGCGAAGGCTCAATGTGTGTGCGTGCTTGAATTGAAAGACTTACACACACGACATGAAATGAAACCCAAATATAAATTGCAGTATGCCTTGACTAAGGTCTTGGGAGTAAGAGCGAAAGCTCAATGTGTGTGAGTGTAGAATTGAAGTACTACGCACACGACATAAATGAAACCCAAATATAACTGCAATAAGGCCTTTACTAAGGTCTTGGGAGTAAGAGCGAAGGCTCAATGTGTGTGCGTGTGGAAAATGGAAAGACAACACACACGACTTAATTAAAAACCCCCTTGACTTAAAATATATAAATATAACTATATATTAAGGGCTTGTTAGGCCCGTGTGTGTGCAAGAAGTGTACGACTAAGAGCGGAAAGGCTCAAGTGCGTGTGTGTGTGGGTGTGTCAAACCACGTTATTACAATCGGGGGAGAGACGAAGCTCCTTTACTACAACCCCGTATCAAAATTTAATTGAATATAAAGCAAGTTAATGTAATAGACCAAGTTTAGACACTTACAAATAGCCGGTCCATGTTCAACTTGCTTGCACGTGGGCTCACGGTTCACCTTGGGCAGCCAAGAGGGGGTTATCCTAGGGGGCTTTGAGGGAGGTTTTATGGGGCACGATTAGGGTCTTAGGGGAACTAAGGTTCGGCCAAGACGGGGGCTGTGTAAGGTCTGTCCTAGGGTCTATCCTAGGGTACAGGTCACGGCCAGGGTGCAGGTTAGGTCGGCAGGAAGGTGGACAGGGCGGCAGGGAGGCAGTCGGGTCGGCAGGGAGGCGTCTGGCGCCTGGCGCAGCAGACGGGCGTCTGGCGCTGGGCGCTGGCGGGCGTCTGGCGCTGGGCGCTGGGGCGCGGGATGGCGTCAGGGCGCGGGATGGCGTCAGGGCGCGGGATAGCGTCAGGGTGCGCACGGCAGGCGCGGTCCGGTTAGGTTTAGGTTGGTTCAAGTCTAGGGTTAGGTTTGGTCGAACCTAGGTTGGGTTAGGGCTAGGTTTAGTTAGGGTTAGGTTCAGTTGGGGTTAGGTAGGTTCGAACCTAGGCTAGGTTGGGGTTAGGTTTAGAGGGGTGTAGAGAGAATGGCTAGGTTAGGTTAGGCTTACCTCTTTGTGCCGGTCCTTCTTGGCTTGAGCCCACGTCTCCACGATTGCAGCCACTTAGTCCAGCCCACCTTGGTTGCAGCCCCTTGGTCTAGACCCACTTAGCCCACATGGCTTGAACCCACCTCACCCAATGAGCCCACATGGCTAGGTCTATCACTCCCTCTCTCTCCTCCCAAATATTTGCATGAACCCTTTACATGGACTCCCTCACCTCTATTTATAGAGATTTGAGGTGGGTCTTGGATTTGGGTTTGGGTTTGGGGTTTGGATCCATACCCAAATCCAAACATTATTTGGATCTGGATATTGGATCTTGAATATTTTGAGATCTGTATCCGATCCAAACCCAATATTTTTATGGATACGGATCTGGATATTTTGATCCAGATCCGATCCAATCCAAACACTATTTGGATCCAATCCAAATCCAAACACTATTTGGATCGACCCAAACACTATTTGGATTGACCCAAATCCAAACACTATTCATTACATGGATTTGGATCTGGATATATATGGTCCAGATCCAAATCAAAATTTCTTCGGACAGTCCTTCTTGGCTTCTCGAGGCGAACGATCTGTGCGGGCACTGGCTTCATCAGCGCTCCGTCTGGTGCTGGGTTTTCCCCAACTTTGTCGTCCGGACTCCGTCTCGCCGTTCTGGACTCCGTTGAGCTTTTCATCAAACGGGCTCAGCTTTCTTTTGTTTTTTTATCAGGGAGTGGCTTCTGAAGCTCTGGGCTTGAATCCTCTTCGGGCCTAGGGTCTTCTTTTGCCTTCTGTACCTGTTTTCACATTTCAAAACAGGTCGTCGTTTTGGCTCAAACGAGCTTTTTGGTGTTTTGAGAGTTTTTGAAAAATAGAAGATTTGGGGTGTTTACACACGTCTACCGAGATTGGCACGCCCGGTGGGACGTAAGCCTTTCAAAAATCGAGTTTTAAATAGAAGTCTTGCGAAAAATTTTTGTAAAAGGTGTCATTTTAACTTGTTTTTCTTTGCTTGTACTTAGGATATTTTGAAAAGGCTTGAAAAGCATGTCAAAATCCAATCCAAGTGAAGTGTCGAGCCAAGGCTCATGCGCATCAAGTTCTCACTCTAGGAGGATTTTCAAAAACAAAATAAAACTAGATGAAATCGAGGACTTGAGAAGGGAGTTTGAGGCCAAAATCGATGCTCTCAGCCAAGAGCCTGAAGTAGGCGATTCATGTTCATCAAACGGTGAACAAAGGCCTAAAAAGAAATTTGAAAAACCTCGCAAGCACAAAGAGGCCTCCGTAATGGAAGGCAACCAATACCACGAGTCCTTCACACAAAAGGACCGTAAAGCCCTACAGCAGTTGCTGAAAGGGCAGAATAAAGAGAAAAGAAGCTACGCCCTGTCTGATTTCCTTCCTATGGATTACGAAACAGACAGTGACGATGAAATACCGAACTTCCATCGGTATGATGGCATGGGAGACCCTAGGTCTCACTTGCAGCTTTTCTCGCGTTGAGCCCATAAGAAGAAAAAGGACTCGATGAAATGGGTGTATTGGTTCCCTTTATCCCTTAAAGGCACAACTACCAAATGGCTGACTTCCTACGACTTAAGCCAGTTCGCTACTTTTGAAGAGTTAGCGAACTGCTTCATGCAAAGATTTGCACACAACGTAGAAGTCACGCCGACTCTAAATACCTTAAGGGATACAAAGCAAGGCATGAACGAAGACGTACATGCCTTCATTATAAGATGGAGGTCGCTTTTGGGCCAAGTGCGAGAGCCCATATCCGAAGGATGCGCAGTAATGCTCATCCTGGATAATTTTAAAAGCGAGTTAAAAACCCTTCTCTCGCTCCATGAGATTTCAACTTTCCATAAGTTGATAAAAAAGGCCTCCCTTTTCGAAACCAACTTGTGAAAAGGGACATACGATCACTTATGGAAAGGAAGTGCCGTTCCAAAAACCCGTTTTGAAAAGCCCATCGCATATAGGCTACCCACGTCGGACAAAGGGGCAAAGCCCCATAAAATCGCCAATGTCCGGGTGGATCCCAGCATGGCAGGCACTTCCAAAAATTTTAAAAAATTAGAAAATAAGAGGGAGCGCAATTTTCAAAAACCGGTTGAAAAACGGGAGTATACTCCGCTGGGGAAACCTGTGTCGGAGGTCCTAGACCTCCTACTTGCCCAGGGCATGATAGAACTCCCTGAAATCCCCGAAGGAGTCACTTCCACAGGGGGATATTTAAACCGATTTTGTAAGTATCATCGGCTCAAAGGCCATGATACTAAATGCTGCTTCTCCCTCTTAAATAAAATTGAGAACTTGATAGCAGAAGGCCGGCTCCAGGTCACTGCGGAACCTGAGCCACCTCAAGCTATCTTTAAGAAACCCTTTCCCAAACACGCCAGTGGCAGTGGGAAAGGAAAGGAGGTATGTACCCTCACCATTTCCAAGGAACTAGCACGAAAACCAGAACCTGGTCGACCTACTTGTGCGCCCATTCTTGTACTATACAAGAAGCCCGCCCAAGTCATCATTCGGGGACCACCAAAAGTGGAAACCCCGGTAAAACCAGTTTTGAAAATCCAAGGTTCTCCTCAGCTCATCCTTAGAGCCAAGTTTAGTGCGAACCCTAGGCTGGTCGTGGGGGAAGTCACTAGATCCGGGAGGATCTATCAACCCCCGCACCATCAAGGTGCTCAAAAGGTGGTCAGTGTGCCTGGCCCCTCAAAAGCATGTATCCCTAGTGTTCTGTCGAAAGCAGATAAGGACAAAGTCATCCTAACTCCTTATGATTTCGAAAACCACCTTTCAAAGATTCCTATTCACATGTCTATCCTAGAGCTTATAAAAACTTCGCCTAGGCATAGACTTGTATTAGAGAAAATTCTAGAAAGGGCCAAGGTTGATTCGAACATAAGTCCGAAATCCTTGTCTGCCCAAGTGGCTTTATTAGGAGCAAGATCGCCCATCACCTTTTCGGAAGATGATGTAGATAGACCCTACGAAACCCATAACCAGGCCCTACATATCGAGGTGGTTCTAAACAACCACTCTCTGGACAGGTGCCTAGTCGATGGTGGAGGAGGGCTCAACATCCTTCCACTTCATGTGGCATACAAAATCGGAGTCACCTTGACTTCAGTGAACCCAAGCCCCATCGTTATCACTGGATACGATGGGAATGCGTCTAGACCTTTAGGATCCATCAAACTCCCAATGGAAACGGGAGGGATCGAACACACGGGGGTGTTCCATGTCTTGGACATCCACCCCCATTATAACCTGTTGCTGGGAAGGCCCTGGATACACAGTTTGTGCGCTGTGCCATCCACCTTCCACAGGTGTGTTAGGATCCCTTTTAGGGACCAGGTCGTAGTGATCCTAGGTGAGAGTCACCCACAGCTTCAGGGGATCATAAACTCCCCTTGTTTATCAAGCTCCCAGGCCCATGAGGCTAACCTGGGGCAAATTATGGTTGAGCCACCTCGGCTCGTGTTGAACAAACCTAGGAAGGTTGTATGTGTGAAGGGCCCCGCCCAAAGCAGGCCCCCTCCCGACTTTAATCCTCCTAGGAAAACCCAAGCGTTCCCTATTTCCAAAGCCCCTCGACAAGAGGCCATACGAGCCTAATATGGACGATAGCATGTTCCAGGACCACGACTTGTATCCCACCTTTTCAAAAAACAAAAAGTCGTGGAACATGTTATTGAACATGGGCTACACGCCCTACAAGAGTCTAGGGGCACAAAACCAGGGTCTCCTAGAGCCCATCCTTCCTAGGGCGAACCCAAGCCGATATGGGATCGACTATACTCCCCGAATACCGCCGGAGCCACCCCCTGTGACCACCTGGGTCAAGGGTGCCCCGGAGCCTGTCTTAGAAGAGACCTACGATTTAGATCTCCTATTCCGAGTCTAACCCGTAGTGTTTTCCCTTTGTAGGTCTGACGGAAGATCCCTTTTCTAAAAATGCTAAAAACATTTGAAAAACTTAAAATCAAAAAAATCGAAAAACAAGAAAAACCAAAAACAATGGAAAAACAAAAACTCGAAAAAAGAGTGCTTTGTATAGTTCCCAAGGTTCTTGTTTTACAAAAACCCAAAAAAATCAAAAATTTGGAAAATACCAAAAAGATTTTGTATATAGCTGCTCCTGGTAGGACTTTGGCAAAAGAAAAGGATTTCGAAGAAACGTCGTCTGCATAGCCAGACCAAAAATTTCGAAATCACTTGAAAATCCAAGTACAAAACCAAGTCATTTTGAAAACCACGCATCAAGTTCCCTCGGGTCTATAGCCCACAAGAATGATCAAAGCCCAGAAGTGGATCCCCTTGAGGAAGATCCCACTTCTGAGCTCCCAGAATTTCATAGAATTCTCGATTTTGAAAGACCTTCCCAATCAGTAGGAGGAGATTTCATAGAGGTGAACCTAGGGGATGATTCCAATCCCAAAACCATCAAAATAGGCGCATGCTTGCATGAAACTGAGAAGTTAGCATTCATTGCATTTCTACGAACCTATTTAGATGTGTTTGCATGGACGTATGAAGACATGCCGGGCATAGATCCTAGCATGGTCGAACATCGTCTTCCCTTAGATGCAGGTGTAAAACCCATAAAGCAAAAGCTTAGGAAAATACACCCGAATGTACACACGCAAGTCAAAGAGGGTTTAGAAGATCTGCTAAAAGCCGGATTTATAAAACCCATTGCGTATTCTGATTGGTTATCAAATATCGTTGTAGTTCGAAAAACCAATGGGAAAATTTGAATATGCATCGATTTCAGAAACCTGAATAAAGCCACTCCAAAGGATAATTATCCTTTACCAAACATAGATTTGATAGTCAATAGTACTGCAAATCATGAAATGTTTTCATTTATGGATGGCTATTCAGGCTATAATCAAATCAAACTAAGTCCACGAGATCAGGGTAAGACCGCCTTCACAACCCCATGGGGCACGTACTGCTATACAGTCATGCCCTTTGGTTTGAAAAATGCCGGCGCAACATACCAACGAGCCATGACTACGATCTTCATGATCAAATTCATGAGCTTGTAGAAGTGTATGTAGATGACCTCTTGGCAAAATCCAAAACCCGATGCACCCATATCGAATGTTTACAAAAGATTTTCGAAAGGCTTAGGCTTTACAAAGTAAAGCTAAACCCTCAAAAATGTGTGTTCGGGGTAGAATCAGGGAAGCTTCTAGGATTTATGGTGAGCCAAAGGGGAATAGAAGTCGACCCCTCCAAGTGTCGAGCCATCATAGACATGGCTCCACCCTCCAATCTCACCCAAATCCGTAGCCTCCAAGGTCGCTTACAATCCGTTCGCCGATTCATATCGAATCTGGCAACTAGATGCGAACCCTTCAACAAACTGTTGAGGAAGGGCACGAAATTCTTATGGGATGACGAATGCCAAAAGTCCTTCGAAAGACTGAAGGCGTACTTGGTTAATCCCCCCGTTTTAAATCCTCCAAAGCAAGGAAAACCGCTTTTATTATACATCTCCGTGCATGTAAATGCTTTAGGAGCCCTGTTGACTCAATACGAGGATGACACCCATAAGGAGTATGCCATCTACTATATTTCGAAAACTCTCTTGGCTTATGAATGAAATTATCAAGCCATGGAGAAGACGTGCTTGGCCCTAGTCTGGGCCTGCCAGAAGTTCAGACACTATTTCCTAGATCATGAGATCTGGATAGTGTCCAAGCTTGATCCAATGAAGCACTTGTTCGGAAAACCCATTCTCACGGGTAGATTGGGCAAATGGCAACTCCTTTTAATGGAGTATGATCTGAAATACCATCACCAGATATCCATTAAGGGGCAAGCCCTAGCAGATTATGTGGCTGAATTCCCCTTAGAGGACGCATATCCCACTTTTGTCGAAATGCCTGATGAAGGCATATTGCAAAACCATTTTCAAAACCACATTTTGGCAAATTCTTTCGAAAACCAAGTGTGGAGGATGCACTTCGATGGGGCACGAAACCAACGAGGGTCTGGTGCCGGGGTCATCCTAATCTCCCCTGAAAAGGGCAAGATTCCCATAGCAGTCCGCTTAGATTTCGAATGTTCCAACAACGTAGCTGAGTATGAAGCACTCATACAAGGCTTAAGGATTTCGAAAACTCTAGGGGCATCGTGCATTGAGGTCTTTGGAGATTCGCTCCTTGTCATAAACTAGGTTTTAAAAATTTGGCAAGTACGTAATGAGAAACTACTTCCATATCACGAGTTGGCCACTCGATTGGTCCAATCCTTCCAGTCATGTAAACTCACACACATAGGAAGAGAGGACAATGGAATCGCCGATGCCCTCTCCTCCTTGGGTTCAGCCCTGAAGGTCGATCCCATTTCAGGGACCAGATCTTTGAAAATATGGCATGCGCCCCACCCATCCACACACGACTTGGATATTTGTCAAAACAACCCAGAGTCGATTGAAAAACCTTGGTTTTATGACATAAAACAATTTTTAGAAAATGGGGGATTCATCGAGGATGCCACATCCAAAGATAAGGCATTCATTCGTAAGATTTCGACCCGATACACCATTCTGGGTGGGTTTTATACAAAAAGAGTTTTACCGGCATTCTGCTTAGGTGTATCGACCTAGAGGAGGCTAGGATAGTGATGCATGAGTTCCACGATGGAGAATGTGGAGGTCATGTTAACGCCAACATGATGGCGATGAAAATACTTAGAGGGGGGTATTTTTGGTCCACCTTGAAAAGGGATTGCCACGACCATGTTAGGAAGTGTCATCCATGTCAAGTGCATGGGCACGCCATTCATATCCCTTCATCTGCATTGCATTCCGTGGTCAGCCCCTGGCCATTTACCATGTGGGCGTTTGACATTGTAGGCAGAATATTTCCAAAGGCCTCGAATGGGCATCGATTTATTTTAGCATCCACGGAGTATTTCTCCAAGTGGGTGGAAGCCATTTCCCTAACCAATGTAATGGGGCAACATGTGGTGGCTTTCATCCGGAGGAATATCTTCGCTCGATTTGGGGTTCCACGAGACCTTGTGTCTGATAATGGCACCCCATTCAAGAACGAGCGGATGGTTAAGTTGTGCAACACGTATGGCATAACTCACCACTTCTCCTCGCCCTACTACCCTCAAGGCAACGGCCAAGCCGAAGCCACAAACAAGACTCTCATTAGCATAATTGAGAAAACCTTAGAGAAGGGTAGGACGTGGCACGAGAAGCTGGATGAAGCCTTATGGGCTTATAGGACTTCCATCCGAACTCCCACGAATGCCACACCATTCGAATTGGTCTATGGCACAAACGCCATTCTTCCCATTCATACTCAACTACATTCATTCCATACATCCCTAGCACTCGACCTCCCCCAAGAGACGCTTCAGCATGCTAGGATGGCCGAACTAGATTTGCTAGATGAGAGGTGACTCCTTGCCATGGATCATGCTCGTGCATACCGGCAAAGGATAGCCCGACATTATAGCAAACACATGAGACCTCGCCACTTTGAAGTAGGAGATCTGGTCTTAAAAACCATCCATCATTGTGGCCCACACCCCCTAGGCAAGTGGTGCCTCAACTGGGATGGACCCTATGTTGTACGAGCAACCACTATGAACAATTCGTATTGGTTGATCGATGTAGAAGGTAGGAATTTAGCAGATCCTATCAATATTCAATACTTAAAGAAGTATCATGTGTAGGATCTGGATTAAATTCCATTTTTCGAAAATTTTAGGGATAGTTGCCCTGAGACATGCGAATAAGGTGCAAAGGCAAAGTCGTGTGACCCTGAGTGAGAGAATTCGCACTTGTGAAAGAGTGGAGTCTTCAAAATCGTGGTTACATTTCAAAATCCTTCTTCTTACAAAGAAAGGACTAGTTCAATATAGCAAGATACTTGCAAGTAGTACGTGCTATTTCTAAATAGGCTGATTTGGAATGGATCGAGTGTAGGCTTGGGATAAGTCCTTCCCTCTTCTCTTCTATTTCCCAAAAGGAAAACAAAGGCCCAAAACAAAGGGGAATTTCCCATTCAAAGTCTCTTTCCAAAAGAAAGAAACCATAATTTAAAAGAAAAATCGATTCTCTTATAAAAAAGAGGGATTAAAGAAAAAATACTCCCAAAGGGAGACCCTCTATGAAAAAAAGGAAAAAGAGGCCAAAAAGCTCAAAAAGAGCAGTTTTCCACCTTCTGTGCCTTAAACCACGGGACGCTTCAGAAGGGACCGTGGTATCTCTTTCCCATCCCTGGCTTATCCCAAGTTAAAGCATGGTTCATTTCGAGGAATCCTAAAGTAAAAATAGGATTTACTTTCTTGAATTTTATCTTGTTTGAGAATTCGACGTTTCGAGTAAGACGTAGGAATTTGAAATGAAGCTTGTTTTCTTATAAAACCTCTGCTAGATAAGCGAGTGTTAAGACTCAAACAAGGGCAAGCACGAAGAGCTCGAGATCCTTAGGATCGAGGCTCAAGACAGTTGTCCCTTTTGTAAATAGCTTTTGTAAATAAGTTTTGAAAACCGAACATCGAACAGCATAGGATTTGCTCACTTGGAGCAAGTAGGCCTTGTAAGTCTCTAGAGTTCGACCACATCTGGTCTCTGGGAGGTCGCCACACTTGGCACCACACCCATGTCATTTGCATTCCACGCATGGTACTTGCATGAACATGATCCCATTTAGGACCAGATTCCATAGTATAACCCTTTGGCGTGATATCTCCTCCTACCAGAGTTTGTAAATTGAGATTTTGCAAAAAATGGGGACGAACCCATGTTCTTCGTGGATAGATCTAGGGAGACATTGAAAGGGGTGTTTGTCATCTTTGCCCTTATCCAAATTGATTTGGACAAGGCCAAAGAGGGGCATGTAAACACCTCGAAATCTCACGAATTTCTCAAATTCATCTGGTTTTATACAAGCAGCCCCAAAGGGCCATTTTTGAGTTTGGAAACCCAGGAGCCTTCGAGACAACCCTGTATATATGTTTTAAACTTCATATTTCAAAAATATATAATATGGCCTTTTGAAAACCTTTTAAAACACGTTTTTGAAACCCCAAAGCAGCTTGGCCTAATCAAGACAGGACCAGCGAAGTCGAAGAGAGCCCGGAACCGGAGCACATGTCGAGCCCGGCACAGCAACTCTTGTATCAAATCCAAACCCCCAAGATCTCGAACGTCCAAGACCCTGTTATCATCAAAATGCCATTTGAAGTCATCTCCGGAAGGCAGAAACGGAGGCAGACGATCTTGTTGGCGAAGACCCAACGCAGACGGAGTACTGATGCTGTCAGTCCCCGCACAAATCATCCGTTTCGAACCCAGCTCGAAGGAGTCAGAGTTCAGTTTGGATTGGATCTGGACCATATATATCCAGATCCCAATCCAAACCCATGTATGGACTTGGATTTGGATTTGGATTCAAAAATCCAATCCAAATATCCATATCCATGGCCCACATCACCTTCTCATAAATGGAGGTGGGGCCCACTTGAAATTCACGTGGGATTATGGGCATGAGAGAGAGGGGGGATGGATAAGATCAAGAGTGTTGTAATTAAGCTTGACTTGTGTGTCAAGTTTGGGGTTAATCATGTGGGTTAGCCTAATTGAGTGGGTTTAAGCTTGTAATTAGCCAAAACCTAACCTAGGGCTGCACCAACATGAGGTGGTTAAGGTCTATGGGCCATGCAAAGGGAGCTCCTTCACCTAAACCTAACCCTAAACACCTAATCCTAGCCTTCCACCATAATCCACCCCTAATTTTAGCCTAATCACCTAACCCACTTCCCTAATCCCAACCTAATCACCTAACCCACTTCTCTAATCCTTCCCTAAACCTAGGTTAATTTCCCTAAACCTAGCCTAATCCTAGCCTAATCACCTAACCTAGTTCACTAAACCTCACCCTATAACCCAACCACCTAACCAAACCCAAAACCCCTAAACCACCCCTAGCCCACAATCTACCCAAACCACTAGTATTTAAAATATCTGGCCCTACCCTTTCCAGCGCACCTTATCTTCATACCACCCTACCTAAACCACCTAACCACTACCCCAAACCCAGCCCTAACCGACCTACCCAACTCCCTATATAAACCCCCCCCTCTTGGGGCGGGTTTTCCAAGCAAGAACCCCCTCTCCAAGCCAGTCAGGTCCTCTCCTTCCTCTCCTTCCCCCAAGTCCAGCCGACTCCTCCACCTGCTCCACCTGCTCTGCCTGCACCACCACCTACTCTCCATCCCACCACCACCTGCACCGCCATCTCCACCACCTCCCGGCCGAGCATCACTACCTGCCCTCCTCCCTTCCAGCCGAGCGCCACCTTCTCTCCATTCGGTAAGTACCCTACACTCTACCTAGCTCCTTCTCTATTCCCTCTCCACTCCCAGCCACCCACCATACCACCACCTTACCTACACATCAGCCACTCGCCGCCACCACTCCCACTCGGCCAAACCTTAGCCGCCCTAGCCATTCGCCACTACCTAACTACCCTAGCTACACCCGGCCACCCTATCCGATTTCCTAAGACCTACCCATAGCACTCCCTTATACCCACTACACCCACTACCACCTAGCCCCATCACCTAACTAGCTACCTTCCCATACTCCAGCCTTAGTCATCCTAGCAGCCCGCCTGTAAACACCCCGAAATCCCACGAATTTCTTAAACAAATCTGGTTTTATACAAGCAGCCCCAAAGGGCCATTTTTGAGTTTGGAAACCCAGGAGCCTTCCAAACAAACCCTGTGTATATGTTTTAAACTTTTATCTTTCAAAAACATATGATATAGCTTTTGAAAACCCTTTTAAAACATGTTTTGAAACCCCGAAGTAGCTTGGCCCGATCAAGACAGGACGAGGAGAGCCAAGAAGAGCCCGGAACCGGAGCACCGGTCGAGCCCGGCGCAGCAACTCTTGTATCTGATTCACACCCCAGGATCTCGAACGTCCAAGACCCTGTTCTTATCAAAATAGCATTTGAAGTCATCTCCGGAAGGCAGAAACGGAGGCGGACGACTATGTTGGCGAAGACCCAACGCAGACGGAGTACTGATGCTGTCAGGCCCCGCACGAATCGTCCGTTTCGAACCCAGCTCGAAGGAGTCAGAGTTCAGTTTGGATTGGATCTGGACCATATATATCCAGATTCCAACCCAAACCCATATGTGGACTTGGATTTGGATTTGGATCCAGAGATCCAATCCAATATCCATATCCATGGCCCACATCACCTTCTCATAAATGGAGGTGGGGCCCACTTGAAATTCACGTGGGATATTGGGCATGAGAGAGAGTGGGGGTGAAAAATATCAAGAGTGTTGTATTAAGCTTGACTTGTGTGTCAAGTTTGGGTTTAATCTTGTGGGTTAGCCTAATTGAGTGGGTTTAAGCTTGTAATTAGCTAAAACCTAACCTAGGGCTGCACCAACATGGGGTGATCAAGGTCCATGGGCCATGCTAAGGGAGCTCCTTCACCTAAACCTAACCCAAAATGCCTAAACCTAGCCTAAACCCCTAATCCACCCCTAATCTGAACCTAATCACCTAACCCACTTCCCTAATCCCGGCCTAATCCCAACCTAATCACCTAACCCACTCCCCTAATCCTTCCCTAAACCTAGATTAATTCCCCTAATCCTAGCCTAAACCTAGCCTAATCACCTAACCTAGCTCACTAAACCTCACCCTAAAACCCAACCACCTAACCTAGCCCTAAACCCCTAAACCACCCTTAGCCCACGATTTATCAAAACACCTAGTTTTAAAATATCTGGCCCAAACCCATCCAGCCCACCTTATCTACATACTACCCTACCTAAACCACCTAACCACTACCCACAACCCAGCCCTAACCGACCTACCCATCCCCTATTTAAACCCCCCTCATTGTGGGCGGGTTTTCTAAGTGGGAACCACTCTCCACCCCCAGCCGGGCCCTCTCCTTCTTCCATCTTCCATGCAGCCGTGACCTGCTCCACCAGCCGCCAGCTCCTCCACCAGCCGCCACCTGCTCCACCAGCCGCCACCTTCCCTCTTCCGTCCACCACCACTGCCCCCCAGCCGGACGCCACCATCTCTTCCCAATTCCACCAGCCGACAGCCACCTGCCCGCCACTCTCCCACTCCATCCGCCACTCTTCCCCATTCGGTAAGTCCCCCTAACTCCCTCAAAGCCACTCTCTACCACCTCTCCACTCTTAGCCACCCATCTTCCCCTTAGCTCAACCTCTTTGCCGCCACCATCTAAGCCTAGCCGAACCTAGGATAACCCAAGTGGCTGGCCACTACTTAGCCACCATCTCCCATTCGGCCAACCCCCCTAGGTGTCCTCTTTGGCCTTCCCACTAGCTCACCTTTTAGGTCCAATTTCCCTAAGTACCTAACTTCCCTAGTGACCCTAAGACCCACTTGCTCAGCCACTCTAAACTCCCTACTTGGAGGCGCCGCCCACTTGCCACCGGTCCCCTTCGAGGCGTCCATCCCGCGCCCCATTTGCAGCCGGCCAGCACCCTTGGTCACATACCTTCGCGGAGCTCCCGTTTGCAGCCCAAAGTCAAGGCCACGCTCAAGCAAGACCTCTACGGACCAGCTACTCGTAAGTGTCTAAACTCGGTCTTTAGTCATACACTTGCTTGAAATTCAATTTGATACGGGGTTGTAATAACGGAGCATAGTCTCCCCCCGCTTGTAATAACGTGGCTTGGCACAACCACACACGTGCACTCTCTTAGTCGTGCACAATTTTGAACACACACGGGCCTAATCAGCCCCTAATATATAAGTGTACGTATATATTTCATTTCCGAAGGGTTTTGTTTAAGTTGGGTGCGTTGTCTTTCAATTCGAACACTCTCACACACATTGAGCTTTCGCTCTTATTTGAAAGACCCAAGTAAGGGCCGACCTATACTATTTGGGTTTCATTTCATGTCGTGTGAGTAAGTCTTTCAATTTAAACACTCTCACACACATTGAGCTTTCGCTCTTATTTGAAAGACCCAAGTAAGGGCCGACCTATACTATTTGGGTTTCATTTCATGTCGTGTGAGTAAGTCTTTCAATTTAAACACTCTCACACACATTGAGCTTTCGCTCTTATTTGAAAGACCCAAGTAAGGGCCGACCTATACTATTTGGGTTTTATTTCTTGTCGTGTGAGTAAGTCTTTCAATTCAAGCACTTTCACACACATTGAGCCTTCGCTCTTACTCCCAAGACCTTAGTAAAGGCCTTATTGCAGTTATATTTGGGTTTCATTTATGTCGTGTGTGTAGTACTTCAATTCAAGCACTTTCACACACATTGAGCCTTCGCTCTTACTCCCAAGACCTTAGTCAAGGCCATACTGCAATTTATATTTGGGTTTAATTTCATGTCGTGTGTGTAAGTCTTTCAATTCAAGCACGCACCCACATTGAGCCTTCGCTCTTATTTGCAAGACCCGAGTAAGGGCTCATATACATAAGATATATACGTATTTCCCTTCGGTTATTTCCTTTCTGTTATTTCCCTTCAGTATTGTCTTTACATTTCGGGTTTTCCCTTTGGAGTAGCGTGAGTTTGCATTGCATCTACGCCATACCACGAGGTAGGACGCATATTGCATCGAAGCAACCCCCGCTCGAATTCGCCCATGTAGTGGAGTGTTCATAACACACAAACTAGGCGACCCAAAAAGGGATAAAAGAAAAGACTTAGGCACGTGCAAATCCACGTGATCTAAAACATGCAATCGCATCTTAAAGACCCGAAATAGACACCTCGAACCGTTTCGTAGACTTTCTCCCCAAAACTCGATTTTTGCAAAAGCGTACAGACTGACCCTTGCGCATCGGTGCAAGAAGGTCTGCGACGACAAGAGCTCACTTGCTCATAGTCGCCACGTTTAGAAGTCAGTGTTAATATATCTTCGCTAGCTTAAGTAAGCTAGCTGGCACGCCCTGTTTATATACATAGGCCTTAGACGCACGCTAAGATCCACTCCAAGCCACGAAAGAGGCGAAGAGGCGGGGATTTTCGCGCGTCTACACCGCCGTCACCACATTCCCCTAGTCTGCCACTCCAACCGACTATCCCTTCCATTCGGCCAGCCATCTCTTTTACCCTAGGTGTCCCATTCAACCTTCCCTTAAGCTCCCCTTAGGTCCACACTCCCTAACGCTATATACCCTCCTAGTGACCCTACATACTCACCTTGCCCAGCCCCTTTAATCCCCCACACCAAGGCGACACCCTTGCTTGCAGCCGGCCACCATCAAGGCGCCTATCCCGCGCCCCATTTGCAGTCGGCCAGCACCCTTTGTCGTTCACCCTCGCGGAGCTCCCGTTTGCAGCCCAAGGCGAAGGCCAAGCCCACGCTCAAGCAAGGCCTCTACGGACCAGCTACTCGTAAGTGCCTAACTCGGTCTTTAGTTGTATACTTGCTTGAGATTCAATTTGATACGGGGTTGTAATAACGGAGCATAGTTTCCCCCCGCTTGTAATAACGTGGCTTGGCACACCCACACACGTGCACTCTCTTAGTTGTGCACGATTTTGAACACACACGGGCCTAATCAGCCCCTAATACATAAGTATATACATATACTTTCATTTTCGAAGGGTTTTGCTTAAGTTGGGTGCGTTGTCTTTCAATTCAAGCACTCTCACACACATTGAGCTTTCACTCTTATTTGAAAGACCCAAGTAAGGGCCGACCTATACTATTTGGGTTTCATTTCATGTCGTGTGTGTAAGTCTTTCAATTCAAGCACTCTCACACACATTGAGCCTTCGCTCTTATTCCCAAGACCTTAGTAAAGGCCTTATTGCAGTTATATTTGGGTTTCATTTATGTCGTGTGTGTAGTACTTCAATTCAAGCACTCACACACATTGAGCTTTCACTCTTACTCCCAAGACCTTAGTCAAGGCCATACTGCAATTTATATTTGGGTTTAATTTCATGTCGTGTGTGTAAGTCTTTCAATTCAAGCACGCACCCACATTGAGCCTTCGCTCTTATTTGCAAGACCCGAGTAAGGGCTCATATACATACTCTATATACATATCTCCCTTCGGCACTTACTTTACAAGTCATTTCCCTTCGGTTATTTCCCTTCGGTCATTTCCCTTCGGTTATTTCCCTTCGGTCATTTCCCTTCGGTTATTTCCCTTCGGTAATTTCCCTTCAGTATTGTCTTTACATTCGGGTTTTCCCTTTGGAGTAGCGTGAGTTTGCATTGCATCTACGCCATACCATGAGGTAGGATGCATATTGCATCAAAGCAAGCCCCGGTCGAATTCGCCCATGTAGTGGAGTGTTCATAACACACAAACTAGGTGACCCGAAAAGGGATAAAAGAAAAGACTTAGGCACGTGCAAATCCACGTGATCTAAAACATGCAATCGCATTTTAAAGGCCCGAAATAGACACCTCGAACCGCTTCGTAGACTTTCTATCCCAAAACTCGATTTTTGCAAAGCGTACAGACTGACCCTTGCGCATCGGTGCAAGAAGGTCTGCGACGACAAGAGCTTACTTGCTCACAGTCGCCACGTTTAGAAGTCAGTGTTAAATATATCTTCGCTAGCTTAGGTAAGCTAGCTGGCATGCCCTGTTTAGATACATAGGCCTTAGACGCACGAGAGGATCCGCTCCGAGCCCTAAAAAGGTGAGAGGCGGGGATTTTTTGCGCGTCTACAGCCTTCATCAAGCATTTCATTAAGTGTGGGATATGCGTCCTCTAGGAGGAACTCAGCCACGTAGTCAGCGTGGGCTTGCCCCTTAATGGAGATCTGATGGTGGTATTTCAGGTCATACTCCATTAGAAGGAGTTGCCATTTGCCCAATCTACTAGTGAGAATGGGTTTTTCGAACAAATGCTTGATTGGATCAAGCTTGGACACTATCAAGATCTCATGATCTAGGAAATAGTGTCGAAATTTCTGACAGGCCTAAACTAGGGCCAAGCACGTCTTCTCCATGGCTTGATAATTCCTTTCATAAGTCAAGAGAGTTTTCGAAATATAATAGATGGCATACTCCTTGTGGGTGTCATCCTCGTATTGAGCTAACAAAGCTCCCAAGGCATTCGCATGCACGGAAATGTAAAGTAAAAGAGGTTTTCCTTGCTTTGGAGGATTTAAAACAGGGGGATTAACTAAATATGCCTTTAGTCTTTCAAATGACTTTTGGCAGTCGTCATCCCATGAAAATTTTGTGCCCTTTTTCAATAACTTGTTGAAGGGTTCGCATCTAGTCACCAGGTTTGAGATGAACCGACGAATGGATTGTAATCGACCCTGGAGGCTACGAATCTGCGTGAGATTGGAGGGTGGAGCCATGTCTATGATGGCTCGACACTTAGATGGGTCGACTTCTATGCCCCTTTGGCTCACCATAAAGCCTAAGAGCTTTCCAGACTCTACTCCGACCACACATTTCTGAGTGTTTAGCTTTACTTTGTAAAGTCTAAGCCTTTCGAAAATCTTTTGTTAGCATTCGATATGAGTGCATCGAGTTTTGGATTTTCCCAAGTGATCATCCACATATACCTCTAAGAGCTCATGAATTTGATCATGGAAGATCGTGTTCATAGCTCTCTGGTATGTGGTGCCCGCATTTTTCAAACCAAAGGGTATGACTGTATAGCAGTACGTGCCCCATGGGGTTACGAAAGCGGTTATATATAGCAGTACGTGCCGCATTTTCCCAACTGATCTCGTGGGATTAGTTTGATTTGATTATACCCTGAATAACTGTAAACACCCCAAAATCCCACGAATTTCTCAAAATCCATCTGGTTTTGTAAAAGCAGCCCCAAAGGGCCATTTTGAATCTGGAAACCCAGGAGCCTTCCAGACAACCCTGTATATATAGGTTTTAAACTTTATATTTCAAAAATATGTGATATGGGTTTTGAAAACCTTTTAAAACATGTTTTGGAACCCCGAAGCAGCTTGGCCTAATCCAGAAAGGACCAGGAAAGCTAAGGAGAGCCTGGAACCGGAGCACATGTCGAGCCCGGCATAGCAACTCTCGTATCAAATCCACACCCCCAGGATCTTGAACGTCCAAGACCCTATTATCACCGAAACTTTGTTTGAAGTCATCTCCGGAAGGTGAAAACAGAGGCGGACGATCATGTTGGCGAAGACCCAACGGAGATGGAGCACTGATGCTGTCAGGCCCCGCACAAACCGTTTGTTTCGAACACAGCTCGAAGGAGTCACAGTTCACTTTGGATCGGATCTGGACCATATATATCCAGATCCCAATCCAAACCCATGTATGGACTTGGATTTGGATTTGGATTCAAAAATCCAATCCAATATCCATATCCATGGCCCACATCACCTTCTCATAAATGGAGGTGGGGCCCACTTGAATTTCACGTGGGATTATGGGCATGAGAGAGAGTGGGGGTGGATAAGATCAAGTGTGTGTTGTAATTAAGCTTGACTTGTGTGTCAAGTTTGGGGTTAGTCATGTGGGTTAGCCTAATTAAGTGGGTTTAAGCTTGTAATTAGCCAAAACCTAACCTAGGGCTGCACCAACATGATGTGGTTAAGGTCTATAGGCCATGCAAAGGGAGCTCCTTCACCTAAACCTAACCAAAAATACCTAATCCTAGCCTTCCACCCTAATCCGCCCCTAATCTGAGCCTAATCACCTAACCTACTTCCCTAATCCCGGCCTAATCCTAACCTAATCACCTAACCCACTTCCCTAATCCTTCCCTAAACCTAGGTTAATTTCCCTAAACCTAGCCTAATCCTAGCCTAATCACCTAACCTAGCTCACTAAACCTCACCCTAGAACCAACCCACCTAACTAAACCCTAAACCCCTAAACCACCCCTAGCCCACAACCTACCCAAACCACTTGTATTTAAAATATATGGCCCTACCCCTTTCCAGCCCACCTTATCATCATACCACCCTACCTAAACCACCTAACCACTACCCCAAACCCAGCCCTAACCGACCTAGCCCAGCCCTATATAAACCCCCCCCTTGGGGGCGGGGTTGATATCTAGAAGCCCACCCACCTTCAGCCGGGTCCTCCACTTCCCCAGCTCAGCCGAATCTCCACCTGCTCCACCTGCTCCACATCCTGCCACCACCTACACCACTACCTTCCAGCCGAACGCCACCAACACCACCACCATCATCCGCCTGATTTCCTTCCACCCGCCACCCTCTCTTCACCCAGTAAGTCCCCTACATCCTACCTTACTACTTCTTCACTCCCTCTCCACTCTCAGCCACCTAATCCACTCCCATAACACCCTAACACCAGCCCTTCCACTTGCTGCCACCAGCCCCACTCAGTCGAACCCATAGCACCCTAACTACCCCCCACCACCTAGACCTTTTAGCTCCATTCGGCCACCCTATCCAACTCCCTAAAACCTGCCCATATCATCCCAATACACCTACTACAACCACTACCACCTGGCCCCATCTCCTAGCTAGTTCCCCTACCTTACATCACTCTTAGCCACCCCAACAATCCGCCACCACCAAACTCCCCCAGTCGGCCACTCCAACCGACTGTCATCCCCTTCATTCGGCCAGCCATCACCATCTCCTAGCTAGTTCCTTCTTCTTAGTGCCACACTCCCTTAGTGACCCTACTTAGGTCCTTTAACCCAACACACCAAAACCAGCCCCTCCTTAACAACCGGCCATCTTCAAGGCGCTCTTCCGTGCACCAAGGACACTCGGCCAGCACCACCTCTTGCCGTTCAACCTCGCGGAGCTCCCTTTTGCAGCCCAAGGCGAAGGCCAAGCCCACGCTCAAGCAAGGCATCTTCGGACCAGCTATTAGTAAGTGCCTAACTCGGTCTTTAGTTGTATACTTGCTTGAGATTCAATTTGATACGGGGTTATAATAACGGAGCATAGTCTCCCCCCGCTTGTAATAACGTGGCTTGGCACACCCACACACGTGCACTCTCTTAGTTGTACATGATTTTGAACACACACGGGCCTAATCAGCCCCTAATTCATAAATATATACATATACTTTAATTTTGTAGGGTTTTGCTTAAGTTGGGTGTGTTGTCTTTCAATTCAAGCACTCACACACATTGAGCCTTCGCTCTTATTTGAAAGACCCAAGTAAGGGCCGACCTATACTATTTGGGTTTTCATTTCATGTCGTGTGTGTAAGTCTTTCAATTCAAGCACTCACACACATTGAGCCTTCGCTCTTATTTGAAAGACCCAAGTAAGGGCCGACCTATACTATTTGGGTTTTCATTTCATGTCGTGTGTGTAAGTCTTTCAATTCAAGCACTCACACACATTGAGCTTTCGCTCTTATTTGAAAGACCCAAGTAAGGGCCGTGTTATACTATTTGGGTTTAATTTCATGTTGTGTGCGTAGTACTTCAATTCAAGCACTCACACATATTGAGCTTTCGCTCTTATTCCCAAGACCTTAATCAAGGCCATACTGCAAGTTATATTTGGGTTTAATTTCATGTCGTGTGTGTAAGTCTTTCAATTCAAGCACTCACACACATTGAGCTTTCGCTCTTATTTGCAAGACCCGAGTAAGGGCCCATATACATACTCTATATACATATCTCCCTTCGGCATTTACATTACAAGTCATTTCCCTTCGGTTATTTCCTTCGGTTATTTCGCTTCGGTTATTTCCCTTCGGCATTGTCTTTACATTCGGGTTTTCCCTTTGGAGTAGCATGAGTTTGCATTGCATCTACGCCATACCACGAGGTAGGACGCATATTGCATCAAAGCAAGCCCCGTTCGAATTCGCCCATGTAGTGGAGTATTCATAACACACAAACTAGGTGGCCCATGAAGGGATAAATGGAAAGACTTAGGCACGTGCAAATCCACGTGATCTAAAAATCTGCAATCGTATCTAAAAGACCCGAATTAGACACCTCGAACCGCTGCGTAGGCTTTCTATCCCAAAAACCCGAATTAGACACGTGCAAATTCGCTAGCTTAGGTAAGCTAGCTGGCACGCCCTGTTTACATAAAAAGGCCTTAGACGCACAAGAGGACCCACTCCAAGCCCAGAAAAGGCAAGGAGGCATGGAGATTTTTCGTGCGTCTACAATAACCATCCATAAACGAAAACATTTTGTGATTTGTAGTACTATCGACTATCAAAACTATGTTTGGCAAAGGATAATTATCCTTTGGAGCGGCTTTATTCAGGTTTCTAAAATCGATGCATATTCGAATCTTCCCATTAGTTTTTCAAACAACAACTATATTGGATATTTAATAGATCTTCTAAACCCTCTTTGACTTGTGCGTGTACGTTCGGATGTATTTTCCTAAGCTTTTGCTTTATGGGTTTCACATCCGCATCTAAGGGAAGACTATGTTCAACAATACTGGGGTCTATGCCCAGCATGTCTTCATACATCCATCCATTCAGCTTTTGCTTTTCCTAAGTAGGTTTGTAGAAATGCAATGAATGCTGATTTTTCATGCTCATGCAAACATGCGCCTACCTTAATGAGTTTGGGCTTTGAATTGCTCCGTAGGTTTATCTCTATGAAATCTCCTCCTACTGAATTTGAAGGCTTTTCAAAATCGAGAATTTTATGAAATTCTGGGAGCTCAGAAGTAGGATCTTCCTCAAGGGGATCCACCTCTAGGCTTTGATCATTCTCGAGGCTTATAGATCCTAGGGAATTTGATGCATGGATTTTTAAAAGACCTGGTTTCACACTTGGAATTTCTATTGATTTTGAAATTTTTGGTCTGGTTATGCAGACAACGTTTCTTTCAAAATCTTTTCCTTTCCCAAATCCTTACCAGGAGCAGCTATGTACAAAATCTTTTCGGAATTTTGCAAATTTTCGATTTTTTTGTGTTTTTGAAAAACGAGTACTTTGGAAACTATACAAACTACTCTTTTTTCGATTTTTTCATTTTCAAATGTTTTTGGCTTTTATAATTTTTCTATTTTTTGAATTTTGAGTTTTTCAAATGTTTTTGTATTTTTGATAAAGGAATCTTCCATCATACCTACAAAGGGAAAACACTACAGGTTAGACTCTGAATAAGAGGTCTAAATCGTAGGTCTCTTCTAAGGTAGGCTCCAGGGTACCCTTGACCCAGGTGGTCACAGGGGGTGGTTTTGGTGGTATTCTGGTAGTATAGCCAATCCCATATCGGCTTGGATTGGCCCTAGGCAGTATAGGTTCTAGGAGACCCTAATTTTGTGCCCCTAGACTCTTATATGGCAAATAGCTCATATTTAACAGCATGTTCCAGTATTTTTTGTTTTTATAGAATGTTTGATATAAATCGTGGTCCTGGAACTTGCTGTCGTCTATGTTGTGTACATAGGACTTTTTGTCTAGGTGTTTTGGAAATAAGGGGTTCTTGGCTTTTCCTAGAATGGTCAGAACTTTGAGGGGCCAGCTTTGGGTGGCCCCTTCACATACACGACCTTCCTAGGGTTTTTCAATATGAGCCTTGGTGGCTCGAGCATGGTCTGCCCCAGTTTTACCTCGCGGATCTAGGAACTTGACAAGCAAGGGGAATTTATGACCCCTTGAAGTTGAGGATGACTCTCACCTAGGATCACTACGACTTTGTCCCTGAAAGGGATTTTGATACACCTGTGGAAGGTGGATGGCACAACACACGGGCTGTGTATCCAGGGCCTTCCCAGCAATAGGTTATAGTGGGGGTGGATGTCCAGAACATGGAACACCCCCGTGTGTGCTATCCCTCCCGTTTCCATGGGGAGTTCGATAGATCCTAGTGGTCTAGACGCATTCCCATCATATCCAGTGATGACGATGGGGCTTAGGTTTACGGATGTCAAAGTGACTTCGATTTGGTTCGCCACATGAAGTGGAAGGATGTTGAGCCCTCCTCCCCCATCGACAAGGTACCTATCCAGAGAGTGGTTATTCAGAACCACCTCGATATGTAGGGCCTAGTTATGGGACTCATAGGGTCTTTCTACATCGTCTTCATAGAATATGATGGGCGTTTTTACTCCTATGGAGGCCACTTGTTTGGACAAAGATTCTGGGGTAATGTTCGAACTAACCTTTGCTCTTTCTAGAATTTTCTCTAGCTCTAGGATGGACATGTTGATAAGAATCTTTGAAAGATGGTTTTCAAAATCATATACCTTTAAAATGACATTTCCTTTGTCCGCTTTCGGTGGAACTCTAGGAATAAATGCTTTTGAGGGGCCAGGCACACTGACCACCTTTTTAGCACTTTGCAGATGTGGGGGTTGGTAGATCCTCCCGGATCTTGTCACCTTCCCTTGATCAACCTAGGTTTCGCACTTAACATGGCTCTAATTGGAGCACCTTGAATTGTTAAAACTGGTTTAACTGGGGACGGAACTTTTGGTGGTACTCGGATGACTACTTGGGCGGGTTTTTTATAAAGTATGAGAGTAGATGCACAAGTAGACAAACCAGACTCACATGCATGCGCTAGACTCTTCGAAATCGTGAGAGCACATACCTCTTTTCCCTTCCCACTGGTACTTGCATGCTTGGGGAAGGGTTCTTTGAAGATAGCATGGGCAGGCTCAGGTTCCTCAACGACCTCGAGCCGACCTTCTGCTATCAAGTTCTCAATTTCATTTAAGAGGGAGAAACACCGCTTTGTATCATGGCCTTTAAGCCGATGATACTTGCAGAATTTGTTTAAAAATCCTCCCTTTGAAGTGACTCCCTCAGGAATCTCGGGGAGTTCAATCATACCTTGGGCAAGTAGGAGGTCTAGGATCTCCGATACAGGTTGCCCCAGCGGAGTGTACTCCCGTCTTTCAAAGGGTTTTTGAAAACTTTTCTCCCTTTTATTTTCTATTCTTTCAAAATTTTGTGAAGCACATGCCGGGCTTGGATCCACCCAGACATTGGCGATTTTGTGGGGTTTTGCCCCTTTGTCCGCAGTGGGTAACCCATAAGTGTTGGGCTTCTCCAAGCGAGTTTTCAAAATCGCGCTTCCTTTCCATAAGTGATCATAAATCCCTTTTTTCAAATTTGTTTCGAAAAGGGATGCTTTTTTTATCAACTTATGGAAAGTTGAGATTTCTGAAGCGAGAGAAGGGTTTTCAATTCGTTTTTGAAATTATCCAGGATGAGCATGACTGCGCATTCTTCAGATATTGGCTCTCGCACTTGACCTAGGAGAGACCTCCAACGAACGATGAACATATGCGCGTCTTCGTTCACACCTTGTTTTGTATCCCTCAAGGTGTTTAAAGTCGGCGTGACTTCTATGTTATGCGAGAATCTCTGCATAAAGTAGTTCGCTAACTCTTTAAAAGTTGCGAACTGGCTAAGGTCGTAGGAAGCCAGCCATTTGGCAGCTGTGCCTTTGAGGGATAAAGGGAACCAATACACCCATTTCATCAAGTCCTTTTTCTTCTTATGGGCTCGACGAGAGAAAAGTTGCAAGTGAGACCTAGGGTCTCCCATGCCATCATACCGATGGAAGTTCGGTATTTCATCGTCACTGTCTGTTTCATAGTCCATAGGATAGAAATCAGACAGGGCGTAACTCCTTTTCTCTTTATTTTGCCCTCTCAGCAGCTGCTATAGGGCTTTACGGTCCTTGTGTGTGAAGGACTCGTGGTATTGGTTGCCTTCCATTGCGGAAGTCTCTTTATGTTTTTGAGGTTTTTCAAACTTGTTCTTGGCCGTTGGTTCGCCATTTCACGAACATGAGTCCCCTACTTCAGCCTCTTGGCTAAGAGCAGCGATCTTGGCCTCGAAATCCCTTCTCAAGTCCTCAATCTCTTTAGGAACTATACAAACAACTCTTTTTTTGAGTTTTTCATCTTTTCCAAATATTTTTGATTTTTGGGGTTTTTCAATTTTTTGAATTTCGAGTTTTTCAAATTTTTTTGTGTTTTTGGTTGAGGGATCTTCCATCACACCTACAAAGGAAAACGCAATGGGTTAGACTCTAAACAAGAAGTCTAAATCGTAGGTTTTTGCTTGGGTAGGCTCCAAGGCACCCTTGACCCAGGTGGTCACAGGTGGGGCTCTAGTGGTATTCTGGGAGTATAGCCAATCCCATATCGGCTTGGGTTGGCCTTGGGCAATATGGGCTCTACGAGACCCTCATTTTGTGCCCCTAGACTCTTGTATGGCACATACCCCATATTCAATAGCATGTTCCATGACTTTTTGTTTTTAGAAAAATTTTCATACAAGTCGTGGTCTTGGAACTTGCTGTCGTTTATGTTATGCACGTAAGGCTTTTTGTCTAGGGGTTTTGGAAATGGGTGACTCTTGGCCTTTCCTGGGATGGTCAGGGTTTTGAGGGGGCCAGCCTTGGGCGGCCCTTTGACATACACGACCTTCCTAGGGATTTTAAGTGTGAGCTTTGGTGGCTCGACCAAGGTCTGCCCCACATTGGCCTCGTGGTCCTGGAAACTTGACAAGCAGGGGGAATTCATGATTCCTTGAAGCTGTGGGTGACTATCACCTAGGATCACTACGATTTGGTCCCCGAAAGGGATTTTGACACACCTATGGAAGGTGGATGGCACAGCACACAGGCTGTGTGTCCAGGGCCTTCCCAACAATAGGTTATAGTGGGTGTGGATGTCCAAGACATGGAACACCCCCATGTGTGCTATCCCTCCCATTTCCATGGGGAGTTCGATGGATCCTAGGGGTCTTGACGCATTCCCATCGTATCCAGTGATTACGATGGGACTTGGGGTTACGGATGTCAAGGTGACTCTGATTTGGTATGATACGTGAAGTGGAAGGATGTTGAGCCCTCCTCCCCCATCGACTAGGCACCTATCCAGAGAGTGGTGATTCAAAACCACCTCGATATGTAAGGCCTCGTTGTGGGACTCGTAGGGTTTTTCTAGATCCTCTTCTGAGAACACGATAGGCATTTTCGCTCCTATGCATGCTGTAGACACGAAAAATTCTCATTGACGGTTCTTAGGCCCGAAGTTAACCTTTTCGTGTGTCTAAGTCATTTTTATAACAAGGGCGTGCCAGCTAGCTTACTGTAAACACCCCAAATCTTCTATTTTTCAAAAACTCTCGAAACACCAAAAAGCTCATTTGAGCCAAAACGACGACCTGTTTTGAAATGTGAAAACAGGTACAGAAGGCAAAAGAAGACCCTAGGCCCGAAGAGGATTCAAGCCCAGAGCTTCAGAAGCCACTCCCTGATAAAAAAACAAAAGAAAGCAGAGCCCATTTGATGAAAAGCTCAACGGAGTCCAGAACGGCGAAACGGAGTCCGAACGACAAAGTTGGGGAAAACCCAGCACCAGACGGAGCGCTGATGAAGCCAGTGCCCGCACAGATCGTTCGCCTCAAGAAGCCAAGAAGGACTGTCCGAAGAAATTTTGATTTGGATCTGGACCATATATATCCAGATCCAAATCCATGTAATGAATAGTGTTTGGATTTGGGCCAATCCAAATAGTGTTTGGGTCGATCCAAATAGTGTTTGGATTTGGATTGGATCCAAATAGTGTTTGGATTGGATCGGATCTGGATCAAAATATCCAGATCCGTATCCATAAAAATATTGGGTTTGGATCGGATACAGATCTCAAAATATCCGAGATCCAATATCCAGATCCAAATAGTGTTTGGATTTGGGTATGGATCCAAACCCCAAACCCAAACCCAAATCCAAGACCCACCTCAAATCTCTATAAATAGAGGTGAGGGGGTCCATGTAAAGGGTTCATGCAAATATTTGGGAGGAGAGAGAGGGAGTGATAGACCTAGCCATGTGGGCTCATTGGGTGAGGTGGGTTCAAGCCATGTGGGCTAAGTGGGTCTAGACCAAGTGGCTGCAACCAAGGTGGGCTGGACCAAGTGGCTGCAACCGTGGAGACGTGGGCTCAAGCCAAGAAGGACCGGCTCCAAGAGGTAAACCTAACCCCAACCTAGCCTAGGTTCGAACCTACCTAACCCTAACTGAACCTAACCCTAACTGAACCAACCTAACCCTAACTGAACCCTAACTAGACCTAACCTAACCCCAACCGCCTCAAACCATCCCTAACAAACCCCAACAACTTCACCCCGGCCGGCCGTGAGCAAACAGCACCTGCCGCGCGCCCCTTCTGCTGCCGCGCGCCCCTGTTGCCTGCCGCGCCACGCGCCACAGCGCTCCCCGCAGCACACTGCGCCCTGCTTCCTGCCGCGCGCCCCTCGGCTGCCTGCACGCCCCGCGCCGCAGCGCGTCCTGCGCCACAGCGCGCCAGGCGCCACTGCAGCCGCGTCGCGCGCCCTTCTGCTGCGCCAGGCGCCCAACGGCCGCGCCAGCCACCCGACCACCTCCCTGCTGATTTGACCACCCTCCTGCCGACCTAACCTGCACCCTGGCCGTGACCTGCACCTCTTCCAGCCACCTAGGACAGACCCTAGACAGCCCCATCTTTGCCGAACCTTAGTTCCCCTAAGACCCTAATCGTGCCCCATAGAACCTCCCTCAAAGCTCCCTAGGATAACCCCCTCTTGGCTGCCCAAGGTGAACCGTGAGCCCACGTGCAAGCAAGTTGAACATGGACCAGCTATTTGTAAGTGTCTAAACTTGGTCTATTACATTAACTTGCTTTATATTCAATTAAATTTTGATACGGGGTTGTAGTAAAGGAGCTTCGTCTCCCCCGATTGTAATAACGTGGTTTGACACACCCACACACACGCGCACTTGAGCCTTTCCGCTCTTAGTCGTACACTTTTTGCACACACACGGGCCTAACCAGCCCTTAATATATAGTTATATTTATATGTTTTAAGTCAAGGGGGTTTTTAATTAAGTCGTGTGTGTTGTCTTTCCATTTTCCACACGCACACACATTGAGCCTTCGCTCTTACTCCCAAGACCTTAGTAAAGGCCTTATTGCAGTTATATTTGGGTTTCATTTATGTCGTGTGCGTAGTACTTCAATTCTACACTCACACACATTGAGCTTTCGCTCTTACTCCCAAGACCTTAGTCAAGGCATACTGCAATTTATATTTGGGTTTCATTTCATGTCGTGTGTGTAAGTCTTTCAATTCAAGCACGCACACACATTGAGCCTTCGCTCTTATTTACAAGACCCAAGTAAGGGCCCCTACATATACTCTATATAAAGTATTTCTTTCGGCTACGTCTTTAAGATTCGGGTTTTAAGGTTCAAGTCGTGTGCGTTGTCTTTCAATATATACACGACACACACTTACACAATTGAGCCTTTCCGCTCTTAAGATATAGCCATATTTCCCCTTCCGCTATTTACTTTTCCCTTCGGCTACAAGTCATTTCCCTTCGGCAATTTCCCTTCGGCTTGTTGTCTTTTAATTTCGGGTTTTCCCTTTGGAGTAGCGTGAGTTTGCATTGCATCTACGCCATACCACGAGGTAGGACGCATATTGCATCGAAGCAAGCCCCGTACTCCCGCTCAAATTCGCCCCATGTAGTGGAGTGTTCATAACACACACCTAGGTGGCCCATAAAGGGATAAAAAGAAAGACTTAGGCACGTGCAAATCCACGTGATCTAAAATCTGAGAATCGTACAAACCCGAATCAAATCGTGTAAGACTTAGGGTCGTCCAACCCTTACAAAGTCAAAATCGCCCAAATGCATGGTTTTCAAAAGGTTTTAAAACACTTCTTCATTCAAAATATATTTTGAGTTAAACTTGTTTCAAAACGAAGTCTCTAAGCGTACAGACTGACCCTTGCGCATCGGTGCAAGAAGGTCTGCGACGTAAAAATCCCGCTTGCCTACAATCGCCTTTCAAAAGTCAGATTGTTTTCAAAACATACTTTGCTAGTTAAAGTAAACTAGCTGGCACGCCCATAAAGCGAAGTAGATTACGAAAAGGTTCACTTCAGGCCTAAGAACCCGTAAGTGAAAATTTTCGGTGTCTACAGATTTGGCACGCCCGGTGGGACCCGGGACTTAAGTAGACTTCAAACAAACGAGTTATACTCAAATTTTCGAAAAAAAGAGTGTTTTTCAAAAATCGTGCATACTTAGGAAAATTGCATGAAAATGGATAGAAAGCTACAAAAATCTTCGTTGAGTAAACTAAAAGAGGTTTTCAAATCAGATAAAGCCCAAAGAGAGCTCGATGAGATTGAAAAAATATTTCAAAAGATGGATGCTTTAAGCAAGGAGCTTAAATCCCATCGAACACATAGCAGCTCTTCGAGGGCACATACAGATCGTGAATTGAAAACCGATCTCAAACTCAACGAAGGATTGGAGATTAGAGACAAATCCCGGCAAAGGGATAAGTCGTCCACTCCTACAACTTCAAGCTTTTCAAAATCCATAGAAAAACCAAAAAAAGATTTTTCTATTTCAAAAAACCAAAAAAATCTTGAAAATTTGGAAAAAGACCAAAAAATTGAAAAACAAAATTTTGGAATTTCGAAAACTTCAAGTAAAAGTCCTAAGTCTAGGCACACACATACAGTGGGACATGAAGTCCACACCCTACAAAGGAACGAGAGTGAAAAACAGGAAGGTTTCGAAAGGAAACGCCTCGTTAAACCCCGGGGGCTCAAAACAGAGTTACCCGGGAAATCGGCTTGCTCTCACCCTGAAAAGGTAGACAAGCCACAAAGAGGTATGCCTGAAACCCATCCTTCTCAAGACTCTCTTCTTCATGTAGGGTCATCAGATGCATTGGATAACCCCTTTGCACACACAAACCCACAAACTGTGCCAAAACTTGAGGATTTTCAAGGTGCGCCAACTATCGCGCACCATTCAAAGGAATTTCAAAAACAAAAAGAAGTTTCGAAAATGGTAGACATGGAGACCCCTAATGCATGCATCGACATCTTAGGAGCTCATAACCCTACCATAGAAAAACCCACTTCTTCGAGCCTAGTCCTGTGCCCTGGAGCCAAGGCTATGGCTTTGAAACAAAAAAATCAATCCCTAGGGGCACCACGAGTTGAACCTAGGGACCAAGTCAAAAACTTCAAGGGACCTTGCATGGCTCCCCTTGAAGTAAATCTTTCCCAAAATAGGGTATGGAACCATAAGTTTTCCATAACCCTGCTATGTCCAAAACTCCTCAAGGAACCAAGCTTGGCTTTCCTTGAGGGCAAAGTCTCCCAAACCAGGTTTGTATGGAAGCCCAAGTCTTCCATCACCCCGGAATCCAAACTCCCGATATCCAAAAGGGTATATGTCCCCAACATGGACGATTCCATGTTCCAAGACCATGATTTATACCAAAACTTTTCGAAAAGCAAAAAGTCTTGGAACATGATTCTGAATATGGGATATAAACCCTACGCGGGCTTGGGAACCCGAAACCAAGGTAGGCTTGAGCCTGTCCTACCTAAAACCAATAGGGAACGATATGGACTGGGCTACAGCCCACCCATACCACCAGAGCCGCCACCTAAGACCATCTGGGTCAAGGGTGCCTTGTAGAACCTCTAAAACCGAAACCCATGTCTTAGACCTATCTGATTAGAGTCTGATGCATGAATGTTTTCTTTGAAGGTTCAATGGAAGATCCCTACTTTTGAAAAAGACAAAAAAAGTTGAAAACTCTCAAAATCTCAAAAACATTTGGAAAAACGAAAATTACAAAAAGAAATTTATTTCCAAAAGCCTTTGGCCATGTACAAAGCCCATTTTCGAAAAATTGTAAAAATGCTTTCGAAAATTGTATATACTCCCTGAAACCAAGTGTGCAAAAAGCTGGTCCTATCTACCCTTTTGCCTAGAGCTTTTTCAAAAATGAAAAGCTCGAGAATCACCAAAGCAAGGAGGAATAAACACCTCCAAGCTTCCTGAACTTCGCAAAAATCCTTAACTTATGGAAAATTGGGGATTTTTAGAAATAAGTTAACCCATAGTGTGTGCATAAGCATCATGCATTACACTTTGAAATCATTCATATGCATCGAGTCTAGACATCATTCTAGAAATCGAATTCAGGGTTTTGCAAAATCAAAGGGGCAATAAGAGTCGACCCCCTAAGTATCGAGCCTTCATAGGCATGTCTCCATACAAATCAAAACCAACACCTTCGAGGCAAATTTTAAAAAAGGAAATGAGAATCTTGAAAAAGGGTTACACATTTCACAAAAACCTTTCATGGCTTTGAAAAAAAAGATTTTCTTCAACTTCTGGTTTATATAAAAACCTTGATTGTGTTAGGATAAAGAACATGAATCTCACGATGAAATATGGAGACCATGTCAAAACTAAAACCTGATGGCCATGACGATCACTTAGGGCTGGTTATGTTTCCCATCCTTGAGCAAAAAGTATCATGATCATGTTAGAAAAACCATGGAAGTGCATGGACATGAACATACCATTGTCCATCCAAAATCCCTTTGAAAAACCATGGCCCTTCACCATATGACCATGCGAAATTCCCATCAAGCTAGGGGCATTTTTAAACACAGCCCCTAGACACTTTCCATGGATAAGCGAATGCATCTCCTTCGTGATTTGTGAGATACATTTCATGTGTTCATCGTTGCATAAAAACATGTATTTCCATTTTAAAATCACATGGAGTGCATAGCATGCATCATATCACCCCGAAGAAAGCCCAAAATTATGGCAAACTCGAGTAGAAATGTCCCCATGTCTTCAAAAGGGCAACAAAAATTAGAAATTTGTTGATATTGTGGGTAGAAATTAGCAAAACCCTGAAAATGCCCGAATATTCAAAAGGGTTTATGCTGAATTCTTTTTCAAAAAGATTTTGAAAAATCGAACTCCTTTGAAACTTCTTGAAAGAAGGATCGAAATAGATTGTATAACCCCGAATGGAGGAATCTATACTTTTCGAAAAGTAGAGTCTTCCAAAAATGAATTGGCTATATTTCAAAGAACCTTGGCTTACAAGATTAAGCCTTGTTCAAAATATCAAAATATTTTCGAATAGCAGATGCTATTAAGAAATAGGACGATCTCGTTTGAATCGAGTAACCAAAGGGATAAGCCCTCCCCCATCCTACTTTCTCTCCGAAAAGGAAAATTGGCTATTTTCAAAAGAAAGAAAAAAAATCGAGAATACAAAAACTCCTCCGAAAGTGGTCTTCCCTTCATAAACAGGGAATACAAAAACTCCTCCGAAAGAGGTCTTCTCGTTTCAAAAGAAAAAGGAGATATAAAAACACTCCTCCCAAAGAGGTCTTCCCTTCATAAACAGGGAATACAAAAACTCCTCCAAAGAGCTGCTCTCCTTTAAAGAAAAGAGGGATTAATGAAAAAATACTCCCAAAGGGAGACCCTCTATGAAAAAGAAACAAAAAGCCAAAGCTCCAAAGAGCGATTTTCCGATTCTTTGCCTAAAACCACGGGACGCTTCAGAAGGGACCGTGGTATCTCTTTCCCATATCCCTACGGCTTATCCCCGAGGAAAAAGATTCAAATTTGCGAAAATCCTAAAGTACGAATAAAATCGGCTTATTTGGATTTCATTTTGTTTGAGAACTCGACTCTGTTTTGTAGGAAATGGAACTTTGAAATGTTTTCCAAGTTTTCCTACCCAAAAACCTCTACTGAGTAGCAGGTATTGAAACCCGAATGAAGGGAAGTATGAAAAATGGAAGTCCTTTTCGATACAAGTTAAAAGGAGTTCCTTTTCAAAAAGAAATTTTCAAAAAACCCACGAATGTCAAAAAGACATGGGTAAAAACCTGCTCGGAGCAACCAGCCTCAAAAGGCTCTCTTCGGGCTCAAAAACAAAAAATAAAATTTTTCTCATGCATGCATTCAAAGAGTCATTCGTGCATGATCATACATATAGGGAAATAGCTAGGAAAAGCCCCCTTTTGCTAAAAATCCCCACCTGTGGAAAAAGAAAACAGGGTTTTTGCGAAATAAATGGTGTATTCTCGAGAAAATTTGAGGGAAAAACCAAAATGGGGTGTTTCTTCTTTGCCATTATCCAAATACATTTGGATAATGCCAAAGAGGGGCATCTGTAAACACCCCAAATCTTCTATTTTTCAAAAACTCTCGAAACACCAAAAAGCTCATTTGAGCCAAAACGACGACCTGTTTTGAAATGTGAAAACAGGTACAGAAGGCAAAAGAAGACCCTAGGCCCGAAGAGGATTCAAGCCCAGAGCTTCAGAAGCCACTCCCTGATAAAAAAACAAAAGAAAGCAGAGCCCATTTGATGAAAAGCTCAACGGAGTCCAGAACGGCGAAACGGAGTCCGAACGACAAAGTTGGGGAAAACCCAGCACCAGACGGAGCGCTGATGAAGCCAGTGCCCGCACAGATCGTTCGCCTCAAGAAGCCAAGAAGGACTGTCCGAAGAAATTTTGATTTGGATCTGGACCATATATATCCAGATCCAAATCCATGTAATGAATAGTGTTTGGATTGGATCGGATCTGGATCAAAATATCCAGATCCGTATCCATAAAAATATTGGGTTTGGATCGGATACAGATCTCAAAATATCCGAGATCCAATATCCAGATCCAAATAGTGTTTGGATTTGGGTATGGATCCAAACCCCAAACCCAAACCCAAATCCAAGACCCACCTCAAATCTCTATAAATAGAGGTGAGGGGGTCCATGTAAAGGGTTCATGCAAATATTTGGGAGGAGAGAGAGGGAGTGATAGACCTAGCCATGTGGGCTCATTGGGTGAGGTGGGTTCAAGCCATGTGGGCTAAGTGGGTCTAGACCAAGTGGCTGCAACCAAGGTGGGCTGGACCAAGTGGCTGCAACCGTGGAGACGTGGGCTCAAGCCAAGAAGGACCGGCTCCAAGAGGTAAACCTAACCCCAACCTAGCCTAGGTTCGAACCTACCTAACCCTAACTGAACCTAACCCTAACTGAACCAACCTAACCCTAACTGAACCCTAACTAGACCTAACCTAACCCCAACCGCCTCAAACCATCCCTAACAAACCCCAACAACTTCACCCCGGCCGGCCGTGAGCAAACAGCGCCTGCCGCGCGCCCCTTCTGCTGCCGCGCGCCCCTGTTGCCTGCCGCGCCACGCGCCACAGCGCTCCCCGCAGCACACTGCGCCCTGCTTCCTGCCGCGCGCCCCTCGGCTGCCTGCACGCCCCGCGCCGCAGCGCGTCCTGCGCCACAGCGCGCCAGGCGCCACTGCAGCCGCGTCGCGCGCCCTTCTGCTGCGCCAGGCGCCCAACGGCCGCGCCAGCCACCCGACCACCTCCCTGCTGATTTGACCACCCTCCTGCCGACCTAACCTGCACCCTGGCCGTGACCTGCACCTCTTCCAGCCACCTAGGACAGACCCTAGACAGCCCCATCTTTGCCGAACCTTAGTTCCCCTAAGACCCTAATCGTGCCCCATAGAACCTCCCTCAAAGCTCCCTAGGATAACCCCCTCTTGGCTGCCCAAGGTGAACCGTGAGCCCACGTGCAAGCAAGTTGAACATGGACCAGCTATTTGTAAGTGTCTAAACTTGGTCTATTACATTAACTTGCTTTATATTCAATTAAATTTTGATACGGGGTTGTAGTAAAGGAGCTTCGTCTCCCCCCGATTGTAATAACGTGGTTTGACACACCCACACACACGCGCACTTGAGCCTTTCCGCTCTTAGTCGTACACTTTTTGCACACACACGGGCCTAACCAGCCCTTAATATATAGTTATATTTATATATTTTAAGTCAAGGGGGTTTTTATTAAGTCGTGTGTGTTGTCTTTCCATTTTCCACACGCACACACATTGAGCCTTCGCTCTTACTCCCAAGACCTTAGTAAAGGCCTTATTGCAGTTATATTTGGGTTTCATTTATGTCGTGTGCGTAGTACTTCAATTCTACACTCACACACATTGAGCTTTCGCTCTTACTCCCAAGACCTTAGTCAAGGCATACTGCAATTTATATTTGGGTTTCATTTCATGTCGTGTGTGTAAGTCTTTCAATTCAAGCACGCACACACATTGAGCCTTCGCTCTTATTTACAAGACCCAAGTAAGGGCCCCTACATATACTCTATATAAAGTATTTCTTTCGGCTACGTCTTTAAGATTCGGGTTTTAAGGTTCAAGTCGTGTGCGTTGTCTTTCAATATATACACGACACACACTTACACAATTGAGCCTTTCCGCTCTTAAGATATAGCCATATTTCCCCTTCCGCTATTTACTTTACAAGTCATTTCCCTTCGGCTATTTACTTTACAAGTCATTTCCCTTCGGCAATTTCCCTTCGGCATTGTCTTTTAATTTCGGGTTTTCCCTTTGGAGTAGCGTGAGTTTGCATTGCATCTACGCCATACCACGAGGTAAGACGCATATTGCATCGAAGCAAGCCCCGTACTCCCGCTCAAATTCGCCCCATGTAGTGGAGTGTTCATAACACACACCTAGGTGGCCCATAAAGGGATAAAAAGAAAGACTTAGGCACGTGCAAATCCACGTGATCTAAAATCTGAGAATCGTACAAACCCGAATCAAATCGTGTAAGACTTAGGGTCGTCCAACCCTTACAAAGTCAAAATCGCCCAAATGCATGGTTTTCAAAAGGTTTTAAAACACTTCTTCATTCAAAATATATTTTGAGTTAAACTTGTTTCAAAACGAAGTCTCTAAGCGTACAGACTGACCCTTGCGCATCGGTGCAAGAAGGTCTGCGACGTAAAAATCCCGCTTGCCTACAATCGCCTTTCAAAAGTCAGATTGTTTTCAAAACATACTTTGCTAGTTAAAGTAAACTAGCTGGCACGCCCATAAAGCGAAGTAGATTGCGAAAAGGTTCACTTCAGGCCTAAGAACCCGTAAGTGAAAATTTTCGGTGTCTACACTTACTCAAGCTAGCGAAGTAAGTTTTGAAATCTGACTCTATTGGGGCGACTGTGAGCAAGTGAGGTCTTTTTGTAGACGCGTGAAAATCCCTGCCTCTCGCCTTTTCAGGGCTCGGAGCGGATCCTCTCGTGTGTCTAAGGCCTATGTATGCAAACAGGGCTTGCCAGCTAGCTTACCTAAGCTAGCGAAGATATATTTAACACTGACTTCTAAACGTGGCGACTGTGAGCAAGTAAGCTCTTGTCGTCGCAGACCTTCTTGCACCGATGCGCAAGGGTCAGTCTGTACGCTTTGCAAAAATCGAGTTTTGGAGAGAAAGTCTACGAAGCGGTTCAAGGTGTCTAATTTGGGTCTTTTAAATGCGATTGCATGTTTTAGATCACGTGGATTTGCACGTGCCTAAGTCTTTTCTTTTATCCCTTTTCGGGCCACCTAGTTTGTGTGTTATGAACACTCCACTACATGGGCGAATTCGAGCGGGGCTTGCTTTGATGCAATATGCGTCCTACCTCGTGGTATGGCGTAGATGCAATGCAAACTCACGCTACTCCAAAGGGAAAACCCGAAATGTAAAGACAATACTGAAGGGAAATAACCGAAGGGAAATGACTTGTAAAGTAAGTGCCGAAGGGAGATATGTATATAGAGTATGTATATGAGCCCTTACTTGGGTCTTGCAAATAAGAGCGAAGGCTCAATGTGGGTGCGTGCTTGAATTGAAAGACTTACACACACGACATGAAATTAAACCAAATATAAATTGCAGTATGGCCTTGACTAAGGTCTTGGGAGTAAGAGCGAAGGCTCAATGTGTGTGAGTGCTTGAATTGAAGTACTACACACACGACATAAATGAAACCCAAATATAACTGCAATAAGGCCTTCACTAAGGTCTTGGGAATAAGAGCGAAGGCTCAATGTGTGTGAGAGTGCTTGAATTGAAAGACTTACTCACATGACATGAAATGAAACTCAAATAGTATAGGTCGGCCCTTACTTGGGTCTTTCAAATAAGAGCGAAAGCTCAATGTGTGTGAGAGTGCTTGAATTGAAAGACTTACTCACACGACATGAAATGAAACCCAAATAGTATAGGTCGGCCCTTACTTGGGTCTTTCAAATAAGAGCGAAAGCTCAATGTGTGTGAGTGTTTGAATTGAAAGACAACGCACCCAACTTAAGCAAAAACCCTTCGAAAATGAAAGTATATATATCTACTTATGTATTAGGGGCTGATTAGGCCCGTGTGTGTCCAAAATCGTGCACAACTAAGAGAGTGCACGTGTGTGGGTGTGCCAAACCACGTTATTACAAGCGGGGGGAGACTATGCTCCGTTATTACAACCCCGTATCAAATTGAATCTCAAGCAAGTATACAACTAAAGACCGAGTTTAGGCACTTACGAGTAGCTGGTCCATAGAGGCCTTGCTTGAGCGTGGGCTTGGCCTTCGCCTTGGGCTACAAACGGGAGCTCCGCGAGGGTGAATGACAAAGGGTGCTGGCCGACTGCAAGTGGGGCGCGGGATAGGTGCCTTGAAGGTGGCCGGTTGCAAGTGGGTGTCGCCTTGATGTGGAAAGTTAAAGGGGCTGGGCCAAGTATGTAGGTAGGGTCACGAATGGAGAGTATAGAGTGTTATGGAATATGGACCTAAGGGGAGTTTAAGGGAAGGCCAAATGGGAGTCTAATAGGGTGGCCGGATGTAGCTAGGTTGGTTAGTGGCAGGTAGTTTCGGGTGTGCTAGGTTCGGCTGAGTGAGAAGGGTGGCAGCAAAGGGGGAATGGCTAGTGGTAGGGTGGTATGAAGATAAGGTGGGTTGGAAAGGGTAGGGCCAGATATTTTAAAAACTAGTGGTTTGGGTAGATTGTGGGCTAGGGGTGGTTTAGGGGTTTAGGGCTAGGTTAGGTGGTTGGGTTTTAGGGTGAGGTTTAGTGAGCTAGGTTAGGTGATTAGGCTAGGTTTAGGCTAGG
Organism: Brasenia schreberi; assembly: GCA_036023115.1. Classification (NCBI taxonomy): domain Eukaryota; kingdom Viridiplantae; phylum Streptophyta; class Magnoliopsida; order Nymphaeales; family Cabombaceae; genus Brasenia; species Brasenia schreberi. The sequence continues at coordinate 4,806,054 of JAYKKT010000085.1, read as the reverse complement.
TTTAGGGAAATTAACCTAGGTTTAGGGAAGGATTAGGGAAGTGGGTTAGGTGATTAGGTTGGGATTAGGCCGGGATTAGGGAAGTGGGTTAGGTGATTAGGTTGGGATTAGGGAAGTGGGTTAGGTGATTAGGCTCAGATTAGGGGTGGATTAGGGTGGAAGGCTAGGATTAGGTGTTTAGGGTTAGGTTTAGGTGAAGGAGCTCCCTTTGCATGGCCCATAGACCTTAACCACCTCATGTTGGTGCAGCCCTAGGTTAGGTTTTGGCTAATTACAAGCTTAAACCCACTCAATTAGGCTAACCCACATGATTAACCCCAAACTTGACACACAAGCTTAATTACAACACTCTTGATATTATCCATCCCCACTCTCTCTCATGCCCATAATCCCACGTGAAATTCAAGTGGGCCCCACCTCCATTTATGAGAAGGTGATGTGGGCCATGGATATGGATATTGGATTGGATCTCTGGATCCAAATCCAAATCCAAGTCCACACATGGGTTTGGATTGAGATCTGGATATATATGGTCCAGATCCAATCCAAACTGAACTCTGACTCCTTCAAGCTGGGATCGAAATGGACGATTTGTGCGGGGTCTGACAGCATCAGTACTCCGTCTGCGTTGGGTCTTCGCCAACATGGTCGTCCACCTCCGTTTCTGCCTTCCGGAGATGACTCTAAATGACATTTTGATAATAACAGGGTCTTGGACGTTCGAGATCCTGGGGGTATGGATGTGATACAAGAGTTGTTGTGCCGGGCTCGACATGTGCTCCGGTTCCGGGCTCTTCTTAGCTCTCTTGGTCCTGTCTTGATCGGGCCAAGCCACTTCGGGGTTTCAAAAACGTGTTTTAAAAGGTTTTCCAAAAGCTATATTATATATTTTTGGAATATAGAGTTTAAAACATATATACAGGGTTGTCTGGAAGGCTCCTGGGTTTCCAAACTCAAAATAGCCCTTTGGGGCTGCTTGTACAAAACCAGATTTGTTTAAGAAATTCGTGGGATTTCGGGGTGTTTACACTTTTCATCGCAGACCTTCTTGCATCAATGCGCAAGGGTCAGTCTGTACACTTGGCAAAGTCATTTTAAACAAACCTCTTTGAAAAATACTCGAAGTTTTTGGGCTTTGTTTGTATGATTGCAAGTTTTTTTTCACGTGGGATTTGCACGTGCCTATGTCTTTCACTTTTATGCTTTTTAGGGCCAACTTAGGTGTGTGCGCAAGTGACCTAAGTTGGGCGATTTTTGCATGGGAGTGTGGGGCTTGCTTTGATGCAATATGCGTCCTAACTCGTGGTATGGCGAATATGCAATGCAAACTCACACAACTCCAAAGGGAAAACCTGAATTGAAAGACAATGCTTAAGGGAAATGGCGTAATGTAAATTGCAAAAGGGAAATATGGCTATATCTTAAGAGCGGAAAGGCTCAATTGTGTAAGTGTGTGTCATGTATATATGGAAAGACTACTCACACAACTGAACCTTAAAACCCAAATCTTAAAGACATAGTGGAAGGGAAATACTTATAATATATATGGGCCCGAAGGTCGCCAACATGTGCGTGGGTGTTGTGTATATATGTAAAGACAACTCACAAGACTTGCAATGTAAAACCCAAATAAAATTGCAATATGGCCCTTACTAGGGTATTGGGAGTGGAAGAAGAGTGGCAGTTGGGTGGTGGAGCTCCTCACCGAAGATGGAAGATGGTGGAGTCGGTTGAAGTGGAGAGGTGCTGGCCGGGTGGTGGAGCTTGGAGGGAGTGGGGGGTGAGAGTGGAGGAGAGAGCCCATGGAACCCGCAAGGAAGGGGGGTATTTATAGGCTAGGAATGGGCTGGGTCAGTTGGGGGGGTATGGGCTAGATATTTGTAATAAGGTGGGCATGGGACATGGTTTGGGGTAGGTCGGTTGGGGGGTTGGTTAGTGGTTTAGGGTAGGTCGGTTAGGTGGGCTGGGACTTAGTGGTTAGGGGTTTAATTAGGTGCACTAAGGTGGGTTTAAGGCTTAGTTGGTTAGGGTCTAAGTAGTCTAGCTATGTGAGGTCGACTAGGTGAGGTTGGGGCGGTTTGGGCGAGAATGGCTAGGTGAGGTGGGCTGGCTTAGGACTAGGTTTTAGGAACCTCCCCTTGGCGCCAGTCCATTGGTCCAGTTGCAGCCACGTCCAAGTTGGTGCAGCCCCAGGTTAGGTGTAGGTGCATACAAGCTTAAACCCACACTCTAGGCTAAACCCACAAGGTTAACGCACCCTTGACCAAAAGTCAAGCCTACCAACTTTCTCACTCATACTTTATCACCCCTCTTTCTCTCTCTACCCAAGCTTTTCATGTGAAATATTTGTGGGCCCCATCTCCATTTATGAGAAGGTGATGTGGGCCATGGATGTAGATATTGAATTTGGATCTTGGGATCCAAATCCAAATCCAAATCCAAATACATGTTGGGTTTGGATCTGGATATATATGGTCCAGATCTGGCCCAAATCTGATTTTTTGATTCCTTCATGGCATTTCGAAATAGACGGTTTGTGACTTGGAGTTCTGGGAGCTGCAAGCTACAATGGGTTTGGGTCTACTTGGGGCTGGTTTGGGCAAGGGAAGACTCGAGCCACCTTGGCTCGAGTGATTATGGTTTGAGTGTGGGGTATGGCCAGCACTTGGCCTTGGTTTAGGTATGGTTTAGACTTAGGATTACACCAGCACTTGGTTTAGGTATGGTTTAGACTTAGGATTGGGCCAGCATTTGTCCTTGGTTTAGATATAGTTTAGGCTTAGGATTCGGCCAGCATTTGGCCTTAGGTTTTGGTGTTGTGAAACTCGAGCCAAGGTGGCTCGAGTGAGATGGGTTTTGCTTTAGGATCCGGCCAGCCTTGGCCTTAGTTTTTGCTTGTGTGACTCGAGCCAAGGTGGCCCGAGTAAACTTGGTTTAGGGTAGAGTTGGGGCTGAGTCCTAGGTTAGGTGTTGGCTGTCCTAGGATAGTCACGGTTTAGGTTTAGGTTCTTGGTGGCAGGCGGCCAGCAAAATGGGTGGCCTGTTTGGCTGACTTAGGTAAGTAGGTGGCCTGCCACAATGGCAGGCCTGTTAGGTTAATGAAGGACACGGCCTGCACTAGCAGGCCGTGGGTTTGTGGTAGGTAAATGTCCTGCCACTAGGGCAGGCCTTTGGTGTTTTTTTTTTTGAAGAGGACACGGCCTGCACTTGCAGGCCGTGGTTTTCTTGGTTAGGTATGTTCTGCCTTTAGGACAGGCCTTGACATTTTTGGGTGGGACACGGCCTGCTCTAGAAGGCCGTTGTCTTGGGCTTGGCTGGCCTGCCTTTAGGGCAGGCCATGATGTCTTTGGGTGGGACACGAGAGAGAGTTAGGTGGGCTTGGCCAGCTCTTGGCCGAGCCAAGGTTTTGCTCGGAAAAGGTGGGTGGCTCGGCCAGCAAATGGCTGAGCTAGGCTAGGTTTTGCTTGGGTTCTAGGTAGGGTTTAGCAAGGTGGTGGTTTTGGGTGGAAGACTTGGTGAAAAACGGTAGGACTTGGCTGCTTTGGTGGCAATTTTAGGTGATGTTTGGGTGGTCTAGAGAGGTTGGGGAAGAGGGAGTCTAGGTTAGGTTTAGGGGCTTACCTATTTGCAGCACCGCTCTAGCCACCACTCAAGCCGCCAAGCTCCCCCATGATCTCCACTCCCAGCCAGCTTGAAGAAGATGTTCGTTTGGTGCAGCCCTTGCCTCCATGGGCCAATCCCATCTCAAACAAAAAAGGTTTTGGGCCTATCAGGCTCTTTCTCTCTCATCCCCCCCTTTATCTCACGTGAGGAGCTTCCCTGGAGAGTTCTCTCGTGAAAAATTTTTCATGCCCAGCACCTCTATTTATAGAGGTTTTAAGTGGGTCTTGGATCTTGGGTTTTGGATTTGGGTCTGGCTATCCAGATCCAATCGAAACTCTATGTGGATCTGGATCGCGGATCTTGGATATTTTGAGATCCAGATCCAGTCCAAATATTTATTTGGGTTTGGATCTCGGATCTCGGATCTTGGATTTTTAAGATCCAGATCCAATCCAAACACAATTTGGATCTGGATCTGGATATTTTTGGGTCCAGACCCAATCTAGACTTTTCTTCTGCTCCTTGGTTTTCTGGTCCTTTCTGGTACTTTTCACCGCCGGTTTCGAGCGGGCTTCGATTCATCAGACGCCCAACTCTGGCCTGGGTCTTCCCCAAGTCTTTCTTCCAACCGGTGTTCTGCTTTTCAGGACTTTTTCGGCGTTCATTTCGGTCCGCCGTTTTGGTTTTTGGCCGGTTCCTGTTGATATCGAACTCAGATTGCTGCACGGATTCCGTTCTTCATTCTGACAGGACGTGTCTCGGACTTCTGTCGACCTCCTCAGGTACTGGGCTTCTTTCTGCATTTTGGAGCTGCTTTATGCTTTTTCTTTGACCCAAATTATATTTTTACCCTTTTGTCGGGCTTTTCTCCAAACAGGCTCTTTTTTCTTCCGTTTTCGAACAGGGGGTGGTTTTTGAGACTCCAGGCTTGATTTCTCTCCTTGTCGGGGCTCTTCTTTTGCCTTTTGTACCTGTTTTCACATTTTAAAACAGGTTGTCATTTTTGACTCAAACGAGCTTTTTATGTTTTTGGGAGTTTTTGATTTTTGGAAAATTCGGGGTGTTTACACTGGGTTTTCATACTCAAAATAGCCCTTTGGGGCTGCTTTTGTGAAACCAAGCATATTTGAGAAAATCATGGGATTTTGGGGTGTTTACAGATGACTCTCTTTGGCATTATCCAAATTTATTTGGGTAATGGCAAAGACGACAACACCCCTTTCGATGTCTCCCTAGATCTATCCATGAAAATATGGTAGGAGGAGATATCACGTCAAAGGGACACTTCTATGGTTTCTGGTCCTAAACGGGATCATGTTATGCAAGTGTTCATGCGTGGATGTGCACATGCGTGACATGGATAAGACGACAAGTAGGGCGACCTCCCAGAGACCAGATGGCATGGTCGAACTCTTGAGACTTATGAAGACCTACTGCTCCAAGTGAGCGGGCCCTATGTTGCTCAATGTTCGACTTTTCAAAATCTATTTACAAAAGGGAAAACCGCTTTTAGCCTCAATCCTAAGGATTTTGAGCTCTTCGCGTTTGCCTTTGCTTGAGTCTTGACACTCGCTAATCTAGCGGAGGTTTTATAAGAAGACAAGCTATATTTCAAAATACCTATGCCTTACTCGAAACGTCGAATTCTCAAACAAAATGAAATTCAAGTAAGTAAATCCTATTTTTACTTTAGGATTCTTCGAAATGAACCATGTTTTACTTGGGATAAGCCAAGGGGATGGGAAAGAGATACCACGGTACCTTCTGAAGTGTCCCGTGGTTTTAGGCATAGAAGGCGGAAAACTGCTCTTTTTTGAGCTTTTTGGCCTTTTTTCCTTTTTTTCATAGAGGGTCTCCCTTTGGGAGTATTTTTTCTTTGATCCCTCTTTTCCATAAAACAATCGAATTTTTCTTTTGATTCATGTTTCTTTCTTTGGGAAAGAGAATTTGGCGGGGATTTCCCTTCGCTTTTGGCCATATTTTCCTTTTGGAAGGAGAAGAGAAGAGGGGAGGACTTATCCCAAGGTCATACTCGATCCATTCCAGATCAACCTATTTAGAAATAGCACGTACTACTTGCAAGTATCTTGCTATATTGAACTAGGCCTTTCTTTGTAAGAAGAAGGATTTTGAAATGTAACCACATGTTTCGAAGACTCCATTCTTTCACAAGTGCGAATTCTCTCACTCAGGGTCACATAATTTGCTTTTGAACCCTACTTTCGAGGTTTCAAAGCAGCTATCCCTAAGAATTTTTGAAAATGGGAATTTAACCCAAACCCTACACATAATACTTCTTCAAGTATTGAATATTGATAGGATCTGCTAAATTTCTACCTTCTATATCGATCAACCAATATGAGTTGTTCGTGGTGGTTGCACGTACAACATGGGGTCTATCCCACTTGGGGCGCCACTTTCCAAGTGGATGTGGGCCACGATAGCGAATGATTTTCAAAACCAGATCTCTCACTTCAAAGTGGTGAGGTCTCATGTGTTTGTCGTAATGTCGGGCTATTCTTTGCCGGTATGCATGAGCATGATCCATATAAAGGAGTCGCCTCTCATCTAACAAATCCAGTTCAGCCATCCTAGCATGCTGAAGCGTCTCTAAGGGGAGGTCGAGTGCAATGGATGTATGGAATGAGTGCAATCGTGTATGAATGGGGAGAATGGCATTTGTGCCATAGACCAACTCAAATGGCATGGCATTCATGGGAGTCCGGATGGAAGTCCTATAAGCCCATAAGGCTTCATCCAGCTTCTCATGCCACGTCCTACCCTTCTCTAAAGTCTTCTCAATTATGCTAATGAGAGTCTTATTCGTGGCTTCGGCTTGGCCGTTGCCTTGAGGGTAGTAGGACGAGGAGAAGTGGTGAGTTATGCCATAGGTGTTGCACAACTTGACCATTCGCTCGTTTTTGAATGGGGTGCCATTATCGGATACAAGGTCTCTTGGAACTCCAAATCGAGCCAAGATATTCCTCCTAATGAAAGCCACCACATGTTGCCCCTGTACGTTAGTCAGGGAGGTGGCTTCGACCCACTTGGAGAAGTACTCAGTGGCTGCTAAAATGAACCTATGCCCATTCGATACCTTTGGAAATATCGGGCCTATAATATCAAACGCCCACATGGTAAATGGCCAGGGGCTGACCACAGAATGCAATAAAGATGATGGGATATGGATGGCGTCCCCATGCACTTGACATGGATGACACTTCCTAACATGATCGTGGCAATCCTTTTTCAGGGTGGACCAAAAATAACCCGCTCTAAGTATTTTCATCGCCATCATGTTGGCATTGACATGACCTCCACATTATCCATCGTTGAATTCATGCATAACAGTCTGTAGACACGCGAAAATCCCCGCCTCCTTGCCTCTTTCGGGGCTTGGAGTGGATCTTCTCGTGTGTCTAAGGCCTATGTATACAAATAGGGCGTGCCAGCTAGCTTACTTAAGCTAGCGAAGATATTTTTATCACTGACTTCTAAACGTGGCGACTGTGAGCAAGTAAGCTCTTGTCGTCGCAGACCTTCTTGCACCGATGCGCAAGGGTCAGTCTGTACGCTTTTGCAAAAATCGAGTTTTTGGAGAGAAAGTCTACGAAGCGGTTCGAGGTGTCTATTTCGGGTCTTTAGGATGCGATTGCATATTTTAGATCACGTGGATTTGCACGTGCCTAAGTCTTTTCTTTTATCCCTTTTCGGGCCACCTAGTTTGTGTGTTATGAACACTCCACTACATGGGCGAATTCGAGCGGGGCTTGCTTTGATGCAATATGCGTCCTACCTCGTGGTATGGCGTAGATGCAATGCAAACTCACGCTACTCCAAAGGGAAAACCCGAAATGTAAAGACAATACTGAAGGGAAATAACAGAAGGGAAATAACCGAAGGGAAATAACCGAAGGGAAATAACCGAAGGGAGATATGTATATAGCTTATGTATATGAGCCCTTACTCGGGTCTTGCAAATAAGAGCGAAGGCTCAATGTGGGTGCGTGCTTGAATTGAAAGACTTACACACACGACATAAATGAAAACCAAATATAACTTGCAGTATGGCCTTGACTAAGGTCTTGGGAGTAAGAGCGAAGGCTCAATGTGTGTGAGAGTGCTTGAATTGAAGTACTACACACACGACATAAATGAAACCCAAATATAACTGCAATAAGGCCTTTACTAAGGTCTTGGGAGTAAGAGCGAAGGCTCAATGTGTGTGAAAGTGCTTGAATTGAAAGACTTACTCACACGACATGAAATGAAACCCAAATAGTATAGGTCGGCCCTTACTTGGGTCTTTCAAATAAGAGCGAAAGCTCAATGTATGTGAGAGTGCTTGAATTGAAAGACTTACTCACACGACATGAAATGAAACCCAAATAGTATAGGTCGGCCCTTACTTGGGTCTTTCAAATAAGAGCGAAAGCTCAATGTGTGTGAGTGCTTGAATTGAAAGACAACGCACCCAACTTAAACAAAAACCCTTCGAAAATGAAAGTATATGTACACTTATATATTAGGGGCTGATTAGGCCCGTGTGCGTTCAAAATCGTGCACGACTAAGAGAGTGCACGTGTGTGGTTGTGCCAAGCCACGTTATTACAAGCGGGGGAAGACTATGCTCCGTTATTACAACCCCGTATCAAATTGAATCTCAAGCAAGTGTACCACTAAAGACCGAGTTTAGACACTTACGAGTAGCTGGTCCGTAGAGGTCTTGCTTGAGCGTGGGCTTGGCCTTGGGCTGCAAACGGGAGCTCCGCGAAGATAGGTGACCAAAGGTGCTGGCCGGCTGCAAGTGGGGCGCGGGATGGGCGCCTCAAAGGTGGATGGTGGCAAGTGGAATGTCGCCTCGAGGTAGGGGGTTTAAAGGGGCTGAATAAGGGGGTTCTTAGGGTCACTAGGGGAGTTGAGAGTTTTGGGAAAGCTGGACCTAAAGGAGAATTTATGGGAAGGCCGAATGGGACACCTAGGGGAGGGCCGAATGGGATATGATGGCTAGGTAGTGGCCGATAGTTTAGGTTATACTAGGTTCGGCTAGGTGCAAAGGGTGGTGGCAAAGGGGCTGAGATGAGGATAGGGTAGGTGGCTAAGAGTGGAGAGGTGGAAGAGAAGGGGCTTTGATGGAGATTGGGTACTTACCGAATGGGGAGAGGCGGTGGAAGGCAAGGAGAAGTAGGCGGGCAGGTGGGCTCTTGGCTGGTTCGGTTGGATGAAGGTGGTGGCGTCCGGCTGGGCAATGGTGGTGGATGGAAGAGGGAAGGTGGCGGTGCAGGTGGTGGCTGGTGGAGCAGGTGGAGCAGGCGGAGGTGATGGAGAGTGGTCCCGGCTAGATGAGGAAGTGGGGGAAGGAGAGGGCCCGGCTGGGTGAGGTGAGGGTTCCCACTTGAAAAACCCGCCCCCAAGGGGGGGGGTTTAAATAGGGGATGTGTAGGTCGGTTAGGGCTGGGCTGAGGGTAGTGGTTAGGTGGTTTAGGTAGGGTGGTATGTAGATAAGGTGGGCTGGAAAGGGTTGGGCCAGATATTTTAAAACTAGGGGTTTGGGTAGATTGTGGGCTAAGGGTGGTTTAGGGGTTTAGGGCTAGGTTAGGTGGTTGGGTTTTAGGGTGAGGTTTAGTGAGCTAGGTTAGGTGATTAGGCTAGGTTTAGGCTAGGATTAGGGAAATTAATCTAGGTTTAGGGAAGGATTAGGGAAGTGGGTTAGGTGATTAGGTTGGGATTAGGTCGGGATTAGGGAAGTGGGTTAGGTGATTAGGTTGGGATTAGGGGTGGATTAGGGGTTTAGGCTAGGATTAGTCATTTTGGGTTAGGTTTAGGTGAGGGAGCTCCCTTAGCATGGCCCATAGACCTTGATCACCCCATGTTGGTGCAGCCCTAGGTTAGGTTTTAGCTAATTACAAGCTTAAACCCACTCAATTAGGCTAACCCACATGATTAAACCCAAACTTGACACACAAGTCAAGCTTAATACAACACTCTTGATATTTTTCACCCCCACTCTCTCTCATGCCCAATATCCCACGTGAATTTCAAGTGGGCCCCACCTCCATTTATGAGAAGGTGATGTGGGCCATGGATATGGATATTGGATTGGATCTCTGGATCCAAATCCAAATCCAAGTCCACATATGGGTTTGGATTGGAATCTGGATATATATGGTCCAGATCCAATCCAAACTGAACTCTGACTCCTTCGAGCTGGGTTCGAAACGGATGATTCGTGCGGGGCCTGACAGCATCAATACTCCGTCTGCGTTGGGTCTTTGCCAACATAGTCGTCCGCCTCCGTTTCTGCCTTCCAGAGATGACTTCAAATGCTATTTTGATAAGAACAGGGTCTTGGATGTTCGAGATCTTGGGGTGTGAATCAGATACAAGAGTTGCTGCGCCGGGCTCGACATGTGCTCCGGTTCCGGGCTCTTCTTAACTCTCCTAGTCCTGTCTTCCTCAGGCCATGCCACTTTGGGGTTTCAAAACATGTTTTAAAAGGGTTTTCAAAAGCCATATCATATGTTTTTGAAAGATGTAGTTTAAAACAGATATACAGGGTTGTCTGGAAGGCTCCTGGGTTTCCAGACTCAAAATAGCCCTTTGGGGCTGCTTTTACAAAACCAGATGAATTTGAGAAATTCGTGGGATTTCGGGGTGTTTACAGATGCCCCTCTTTGGCCTTGTCCAAATAGATTTGGATAAGGGCAAAGATGACAAACACCCCTTTCAATGTCTCCCTAGATCTAGCCACGAAGAATATGGGATCGTCCCATTTTAGCAAAATCTCAATTTACAAACTCTGGTAGGAGGAGATATCACGCCAAAGGGTTATACTATGGAATCTGGTCCTAAAATGGGATCATGTTCATGCAAGTACCATGCGTGGAATGCAGATGACATGGATGTGGTGCCAAGAGTGGCGACCTCCCAGAGACCAGATGTGGTCGAACTCTAGAGACTTACAAGGTCTATTGCTCCAAGTGAGCAAATCCTATGCTGTTCGATGTTCGGTTTTCAAAACTTATTTACAAAAGCTATTTACAAAAGGGACAACTGTCTTGAGCCTCGATCCTAAGGATCTCGAGCTCTTCATGCTTGCCCTTGTTTGAGTCTTAACACTCGCTTATCTAAAGGAGATTTTATAAGAAAACAAGCTTCATTTCAAATTCCTACGTCTTACTCGAAACGTCGAATTCTCAAACAAGATGAAATTCAAGTAAGTAAATCCTATTTTTACTTTAGGATTCCTCGAAATGAACCATGCTTTAGCTTGGGATAAGCCAGGGATGGGAAAGAGATACCACGGTCCCTTCTGAAGTGTCCCGTGGTTTAAGGCATAGAAGGCGGAAAACTGCTCTTTTTGAGCATTTTGGGCCTCTTTTCCTTTTTTCCATAGAGGGTCTCCCTTTGGGAGTATTTTTTCTTTAATCCCTCTTTTTTTTATAAGAGAATCGATTTTTCTTTTTGAAGTCTGGTTTCTTTCTTTTGGAAAGAGACTTTAAATGGGAAATTCCCTTTTGATTTGGGCCTTTGTTTTCCTTTTGGATGGAGAAGAGAAGAGGGGAGGACTTATCCCAAGCCTACACTCGATCCATTCCAGATCAGCCTATTTAGAAATAGCATGTACTACTTGCAAGTATCTTGCTATGTTGAACTAGGCCTTTCTTTGTAAGAAGAGGATTTTGAAATGTAACCACGATTTTGAAAACTCCACTCTTTCACCAGTGCGAATTCTCTCACTCAGGGTCACACGAGTTTGCCTTTTGCACCTTATTCACATGTCTCAGGGCAGCTATCCCTCTAAAATTTTCGAAAACTGGAATTTAATCCAGATCCTACACATGATACTTCTTTAAGTATTGAATATTGATAGGATCTGCTAAATTCCTACCTTCTACATTGATCAACCAATACGAATTGTTCGTAGTGGTTGCTCGTACAACATAGGGTCCATCCCAGTTGGGGCGCCACTTGCCTAGGGGGTGTGGGCCACGATGGTGGATGATTTTTAAGACCAAATCTCCCACTTCAAAGTGGCGAGGTCTCATGTGTTTGCTATAATGTCGGGCTATCCTTTGCCGGTATGCGTGAGCATGATCCATGGCAAGGAGTCGCCTTTCATCTAGCAAATCTAGTTCGGCCATCCTAGCATACTGAAGCGTCTCTAGGGGGAGGTCGAGTGCGCGTCTCTAGGGGGAGGTCGAGTGCTATGGATGTATGGAATGAATGCAGTTGAGTATGAATGGGAAGAATGGCGTTTGTGCCATAGACCAATTCGAATGGTGTGGCATTCGTGGGAGTCCGGATGGAAGTCCTATAAGCCCATAAGGCTTCATCCAGCTTCTCGTGCCACATCCTACCCTTCTCTAAGGTTTTCTCAATGATACCAATGAGAGTCTTGTTTGTAGCTTCGGCTTGGCCGTTGCCTTGAGGGTAGTAGGGCGAGGAGAAGTGGTGAGCTATGCCATACGTGTTGCACAACTTAACCATCCGCTCATTCTTGAATGGGGTACCATTATCAGACACAAGGTCTCGTGGAACCCCAAATCGAGCCAAGATATTCCTCCGGATGAAAGTCACCACATGTTGCCCCATTACATTTGTTAGGGAAATGGCTTCCACCCACTTGGAGAAATACTCTGTGGCTGCTAAAATAAAACGATGCCCATTCGAGGCCTTTGGAAATATTGGGCCTACTATGTCAAACGCCCACATGGTAAATGGCCAGGGGTTGACCACGGAATGCAATGTAGATGAAGGGATATGAATGGCGTGCCCATGCACTTGACATGGATGACACTTCCTAACATGATCGTGACAATCCTTTTTCAGGGTGGACCAAAAATAGCCCCCTCTAAGTATTTTCATTGCCATCATGTTGGCATTAACATGACCTCCACATTCTCCATCGTGGAACTCGTGCATCACTATCCTAGCCTCCTCTAGGTCGATACACCTAAGCAGAATGCCGGTAAAACTCTTTTTGTATAAGACCCCACCCAGAATGGTGTATCGGGTCGAAATCTTACGAATGAATGCCTTATCTTTGGATGTGGCATCCTCGGTGAATCCCCCATTTTCTAAAAATTGTTTTATGTCATAGAACCAGGGTTTTTCAATAGACTCTGGGTTGTTTTGGCAAATATCCAAGTCGTGTGTGGATGGATGGGGCGCATGCCATATTTCCAAAGATCTGGTCCCTGAAATGGGATCGACCTTCAGGGCTGAGCCCAAGGAGGAGAGGGCATCGGCGATGCCATTGTCCTCTCTTCCCACGTGTGTGAGCTTACACGACTGGAAGGATTGGACCAATCGAGTGGCCAACTCATGATATGGAAGTAGTTTCTCATTACGTACTTGCCAAATTTTTAAAACCTGGTTTATGACAAGGAGCGAATCTCCAAAGACCTCGATGCATGATGCCCCTAGAGTTTTCGAAATCCTTAAGCCTTGTATGAGTGCTTCATACTCAGCTACGTTGTTGGAACATTCGAAATCTAAGCGGACTGCTATGGGAATCTCGCCCTTTTCAGGGGAGATTAGGATAATCCCGGCACCAGCCCCTCGTTGGTTTCGTGCCCCGTCGAAGTGCATCTTCCACACTTGGTTTTCGAAAGAATTTGCCAAAATGTGGTTTTGAAAATGGTTTTGCAATATGCCTTCATCAGGCATTTCGACAAGAGTGGGATATGCGTCCTCTAAGGGGAATTCAACCACGTAATCTACTAGGGCTTGCCCCTTAATGGAGATCTGGTGATGGTATTTCAGATCATACTCCATTAGAAGGAGTTGCCATTTGCCCAATCTACCCGTGAGAATGGGTTTTTCGAACAAGTGCTTGATTGGATCAAGCTTGGACACTATCCAGATCTCATGATCTAGGAAATAGTGTCTGAACTTCTGGCAGGCCCAGACTAGGGCCAAGCACGTATTCTCCATGGCTTGATAATTTCGTTCATAAGCCAAGAGAGTTTTCGAAATATAGTAGATGGCATACTCCTTATGGGTGTCATCCTCGTATTGAGCCAACAGGGCTCCTAAAGCATTCACATGCACGGAGATGTATAATAAAAGCGGTTTTCCTTGTTTTGGAGGATTCAAAACGGGGGGATTAACCAAGTATGCCTTCAGTCTCTCGAAGGACTTTTGGCATTCGTCATCCCATAAGAATTTCGTACCCTTCCTCAACAGTTTGTTGAAGGGTTCGCATCTAGTTGCCAGATTCGATATGAATCGGCGCACAGATTGTAATCGACCCTAGAGGCTACGGACTTGGGTGAGATTGGAGGGTGGAGCCATGTCTATGATGGCTCGACACTTAGAGGGGTCGACTTCTATTCCCCTTTGGCTTACCATAAAGCCTAGAAGCTTCCCTGATTCTATCCCGAACACACATTTTTGAGGGTTTAGCTTTACTTTGTAAAGCCTAAGCCTTTCGAAAATCTTTTGTAAACATTCGATATGAGTGCATCGGGTTTTGGATTTCGCCAAGAGATCATCTACATACACTTCTATAAGCTCGTGAATTTGATCATGGAAGATCGTGTTCATGGCTCGTTGGTATGTTGCGCCGGCATTTTTCAAACCAAAGGGCATGACTGTATAGCAGTATGTGCCCCATGGGGTTGTGAAGGCGGTCTTACCCTGATCTCGTGGACTTAGTTTGATTTGATTATAGCCTGAATAGCCATCCATGAATGAAAACATTTCATGATTTGCAGTACTACAGACTATCAAATCTATGTTTGGTAAAGGATAATTATCCTTTGGAGTGGCTTTATTCAGGTTTCTGAAATCGATGCATATTCGAATTTTCCCATTGGTTTTTCGAACCACAACGATATTTGACAACCAATCAGAATACGCAATGGGTTTTATAAATCCGGCTTTTAGCAGATCTTCTAAACCCTCTTTGACTTGCGTGTGTACATTCGGGTGTATTTTCCTAAGCTTCTGCTTTATTGGTTTTACACCTGCATCTAAGGGAAGACGATGCTCGACTATACTGGGATCTATGCCCGGCATGTCTTCATACGTCCATGCAAACACATCTAAATAGGTTTGTAGAAATACAATGAATGCTAATTTTTCAGCTTCATGCAAGCATGCGCCTATTTTGATGGTTTTGGGATTGGAATCATCCCCTAGGTTCACCTCTACGAAATCTCCTCCTACTGATTGGGAAGGTCTTTCAAAATCGAGAATTCTATGAAATTCTGGGAGCTCAGAAGTGGGATCTTCCTCAAGGGGATCCACTTTTGGGCTTTGATCATTCTCGTGGGCTACAGACCCGAGGGAACTTGATGCGTGGTTTTCAAAATAACCTGGTTTTGTACTTGGATTTTCAAGTGATTTCGAAATTTTTGGTCTGGCTATGCAGACGACGTTTCTTTCGAAGTCCTTTTCTTTTGCCAAAGTCCTACCAGGAGCAGTTATGTACAAAATCCTTTTGGTATTTTCCAAATTTTCGATTTTTTTGGGTTTTTGTAAAACAAGAACTTTGGGAACTATACAAAGCACTCTTTTTTCGAGTTTTTGTTTTTCCATTGTTTTTGGTTTTCTTGTTTTTCAATTTTTTTGATTTTAAGTTTTCAAATGTTTTTGGTATTTTTAGAAAAAGGGATCTTCCGTTATACCTACAAAGGGAAAACACTACGGGTTAGACTCGGAATAGGAGGTCTAAATCGTAGGTCTCTTCTAAGACAGGCTCCGGGGCACCCTTGACCCAGGTGGTCACAGGGGGTGGCTCCGGCGGTATTTGGGGAGTATAGCCGATCTCGTATCGGCTTGGGTTGGCCCTAGGAAGGATGGGCTCTAGGAGACCCTGGTTTTGTGCCCCTAGACTTTTGTAGGGCGTGTAGCCCATGTTCAATAACATGTTCCACGACCTTTTGTTTTTTGAAAAGATGGGATATAAGTTGTGGTCCTGGAACATGCTATCGTCCATATTAGGCTCGTATGGCCTTTTGTCCAGGGGTTTTGGAAATAGGGAACGCTTGGGTTTTCCTAGGAGGATTAGAGTCGGGAGGGGGCCTGCTTTGGGCGGCCCCTTCACACATACAACCTTCCTAGGGTTGTTCAACACGAGCCGAGGTGGCTCAACCATAATTTGTCCCAGGTTAGCCTCATGGGCCTGGGAGCTTGATAAACAAGGGGAGTTTATGATCCCCTGAAGTTGTGGGTGACTCTCACCTAGGATCACTACGACCTGGTCCCTAAAAGGGATCTTGACACACTTGTGGAAGGTGGATGGCACAGCGCACAACTGTGTATCCAGGGCCTTCCCAGCAACAGGTTATAATGGGGGTGGATGTCCAAGACATGAAACACCCCCGTGTGTTCGATCCCTCCCATTTCCATTGGGAGTTCGATGGATCCTAAAGGCCTAGACGCATTCCCATCGTATCCAGTGATAACGATGGGGCTTGGGTTCACTGAAGTCAAGGTGACTCCGATTTTGTACGCCACATGAAGTGGAAGGATGTTGAGCCCTCCTCCACCATCGACTAGGCACCTGTCCAGAGAGTGGTTGTTTAGAACCACCTCGATATGCAGGGCCTAGTTATGGGTTTCGTAGGGTCAATCTACATCATCTTCCGAAAAGGTGATGGGCGATTTTGCTCCTAATAAAGCCACTTGGGCAGACAAGGATTCCGGACTTATGTTCGAATCAACCTTGGCCCTTTCTAGAATTTTCTCTAAGACAAGTCTATGCCTAGGCGAGGTTTTGATAAGCTCTAGGATAGACATGTGAATAGGAATCTTTGAAAGGTGGTTTTCGAAATCATAAGGATTTAGGATGACTTTGTCCTTATTTGCTTTTGGCAGACATGCTTTTGAGGGACCAGGCACACTGACCACCTTTTGAGCACCTTGAAGGTGCGGGGGTTGATAGATCCTCCCGGATCTAGTGACTTCCCCCACGACTAGCCTGGGGTTCGCGCTAAACTTGGCTCTAAGGATGAGCTGAGGAGAACCTTGGATTTTCAAAACTGGTTTTGCCGGGGTTTCCACTTTTGGTGGTCCCCGAATGACGACTTGGGCGGGCCTCTTGTATAATACAAGGATGGGCGCACAAGTAGGTCGACCAGGTTCTGGCTTTTGCGCTAGTTCCTTGGAAATGGTGAGGGTACATACCTCCTTTCCTTTCCCACTGCCACTGGCGTGTTTGGGAAAGGGTTCCTTGAAGATAGCTTGAGGTGGCTCAGGTTCCGCAGTGACCTGGAGCCGGCCTTCTGCTATCAAGTTCTCAATTTTATTTAGAAGAGAGAAGCAGCGTTTGGTATCATGGCCTTTGAGCCGATGATACTTGCAAAATCGGTTTAAATACCCCCCTTTGGAAGTGACTCCTTCGGGGATTTCAGGGAGTTCGATCATGCCCTGGGCAAGTAGGAGGTCTAGGACCTCCGACACAGGTTGCCCCAGCAGAGTGTACTCCCATTTTTCAACCAGTTTTTGAAAATTACGTTCTCTCTTATTTTCTAATTTTTCAAAATTTTTAGAAGTGCCCACCATGCCTGGATCCACCCAGACATTGGCGATTTTATGGGGCTTTGCCCCTTTGTCCATCGTGGGCAGCCCATATGCGATGGGCTTTTCCAAACGGGTTTTTGGAATGGCACTTCCTTTCCATAAGTGGTCGTACGTCCCTTTTCGCAAGTTGGTTTCGAAAAGGGAGGCCTTTTTGATCAACTTATGGAAAGTTGAAATCTCATGGAGCGAGAGAAGGGTTTTTAACTCGCTTTTGAAATTATCCAGGATGAGCATTACTGCGCATCCTTCGGATATAGGCTCTCGCACTTGGCCTAAAAGCGACCTCCATCTTATAATGAAGGCATGCACGTCTTCGTTCATGCCTTGCTTTGTATCCCTTAAGGTATTCAGGGTTGGCGTGACTTCCACGTTGTGTGCAAATCTTTGCATGAAGCAGTTCGCTAACTCTTCAAAAGTAGCGAACTGGCTTAAGTCGTAGGAAGCCAGCCATTTGGCAGTTGTGCCTTTAAGGGATAGAGGGCTCGACGTGAGAAAAGCTGCAAGTGAGACCTAGGGTCTCCCATGCCATCATACCGATGGAAGTTCGGTATTTCATCGTCACTGTCTGTTTTGTAATCCATAGGAAGGAAATCAGACAGGGCGTAGCTTCTTTTCTCTTTATTATGCCCTTTTAGCAGCTGCTGTAGGGCTTTACGGTCCTTTTGTGTGAAGGACTCATGGTATTGGTTGCCTTCCATTACGGAGGCCTCTTTTTGCTTGCGAGGTTTTTCAGATTTCTTTTTGGGCCTTTGTTCACCGTTTGATGAACATGAATCGCCTACTTCAGCCTCTTGGCTGAGAGCATCGATTTTGGCCTCAAACTCCCTTCTCAAGTCCTCGATTTCATCTAGTTTTATTTTGTTTTTGAAAATCCTCCTAGAGAGAGAACTTGATGCGCATGAGCCTTGGCTCGACACTTCACTTGGATTGGATTTTGACATGCTTTTCAAGCTTTTTCAAAATTTCCTAAGTACAAGCAAAGAAAACAAGTTAAAACGACACCTTTTTACAAAATTTTCGCAAGACTTCTAGAAGTAAACTCGATTTCTGAAAAGGCTCACGTCCCACCGGGCGTGCCAATCCCTGTAGACGCGCGAAAATCCCCGCCTCCTTGCCTCTTTCGGGGCTTGGAGTGGATCTTCTCGTGTGTCTAAGGCCTATGTATACAAATAGGGCGTGCCAGCTAGCTTACTTAAGCTAGCGAAGATATTTTTATCACTGACTTCTAAACGTGGCGACTGTGAGCAAGTAAGCTCTTGTCGTCGCAGACCTTCTTGCACCGATGCGCAAGGGTCAGTCTGTACGCTTTTGCAAAAATCGAGTTTTTGGAGAGAAAGTCTACGAAGCGGTTTGAGGTGTCTATTTCGGGTCTTTAGGATGCGATTGCATATTTTAGATCACGTGGATTTGCACGTGCCTAAGTCTTTTCTTTTATCCCTTTTCGGGCCACCTAGTTTGTGTGTTATGAACACTCCACTACATGGGCGAATTCGAGCGGGGCTTGCTTTGATGCAATATGCGTCCTACCTCGTGGTATGGCGTAGATGCAATGCAAACTCATGCTACTCCAAAGGGAAAACCCGAAATGTAAAGACAATACTAAAGGGAAATAACAGAAGGGAAATAACCGAAGGGAAATAACCGAAGGGAGATATGTATATAGCTTATGTATATGAGCCCTTACTCGGGTCTTGCAAATAAGAGCGAAGGCTCAATGTGGGTGCGTGCTTGAATTGAAAGACTTACACACACGACATAAATGAAACCCAAATATAACTTGCAGTATGGCCTTGACTAAGGTCTTGGGAGTAAGAGCGAAGGCTCAATGTGTGTGAGAGTGCTTGAATTGAAGTACTACACACACGACATAAATGAAACCCAAATATAACTGCAATAAGGCCTTTACTAAGGTCTTGGGAGTAAGAGCGAAGGCTCAATGTGTGTGAAAGTGCTTGAATTGAAAGACTTACTCACACGACATGAAATGAAACCCAAATAGTATAGGTCGGCCCTTACTTGGGTCTTTCAAATAAGAGCGAAAGCTCAATGTGTGTGAGAGTGCTTGAATTGAAAGACTTACTCACACGACATGAAATGAAACCCAAATAGTATAGGTCGGCCCTTACTTGGGTCTTTCAAATAAGAGCGAAAGCTCAATGTGTGTGAGTGCTTGAATTGAAAGACAACGCACCCAACTTAAACAAAAACCCTTCGAAAATGAAAGTATATGTACACTTATATATTAGGGGCTGATTAGGCCCGTGTGTGTTCAAAATCATGCACGACTAAGAGAGTGCACGTGTGTGGTTGTGCCAAGCCACGTTATTACAAGCGGGGGGAGACTATGCTCCGTTATTACAACCCCGTATCAAATTGAATCTCAAGCAAGTGTACCACTAAAGACCGAGTTTAGACACTTACGAGTAGCTGGTCCGTAGAGGTCTTGCTTGAGCGTGGGCTTGGCCTTGGGCTGCAAACGGGAGCTCCGCGAAGATAGGTGACCAAAGGTGCTGGCCGGCTGCAAGTGGGGCGCGGGATGGGTGCCTCAAAGGTGGCCGGTGGCAAGTGGAATGTCGCCTCGAGGTAGGGGGTTTAAAGGGGCTGAATAAGGGGGTTCTTAGGGTCACTAGGGGAGTTGAGAGTTTTGGGAAAGCTGGACCTAAAGGAGAATTTATGGGAAGGCCGAATGGGACACCTAGGGGAGGGCCGAATGGGATATGATGGCTAGGTAGTGGCCGATAGTTTAGGTTATACTAGGTTCGGCTAGGTGCAAAGGGTGGTGGCAAAGGGGCTGAGATGAGGATAGGGTAGGTGGCTAAGGGTGGAGAGGTGGAAGAGAAGGGGCTTTGATGGAGATTGGGTACTTACCGAATGGGGAGAGGCGGTGGAAGGCAAGGAGAAGTAGGCGGGCAGGTGGGCTCTTGGCTGGTTCGGTTGGATGAAGGTGGTGGCGTCCGGCTGGGCAATGGTGGTGGATGGAAGAGGGAAGGTGGCGTTGCAGGTGGTGGCTGGTGGAGCAGGTGGAGCAGGCGGAGGTGATGGAGAGTGGTCCCGGCTAGATGAGGAAGTGGGGGAAGGAGAGGGCCCGGCTGGGTGAGGTGAGGGTTCCCACTTGAAAAACCCGCCCCCAAGGGGGGGGGGTTTAAATAGGGGATGGGTAGGTCGGTTAGGGTGGGCTGAGGGTAGTGGTTAGGTGGTTTAGGTAGGGTGGTATGTAGATAAGGTGGGCTGGAAAGGGTTGGGTCGGATATTTTAAAACTAGGGGTTTGGGTAGATTGTGGGCTAAGGGTGGTTTGGGGGTTTAGGGCTAGGTTAGGTGGTTGGGTTTTAGGGTGAGGTTTAGTGAGCTAGGTTAGGTGATTAGGCTAGGTTTAGGCTAGGATTAGGGAAATTAATCTAGGTTTAGGGAAGGATTAGGGAAGTGGGTTAGGTGATTAGGTTGGGATTAGGTCGGGATTAGGGAAGTGGGTTAGGTGATTAGGTTGGGATTAGGGGTGGATTAGGGGTTTAGGCTAGGATTAGTCATTTTGGGTTAGGTTTAGGTGAGGGAGCTCCCTTAGCATGGCCCATAGACCTTGATCACCCCATGTTGGTGCAGCCCTAGGTTAGGTTTTAGCTAATTACAAGCTTAAACCCACTCAATTAGGCTAACCCACATGATTAAACCCAAACTTGACACACAAGTCAAGCTTAGTACAACACTCTTGATATTTTTCACCCCCACTCTCTCTCATGCCCAATATCCCACGTGAATTTCAAGTGGGCCCCACCTCCATTTATGAGAAGGTGATGTGGGCCATGGATATGGATATTGGATTGGATCTCTGGATCCAAATCCAAATCCAAGTCCACATATGGGTTTGGATTGGAATCTGGATATATATGGTCCAGATCCAATCCAAACTGAACTCTGACTCCTTCGAGCTGGGTTCGAAACGGATGATTCGTGCGGGGCCTGACAGCATCAATACTCCGTCTGCATTGGGTCTTCGCCAACATAGTCGTCCGCCTCCATTTCTGCCTTCCGGAGATGACTTCAAATGCTATTTTGATAAGAACAGGGTCTTGGACGTTCGAGATCCTGGGGTGTGAATCAGATACAAGAGTTGCTGCGCCGGGCTCGATATGTGCTCCGGTTCCAGGCTCTTCTTAACTCTCCTGGTCCTGTCTTGATCAGGCCAAGCCACTTTGGGGTTTCAAAACATGTTTTAAAAGGGTTTTCAAAAGCCATATCATATGTTTTTGAAAGATGTAGTTTAAAACAGATATACAGGGTTGTCTGGAAGGCTCCTGGGTTTCCAGACTCAAAATAGCCCTTTGGGGCTGCTTTTACAAAACCAGATGAATTTGAGAAATTCGTGGGATTTCGGGGTGTTTACACAGTCCTAGCCTCCTCTAGGTCGACACATCTTAGTAAGATGCCGGTAAAACTTTTTTTATACAAAACCCCACCCAAAATTGTGTATCGGGTAGAAATTTTCCGGATGAATGCCTTATCTTTGGATGTGGCATCCTCAACGAATCCCCCATTTTCTAGAAAACATTTGATGTCGTAAAACCAAGGTTTTTCAACAGTATCTGGATTGTTTTGGCAAATATCCAAATCGTGTGTAGATGGAGTGGGTGCCTGCCATATCTCTAAGGATCGGGTTCCCAAAGTGGGATCGACCTTTAGGGCTGAACCCAAGGATGAGAGGGCGTCGGCAATGCCATTATCCTCTCTTCCTACGTGTGTTAGTGTACACGATTGGAATGACTCAACCAATCGAGTGGCCAACTCGTGATATGGAAGAAGTTTTTCATTTCGCACTTGCCAAATTTTCAAAACTTGGTTTATAACGAGGAGTGAATCTCCAAAAACCTCGATGCATGATGCCCCTAGAGTTTTCGAAATCCTTAAGCCTTGTATGAGTTCTTCATACTCAGCTATATTGTTGGAACATTCGAAATCTAGGCAAATTACTATGGGGATCTCACCCTTTTCAGGGGATATGAGGATGACCCCACCACTAGCCCCTCGTTGGTTTCGTGCCCCATCGAAGTGTATCTTCCACACTTGGTTTTCGAAAGAGTTTGCCAAAATGTGGTTTTGAAAATGGTTTTGCAATATGCCTTCATCAGGCATTTCACTAAACGTGGGATATGCGTCCTCCAGGGGGAACTCAGCCACGTAGTCAGCTAGGGCTTGCCCCTTAATGGAGATCTAATGATGGTATTTCAGGTCATACTCCATTAGAAGGAGTTGCCATTTGCCCAATCTACTAGTGAGAATGGGTTTTTCGAACAAATGCTTGATTGGATCAAGCTTGGACACTATCCAGATCTCATGATCTAGGAAATAGTGTCGAAATTTCTGGCAGGCCCAAACTAGGGCCAAGCACGTCTTCTCCATGGCTTGGTAATTCCTTTTGTAAGCAAGGAGAGTTTTCAAAAGATAGTATATGGCATACTCCTTGTGAGTGTCATCCTCGTATTGAGCTAACAAAGCTCCCAAGGCATTCGCATGCACGAAAATGTAAAGCAGAAGAGGTTTTCCTTGCTTTGGAGGATTTAAAACAGGGAGATTAACTAAGTATGCCTTTAGTCTTTCAAATGACTTTTGGCAATCGTCAACCCATGAAAATTTCATGCCCTTTCTCAACAATTTGTTGAAGAGTTCGCATCTAATCGCCAGGTTTGAGATAAACCTGTGAATGGATTGCAAACGACCTTCGAGGCTACGAATCTGTGTGAGATTGGAGGGTGGAGCCATGTCTATGATGGCTCGACACTTAGATGGGTCAACTTCTATGCCCCTTTGGCTCACCATAATGCCTAAGAGCTTTCCGGACTCTACTCCGAACACACACTTCTGAGGGTTTAGCTTTACTTTGTAAAGTCTAAGCCTTTCGAAAATCTTTTGTAAGCATTCGATATGAGTGCCTCAAGTTTTGGATTTTGCCAAGCGATCATCCACATATACCTCTACGAGCTCATGAATCTGATCATGAAATATCGTGGTCATGGCTCTCTGGTATGTGGCGCCGGCATTTTTCAAACCAAAGGGCATGACTGTATAGCAGTACGTGCCCCATGGGGTTGTGAAAGCGGTCTTACCCTGATCTCGTGGGCTTAGTTTGATTCGATTATATCCTGAATAACCAGCCATAAACAAAAACATTTCGTGATTTGCAGCACTATCGACTATCAAATCTATGTTTGGTAAAGGATAATTATCCTTTGGAGTGGCTTTATTCAGGTTTCTAAAATCGATGCATATTCGAATCTTCCCATTGGTTTTTCGAACAACAACAATATTGGATAACCAATCAGAATACGCAATGGGTTTTATAAATCCGGCTTTTAACAGATCTTCTAAACCCTCTTTGACTTGTGTGTGTACATTCGGATGTATTTTCCTAAGCTTTTGCTTTATGGGTTTCACATCTGCATCTAAGGGAAGACGATGTTCAACAATACTGGGGTCTATGCCCGGCATGTCTTCATACGTCCATGCAAACACATCTAAGTAGGTTTTTAGAAATGCAATGAATGATGACCTTTCATGCTCATGTAAACATGCGCCTACCTTAATGAGTTTGGGCTTTGAATCACTCCCTAGGTTTATCTCTACGAAATCTCCTCCTGCTAAATTTGAAGGTTTTTCAAAATCAAAAATTTTATGAAATTCTGGGAGCTCAGAAGTGGGATCTTCCTCAAGGGGATCCACCTCCAGGCTTTGATCATTCTCGTGGTTTATAGATCCTAGGGAATTTGATGCATGGATTTTAAAAAGACCTTGTTTGACACTCGGAATTTCTATTGATTTCGAAATTTTTGGTCTGGTTATACAGACAACGTTTCTTTCGAAATCCTTTTCTTTTCCCAAATCCTTACCAGGAGCAATTATGTACAAAATCTTTTTGGAATTTTGTAAATTTTCGGTTTTTTTGTGTTTTTGTAAAACGAGTACTTTGGGAACTATACAAACTACTCTTTTTTCGAGTTTTTCATTTTCCAATGTTTTTCGCTTTTGTAATTTTTCCATTTTTTTGGATTTCGAATTTTCAAATGTTTTTGTATTTTTGATAAAAGGATCTTCCATCATACCTACAAAGGGAAAACACTATAGGTTAGACTCTGAATAAGAGGTCTAAATCGTAGGTCTCTTCTAAGATAGGCTCCAGGGCACCCTTGACCCAGGTGGTCACAAGGGGTGGTTCTTGTGGTATTCTAGGAGTATAGCCAATCCCATATCGGCTTGGATTGGCCCTAGGCAGTATGGGTTCTAGGAGACCCTGATTTTGTGCCCCCAGACTTTTGTATGGCAAATAGCCCATGTTTAACAACATGTTCCACGATTTTTTGTTTTTAGAGAATGTTTGATATAAATCGTGGTCCTGGAACTTGATGTCGTCTATGTTGTGTACATAGGGCTTTTTGTCCAGGGGTTTTGGAAATAAGGGGTTCTTGGGTTTTCCTAGAATGGTCAGAACTTTGAGGGGGCCAACTTTGGGTGGCCCCTTCACATACATGACCTTCCTAGGGTTTTTCAATATGAGCCTTGGTGGCTCGAGCTTGGTCTGCCCCAGTTCTACCTCGTGGGTCTGGGAACTTGACAAGAAAGGGGAATTTATAACCCCTAAAGTTGATAATGACTCTCACCTAGGATTACTATGACTTTGTCCCTGAAAGGGATTTTGACACACCTGTGGAAGGTGGATGGCACAGCGCACAAGCTGTGTATCCAAGGCCTTCCCAGCAACAGGTTATAATGGGGGTGGATGTCCAAGACATGGAACACCCCCGTGTGTGCTATCCCTCCCGTTTCCATGGGGAGTTCGATAGATCCTAGTGGTTTAGACGCATTCCCATCGTATCTAGTGATGACGATGGGACTTGGTGTAAACACCCCAAAATCCCACGAACTTCTCAAATAAACCTGGTTTTGTAAAAGCAGCCCCAAAGGGCTATTTTGAGTCTGGAAACCCAGGAGCCTTCCAGACAAGCCTTGTACATATGTTTAAACTATATATGTTTTAAAATATGTATAATATAGTTTTAAAACCTTTTAAAATATGTTTTGAAACCCCACAAAGAGGCTTGGCC
The DNA here is from genome assembly GCA_036023115.1 of Brasenia schreberi. Lineage (NCBI taxonomy): Eukaryota > Viridiplantae > Streptophyta > Magnoliopsida > Nymphaeales > Cabombaceae > Brasenia > Brasenia schreberi. The sequence goes on along the minus strand of JAYKKT010000085.1, from coordinate 4,780,830 downwards.
TGATGAAAGCAGGACTAGAAGAGCTAAAGAAAGCCCAGAACCGGAGCACATGTCGAACCCAGCACAGTAACTCTCGTGTTAGATTCATCCCCAGGATCTCGAATGTCCAAGCCCCTGTTATCAACAAAAATCATTTGAAATCATCTTCGGAAGGTGAAAACAGAAGCGGACGACCATGTTGGCGAAGACCCAACGCAAGACGGAGTACTAATGCTGTCAAACCACGCACAAACCGTTCGTTTTGAGCATACCCTGAAGGAGTCAGAATTCAATCATTTACATTACAAGTCATTTCCCTTCGGTCATTTCCCGTCGGCATTGTCTTCACATTCGGGTTTTCCCTTTGGAGTAGCATGAGTTTGCATTGCATCTACGCCATACCACGAGGTAGGACGCATATTGCATCAAAGCAAGCCCCGCTCAAAATTCGCCCCATGTAGTGGAGTGTTCATAACACACACATAGGTGGCCCATAAAGGGATAAAAGGAAAGACTTAGGCATGTACAAATCCACGTGATCTAAAAATCTGCAATCGCATTTAAAAGACCCGAATCAAAAACACCTCGAACCGCTCTCGTATGTTTTTCACCCTAAACTCGATTTTTAAAAGCATACAGACTGACCCTTGTGCATCAGTGCAAGAAGGTCTGCGACGACAAGAGCTCACTTGCTCACAGTCGCCACGTTAGAAGTCATATTTAAAATATATCTTCGCTAGCTTAGGTAAGCTAGCTGGCATGCCCTGTTTATACAAATAGGCCTTAGACACAAGAGAGGATCCGCTCCAGGCCCTAAGAAGCCAAAAGGGGAGGAGGGGATTTTCCTGCGTCTACAGAGATTGGCACGCCCGGTGGGACGTGAGTCTTTCAAAAATCGAGTTAAGTTAGAAGCTTGCGAAAAAATTTCAAAGAGGTGTTGTTTTTAACATTGTTTTCTTTGCTTGTACTTAGGAAATTTTGAAAAAGCTTGAAAAGCATGTCAAAATCCAATCCAAGTGAAGTGTTGAGCCAAGGCTCAAGCGCATCAAGTTCTAACTCTAGGAGGATTTTCAAAAACAAAATAAAACTAGTTGAAATCGAGGACCTGAGAAGGGAATTTGAGGCCAAAATCGATGCTCTCAGCCAAGAGGCTGAAGTAAGCGATTCGTGTTCATCAAACGGTGAACAAAGGCCTAAGAAAAAATCTGAAAAACCTCGCAAGCACAAAGAGGCCTCCGTAATGGAAGGCAACCAATACCACGAGTCCTTCACACAAAAGGACCGTAAAGCCCTACAGCAGTTGCTGAAAGGGCAGAATAAAGAGAAAAGAAGCTACGCCCTGTCTGATTTCTTTCCTATGGATTACGAAACAGATAATGACGATGAAATACCGAACTTCCATCGGTATGATGGCATGGGAGACCCTAGGTCTCACTTGTAGCTTTTCTCACGTCGAGCCCATAAGAAGAAAAAGGACTCGATGAAATGGGTGTATTGGTTCCCTTTATCCCTTAAAGGCACAGCTGCCAAATGGCTGGCTTCCTATGACTTAAGTCAGTTCGCTACTTTTGAAGAGTTAGCGAACTGCTTCATGCAAAGATTTGCACACAACGTAGAAGTCACGCCGACTCTGAATACCTTAAGGGATACAAAGCAAGGCATGAACGAAGACGTACATGCCTTCATTATACGATGGAAGTCACTTTTGGGCCAAGTGCGAGAGCCCATATCCGAAGGATGCGCAGTAATGCTCATCCTAGATAACTTTAAAAGCGAGTTAAAAACCCTTCTCTCACTCCATGAGATCTCAACTTTCCATAAGTTGATCAAAAAGGCATCCCTTTCTGAAACCAACTTGAGAAAAGGGACATATGATCACTTATGGAAAGGAAGTGCCGTTTCTAAAACCCGTTTGGAAAAGCCCATCACTTATGGGCTATCCACGATGGACAAAGGGGCAAAGCCCCATAAAATTGCCAATGTTCGGTTGGATCCAGGCGTGGCAGGCACTTCCAAAAATTTTGAAAAACTAGAAAACAAAAGGGAGTGAACCTTTCAAAAACTGGTTGAAAAACGGGAGTACACTCCACTGGGGCAACCTTTGTCGGAGGTCCTAGACCTCCTACTTGCCCAAGGCATGATAGAACTCCCCGAAATCCCCGAAGGAGTCACTTCCAAGGGGGGGTATTTAAACCGATTTTGTAAGTATCATCGGCTCAAAGGCCATGATACCAAACGTTGTTTCTCCCTTTTAAATAAAATTGAGAACTTGATAGCAGAGGGCCGGCTCTAGGTCACTGCGGAACCTGAGCCACCTCAAGCTATCTTCAAAGAACCCTTTCCCAAACACGCCAGTGGCAGTGGAAAAGGAAAGGAGGTATGTGCCCTCACATTCTCTAAGGAACTAGCGCAAAAACCAGAGTCTGGTCGACCCACTTGTGCGCCCACTCTTGTATTATACAAGAAGCCCGCCCAAGTCATCATTCGGGGACCACCAAAAGTGGAATCCCCGGCAAAACCAGTTTTGAAACTCCAAAGTTCTCCTCAACTCATCCTTAGAGCCAAATTTAGCGCGAACCCTAGGCTGGTCGTGGGGGAAGTGACTAGATCTGGGAGGATCTATCAACCCCCGCACCTTCAAGGTGCTAAAAAGGTGGTCAGTGTGCCTGGCCCCTCAAAAGCATGTATCCCTGGTGTTCTGCCAAAAGCCGATAAGAATAAAGTCATCCTAAATCCTTATGACTTTGAAAACCACCTTTCAAAGATTCCTATCCACATGTCTATCCTAGAGCTTATACGAACCTCGCTTAGGCATGGACTCATGCTAGAGAAAATTCTAGAAAGGGCCAAGGTTGATTCGAACATAAGTCCGGAATCCTTGTCTGCCCAAGTGGCTTTATTAGGAGCAAAATCGCCCATCACTTTCTCGAAAGATGATGTTGATAGACCCTACGAGTGCCATAACCAGTCCCTGCATATCGAGGTGGTTCTGAATAACCACTCTCTAGACAGGTGCCTAGTCGATGGGGGAGGAGGGCTCAACATCCTTCCACTTCATGTGGCGTATAAAATCGGAGTCACCTTGACTTTTGTGAACCCAAGCCCCATCGTTATCACTGGATACGATGGAAATGCGTCTAGGCCTTTAGGATCCATCGAACTCCCAATGGAAACGGGAGGGATCACACACACGAGGGTGTTCCATGTCTTGGACATCCACCCCCATTATAACCTGTTGCTGGGAAGACCTTGGATGCATAGCTTGTGTGTTGTACCATCCACCATCCACAAGTATGTCAAGATCCCTTTCAGGGACCAGGTCGTAGTGATCCTAGGTGAGAGTCACCCACAGCTTCAGGGGATTATAAACTCCCCTTGTTTATCGAGTTCCCAGGCCCATGAGGCTAACCTGGGGCAGATTGTGATTGAGCCGCCAAGGCTCGTGTTAAACAACCCTAGGAAGGTTGTATGTGTGAAGGGGCCGCCCAAAGTAGGCCCCCTCCCGATTCTAACCCTTCTAGGATGATCCAAGCGTTCCCTATTTCCAAAGCCCCTAGACAAAAAGCCGTATGAGCATAATATGGACGACAACAAGTTCCAGGACAACGACCTGTACCAAAACTTTTCAAAAAACAAAAAGTCGTGAAACATATTGTTGAACATGGGCTACACGCCCTACAAAAGTCTAGGGGCGCAAAACCAGGGTCTCCTAGAGCCCATCCTTCCTAGGGCCAATCCAAGCTGATATGGGATCGGCTATACTCCCCGAATACCGCCAGAGCCATCCCCTGTGACCACCTGGGTCAAGGGTGCCCTGGAACCTGCCTTAGAAGAGACCTACGATTTAGATCTCCTATTCTGAGTCTAATCCGTAGTGTTTTCCCTTTGTAGGTATGACGGAAGATCCCTTTTATAAAAATACAAAAACATTCAAAAAACTTAAAATCAAAAAAATCGAAAAAGAAGAAAAGCCAAAAACAATGGAAAAACAAAAACTCAAAAATAGAGTGCTTTGTATAGTTCCCAAGGTTCTTGTTTTACAAAAACCCAAAAAAATCGAAAATTTGGAAAATACCAAAAAGATTTTGTATATAGCTGCTCCTGGTAGGACTTTGGCAAAAGAAAAGGATTTCGAAAGAAACATCGTCTGCATAGCCAGACCAAAAATTTCGAAATCACTTGAAAATCCGAGTACAAAACCAGGTCTTTTCGAAAACCACACATCAAATTCCCTCAGGTCTATAGCCCACGAGAATGATCGAAACCCAGAAGTGGATCCCCTTGAGGAAGATCCCACTTCTGAGCTCCCAGAATTTCATAAAATTCTCGATTTTGAAAGACCTTCCCAATCAGTAGGAGGAGATTTCATAGAGATAAACCTAGGGCATGATTCCAATCCCAAATCCATCAAAATAGGTGCATGTCTGCATGAAACTGAAAGATTAGCATTCATTGCATTTCTACGAACCTATTTAGATGTGTTTGCATGGACGTATGAAGACATGCCGAGCATAGACCCCAGCATTGTCGAGCATCGTCTTCCCTTAGATGCGGATGTAAAACCCATAAAGCAGAAGCTTAGGAAAATACACCTGAATGTACACACGCAAGTCAAAGAGGGTTTAGAAGATCTGTTAAAAGTCGGATTTATAAAACCCATTGCGTATTCAGATTGGTTGTCAAACATCGTTGTAGTTCGAAAAACCAATGGGAAAATTCGAATATGCATCGATTTCAGAAACCTGAATAAAGCCACTCCAAAGGATAATTATCCTTTACCAAACATAGATTTGATAGTCGATAGTACTACAAATCATGAAATGTTTTCATTTATGGATGGCTATTCAGGCTATAATCAAATCAAACTAAGTCCACGAGATAAGGGTAAGACCGCCTTCACAACCCCATGGGGCACGTACTGCTATACAGTCATGCCCTTTGGTTTGAAAAACGCCGGCGCAACATACGAACGAGCCATGACCACGATCTTCCATGATCAAATTCATGAGCTCGTAGAAGTGTATGTAGATGATCTCTTGGCAAAATCCAAAACCCGAATGTTTACAAAAGATTTTTGAAAGGCTTAGGCTTTACAAAGTAAAGCTAAACCCTCAAAAATGTGTATTCGGGGTAGAATCAGGGAAGCTTCTGGGCTTTATGGTGAGCCAAAGGGGTATAGAAGTTGACCCCTCTAAGTGTCGAGCCATCATAGACATGGCTCCACCCTCCAATCTCACTCAAATCCGTAGCCTCCAGGGTCGTTTACAATCCGTTCGCCGATTGATATCGAATCTAGCGACAAGATGCGAACCCTTCAACAAGCTGTTGAGGAAGGGTCACGAAATTCTTATGGGATGACGAATGCCAGAAGTCCTTCGAGAGACTAAAGGCATACTTGGTTTATCCCCCCGTTTTGAACCCTCCAAAGCAAGGGAAACTGCTTTTACTCTACATCTCCGTGCATGCGAATGCTTTAGGAGCCCTGTTGGCTCAATACGAGGATGACGCCCATAAGGAGTATGCCATCTACTACATTTCGAAAACTCTCTTGGCTTATGAACGAAATTACCAAGCCATGGAGAAGACGTGCTTGGCCCTAGTCTGGGCCTACCAGAAATTCAGACACTATTTCCTAGATCATGAGATCTGGATAGTGTCCAAGCTTGATCCAATCAAGCACTTGTTCGAAAAACCCATTCTCACGGGTAGATTGAGAAAATGGCAACTCCTTCTAATGGAGTATGACCTGAAATACCATCACCAGATCTCCATTAAGGGGCAAGCCCTAGCAGATTATGTGGTTGAGTTCCCCTTAGAGGACGCATATCCCACACATGCTGAAATGCCTGATGAAGGCATATTACAAAACCATTTTCAAAACCACATTTTGGCAAATTATTTCGAAAACCAAGTGTGGAAGATGCACTTCGACGAGGCACGAAACCAACGAGGGGCTGGTGCTGGGGTCATCCTCATCACCCCTGAAAAGGGCAAGATTTCTATAGCAGTCCGCTTAGATTTCAAATGTTCCAACAACATAGCTGAGTATGAAGCACTCATACAAGTCTTAAGAATTTCGAAAACTCTAGGGGCATCATGCATCGAGGTCTTTGGAGATTCGCTCCTTGTCATAAACCAGGTTTTGAAAATTTGGTAAGTACGTAATGAAAAACTACTTCCATATCATGAGTTGGCCACTCGATTGGTCCAGTCCTTCCAATCGTGTAAACTCACACACGTAGGAAGAGAGGACAATGGCATCGCCGATGCCCTCTCCTCCTTGGGTTCATCCCTAAAGGTCGATCCCATTTCAGGGACCAGATCTTTAGAAATATGGCGTGCGCCCAACCCATCCACACACGACTTGGACATTTGCCAAAATAACCCGGACTCTATTGAAAAACCCTAGTTTTATGACATAAAACAGTTTTTAGAAAATGGGGGATTCACCGAGGATGCCACATCCAAAGATAAGGCATTCATTCGTAAGATTTTGACCCGATACACCACTCTGGGTGGGGTTTTGTACAAAAAAAGTTTTACCGGTATTCTGCTTAGGTGTATCGACCTAGAGGAGGCTAGGATAGTGATGCATGAATTCCACGATGGAGAATGTGGAGGCCATGTCAATGCCAACATGATGGCAATGAAAATACTTAGAGGGGGCTATTTTTGGTCCACCCTGAAAAAGGATTGTCCCGATCATGTTTGGAAGTGTCATCCATGTCAAGTGCATGGGCACGCCATTCATATCCCTTCATCTACATTGCATTCTGTGGTCAGCCCCTGGCCATTTACCATGTGGGCATTTGATATCGTAGGCCCAATATTTCCAAAAGCCTCGAATGGGCATCGATTTATTTTAGCAGCCACGGAGTATTTCTCCAAGTGGGTAGAAGCCATTTTCCTAACCAACGTGATGGGGCAACATGTGGTGGCTTTTATCCGGAGGAATATCTTGGCTCGATTTAGGGTTTCACGAGATCTTGTGTCTGATAATGGCACCCCATTCAAGAACGAGCGGATGGTTAAGTTGTGCAACACGTATGGCATAACTCACCACTTCTCTTCGCCCTACTACCCTCAAGGCAACGGCCAAGCCGAAGCCACAAACAAGACTCTCTTTAGTATAATTGAGAAAACCTTAGAGAAGGGTAGGATGTGGCACGAGAAGCTGGATGAAGCCTTATGGGCTTATAGGACTTCCATTCAGACTCCCACGAATGCCACACCATTCGAATTGGTCTATGGCACAAACGCCATTCTTCCCATTCATACTCAACTGCATTCATTTCATACATCAATTGCACTCGACCTCCCCCTAGAGACGCTTCAGCATGCTAGGATGGCCGAACTAGATTTGCTAGATGAGAGGCGACTCCTTGCCATGGATCATGCTCGTGCATACCGGCAAAGGATAGCCCGACACTATGGCAAACACATGAGACCTCGCCACTTTGAAGTGGGAGATCTGGTCTTAAAAACCATCCATTATCGTGGCCCACATCCACTCGGAAAGTGGCGCCCCAAGTGGGATGGACCCTATGTTATACGAGCAACCACCACGAACAATTCGTATTGGTTGATCGATGTAGAAGGTAGGAATTTAGCAGATCCTATCAATATCCAATACTTAAAGAAGTATCATGTGTAGGATTTGGATTAAATTCCAGTTTTCGAAAATTTTAGGGATAGCTGCCCTGAGACCTGAAAATAAGGTGCCAAGGCAAAGTCATGTGACCCTGAGTGAGAGAATTCGCACTTGTGAAAGAGTGGAGTCTTCAAAATCGTGGTTACATTTCAAAATCCTTCTTCTTACAAAGAAAGGCCTAGTTCAACATAGCATGATACTTGCAAGTAGTACGTGCTATTTCTAATAGGCTGATCTCGAATGGATCGAGTGTAGGCTTGGGATAAGTCCTCCCCTCTTCTCTTCTACTTCCAAAAGGAAAACAAAGGCCCAAACAAAGGGAATTTCCCATTCAAAGTGTCTTTCCAAAAGAAAGAAACCAGAATTCAAAAAGAAAAATCGATTCTCTTATGAAAAAGAGGGATTAAAGAAAAAATACTCCCAAAGGGAGACCCTCTATGAAAAAAAGGAAAAAGAGGCCAAAAAGCTCAAAAAGAGCAGTTTTCCGCCTTCTATGCCTTAAACCATGAGACGCTTCAGAAGGGACCGTGGTATCTCTTTCCCACCCCTGGCTTATCCCAAGCTAAAGCATGGTTCATTTCGAGGAATCCTAAAGTAAAAATAGGATTTATTTACTTGAATTTCATCTTGTTTGAGAATTCGACGTTTCGAGTAAGGCATAGGAATTTGAAATAGGCCTTGTTTTCTTATAAAACCTCCTCTAGATAAGCGAGTGTTACGACTCAAACAAGGGCAAGCACGAAGAGCTCGAAATCCTTAGGATCGAGACTCAAGACAGTTGTCCCTTTTGTAAATAGTTTTGTAAATAGATTTTGAAAAGTCGAACATCGAACAACATAGGGTTTGCTCACTTGGAGTAGTAGGCCTTGTAAGTCTCTAGAGTTCGACCACATCTGGTCTCTAGGAGGTCGCCACTCTTGGCACCACACCCATGTCATGCATCTACATTCCACGCATGACACTTGCATAAACATGATCCCATTTAGGACCAGATTCCATAGCATATCCCTTCGGCATGATATCTCCTCCTACCAGAGTTTGTAAATTGAGATTTTGCTAAAGATTGGGACGATCCCATATTCTTCGTGGTTAGATCTAGGGAGACATTGAAAGGGGTGTTTGTCATCTTTGCCCTTATCCAAATCAATTTGGACAAGGCCAAAGAGGGGCATCTGTAAACACCCCGAAATCCCACGAATTCCTCAAAACAACCTGGTTTTGTAAAAGCAGCCCCAAAGGGCTATTTTGAGTTTGAAAACTCAGGAGCCTTTCAGACAACCCTGTACATATGTTTTGAACTTTACATATTTCAAAAATGTATAATATGGCTTTAAAAACCTTTTTAAAACATGTTTTGGGTCCTCGAAGCAGCTTGGCCTAATCTAGACAGGACTAGGAAAGCTAAGGAGAGCCCGGAACCGGAGCACATGTCAAGCCCGGCACAATAACTCTTACATTGAACCCACCCACAGGATCTCGAGCATCCAAGACCTTGTTATCATCAAAACATCATTTGAAGTCATCTTCGGAAGGCGAAAATAGAGGCGGACGATCATGTTGGCGAAGACCCAACGCAGACGGAGTACTGATGCTGTCAGACCCCGCACAAACCGTTCATTTCGAACACAGATCTGGACCATATATATCTAGATCCCAATCCAAACCCATGTGTGGACTTGGATTTGGATTTGGATCCAGAGATCCAATCCAATATCCACATCCATGGCCCACATCACCTTCTCATAAATGGAGGTGGGGCCCACTTGAATTTCACGTGGGATTATGGGCATGAGAGAGAGTGGGGGAGGATAAGATCAAAGTGTGTTGTAATTAAACTTGACTTGTGTGTCAAGTTTGGGGTTAATCATGTGGGTTAAGCCTAATTAAAGTGGGTTAAAGCTTGTAATTAGCCAAAACCTAACCTAGGGCTACACCAACATGATGTGATTAAGGTCTATGGGTCATGCAAAGGGAGCTCCTTAATCTAATCCTAACCAGAAACACCTAATCCTAGCCTTTTACCCCAATCCTGTCCTAATCCTAGCCTAATCACCTAACCCACTTCCCTAATCCCGGCCTAATCCTCCAACCTAATCACCTAACCCACTTCCCTAATCCTTCCCTAAACCTATGTTAATTTCCCTAAACCTAACCTAATCCTAGCCTAATCACCTAACCCACCACACTAAACCTCACCCCAAAACCAACCCACCTAGCTAAACCCTAAACCTCTAAACCACCCCACCTAAACCTAGCACACAATCTACCCAAAACCCCTTGTATTTAAAATATCTGGCCCTACCCTAATACCAACCCACCTTACTACCATACCACCACCCCTAGACCACCTTACCACTACCCTAATACCAGCCCCCAACCAACCTATCCCAGCCATATAAACCCCCCCCAAAGGGGCGGGTTCCCATCTTCTCTCACCCCCCTTTTCCAGCCCAACCGAGCCCAACCACCTGCACCACTTCCAGCCGGGTCTTCCACCTGCACCACAGCCAGCTACCACCTCGCTCCACCTGCTCCACCACACCCCAGCCGGCCGACCACCTGTCACCACCACTTCCATCCGGTCGAACCCTCCATTTCAACCACCCGGCTGCTCCCCTTCCATCCGCCACCACCTCTTCATTCGGTTAGTACCCCATCCTTTAACCTACCTCTTCTTCGCTCCCCGTCCACTCTCAGCCATCTGCACCACCACCACCTTACCCTAACACCAGCCACTTGTCGCCACCACTCCCATTCGGCCAAGCCTCAACCACTCTAACTACACGCCATTGCCTAGACACCCTAGCTACACCCGGCCACTCCACCCAACTCCCTAAGACTTACCCATATCACCTCACCACAGCCGACCACCACCTCACCCCATACCCTAGCTAGCTCCCTTCCCATCCACTATAGCCCTAGCTACCTTAGCAACCACCACCACCAAGTCTCCCTAGCAGTTGGCCCCTCCAACCAACTATACTACATCCGTTCGGCCAGCCACATATTTCCCCAAGGCACTCCCTTAGGCTCCCCTTTAGTGCCATACTTCCTAACATGACACCCTCCCTTAGTGACCCTACTTAGTCACTTTAGCCCAACACGCCAAGGCAGCCCCCTCCCTAGCCGCCGGCCACCTTCAAGGCGCCCCTTTTGCGCACCTAAGGCGCCCGGCCAGCAGCCCCTTTGCCGTTGAACTTCGCGGAGCTCCCTCTTGCAGCCCAAGGCGAAGGCCAAGCCCACGCTCAAGCAAGGCATCTTCGGACCAGCTATTCGTAAGTGCCTAACTCGGTCCTTAGTTGCATACTTGCTTAAAATTTAATTCGATACGGGGTTGTAATAACGGAGCATTGTCTCCCCCCACTTGTAATAACGTGGCTTGGCACACCCACACACGTGCACTCTCTTAGTCGTGCACGATTTTGAACACACACGGGCCTAATCAACCCCTAATACATAAATATATATATATATATATATATATATATACTTTAACTTACGTAGGGTTTTGCTTAAGTTTGGTGTGTTGTCTTTTAATTCAAGCACTCACACACATTGAGCCTTCACTCTTATTTGAAAGACCCAAGTAAGGGCCGTGCTATACTATTTGGGTTTCATTTCATGTCGTGTGTGTAAGTCGTTCAATTCAAGCACTAACACACATTGAGCCTTCGCTCTTATTTGAAAGACCAAAGTAAGGGCCGTGCTATACTATTTGGGTTTCATTTCATGTCGTGTGTGTAAGTCTTTCAATTCAAGCACTCACACACATTGAGCCTTCGCTCTTATTTGAAAGACCCAAGTAAAGGCCGTGTTATACTATTTGGGTTTAATTTCATGTTGTGTGTGTAGTACTTCAATTCAAGCACTCACACACATTGAGCTTTCGCTCTTATTCCCAAGACCTTAATCAAGGCCATATTGCAAGTTATATTTGGGTTTTATTTCATGTTGTGTGTGTAAGTCTTTCAATTCAAGCACGCACCCACATTGAGCCTTCGCTCTTATTTGCAAGACCCGAGTAAGGGCCTATATATATACCTTATATACATATCTCCCTTCGGCATTTACAGTACAAGTCATTTCCATTCGGTTATTTCCCTTCGGTCATTTCCCTTCGGCATTGTCTTTACATTCGGGTTTTCTCTTTGGAGTAGCGTGAGTTTGCATTGCATCTACGCCATACCACGAGGTAGGACGCATATTGCATTAAAGCAAGCCCCACTCAAAATTCGCCCCATGTAGTGGAGTGTTCATAACACACACATAGGTGGCCCATAAAGGGATAAAAGGAAAGACTTAGGCACGTGCAAATCCACGTGATCTAAAAATCTGCAATCGTATTTAAAAGACCCGAATCAAAAACACCTCGAACCGCTCTCGTAGGTTTTTCTACCCTAAACTCGATTTTTAAAAGCGTACAGACTGACCCTTGTGCATCGGTACAAGAAGGTTTGCGACGACAAGAGCTCACTTGCTTACAGTCGCCACGTTAGAAGTGAGATTTAAAATATATCTTCGCTAGCTTAGGTAAGCTAGCTGGCACGCCCTGTTTATACAAATAGGTCTTAGACACAAGAGAGGATCCACTCCAAGCCCTAAGAAGCCAAAAGGGGAGGCGGGGATTTTCCTGCGTCTACAGCAGCCCATGGCGATGCTCAAGCCCAAGCTCAAGCAAGTCACCTCCGGACCAGCTATACGTAAGTACCTAACTCGGTCCTTGTTTATAGACTTGCTTAAGCTCAATTAAATTTGATACGAGGTTGTAATAACGGAGCATTGTCTCCCTCCGCTTGTAATAACGTGGCTTGGCACACCCACACACACATTCACTTGAGCCTATCTCGCTCTTAGTTATGCACGATTTTGAACACACACGGGCCTAATCAGCCCTTAAGATATAAACTTATTTATATAATTTAAGTTGCATGGGGTTTTGCTTAAGTTGTGTGTGTTGTTTTTCAATTCTCGCACTCACACACATTGAGCTTTCGCTCTTATTTACAAGACCCAAGTAAGGGCCGTGTTATATTTTTCCTTGGGTTTAATTTCACGTTGTGTGTGTTGTCTTTCAATTCTCGCACTCACACACATTGAGCTTTCGCTCTTACTCCCCAAGACCTTAGTCAAGGCCTATTGCAATTTATATTTGGGTTTAATTTCATGTTGTGTGCATAGTACTTCAATTCTACACTCACACACAACACCCATGCAACACGTTGGCGACCTTCGGGCCCATATATATATTAAGTATTTCCCTTTCGGCTATGTCTTTAAGATTTGGGTTTTAAGGTTCAGCAGTGTGCGTAGTCTTTACATATATACACGGCACACACTTGCACTATTGAGCCTTTCCGCTCTTAAGATATAACCATATTTCCCTTTTGCAATTTCCCTTTCGCAATTTCCCTTTTGCAATTTACATTTCAAGTCATTTCCCTTCCGCATTGTCTTTCAATTTTGGGTTTTCCCTTTGGAGTTGCGTGAGTTTGCATTGCATATATGCCATACCACGAGTTAGGACGCATATTGCATCAAAAGCAAACCCCATACTCCCGCTCAAAGTCGCCCTACTTAGGTTACGTGTTCATAACACACACCTAGTTGGCCCGAAAAGGGATAAAAAGAAAGACATAGGCACGTGCAAATCCAGGTGAAATAAAACTTGAAAATCATACAAAAACAACCCGAATCGAACACCTCAAACGTTTTTGTAGGTTCTCATATTTTAAAACTCGATTTTTAAAGCATACAGACTAACCATTGCGCATCGGTGCAAGAAGGTCTGCGACGAAAAGAGCTTGCTTGCTCACAGTCGCCACGTTAGGAGTCAGATTTCAAAGTACTTCTTCGCTAGCTTAAGTAAGCTAGCTGGCACGCCCTTTTGCTTAAATAGGACTTAGACACACGAAAATGTTCGCTTCAGGCCTAAGAACCAGAAGCGGGAACTTTTTGCGTCCCCAGCCATGAAGGAATCAAAAAATCAGATTTGGGCCTGATCTGGACCATATATATCCAGATCCAAACCCAACATGTATTTGGATTTGGATTTGGATTTGGATCCAAAGATCCAAATCCAATATCTACATCCATGGCCCACATCACCTTCTCATAAATGGAGGTGGGGCCCACAAATATTTCACGTGAAAAGCCTTGGAAGGCTTGGGTAGAGAGAGAAAGGGGGTGATAAAGTATGAGTGAGAAAGTTGGTAGGCTTGACTTTTGGTTAAGGGTGGGTTAACCTTGTGGGTTTAGCCTAGAGTGTGGGTTTAAACTTGTATGCACCTACACCTGACCTGGGGCTGCACCAACTTGAACATGGCTAGAATCGAATCAATGGACCGGCGCCAAGGGAGGTTCCTAAACCTAGCCCTAAGCTAGCCCACCTCACCTAGCCATTTCCCCTAAACCTAGCCCTAAGCTAGCCCGAAACCTAGCCATCCTCACCCAAAATCGCCCCCAACCTCACCTAGCCGACCTCACCTAGCTAGACCACCTAGACCCTAACCAACTAAGCCTAAACCCACCTTAGTGCACCTAATTAAACCCCTAACCACTAAGTCCTAGCCTACCTAACCGACCTACCCTAAATCACTAACCAGCCCCCCTTAACCGACCTACCCCAAACCATGTCCTATGCCCACCTTATTACAAATATCTGGCCCATACCCGCCTAACCGACCCATCCCATTTCCAGCCTATAAAGACCCCCCTTCCTTGCGGGTTCTACTCTCTCTCTTCCACTCTCACCCCCACTCACTCCAAGCTCCAAGGACCTGCCCTTCCACCGCCACTCCTTCCACCCGGCAACCACCTCTCCACTCCAACCGACTCGATCACCTTCCACCTTCGGCGAGGAGCACCCTTCGGCTGCCACCCTTCTTCCACTACCAGCCGGCCACCACTTCCATCCACCAGCACCACCTCCATTCACGGTTAGTACCCCACCTCAACCTTATCTAACCTCCATCTTCTCTTCACTCCCTTCTTCCCAGCTGCACAACCCATCCATCCACCACCTAGCTCATCCATCCCCTCTCCCTTACACCCAGCCGACCTACACCATATCCCATTCACCCTCTTCAACACCACGCCTTAGCTGCTAGCTGAACCTCCTCCCTTAATCCCCCTTTCTTCCCAATCAAACACCACACCAACCTAGCCCATCCACCTGCCACTTCACCCCCTGGCCAGCACCCCTACCTGCCGCGCCTTCCACTTGGCCAGCATAAAGACGCCACTCGGCCTGCACCCCTACATGTAGCCCACATCCACCTAAGGAGCTCCCCTTCGGCTGCCCAAGGCGACTCACGAGGCCATAGCCAAGCAAGTTGAACACGAACCAGCTACACGTAAGTGCCTAACTCGGTCCATTATATGAACTTGCTTACATTTAATTGAATTTGATACGGGGTTGTAATAATGGAGCATTGTCTCCCCCCGATTGTAATAACTTGGTTCGACACACCAACACACACGTGCACTTGAACCTTTCCGCTCTTAGTTGCACACCCTTTTGGCACACACATGGGCCTTGATAGCCCCTAAGATATAGTTATATTTATATATATTCGGTTGCGTGGGTTTTCCATTAAGTCGTGGGTGTTGTCTTTCAATTCTACACTCACACACATTGAGCTTTTGCTCTTACTCCCAAGACCCTAGTAAGGGCCACATTGTAATTTTATTTGGGTGTTTTCATTCAAGTCGTGTGCGTGGTATTTCAATTCTACACTCACATTGAGCTTTCGCTCTTATTCCCAAGACCCTAGTAAGGGCCATATTGTAATTATATTTGGGTTTTACATTACAAGCCGTGTGAGTTGTCTTTACATATATACACAACACCCATGCACACGTTGGTGACCTTCGGGCCCATATATATTATAAGTATTTCCCTTCCGCTATGTCTTTAAGATTTGGGTTTTAATGTTCAGCTGTGTGAGTAGTCTTTCCATATATACATGACACACACTTGCACAATTGAGCCTTTCCGCTCTTAAGATATAGCCATATTTCCCTTTTGCAATTTCCCTTTTGCAGTTTATATTATGTCATTTCCCTTAAGCATTGTCTTTCAATTCGGGTTTTCCCTTTGGAGTTGTGTGAGTTTGCATTGCATATTCGCCATACCACGAGTTAGGACGCATATTGCATCAAAGCGAACCCCACACTCCCGAGCAAAAATCGCCCAACTTAGGTCACTTGCGCACACACCTAGTTGGCCCTAAAAAGTATAAAAGTGAAAGACATAGGCACGTGCAAATCCCACGTGAAATAAAAACTTGCAATCATACAAAAAAAAGCCCAAACACTTCGAGTATTTTTCAAAGAGGTTTTTTTAAAATGACTTTCCCAAGCATACAGACTGACCCTTGTGCATCGGTGCAAGAAGGTCTGTGACGAAAATAGCTCACTTGCTCACAGTCGCCCCGATAGAGTCAGATTTCAAAACTTACTTCGCTAGCTTGAGTAAGCTAGCTAGCACACACTTGTTATAAAAACAACTTAGACACACGAAAAGGTTCACTTCAGGCCTAAGAACCGGAAGTGAGAATTTTCCATGTCTACAGATTTTGGCACGCCCGGTGGGACCTCGTCCTTGTGCAGAGTCAGTTCATCTAGAAAAACCTCATGAAAAATTTTCAAAGAAAGTGTTTTTAACTTTGTTTGTTGCATTTTCATACTTAGGATTTTGAAAAAGCATATTAAAGCATGTCGAGTCCAGGCTCCCAAGAGGTATCTTGCCACGGCTCATGCGCATCAAGTTCTCACTCTAGGAGGTTTTTGAAAAAGCAAAACAAACTAGAAGAGATTGAGGATTTGAGAAGGGATTTCGAGGCCAAGATCGCTACTCTTAGCCAAGATGCTGAAGCAGGGGACTCATGTTCATCAAACGGCGAACCAAAGTGTAGATGCAGAAAGTTTTCGCTTCTGGTTCTTAGGCCTGAAGCAAATCTTTTCGTGTGTCTAAGTCCTATTTAAGCAAAAGGGCGTGCCAGCTAGCTTACTCAAGCTAGTGAAGAGATATTTTTAAATGTGACTCCTAATGTGGCGACTGTGAGCAAGCAAGCTCTTTTCGTCACAGACCTTCTTGCATCAATGCGCAAGGGTCAGTCTGTACGCTTAAAAAATCAAGTTTTTGAATATGAGAACCTACAAAAATATTTGAGGTGTTCGATTCGGGTTGTTTTTGTATGATTTTCAAGTTTTATTTCACGTGGATTTGCACGTGCCTATGTCTTTCTTTTTATCCCTTTTCAGGCCAACTAGGTGTGTGTTATGAACACGTGACCTAAGTGGGGCGACTTTGAGCGGGAGTATGGGGTTTGCTTTGATGCAATATGCGTCCTAACTTGTGGTATGGCGTATATGCAATGCAAACTCACGCAACTCCAAAGGGAAAACCCGAATTTGAAAGACAATGAGGAAGGGAAATGACTTGAAATGTAAATTGCAAAAGGGAAATTGCAAAAGGGAAATATGGCTATATCTTAAGAGTGGAAAGGCTCAATAGTGCAAGTGTGTGCCGTGTATATATGTAAAGACTACGCACACTGCTGAACCTTAAAACCCAAATCTTAAAGACATAGCCGAAAGGGAAATACTTATAATATATATGGGCCTGAAGGTCGCCAACGTGTGCATGGGTGTTATGTATATATGTAAAGACAACTCACACAGCTTGTAATGTAAAACCCAAATATAATTGCAATATGGCCTTAACTAAGGTCTTGGGAGTAAGAGCGAAAGCTCAATGTGTGTGAGTGTAGAATTGAAGTACTATGCACACGACATGAAATTAAACCCAAGTATTTGCAATAGGCCTTGACTAAGGTTTTGAGGAGTAAGAGCGAAAGCTCAATGTGTGTGAGTGTAGAATTGAAGTACTATGCACACAACATGAAGTAAAACACCCAAGGAAAAATATAACACGGCCCTTATTTGGGTCTTGCAAATAAGAGTGAAAGCTCAATGTGTGTGAGTGCGAGAATTGAAAGACAACACACACAACTTAAGCAAAACCCCACGCAACTTAAATTACATAAATAAGTCTATATCTTAAGGGCTGATTAGGCCCGTGTGTATTCAAAATCGTGTGCAGCTAAGAGTGAGATAGGCTCAAGTGCACGTGTGTGTGGGTGTGCCTGTAAACACCCCAAAATCCCACGATCTTCTCAAATAAACCTGGTTTTATCAAAAGCTGCCCCAAAGGGCTATTTTGAGTCTGGAAACCCAAGAGCCTTCCAGGCAACCCTGTACATATGTTTAAACTGTATATGTTTTAAAATATGTATAATAGGCTTTTAAAACCTTTTAAAATACATTTTGAAACCCCATGAAGTGGCTTGGCCTGATGAAAGTAGGACCAGAAGAGCTAAAGAGAGCCCGGAACTGGAGCACATGTCGAGCCCGGCACAACAACTCTCGTGTTGAATCCACCCCCAGGATCTCGAACGTGTAAGACCCTGTTATCAACAAATCATTTGAAATCATCTCCGGAAGGTGAAAACAGAAGCGGATGACCATGTTGGCGAAGACCCAACGCAGATGGAGTACAGATGCTGTCAGACCCCACACAAACCGTTCATTTCGAACATACCCTGAAGGAGTCAGAATTCAGTTTGGATTGGATCTGGACCATATATATCCAGATCCCAATCCAAACGTATGTGTGGATTTGGATTTGGATTTGGATCCAGAGATCCAATCCAATATCCACATCCATGGCCCACATCACCTTCTCATAAATGGAGATGGGGCCCACTTGAAATTCACGTGGGATTATGGGCATGAGAGAGAATGGGGAGGATAAGCATTAGGGGAATTGTATTAAGCTTGACTTGTGTGTCAAGTTTGGGGTTAATCATGTGGGTTAGCCTAATTAGTATGGGTTTAAGCTTGTATTAGCCAAAACCTAACCTAGGGCTGCACCAACATGATGCAATGAAGTCTATGGGTTATGCAAAGGGAGCTTCCTAACCCAATCCTAAGCCAAAACCCCTAATCCTAGCCCTCTACCCTAATCCCGGCCTAATCCTAGCCTAATCACCTAACCCACTTCCCTAATCCCGGCCTAATCCCAACCTAATCACCTAACCCACTTCCCTAATCCTTCCCTAAACCTAGCCTAATTCCCTTAATCCTAACCTAATCCTAGCCTAATCACCTAACCCACCGCACTAAACCTCACCCCAAAACCAACCCACCTAGCTAAGCCCTAAACCACTAAAACCACCCCACCTAAAACCTAGCACACCATATCCTTAAAACCCCCTAAAACAAAATATCTGGCCCCCCCTCAAAACCAGCCCACCTTATCACCACACCACCACCACCTAACCACCAAACCACCCTCTCAAAACCACTCCGAGCCGACCTTGGAAAAACCTATAAACCCCCCCCTCTAGTGGGCGGGTTTTTCAGGTTTTTCCATCCAGCTCTTGGGCCAGCCGAGCCCTCTCTCACCTTGCTCTCTTCTTCCACCTGCACCACCCGTACCCCCGGCCTGCACCACCTCACGCTACCCCTACCCCCGGCCTGCATCACCTCACGCCACCACTACTCCCGACCTGCTCCACTCCACATCGCCACCAACTGCCCGGCCAGCTCCATCCACCTTCATCACCCGACTGCCCTCCTTGGACACCAACCTCCTTCACCCATCCGGTTAGTACCTCAACCTAATTCCACCCCATCTTCTCTCCCCCTCCACTCTCAGCCACCCATACCACCACCACAAAGCTCCATCACAGCCTTCCCGCCGCCCTTCCCCATTCAGCCAGACATAGCCCATCACACCACCCGCTTCCCTACCTTCCTCCTTAGTGACACCCGAGCCACCATACCTTGCTCCCTAGGACCTTCCCCTTCCACTCTCAACCGCCCCTTAACTCCACCTTCCCCAACACCCTACCTTTCCCATCCGTGACATCCCCTAGCTACCCTAGCTGACCACCATTTAAACCACCCCTAGTCGGCTAGTCATAGTCGACTGCACCCAAGTCACCCGACCAGCCACACCCTCTTCCTTAGACATCTTCCCTTTAGTCACCCCTTAGCGCCACCTTCCCTAGCACCAACCCTATACCTTAGTGACCCTCCTTAATCACTTCAGCTCGAGACACCACAGCCGCACCATCCCATTCAGCCGGCAAGTCCCCAAGGCGCCACAACCACCCGTGCTCCTTTGTCACCCGGCCACACACCCTTGCCGTGCCATTCCGAGGAGCTCCCTCTTGCAGCCCAAGGCAAAGCCCAAGCCCAAGCTCAAGCAAGTCACCTCCGGACCAGCTATACATAAGTGCCTAACTCGGTCCTCATTTGTAGACTTGCTTAAGTTAAATTAAATTTGATACGGTGTTGTAATAACAGAGCATTGTCTCCCCCCGCTTGTAATAACGTGGCTTGGCACAACCACACACACGTGCACTTGAGCCTACCTCGCTCTTAGTTGTGCACGATTTTGAACACACATGGGCCTAATCAGCCCTTAAGATATAAGTTTATTTATATACTTTAAGTTGCATGGGGTTTTGTTTAAGTTGTGTGTGTTGTCTTTCAATTCTCGCACTCACACACATTGAGCTTTCACTCTTATTTGCAAGACCCAAGTAAGGGCCGTGTTATACTCTCCTTGGGTTTAATTTCATGTTGTGTGCGTAGTACTTCAATTCTAGCACTCACACACATTGAGCTTTCACTCTTACTCCCAAGACCTTAGTTAAGGCCATATTGCAATTTATATTTGGGTTTAATTTCATGTCGTGTGTGTAGTACTTCCATTCTCACACTCACACACATTGATCTTTCGCACTTATTCCCAAGACCTTAGTTAAGGCCATATTGCAATTTATATTTGGGTTTCATTTAAAGTCGTGTGTGTTGTCTTTACATTTTCACACGCACCCACATTGAGCCTTCGCTCTTACTTCCAAGACCCAAGTAAGGGCCCATATATATTATATACGTATTTCCCTTTCGGCTATGTCTTTAAGATTTGGGTTTTAAGGTTCAGCAGTGTGCGTAGTCTTTACATATATACACGGCACACACTTGCACTATTGAGCCTTTCTGCTCTTAAGATATAGCCATATTTTCCTTTTGCAATTTCCCTTCGGCATGTCTTGTAAATTCGGGTTTTCCCTTTGGAGTTGCATGAGTTTGCATTGCATATACGCCATACCACGAGTTAGGACACATATTGCATCAAAGCAAACCCCATACTCCCACTCAAAAGTCGCCCCACTTAGGCTGAGTGTTCATAACACACACCTAGTTGGCCCAAAAAGGGATAAAAAGAAAGATTTAGGCACGTGCAAATCCACATGAAATAAAATCTGAAAATCATACCAAAAACAACCCGAATCAAACACCTCAAATCATTTTCGTAGGTTTTTTTTTATCCAAAAACTCGATTTTAAAAGTGTATAGACTGACCCTTACGCATCGGTGCAAGAAGCACTGCGACGACAAGAGCTTGCTTGCTCACAGTCGCCACGTTAGGAGTCATGTTTAAAATATATCTTCGCTAGCTTAAGTAAGCTAGCTGGCACGCCCTTTTTGCTTAATTAGGACTTAGGCACACGAAAAGGTTCGCTTCAGGCCTAAGAACCAGGAGCGAGAATTTTTCTGCGTCTACAGTGCCAAGCCACGTTATTACAAGCAGGGGGAGACAATGCTCCGTTATTACAACCCCGTATCAAATTTAATTAAGCTTAAGCAAGTATATAAACAAGGACCAAGTTAGGCACTTATGTATAGCTGGTCCGGAGGTGACTTGCTTGAGCTTGGGTTTGAGCGTCGCCTTGGGCTGCAAGAGGGAGCTCCTCGGAAGGGCGCGGCAAAGGGGTGTTGGCCGATTAGGAAGCAAGGTGCTGCGAGTGTGGCGCCTTGGCGCTAGCCAGGTGATAGGAGGGGGTGCTACTGTAGCGCCTTGGCTGGGTAGTTAGGGGGTGTCACTAAGGTGTAGGGCAGGTCCTAGGGAAGGTAGAGCTAAGGGTCTTGACTAGGGGCTGTCTAAGGGAGAGGATGTAAAGTTGTGGGTGTGGCAAGGGAGGATGTGGCGGGTTTAGGAAAAAAACGGTGGCAGGTGGTGGCCGGTTGGATGAAGGGGAGGGCTAGACTAAGGGAAGGTGATATGTGGTGGTTGAGAGTGAAGGGGGAGTGAAGAAAGGGTAGTGTTAGGATGGGGTACTAACCGGAGAGGAAGGTGAAGGTGGCGGGTGTCCAAGGGAGGCAACCGGGTGGAAGGTGGGTGCAGTCGGGTGGCGTGGAGTGGAGCTGGCCGGGAGGTGATGGTGGCGTGGAGTGGAGCTGGCCAAGGGTCCAAGGTGGAGCAGGTGAGAGAGGAGAGCAAGGGATGAGAGAGGAGAGGAAGGGCTCGGCTGGCCCAAGGGGAGTTCCCAAAAATCTGAAAAACCCGCCCACTAGGGGGGGTTTTATAGGATTTTGATAGGGTCGGTTGGGCTGGTTTTGGGGGGGTGGTTTAGTGGTTAGGTGGTGGTGGTTTAGGAATAAGGTGGGCTAGATATTTAGGGGGGGCCAGATATTTAGGTTAGGTGGTTTTAGGGATATGGTGTGCTAGGGTTTTTGGTGGGGTGGTTTAGTGGTTTAGGGCTTAGCTAGGTGGGTTGGTTTTAGGGTGAGGTTTAGTGAGGTGGGTTAGGTGTTTAGGCTAGTATTAGGTCGGGATTAGGGGAATTAGGCTAGGTTTAGGGAAGGATTAGAGAGGTGGGTTAGGTGATTAGGTTGGGATTAGGGAAGGATTAGGGAAGTAGATTAGGTGATTAGGTTAGGATTAGGCCGGGATTAGGGTAAATGGCTAGGATTAGGGGGTTTAGCTTGGGATTGGGTTAGGAGCATCCCTTTGCATGGCCTATGGACTTCATTGCATCATGTTGGTGCAGCCCTAGGTTAGGTGTAGGTTCATACAAGCTTAAACCCACACTAATTAGGCTAACCCACATGATTAACCCAAAACTTGACACACAAGTCAAGCTTAATACATTTCCCTCACATTTAATCCTCCCCATTCTCTCTCATGCCCAAGATCCCACGTGAATTTCAAGTGGGCCCCACCACCATTTATGAGAAGGTGATGTGGGCCATGGATGTGGATATTGGATTGGATCTTTGGATCCAAATCCAAATCCAAATCTTCATATACGTTTGGATTGGGATCTGGATATATATGGTCCAGATCCAATCCAAAGCTGAATTCTGACTCCTTCAGGGTATGTTCGAAACGAACGGTTTGTGCGGGGTCTGACAGCATCAGTACTCCGTCTTGCGTTGGGTATTCGCCAACATTGTCATCCTCTTCTGTTTTCACCTTCTAGAGATGATTTCAAATGATTTGTTGATAACAGGGGCTTGGATGTTCAAGATCCTGGGGATGAATCTAACACGAGAGTTGTTGTGCCGGGCTCGACATGTGCTCCGATTCTGGGCTCTCTTTTGCTCTTCTGGTCCTACTTTCATCAGGCCAAGTCACTTTGTGGGGTTTCAAAACATCTTTTAAAGTCCGGATGGAAGTCCTATAAGCCCATAAGGCTTCATCTAGCTTCTCGTGCCACGTCCTACTCTTTTCTAAAGTCTTCTCAATTATACTAATGAGAGTCTTATCTATGGCTTCGGCTTGGCCGTTGCCTTGAGGGTAGTAGGGCGAAGAGAAGTGGTGAGTTATGCCATACGTGTTGCACAACTTAACCATCAGCTTGTTTTTTAATGGGGTACCATTATCGGACACAAGGTCTCGTGGAACCCCAAATCGAGCCAAGATATTCCTCCTAATGAAAGCCACCACATGTTGCCCCTGTACGTTGGTTAGGGAAATGGCTTCCACCCACTTGGAGAAATACTCAGTGGCTGCTAAAATGAATCGATGCCCATTCGAGGCTTTTGGAAATATAGGGCCTAAGATGTCAAATGCCCACATGGTGAATGGCCAGGGCTGACCACGGAATGTAATGCAGATGAGGGGATTTGAATGGCGTGCCCATGCACTTGACATGGATGACACTTCCTAACATGATCGTGACAATCCTTTTTCAGGGTGGACCAAAAATGGCCCGCTCTAAGTATTTTCATTGCCATCATATTGGCATTAACATGACCTCCACATTCTCTGTCATGGAACTCATGCATCACTATCCTAGCCTCCTCTAGATCGATACATCTAAGTAGGATGCCGGTAAAGCTTTTCTTATATAGAACCCCACCCAGAATGGTGTATCAGGTCAAAATTTTATGGATGACTGCCTTATCTTTGGATGTGGCATCCTCGGCGAATCCCCCATTTTCTAGAAAATGTTTGATATCATAAAACCAAGGCTTTTCAATAGAATCTGGGTTATTTTGGCAAATATCTAAATCGTGTGTGGATGGGTTGGGCGCATGCCATATTTCTAAAGATCGGGTCCCTGAGATGGGATCGACCTTTAGGGCTGAACCCAAGGAGGAGAGGGCATCGAAAATGCCATTATCCTCTCTTCCTACGTGTGTGAGTTTACACGATTGGAATGACTCAACCAATCGAGTGGCCAACTCATGATATGGAAGCAGTTTTTCATTACGTACTTGCCAAATTTTCAAAACCTAGTTTATAACAAGGAGCAAATCTCCAAAGACCTCGATGCACGATGCCCCTAGAGTTTTCGAAATCCTTAAGCCTTGTATAAGTGCTTCATACTTAGCTATGTTGTTGGAACATTCGAAATCTATGCGGATTGCTATGGGAATCTCGCCCTTTTCAGGGGAGATGAGGATGACCACAGCACCAGCCCCTCGTTGGTTTCGTACCCCCATCGAAGTGCATCTTCCACACTTGGTTTTCGAAAGAGTTTGCCAAAATGTGGTTTTGGAAATGGTTTTGCAATATGCCTTCGTCAGGCATTTCATCAAATGTGGGATATGCATCCTTCAGGGGGAACTCAACCACGTAATTAGCTAGGGCTTGCCCCTTAGTGGACATCTGGTGATGGTATTTCAGGTCATACTCCATTAGAAGGAGTTGCAATTTGCCCAATCTACTCGTGAGAATGGGTTTTTCGAATAAGTGCTTGATTGGATCAAGCTTGGACACTATCCAGATCTCATGATCTAGGAAATAGTGTCGAAATTTCTGGCAGGCCCAAACTAGGGCCAAGCACGTCTTCTCCATGGCTGGATAATTCCTTTCATAAGCCAAGAGAGTTTTCGAAATATAGTAGATGGCATACTCCTTATGGGTGTCATCCTCGTATTGAGCCAATAGGGCTCCCAAAGCATTCGCATGCACAGAAATGTAAAGCAAAAGAGGTTTTCCTTGCTTTGGAGGATTCAAAACGGGGGGATTAACCAGGTATGCCTTTAGTCTCTCAAAGGACTTCTGGCAGTCGTCATCCCATGAAAATTTCGTTCTCTTTCTCAACAACTTGTTGAAGGGTTCGCATCTAGTCACCAGATTTGATATAAATCGGCGAACAGACTGTAATCAACCTTGGAGGCTACGAATTTGTGTGAGATTGGAGGGTGGAGCCATGTCTATGATGGCTCAACACTTAGAGGGGTCGACTTCTATACCCCTTTGGCTCACCATAAAGCCTAGAAGCTTCCCAGACTCTACTCCGAATACACATTTTTGAGGGTTTAGCTTTACTTTGTAAAGTCTAAGCCTTTCAAAAATCTTTTGCAAACATTCGATATGAGTGCATCGGGTTTTGGATTTTGCCAAGAGATCATCTACATACACTTCTACGAGCTCATGAATCTGATAATGGAAGATCATGGTCATGGCTCTCTAGTATGTTGCATCAGCATTTTTCAAACCAAAGGGCATGACTGTATAGCAGTACGTGCCCCACGGGGTTGTGAATGCGGTCTTACCCTGATCTCGTGGACTTAATTTAATTTGATTATAGCCTGAATAGCCATCTATAAACGAAAACATTTCATGATTTGCAGTACTATCGACTATCAAATCTATGTTTGGTAAAGGATAATTATCCTTTGGAGTGGCTTTATTCAGGTTTCTGAAATCGATGCATATTCGAATTTTCCCATTGGTTTTTGGAACTACAACAATGTTTGATAACCAATCAGAATACGCAATAGGTTTTATAAATCCGGCTTTTAGCAGATCTTCTAAACCCTCTTTGACTTGCGTGTGTACATTCGGATGTATTTTCCTAAGCTTCTACTTTATGGGTTTTACATCTGCATCTAAGGGAAGACGATGTTCGACAATGCTGGGGTCTATGCCCGGCATGTCTTCATACGTTCATGCAAACACATCTAAATAGGTTCGTAGAAATGTAATGAATGCTTATCTTTCATGCTCAGGCAAACATGCGCCTATTTTGATGAGTTTGGGATTGGAATCACTCCCTAGGTTCACCTCTATGAAATCTCCTCCTACTGAATTGGAAGGTCTTTCAAAACCGAGAATTTTATGAAATTCTGGGAGCTCAGAAGTGGGATCTTCTTCAAGGGGATCCACTTCTGGGCTTCGATCATTCTCATGGGTTATAGAGCCGAGGGAATTTGATGCGTGAGTTTTCAAAAGACCTAGTTTTATACTTGGGTTTTCAATTGATTTCGAAATTTTTGGTCTGGCTATGCAGACGACATTCCTTTCGAAACCCTTTTCTTTTTCCAAAGTCCTACCAGGAGCAGCTATGTACAAAATCTTTTTGGTATTTTGTAGATTTTCAATTTTTTTGGGTTTTTGCAAAACAAGAACTTTAGGAACTATATAAACTACCCTATTTTCGAGTTTTTGATTTTCCAATGTTTTTGGTTTTTGCAATTTTTTGATTTTAAGTTTTTCAAATGTTTTTGTATTTTTATGAAAGGGATCTTCCATCATACCTACAAAGGGAAAACGCTACGGGTTAGACTCGGAATAAAAGGTCTAAATTGTAGGTCTCTTCTAGGGTAGGCTCTAGGGCACCCTTGACCCAGGTGGTCACAGGGGGTGGCTCTGGCGGTATTTTGGGAGTATAGCCGATCCCATATCGACTTGGGTTGGCCCTAGGAAGGATTGGTTCTAGGAGACCCTGGTTTTGTGCCCCTAGACTTTTATAGGGCGTATAGCCCATGTTCAACAGCATGTTCCACGATTTTTTGTTTTTTGAAAAGTTAGAATACATATCGTGGTCCTGAAACTTGTTGTCGTCCATATCATGCACATATGGCTTTTTGTCCAGGGGTTTTGGAAATAAGGGATGTTTGGGTCTTCCTAGAAGGGTCAGGATTGGGAGGGGGCCTACTTTGGGCGATCCCCTAACGTATACTACCTTCCTAGGACTTTCTAACACGAGCCTTGGTGACTCAACCATGGTCTGCCCTAGGTTAGCCTCATGGGCCTGGGAACTCGACAAACAAGGGGAGTTTATGATCCCCTGAAGCTGAGGGTGACTCTCACCTAGGATCACCACGACTTGGTCCCTAAAAGGGATTTTAATACACCTGTGGAAGGTGGATGGAACAGCGCACAAGTTGTGTATCTAGGGCCTTCCCAGCAATAGGTTATAATGGGGGTGGATGTCCAAAACATGGAACACCCCTGTGTGTGTGATCCCTCCCGTTTCCATAGGGAGTTCGATCGATCCTAAGGGTCTAGACGCATTCCCATCATATCCAGTGATAACGATGGGACTTGGGTTCACAGAAGTCAAGGTGACTCCGATTTGATACGCCACATGAAGTGGAAGGATGTTGAGCCCTCCTCCCCCATCGACTAGGCACCTGTCCAGAGAGTGGTTATTCAGAACCACCTCGATATGCAGGGCCTGGTTGTGGGACTTGTAGGGTCTATCTACATCATCTTCCGAGAAAGTGATGGGCGATTTTGCTCCTATTGACTCCACTTGGTCAAACAGAGATTCAGGACTTATGTTCGAACTAACCTTAGCTCTTTCTAGAATTTTCTCTAGCACGAGTCTATGCCTAGGCAAAGTTTGTATAAGCTCTAGGATGGACATGTGGATAGGAATCTTTGAAAGATGGTTTTCGAAATCATAAGAGTTTAAAACGATTTTCCCATTATCTGCTTTCGGCAGAACTCTAGGAATACATGCTTTTGAGGGGCCAGGCACACTGACCACCTTTTTAGCACTTTATAGGTGCGGGGGTTGATAGATCCTCCCGGATCTTTTCACTTCCCCCATGACCAACCTAGTGTTCGCACTTAAACTGGCTCTAATCATGAGTTTTGGAGCACCTTCGATTTTTAAAACTGGTTTAGCCGGGGATTCAGCTCTTGGTGGTCCCCGAATGATTACTTGGGCGGGTTTCTTGTAAAGTACAAGGGTAGACGCATAAGTGGATCGACCAAACTCAGATGAATGCACTAGATCTTTTAAAAAGGTGAGGGTACATACCTCCTTTCCTTTCCCACTGCTACTGGCATGCTTGGGAAAGGGTTCTTTAAAGATAGCTTGAGTTGGCTCAGGTTCCGCAATGACCTGGAGCCGGCCCTCCGCTATCAAGTTCTCGATTTTATTTAAAAGGGAGAAACAACGCTTTGTATTATGGCCTTTGAGCCGATGATACTTACAAAAGCGGTTTAAATATCCCCCTTTGGAAGTGACTCCCTCAGGGATTTCGGGGAGTTCAATCATTTCCTAGGCAAGTAGGAGGTCTAGGACCTCCTACACAGGTTGCCCTAGTGGAGTGTACTCTCGTTTTTCAATAGGTTTTTAGAAGCTTCTCTCCCTTTTGTTTTCTAGCTTTTTAAAAATTTTCAAAGTGCTCGCCAGACCTGGATCCACCCGGACATTGGCGATTTTATGGGGTTTTGCCCTTTTGTCCATCGTGGGTAGCCCATAAGTGATGGGCTTCTCCAAGCGGGTTTTAGAAATGGCACTTCCTTTCCATAGTTGATCGTATATCCCCTTTTTCAAGTTTGTTTCGAAAAGGGATGCTTTCTTGATCAACTTATGGAAAGTTGAGATTTCGTGAAAAGAGAAGGGCTTTAGCTCACTTTTAAAATTATCCAGGATGAGCATAACTACGCATCCTTCGGATATTGGCTCTCGCACTTGCCCTAAAAGGGACCTCCATCGAATAATGAAGGCATGGACGTCTTCGTTCATGCCTCGCTTTGTATCCCTTAAAGTGTTTAAGGTTGGCATGACTTCTACGTTATGTGCAAATCTTTGCATAAAGCAGTTCGCTAACTCTTCAAAAGTAGTGAACTGGCTTAAATCGTAGGAAGCCAGCCATTTGGCAGCTGTGCCTTTAAGGGATAGAGGGAACTGTAAACACCCCGAAATCCCACGAATTTCTCAAATTCATCTGGTTTTGTAAAAGCAGCCCCAAAGGGCTATTTTGAGTCTGGAAACCCAGGAGCCTTCTAGACAACCCTGTACATATGTTTTGAACTCTATATTTCGAAAACATACAATATGGCTTTTAAAACCTTTTTAAAACATGTTTTGAAACCCCGAAGCGGCTTGGCCCGATCAAGACAGGACCAGGAGAGCTAAGAAGAGCCCAGAACCGGAGCACATGTCGAGCCCGGCACAACAACTCTTGTATCAAATTCACACCCCCAGGATCTCGAACGTCCAAGACCCTGTTATCATCAAAACATCCTTTGAAGTCATCTCCGGAAGGCGAAAACAGAGGCGGACGATCATGTTGGCGAAGACCCAACGCAGACGGAGCATTGATGTTGTCAGGCCTCGCACAAACCGTTCGTTTCGAATACAGCTCGAAGGAGTCAGAGTTCAGTTTGGATTGGATCTGGACCATATATATCCGGATCCCAATCCAAACCCATGTATGGACTTGGATTTGGATTTGGATTCAAAAATCCAATCCAATATCCATATCCATGGCCCACATCACCTTCTCATAAATGGAGGTGGGGCCCACTTGAAATTCACGTGGGATTATGGGCATGAGAGAGAGTGGGGATGGATAAGATCAAGTGTGGTTGTAATTAAGCTTGACTTGTGTGTCAAGTTTGGGGTTAATCATGTGGGTTAGCCTAATTGAGTGGGTTTAAGCTTGTAATTAGCCAAAACCTAACCTAGGGCTGCACCAACATGATGTGGTTAAGGTCTATGGGCCATGCAAAGGGAGCTCCTTCACCTAAACCTAACCCAAAATACCTAATCCTAGCCTTCCACCCTAATCCGCCCCTAATCTGAGCCTAATCACCTAACCTACCTCCCTAATCCCGGCCTAATCCCAACCTAATCACCTAACCCACTTCCCTAATCCTTCCCTAAACCTAGGTTAATTTCCCTAAACCTAGCCTAATCCTAGCCTAATCACCTAACCTAGCTCACTAAAGCTCACCCTAGAACCAACCCACCTAACCAAAACCTAAACCCCTAAACCACGCCTAGCCCACAACCTACCCAAACCACTAGTATCTAAAATATCTGGCCCTACCCTTTCCAGCCCACCTTATCATCATACCACCCTACCTAAACCACCTAACCACTACCCCAAACCCAGCCCTAACCGACCTACCCATCCCTATATAAACCCCCCCCCCTTGGGGGCGGTTTTTCCTATCTAGAGGCTCTCTCCCTTCCCATCCTCTCTCACCTTGGTCCAGCCCAACCGAGCCCAGCCACTTCATCCACATCCAGCCAGGCCTTCCACCTGCACCACCACTGTGCTCCACTGTAGACGCGCGAAAATCCCCGCCTCTTTGCCTTTTTCAGGGCTTGGAGCGGATCCTCTTGTGTGTCTAAGGCCTATGTATGCAAACAGGGCGTGCCAGCTAGCTTACCTAAGCTAGCGAAGATATTTTTCACACTGACTTCTAAACGTGGCGACTGTGAGCAAGTAAGCTCTTGTCGTCGCAGACCTTCTTGCACCGATGCACAAGGGTCAGTCTGTACGCTTTACAAAAATCGAGTTTTTGGAGAGAAAGTCTACGAAGCGGTTCGAGGTGTCTATTTCGGGTCTTTAAAATGCGATTGCATGTTTTAGATCACGTGGATTTGCACGTGCCTAAGTCTTTTCTTTTATCCCTTTTCGGGCCACCTAGTTTGTGTGTTATGAACACTCCACTACGTGGGCGAATTCGAGCGGGGCTTGCTTAGATGCAATATGCGTCCTACCTCGTGGTATGGCGTAGATGCAATGCAAACTCACGCTACTCCAAAGGGAAAACCCGAAATGTAAAGACAATACTGAAGGAAAATGACTGAAGGGAAATAACCGAAGGGAAATAACCGAAGCGAGATATGTATATAGATTATGTATATGAGCCCTTACTCGGGTCTTGCAAATAAGAGCGAAGGCTCAATGTGGGTGCGTGCTTGAATTGAAAGACTTACACACACGACATGAAATTAAACCCAAATATAAATTGCAGTATGGCCTTGACTAAGGTCTTGGGAGTAAGAGCGAAGGCTCAATGTGTGTGAAAGTGCTTGAATTGAAGTACTACACACACGACATAAATGAAACCCAAATATAACTGCAATAAGGCCTTTACTAAGGTCTTGGGAGTAAGAGCGAAGGCTCAATGTGTGTGAAAGTGCTTGAATTGAAGTACTACACACACGACATAAATGAAACCCAAATATAACTGCAATAAGGCCTTTACTAAGGTCTTGGGAGTAAGAGCGAAGGCTCAATGTGTGTGAAAGTGCTTGAATTGAAAGACTTACTCACACGACATGAAATGAAACCCAAATAGTATAGGTCGGCCCTTACTTGGGTCTTTCAAATAAGAGCGAAAGCTCAATGTGTGTGAGTGCTTGAATTGAAAGACAACGCACCCAACTTAAGCAAATCCCTTCGAAAATGAAAAAATATATATATATTTATGTATTAGGGGCTGATTAGGCCCGTGTGTGTTCAAAATCGTGCATGACTAAGAGAGTGCACGTGTGTGGGTGTTTCAAGCCACGTTATTACAAGCGGGGGGAGACTATGCTCCGTTATTACAACCCCGTATCAAATTGAATCTCAAGCAAGTATACAACTAAAGACCGAGTTTAGGCACTTACGAGTAGCTGGTCCGTAGAGGCCTTGCTTGAGCGTGGGCTTGGGCTTCACCTTGGGCTGCAAACGGGAGCTCCGCGAGGATAAGTGACCAAGGGTGCTGGCCGGCTGCAAGTGGGGCGCGGGATAGGCGCCTCGAAGGTGGCCGGCTGCAAATGGGTGTCGCCTCGATGTGGGGGGTTAAAGGGGCTGGACCAAGTGAGTGTTTAGGGTCACTAGGAGAGTCGAGGGTTTAGGGAAGGTGGACCTAAAAGGGGAGTTTATGGGAAGGCCGAATGGGAGTCCTATAGGGTGGAAGAAATGGCTGGCCGGGTGCAAATGGGATGGTTAGGTGGTGGCCGGTAGTTTAGGTTGTGCTAGGTTCGGCTAAATGAAAAGGGTGGTGACAAAGGGCTGAGATGATGATAGGGTGAGTGGCTAGGAGTGGAGAGGGAGTAGAGAAGGATTTAGATAGAGTTGGGGAATGCTTACCGAATGGGGAGAGGCGGTGGATGGAAGAGAGAAGCCGGGTGGTTGGGATGGAGAGCAAGCGGCGGCGTCCGGCTGGGAGATGGTGGTGTGAGCTGTGGTGGGGTGGAGGGATAGTGGTGGTGCCGGCGGCGCAGGTGGAGCAGGCGGGCAGGTTCGGCTGGGTGAGGAAATGGGAGAAAGAGAGGGCCCAGTTGGGTGAGGTGAGGGTTCTAGCTAGCAAAACCCGCCCCCAAGGGGGTGGTTTAAATAGGGATGGGTAGGTCGGTTAGGGCTGGGCTTGGGGTAGTGGTTAGGTGGTTTAGGTAGGGTGGTATGTAGATAAGGTGGGCTGGAAAGGGTTGGGCCAGATATTTTGAGAACTAGGGGTTTGGGTAGATTGTGGGCTAGGGGTGGTTTAGGGGTTTAGGGCTAGGTTAGGTGGTTGGGTTTTAGGGTGAGGTTTAGTGAGCTAGGTTTGGTGATTAGGCTAGGTTTAGGCTAGGTTTAGGGAAATTAACCTAGGTTTAGGGAAGGATTAGGGAAGTGGGTTAGGTGATTAGGTTGGGATTAGGACGGGATTAGGGAAGTGGGTTAGGTGATTAGGTTCAGATTAGGGGTGGATTACGGGTTTAGGCTAGGATTAGGCGTTTTTGGGTTAGGTTTAGGTGAAGGAGCTCCCTTTGCATGGCCCGTAGACCTTAACCACCTCATGTTGGTGCAGCCCTAGGTTAGGTTTTGGCTAATTACAAGCTTAAACCCACTCAATTAGGCTAACCCACATGATTAAACCCAAACTTGACACACAAGTCAAGCTTAATTACAACACTCTTGATATTTTCCATCCCCACTCTTTCTCATGCCCAATATCCCACGTGAATTTCAAGTGGGCCCCACCTCCATTTATGAGAAGGTGATGTGGGCCATGGATATGGATATTGGATTGGATCTCTGGATCCAAATCGAAATCCAAGTCCACATATGGGTTTGGATTGGGATCTGGATATATATGGTCCAGATCCAATCCAAACTGAACTCTGACTCCTTCGAGCTGGGTTCGAAACGGACGATTTGTGCGGGGCCTGACAGCATCAGTACTCCGTCTGCGTTGGGTCTTCGCCAACATGGTCGTCCGCCTCCGTTTCTGCCTTCTGGAGATGACTTCAAATGATATTTTGATAAGAACAGGGTCTTGGACGTTCGAGATCCTGGGGGTGTGAATCAGATACAAGAGTTGCTGTGCCGGGCTTGACATGTGCTCCGGTTCCAGGCTCTTCTTAGCTCTCCTGGTCCTGTCTTGATCGGGCCAAGCCGCTTCAGGGTTTCAAAACATGTATTAAAAAGGTTTTAAAAGCTATATTGTATGTTTTCAAAATATAGAGTTCAAAACGTATGTACAGGGTTGTCTGGAAGGCTCCTAGGTTTCCAGACTCAAAAATGGCCCTTTGGGGCTGCTTTTACAAAACCAGATGAATTTGAGAAATTTGTGGGATTTCGGGGTGTTTACAGATGCCCCTCTTTGGCCTTGTCTAAATCGATTTGGATAAGGGCAAAGATGACAAACACCCCTTTCAATGTCTCCCTAGATCTAGCCACGAAGAATTTGGGATCGTCCCAATTTTAGCAAAATCTCAATTTATAAACCCTGGTAGGAGGAGATATCATGCCAAAGGGTTTACTATGGAATCTGGTCCTAAAATGGGATCATGTTCATGCAAGTACCATGCGTGGAATGCAGATGACATGGGTGTGGTGCCAAAAGTGGCGACCTCCTAGGGACCAGATGTGGTCGAACTCTAGAGACTTACAAGGCCTGCTGCTCCAAGTGAGCAAATCCTATGCTGTTCGATGTTCGATTTTCAAAACTTATTTACAAAAGCTATTTATAAAAGGGACAACTGTCTTGAGCCTCGATCCTAAGGATCTCGAGCTCTTCGTGCTTGCCCTTGTTTGAGTCTTAACACTCGCTTATCTAGCGGAGGTTTTATAAGAAAACAAGCTTCATTTCAAATTCCTATGCCTTACTCGAAACGTCGAATTCTCAAACAAGATGAAATTCAAGTAAGTAAATCCTATTTTTACTTTAGGATTCCTCGAAATGAACCATGCTTTAGCTTGGGATAAGCCAGGGATGGGAAAGAGATACCACGGTCCCTTCTTAAGCGTCCCGTGGTTTAAGGCATAGAAGGCGGAAAACTGCTCTTTTTGAGCTTTTTGGCCTTTTTTTCCTTTTTTTCATAGAGGGTCTCCCTTTGGGAGTATTTTTTTCTTTAATCCCTCTTTTTCATAAGAGAATCGATTTTTCTTTTAAATTCTGGTTTCTTTCTTTCAGAAAGAGACTTTGAATGGGAAATTCCCTTCTGTTTTGGGCCTTTGTTTTCCTTTTGGAAGGAGAAGAGAAGAGGGGAGGACTTATCCCAAGCCTACGCTCGATCCATTCCAGATCAGCCTATTTAGAAATAGCACGTACTACTTGCAAGTATCTTGCTATGTTGAACTAGGCTTTTCTTTGTAAGAAGAAGGATTTTGAAATGTAACCACGATTTTGAAAACTCCACTCTTTCATAAGTGCGAATTCTCTTCACTTAGGTTCACACGACTTGCCTTTGCACCTTATTCACATGTCTCAGGGCAGCTATCCCTCTAAATTTTCGAAAACTGGAATTTAATTCAGATCCTACACATGATACTTCTTTAAGTATTGAATATTGATAGGATCTACTAAATTCCTACCTTCTACATCGATCAACCAATACGAATTGTTCGTAGTGGTTGCTCGTACAACATAGGGTCCATCCCAGTTGGGGCGCCACTTGCCTAGGGGGTGTGGGCCACGATGGTGGATGGTTTTTAAGACCAGATCTCCCACCTCAAAGTGGCGAGGTCTCATGTGTTTGCTATAATGTCGGGTGTAAACACACCGAAATCCCACGAATTTCTCAAAATCCATCTGGTTTCATACAAGCAGCTCCAAAGGGCCATTTTGAGTTTGGAAACCCAGGAGCCTTCCAAACAACCCTGTATATATGTTTCAAACTTTATCTTTCAAAAACATATGATATAGCTTTTGAAAAACCTTTTAAAAACATGTTTTGAAACCCCGAAGTGGCTTGGCCCGATCAAGACAGGACCAGGAGAGCCAAGAAGAGCCCGGCACAGCAACTCTTGTATCTGATTCACACCCCAGGATCTCGAACATCCAAGACCCTGTTCTTACCAAAATAGCATTTGAAGTCATCTCCGGAAGGCAGAAACGGAGGCGGACGACCATGTTGGCGAAGACCCAACGCAGACAGAGTATTGATGCTGTCAGGCCCCGCACGAATCGTCCGTTTCGAACCCAGCTCGAAGGAGTCAGAGTTCAGTTTGGATTGGATCTGGACCATATATATCCAGATTCCAATCCAAACCCATATGTGGACTTGGATTTGGATTTGGATCCAGAGATCCAATCCAATATCCATATCCATGGCCCACATCACCTTCTCATAAATGGAGGTGGGGCCCACTTGAAATTCACGTGGGATATTGGGCATGAGAGAGAGTGGGGATGAAAAATATCAAGAGTGTTGTATTAAGCTTGACTTGTGTGTCAAGTTTGGGTTAATCATGTGGGTTAGCCTAATTGAGTGGGTTTAAGCTTGTAATTAGCTAAAACCTAACCTAGGGCTGCACCAACATAGGGTGATCAAGGTCTATGGGTCATGCTAAGGGAGCTCCCTCACCTAAACCTAACCCAAAATGCCTAAACCCCTAATCCACCCCTAATCTGAACCTAATCACCTAACCCACTTCCCTAATCCCGTCCTAATCCCAACCTAATCACCTAACCCACTTCCCTAATCCTTCCCTAAACCTAGATTAATTTCCCTAATCTTAGCCTAAACCTAGCCTAATCACCTAACCTAGCTCACTAAACCTCACCCTAAAACCCAACCACCTAACCTAGCCCTAAACCCCTAAACCACCCTTAGCCCACGATTTACCCAAACCCCTAGTTTTAAAATATCTGGCCCAACCCCTTCCAGCCCACCTTATCTACATACCACCCTACCTAAACCACCTAACCACTACCCACAGCCCAGCCCTAACCGACCTACCCATCCCCTATTTAAACCCCCCTCCTTGTGGGCGGGTTTTCCAAGTGGGAGCCCTCACCTCAGCCCAGCCGATTCCACTCTCCAATCTGCCCGCCTGCTCCACTACCCAGCTGCTCCCCCTGCACCGCCACCTTCCCTCTTCCATTCACCACCACCATCCCTCAGCCGGACGCCACCACCTCCACCCAACCGAACCAGCCAGCAGTCACCTGCCCGCCTGCTTCCCATTTCATCCGCCACCTCTCCCCATTCGGTAAGTGCCCCAAACTCCCTCAAAGCCCCTCTCTTCCACCTCTCCACTCTTGGCCACCCATCCTACCTTCATCTCAGCCCCCTTGCCACCACCACTTTAACCTAGCCGAGCCTAATATAACCCAAGCTGCCGGCCACTACCTAGCCATCATCTCCCATTCGGCCTTCCCCTAGGTGTCCCTTTCGGCCTTTCCCACCAGCTCACCTTTTAGGTCCAGCTTCCCTAAACTCTCAACTCCCCTAGTGACCCTAAGAACCCACTTATTCAGCCACTTTAAACCCCCTACTTGGAGGCGCCATCTACTTGCCACCGGCCACCTTCGAGGCGCCTATCCCGCGCCCCACTTGTAGCCGGCCAGCACCCTTGATCACCTACCTTCGCGGAGCTCCCACTTGCAGCCCAAGGCCAAGTCCACGCTCAAGCAAGACCTCTACGGACCAGCTACTCGTAAGTGTCTAAACTCGGTCCTTAGTTGTATACTTGCTTGGGATTCAATTTGATACGGGGTTGTAATAACGGAGCATAGTCTCCCCCCGCTTGTAATAACGTGGCTTGGCACAACCACACACATGCACCCTCTTAGTCGTGCACGATTTTTAACACACACGGGCCTAATCAGCCCCTAATATATAAGTGTATATATATACTTTCATTTTCGAAGGGTTTTGTTTAAGTTGGGTGCGTTGTCTTTCAATTCAAGCACTCACACACATTGAGCCTTCGCTCTTAGTTGAAAGACCCAAGTAAGAGCCGACCTATACTATTTGGGTTTCATTTCATGTCGTGTGAGTAAGTCTTTCAATTCAAGCACTCTCACACACATTGAGCTTTCGCTCTTAGTTGAAAGACCCAAGTAAGGGCCGACCTATACTATTCAGGTTTCATTTCATGTCGTGTGAGTAAGTCTTTCAATTCAAACACTCTCACACACATTGAGCTTTCGCTCTTAGTTGAAAGACCCAAGTAAGGGCCGACCTATACTATTCGGGTTTCATTTCATGTCGTGTGAGTAAGTCTTTCAATTCAAGCACTTTCACACACATTGAGCCTTCGCTCTTATTCCCAAGACCTTAGTAAAGGCCTTATTGCAGTTATATTTGGGTTTCATTTATGTCGTGTGGGTAGTCTTTCAATTCAAGCACTCTCACACACATTGAGCCTTCGCTCTTACTCCCAAGACCTTAGTCAAGGCCATACTGCAATTTATATTTGGGTTTAATTTCATGTCGTGTGTGTAAGTCTTTCAACTCAAGCACGCACCCACATTGAGCCTTCGCTCTTATTTGCAAGACCCGAGTAAGGGCTCATATACATAAGATATATACATATTTCCCTTCGGTTATTTCCCTTCGGTTATTTCCCTTCGGTTATTTCCCTTCTGCTATTTCCCTTCAATATTGTCTTTACATTTCGGGTTTTCCCTTTGGAGTAGCGTGAGTTTGCATTGCATCTACGCCATACCACGAGGTAGGACGCATATTGCATCAAAGCAAGCCCCGCTCGAATTCGCCCATGTAGTGGAGTGTTCATAACACACAAACTAGGTGGCCCGAAAAGGGATAAAAGAAAAGACTTAGGCACGTGCAAATCCACGTGATCTAAAATATGCAAATCGCATCTTAAAGACCCGAAATAGACACCTCGAACCGCTTCGTAGACTTTCTCTCCAAAAACTCGATTTTTGCAAAGCGTACAGACTGACCCTTGCGCATCGGTGCAAGAAGGTCTGCGACGACAAGAGCTTACTTGCTCACAGTCGCCACGTTTAGAAGTAAGTTTTAAATATATCTTCGCTAGCTTAAGTAAGCTAGCTGGCACGCCCTATTTTGTATACATAGGCCTTAGACGCATGAGAAGATCCACTCCAAGCCCCGGAAGGGACGAAGAGGCGGGGATTTTCGCGCGTCTACAGAGTTTGGCACGCCCGGTGGGACGTGAGCCTTTTCAGAAATCGAGTTTACTTGTAGAAGTCTTGCGAAAATTTTGTAAAAGGGTGTCGTTTTAACTTGTTTTCTTTGCTTTTACTTAGGAAATTTTGAAAAAGCTTGAAAAGCATGTCGAAATCCAATCCAAGTGAAGTGTCGAGCCAAGGCTCATGCGCATCAAGTTCTCACTCTAGGAGGATTTTCAAAAACAAAATAAAACTAGATGAAATTGAGGACTTGAGAAGGGAGTTTGAGGCCAAAATCGATGCTCTCAGCCAAGAGGCTGAAGTAGGCGATTCATGTTCATCAAACGGTGAACAAAGGCCCAAAAAGAAATCTGAAAAACCTCGCAAGCAAAAAGAGGCCTCCGTAATGGAAGGCAACCAATACCACGAGTCCTTCACACAAAAGGACCGTAAAGCCCTACAGCAGCTGCTGAAAGGGCAGAATAAAGAGAAAAGAAGCTACGCCCTGTCTGATTTCCTTCCTATGGATTACGAAACAGACAGTGACGATGAAATACCGAACTTCCATCGGTATGATGGCATGGGAGACCCTAGGTCTCACTTGCAGCTTTTCTCGCGTCGAGCCCATAAGAAGAAAAAGGACTCGATGAAATGGGTGTATTGGTTCCCTCTATCCCTTAAAGGCACAACTGCCAAATGGCTGGCTTCCTACGACTTAAGCCAGTTCGCTACTTTTGAAGAGTTAGCGAACTGCTTCATGCAAAGATTTGCACACAACGTGGAAGTCACGCCAACCCTGAATACCTGAAGGGATACAAAGCAA
The DNA here is from genome assembly GCA_036023115.1 of Brasenia schreberi. Classification (NCBI taxonomy): domain Eukaryota; kingdom Viridiplantae; phylum Streptophyta; class Magnoliopsida; order Nymphaeales; family Cabombaceae; genus Brasenia; species Brasenia schreberi. Next base: position 4,741,725 of record JAYKKT010000085.1, on the reverse strand, counting down.
GGCATGAACGAAGACGTGCATGCCTTCATTATAAGATGGAGGTCGCTTTTGGGCCAAGTGCGAGAGCCCATATCCAAAGGATGCGCAGTAATGCTCATCCTGGATAATTTTAAAAGCGAGTTAAAAACCCTTCTCTCGCTCCATGAGATTTCAACTTTCCATAAGTTGATCAAAAAGGCCTCCCTTTTCGAAACCAACTTGCGAAAAGGGACATACGATCACTTATGGAAAGGAAGTGCCGTTCCAAAAACCCGTTTGGAAAAGCCCATCGCATATGGGTTGCCCACGACGGACAAAGGGGCAAAGCCCCATAAAATCGCCAATGTCCGGGTGGATCCAGGCATGGCGGGCACTTCTAAAAATTTTGAAAAAATAGAAAATAAGAGAGAACGTAATTTTCAAAAACCGGTTGAAAAACGGGAGTACACTCCGCTGGGGCAACCTGTGTCGGAGGTCCTAGACCTCTTACTTGCCCAAGGCATGATCGAACTCCCTGAAATCCCCGAAGGAGTCACGTCCAAAGGGGGGTATTTAAACCGATTTTGCAAGTATCATCGGCTCAAAGGCCATGATACCAAATGCTGCTTCTCTCTTTTAAATAAAATTGAGAACTTGATAGCAGAAGGCCGGCTCCAGGTCACTGCGGAAACTGAGCCACCTCAAGCTATCTTCAAGGAACCCTTTCCCAAACACGCCAGTGGCAGTGGAAAAGGAAAGGAGGTATGTACCCTCACCATTTCCAAGGAACTAGCGCAAAAGCCCGAACCTGGTCGACCTGCTTGTGCGCCCATCCTTGTATTATACAAGAGGCCCGCCCAAGTCGTCATTCGGGGACCACCAAAAGTGGAAACCCCGGCAAAACCAGTTTTGAAAATCCAAGGTTCTCCTCAGCTCATCCTTAGAGCCAAGTTTAGCGCGAACCCTAGGCTGGTCGTGGGGGAAGTCACTAGATCCGGGAGGATCTACCAACCCCCGCACCTTCAAGGTGCTCAAAAGGTGGTCAGTGTGCTTGGCCCCTCAAAAGCATGTATCCCTAGTGGTCTGCCAAAAGCAGATAAGGACAAAATCATCCTAAATCCTTATGATTTCGAAAACCACCTTTCAAAGATTCCTATTCACATGTCTATCCTAGAGCTTATCAAAACCTCGCCTAGGCATAGACTTGTCTTAGAGAAAATTCTAGAAAGGGCCAAGGTTGATTCGAACATAAGTCCGGAATCCTTGTCTGCCCAAGTGGCTTTATTAGGAGCAAAATCGCCCATCACCTTTTCGGAAGATGATGTAGATAGACCCTACGAAACCCATAACTAGGCCCTGCATATCGAGGTGGTTCTAAACAACCACTCTCTGGACAGGTGCCTAGTCGATGGTGGAGGAGGGCTCAACATCCTTCCACTTCACGTGGCGTACAAAATCGGAGTCACCTTGACTTCAGTGAACCCAAGCCCCATCGTTATCACTGGATACGATGGGAATGCGTCTAGGCCTTTAGGATCCATCGAACTCCCAATGGAAACGGGAGGGATCGAACACACGGGGGTGTTTCATGTCTTGGACATCCACCCCCATTATAACCTGTTGCTGGGAAGGCCCTGGATACACAGCTTGTGCGCTGTGCCATCCACCTTCCACAGGTGTGTCAAGATCCCTTTTAGGGACCAGGTCGTAGTGATCCTAGGTGAGAATCACCCACAGCTTCAGGGGATCATAAACTCCCCTTGTTTATCAAGCTCCCAGGCCCATGAGGCTAACCTGGGGCAAATTATGGTTGAGCCACCTCGGCTCGTGTTGAACAACCCTAGGAAGGTTGTATATGTGAAGGGGCCGCCCAAAGCAGGCCCCCTCTCGACTCTAATCCTCCTAGGAAAACCCAAACGTTCCCTATTTCCAAAACCCCTGGACAAAAGGCCATACGAGCCTAATATGGTCGATAGCATGTTCCAGGACCACGACTTGTATCCCATCTTTTCAAAAAACAAAATGTCGTGGAACATGTTATTGAACATGGGCTACACGCCCTACAAAAGTCTAGGGGAACAAAACCAGGGTCTCCTAGAGCCCATCCTTCCTAGGGCCAACCCAAGCCGATATGGGATCGGCTATACTCCCCGAATACCGCCGGAGCCACCCCCTGTGACCACCTGGGTCAAGGGTGCCCCGGAGCCTGTCTTAGAAGAAACCTACGATTTAAACCTCCTATTCCGAGTCTAACCCGTAGTGTTTTCCCTTTGTAGGTATGACGGAAGATCCCTTTTTCTAAAAATACCAAAAACATTTAAAAACTTAAAATAAAAAAAAATCGAAAAACAAGAAAAACCAAAAACAATGGAAAAACAAAAACTCGAAAAAAGAGTGCTTTGTATAGTTCCCAAAGTTCTTCTTTTACAAAAACCCAAAAAAATCGAAAATTTGGAAAATACCAAAAAGATTTTGTACATAGCTGCTCCTGGTAAGACTTTGGCAAAAGAAAAGGATTTCGAAAGAAGCGTCGTCTGCATAGCCAGACCAAAAATTTCGAAATCACTTGAAAATCCAAGTACAAAACCAGGTCATTTTGAAAACCACGCATCAAGTTCCCTCGGGTCTATAGCCCACGAGAATGATCAAAGCCCAGAAGTGGATCCCCTTGAGGAAGATCCCACTTCTGAGCTCCCAGAATTTCATAGAATTCTTGATTTTGAAAGACCTTCCCAATCAGTAGGAGGAGATTTCGTAGAGGTGAACCTAGGGGATGATTCCAATCCCAAAACCATCAAAATAGGCGCATGCTTGCATGAAACTGAAAAGCTAGCATTCATTGCATTTCTACGAACCTATTTAGATGTGTTTGCATGGACGTACGAAGACATGCCGGGCATAGATCCCAGCATTGTCGAGCATCGTCTTCCCTTAGATGTAGGTGTAAAACCAATAAAGCAGAAGCTTAGGAAAATACACCCGAATGTACACACGCAAGTCAATCGCGGATACAACCCGGAAGACGGCGGAAACTGTGGAATATGCCTTGCCTCCTTTGGGCCTTGGATGATAGCCCAGAGACAGAGAAGAGGACGCCGAAGCATTGTGACTGGAGAAGGACCAGAGAGGAAGGGAACTACAAAGGGAAAGAAGAAGTTGGAGAAAAAGGCAGGGGATCGTGGAGGTAGTCAAGTTGCCTCGTGCTTTGAAGTCTTGGGCGAAGAGGAAGAGGACCCGGCGGCACCGCCGCGAGTGGCACTGAAAGACATCACAAAGGAGCCCAACATAAGAAGGCAACCAAGGGTTTAGAAGATCTGCTAAAAGCCAGATTTATAAAACCCATTGCGTATTCTGATTGGTTGTCAAATATCGTGGTGGTTCGAAAAACCAATGGGAAAATTCGAATATGCATCGATTTCAGAAACCTGAATAAAGCCACTCCAAAGGATAATTATCCTTTACCAAACATAGATTTGATAGTCGATAGTACTGCAAATCATGAAATGTTTTCCTTCATGGATGGCTATTCAGGCTATAATCAAATCAAACTAAGTCCACGAGATCAGGGTAAGACCGCCTTCACAACCCCATGGGGCACGTACTGCTATACAGTCATGCCCTTTGGTTTGAAAAATGCCGGCGCAACATACCAACGAGCCATGAACACGATCTTCCATGATCAAATTCACGAGCTTGTAGAAGTGTATGTAGATGATCTCTTGGCGAAATCCAAAACCCGATGCACCCATATCGAATGTTTACAAAAGATTTTTGAAAGGCTTAGGCTTTACAAAGTAAAGCTAAACCCTCAAAAATGTGTGTTCGGGGTAGAATCACGGAAGCTTCTAGGCTTTATGGTAAGCCAAAGGGGAATAGAAGTCGACCCCTCTAAGTGTCGAGCCATCATAGACATGGCTCCGCCCTCCAATCTCACCCAAGTCCGCAGCCTCCAGGGTCAATTACAATCTGTGCGCCGATTCATATCGAATCTGGCAACTAGATGCGAACCCTTCAACAAACTGTTGAGGAAGGGTACGAAATTCTTATGGGATGACGAATGCCAAAAGTCCTTCGAGAGACTGAAGGCATACTTGGTTAATCCCCCCATTTTGAATCCTCCAAAACAAGGAAAACCGCTTTTATTATACATCTCTGTGCATATGAATGCTTTAGGAGCCCTGTTGGCTCAATACGAGGATGACACCCATAAGGAGTATGCCATCTACTATATTTCGAAAACTCTCTTGGCTTATGAACGAAATTATCAAGCCATGGAGAAGACGTGCTTGGCCCTAGTCTGGGCCTGCCAGAAGTTCAGACACTATTTCCTAGATCATGAGATCTGGATAGTATCCAAGCTTGATCCAATCAAGCACTTATTCGAAAAACCCATTCTCACGGGTAGATTGGGCAAATGGCAACTCCTTCTAATGGAGTATGATCTGAAATATCATCACCAGTTCTCCGTTAAGGGGCAAGCCCTAGCAGATTACGTGGCTGAATTCCCCTTAAAGGACGCATATCCCACTCTTGTCGAAATGCCTGATTAAGGCATATTGCAAAACCATTTTCAAAACCACATTTTGGCAAATTCTTTCGAAAACCAAGTGTGGAAGATGCACTTCGACGGGGCACGAAACCAACGAGGGGCTGGTGCTGGGGTCATCCTAATCTCCCCTGAAAAGGGCGAGATTCCCATAGCAGTCCGCTTAGATTTCGAATGTTCCAACAACGTAGCTGAGTATGAAGCACTCATACAAGGCTTAAGGATTTCGAAAACTCTAAGGGCATCATGCATCGAGGTTTTTGGAGATTCGCTCCTTGTCATAAACCAGGTTTTAAAAATTTGGCAAGTACGTAATGAGAAACTACTTCCATATCATGAGTTGGCCACTCGATTGGTCCAATCCTTCCAGTCGTGTAAGCTCACACATGTGGGAAGAGAGGACAATGGCATCGCCGATGCCCTCTCCTCCTTGGGCTCAGCCCTGAAGGTCGATCCCATTTCAAGGACCAGATCTTTGGAAATATGGCATGCGCCCCATCCATCCACACACGACTTGGATATTTGCCAAAACAACCCAGAGTCTATTGAAAAACCCTGGTTCTATGACATAAAACAATTTTTAGAAAATGGGGGATTCACCGACGATGCCACATCCAAAGATAAGGCATTCATTCGTAAGATTTCGACCCGATACACCATTCTGGGTGGGGTCTTATACAAAAAGAGTTTTACCGGCATTCTGCTTAGGTGTATCGACCTAGAGGAGGCTAGGATAGTGATGCACGAGTTCCACGATGGAGAATGTGGAGGTCATGTTAATGCCAACATGATGGCAATGAAAATACTTAGAGGGAGCTATTTTTGGTCCACCCTGAAAAAGGATTGTCACGATCATGTTAGGAAGTGTCATCCGTGTCAAGTGCATGGGCACGCCATTCATATCCCTTCATCTGCATTGCATTCCGTGGTCAGCCCCTGGCCATTTACCATGTGGGCGTTTGACATTGTAGGCCCAATATTTCCCAAGGCCTCGAATGGGCATCGTTTTATTTTAGCAGCCACGGAGTATTTCTCCAAGTGGGTGGAAGCCATTTCCCTGACAAATGTAATGGGGCAACATGTGGTGGCTTTCATCCGGAGGAATATCTTGGCTCAATTTGGGGTTCCACGAGACCTTGTGTCTGATAATGGTACCCCATTCAAGAACGAGCGGATGGTCAAGTTGTACAACATGTATGGCATAACTCACCACTTCTCCTCGCCCTACTACCCTCAAGGCAACGGCCAAGCCGAAGCCACAAATAAGACTCTCATTAGTATTATTGAGAAAACCTTAGAGAAGGGTAGGACGTGGCACGAGAAGCTGGATGAAGCCTTATGGGCTTATAGGACTTCCATCCGGACTCCCACGAATGCCACACCATTCGAGTTGGTCTATGGCACAAACGCCATTCTTCCCATTCATACCCAACTACATTCATTTCATACATCTATAGCACTCGACCTCCCCCTAGAGACGCTTCAGCATGCTAGGATGGCCGAACTAGATTTGCTAGATGAGAGGCGACTCCTTGCCATGGATCATGCTCGTGCATACCGGCAAAGGATAGCCCGACATTATAGCAAACACATGAGACCTCGCCACTTTGAAGTGGGAGATCTGGTCTTGAAAACCATCCACCATCGTGGCCCACACCCCCTAGGCAAGTGGCGCCCCAACTGGGATGGACCCTATGTTGTACGAGCAACCACTACGAACAATTCGTATTGGTTGATCGATGTAGAAAGTAGGAATTTAGCAGATCCTATCAATATTCAATACTTAAAGAAGTATCATGTGTAGGATCTGGATTAAATTCCAATTTTCGAAAATCTTAGAGGGATAGCTGCCCTGAGACATGTGAATAAGGTGCAAAGGCAACTCGTGTGACCCTAAGTAAGAGAATTCGCACTTGTGAAAGAGTGGAGTTTTCAAAATCGTGGCTACATTTCAAAATCCTTCTTCTTACAAAGAAAGGCCTAGTTCAACATAGCAAGATACTTGCAAGTAGTACGTGCTATTTCTAAATAGGCTGATCTGGAATGGATCGAGTGTAGGCTTGGGATAAGTCCTCCCCTCTTCTCTTCTCCATCCAAAAGGAAAACAAAGGCCCAAATCAAAAGGGAATTTCCCATTTAAAGTCTCTTTCCAAAAGAAAGAAACCAGACTTCAAAAAGAAAAATCGATTCTCTTATGAAAAAGAGGGATTAAAGAAAAAATACTCCCAAAGGGAGACCCTCTATGAAAAAAAAAAAAAAGGAAAAAGAGGCCAAAAAGCTCAAAAAGAGCAGTTTTCCGCCTTCTATGCCTTAAACCACGGGACGCTTCAGAAGGGACCGTGGTATCTCTTTCCCATCCCTGGCTTATCCCAAGCTAAAGCATGGTTCATTTCGAGGAATCCTAAAGTAAAAATAGGATTTGCGTACTTGAATTTCATCTTGTTTGAGAATTCGACGTTTCGAGTAAGGCGTAGGAATTTGAAATGGAGCTTGTTTTCTTATAAAACCTCCGCTAGATAAGCGAGTGTTAAGACTCAAACAAGGGCAAGCACGAAGAGCTCGAGATCCTTAGGATCGAGACTCAAGACAGTTGTCCCTTTTGTAAATAGCTTTTGTAAATAAGTTTTGAAAACCGAACATCGAACAGCATAGGATTTTGCTCACTTGGAGCAGTAGGCCTTGTAAGTCTCTAGAGTTCGACCACACCTGGTCTCTGGGAGGTCGCCACTCTTGGCACCACACCCATGTCATTTGCATTCCACGCATGGTACTTGCATGAACATGATCCCATTTAGGACCAAATTCCATAAGTAAACCCTTTGGAGTGATATCTCCTCCTACCAGAGTTTGTAAAATTGAGATTTTGCTAAAATGGGACGATCCCATATTCTTCGTGGCTAGATCTAGGGAGACATTAAAAGGGGTGTTTGTCATCTTTGCCCTTATCCAAATCTATTTGGATAAGGCCAAAGAGGGGCATCTGTAAACACCCCGAAATCCCACGAATTTCTCAAAATCCATCTGGTTTCATACAAGCAGCCCCAAAGGGCCATTTTGAGTTTGGAAACCCAGGAGCCTTCCAAACAACCCTGTATATATGTTTCAAACTTTATCTTTCAAAAACATATGATATAGCTTTTGAAAAACCTTTTAAAAACATGTTTTGAAACCCCGAAGTGGCTTGGCCCGATCAAGACAGGACCAGGAGAGCCAAGAAGAGCCCGGCACAGCAACTCTTGTATCTGATTCACACCCCAGGATCTCGAACGTCCAAGACCCTGTTCTTACCAAAATAGCATTTGAAGTCATCTCCGGAAGGCAGAAACGGAGGCGGACGACCATGTTGGCGAAGACCCAACACAGACGGAGTACTGATGCTATCAAGCCCCGCACGAATCGTCCGTTTCGAACCCAGCTCGAAGGAGTCAAAGTTCAGTTTGGATTGGATCTGGACCATATATATCCAGATTCCAATCCAAACCCATATGTGGACTTGGATTTGGATTTGGATCCAGAGATCCAATCCAATATCCATATCCATGGCCCACATCACCTTCTCATAAATGGAGGTGGGGCCCACTTGAAATTCACGTGGGATATTGGGCATGAGAGAGAGTGGGGATGAAAAATATCAAGAGTGTTGTATTAAGCTTGACTTGTGTGTCAAGTTTGGGTTAATCATGTGGGTTAGCCTAATTGAGTGGGTTTAAGCTTGTAATTAGCTAAAACCTAACCTAGGGCTGCACCAACATGGGGTGATCAAGGTCTATGGGTCATGCTAAGGGAGCTCCCTCACCTAAACCTAACCCAAAATGCCTAAACCTAGCCTAAACCCCTAATCCACCCCTAATCTGAACCTAATCACCTAACCCACTTCCCTAATCCCATCCTAATCCCAACCTAATCACCTAACCCACTTCCCTAATCCTTCCCTAAACCTAGATTAATTTCCCTAATCTTAGCCTAAACCTAGCCTAATCACCTAACCTAGCTCACTAAACCTCACCCTAAAACCCAACCACCTAACCTAGCCCTAAACCCCTAAACCACCCTTAGCCCACGATTTACCCAAACCCCTAGTTTTAAAATATCTGGCCCAACCCCTTCCAGCCCACCTTATCTACATACCACCCTACCTAAACCACCTAACCACTACCCACAGCCCAGCCCTAACCGACCTACCCATCCCCTATTTAAACCCCCCTCCTTGTGGGCGGGTTTTCCAAGTGGGAGCCCTCACCTCAGCCCAGCCGATTCCACTCTCCAATCTGCCCGCCTGCTCCACTACCCAGCTGCTCCCCCTGCACTGCCACCTTCCCTCTTCCATCCACCACCACCATCCCTCAGCCGGACGCCACCACCTCCACCCAACCGAACCAGCCAGCAGTCACCTGCCCGCCTGCTTCCCATTTCATCCGCCACCTCTCCCCATTCGGTAAGTGCCCCAAACTCCCTCAAAGCCGCTCTCTTCCACCTCTCCACTCTTGGCCACCCATCCTACCTTCATCTCAGCCCCCTTGCCACCACCACTTTAACCTAGCTGAACCTAGTATAACCCAAGCTGCCGGCCACTACCTAGCCATCATCTCCCATTCGGCCTTCCCCTAGGTGTCCCATTCGGCCTTTCCCACCAGCTCACCTTTTAGGTCCAGCTTCCCTAAACTCTCAACTCCCCTAGTGACCCTAAGAACCCACTTATTCAGCCACTTTAAACCCCCTACTTGCAGGCGCCATCTACTTGCCACCGGCCACCTTCGAGGCGCCTATCCCGCGCCCCACTTGTAGCCGGCCAGCACCCATGATCACCTACCTTCGCGGAGCTCCCACTTGCAGCCCAAGGCCAAGTCCACGCTCAAGCAAGACCTCTACGGACCAGCTACTCGTAAGTGTCTAAACTCGGTCCTTAGTTGTATACTTGCTTGGGATTCAATTTGATACGGGGTTGTAATAACGGAGCATAGTCTCCCCCCGCTTGTAATAACGTGGCTTGGCACAACCACACACGTGCACCCTCTTAGTCGTGCACGATTTTTAACACACACGGGCCTAATCAGCCCCTAATATATAAGTGTATATATATACTTTCATTTTCGAAGGGTTTTGTTTAAGTTGGGTGCGTTGTCTTTCAATTCAAGCACTCACACACATTGAGCCTTCGCTCTTAGTTGAAAGACCCAAGTAAGGGCCGACCTATACTATTTGGGTTTCATTTCATGTCGTGTGAGTAAGTCTTTCAATTCAAGCACTCTCACACACATTGAGCTTTCGCTCTTAGTTGAAAGACCCAAGTAAGGGCCGACCTATACTATTCGGGTTTCATTTCATGTGGTGTGAGTAAGTCTTTCAATTCAAACACTCTCACACACATTGAGCTTTCGCTCTTAGTTGAAAGACCCAAGTAAGGGCCGACCTATACTATTCGGGTTTCATTTCATGTCGTGTGAGTAAGTCTTTCAATTCAAGCACTTTCACACACATTGAGCCTTCGCTCTTATTCCCAAGACCTTAGTAAAGGCCTTATTGCAGTTATATTTGGGTTTCATTTATGTCGTGTGGGTAGTCTTTCAATTCAAGCACTCTCACACACATTGAGCCTTCGCTCTTACTCCCAAGACCTTAGTCAAGGCCATACTGCAATTTATATTTGGGTTTAATTTCATGTCGTGTGTGTAAGACTTTCAACTCAAGCACGCTCCCACATTGAGCCTTCGCTCTTATTTGCAAGACCCGAGTAAGGGCTCATATACATAAGATATATACATATTTCCCTTCGGTTATTTTCCTTCGGTTATTTCCCTTCGGTTATTTCCCTTCGGTTATTTCCCTTCGGTTATTTCCCTTCTGCTATTTCCCTTCAGTATTGTCTTTACATTTCGGGTTTTCCCTTTGGAGTAGCGTGAGTTTGCATTGCATCTACGCCATACCACGAGGTAGGACGCATATTGCATCAAAGCAAGCCCCGCTCGAATTCGCCCATGTAGTGGAGTGTTCATAACACACAAACTAGGTGGCCCGAAAAGGGATAAAAGAAAAGACTTAGGCACGTGCAAATCCATGTGATCTAAAATATGCAAATCGCATCTTAAAGACCCGAAATAGGCACCTCGAACCGCTTCGTAGACTTTCTCTCCAAAAACTCGATTTTTGCAAAGCATACAGACTGACCCTTGCGCATCGATGCAAGAAGGTCTGCGACGACAAGAGCTCACTTGCTCACAGTCGCCACGTTTAGAAGTCAGTGTTAAATATATCTTCGCTAGCTTAAGTAAGCTAGCTGGCACGCCCTATTTTGTATACATAGGCCTTAGACGCACGAGAAGATCCACTCCAAGCCCCCGGAAGGGACGAAGAGGCGGGGATTTTCGCGCGTCTACATCGGGCTATCCTTTGCCGGTATGCACGAGGATGATCCATGGCAAGGAGTCGCCTCTCATCTAGCAAATCTAGTTCGGCCATCCTAGCATGCTAAGCGTCTCTAGGGGGAGGTCGAGTGCTAGAGATGTATGGAATGAATGCAGTTGGGTATGAATGGGAAGAATGGCGTTTGTGCCATAGACCAATTCGAATGGTGTGGCATTTGTGGGAGTCCGGATGGAAGTCCTATAAGCCCATAAGGCTTCATCCAGCTTCTCGTGCCACGTCCTACCCTTCTCTAAGGTTTTCTCAATGATACTATTGAGAGTCTTGTTTGTGGCTTCAGCTTTGCCGTTGCCTTGAGGGTAGTAGGGCGAGGAGAAGTGGTGAGTTATGCCATACGTGTTGCACAACTTAACCATCCGCTCGTTCTTGAATGGGGTACCATTATCAGATACAAGGTCTCGTGGAACCCCAAATCGAGCCAAGATATTCCTCCGGATGAAAGCCACCACATGTTGCCCCATTACATTCGTTAGGGAAATGGCTTCCACCCACTTAGAGAAATACTCCGTGGCTGCTAAAATAAAACGATGCCCATTCGAGGCCTTTGGAAATATTGGGCCTATAATGTCAAACGCCCACATGGTAAATGGCCAGGGGCTGACCACGGAATGCAATGCAGATGAAGGGATATGAATGGCGTGCCCATGCACTTGACACGGATGACACTTCCTAACATGATCGTGACAATCCTTTTTCAGGGTGGACCAAAAATAGCCCCCTCTAAGTATTTTCATTGCCATCATGTTGGCATTAACATGACCTCCACATTCTCCATCGTGGAACTCGTGCATCACTATCCTAGCCTCCTCTAGGTCAATACACCTAAGTAGAATGCCGGTAAAACTTTTTTTGTATAAGACCCCACCCAGAATGGTGTATCGGGTCGAAATCTTACGAATGAATGCCTTATCTTTGGATGTGGCATCCTCGGTAAATCCCCCATTTTCTAAAAATTGTTTTATGTCATAGAACCAGGGTTTTTCAATAGACTCTGGGTTGTTTTGGCAAATATCCAAGTCGTGTGTGGATGGATGGGGCGCATGCCATATTTCCAAAGATCTGGTCCCTCAAATGGGATCGACCTTCAGGGCTGAACCCAAGGAGGAGAGGGCATCGGCGATGCCATTGTCCTCTCTTCCTACGTGTGTGAGCTTACACGACTAGAAGGATTGGACCAATCGAGTGGCCAACTCGTGATATGGAAGTAGTTTCTCATTACGTACTTGCCAAATTTTAAAACTTGGTTTATGACAAGGAGCGAATCTCCAAAGACCTCAATGCACGATGCCCCTAGAGTTTTCGAAATCCTTAAACCTTGTATGAGTGCTTCATACTCAGCTATGTTGTTGGAACATTCGAAATCTAAGCGGACTGCTATGGGAATCTCGCCCTTTTCAGGGGAGATTAGGATGACCCCAGCACCAGCCCCTCGTTGGTTTCGTGCCCGGTCGAAGTGCATCTTCCACACTTGGTTTTCGAAAGAATTTGCCAAAATGTGGTTTTGAAAATGGTTTTGCAATATGCCTTCATCAGGCATTTCGACAAGAGTGGGATATGCGTCCTCTAAAGGGAATTCAGCCACGTAATCTACTAGGGCTTGCCCCTTAATGGAGATCTGGTGATAGTATTTCAGATCATACTCCATTAGAAGGAGTTGCCATTTGCCCAATCTACCCGTGAGAATGGGTTTTTCGAACAAGTGCTTGACTGGATCAAGCTTGGACACTATCCGGATCTCATGATCTAGGAAATAGTGTCTGAACTTCTGGCAGGCCCAGACTAGGGCCAAGCACGTCTTCTCCATGGCTTGATAATTTCGTTCATAAGCCAAGAGAGTTTTCGAAATATAGTAGATGGCATACTCCTTATGGGTGTCATCTTCGTACTGAGCCAACAGGGCTCCTAAAGCATTTACATGCACGGAGATGTATAATAAAAGCGGTTTTCCTTGCTTTGGAGGATTCAAAACGGGGGGATTAACCAAGTATGCCTTCAGTCTCTCGAAGGACTTTTGGCATTCGTCATCCCATAAGAATTTCGTACCCTTCCTCAACAGTTTGTTGAAGGGTTCGCATCAAGTTGCCAGATTCGATATGAATCGGCGAACGGATTGTAATCGACCCTAGAGGCTACGGATTTGGGTGAGATTGGAGGGTGGAGCCATGTCTATGATGGCTCGACACTTAGAGGGGTCGACTTCTATTCCCCTTTGGCTTACCCTAAAGCCTAGAAGCTTCCCTGATTCTACCCCGAACACACATTTTTGAGGGTTTAGCTTTACTTTGTAAAGCCTAAGCCTTTCGAAAATTTTTTGTAAACATTCGATATGGGTGCATCGGGTTTTGGATTTCGCCAAGAGATCATCTACATACACTTCTACAAGCTCATGAATTTGATCATGGAAGATCGTGTTCATGGCTCGTTGGTATGTTGCGCCGGCATTTTTCAAACCAAAGGGCATGACTGTATAGCAGTACGTGCCCCATGGGGTTGTTAAGGCGGTCTTACCCTGATCTCGTGGACTTAGTTTGATTTGATTATAGCCTGAATAGCCATCCATGAATGAAAACATTTCATGATTTGCAGTACTATCGACTATCAAATCTATGTTGGGTAAAGGATAATTATCCTTTAGAGTGGCTTTATTCAGGTTTCTGAAATCGATGCATATTCGAATTTTCCCATTGGTTTTTCGAACCACAACTATATTTGACAACCAATCAGAATACGCAATGGGTTTTATAAATCCGGCTTTTAGCAGATCTTCTAAACCCTCTTTGACTTGCGTGTGTACATTCGGGTGTATTTTCCTAAGCTTCTGCTTTAAGGGTTTTACACCTGCATCTAAAGGAAGACGATGCTCAACTATGCTGGGATCTATGCCCGGCATGTCTTCATACGTCCATGCAAACATATCTAAATAGGTTCGTAGAAATGCAATGAATGCTAACTTTTCAGTTTCATGCAAGCATGCGCCTATTTTGATGGTTTTGGGATTGGAATCATCCCCTAGGTTCACCTCTATGAAATCTCCTCCTACTGATTGGGAAGGTCTTTCAAAATCGAGAACTCTATGAAATTCTGGGAGCTCAGAAGTGGGATCTTCGTCAAGGGGATCCACTTCTGGGTTTTGATCATTCTCGTGGGCTATAGACCCGAGGGAACTTGATGCGTGGCTTTCAAAATGACCTGGTTTTGTACTTAGATTTTCAAGTGATTTCGAAATTTTTGGTCTGGCTATGCAGACGACGTTCCTTTCGAAATCCTTTTCTTTTGCCAAAGTCCTACCAGGAGCAGCTATGTACACAATCTTTTTGGTATTTTCCAAATTTTCGATTTTTTTGGGTTTTTGTAAAATAAGAACTTTGGGAACTATACAAAGCACTCTTTTTTCGAGTTTTTGTTTTTCCATTATTTTTGGTTTTTCTTGTTTTTCAATTTTTTTGATTTTAAGTTTTTCAAATGTTTTTGGTATTTTTAGAAAAGGGATCTTCCGTCATACCTACAAAGGGAAAACACTACGGGTTAGACTCGGAATAGGAGGTCCAAATCGTAGGTCTCTTCTAAGACAGGCTCCGGGGCACCCTTGACCCAGGTGGTCACAGGGGGTGGCTCCGGCGGTATTCGAGGAGTATAGCCGATCCCATATCGCTTGGGTTGGCCCTAGGCAGGATGGGCTCTAGGAGACCCTAGTTTTGCTCCCCTAGACTCTTGTAGGGCATGTAGCCCATGTTCAACAACATGTTCCACGGCTTTTTGTTTTTTGAAAAGGTTGGATACAAGTCGTGGTCCTGGAACATGCTATCGTCCATATTAGGCTCGTATGGCCTCTTGTCCAGGGGCTTTGGAAATAGGGAACACTTGGGTTTTCCTAAGAGGATTAAAGTCGGGAGGGGGCCTGCTTTGGGCGGCCCCTTCACACATACAACCTTCCTAGGGTTGTTCAACACGAGCTGAGGTGGCTCAACCATAATTTGCCCCAGGTTAGCCTCATGGGCCTGGGAGCTTGATAAACAAGGGGAGTTTATGATCCCCAGAAGCTATGGGTGACTCTCACCTAGCATCACTACGACCTGGTCCCTAAAAGGGATCTTGACACACCTGTGGAAGGTGGATGGCACAGCGCACAAACTGTGTATCCAGGGCCTCCCCAGCAACAGGTTATAATGGGGGTGGATGTCCAAGACATGGAACACCCCCGTGTGTTCGATCCCTCCCGTTTCCATTAGGAGTTCGATGGATCCTAAAGGTCTAGACGCATTCCCATCGTATCCAGTGATAACGATGGGGCTTGGGTTTACTGAAGTCAAGGTGACTCCAATTTTGTACGCCACATGAAGTGGAAGGATGTTGAGCCCTCCTCCACCATCGACTAGGCACCTGTCCAGAGAGTGGTTGTTTAGAACCACCTCGATATGCAGGGCCTGGTTATGGGTTTCGTAGGGTCTATCTACATCATCTTCCAAAAAAGTGATGGGCGATTTTGCTCCTAATAAAGCCACTTGGGCAGACAAGGATTCCGGACTTATGTTCGAATCAACCTTGGCCCTTTCTAGAATTTTCTCTAATACAAGTCTATGCCTAGGCGAGGTCTTTATAAGCTCTAGGATAGACATGTGAATAGGAATCTTTGAAAGGTGGTTTTCGAAATCATAAGGATTTAGGATGACTTTGTCCTTATCCGCTTTTGGCAGACCACTAGGGATACATGCTTTTGAAGGGCCAGGCACACTGACCACCTTTTGAGCACCTTGAAGGTGCGGGGGTTGATAGATCCTCCCGGATCTAGTGACTTCCCCCACGACCAACCTAGGGTTCGCGCTAAACTTGGCTCTAAGGATGAGCTGAGGAGAACCTTGGATTTTCAAAACTGGTTTTACCGGGGTTTCCACTTTTGGTGGTCCCCGAATGACGACTTGGGCGGGCCTCTTGTATAATACAAGGATGGGCGCACAAGTAGGTCGACCAGGTTCTAGCTTTTGCGCTAGTTCCTTGGAAATGGTGAGGGTACATACCTCCTTTCCTTTCCCACTGCCACTGGCGTGTTAGGGAAAGGGTTCTTTAAAGATAGCTTGAGGTGGCTCAGGTTCCGCAGTAACCTGGAGCCGGCCTTCTGCTATCAAGTTCTCAATTTTATTTAAAAGAGAGAAGCAGCGTTTGGTATCATGGCCTTTGAGCCGATGATACTTACAAAATCAGTTTAAATACCCCCCTTTGGACGTGACTCCTTCGGGGATTTCAGGGAGTTCTATCATGCCCTGGGCAAGTAGGAGGTCTAGGACCTCCGACACAGGTTGCCCCAGCGGAGTATACTCTTGTTTTTCAATCGGTTTTGGAAAATTGCGTTCTCTCTTATTTTCTAATTTTTCAAAATTTTTGGAAGTGCCTGCCATGCCTAGATCCACCCGGACATTGGCGATTTTATGGGGTTTTGCCCCTTTGTCCATCGTGGGCAGCCCATATGTGATGGGCTTTTCCAAACGGGTTTTTGGAATGGCACTTCCTTTCCATAAGTGATCGTATGTCCCTTTTCGTAAGTTGGTTTCGAAAAGGGAGGCCTTTTTGATCAACTTATGGAAAGTTGAAATCTCATGGAGCGAGAGAAGGGTTTTTAACTCACTTTTGAAATTATCCAGGATGAGCATTACTGCGCATCCTTCAGATATGGGCTCTCGCACTTGGCCCAAAAGTGACCTCCATCTTATAATGAAGGCATGCACGTCTTCGTTCATGCCTTGCTTTGTATCCCTTAAGGTATTCAGGGTTGGCGTGACTTCTACGTTGTGTGCAAATCTTTGCATGAAGTAGTTCGCTAACTCTTCAAAAGTAGCGAACTGGCTTAAGTCGTAGGAAGCCAGCCATTTGGCAGCTGTGCCTTTAAGGGATAAAGGGAACCAATACACCCATTTCATCGAGTCCTTTTTCTTCTTATGGGCTCGACGTGAGAAAAGCTGCAAGTGAGACCTAGGGTCTCCCATGCCATCATTCCGATGGAAGTTCGGTATTTCATCGTCACTGTCTGTTTCGTAATCCATAGGAAGGAAATCAGACAGGGTGTAGCTTTGTAAACACCCCGAAATCCCACGAATTTCTCAAAATCCATCTGGTTTTATACAAGCAGCCCCAAAGGGCCATTTTGAGTTTGGAAACCCAGGAGCCTTCCAAACAACCCTGTATATATGTTTTAAACTTTATCTTTCAAAAACATATGATATAGCTTTTGAAAACCCTTTTAAAACATGTTTTGAAACCCCGAAGTGGCTTGGCCCGATCAAGACAGGACCAGGAGAGCTAAGAGGAGCCCGGAACCGGAGCACCTGTCGAGCCCGGCGCAGCAACTCTTGTATCTGATTCACATCCCAGGATCTCGAACGTCCAAGACCCTGTTCTTATCAAAATAGCATTTGAAGTCATCTCCGGAAGGCAGAAACGGAGGCGGACGACTATGTTGGCGAAGACCCAACGCAGACGGAGTACTGATGCTGTCAGGCCCCGCACGAATCGTCCGTTTCGAACCCAGCTCGAAGGAGTCAGAGTTCAGTTTGGATTGGATCTGGACCATATATATCCAGATTCCAATCCAAACCCATATGTGGACTTGGATTTGGATTTGGATCCAGAGATCCAATCCAATATCCATATCCATGGCCCACATCACCTTCTCATAAATGGAGGTGGGGCCCACTTGAAATTCACGTGGGATATTGGGCATGAGAGAGAGTGGGGGTGAAAAATATCAAGAGTGTTGTATTAAGCTTGACTTGTGTGTCAAGTTTGGGTTAATCATGTGGGTTAGCCTAATTGAGTGGGTTTAAGCTTGTAATTAGCTAAAACCTAACCTAGGGCTGCACCAACATGGGGTGATCAAGGTCTATGGGCCATGCTAAGGGAGCTCCTTCACCTAAACCTAACCCAAAATGCCTAAACCTAGCCTAAACCCCTAATCCACCCCTAATCTGAACCTAATCACCTAACCTAGCTCACTAAACCTCACCCTAAAACCCAACCACCTAACCTAGCCCTAAACCCCTAAACCACCCTTAGCCCACGATTTATCCAAACACCTAGTTTTAAAATATCTGGCCCAACCCCATCCAGCCCACCTTATCTACATACTACCCTACCTAAACCACCTAACCACTACCCACAACCCAGCCCTAACCGACCTACCCATCCCCTATTTAAACCCCCCTCATTGTGGGCGGGTTTTCTAAGTGGGAACCACCCCTTCCATCCAGCCGGGTCCTCTCCTTCTCCCATTTCTCATCCAGCCGTGACCTCCCCAGCAGCTCCAGCTCCTCCACCAGCCGCCACCTGCTCCGCCACCTTCCCTCTTCCGTCCACCACCACTGCCCCCCAGCCGGACGCCACCATCTTCCCCCAACTCCACCAGCCGACAACCACCTACCCGCCACTCTCCCACTCCATCCGCCACTCCTCCCCATTCGGTAAGTCCCCCTAACTCCCTCAAAGCCACTCTCTACCACCTCTCCACTCTTAGCCACCCATCTTCCCTTCAGCTCAGCCCCTTTGCCGCCACCACCTAAGCCTAGCCGAACCTAGGATAACCCAAGTGGCTGGCCACTACTTAGCCACCATCTCCCATTCGGCCAACCCCCCCCTAGGTGTCCTATTTGGCCTTCCCACTAGCTCACCTTTTAGGTCCAGTTTCCCTAAGTACCTAACTTCCCTAGTGACCCTAAGACCCACTTATTCAGCCACTCTAAACTCCCTACTTGGAGGCGCCGCCTACTTGCCACCGGCCCCCTTCGAGGCGTCTATCCCGCGCCCCACTTGCAGCCGGCCAACACCCTTGATCACCTACCTTCGCGGAGCTCCCACTTGCAGCCCAAGGCCAAGCCTACGCTCAAGCAAGACCGCTACGGACCAGCTACTCGTAAGTGTCTAAACTCGGTCTTTAGTCATACACTTGCTTGAAATTCAATTTGATACGGGGTTGTAATAACGGAGCATAGTCTCCCCCCGCTTGTAATAACGTGGCTTGGCACAACCACACACGTGCACTCTCTTAGTCGTGCACAATTTTGAACACACACGGGCCTAATCAGCCCCTAATATATAAGTGTACGTATATATTTCATTTCCGAAGGGTTTTGTTTAAGTTGGGTGCGTTGTCTTTCAATTCGAACACTCTCACACACATTGAGCTTTCGCTCTTATTTTGAAAGACCCAAGTAAGGGCCGACCTATACTATTTGGGTTTCATTTCATGTCGTGTGAGTAAGTCTTTCAATTCAAACACTCTCACACACATTGAGCTTTCGCTCTTATTTGAAAGACCCAAGTAAGGGCCGACCTATACTATTTGGGTTTCATTTCATGTCGTGTGAGTAAGTCTTTCAATTTAAACACTCTCACACACATTGAGCCTTCGCTCTTACTCCCAAGACCTTAGTAAAGGCCTTATTGCAGTTATATTTGGGTTTCATTTATGTCGTGTGTGTAGTACTTCAATTCAAGCACTCTCACACACATTGAGCCTTCGCTCTTACTCCCAAGACCTTAGTCAAGGCCATACTGCAATTTATATTTGGGTTTTATTTCATGTCGTGTGTGTAAGTCTTTCGATTCAAGCACGCACCCACATTGAGCCTTCGCTCTTATTTGCAAGACCCGAGTAAGGGCTCATATACATAAGATATATACGTATTTCCCTTCGGTTATTTCCCTTCGGTTATTTCCCTTCTGTTATTTCCCTTCAGTATTGTCTTTACATTTCGGGTTTTCCCTTTGGAGTAGCGTGAGTTTGCATTGCATCTACGCCATACCACGAGGTAGGACGCATATTGCATCGAAGCAACCCCCGCTCGAATTCGCCCATGTAGTGGAGTGTTCATAACACACAAACTAGGCGACCCAAAAAGGGATAAAAGAAAAGACTTAGGCACGTGCAAATCCACGTGATCTAAAATATGCAATCGCATCTTAAAGACCCGAAATAGACACCTCGAACCGTTTCGTAGACTTTCTCCCCAAAACTCGATTTTTTGCAAAAGCGTACAGACTGACCCTTGCGCATCGGTGCAAGAAGGTCTGCGACGACAAGAGCTCACTTGCTCACAGTCGCCACGTTTAGAAGTCAGTGTTAATATATCTTCGCTAGCTTAAGTAAGCTAGCTGGCACGCCCTATTTATATACATAGGCCTTAGACGCACGATAAGATCCACTCCAAGCCACGAAAGAGGCGAAGAGGCGGGGATTTTCGCGCGTCTACAAGCTTCTTTTCTCTTTATTCTGCCCTTTTAGCAACTGCTGTAGGGCTTTACGGTCCTTTTGTGTGAAGGACTCGTGGTATTGGTTGCCTTCCATTACGGAGGCCTCTTTTTGCTTGCGAGGTTTTTCAGATTTCTTTTTAGGCCTTTGTTCACCGTTCGATGAACATGAATCGCCTACTTCAGCCTCTTGGCTAAGAGCATCGATTTTGGCCTCAAACTCCCTTCTCAAATCCTCGATTTCATCTAGTTTTTTTTTGTTTTTGAAAATCCTCCTAGAGTGAGAACTTGATGCGCATGAGCCTTGGCTCGATACTTCACTTGGATTGGATTTTGACATGCTTTTCAAGCTTTTTCAAAATATCCTAAGTACAAGCAAAAGAAAAAATAAATTAAGACGACACCTTTTTACAAAATTTTCGCAAGACTTCTACTTTAAAACTCGATTTTTGAAAGGCTCACGTCCCACTGGGCGTGCCAATCTCTGTAGACGCACGAAAATCCCCGCCTCTTTGCCTTTTTCAGGGCTTGGAGGGGATCCTCTCGTGTGTCTAAGGCCTATGTATGCAAACAGGGCGTGCCAGCTAGCTTACCTAAGCTAGCGAAGATATTTTTAACACTGACTTCTAAACGTGGCGACTGTGAGCAAGTAAGCTCTTGCCGTCGCAGACCTTCTTGCACCGATGCACAAGGGTCAGTCTGTACGCTTTGCAAAAATCGAGTTTTTGGAGAGAAAGTCTACGAAGCGGTTCGAGGTGTCTATTTCGGGTCTTTAAAATGCGATTGCATGTTTTAGATCACGTGGATTTGCACGTGCCTAAGTCTTTTCTTTTATCCCTTTTCGGGCCACCTAGTTTGTGTGTTATGAACACTCCACTACGTGGGCGAATTCGAGCGGGGCTTGCTTAGATGCAATATGCGTCCTACCTCGTGGTATGGCGTAGATGCAATGCAAACTCACGCTACTCCAAAGGGAAAACCCGAAATGTAAAGACAATACTGAAGGGAAATGACTGAAGGGAAATAACCGAAGGGAAATAACCGAAGGGAGATATGTATATAGATTATGTATATGAGCCCTTACTCGGGTCTTGCAAATAAGAGCGAAGGCTCAATGTGGGTGCGTGCTTGAATTGAAAGACTTACACACACGACATGAAATTAAACCCAAATATAAATTGCAGTATGGCCTTGACTAAGGTCTTGGGAGTAAGAGCGAAGGCTCAATGTGTGTGAAAGTGCTTGAATTGAAGTACTACACACACGACATAAATGAAACCCAAATATAACTGCAATAAGGCCTTTACTAAGGTCTTGGGAGTAAGAGCGAAGGCTCAATGTGTGTGAAAGTGCTTGAATTGAAGTACTAAACACACGACATAAATGAAACCCAAATATAACTGCAATAAGGCCTTTACTAAGGTCTTGGGAGTAAGAGCGAAGGCTCAATGTGTGTGAAAGTGCTTGAATTGAAAGACTTACTCACATGACATGAAATGAAACCCAAATAGTATAGGTCGGCCCTTACTTGGGTCTTTCAAATAAGAGCGAAAGCTCAATGTGTGTGAGTACTTGAATTGAAAGACAACGCACCCAACTTAAGCAAATCCCTTCGAAAATGAAAATATATATATATATTTATGTATTAGGGGCTGATTAGGCCCGTGTGTGTTCAAAATCGTGCACGACTAAGAGAGTGCACGTGTGTGGGTGTGCCAAGCCACGTTATTACAAGCGGGGGGAGACTATGCTCCGTTATTACAACCCCGTATCAAATTGAATCTCAAGCAAGTATACAACTAAAGACCGAGTTTAGGCACTTACGAGTAGCTGGTCCGCAGAGGCCTTGCTTGAGCGTGGGCTTGGGCTTCGCCTTGGGCTGCAAACGGGAGCTCCGCGAGGATAAGTGACCAAGGGTGCTAGCCGGCTGCAAGTGGGGCACGGGATAGGCACCTCGAAGGTGGCCGGCTGCAAATGGGTGTTGCCTCGATGTGGGGGGTTAAAGGGGCTGGACCAAGTGAGTGTTTAGGGTCACTAGGAGAGTCGAGGGTTTAGGGAAGGTGGACCTAAAAGGGGAGTTTATGGGAAGGCCGAATGGGAGTCCTATAGGGTGGAAGAAATGGCTGGCCGGGTGCAAATGGGATGGTTAGGTGGTGGCCGGTAGTTTAGGTTGTGCTAGGTTCGGCTAAATGAAAAGGGTGGTGACAAAGGGCTGAGATGATGATATGGTGGGTGGCTAGGAGTGGAGAGGGAGTAGAGAAGGATTTAGATAGAGTTGGGGAATGCTTACCGAATGGGGAGAGGCGGTGGATGGAAGAGAGAAGCC
Source organism: Brasenia schreberi (assembly GCA_036023115.1). Classification (NCBI taxonomy): domain Eukaryota; kingdom Viridiplantae; phylum Streptophyta; class Magnoliopsida; order Nymphaeales; family Cabombaceae; genus Brasenia; species Brasenia schreberi. The sequence continues at coordinate 4,719,241 of JAYKKT010000085.1, read as the reverse complement.
GGGTGGTTGGGATGGAGAGCAAGCGGCGGCGTCCGGCTAGGAGATGGTGGTGTGAGCTGTGGTGGGGTGGAGGGATAGTGGTGGTGCCGGCGGCGCAGGTGGAGCAGGCGGGCAGGTTCGGCTGGGTGAGGAAATGGGAGAAAGAGAGGGCCCGGCTGGGTGAGGTGAGGGTTCTAGCTAGCAAAACCCCGCCCCCAAGGGGGTGGGTTTAAATAGGGATGGGTAGGTCGGTTAGGGCTGGGCTTGGGGTAGTGGTTAGGTGGTTTAGGTAGGGTGGTATGTAGATAAGGTGGGCTGGAAAGGGTTGGGCCAGATATTTTGAGAACTAGGGGTTTGGGTAGATTGTGGGCTAGGGGTGGTTTAGGGGTTTAGGGCTAGGTTAGGTGGTTGGGTTTTAGGGTGAGGTTTAGTGAGCTAGGTTAGGTGATTAGGCTAGGTTTAGGCTAGGTTTAGGGAAATTAACCTAGGTTTAGGGAAGGATTAGGGAAGTGGGTTAGGTGATTAGGTTGGGATTAGGACGGGATTAGGAAAGTGGGTTAGGTGATAAGGTTCAGATTAGGGGTGGATTAGGGGTTTAGGCTAGCATTATGCGTTTTTGGGTTAGGTTTAGGTGAAGGAGATCCCTTTGCATGGCCCATAGACCTTAACCACCTCATGTTGGTGCAGCCCTAGGTTAGGTTTTGACTAATTACAAGCTTAAACCCACTCAATTAGGCTAACCCACATGATTAAACCCAAACTTGACACACAAGTCAAGCTTAATTACAACACTCTTGATATTTTCCATCCCCACTCTCTCTCATGCCCAATATCCCACGTGAATTTCAAGTGGACCCCACCTCCATTTATGAGAAGGTGATGTGGGCCATGGATATGGATATTGGATTGGATCTCTGGATCCAAATCCAAATCCAAGTCCACATATGGGTTTGGATTGGGATCTGGATATATATGGTCCAGATCCAATCCAAGCTGAACTCTAACTCCTTCGAGCTGGGTTCGAAACGGATGATTTGTGCGGGGCCTGACAGCATCAGTACTCCGTCTGCGTTGGGTCTTCGCCAACATGGTCGTCCGCCTCCGTTTCTGCCTTCCGGAGATGACTTCAAATGATATTTTGATAAGAACAGGGTCTTGGACGTTCGAGATCCTGGGGGTGTGAATCAGATACAAGAGTTGCTGTGCCGGGCTTGACATGTGCTCCGGTTCCGGGCTCTTCTTAGCTCTCCTGGTCCTGTCTTGATCGGGCCAAGCCACTTCGGGGTTTCAAAACATGTTTTAAAAAGGTTTTAAAAGCTATATTGTATGTTTTCAAAATATAGAGTTCAAAACGTATGTACAGGGTTGTCTGGAAGGCTCCTGGGTTTCCAGACTCAAAAATGGCCCTTTGGGGCTGCTTTTACAAAACTAGATGAATTTGAGAAATTTGTGGGATTTCGGCTTGTTTACATCCACCTGCTCCACCACACCCCAGCTAGCCCACCACCTGTCGCCACCCCTGCCTTCGGCCGAACCACCTGCTCCACCACACCCGGCTTCTCTCTTCCATCCACCGCCTCTCTTCAAGCACGGTTAGTACCCCATCCTTCATCTCACCTTCTCCACTCCCTCTCCACTCTCAGCCACTTGCACTACCACCACCTGCCCCCACAGCCAGCCACTTGCTACCACCCTTCCCATTCGGCCAAGCCTTAGCCATCCTAACTACCCGCCACTACCTAACCACCCTAGCTACACTCGGCTACCCCATCCAACTCCCTAAGAACTGCCCCTATCACCTCACCACAACCATCACCACCTTACCCCATATCCTAGCTAGTTCCCTTCCCTTACACCACTCCTAGCCACCCTAACTGCCCGCCACACCAAGTCTCCCTAGCAGTCAGCCACTTCAACCGACTGCCCCATACTCCTTCGGCCCTTCCATCCGCCAGTCCCATACTTCCCCTAGGCTCTCCCTTAGACACTCCCTTAAGCTCTACCTTAGTGCCATACTCCCCCAACACTACACTCCCCCGAGTGACCATACCTAGCCCCCTTAATCCCACACGTCAAGGCGACACCCTTGCTTGCAGTCGGCCACCTTCAAGGCACCCGGCCAGCACCCCTTGTCGCTCAACCTCGCAGAGCTCCCGTTTGCAGCCTAAGGCAAAGGCCAAGCCCACGCTCAAGCAAGGCCTCTACGGACCAGCTACTAGTAAGTGCCTAACTCGGTCTTTAGTTGTATACTTGCTTGAGATTCAATTCGATACGGGGTTGTAATAACGGAGCATAGTCTCCCCCCGCTTGTAATAACGTGGCTTGGCACACCCACACACGTGCACTCTCTTAGTTGTGCACGATTTTGAACACACACGGGCCTAATCAGCCCCTAATACATAAGTATATACATATACTTTCATTTTTGTAGGGTTTAGCTTAAGTTGGGTGTGTGGTCTTTCAATTCAAGCACTCTCACACACATTGAGCCTTCGCTCTTATTTGAAAGACCCAAGTAAGGGCCGACCTATACTATTTGGGTTTCATTTCATGTCGTGTGTGTAAGTCTTTCAATTCAAGCACTCTCACACACATTGAGCCTTCGCTCTTATTTGAAATACCCAAGTAAGGGCCGACCTATACTATTTGGGTTTCATTTCATGTCGTGTGTGTAAGTCTTTCAATTCAAGCACTCTCACACACATTGAGCTTTCGCTCTTACTCCCAAGACCTTAGTCAAGGCCTATTGCAGTTATATTTGGGTTTAATTTCATGTCGTGTGCGTAGTACTTCAATTCAAGCACTCACACACGTTGAGCTTTCGCTCTTATTCCCAAGACCTTAGTTAAGGCCATACTGCAATTTATATTTGGGTTGAATTTCATGTCGTGTGTGTAAGTCTTTCAATTCAAGCACGCACCCACATTGAGCCTTCGCTCTTATTTGCAAGACCCGAATAAGGGCTCATATACATACTCTATATACATATCTCCCTTCGGCATTTATATTTCAAGTCATTTCCCTTCGGTTATTTCCCTTCGGTTATTTCCCTTCAGTATTGTCTTTACATTCGGGTTTTCCCTTTGGAGTAGCGGGAGTTTGCATTGCATCTACGCCATACCACGAGGTAGGACGCATATTGCATCAAAGCAAGCCCCACTCGAATTCGCCCATGTAGTGGAGTGTTCATAACACACAAACTAGGTGGCCTGAAAAGGGATAAAAGGAAAGACTTAGGCACGTGCAAATCCACGTGATCTAAAAAAATGCAACCGCATCTAAAAGACCCGAATTAGATACCTTGAACCGCTTCGTAGACTTTCTCTCCCAAAACTCGATTTTTGCAAAGCGTACAGACTGACCCTTGCGCATCGGTGCAAGAAGGTCTGCGACGACAAGAGCTCACTTGCTCACAGTAGCCACGATTAGAAGTCAGTGTTAAATATATCTTCGCTAGCTTAGGTAAGCTAGCTGGCACGCCCTGTTTGCATAAATAGGCCTTAGACACACGAGAGGATCCGCCCCGAGCCCTAAAAAGGTGAGAAGCGGGGATTTTCGCGCGTCTACAGAGATTGGCACGCCCGGTGGGACGTGAGCCTTTCAAAAATTGAGTTTTTAAGTAGAAGTCTTGCGAAAATTTTTAAAAGGTGTCATTTTTAACTTATTTTTCTTTTCTTGTACTTAGGACATTTTGAAAAAGCTTGAAAAGCATGTCAAAATCCAATCCAAGTGAAGTGTCGAGCCAAGGCTCATGCGCATCAAGTTCTCACTCTAGGAGGATTTTCAAAAACAAAATAAAACTAGATGAAATCGAGGACCTGAGAAGGGAGTTTGAGGACAAAATTGATGCTCTCAGCCAAGAGGCTGAAGTAGGCGATTCATGTTCATCAAATGGTGAACAAAGGCCTAAAAAGAAAACTGAAAAACCTCGCAAGCACAAAGAGTCCTTCGTAATGGAAGGCAACCAATACCACCAGTCCTTCACACAAAAGGACCGTAAAGCCCTACAGCAATTGCTGAAAGGGCAGAATAAATAGAAAAGAAGCTACGCCCTGTCTGATTTCCTTCCTATGGATTACGAAACAGACAGTGAGGATGAAATACCGAACTTCCATCGGTATGATGGCATGGGAGACCCTAGGTCTCACTTGCAGCTTTTCTCGTGTCGAGCCCATAAGAAGAAAAAGGACTCGATGAAATGGGTGTATTGGTTCCCTTTATACCTTAAAGGCACAGCTGCCAAATGGCTGGCTTCCTACGACTTAAGCCAGTTCGCTACTTTTGAAGAGTTAGTGAACTGCTTCATGCAAAGATTTGCACACAACGTAGAAGTCCGTAGACGCGCGAAAATCCCCGCCTCTTTCCCTTTTTCAAGGCTCGGAGTGGGTCCTCTCGTGTGTCTAAGGCCTATATATGCAAACAGGGCGTGCCAGCTAGCTTACTTAAGCTAGCAAAGATATTTTTAACACTGACTTCTAAACGTAGCGACTGTGAGCAAGTAAGCTCTTGTCGTCGCAGACCTTCTTGCACCGATGCGCAAGGGTCAGTCTGTACGCTTTGCAAAAATCGAGTTTTTGGAGAGAAAGTCTATGAAGCGGTTCGAGGTGTCTATTTCGGGTCTTTAAAATGCGATTGCATGTTTTAGATCACGTGGATTTGCACGTGCCTAAGTCTTTTCTTTTATCCCTTTTCGGGCCACCTAGTTTGTGTGTTATGAACAATCCACTACGTGGGCGAATTCGAACGGGGCTTGCTTCGATGCAATATGCGTCCTACCTCGTGGTATGGCGTAGATGCAGTGCAAACTCACGCTACTCCAAAGGGAAAACCCGAAATGTAAAGACAATACTGAAGGGAAATAACTGAAGGGAAATAACCGAAGGGAAATAACCGAAGGGAAATAACCGAAGGGAAATAACCGAAGGGAAATGACTTGAAATATAAATGCCGAAGGGAGATATGTATATATAATATGTATATGAGCCCTTACTCGGGTCTTGTAAATAAGAGCGAAGGCTCAATGTGGGTGCGTGCTTGAATTGAAAGACTTACACACACGACATGAAATTAAACCCAAGTATAAATTGCAATATGGCCTTGACTAAGGTCTTGGGAGTAAGACCGAAGGCTCAACGTGTGTGAAAGTGCTTGAATTGAAAGACTTACTCACACGACATGAAATGAAACCCAAATAGTATAGGTCGGCCCTTACTTGGGTCTTTCAAATAAGAGCGAAAGCTCAATGTGTGTGAGAGTGCTTGAATTGAAAGACTTACTCACACGACATGAAATGAAACCCAAATAGTATAGGTCTGCCCTTACTTGGGTCTTTCAAATAAGAGCGAAAGCTCAATGTGTGTGAGAGTGCTTGAATTGAAAGACTTACTCACACGACATGAAATGAAACCCAAATAGTATAGGTCGGCCCTTACTTGGGTCTTTCAAATAAGAGCGAAAGCTCAATGTGTGTGAGTGCTTGAATTGAAAGACAACGCACCCAACTTAAGCAAAACCCTTCGAAAATGAAAGTATATATATTTATGTATTAGGGGCTGATTAGGCCCGTGTGTGTTCAAAATCGTGCACGACTAAGAGAGTGCACGTGTGTGGGTGTGCCAAGCCACGTTATTACAAGCGGGGGGAGACTATGCTCCGTTATTACAACCCCGTATCAAATTGAATCTCAAGCAAGTATACAACTAAAGATCGAGTTTAGGCACTTATGAGTAGCTGGTCCGTAGAGGTCTTGCTTGAGCGTGGGCTTGGCCTTCGCCTTGGGCTGCAAACGGGAGCTCCGCTAGGATGGGTGACCAAGGGTGCTGGCTGGCTGCAAGTGGGGCGCGAGATAGGCGCCTCGAAGGTGGCCGGCTGCAAATGGGTGTCGCCTCGATGTGGGGGATTAAAGGGGCTGGACCAAGTGAGTGTTTAGGGTCACTAGGAGAGTCGAGTGTTTAGGGAATGTGGACCTAAGGGGAGTCTAAGGGGAGGCCGAATGGGAGTCTTAGGGGAAGGCCGAATGGGAGTCTTAGGGGAAGGCCGAATGTAGATAGGATGGTTAGGTAGTGGCCGGTAGTTTAGGTTGTGCTAGGTTCGGCTAAGTGAAAAGGGTGGTGACAAAGGGCTGAGATGATGATATGGTGGGTGGCTAGGAGTGGAGAGGGAGTAGAGAAGGATTTAGGTAGAGTTGGGGAATGCTTACCGAATGGGGAGAGGCGGTGGATGGAAGAGGGAAGCCGGGTGGTTGGGATGGAGAGCAAGCGGTGGCGTCCGGCTGGGAGATGGTGGTGTGAGCTATGGTGGGTTGGAGGGATGGTGGTGGTGCAGGCGGCGCAGGTGGAGCAGGCGGGCAGGTTCGGCTGGGTGAGGAAATGGGGGAAAGAGAGGGCCCGGCTGGGATTGGTGAGGGTCCTTCTAGCTAGCAAAACCCGCCCCCAAGGGGGGGGGTTTAAATAGGGATGGGTAGGTCGGTTAGGGCTGGGCTTGGGGTAGTGGTTAGGTGGTTTAGGTAGGGTGGTATGTAGATAAGGTGGGCTGGAAAGGGTTGGGCCAGATATTTTGAAAACTAGGGGTTTGGGTAGATTGTGGGCTAGGGGTGGTTTAGGGGTTTAGGGCTAGGTTAGGTGGTTGGGTTTTAGGGTGAGGTTTAGTGAGCTAGGTTAGGTGATTAGGCTAGGATTAGGGAAATTAATCTAGGTTTAGGGAAGGATTAGGGAAGTGGGTTAGGTGATTAGGTTGGGATTAGGCCAGGATTAGGGAAGTGGGTTAGGTGATTAGGCTCAGATTAGGGGTGGATTAGGGGGGTAGGCTTGGATTAGGTGTTTTGGGTTAGGTTTAGGTGAAGGAGCTCCCTTTGCATGGCCCATAGACCTTAACCACCTCATGTTGGTGCAGCCCTAGGTTAGGTTTTAGCTAATTACAAGCTTAAACCCACTCAATTAGGCTAACCCACATGATTAACCCCAAACTTGACACACAAGTCAAGCTTAATTACAACACTCTTGATATTTTCCATCCCCACTCTCTCTCATGCCCATGATCCCATGTGAATTTCAAGTGGGCCCCACCTCCATTTATGAGAAGGTGATGTGGGCCATGGATATGGATATTGGATTAGATCTCTGGATCCAAATCCAAATCCACGTCCACATATGGGTTTGGATTGGGATCTGGATATATATGGTCCAGATCCAATCCAAACTGAACTCTGAATCCTTCGAGCTGGGTTTGAAACGGACGATTCGTGCGGGGCCTGACAGCATCAGTACTCCGTCTGTGTTGGGTCTTCGCCAACATGGTCGTCCGCCTCCGTTTCTGCCTTCCGGAGATGACTTCAAATGATATTTTGATAAGAATAGGGTCTTGGACGTTCGAGATCCTGGGGGTGTGGATGTGATACAAGAGCTGTTGTGCCGGGCTTGAAATGTGCTTCGGTTTTGGGCTCTTCTTAGCTCTCCTGGTCCTGTCTTGATCGGGCCAAGCCACTTCGGGGTTTCAAAACATGTTTTAAAAGGTTTTCCAAAGCCATATTGTATATGTTTTTGAAATATGAAGTTTAAAACATATGTACAGGTTTGTCTAGAAGGCTCCTGGGTTTCCAGACTCAAAATGGCCCTTTGGGGCTGCTTGTATAAAACCAGATGGATTTTGAGAAATTCGTGGGATTTCGTGGTGTTTACAGATGCCCCTCTTTGGCCTTGTCCAAATCGATTTGGATTAGGGCAAAGATGACGAACACCCCTTTCAATGTCTCCCTAGATCTATCCACGAAGAATATGGGATCGCCCCATTTTTAGCAAAATCTCAATTTACAAACTCTAGTAGGAGCAGATATCACGCTAAAGGGTTCTTCTATGGAATCTGGTCCTAAATGGGATCATGTTCATGCAAGTACCATGCGTGGAATGCAAATGACATGGGTGTGGTGCCAAAAGTGGCGACCTCCCAGAGACCAGATGTGGTCGAACTCTAGAAACTTACAAGGTCTATTGCTCCAAGTGAGCAAATCCTATGCTGTTCGATGTTCGGTTTTCAAAACTTATTTACAAAAACTATTTACAAAAGGGACAACTGTCTTGAGCCTCGATCCTAAGGATCTCGAGCTCTTCGTGCTTGCCCTTGTTTGAGTCTTAACACTCGCTTATCTAGCGGAGGTTTTATAAGAAAATAAGCTTCATTTCAAATTCCTACGCCTTACTCGAAACGTCGAATTCTCAAACAAGATGAAATTCAAGTAAGTAAATCCTATTTTTACTTTAGGATTCCTCGAAATGAACCATGCTTTAGCTTGGGATAAGCCAGGGATGGGAAAGAGATACCACGGTCCCTTCTGAAGCGTCCCGTGGTTTAAGGCATAGAAGGCGGAAAACTGCTCTTTTTTGAGCTTTTTGGCCTCTTTTCTTTTTTTCATAGAGGGTCTCCCTTTGGGAGTATTTTTTCTTTAATCCCTCTTTTTCATAAGAGAATCGATTTTTCTTTTTGAAGTCTGGTTTCTTTCTTTTGGAAAGAGACTTTAAATGGAAAATTCCCTTTTGTTTTGAGCCTTTGTTTTCCTTTTGGAAGGAGAAGAGAAGAGGGGAGGACTTATCCCAAGCCTACACTCGATCCATTCCAGATCAGCCTATTTAGAAATAGCACGTACTACTTGCAAGTATCTTGCTATGTTGAACTAGGCCTTTCTTTGTAAGAAGAGGATTTTGAAATGTAACCACGATTTTGAAAACTCCACTCTTTCACAAGTGAGAATTCTCTTCACTTAGGGTCACACGAGTTGCCTTTGCACCTTATTCATATGTCTCAGGGCAGCTATCCCCATAAAATTTTCGAAAACTGGAATTTAATCCAGATCCTACACATGATACTTCTTTAAGTATTGAATATTGATAGGATCTGCTAAATTCCTACCTTCTACATCGATCAACCAATACGAATTGTTCGTAGTGGTTGCTCGTACAACATAGGGTCCATCCCAGTTGGGGCGCCACTTGCCTAGGGGGTGTGGGCCACGATGGTGGATGGTTTTTAAGACCAGATCTCCCACTTCAAAGTGGCGAGGTCTCATGTGTTTGCTATAATGTCGGGCTATCCTTTGCCGGTATGCACGAGCATGATCCATGGCAAGGAGTCGCCTCTCATCTAGCAAATCTAGTTCGGCCATCCTAGTATGCTGAAGCGTCTCTAGGGGGAGGTCGAGTGCTATGGATGTATGAAATGAATGCAGTTGAGTATGAATGGGAAGAATGGCGTTTGTGACATAGACCAACTCGAATGGTGTGGCATTCGTGGGAGTCCGGATGGAAGTCCTATAAGCCCATAAGGCTTCATCCAGCTTCTCGTGCCACGTCCTACCCTTCTCGAAGGTTTTCTCAATAATACTAATGAGAGTCTTGTTTGTGGCTTCGGCTTGGCTGTTGCCTTGAGGGTAGTAGGGCGAGGAGAAGTGGTGAGTTATGCCATACGTGTTGCACAACTTAACCATCCGCTCATTCTTGAATGGGGTACCATTATCAGACACAAGGTCTCGTGGAACCCCAAATCGAGCCAAGATATTCTTCCGAATGAAAGCCACCACATGTTGCCCCATTACATTGGTTAGGGCAATGGCTTCCACCCACTTGGAGAAATACTTCGTGGCTGCTAAAATAAATCGATGCCCATTCGAGGCCTTTGGAAATATTGGGCCTACGATGTCAAACGCCCACATGGTAAATGGCCAGGGGCTGACCACGGAATGCAATGCAGATGAAGGGATATGAATGGAGTGCCCATGCACTTGACACGGATGACACTTCCTAACATGATCGTGACAATCCTTTTTCAGGGTGGACCAAAAATAGCCCCCTCTAAGTATTTTCATTGCCATCATGTTGGCATTAACATGACCTCCACATTCTCCATCGTGGAACTCATGCATTACTATCCTAGCCTCCTCTAGGTCGATACACCTAAGCAGAATGCCGGTAAAACTCTTTTTGTATAAAACCCCACCCAGAATGGTGTATCGGGTCGAAATCTTACGAATGAATGCCTTATCTTTGGATGTGGCATCCTCGGTAAATCCCCCATTTTCTAAAAATTGTTTTATGTCATAGAACCAGGGTTTTTCAATAGACTCTGGGTTGTTTTGGCAAATATCCAAGTCGTGTGTGGATGGATGGGGTGCATGCCATATTTCCAAAGATCTGGTCCCTGAAATGGGATCGACCTTCAGGGCTGAGCCCAAGGAGGAGAGGGCATCAGCGATGCCATTATCCTCTCTTCCTACGTGTGTGAGTTTACACGACTGGAAGGATTGGACCAATCGAGTGGCTAACTCGTGATATGGAAGTAGTTTCTCATTACGTACTTGCCAAATTTTTAAAAGTTGGTTTATGACAAGGGGCGAATCTCCAAAGACCTCAATGCACGATGCCCCTAGAGTTTTCGAAATCCTTAAGCCTTGTATGAGTGCTTCATACTCAGCTACGTTGTTGGAACATTCGAAATCTAAGCGGACTGCTATGGAAATCTCGCCCTTTTCAGGGGAGATTAGGATGATCCCGGCACCAGCCTCTCGTTGGTTTCGTGCCCCGTCGAAGTGCATCTTCCACACTTGGTTTTCGAAAGAATTTGCCAAAATGTGGTTTTGAAAATGTTTTTGCAATATGCCTTCGTCAGGCATTTCGACAAGAGTGGGATATGCATCCTCTAAGGGGAATTCAGCCACGTAATCTGCTAGGGCTTGCCCCTTAATGGAGATCTGGTGATGGTATTTCAGATCATACTCCATTAGAAGGAGCTGCCATTTGCCCAATCTACCCATGAGAATGGGTTTTTTGAACAAGTGCTTGATTGGATCAAGCTTGGACACTATCCAGATCTCATGATCTAGGAAATAGTGTCTGAACTTCTGGCAGGCCGAGACTAGGGCCAAGCACGTCTTCTCCATGGCTTGATAATTTCGTTCATAAGCCAAGAGAGTTTTCAAAATATAGTAGATGGCATACTCCTTATGGGTGTCATCCTCGTATTGAGCCAACAGGGCTCCTAAAGCATTTACATGCACGGAGATGTATAATAAAAGCGGTTTTCCTTGTTTTGGAGGATTCAAAACGGGAGGATTAACCAAGTATGCCTTCAGTCTCTCGAAGGACTTTTGGCATTCGTCATCCCACAAGAATTTCGTACCCTTCCTCAACAGTTTGTTGAAGGGTTCGCATCTAGTTGCCAGATTCGATATGAATCGGCGAACGGATTGTTAGCGACCCTGGAGGCTACGGATTTGGGTGAGATTGGAGGGTGGGGCCATGTCTTTGATGGCTCGACACTTAGAGGGGTCAACTTCTATTCCCCTTTGGCTCACCATAAAGCCTAGAAGCTTCCCTGATTCTACCCTGAATACACATTTTTGAGGGTTTAGCTTTACTTTGTAAAGCCTAAGCCTTTCGAAAATCTTTTGTAAACATTCGATATGGGTGCATCGGGTTTTGGATTTTGCTAAGAGATCATCTACATACACTTCTACAAGCTCATGAATTTGATCATGGAAGATCATGTTCATGGCTCGTTGGTATGTTGCGCCGGCATTTTTCAAACCAAAGGGCATGACTGTATAGCAGTACGTGCCCCATGGGGTTGTGAAGGCAGTCTTACCCTGATCTCGTGGACTTAGTTTGATTTGATTATAGCCTGAATAGCCATCCATGAATGAAAACATTTCATGATTTGCAGTACTATCGACTATCAAATCTATGTTGGGTAAAGGATAATTATCCTTTGGAGTGGCTTTATTCAGGTTTCTGAAATCGATGCATATTCGAATTTTCCCATTTGTTTTTGGAACTACAACGATATTTGACAACCAATCAGAATACGCAATGGGTTTTATAAATCCGGCTTTTAGCAAATCTTCTAAACCCTCTTTGACTTGCGTGTGTATATGCGGGTGTATTTTTCTAAGCTTCTGCTTTATGGGTTTTACACCTGCATCTAAGGGAAGGCGATGCTCGACTATGCTGGGATCTATGCCCGACATGTCTTCATACGTCCATGCAAACACATCTAAATAGGTTCGTAGAAATGCAATGAATGCTAACTTTTCAGTTTCATGCAAGCATGCGCCTATTTTGATGGTTTTGGGATTGGAATCATCCCCTAGGTTCACCTTTATGAAATCTCCTCCTACTGATTGGGAAGGTCTTTCAAAATCGAGAATTTTATGAAATTCTGAGAGCTCAGAAGTGGGATCTTCCTCAAGGGGATCCACTTCTGGGCTTTGATCATTCTCGTGGGCTATAGACCCGAGGGAACTTGATGCGTGGTTTTCAAAATGACCTGGTTTTGTACTTGGATTTTCAAGTGATTTCGAAATTTTTGGTCTGGCTATGCAGACGACGTTTCTTTCGAAATCCTTTTCTTTTGCCAAAGTCCTACCAGGAGTAGCTATGTACAAAATCTTTTTGGTATTTTCCAAATTTTCGATTTTTTTGGGTTTTTGTAAAACAAGAACTTTGGGAACTATACAAAGCACTCTTTTTTCGAGTTTTTGTTTTTCCATTGTTTTTGGTTTTCTTGTTTTTCGATTTTTTTGATTTTAGGTTTTTCAAATGTTTTTGGTATTTTTAGAAAAAGGGATCTTCCGTCAAACCTACAAAGGGAAAACACTACGGGTTAGACTCGGAATAGGAGGTCTAAATCGTAGGTCTCTTCTAAGGCAGGCTCCGGGGCACCCTTGACCCAGGTGGTCACAGGAGGTGGCTCCGGCGGTATTCGGGGAGTATAGCCGATCCCATATCGGCTTGGGTTGGCCCTAGGCAGGATGGGCTCTTGGAGACCCTGGTTTTGTGCCCCTAGACTCTTGTAGGGCGTGTAGCCCATGTTCAACAACATGTTCCATTACTTTTTGTTTTTTGAAAAAGTTGGATACAAGTCGTGGTCCTGGAACATGCTATCGTCCATATTAGGCTCGTATGGCCTCTTGTCTAGGGGCTTTGGAAATAGGGAACACTTGGGTTTTCCTAAGAGGATTAAAGTTGGGAGGGGGCCTGCTTTGGGCGGCCCCTTCACACATACAACCTTCCTAGGGTTGTTCAACACGAGCCGAGGTGGCTCAACCATAATTTGCCCCAGGTTAGCCTCATGGGCTTGGGAGCTTGATAAACATGGGGAGTTTATGATCCCCTGAAGCTGTGGGTGACTCTCACCTAGGATCACTACGACCTGGTCCCTAAAAGGGATCTTGACACACCTGTGGAAGGTGGATGGCACAGCGCACAAACTGTGTATCCAGGGCCTTCCCAGCAACAGGTTATAATGGGGGTGGATGTCCAAGACATTGAACACCCTCGTGTGTTCGATCCCTCCCGTTTCCATTGGGAGTTCGATGGATCCTAAAGGTCTAGACGCATTCCCATCGTATCCAGTGATAACGATGGGGCTTGGGTTCACTGAAGTCAAGGTGACTCCGATTTTGTACGCCACATGAAGTGGAAGGATGTTGAGCCCTCCTCCACCATAGACTAGGCACCTGTCCAAAGAGTGGTTGTTTAGAACCACCTCGATATGCAGGGCCTGGTTATGGGTTTCGTAGGGTCTATCTACATCATCTTCCGAAAAAGTGATGGGCGATTTTGCTCCTAATAAAGCCACTTGGGCAGACAAGGATTCCGGACTTATGTTTGAATCAACCTTGGCCCTTTCTAGAATTTTCTCTAATACCAGTCTATGCCTAGGCGAGGTTTTTATAAGCTCTAGGATAGACATGTGAATAGGAATCTTTGAAAGGTGGTTTTCGAAATCATAAGGATTTAGGATGACTTTGTCCTTATTTGCTTTTGGCAGACCACTAGGGATACAAGCTTTTGAGGGGCTAGGCACACTGACCACCTTTTGAGCACCTTGAAGGTGCGGGGGTTGATAGATCCTCCCGGATCTAGTGACTTCCCCCACGACCAGCCTAGGGTTCTCGCTAAACTTGGCTCTAAGGATGAGCTGAGGAGAACCTTGGATTTTCAAAACTGGTTTTACCGGGGTTTCCACTTTTGGTGGTCCCCGAATGACGACTTGGGCGGGCCTCTTGTATAGTACAAGGATGGGCGCACAAGTAGGTCAACCAGGTTCTGGCTTTTGCGCTAGTTCCTTGGAAATGGTGAGGGTACATAACTCCTTTCCTTTCCCACTGCCACTGGCGTGTTTGGGAAAGGGTTCCTTGAAGATAGCTTGAGGTGGCTTAGGTTCCGCAGTGACCTGGAGCCGGCCTTCTCCTATCAAGTTCTCAATTTTATTTAAGAGAGAGAAGCAGCGTTTGGTATCATGGCCTTTGAGTCGATGATACTTACAAAATCGGTTTAAATACCCCCCTTTGGACATGACTCCTTCGGGGATTTCAGGGAGTTCTATCATGCCCTGGGCAAGTAGGAGGTCTAGGACCTCCGACACAGGTTGCCCCAGCGGAGTATACTCCCATTTTTCAACCGGTTTTTGAAAATTGCGTTCCCTCTTATTTTCTAATTTTTCAAAATTTTTGGAAGTGCCTGCCATGCCTGGATCCACCCGGACATTGGAGATTTTATGGGGCTTTGCCCCTTTGTCCATCGTGGGCAGCCCATATGCGATGGGCTTTTCCAAACGGGCTTTTTGGAATGGCACTTCCTTTCCATAAGTGGTCGTATGTCCCTTTCCATAAGTGTCGCCTCGATGTGGGGGATTAAAGGGGCTGGACCAAGTGAGTGTTTAGGGTCACTAGGAGAGTCGAGTGTTTAGGGAATGTGGACCTAAGGGGAGTCTAAGGGGAGGCCGAATGGGAGTCTTAGGGGAAGGCCGAATGGGAGTCTTAGGGGAAGGCCGAATGTAGATAGGATGGTTAGGTAGTGGCCGGTAGTTTAGGTTGTGCTAGGTTCGGCTAAGTGAAAAGGGTGGTGACAAAGGGCTGAGATGATGATATGGTGGGTGGCTAGGAGTGGAGAGGGAGTAGAGAAGGATTTAGGTAGAGTTGGGGAATGCTTACCGAATGGGGAGAGGCGGTGGATGGAAGAGGGAAGCCGGGTGGTTGGGATGGAGAGCAAGCGGTGGCGTCCGGCTGGGAGATGGTGGTGTGAGCTATGGTGGGTTGGAGGGATGGTGGTGGTGCAGGCGGCGCAGGTGGAGCAGGCGGGCAGGTTCGGCTGGGTGAGGAAATGGGGAGAGAGGGCCCGGCTGGGATTGGTGAGGGTCCTTCTAGCTAGCAAAACCCGCCCCCAAGGGGGGGGGGGTTTAAATAGGGATGGGTAGGTCGGTTAGGGCTGGGCTTGGGGTAGTGGTTAGGTGGTTTAGGTAGGGTGGTATGTAGATAAGGTGGGCTGGAAAGGGTTGGGCCAGATATTTTGAAAACTAGGGGTTTGGGTAGATTGTGGGCTAGGGGTGGTTTAGGGGTTTAGGGCTAGGTTAGGTGGTTGGGTTTTAGGGTGAGGTTTAGTGAGCTAGGTTAGGTGATTAGGCTAGGATTAGGGAAATTAATCTAGGTTTAGGGAAGGATTAGGGAAGTGGGTTAGGTGATTAGGTTGGGATTAGGCCAGGATTAGGGAAGTGGGTTAGGTGATTAGGCTCAGATTAGGGGTGGATTAGGGGGGTAGGCTTGGATTAGGTGTTTTGGGTTAGGTTTAGGTGAAGGAGCTCCCTTTGCATGGCCCATAGACCTTAACCACCTCATGTTGGTGCAGCCCTAGGTTAGGTTTTAGCTAATTACAAGCTTAAACCCACTCAATTAGGCTAACCCACATGATTAACCCCAAACTTGACACACAAGTCAAGCTTAATTACAACACTCTTGATATTTTCCATCCCCACTCTCTCTCATGCCCATGATCCCATGTGAATTTCAAGTGGGCCCCACCTCCATTTATGAGAAGGTGATGTGGGCCATGGATATGGATATTGGATTGGATCTCTGGATCCAAATCCAAATCCACGTCCACATATGGGTTTGGATTGGGATCTGGATATATATGGTCCAGATCCAATCCAAACTGAACTCTGACTCCTTCGAGCTGGGTTCGAAACGGACGATTTGTGTGGGGCCTGACAGTATCAGTACTCCATCTGCATTGGGTCTTCGCCAACATGGTCGTCCGCCTCCGTTTCTGCCTTCCGGAGATGACTTCAAATGATATTTTGATAAGAACAGGGTCTTGGACGTTCGAGATCCTGGGGGTGTGGATGTGATACAAGATCGCTTTTGGGCCAAGTGCGAGAGCCCATATCCGAAGGATGCGTAGTAATGCTCATCCTGGATAACTTTAAAAGCGAGTTAAAAACCCTTCTCTCGCTCCATGAGATTTCAACTTTCCATAAGTTGATCAAAAAGGCTTCCCTTTTCGAAACTGTAAACACCCCGAAATCCCACGAATTTCTCAAAATCCATCTGGTTTTATACAAGCAGCCCCAAAGGGCCATTTTTGAGTTTGGAAACCCAGGAGCCTTCCAAACAACCCTGTATATATGTTTTAAACTTTATCTTTCAAAAACATATAATATAGCTTTTGAAAACCCTTTTAAAACATGTTTTGAAACCCCAAAGTGGCTTGGCCCGATCAAGACAGGACCAGGAGAGCCAAGAAGAGCCCGGAACCGGAGCACCTGTCAAGCCCGGCACAGCAACTCTTGCATCTGATTCACATCCCAGGATCTCGAACGTCCAAGACCCTGTTCTTATCAAAAAAAGCATTTGAAGTCATCTCCGGAAGGCAGAAACGGAGGCGGACGACTATGTTGGCGAAGACCCAACGCAGACGGAGTACTGATGCTGTCAGGCCCCGCACGAATCGTCCGTTTCGAACCCAGCTCGAAGGAGTCAGAGTTCAGTTTGGATTGGATCTGGACCATATATATCCAGATTCCAACCCAAACCCATATGTGGACTTGGATTTGGATTTGGATCCAGAGATCCAATCCAATATCCATATCCATGGCCCACATCACCTTCTCATAAATGGAGGTGGGGCCCACTTGAAATTCACGTGGGATATTGGGCATGAGAGAGAGTGGGGGTGAAAAATATCAAGAGTGTTGTATTAAGCTTGACTTGTGTGTCAAGTTTGGGTTTAATCTTGTGGTTTAGCCTAATTGAGTGGGTTTAAGCTTGTAATTAGCTAAAACCTAACCTAGGGCTGCACCAACATGGGGTGATCAAGGTCTATGGGCCATGCTAAGGGAGCTCCTTCACCTAAACCTAGCCAAAAATGCCTAAACCTAGCCTAAACCCCTAATCCACCCCTAATCTGAACCTAATCACCTAACCCACTTCCCTAATCCCGGCCTAATCCCGACCTAATCACCTAACCCACTCCCCTAATCCTTCCCTAAACCTAGATTAATTTCCCTAATCCTAGCCTAAACCTAGCCTAAACCACCTAACCTAGCTCACTAAACCTCACCCTAAAACCCAACCACCTAACCTAGCCCTAAACCCCTAAACCACCCTTAGCCCACGATTTTCCCAAACCCCTAGTTTTAAAATATCTGGCCCAACCCCATCCAGCCCACCTTATCTACATACTACCCTACCTAAACCACCTAACCACTACCCACAACCCAGCCCTAACCGACCTACCCATCCCCTATTTAAACCCCCCTCATTGTGGGCGGGTTTTCCAAGTGGGAACCACTCCACCACCCAGCCGGGCCCTCTCATTCTCCCATCTCTCATCCGTCTTCCCAGCAGCTCCAGCTCCTCCACCAGCCGCCACCTGCTCCGCCACCTTCCTTCTCCCACTCCACCACCACTGCCCCCCCAGCTGGACGTCACCACCTTCCCCCCAACTCCACTAGCCGACAGCTACCTGCCCGCCACTCCCCACTCCATCCGCCACTCCTTCCCATTCGGTAAGTCCCCCTAACTCCCTCAAAACTACTCTCTACCACCTCTCCACTCTTAGCCACCCATCTTCCCCTTAGCTCCACCTCTTTGCCGCCACCCCCTAAGCCTAGCCGAACCTAGGATAACCCAAGTGGCTGGCCACTACTTAGCCACCATCTCCCATTCGGCCAACCCCCCCCTAGGTGTCCCCTTTGGCCTTCCCACTAGCTCACCTTTTAGGTCCAGTTTCCCTAAGTCCCTAACTTCCCTAGTGACCCTAAGACCCACTTAGTCAGCCACTCTAAACTCCCTACTTGGAGGCGCCGCCCACTTGCCACCGGTCCCCTTCGAGGCGTCCATCCCGCGCCCCATTTGCAGCCGGCCAGCACCCTTGAGCACATACCTTCGCGGAGCTCCCGTTTGCAGCCCAAAGCCAAGGCCACGCTCAAGCAAGACCTCTACGGACCAGCTACTCGTAAGTGTCTAAACTCGGTCTCTAGTCGTACACTTGCTTAAAATTCAATTTGATACGGGGTTGTAATAACGGAGCATAGTCTCCCCCCGCTTGTAATAACGTGGCTTGGCACAACCACACACGTGCACTCTCTTAGTCGTGCACAATTTTGAACACACACGGGCCTAATCAGCCCCTAATATATAAGTGTACGTATATATTTCATTTCCGAAGGGTTTTGTTTAAGTTGGGTGCGTTGTCTTTCAATTCGAACACTCTCACACACATTGAGCTTTCGCTCTTATTTGAAAGACCCAAGTAAGGGCCGACCTATACTATTTGGGTTTCATTTCATGTCGTGTGAGTAAGTCTTTCAATTTAAACACTCTCACACACATTGAGCTTTCGCTCTTATTTGAAAGACCCAAGTAAGGGCCGACCTATACTATTTGGGTTTCATTTCTTGTCGTGTGAGTAAGTCTTTCAATTCAAGCACTTTCACACACATTGAGCCTTCGCTCTTACTCCCAAGACCTTAGTAAAGGCCTTATTGCAGTTATATTTGGGTTTCATTTATGTCGTGTGTGTAGTACTTCAATTCAAGCACTCTCACACACATTGAGCCTTCGCTCTTACTCCCAAGACCTTAGTCAAGGCCATACTGCAATTTATATTTGGGTTTAATTTCATGTCGTGTGTGTAAGTCTTTCAATTCAAGCACGCACCCACATTGAGCCTTCGCTCTTATTTGCAAGACCCGAGTAAGGGCTCATATACATAAGATATATACGTATCTCCCTTCGGTTATTTCCCTTCGGTTATTTCCCTTCGGTTATTTCCCTTCGGTTATTTCCCTTCTGTTATTTCCCTTCAGCATTGTCTTTACATTTCGGGTTTTCCCTTTGGAGTAGCGTGAGTTTGCATTGCATCTACGCCATACCACGAGGTAGGACGCATATTGCATCGAAGCAACCCCCGCTCGAATTCGCCCATGTAGTGGAGTGTTCATAACACACAAACTAGGCGACCCAAAAAGGGATAAAAGGAAAGACTTAGGCACGTGCAAATCCACGTGATCTAAAACATGCAATCGCATCTTAAAGACCCGAAATAGACATCTCGAACCGTTTCGTAGACTTTCTCCCCAAAAACTCGATTTTTGCAAAAGCGTACAGACTGACCCTTGCGCATCGGTGCAAGAAGGTCTGCGACGACAAGAGCTCACTTGCTCACAGTCGCCACGTTTAGAAGTCAGTATTAATATATCTTCGCTAGCTTAAGTAAGCTAGCTGGCATGCCCTGTTTGTATACATAGGCCTTAGACGCACGATAAGATCCACTCCAAGCCACGAAAGGGGCGAAGAGGCAGGGATTTTCGCGCGTCTACAGAAACCAACTTGCGAAAAGGGACATACGATCACTTGTGGAAAGGAAGTACCGTTCCAAAAACCCGCTTGGAAAAGCCCATCACAAACGGGCTACCCACGACGGACAAAGAGGCAAATCCCCATAAAATCGCCAATGTTCGGGTGGATCCAGGCGTGACGGGCACTTCCAAAAATTTTGAAAAGATAGAAAATAAGAGGGAGCAAAATTTTCAAAAACCGGTTAAAAAACGGGAGTACACTCCGTTGGGGCAGCCTGTGTCGGAGGTCCTAGACCTCCTACTTGCCCAGGGTATGATAGAACTCCCTGAAATCCCCGAAGGAGTCACTTCCAAAGGGGGGTATTTAAATCGATTTTGTAAGTATCATTGGCTCAAAGTCAATGATACCAAATGCTGCTTCTCCCTCTTAAATAAAATTGAGAACTTGATAGCAGAAGGCCGGCTCCAGGTCACTGCGGAACCTGAGCCACCTCAAGCTATCTTCAAGGAACCCTTTCCCAAACACGCCAGTGGCAGTGAGAAAGGAAAGGAGGTATGTACCCTCACCATTTCCAAGGAACTAGTGCAAAAACCAGAACCTGGTCGACCTACTTGTGCACCCATTCTTGTACTATACAAGAAGCCCGCCCAAGTCGTCATTCAGGGACCACCAAAAGTGGAAACCCCGGTAAAACTAGTTTTAAAAATCCAAGGTTCTCCTCAGCTCATCCTTAGAGCCAAATTTAGCGCGAACCCTAAGCTGGTCGTGGGGGAAGTCACTAGATCCGGGAGGATCTATCAACCCCCGCACCTTCAAGGTGCTCAAAAGGTGGTCAGTGTGCCTGGCCCCTCAAAAGCATGTATCCCTAGTGTTCTGCCAAAAGCAGATAAGGACAAAGTCATCCTAAATCCTTATGACTTCGAAAACCACCTTTCAAAGATTCCTATTCACATGTTTATCCTAGAGCTTATAAAAAACTTCGCCTAGGCATAGACTTGTATTAGAGAAAATTCTAGAAAGGGCCAAGATTGATTCGAACATAAGTCCGGAATCCTTGTCTACCCAAGTGGCTTTATTAGGAGCAAAATCGCCCATCACTTTCTCGGAAGATGATGTAGAAAGACCCTACGAAACCCATAACCAGGCCCTACATATCGAGGTGGTTCTAAACAACCACTCTCTGGACAGGTGCCTAGTCGATGGTGGAGGAGGGATCAACATCCTTCCACTTCATGTGGCGTACAAAATCGGAGTCACCTTGACTTCAATGAACCCAAGCCCCATCGTTATCACTGGATACGATGGGAATGCGTCTAGGCCTTTAGGATCCATCGAACTCCCAATGGAAACGGGAGGGATCGAACACACGGGGGTGTTCCATGTCTTGGACATCCACCCCCATTATAACCTGTTGCTGGGAAGGCCCTGGATACACAGTTTGTGCGCTGTGCCATC
The DNA here is from genome assembly GCA_036023115.1 of Brasenia schreberi. Lineage (NCBI taxonomy): Eukaryota > Viridiplantae > Streptophyta > Magnoliopsida > Nymphaeales > Cabombaceae > Brasenia > Brasenia schreberi. The sequence goes on along the minus strand of JAYKKT010000085.1, from coordinate 4,698,180 downwards.
CACCTTCCACAGGTGTGTCAAGATCCCTTTTAGGGACCAGGTCGTAGTGATCCTAGGTGAGAGTCACCACAGCTTCAGGGGATCATAAACTCCCCTTGTTTATCAAGCTCCCAGGCCTATGAGGCTAACCTGGGGCAAATTATGGTTGAGCCACCTCGGCTCGTGTTAAACAACCCTAGGAAGTTTGTATGTGTGAAGGGGCCGCCCAAAGCAGGCCCCCTCCCGACTTTAATCCTTCTAGGAAAACCAAGTGTTCCCTATTTCCAAAGCCCCTGGACAAGAGGCCATACGAGCATAATATGGACTATAGCATGTTCCAGGACCACGATCTATATCAAACCTTTTCAAAAAACAAAAAGTCGTGGAACATGTTGTTAAACATGGGCTACACGCCCTACAAGAGTCTAGGGGCACAGAACCAGGGTCTCCTAGAGCCCATCCTTCCTAGGGTCAACCCAAGCCGATATGGGATCGGCTATACTCCCCGAATACCGCCGGAGCCACCCCCTGTGACCACCTGGGTCAAGGGTGCCTCGGAGCCTACCTTAGAAGAGACTTACGATTTAGATCTCCTATTCCGAGTCTAACCCGTAGTGTTTTCCCTTTGTAGGTATGACGGAAGATCCCTTTTTCTAAAAAAACAAAAACATTTGAAAACCTTAAAATAAAAAAACATCGAAAAACAAGAAAAACCAAAAACAATGTATAAAAAAAAACTCGAAAAAAGAGTGCTTTGTATAGTTCCCAAAGTTCTTGTTTTACAAAAAGCCAAAAAAATCGAAAATTTGGAAAATACCAAAAAGATTTTGTACATAGCTGCTCCTGGTAAGACTTTGGCAAAAGAAAAGGATTTCGAAAGAAACGTTGTCTGCATAGCTAGACCAAAAATTTCGAAATCACTTGAAAATCCAAGTACAAAACCAGGTCATTTTGAAAACCACGCATCAAATTCCCTCGGGTCTATAGCCCACGAGAATGATCAAAGCCCAAAAGTAGATCCCCTTGAGGAAGATCCCACTTCTGAGCTCCTAGAATTTCATAAGATTCTCGATTTTGAAAGACCTTCCCAATCAGTAGGAGGAGATTTCATAGAGGTGAACCTAGGGGATGATTCCAATCCCAAATCCATCAAAATAGGCGCATGCTTTCATGAAACTGAAAGGTTAGCATTCATTGCATTTCTACGAACCTATTTAGATGTGTTTGCATGGACGTATGAAGACATGCCGGGCATAGATCCCAGCATTGTCGAACATCGTCTTCCCTTAGATGCAGGTGTAAAACCCATAAAGCAGAAGCTTAGGAAAATACACCCGAATGTACACACGCAAGTCAAAGAGGGTTTAGAAGATCTGCTAAAAGCCGGATTTATAAAACCCATTGCATATTCTGATTGGTTATCAAATATCGTTGTAGTTCGAAAAACCAATGGGAAAATTCGAATATGCATCGATTTCAGAAGCCTGAATAAAGCCACTCCAAAGGATAATTATCCTTTGCCAAACATAGATTTGATAGTCGATAGAACTGCAAATCATGAAATGTTTTTATTTATGGATGGCTATTCAGGCTATAATCAAATCAAACTAAGTCCACGAGATCAGGGTAAGACCGCCTTCACAACCCCATGGGGCACGTACTGCTATACAGTCATGTCCTTTGGTTTGAAAAATGCCGGCGCAACATACCAACGAGCCATGACCACGATCTTCCATGATCAAATTCATGAGCTTGTAGAAGTGTATGTAGATGATCTCTTAGCAAAATCCAAAACCCGATGCACCCATATCGAATGTTTACAAAAGATTTTCGAAAGGCTTAGGCTTTAAGTAAAGCTAAACCCTCAAAAATGTATGTTCGGGGTAGAATCAGGGAAGCTTCTAGGCTTTATGGTAAGCCAAAGGGGAATAGAAGTCAACCCCTCTAAGTGTCGAGCCATCATAGACATGGCTCCACCCTCCAATCTCACCCAAATCCGTAGCCTTCAGGGTCGCTTACAATTCGTTCGCCGATTCATATCGAATCTGGCAACTAGATGCGGACCCTTCAACAAACTGTTGAGGAAGGGCACGAAATTCTTATGGGATGACGAATGCCAAAAGTCCTTCGAGAGACTGAAGGCATACTTGGTTAATCCCCCCGTTTTAAATCCTCCAAAGCAAGGAAAACCTTTTTTATTATACATCTCCGTGCATGCAAATGCTTTAGGAGCCCTGTTGGCTCAATACGAGGATGACACCCATAAGGAGTATGCCATCTACTATATTTCGAAAACTCTCTTGGCTTATGAACGAAATTATCAAGCCATGGAGAAGACATCCTTGGCCCTAGTCTGGGCCTGCTAGAAATTCAGGCACTATTTCCTAGATCATGAGATCTGGATAGTGTCCAAGCTTGATCCAATCAAGCACTTGTTCGAAAAACCCATTCTCACAGGTAGATTGGGCAAATGGCAACTCCTTCTAATGGAGTATGATCTGAAATACCATCACCAGATCTCCATTAAGGGGCAAGCCCTAGCAGATTACGTGGCTGAATTCCCCTTAGAGGACGCATATCCCACTCTTGTCGAAATGCCTGATGAAGGCATATTGCAAAACCATTTTCAAAACCACATTTTGGCAAACTCTTTCGAAAACCAAGTGTGGAAGATGCACTTCGATGGGGCACGAAACCAACGAGGGGCTGGTGCCGGGGTCATCCTAATCTCCCCTGAAAAGGGCGAGATTCCCATAGCAGTCCGCTTAGATTTCGAATGTTCCAACAACGTAGCTGAGTATGAAGCACTCATACAAGGCTTAAGAATTTCGAAAACTCTAGGGGCATCATGCATCGAGGTCTTTGGAGATTCGCTCCTTGTCATAAACCAGGTTTTAAAAATTTGGCAAGTACGTGATGAGAAACTACTTCCATATCACGAGTTGGCCACTCGATTGGTCCAGTCCTTCCAATCGTGTAAACTCACACACATAGGAAGAGAGGACAATGGCATCGCCGATGCCCTCTCCTCCTTGGGTTCAACCCTAAAGGTCGATCCCATTTCAGGGACCAGATCTTTGGAAATATGGCATGCGCCCCACCCATCCACACACGACTTGGATATTTGCCAAAACAACCCAGAGTCTATTGAAAAACCCTGGTTTTATGACATAAAACAATTTTTAGAAAATGGGGGATTCACCGAGGATGCCACATCCAAAGATAAGGCATTCATTCGTAAGATTTCGACCCGATACACCATTCTGGGTGGGGTCTTATACAAAAAAAGTGTTACCGGCATTCTGCTTAGGTGTATCGACCTAGAGGAGGCTAGGATAGTGATGCACGAGTTCCACGATAGAGAATGTGGAGGTCATGTTAATGCCAACATGATGGCGATGAAAATACTTAGAGGGGGCTATTTTTGGTCCACCCTGAAAAAGGATTGTCACGATCATGTTAGGAAGTGTCATCTGTGTCAAGTGCATGGGCACGCCATTCATATCCCTTCATCTGCATTGCATTATGTGGTCAGCCCCTGGCCATTTACTATGTGGGCATTTGACATCGTAGGCCCAATATTTCCAAAGGCCTCGAATGGGCATCGATTTATTTTAGCAGCCACGGAGTATTTCTCCAAGTGGGTGGAAGCCATTTCCCTAACCAATGTAATGGGGCAATATGTGGTGGCTTTCATCCGGAGGAATATCTTGGCTCAATTTGGGGTTCCACGAGACCTTGTGTCTGATAATGGCACCCCATTCAAGAACGAGCAGATGGTTAAGTTGTGCAACACGTATGGCATAACTCACCACTTCTCCTCGCCCTACTACCCTCAAGGCAACAGCCAAGCCGAAGCCACAAACAAGACTCTCATTAGTATTATTCAGAAAACCTTACAGAAGGGTAGGACGTGGCACGAGAAGCTGGATGAAGCCTTATGGGCTTATAGGACTTCCATCCGGACTCCCACGAATGCGACACCATTCGAATTGGTCTATGGCACAAACGCCATTCTTCCCATTCATACTCAACTGCATTCATTCCATACATCCATAGCACTCGACCTCCCTCTAGAGACGCTTCAGCATGCTAGGATGGCCGAACTAGATTTGCTAGATGAGAGGCGACTCCTTGCCATGGATCATGCTCGTGCATACCGGCAAAGGATAGCCCGACATTATAGCAAACACAAGAGACCTCACCACTTTGAAGTGGGGGATCTGGTTTTAAAAACTATCCATCATCATGGCCCACACCCCCTAGGCAAGTGGCGCCCCAACTGGGATGGACCCTATGTTGTACGAGCAACCACTACGAACAATTTGTATTGGTTGATCGATGTAGAAGGTAGGAATTTAGCAGATCCTATCAATGTTTAATACTTAAAGAAGTATCATGTGTAGGATCTGGATTAAATTCCATTTTTCGAAAAATTTTAGGGATAGCTGCCCTAAGACATGTGAATAAGGTGCAAAGGCAAGTCGTGTGAACCTAAGTGAAGAGAATTCGCACTTGTGAAAGAGTGGAGTTTTCAAAATCGTGGTTACATTTCAAAATCCTTCTTCTTATAAAGAAAGGCCTAGTTCAACATAGCAAGATACTTGCAAGTGGTACGTGCTATTTCTAAATAGGCTGATCTGGAATGGATCGAGTGTAGGCTTGGGATAAGTCCTCGCCTCTTCTCTTCTCCTTCCAAAAGGAAAACAAAGGCCCAAATAAAGGAAACTTCCCATTTCGAAGTATCTTTCCAAAAGAAAGAAACCAGAATCAAAAAAAGAAAATTGATTCTCTTATGAAAAAGAGGGATTAAAGAAAAAATACTCCCAAAGGGAGACCCTCTATGAAAGAAAGGAAAAAGAGGCCAAAAGGCTCAAAAAGAGCACTTTTCTGCCTTCTGTGCCTCAAACCACGGGACGCTTCAGAAGGGACCGTGGTATCTCTTTCCCATCCCTGGCTTATCCCAAGCCAAAGCATGGTTCATTTCGAGGAATCCTAAAGTAAAAATAGGATTTACTTACTTGAATTTCATCTTGTTTGAGAATTCGACGTTTCGAGTAAGGCGTAGGAATTTGAAATACGCCTTGTTTTCTTATAAAACCTCCGCTAGATAAGCGAGTGTTAAGACTCAAACAAGGGCAAGCACGGAGAACTCGAGATCCTTAGGATCGAGACTCAAGATAGTTGTCCCTTTTGTAAATAGCTTTTGTAAATAAGTTTTGAAAATCAAACATCGAACAGCATAGGATTCGCTCACTTGGAGCAGTAGGCCTTGTAAGTCTCTAGAGTTCGACCACATCTGGTCTTTGGGAGGTCGCCACTCTTGGCACCACAACCATGTCATTTGCATTCCACGCATGGTACTTGCATGAACATGATCCCATTTTAGGACCAGATTCCATAGAAGAACCCTTTAGCGTGATATCTCCTCCTACCAGAGTTTGTAAATTGAGATTTTTGCTAAAAATTGGGACGATCCCATATTCTTCGTGGATAGATCTAGGGAGACATTGAAAGGGGTGTTTGTCATCTTTGCCCTTATCCAAATCGATTTGGACAAGGCCAAAGAGGGGCATCTGTAAACACCCCGAAATCCCACGAATTTCTCAAATTCATCTGGTTTTGTAAAAGCAACCCCAAAGGGATATTTTGAGTCTGGAAATCCAGGAGCCTTCCAGACAACCCTGTACATATGTTTTGAACTCTATATTTCGAAAACATACAATATGGCTTTTAAAACCTTTTTAAAACATGTTTTGAAACCCCGAAGCGGCTTGGCTCGATCAAGACAGGACCAGGAGGGCTAAGAAGAGCCCGGAACCGGAGCACATGTCGAGCCCGGCACAGCAACTCCTGTATCAAATTCACACCCCCAGGATCTCGAACGTCCAAGACCCTATTATCATCAAAACATCCTATGAAGTCATCTCCGAAAGGCGAAAACAGAGGCGGACGATCATGTTGGCGAAGACCCAACGCAGACGGAGCACTGATGCTGTCAGGCCCCGCACAAACCGCTCGTTTCGAATACAGCTCGAAGGAGTCAGAGTTCAATTTGGATTGGATCTGGACCATATATATCCACATCCCAATCCAAACCCATGTATGGACTTCGATTTGGATTTGGATTCAAAAATCCAATCCAATATCCATATCCATGGCCCACATCACCTTCTCATAAATGGAGGTGGGGCTCACTTGAAATTCACGTGGGATTATGGGCATGAGAGAGAGTGGGGATGGATAAGATCAAGTGTGGTTGTAATTTAGCTTGACTTGTGTGTCAAGTTTGGGGTTAATCATGTGGGTTAGCCTAATTGAGTGGGTCTAAGCTTGTAATTAGCCAAAACCTAACCTAGGGCTGCACCAACATGATGTGGTTAAGGTCTATGGGCCATGCAAAGGGAGCTCCTTCACCTAAACCTAACCCAAAATACCTAATCCTAGCCTTCCACCCTAATCCGCCCCTAATCTGAGCCTAATCACCTAACCTACCTCCCTAATCCCGGCCTAATCCCAACCTAATCACCTAACCCACTTCCCTAATCCTTCCCTAAACCTAGGTTAATTTCCCTAAACCTAGCCTAATCCTAGCCTAATCACCTAACCTAGCTCACTAAACCTCACCCTAGAACCAACCCACCTAACCAAAACCTAAACCCCTAAACCACCCCTAGCCCACAACCTACCTGTAGACGTGCGAAAATCCCCGCTTCTCACCTTTTCAGGGCTCGGAGCGGATCCTCTCGTGTGTCTAAGGCCTATTTATGCAAACAGGGCGTGCCAGCTAGCTTACCTAAGCTAGCGAAGATATATTTAACACTGACTTCTAATCGTGGCGGCTGTAAGCAAGTGAGCTCTTGTCGTCGCAGACCTTCTTGCACCGATGCGCAAGGGTCAGTCTGTACGCTTTGCAAAAATCGAGTTTTGGGAGAAAGTCTACGAAGCGGTTCGAGGTGTCTAATTCGGGTCTTTTAGATGCGGTTGCATTTTTTAGATCACGTGGATTTGCACGTGCCTAAGTCTTTCCTTTTATCCCTTTTCGGGCCACCTAGTTTGTGTGTTATGAACACTCCATTACATGGGCGAATTCGAGCGGGGCTTGCTTTGATGCAATATGCGTCCTACCTCGTGGTATGGCGTAGATACAATGCAAACTCACGCTACTCCAAAGGGAAAACCCGAATGTAAAGACAATACTGAAGGGAAATAACCGAAGGGAAATGACTTGAAATATAAATGCCGAAGGGAGATATGTATATAGAGTATGTATATGAGCCCTTACTCGGGTCTTGCAAATAAGAGCGAAGGCTCAATGTGGGTGCGTGCTTGAATGGAAAGACTTACACACACGACATGAAATTAAACCCAAATATAAATTGCAGTATGGCCTTAACTAAGGTCTTGGGAATAAGAGCGAAAGCTCAATGTGTGTGAGTGCTTGAATTGAAGTACTACGCACACGACATGAAATTAAACCCAAATATAACTGCAATAGGCCTTGACTAAGGTCTTGGGAGTAAGAGCGAAAGCTCAATGTGTGTGAGAGTGCTTGAATTGAAAGACTTACACACACGACATGAAATGAAACCCAAATAGTATAGGTCGGCCCTTACTTGGGTCTTTCAAATAAGAGCGAAGGCTCAATGTGTGTGAGAGTGCTTGAATTGAAAGACTTACCCACACGACATGAAATGAAACCCAAATAGTATAGGTCGGCCCTTACTTGGGTCTTTCAAATAAGAGCGAAAGCTCAATGTGTGTGAGTGCTTGAATTGAAAGACAACGCACCCAACTTAAGCAAAACCCCACAAAAATGAAAGTATATGTATATACTTATGAATTAGGGGCTGATTAGGCCCGTGTGTGTTCAAAATCGTGCACACTAAGAGAGTGCACGTGTGTGGGTGTGCCAGGCCACGTTATTACAAGCGGGGGGAGACTATGCTCTGTTATTATAACCCCGTATCGAATTGAATCTCAAGCAAGTATACAACTAAAGACCGAGTTAGGCACTTACTAGTAGCTGGTCCGTAGAGGCCTTGCTTGAGCGTGGGCTTGGCCTTCGCCTTGGGCTGCAAAAGGGAGCTCCGCGAGGTTGAGCGACAAGGGGTGCTGGCCGGGTGCCTTGAAGGTGGCCGGCTGCTAGCAAGGGTGTCGCCTTGATGTGGGGGATTAAAGGGGCTAGGTAAGGTCACTAGGGGTAGTGTAGTGTTGGGGGAATATGACACTTAGGGAAGATCGAATGGGACACTTAAGGTTGGCGGGTTGTTAGGGTGGCCGAGTTGAGCTAGAAGGTCTAGGTGGTGGCGGGTAGGTAGGATGCTATGGGTTCGGCTGAGTGGGGCTGGTGGCAGCAAGTGGATGGTCTGGTGTTAGGGGGATATGGGAGTGGATTAGGTGGTTGAGAATGGAGAGGGAGTGAAGAGGGAGTAAGGTGGAAGGTAGGGCACTTATCGAGTGAAGAGAGGGTGGCGCTCGGCTGGAAGGAAGCGGTGCAGGTGGTGGCGTTCGGCTGGGCTGGGGAAGTGATGCAGGTGGTGGCGGGATGTGGAGCAAGTGGTGGTGGGGTGTGGAGCAGGTGGAGGAGCTTGGGGAAGTGGAGGACCCGGCTGGGAAATGGGTGGGCTTCTAGATGATGGAACCCTCCCCCAAGGGGGGGGGGGGTTATATAGGGATGGGTAGGTCGGTTAGGGCTGGGTTTGGGGTAGTGGTTAGGTGGTTTAGGTAGGGTGGTATGATGATAAGGTGGGCTGGAAAGGGTAGGGCCAGATATTTTAGATACTAGTGGTTTGGGTAGATTGTGGGCTAGGGGTGGTTTAGGGGTTTAGGGTTTTGGTTAGGTGGGTTGGTTCTAGGGTGAGGTTTAGTGAGCTAGGTTAGGTGATTAGGCTAGGATTAGGCTAGGTTTAGGGAAATTAACCTAGGTTTAGGGAAGGATTAGGGAAGTGGGTTAGGTGATTAGGTTAGGATTAGGCCGGGATTAGGGAAGTAGGTTAGGTGATTAGGCTCAGATTAGGGGCGGATTAGGGTGGAAGGCTAGGATTAGGTATTTTGGGTTAGGTTTAGGTGAAGGAGCTCCCTTTGCATGACCCATGGACCTCAACCACATCATGTTGGTGCAGCTCTAGGTTAGGTTTTGGCTAATTACAAGCTTAAACCTACTTAACTAGGCTAACCCACATGATTAACCCCAAACTTGACACACAAGTCAAGCTTAATTACAACACACTTGATCTTATCCACCCCCACTCTCTCTCATGCCCATGATCCCACGTGAAATTCAAGTGGGCCCCACCTCCATTTATGAGAAGGTGATGTGGGCCATGGATATGGATATTGGATTGGATCTCTGGATCCAAATCCAAATCCAAGTCCACACATGGGTTTGGATTGGGATCTGGATATATATGGTCCAGATCCAATCCAAACTGAACTCTGACTCCTTCGAGTTGTGTTTGAAACGGACGATTTGTGCGGGGTCTGACAGCATCAGCACTCCGTCTGCGTTGGGTCTTCGCCAACATGATCGTCTGCCTCCGTTTCTGCCTTCCGGAGATGACTTCAAATGATATTTTGATAATAATAGGGTCTTGGACGTTCGAGATCTTGGGGGTATGGATTTGATACGAGAGTTGCTGTGCCGGGCTCGACATGTGTTCCGGTTCCGGGCTCTCTTTGACTTCACTGGTCCTGTCTTGATTAGGCCAAGCTGCTTTGGGGTTTCAAAACGTGTTTTAAAAGGTTTTCAAAAGCCATATTATATATTTTTGAAATATGAAGTTTAAAACATATATACAGGGTTGTCTGGAAGGCTCCTGGGTTTCCAGACTCAAAATAGCCCTTTGGGGCTGCTTTGTACAAAACCAGGTTTGTTTAAGAAATTCGTGGGATTTCGGGGTGTTTACACTACCCAAACCACTAGTATCTAAAATATCTGGCCCTACCCTTTCCAGCCCACCTTATCATCATACCACCCTACCTAAACCGCCTAACCACTACCCCAAACCCAGCCCTAACCGACCTACCCATCCCTATATAAACCCCCCCCCCTTGGGGGCGGGTTTTCCTATCTAGAGGCTCTCTCCCTTCCCATCCTCTCTCACCTTGGTCCAGCCCAACCGAGCCCAGCCACTTCATCCACGTCCAGCCAGGCCTTCCACCTGCACCACCACCAGCCACCACCGTGCTCCACCTGCTCCACCACACCCCAGCCGGCCCACCACCTGTCGCCACCCCTGCCATCGGCCGAACCTCCTGCTTCACCACACCCGGCTTCTCTCTTCCATCCACCGCTTCTCTTCAAGCACGGTTAGTACCCCATCCTTCATCTCACCTTCTCCACTCCCTCTCCACTCTCAGCCACTTGCACTACCACCACCTGCCCCCACAGCCAGCCACTTGCTACCACCCTTCCCATTCGGCCAACCCTTAGCCATCCTAACTACCCGCCACTACCTAACCACCCTAGCTACACCCGGCTACCCCATCCAACTCCCTAAGAACTACCCCTATCACCTCACCACAACCATCACCACCTTAACCCATATCCTAGCTAGTTCCCTTCCCTTACACCACTCCTAGCCACCCTAACTGCCCGCCACACCAAGTCTCCCTAGCAGTCGGCCACTTCAACCGACTGCCCCATACTCCTTCGGCCCTTCCATCCGCCAGTCCCATACTTCCCCTAGGCTCTCCCTTAGACACTCCCTTAAGCTCTACCTTAGTGCCATACTCCCCCAACACTACACTCCCCCGAGTGACCTTACCTAGCCCCCTTAATCCCACACGTCAAGGCGACACCCTTGCTTGCAGCCGGCCACCTTCAAGGCACCCGGCCAGCACCCCTTGTCACTCAACCTCGCGGAGCTCCCTTTTGCAGCCCAAGGCAAAGGCCAAGCCCACGCTCAAGTAAGGCCTCTACGGACCAGCTACTAGTAAGTGCCTAACTCGGTCTTTAGTTGTATACTTGCTTGAGATTCAATTCGATACGGGGTTGTAATAACGGAGCATAGTCTCCCCCCGCTTGTAATAACGTGGCTTGGCACACCCACACACGTGCACTCTCTTTGTTGTGCACGATTTTGAACACACACGGGCCTAATCAGCACCTAATACATAAGTATATACATATACTTTCATTTTTGTGGGGTTTTGCTTAAGTTGGGTGTGTGGTCTTTCAATTCAAGCACTCTCACACACATTGAGCCTTCGCTCTTATTTGAAAGACCCAAGTAAGGGCCGACCTATACTATTTGGGTTTCATTTCATGTCGTGTGTGTAAATATTTCAATTCAAGCACTCTCACACACATTGAGCCTTCGCTCTTATTTGAAATACCCAAGTAAGGGCCGACCTATACTATTTGGGTTTCATTTCATGTCGTGTGTGTAAGTCTTTCAATTCAAGCACTCCCACACACATTGAGCTTTCGCTCTTACTCCCAAGACCTTAGTCAAGGCCTATTGCAGTTATATTTGGGTTTAATTTCATGTCGTGTGCGTAGTACTTCAATTCAAGCACTCACACACATTGAGCTTTCGCTCTTATTCCCAAGACCTTAGTTAAGGCCATACTGCAATTTATATTTGGGTTGAATTTCATGTCGTGTGTGTAAGTCTTTCAATTCAAGCACGCACCCACATTGAGCCTTCGCTCTTATTTGCAAGACCCGAATAAGGGCTCATATACATACTCTATATACATATCTCCCTTTGGCATTTATATTTCAAGTCATTTCCCTTCGGTTATTTCCCTTCGGTTATTTCCCTTCAGTATTGTCTTTACATTCGGGTTTTCCCTTTGGAGTAGCGTGAGTTTGCATTGCATCTACGCCATACCACGAGGTAGGATGCATATTGCATCAAAGCAAGCCCCGCTCGAATTCGCCCATGTAGTGGAGTGTTCATAACACACAAACTAGGTGGCCCGAAAAGGGATAAAAGGAAAGACTTAGGCATGTACAAATCCACGTGATCTAAAAAAATGCAACCGCATCTAAAAGACCCAAATTAGACACCTCGAACCGCTTCATAGACTTTCTCTCCCAAAACTCGATTTTTGCAAAGCGTACAGACTGACCCTTGCGCATCGGTGCAAGAAGGTCTGCGACGACAAGAGCTCACTTGCTCACAGTCGCCACGATTAGAAGTCAGTGTTAAATATATCTTCGCTAGCTTAGGTAAGCTAGTTGGCACGCCCTGTTTGCATAAATAGGCCTTAGACACACGAGAGGATCCGCCCCGAGCCCTGAAAAGGTGAGAAGCGGGGATTTTAGCGTGTCTACAGGAACCAATACACCCATTTCATCGAGTCCTTTTTCTTCTTTTGGGCTCGATGCGAGAAAAGTTGCAAGTGAGACCTAAGGTCTCCCATGCCATCATACAGATGGAAGTTCGGTATTTCATCGTCACTGTCTGTTTCATAATCCATGGGTAGGAAATCAGACAGGGTATAACTCCTTTTCTCTTTATTTTGCCCTTTCAGCAGCTGTTGTAGGGCTTTACGGTCCTTTTGTATGAAGGACTCGTGGTATTGGTTGCCTTCCATTACGGAGGCCTCTTTATGCTTGCAAGGTTTTTCAAGTCTTTTCTTGGCCTTTTGTTCACCATTCGATGAACATGAATCGCCTGCTTCAGCCTCTTGGCTAAGAGCATCGATCTTGGCCTCGAATTCCCTTCTCAAGTCTTCTATCTCTTCTAGCTTGATTTTATTTTTCAAAACCCTTCTAGAGTGAGAACTTGATGCGCATGAGCCTTGGCTTGACACTTCACTTGGGTTGGATTTTGACATGCTTTCAAGCTTTTCAAAATTCCTACATATGAAGTACAACAAGGAAAGAGTTAAAAATAACACCTTTTGGAAAATATTTTCACAAGGTTCCTAAGATAACTCGATTTTAAAAAGACTCACGTCCCACCGGGCGTGCCAAATCCTATAGACGCAGAAAGTTCTCGCTTCTGGTTCTTAGGCCTAAGTGAATCTTTTCATGTGTCTAAGTCCTATTTAAGCAAAAGGGCATGCCAGCTAGCTTACTCAAGCTAGCGAAGAGATATTTTTAAATTTGACTCCTAACGTGGCGACTGTGAGCAAGCAAGCTCTTTTCGTCACAGACCTTCTTGCACCGACGCGCAAGGGTCAATCTGTACGGGCAACTTAAAAGAGAAATAATGAAGGAAATGGAGGAAAAAATTGTTGCCCTAAGCCAAAAGGCCAAGGCACATCGATCCCATGAAAATTCATCTCGGGTACATAGAGAGAAAAGCATACCTGGAAAACCAAATGGAGCCCAAAATTCGATGAAGGAAATGAAGCTACAAATGCAACAAGTGTTGAGATTCAAGCATCTAACATTGCCAATCCTAAGCACCCCATTTTCCATCGAAAAACCAAAAAAAAATTTATGTTTGGAAAGTTAAAAAAATTGGAAAATCTTCAAAAATCAAAAACATTTGAAAAACAAAAATTTGAAATTCCGAAAATTGAAGGTGAAGTCCACGTTTCTAGGCACATAAGCGGAGAGGGGCATAAGGATCATTTCACTCAAGTCACTACAAATTTTCCACAAATATTCGCTCCGATGGGTTCCAATCCCATGAATATGAGAACCTACGAAAACGTTTGAGGTGTTCGATTTGGGTTGTTTTTGTATGATTTTCAAGTTTTATTTCACCTGGATTTGCACGTGCCTATGTCTTTCTTTTTATCCCTTTTCGGGCCAACTAGGTGTGTGTTATGAACACGTGACCTAAGTGGGGCGACTTTGAGCGGGAGTATGGGGTTTGCTTTGATGCAATATGCATCCTAACTCGTGGTATGGCGTATATGCAATGCAAACTCACGCAACTCCAAAGGGAAAACCCGAATTTGAAAGACAATGCGGAAGGGAAATGACTTGAAATGTAAATTGCAAAAGGGAAATATGGCTATATCTTAAGAGCGAAAAGGCTCAATAGTGCAAGTGTGTGCCGTGTATATATGTAAAGACTACGCACACTGCTGAACCTTAAAACCCAAATCTTAAAGACATAGCCGAAAGGGAAATACTTATAATATATATGGGCCCGAAGGTCGCCAACGTGTTGCGTGGGTGTTGTGTGTATATTGAAAGACAACAACCACGACTTAAATGAAACCCAAATATAAATTGCAATATGGCCTTAACTAAGGTCTTGGGAGTAAGAGTGAAAGCTCAATGTGTGTGAGTGTAGAATTGAAGTACTACGCACACGACATGAAATTAAACCCAAGTATAAATTGCAATAGGCCTTGACTAAGGTCTTGGGGAGTAAGAGCGAAAGCTCAATGTGTGTGAGTGTAGAATTGAAGTACTATGCACACAACATGAAGTAAAACACCCAAGGAAAAATATAACACGGCCCTTATTTGGGTCTTGCAAATAAGAGCGAAAGCTCAATGTGTGTGAGTGCGAGAATTGAAAGACAACACACACAACTTAAGCAAAACCCCACGCAACTTAAATTACATAAATAAGTCTATATCTTAAGGGCTGATTAGGCCCATGTGTGTTCAAAATTGTGTGCAGCTAAGAGCGAGATAGGCTCAAGTGCACGTGTGTGTGGGTGTGCCAAGCCACATTATTACAAGCGGGGGGAGACAATGCTCCGTTATTACATCCCCATATCAAATTTAATTAAACTTAAGCAAGTCAATAAACAAGGACCAAGTTAGGCACTTACGTATAGTTGGTCCGAAGGTGACTTGCTTGAGCTTGGGCTTGAGCGTCGCCTTGGGCTGCAAGAGGGAGCTCCTCAGAAGGGCGCGGCAAAGGGGTGTTGGCCGGTTGGGAAGCAAGGTGCTGCGGGTGTGGCGCCTTGGCGCTAGCCGGGTGATAGGAGGGGGTGCTGCTGTGGCGCCTTGGTTGGGGTAGTTAGGGGGTGTCACTAAGGTGTAGGGCAGGTCCTAGGGAAGGTAGAGCTAAGGGTCTTGACTAGGGGCTGTCTAAGGGAGAGGATGTAAAGCTGCGGGTGTGGCAAGGGAGGATGTGGCGGGTTTAGGAAAAAACGGTGGCAGGTGGTGGCCGGCTGGATGAAGGAGAGGGCTAGACTAAGGGAAGGTTATATGTGGTGGCTGAGAGTGGAGGGGGAGTGAAGAAAGGGTAGTGTTAGGATGGGGTACTAATAGGAGAGGAAGGTGAAGGTGGCGGGTGTCCAAGGGAGGCAGCCGAGTGGAAGGTGGGTGCAGTCGGGTGGCGTGGAGTGGAGATGGCCGGAGGTCCAAGGTGGAGCAGGTGAGAGAGGAGAGCAAGGGATGAGAGAGGAGAGGAAGGGCTCGGCTGGCCCAAGGGGAGTTCCCAAAATCTGAAAAACCCGCCCACTAGGGGGGGGGGTTTATAGGATTTTGATAGGGTCGGTTGGACTGGTTTTGGGGGGGTGGTTTAGTGGTTAGGTGGTGGTGGTTTAAGAATAAGGTGGGCTCGATATTTAGGGGGGGGGCAGATATTTAGGTTAGGTGGTTTTTGGGATATGGTGTGCTAGGGTTTTAGGTGGGGTGGTTTAGTGGTTTAGGGCTTAGCTAGGTGGGTTGATTTTAGGGTGAGGTCTAGTGAGGTGGGTTAGGTGTTTAGGCTAGGATTAGGTCAGGATTAGGGGAATTAGGCTAGGTTTAGGGAAGGATTAGGGAGGTGGGTTAGGTGATTAGGTTGGGATTAGGGAAGGATTAGGGAAGTAGGTTAGGTGATTAGGTTAGGATTAGGTCGGGATTAGGGTAAATGGCTAGGATTAAGGGGTTTAGCTTGGGATTGGGTTAGGAGCATCCCTTTGCATGGCCCATGGACTTCATTGCATCATGTTGGTGTAACCCTAGGTTAGGTGTAGGTTCATACAAGCTTAAACCCACACTAATTAGGCTAACCCACATGATTAACCCAAAACTTGACACACAAGTCAAGCTTAATACATTTCCCTCACATTTAATCCTCCCCATTCTCTCTCATGCCCAAGATCCCACGTGAATTTCAAGTGGGCCCCACCTCCATTTATGAGAAGGTGATGTGGGCCATGGATGTGGATATTGGATTGGATCTTTGGATCCAAATCCAAATCTTCATATACGTTTGGATTGGGATCTGGATATATATGGTCCAGATCCAATCCAAAGCTGAATTCTGACTCCTTCAGGGTATGTTCGAAATGAATGGTTTGTGCGGGGTCTGACAGCATCAGTACTCCATCTTGCATTGGGTCTTCGCCAACATTGTCGTTTGCTTCTATTTTCACCTTCTAGAGATGATTTCAAATGATTTGTTGATAACAGGGGCTTGGACGTTCGAGATCCTGGGGATGAATCTAACACGAGAGTTGTTGTGCCGGGCTTGACATGTGCTCCGGTTCCAGGTTGTCTTTTGCTCTTCTGGTCCTGCTTTCATCAGGCCAAGTCACTTTGTGGGGTTTCAAAACATCTTTTAAAAGGTTTAAAACCTATATTATACATATTTTAAAACATATAAGGTTTAAACATATGTATAGGGTTTGTCTGGAAGGCTCCTGGGTTTCTAGACTCAAAATAGCCCTTTGGAGCAGCTTTTATAAAACCAGGTGTTTGAGAAATTTATGGGATTTCGGGGTGTTTACACAAAGGCCATGAAAAAGTTTGAAAAACCTCGCAAACATAAAGAGACTTCCATAGTGGAAGGTAACCAATACCACAAGTCCTTCACACACAAGGACCGTAAAGCCCTACAGTAGCTGTTGAGAGGGTAAAATAAAGAGAAAAGGAGTTACGCCCTATCTTATTTCTTGCCTGTGGACTATGAAACAGACAGTGATGATGAAATACCGAACTTCCATAGGTATGATGGCATGGGAGACCCTAGGTCTCACTTGCAGCTTTTCTCTCGTCGAGCCCATAAGAAAAAGAAGGACTCGATGAAATGGGTGTATTGGTTCCCTTTGACCCTCAAGGGCACAGCTGCCAAATGGCTGGCTTCCTACGATCTTAGCCAGTTCGCAACTTTTGAAGAGTTAGCGAACTGCTTTATGCAGAGATTCTCGCATAACGTAGAAGTCACGCCGACTTTAAACACCTTGAGGGATACAAAACAAGGTGTGAACGAGGACGTACATAGGTTCATCATTCGATGGAGGTCTCTCTTGGGTCAAGTGCGAGAGCCCATATCAAAAGGATGTGCAGTCATGCTCATCCTCGATAATTTTAGAAACAAGCTGAAAACCCTTCTCTCGCTTCATGAAATCTCTACCTTCCATAAGTTAATAAAGAAAGCATCCCTTTTCGAAACAAATTTGAAAAAGGGGGTGTACGACCTCTTATGGAAAGGAAGTCCTATTTTGAAAACTTGCTTGGAGAAGCCCAACACTTATGGGCTACCCACCGCGGACAAAGGGACAAAACCCCACAAAATCGCCAATGTCCCGGTGGATCCAAGCCCAGCAAGTGCTTAAAGAAATTTCGAAAAATTAGAAAATAAAAAGGAGAGGAGCTTTCAAAAACCCTTTGAAAGACGGGAGTACACTCCACTAGGACAACCTGTATCGGAGGTCCTAGACCTCCTACTTTCCCAAGGCATGATTGAACTCCCGAGATTCTCAAGGGAGTCACTTCAAAAGGGGGATTCTTAAACAAATTCTGCAAGTATCATCGACTCAAAGGCCATGATACAAGGCAGTGTTTCTCCCTCCTAAATAAAATTGAGAACTTGATAGCAGAAGACCGACTCCAGGTAGCTGAAGAACCTAAGCCTGCCCAAGCTATCTTCAAAGAACCCTTCTCCAAGCACGCAAGTACCAGTGGGAAGGGAAAAGAGATATGTGCTCTCATGATTTCGAAGAGTCTAGCGCATGCATGTGAGTCTGGTTTGTCTACTTGTGCATCTACTCTCATACTTTACAAAAAACCCGCCCAAGTAGTCATCCGGGGACCACCAAGAGTTCCGTCCCCAGTTAAACCAGTTTTGACAATTCAAGGTGCTCCAAATCTCTCGATTAGAGCTATGTTAAGTGCGAAACCTAGGTTGATCATGGGGGAGGTGACAAGATCTAGGAGGATCTACCAACCCCCACATCTGCAAAGTGCTAAAAAGGTGGTCAGTGTACCTGGCCCCTCAAAAGCATGTATTCCTAGAGTTCCGCTGAAAACAGACAAAGGAAATGTCATTTTAAAGGTATATGATTTCAAAAACCATCTTTCAAAGATTCCTATCAACATGTCCATCCTAGAGCTAATACAAACTTCACCTAGGCATAGACTAGTGTCAGAGAAAATTCTAGAAAGAGCAAAGGTTAGTTCGAATATTACCCCAAAATCCTTGTCCAAATAAGTGGCCACCATAGGAGCAAAAACGCCCATCGTATTCTCGGAAGACGATGTAGAGAGACCCTACGAGTCCCATAACTAGGCCCTACATATCGAGGTGGTTCTGAATAACCACTCTCTGGATAGGTGCCTAGTCGATGGGGGAGGAGGGCTCAACATCCTTCCACTTCATGTGGCAAACCAAATCAGAGTCACCTTGACATCCATAAACCCAAGCCCCATTGTCATCACTGGATATGATGAGAATGCATCTAGACCACTAGGATCTATCGAGCTTCCCATGGAAACGGGAGGGATAGCACACACGGGGGTGTTCCATGTCCTGGACATCTACCCCAACTATAACCTGTTGCTGGGAAGGCCTTGGATACACAGATTGTGTGCTGTGCCATCCACCTTCCATAGGTGTGTCAAAATCCCTTTCAGGGACAAAGTCATAGTGATCCTAGGTGAGAGTCATTCTCAGCTTCAAGGGGTCATAAATTCCCCTTGCTTATCGAGTTCCCAAACACACGAGGTAAAATTGGGGCAGACCCTGCTCGAGCCACCAAGGCTCACATTGAAAAACCCTAGGAAGATTTTATATGTGAAGGGGCCACCCAAAGTTGGCCCCCTCAAAGTTTTGACCATCCCAGGAAAACCCAAGAATTCCCTATTTACAAAACCCCTGGACAAAAAGCCCTATGTGCACAACATAGACGACAGCAAGTTCCAGGACCACGATTTATATCAAACATTCTCCAAAAACAAAAAATTATGGAACATGCTGTTAAACATGGGCTATTTGCCATACAATAGTCTAGGGGCACAAAATCAGGGTCTCCTAGAACCTATACTGCCTAGGGCCAATCCAAGCCGATATGGGATCGGCTATACTCCCAGAATACTACCAGAACCACCCCCTGTGACCACCTGGGTCAAGGGTGCCCTAAAGCCTACCTTAGAAGAGACCTACGATTTAGACCTCTTATTCAGAGTCTAACCTGTAGTGTTTTACCTTTGTAGGTATGATGGAAGATCCCTTTATCAAAAATACAAAAACATTTGAAAAACTCAAAATCCAAAAAATGGAAAAATTACAAAAGCCAAAAACATTGAAAAATGAAAAACTCGAAAAAAGAGTAGTTTGTATAGTTCCCAAAGTACTCGTTTTACAAAAAAATAAAAAAATAAAAAATTTACAAAATTCCAAAAAGATTTTGTACATAGTTGCTCTTGGTAAGGATTTAGGGAAAGAAAAAGATTTCGAAAGAAACATTGTCTGCATAACCAGACCAAAAATTTTGAAATCAATAGAAATTCCGAGTGTCAAATCAGGTCTTTTGAAAATCCATGCATCAAATTCCCTAGGATCTATAAGCCACGAGAATGATCAAAGCCTAGAGGTGGATCCCCTTGAGGAAGATCCCACTTCTGAGCTCCCAGAATTTCATAAAATTCTCGATTTTGAAAAGCCTTCAAATTCAGTAGGAGGAGATTTCATAGAGATAAACCTAGGGAGTGATTCAAAGCCCAAGCTCATTAAGGTAGTGCATGTTTGCATCAGCATGAAAGATCATCATTCATTGCATTTCAAAAAACCTACTTAGATGTGTTTGCAAGGACGTATGAAGACATGCCGGGCATAGACCCCAGTATTGTCGAAGATCGTCTACCCTTAGATGCGGATGTAAAACCCATAAAGCAAAAGCTTAGGAAAATACATCCGAATGTACACGCTCAAGTCAAAGAGGGTTTAGAAGATCTGTTAAAAGCCAGATTTATAAAACCCATTGCGTATTCTGATTGGTTATCCAATATCGTTGTTCTTCGAAAAACCAATGGGAAAATTCGAATATGCATCGATTTTAGAAACCATAATAAAGCCACTCCAAAGGATAATTATCCTTTACCAAACATAGATTTGATAGTCGATAGTACTGCAAATCACAAAATGTTTTCATTTATGGATGACTATTCAGGGTATAATCAAATCAAACTAAGCCCACGAGATCAGGGTAAGACCGCTCTCACAACCCCATGGGGCACATACTGCTACACAGTCATGCCCTTTGGTTTGAAAAATGTCGGCGCCACATACCAGAGAGCCATGATCACGATCTTCCATGATTAGATTCATGAGCTCGTAGAGGTATATGTGGATGATCTCTTGGCAAGCCCTAGCTGACTAAGTGGCTAAGTTCCCCCTGGAGGATGCATATCTGTAGACGCGCGAAAATCCCCGCTTCTCACTTTTTCAGGGCTCGGAGCAGATCCTCTCGTGTGTCTAAGGCCTATTTATGCAAACAGGGCGTGCCAGCTAGCTTACCTAAGCTAGCGAAGATATATTTAACACTGACTTCTAATCGTGGCCACTGTGAGCAAGTGAGCTCTTGTCGTCGCAGTCTGTAAACACCCCAAAAACCCAAATACTTTTCAAAACCAAATGCCTGGTTCGAAAACCAGTTCAAAAGATAAGTTTGGAATTTTCGAAAAACTTAGGAACTCAAAACATTTCAAAATTCTGTTTTCCAACCCTATTTGAAACATGAAAAATCTTGAAAATGGACGAAAGTCCTATTTTTACGAAAGACCAGACGAACAGATGAAGCCTGGCTCAAAACAGTCGCAAAAGATTCAAAAAGTTCAAAGGTCAAGCCCAACCCGATGAAAAGTGAATTTCGAGGACGAAAAAGAAGCCCAGGCCACAAACGCATTTCAAGCTTGAAGCATCAAAGGCCAAGCCAGAAGCATCTCTGAAATCACGGAAAATCCAAGTCAAATGCAAGAAGAAATAGTCAAAACAGAGTCTAGAAAGACGAAAAGAAGCTCGAACAATGAAAATGGGAAAAACCCAGCGTAAGACGGAATCTTGATGAACTCAGGACCCGCACGAAGCATCCAGCTTGAAACGCCAGAAAGGACTGAAGAAGAGAAAAATTTGGATCAAATCTGGATCCAAAAATCCAGATTCAGATCCAAGATCCATATCCAAACGAAACTTGGATTGGATTGGATCCGGATTTTAGAAACCAACAAAGGATCCATATCCACACAAGGGGCCTATAAAAGGACGTGAGTGGGCTGGCTTTGAAGGGGACGAATTTCCAGCATTTCACGTTGATAGTTTGGGGGGAAGAGAGAGAGAGAGAGAGGGAAGGTCAACAAAAGGGGCTGGCCTTCCCCTCTTATTTTGTAAAATCGTGGGTGGATCTTGTGGGCTGCACTCAAGTGCAAGTTGAAGCATTTCACGCCTTGTATGTTGCTGGAAATGAAGAGAAACCTGGCAGCATTGGATGGGCTTTCTTCAATGGAGATTGGCTGCATTGGAAACGAGATCAAATGGGCTGATAGGTTGTCAAGGTAAGCCCCTAAAATCCTGCCCAAAGCCCCCTCTTTTCGTACCTCTCAAAACCACCTAAGCTCTAGAACATAAAATGTCAAAAAGTCCAGCCAAGATGCTGGCCGAACTTCACTAAAGGAACGATCCTAGTTCTACCTAAGACTACTCTAATCTAGAACCATACCCAGCTCGGCCATTGGCTGGCCAAGCTCACCTTAGATCCCTCCCAGCCAAACCATCTAGCACTAAACCACCTAAACTATTTCCTAAACCAAAACTACTCCTAGAGACCTAGCCAAAACTGAGTGTCTAAAACACTCGGTTCCTTCCTTTGGACGAACCCATTTTCACCTATCTAGTTTGGCCCATGCTAGCTGAGTTCATTTTAGGTTTTTCCCTAAACTAAATCCATTACCTAAGTTAGATCCTAACCAAAAGAACTAACATAAACCTACCCAGCTCGGCCACCCTTTGGCCGAGCCACTTCCTTAGGATCTCACGTGAGATCAAACACCCAACACCAGCCCAAGCTCGGCCACCCTTTGGCCAAGCATTGCCCTAGAGCTTACCTTAGGGTTTCCCCTAAGGTCACTCACTATCCCTAAACCAATCTCGACCCATTGTGAGATGAGTATCCCTTCGCATCTCGCCCGAACCACTTCCTTAGACATCCCCTAACTCGACCACTAGCTGGTCAGGTTTTCCCCTTTAGAACCTTGAGCTAACCTTCGACCCAAACAAACCACCTAGACCTAACTCAGATCCGTTAGTTTTTCACCCTAGATCTATCATATCTAAGCCCGAAACCCATAGTGCATTAGCTTGTCAATCTAGCCCAGGTCACGATCTAGGATCAACCTTCTACGCAGCTGGTCATCTCGCAGAGGAAAGTCCATCCAACGGCTATATCCAAGGTCAGGTTTTGTTGAAAAAGGAAGCCCAAGCAAACGACGAGTAAGCGCTCGAATCTGGTTCTTTACGTTGTTTCAAATTCAATTCAATTTGATACGGGGTTGTAATAATGGAGCGTAGTCTCCCCC
The DNA here is from genome assembly GCA_036023115.1 of Brasenia schreberi. Lineage (NCBI taxonomy): Eukaryota > Viridiplantae > Streptophyta > Magnoliopsida > Nymphaeales > Cabombaceae > Brasenia > Brasenia schreberi. The sequence continues at coordinate 4,675,548 of JAYKKT010000085.1, read as the reverse complement.
CGAGATGTAATATTATGGTTTGAAACACGAATCACACACGTACACTCGAGCCTTTCCGCTCTTATCTGCATACCTTTTGCACACAAAACGGGCCTCAACAGCCCATAGGATATAGCTCTATTTATATACATTCAGCTGGGTTTTAAGGTTCAAGTCGTGTGAGTTGTCTTTCATTTTATACACTCAAAGCACTCACTCACAATTGAGCCTTTCCGCTCTTACATATACATACGTATTTCCCCTTTCAGCTGGGTTTTTAAGGTTCAAGTCGTGTGGGTTGCCCTTTCAATTTATACACTCAAAGCACTCACTCACATTGAGCCTTCTCGCTCTTAAGATATAGCTATATATATTTTCCCTTCCGCATCTAAGATATAGCCATATTTCCCTTTCTGCTATTTCCCTTATGCTATGTCTTTAAATTCTGGGTTTTCCCTTCAAGTTGTGTGAGTTTGCATTGCATATCCGCCACACTCGAGATAGGGAGCATACTTGCATCGAACCAGATTGGTCAAATCATGTAGTACTTGCCTTAAATCGAGCACTGGATGCACACGACTACACGCCAAAATCGGCTAAAACCCGAGAGACATAGGAGCGCATAGATCCCATGTATAAAAGTTGCAAAATTTGACAAAACCAATCGATAAAACACTTCCAAGTTTTTCAAAAAGAGTCGTGTTTGTGTAAAATCGAGTTTTCCTAAAGCGTACAGACTGACCCTTGCGCGCCGGTGCAAGAAAGTCTGCGACGAAAAGAACCCACTTGTCCACAGTCGCCCCAAAAGTCAGATATTTTCAAAAATCACTTCGCTAGTTTTAGAAAGCTAGCTGGCACGCCCTTTTTTAAAGCGACGTAAGCACGAAAAGATTCGCTTCAGGCCTAAGAACCCAGAGACGAGGATTTTCCGTGTCTACAGATTTGGCACGCCCGGTGGGACGTGGGTCTTTAGGAAAAATCGATACAAAACAAACCAATCTCTAAAAACATCGTTTGTTTTCAAAGTGTTTTAACTCTTTGTCTTCTTGCATTTCATAGTTGGATTTAAAAGCGTCGGAGTCATGTCGAGTTCAGACTCCAATGAAGTGTCTAGCCGGTTCTCATGCTCTTCAAGTTCTCATTCTAGAAGATCTTTGAAAAATCGAAAACAAAAGGAGGAAGAGTTAAGAAGAGAATACGAGGCCAAGGTAACTGCTCTCAGCCAAGAGGCTGAAGCAGCTGATTCATGTTCGTCACATGGCGAACCAATAAAGGCCAAAAAGAAGTTTGGAAAAACTCGTAAAAACAAGGAGACCTCTGAGATAGAAGGCAACCCATACCTCGATTCCTTCACTCACAAGGATCGAAAAGCCCTACAAAGTTGCTAAAGGGGCAAAATAGAGAGAAAACAACGTACGTCCTGTCTGATTTTCTCCCTTTAGATTACGAAACAGACAGTGACGACGAAATACCAAATTTCCATCGGTATGATGGCACGGGAGACCCTAGGTCTCACCTACAGCTTTTCTCTCATCGAGCCCACAAGAAAAAGAAGGACTCGATGAAATGGGTGTATTGGTTCCCCTTATCCCTCAAAGGCACAGCTTCTAAATGGCTGGCTTCCTACGATTTGAGCCAGTTCGCAACTTTTGAAGAGTTGGCGAACTGCTTCATGCAAAGATTTTCACACAACGTAGAAGTCACGCCTACATTGAACACTTTGAGGGATACAAAGCAAGGTATGAACGAAGATGTGCATACATTTATCGTTCGATGGAGGTCTCTCCTTGGGCAAGTACGAGAACCCATATCCGAAGGATGCGCAATAATGCTCATCCTGGACAATTTCAAAACTGAATTGAAAACTCTTCTTTCTTTACATGAAATCTCTACTTTCCACAAATTGATTAAAAAAGCGTCTCTTTTTGAGATGAATTTGAAAAAAGGGTTTTACGACCACCTGTGGAAAGGGAGCGTAAATCCAAAGACTCGCTTGGAAAAGCCCGGCAATTACGGGCTACCCACCATAGACAAAGGGGAAAAGCCCCACAAGATCGCCAATGTCCGGGTAGATCCAAGGCTAGCGAGCACTTCAAAGAATTTCAAAAATTTTGAAAACAGAAAAGACAAAAAAATACAAAAACCGTTTGAAAAACGGGAGTATACTCCGCTGGGGCAACCTGTGTCAGAGGTCCTAGACCTCCTACTCACCCAAGGCATGATCGAACTCCCTGAAATCCCCGAGGGAATCACTTCCAAAGGGAGGTTTTTGAATCGATTTTGTAAGTATCATCGGCTCAAAGGCCATGATACAAAGCAGTGTTTTTCCCTCCTAAACCAAATCGAGAACTTGATAGTAGAGGGCCGGCTCCAGGTCACTAAGGAACCGGAGCCTGCCCAAGCTATTTTCAAAGAACCCTTCCCCAATCACGCAAGTACCAGTGGGAAGGGCAAAGAGGTATGTGCTCTCACAATTTCAAAGAGTCTAGCACGTACATATAAGTCTGGTTTTTCCATTTGTGCATCTACACTCATCCTTCATAGGAAACCTGCCCAAGTAGTGATTCGGGGACCACCAAGAGTTCCGTCTCCGATTAAACCAGTTTTGAAAATTCGAGGTGCTCCAAAACAGTCGATTAGAGCCATCTTAAGCACGAACCCTAGGTTGATCATGGGGGAAGTGACAAGATCCGGGAGGATCTATCAACCCCCACATCTACAAAATGCTAAAAAAGTGGTCAGTGTGCCTGGCCCTTCAAAAGCTTGTATTCCGGGAGTTCTGCCCAAAACGGACAAAGGAAAAGTCGTTTTGAACTTGTATGACTTCGAAAACCATCTTTCAAAGATTCCCATTAACATGTCCATCCTAGAGCTGATACAAACCTCGCCTAGGTATAGACTCGTGTTAGAGAAAATTCTAGAAAGAGCAAAGGTTAGTTCAGACATAACCCCAGAATCCTTGTCCAATCAAGTGGCATCCATAGGTGCAAAAACACCTATCATGTTTTCGGAAGAGGATCTCGAAAGACCCTATGAAACCCATAATCAGGCCCTACACATCGAGGTGGTATTAAATCACCACTCTCTAGATAGGTGCCTAGTTGACGGGGGAGGAGGGCTCAACATCCTTCCACTTCACATAGCACATCAGATTGGAGACACCTTAACTTCCATGAACCCAAGCCCCATCGTAATCACTGGATACGATGGAAATGCGTCCAGACCTTTAGGATCCGTTGAACTTCCCATGGAAATGGGAGGGATAGCTCACGTGGGGGTATTCCATGTTTTGGACATCCACCCCCACTACAACCTATTGCTGGGAAGGCCTTGGATACACAGCCTACATGCTGTGCCGTCCACCTTCCATAGGTGTGTTAAAATCCCTTTTGAAAACCAAGTCATTGTGATCCTAAGTGAGAGTCATCCACAGCTTCAGGGGATTCAAAATTCCCCATGCTTTTCAAGTTCCCAGTCCTACGAGGCCAACCCAGGGCAAACCGTGGTCGAGCCACCAAAGCTCACCCTTCAGGTACCTAGGAAGGTTGTACACATCCAGGGGCCGCCCAAGGCTGGCCCACTCAAAACACTAACCATCCCAGGAAAATCCAAGCATCCACTATTTCCAAAACCCCTGGACAGAAAACCTTATATGCATAACATGGACGATAGCAAGTTCCAGGATCACGAATTATATGAAAACTTTTCCAAAAATAAAAAATCATGGAACATGTTATTGAACATGGGGTATATGCCGTACAAAAGTCTAGGGGCACAAAATCAGGGTCTCGTAGAACCCATCTTGCCAAAAGCCAACCAAAGCCGACACGGGATCGGCTATACTCCCACAATACTGCCAGAACCACCCCCTGTGACCACTTGGGTCAAGGGTGCCCTGGAGCCTACCCAAGCAGAAACCTACAATTTAGATCTCTTGTTCGGAGTCTAACTAGTGGCGTTTTTCCTTTGTAGGTATGATGGAAGATCCCTCAATCAAAAATCCAAAAACATTTGAAAACTCAAAATTCAAAAAATTGAAAAATCCCAAAAACCAAAAACATTTGAAAAAGATCAAAAACTCGAAAAAAGAGTTGTTTGTATAGTTCCTAAAGTTCTTTCCTTACAAAAATCCAAAAAAATCGAAAATTCGCAAAATACCAAAAACAAAATCCTGTATTTAGCAGCTCCTGATAAAGGTTTTGAAAGAGAAAAGAATTTCGAAAAGAAAGTCCTCTTCATAAGAGGACCACAATCTTCAAAACCCGCAGAAAATCCAAAACAAAAACCAAGCGTTTGCGAAAACTGTGCGTCAAGTCCAAATTCCCTAGGATTTAGAAGTCTTGAGAATGATCAAGGCCCAGAATTGGATTCCCTCGAGGAAGATCCTACTTCTGAGCTCCCTGAATTTCATAAAATTCTCGATTTTGAAAAACCTTCGAAATCAGTAGGAGGGGATTTTATAGAGATAAACTTAGGGAATGATTTAAAGCCGAAAATCATTAAGGTAGGCACATGTCTGCATGAGCACGAAAAAGCATCATTCATTGCATTTTTGAAAACCTACGTTGATGTGTTTGCATGGACATATGAAGACATGCCGGGTATAGACCCGAATGTTGTAGAGCATCGTCTTCCCTTAGATTCAGATGCAAAACCCGTAAAACAAAAGCTTAGGAAGATACATCCGAATGTGCATTCACAAGTCAAAGAGGGTTTAGAAGATCTGTTAAAAGCAGGATTTATAAAGCCCATTGCGTATTTTGATTGGTTATCCAATATAGTTGTTGTTCGAAAAACCAGTGGGAAAATTCGAATATGTATCGATTTTAGAAACCTGAATAAAGCCACCCCAAAAGATAATTTCCCTTTACCAAACATTGATTTGATAGTCGATAGTACTGCAAATCATGAAATGTTTTCATTCATGGATGGCTATTCAGGATATAACCAAATCAAACTAAGCCCACGAGATCAGGCTAAAACTGCCTTTACAACCCCATGGGGCACGTACTGTTATACAGTCATGCCCTTTGGTTTGAAAAATGCTGGCGCCACGTACCAAAGAGCTATGACCTCAATCTTTCACGATCAAATTCATGAGCTCGTAGAGGTATATGTAGATGATCTCCTGGCTAAGTCAAAAACTCGATGCACTCATCTTGAATGCTTACAAAAGATTTTCGAAAGGCTTAGACTTTATAACATAAAGCTAAACCCTCAAAAGTGCGTATTCGGTGTAGAATCCAATAAGCTTTTAGGATTTATGGTAAGCCAAAGGGGCATAGAAGTCGACCCCTCTAAGTATAGAGCCATCATAGACATGACTCCACCCTCCAATCTCACACAGATTCGTAGCCTCCAGGGTCGCCTACAGTCCATTCGCAGGTTTATCTCAAACCTGGCAACTAGATGCGAACCCTTCAACAAGTTGCTGAGGAAGGGTACGAAATTTTTATGGGATGACGAGTGCCAAAAATCATTTGAAAGGTTAAAGGCGTACTTAGTTAATCCCCCTGTTTTAAACCCTCCAAAACCAGGAAAACCTCTTCTACTTTACATTTCTGTGCATGCGAATGCCTTGGGAGCTCTGTTAGCTCAATACGAGGATGACACTCACAAGGAATGTGCCATATACTATCTTTCGAAAACTCTCCTGGCTTACGAAAGGAATTATCAGGCCATGGAGAAGACGTGCTTGGCCCTAGTTTGGGCCTGCCAGAAATTTCGACACTATTTCCTAGATCATGAGATCTGGATAGTGTCCAAGCTTGACCCAATCAAGCACTTATTCGAAAAACCCATTCTCACGGGTAGATTGGGCAAATGGCAACTCCTTCTAATGGAGTATGATTTAAAATACCATCACCAAGTCTCCATTAAGGGGCAAGCCCTAGCAGACTACGTGGCTGACTTCCCCCTAGAAGATGCGTATCCCACACTCAATGAAATGCCTGATGAAGGCATATTGCAAAACCATTTTCAAAACCACATTCTGGCAAACTCTTTCGAAAAACAAGTGTGGAAGATGCACTTCGACGGGGCACAAAACGAACGAGGGGCCGGTCCCGGGATCATCCTCGTATCCCCTGAAAAGGGAGAGATCCCCATAGCAATTCGCCTAGATTTCGAATGTTCCAACAATATAGCCGAGTATGAAGCACTCATACAAGGTTTAAAAGTTTTGAAAACTCTAGGGGCATCATGCATCGAGGTCTTTGGAGATTCCCTCCTTGTTATAAACCAAGTTTTAAAAATTTGGCAAGTTCGAAATGAAAAACTGCTTTCATACCATGAATTGGCCACTTGACTAGTTGAGTCGTTCCAATCGTGCACTCTCACACATGTAGGAAGAGAGGATAATGGTGTCGCTGATGCCCTCTCATCCTTGGGTTCAGCCCTAAGGGTCGATCCCACTTTGGGAACCAGACCCCTTGAAATATGGCACTCACCCACTCCTTCCATACACGATTTGCAAATTTGCCAAAATAACCCTAATTCTGATGAAAAACCTTAGTTTTATGACATAAAGAATTTTCTAGAAAATGGGGGATTCACTGAGGATGCCACATCTAAAGATAAGGCATTCATCCGAAAAATTTCCACCCGATACACGATTTTGAGAGGGGTTCTGTACAAAATGAGTTTTACTGGCATCTTACTAAGATGCGTCGACCTAGAGGAGGCTAGGATTGTTATGCATGAATTCCACGATGGAGAATGTGGAGGTCATGTCAATGCCAACATGATGGCGATGAAAATACTTAGAGCAGGTTATTTTTGGTCTACCCTAAGAAAGGATTGCCATGATCATGTTAGGAAGTGTCACCCGTGTCAAGTGCATGGTCACGCCATTCATATCCCCTCATCATCACTGCATTCCGTGGTCAGCCCCTGGCCATTCACCATGTGGGCGTTTGATATCGTAGGACCAATTTTTCCAAAGGCCTCAAACGGACACAGGTTCATTTTAGCAGCCACTGAGTATTTTTCCAAGTGGGTCGAAGCCGCCTCCCTGACAAATCTCCAGGGACAACATGTGGTGGCCTTCATTAGGAAAAACATCTTGGCTCGATTTGGAGTTCCAAGAGATCTTGTGTCCGATAATGGCACCCCATTTAAAAATGAGCGGATGGTCAAGCTGTGCAACAAGTATGGCATAAATCATCACTTCTCATCGCCTTACTACCCTCAAGGCAACGGCCAAGCCGAAGCCACCAACAAGACTCTCATCAGCATTGTTGAGAAAACCTTAGAGAAGGGTAGAACATGGCACAAGAAGTTGGATGAAGCCTTATGGGCTTATAGGACTTCCATCCGCACTCCCACAAATGCCACGCCTTTTAAGTTGGTTTACGGCACAAACGCCATTCTCCCCATCCATACACATCTGCATTCATTTCATACATCCGTTGCACTCGACCTCCCCCTAGAGACGCTTCAGCATGCTAGGATGGCCGAACTAGATCTATTAGATGAGAGGCGACTCCTTGCTATGGACCATGCCCACGCATACCGGCAAAGGATCGCCCGACATTATGAGAAACATATGAAACCTCGCCACTTTGAAGTGGGAGAGCTCGTTTTGAAAATCATCCACCATCGTGGCCCACATCCACTTGGAAAGTGGCGGCCCAAGTGGGATGGCCCTTACGTCGTGCGTGGAACCACCACAAACAATTCTTATTGGTTAACCGATGTCGAGGGTAGGAATTTAGCAGATCCCAAAAATATTCAGTATTTGAAAAAGTATCACGTATAGGGTCTGAGTTAAATTCCCATTCTGCAAAAAAAAAAATTTGGGAAAATCTGTTTTGAAACTTCGAAATCAAGGACTCAAGGTGAGTTGTGTAAACCTGGATGAGAGAATCGACATTTTGTGAAAAAGGTAGAGCTTTTCAAATATGTGGTTACATTTCAAAATCCTTCCTTTTACAAAGAAAGGCCTAGTTCAATATAGCAAGATACTTACAAGTAGTACGTGCTATTTCTAAATAGGCTGATCTGGAATGGATCGAGTATGACCTTGGGATAAGTCTTCCCCTCTTCTCTTCTCCTTCCAAAAGGAAAACTTGGCCAAAATAAAGGGAAATTCCTGCCAAAATCTCTTTCCAAAGAAAGAAATCTGAATCAAAAGAAAAAAAAATTGATTCTTCCATGGAAAAGAGGGATTAAAGAAAAAATACTCCCAAAGGGAGACCCTCTATGAAAAAAGAAAGAAAAAGGCCAAAAAGCTCAAAAGAGCAGTTTTCTGCCTTCTCTGCCTCAAACCACGGGACGCTTCAGAAGGGACCGTGGTACTTCTTTCCCATCCCTACGACTTATCCCAAGAGAAACATGGTTCATTTCAGGGAATCCTAAAGTAAAAATAGGTTTACTTAACTTGAATTTCAACTTGTTTGAGAATTCGACGTTTTAAGTAAGGAGTAGGAATTTTAAAAATGTAGCTTGTTTTCTCGTAAAACCTCTGCTAGTTTAGCAAGTGTTGAGGCTCAAGTAAAGGCAAACACAAGGAGCTGAAGGTCCTTAGGATCAACGGTTCAAAAAGGTTTTTTCCTTCTAAAAATGAATTTTCCAAAAACTCGAACATCGAGCATACGTAAGGCCCGCTCACTTGGAACAGCAGGTCTTCATAAAAGTCTCAAAAGTTCGACCATATGATTTGGTCTCTAGGAGATCGCCCTTTCTAACACCTCATCCATATCATGCACCTTTGCATATCCACGCATGAACATTTCATATATGATCTCCACTTAGGGCTAGATCCATAGAAAGTCCCCTTTTGGCAAAAAAATCCCCTCCTATCGGGTTTTTTTAAAAGAAAGGTTTCTTTTCTCAAAATTTGGGACGATCCCATATTCTCAAGATCAAATCCGGGAGAAAACAAATAGGGGTGTTATCTTCTTCGCCATTATCCAATTCAATTTGGATAATGCCAAAGAGGGGCATCTGTAAACACCCCAAAAACCCAAATACTTTTCAAAACCAAATGCCTGGTTCGAAAACCAGTTCAAAAGATAAGTTTGGAATTTTTGAAAAACTCAGGAACTCAAAACATTTCAAAATTCTGTTTTCCAACCCTATTTGAAACATGAAAAATCTTGAAAATGGACGAAAGTCCTATTTTTACGAAAGACCAGATGAACAGATGAAGCCTGGCTCAAAACAGTCGCAAAAGATTCAAAAAGTTCAAAGGTCAAGCCCAACCCGATGAAAAGTGAATTTCGAGGACGAAAAAGAAGCCCAGGCCACAAATGCGTTTCAAGCCTGAAGCATCAAAGGCCAAGCCAAAAGCATCTCTGAAATCACGGAAAATCCAAGTCAAATGCAAGAAGAAACAGTCGAAACAGAGTCCAGAAAGACGAAAAGAAGCTCGGACGATGAAAATGGGAAAAACCCAGCGTAAGACGGAATATTGATGAACTCAGGACCCGCACGAAGCATCCAGCTTGAAATGCCAGAAAGGACTGAAGAAGAGAAAAAATTGGATCAAATCTGGATCCAAAAATCCAGATCCAGATCTAAGATCCATATCCAAGCGAAACATGGATTGGATTGGATCCGGATTTTAGAAACCAACAAAGGATCCATATCCACACAAGGGGCCTATAAAAGGACGTGAGTGGGCTGGCTTTGAAGGGGACGAATTTCTAGCATTTCACATTGATAGTTTGGGGGGAGAAGAGAGAGAGAGAGAGAGAGAGGAAGGTCAACAAAAGGGGCTGGCCTTCCCCTCTTATTTTGTAAAATCGTGGGTGGATCTTATGGGCTGCACTCAAGTGCAAGTTGAAGCATTTCACGCCTTGTATGTTGGTGGAAATGAAGAGAAACCTGGCGGCATTGGATGGGCTTTCTTCAATGGAGATTGGCTGCGTTGGAAACGAGATCAAATGGGCTGATAGGTTGTCAAGGTAAGCCCCTAAAATCCTGCCCAAAGCCCCGTCTTTTCGTACCTCTCAAAACCACCTAAGCTCTAGAACATAAAATGTCAAAAAGTCCAGCCAAGATGCTGGCCGAACTTCACTAAAGGAACGATCCTAGTTCTACCTAAGACTACTCTAATCTGGAACCATACCCAGCTCGGCCATTGGCTGGCCAAGCTCACCTTAGATCCCTCCCAGCCAAACCATCTAGCACTAAACCACTTAAACTATTTCCTAAACCAAAACTACTCCTAGAGACCTAGCCAAAACCGAGTGTCTAAAACACTCGGTTCCTTCCTTTGGACGAACCCATTTTCACCTATCTAGTTCGGCCCATGCTAGTTGAGTTCATTTTAGGTTTTTCCCTAAACTAAATCCATTACCTAAGTTAGATCCTAACCAAAAGAACTAACCTAAACCTACCCAGCTCGGCCACCCTTTGGCCGAGCCACTTCCTTAGGATCTCACGTGAGATCAAACACCCAACACCAGCCCAAGCTCGGCCACCCTTTGGCCAAGCATTGCCCTAGAGCTTACCTTAGGGTTTCCCCTAAGGTCACTCACTATCCCTAAACCAATCTCGACCCATTGTGAGACGAGTATCCCTTCGCATCTCGCCCGAACCACTTCCTTAGACATCCCCTAACTCGACCACTAGCTGGTCAGGTTTTCCCCTTTAGAACCTTGAGCTAACCTTCGACCCAAACAAACCACCTAGACCTAACTCAGATCCGTTAGTTTTGCACCCTAGATCTATCATATCTAAGCCCGAAACCCATAGTGCATTAGCCTGTCAATCTAGCCCAGGTCACGATCTAGGATCAACCTTCTACGCAGTTGGTCATCTCGCAGAGGAAAGTCCATCCAACGGCTATATCCAAGGTCAGGTTTTGTTGAAAAAGGAAGCCCAAGCAAACGACGAGTAAGCGCTCGAATCTGGTTCTTTACGTTGTTTCAAATTCAATTCAATTTGATACGGGGTTGTAATAATGGAGCGTAGTCTCTCCCCGGGATGTAATATTATGGTTTGAAACACGAATCACACACGTACACTCGAGCCTTTCCGCTCTTATCTGCACACCTTTTGCACACAAAACGGGCCTCAACAGCCCATAGGATATAGCTCTATTTATATACATTCAGCTGGGTTTTAAGGTTCAAGTCGTGTGAGTTGTCTTCATTTTATACACTCAAAGCACTCACTCACAATTGAGCCTTTCCGCTCTTACATATACATACGTATTTCCCCTTTCAGCTGGGTTTTTAAGGTTCAAGTCGTGTGAGTCGCCCTTTCAATTTATGCACTCAAAGCACTCACTCACATTGAGCCTTCTCGCTCTTAAGATATAGCTATATATATTTTCCCTTCCGCATCTAAGATATAGCCATATTTCCCTTTCTGCTATTTCCCTTATGTTATGTCTTTAAATTCTGGGTTTTCCCTTCAAGTTGTGTGAGTTTGCATTGCATATCTGCCACACTCGAGATAGGGAGCATACTTGCATCGAACCAGATTGGTCAAATCGTGTAGTACTTGCCTTAAATCGAGCACTGGATGCACACGACTACACGCCAAAATCGGCTAAAACCCGAGAGACATAGGAGCGCATAGATCCCATGTATAAAAGTTGCAAAATTTGACAAAACCAATCAATAAAACACTTTCAAGTTTTTCAAAAAGAGTCGTGTTTGTGTAAAATCGAGTTTTCCTAAAGCGTACAGACTGACCCTTGCGCGCCGGTGCAAGAAAGTCTGCGACGAAAAGAACCCACTTGTCCACAGTCGCCCCAAAAGTCAGATATTTTCAAAAATCACTTTGCTAGTTTTAGAAAGCTAGCTGGCACGCCCTTTTTGAAAGCGACGTAAGCACGAAAAGATTCGCTTCAGGCCTAAGAACCCAGAGACGAGGATTTTCCGTGTCTACATCGTCGCAGACCTTCTTGCACCGATGCGCAAGGGTCAGTCTGTACACTTTGCAAAAATCGAGTTTTGGGATAGAAAGCCTACGAAGCGGTTCGAGGTGTCTAATTCGGGTCTTTTAGATGTGATTGCATGTTTTAGATCACGTGGATTTGCACGTGCCTAAGTCTTTTCTTTTATCCCTTTTCGGGCCACCTAGTTTGTGTGTTATGAACACTCCACTACATGGGCGAATTCGAGCGGGGCTTGCTTTGATGCAATATGCGTCCTACCTCGTGGTATGGCGTAGATGCAATGCAAACTCACGCTACTCCAAAGGGAAAACCCGAATGTAAAGACAATACTGAAGGGAAATAACCGAAGGCAAATAACCGAAGGGAAATGACTTGAAATATAAATGCCGAAGGGAGATATGTATATAGAGTATGTTATATGAGCCCTTATTCGGGTCTTGCAAATAAGAGCGAAGGCTCAATGTTGGTGCGTGCATGAATGGAAAGACTTACACACACGACATGAAATTTAACCCAAATATAAATTGCAGTATGGCCTTAACTAAGGTCTTGGGAGTAAGAGCGAAAGCTCAATGTGTGTGAGAGTGCTTGAATTGAAGTACTACGCACACAACATGAAAATGAAACCCAAATATAACTGCAATTGGCCTTGACTAAGGTCTTGGGAGTAAGAGCGAAAGCTCAATGTGTGTGAGAGTGCTTGAATTGAAAGACTTACACACACGACATGAAATGAAACCCAAATAGTATAGGTCGGCCCTTACTTGGGTCTTTCAAATAAGAGCGAAAGCTCAATGTGTGTGAGAGTGCTTGAATTGAAAGACTTACACACATGACATAAAATGAAACCCAAATAGTATAGGTCGGCCCTTACTTGGGTCTTTCAAATAAGAGCGAAAGCTCAATGTGTGTGAGTGCTTGAATTGAAAGACAACGCACCCAACTTAAGCAAAACCCTTCAAAAATAAAAGTATATGTATATACTTATGTATTAGGGGCTGATTAGGCCCGTGTTTGTTCAAAATCGTGCACAACTAAGAGAGTGCACGTGTGTGGGTGTGCCAAGCCACGTTATTACAAGCGGGGAGAGACTATGCTCCGTTATTACAACCCCGTATCGAATTGAATCTCAAGCAAGTATACAACTAAAGACCGAGTTAGGCACTTACTAGTAGCTGGTCCGTAGAGGCCTTGCTTGAGCGTGGGCTTGGCCTTCACCTTGGGCTGCAAAAGGGAGCTCCGCGAGGGTGAACGGCAAGAGGTGTTGGTCGGCTGCAAATGGGGCGCGGGAGAGGCGCCTTGAAGGTGGCCGAGTGCTAGGGATGGGGTGCCGGATGCTATGGATGGGGTGCCTAGGGAATGTGGTAGTAAGGGAGGCTAAGGGAGTACCTAGGGGACGGATATGGCTGGCGGGTTGTTAGGGTGGCCGAGTGGAGCTAGAAAGGTCTAGATGGTGGCGGGTAGTTAGGATGCTAGGGGTTCGGCTGAGTGAGAATGGTGGCAGCAAGGGGAGTGGCTAGTGTTAGGGTGCTATGGTAGGGGGTTTAGGTGGTTGAGAGTGGAGAGGGAGTGGAGAATGTGAGATGAAGGATGGGGTACTAACCGTGCTTGAAGAGAGGCGGTGGATGGAAGAGAGAAGCCGGGTGATTGGGAAGTAGTGCAAGTGGTGGCGTTCGGCTGGGAGGTGGTGGTGTAGGTGGCGGTGCAGGTGGTGGTGGGATGGAGAGCAGGTGGTGGTGCAGGCGGAGCAGGTGGAGCAGGTGGGATTTGGCTGGACTTGGGGAAGGAGGGGACCCGGTTGGGATGGGTGAGGCGGTTAGATGATGGAACCCGCCTCCAAGGGGGGGGGGTTATATAGGGATGGGTAGGTCGGTTAGGGCTGGGTTTGGGGTAGTGGTTAGGTGGTTTAGGTAGGGTGGTATGATGATAAGGTGGGCTGGAAAGGGTAGGGCCAGATATTTTGTTTTAATGGTTTTGGGGGATATGGTGTGCTAGGTTTAGATGGGGTGGTTTAGTGGTTTAGGGTTTAGTTAGGTGGGTTGGTTCTAGGGTGAGGTTTAGTGAGCTAGGTTAGGTGTTTAGGCTAGGATTAGGCTAGGTTTAGGGAAATTAACCTAGGTTTAGGGAAGGATTAGGGAAGTGGGTTAGGTGATTAGGTTGGGATTAGGCCGGGATTAGGGAAGTGGGTTAGGTGATTAGGCTCAGATTAGGGGTGGATTAGGGTGGAAGGCTAGGATTAGGTGTTTTGGGTTAGGTTTAGGTGAAGGAGCTCCCTTTGCATGACCCATGGACCTTAACCACATCATGTTGGTGCAGCCCTAAGTTAGGTTTTGGCTAATTACAAGCTTAAACCCACTTAATTAGGCTAACCCACATGATTAACCCCAAACTTGACACACAAGTCAAGCTTAATTACAACACACTTGATCTTATTCATCCCCACTCTCTCTCATGCCCATAATCCCACGTGAATTTCAAGTGGGCCCCACCTCCATTTATGAGAAGGTGATGTGGGCCATGGATATGGATATTGGATTGGATTTTTGAATTCAAATCCAAATCCAAGTCCATACATGGGTTTGGATTGGGATCTGGATATATATGGTCCAGATCCGATCCAAACTAAACTCTGACTCATTCGAGCTGTGTTCAAAACGGACGATTTGTGCGGGGTCTGACAGCATCAGCACTTCGTCTGCGTTGGGTCTTCACCAACATGATCGTCCGCCTCCGTTTCTGCCTTCCGGAGATGACTTTAAATGACATTTTGATAATAACAGGGTCTTGGACGTTCGAGATCCTGGGGGTATGGATTTGATACGAGAGTTGCTGTGCCGGGCTTGACATGTGCTCCGGTTCCGGGCTCTCTTCGACTTCGCTGGTCCTGTCTTGATTAGGCCAAGCTGCTTTGGGGTTTCAAAATGTGTTTTAAAAGATTTTCAAAAGCCATATTATATATTTTTGAAATATGAAGTTTAAAACATATATACAGGGTTGTCTGGAAGGCTCTTAGGTTTCCAGACTCAAAATAGCCCTTTGGGGCTGCTTTTACAAAACCAGATGAATTTGAGAAATTCATGGGATTTCGGGGTGTTTACAGATGCCCCTCTTTGGCCTTGTCCAAATAGATTTGGATAAGGGCAAAGATGACAAACACCCCTTTCAATGTCTCCCTAGATCTATCCACGAAGAACATGGAATCGTCACAACTTTTAGCAAAAATCTCAATTTACAAACTCTGGTAGGAGGAGATATCACGCCAAAGGGTTCTATGGGATCTGGTCCTAAAATGGGATTGTAAACACCCCGAAATCCCACGAATTTCTTAAACAAACCTGGTTTTGTACAAGCAGCCCCAAAGGGCCATTTTTGAGTCTGAAAACCCAGGAGCCTTCCAGACAACCCTGTATATATGTTTTAAACTTCATATTTCAAAAATATATAATATGGCTTTTGAAAATCTTTTAAAACACGTTTTGAAACCTCAAAGCAGCTTGGCCTAATCAAGACAGGACCAGCGAAGTCGAAGAGAGCCCGGAACCGGAGCACATGTCAAGCCCGGCACAGCAACTCTCGTATCAAATCCATACCCCCAGGATCTCGAACGTCCAAGACCCTATTATTATCAAAATATCATTTAAAGTCATCTCCGGAAGGCAGAAACGGAGGCGGACGATCATGTTGGCGAAGACCCAACGCAGACGGAGTGCTGATGCTGTCAGACCCCGCACAAATCGTCCATTTCGAACACAGCTCGAAGGAGTCAGAGTTCAGTTTGGATCGGATTTGGACCATATATATCCAGATCCCAATCCAAACCCATGTATGGACTTGGATTTGGATTTGAATTCAAAAATCCAATCCAATATCCATATCCATGGCCCACATCACCTTCTCATAAATGGAGGTGGGGCCCACTTGAAATTCATGTGGGATTATGGGCATGAGAGAGAGTGGGGATGGATAAGATCAAGTGTGTTGTAATTAAGCTTTACTTGTGTGTCAAGTTTGGGGTTAATCATGTGGGTTAGCCTAATTGAGTGGGTTTAAGCTTGTAATTAGCCAAAACCTAACCTAGGGCTGCACCAACATGATGTGGTTAAGGTCCATGGGTCATGCAAAGGGAGCTCCTTCACCTAAACCTAACCCAAAACACCTAATCCTAGCCTTCCACCCTAATCCACCCATCCTTGTACTATACAAGAGGCCCGCCCAAGTCGTCCTACTTGTGCGCCCATCCTTGTACTATACAAGAGGCCCGCCCAAGTCGTCATTCGGGGACCACCAAAAGTGGAAACCCCTGTTAAACCAGTTTTAAAAATCCAAGGTTCTCCTCAGCTCATCCTTAGAGCCAAGTTTAGCGCGAACCCTAGGCTGGTCGTGGGGGAAATCACTAGATCCGGGAGGATCTATCAACCGCCGCACCTTCAAGGTGCTCAAAAGGTGGTCAGTGTGCCTGGCCCCTCAAAAGCATGTATCCCTAGTGGTCTGCCAAAAGCAGATAAGGACAAAGTCATCCTAAATCCTTATGACTTCGAAAACCACCTTTCAAAGATTCCTATTCACATGTCTATCCTAGAGCTTATAAAAACCTCACCTAGGCATAGACTTGTATTAGAGAAAATTCTAGAAAGGGCCAAGGTTGATTCGAACATCAGTTCGGAATTCTTTTCTACACAAATGGCTTTATTAGGAGCAAAATCGCCCATCACTTTCTCGGAAGATGATGTAGATAGACCCTACGAAACCCATAACCATGCCCTGTATATCGAGGTGGTTCTAAACAACCACTCTCTGGACAGGTGCCTAGTCGATGGTTGAGGAGGGCTCAATATCCTTCCACTTCATGTGGCGTACAAAATCGGAGTCACCTTGACTTCAGTGAACCCAAGCCCCATCGTTATCACTGGATACGATGGGAATGCGTCTAGACCTTTAGGATCCATCGAACTCCCAATGGAAACGGGAGGGATCGAACACACGGGGGTGTTCCATGTCTTAGACATCCACCCCCATTATAACCTGTTGCTGGGAAGGCCCTGGATACACAGTTTGTGCGCTGTGCCATCCACCTTCCATAGGTGTGTTAAGATCCCTTATAGGGACCAGGTCGTAGTGATCCTAGGTGAGAGTCACCCATAGCTTCAGGGGATCATAAACTCCCCTTGCTTATCAAGCTCCCAAGCCCATGAGGCTAACCTGGGGCAAATTATGGTTGAGCCACCTCGGCTCGTGTTGAACAACCCTAGGAAGGTTGTATGTGTGAAGGGGCCGCCCAAAGCAGGCCCCCTCCCGACTTTAATCCTCCTAGGAAAACCCAAGCGTTCCCTATTTCCAAAGCCCCTGGACAAGAGGCCATACGAGCCTAATATGGACGATAGCATGTTCCAGGACCACGACTTATATCCAACTTTTTCGAAAAACAAAAAGTCGTGGAACATGTTGTTAAACATGGGCTACACGCCCTACAAGAGTCTAGGGGCGCAAAACCAGGGTCTCCTAGAGCCCATCCTTCCTAGGGCCAACCCAAGCCGATATGGATCGGCTATACTCCCCGAATACTGCCGGAGCCACCCCCTGTGACCACCTGGGTCAAGGGTGCCCCGGAGCCTGTCTTAGAAGAGACCTATGGTTTAGATCTCCTATTCCGAGTCTAACCCATAGTGTTTTCCCTTTGTAGGTATGACGGAAGATCCCTTTTTCTAAAAATACCAAAAACATTTGAAAAACTTTGTAAACACCCCGAAATCCCACGAATTTCTTAAACAAATCTGGTTTTATACAAGCAGCCCCAAAGGGCCATTTTGAGTTTGGAAACCCAGGAGCCTTCCAAACAACCCTGTACATATGTTTTAAACTTTATCTTTTTAAAACATATAATATGGCTTTTGAAAACCCTTTTTAAAACACGTTTTGAAACCCCGAAGTGGCTTGGCCCGATCAAGACAGGACCAGGAGAGCCAAGAAGAGCCCGGAACCGGAGCACCTGTCAAGCCCGGCGCAGCAACTCTTGTATCTGATTCACACCCCAGGATCTCGAACGTCCAAGACCCTGTTCTTACCAAAATATCATTTGAAGTCATCTCCGGAAGGCAGAAACGGAGGCGGACGACCATGTTGGCGAAGACCCAACGCAGACGGAGTACTGATGCTGTCAGGCCCCGCACGAATCGTCCGTTTCGAACCCAGCTCGAAGGAGTCAGAGTTCAGTTTGGATTGGATCTGGACCATATATATCCAGATCCCAATCCAAACCCATATGTGGACTTGGATTTGGATTTGGATCCAGAGATCCAATCCAATATCCATATCCATGGCCCACATCACCTTCTCATAAATGGAGGTGGGGCCCACTTGAGTTTCACGTGGGATATTGGGCATGAGAGAGAGTGGGGTTGAAAAATATCAAGAGTGTTGTATTAAGCTTGACTTGTGTGTCAAGTTTGGGGTTAATCAAGTGGGTTAGCCTAGTTAAGTGGGTTTAAGCTTGTAATTAGCCAAAACCTAACCTAGGGCTGCACCAACATGATATGGTTAAAGTCTATGGGCCATGCTAAGGGAGCTCCTTCACCTAAACCTAGCCAAAAATGCCTAAACCTAGCCTAAACCCCTAATCCACCCCTAATCTGAACCTAATCACCTAACCCACTTCCCTAATCCTTCCCTAAACCTAGATTAATTTCCCTAATCCTAGCCTAAACCTAGCCTAATCACCTAACCTAGCTCACTAAACCTCACCCTAAAACCCAACCACCTAACCTAGACCTAAACCCCTAAACCACCCTTAGCCCACGATTTACCCAAACCCCTAGTTTTAAAATATCTGGCCCAACCCCTTCCAGCCCACCTTATCTACATACCACCCTACCTAAACCACCTAACCACTACCCACAGCCCAGCCCTAACCGACCTACCCATCCCCTATTTAAACCCCCCTCCTTGTGGGCGGGTTTTCCAAGTGGGAACCACCATTCCACCCAGCCGGGCCCTCTCCTTCTCCCATCTCTCACCCAGCCGGGACCACTCCCCACCTCCGCCTGCTCCATCTGCTCCACCAGCCCCCACCTGCTCCGCCACCTTCCCTCTTCCATCCATCACCACCATCCCTCAGCCAAACGCCATCACCTCCACCCAACCGAACCAGCCGACAGCCACCTGCCCGCCACCTTCCCACTTCATCCGCCACCTCTCCCCATTCGTAAGTACCCTGCACCTTACCTAGCCCCCTTCTCTACCACCTCTCCACTCTTAGCCACCCATCCTACCTTCATCTCAAGCCCCTTTTGCCACCACCATTTTAACCTAGCCGAACCTAGTATAACCCAAGCTGCCGGCCACTACCTAGCCATCATCTCCCCTTCGGTCCTCCCCTAGGTGTCCTATTCGGCCTTCCCACCAGCTCACCCTTTTAGGTCCAGCTTCCCTAAACTCTCAACTCCCCTAGTGACCCTAAGAGTCCACTCATTCAGCCACTTTAAACCCCTACTTGGAGCCGCCAGCTACTTGCCACCGGCCACCTCCGAGGCGCCTATCCCGCGCCCCACTTGCAGCCGGCCAGCACCCTTGACCAGCTTACCTTCGCGGAGCTCCCGTTTGCAGCCCAAGGCCAAGTCCACGCTCAAGCAAGACCTCTACGGACCAGCTACTCGTAAGTGTCTAAACTCGGTCTTTAGTTGTATACTTGCTTGAGATTCAATTTGATACGGGGTTGTAATAACGGAGCATAGTCTCCCCCCGCTTGTAATAACGTGGCTTGGCACAACCACACACGTGCACTCTCTTAGTCGTGCACGAATTTTAGCACACACGGGCCTAATCAGCCCCTAATATATAAGTGTACATATATACTTTCATTTTCGAAGGGTTTTGTTTAAGTTGGGTGCGTTGTCTTTCAATTCAAACACTCACACACATTGAGCTTTCGCTCTTATTTGAAAGACCCAAGTAAGGGCCGACCTATACTATTTGGGTTTCATTTCATGTCGTGTGAGTAAGTCTTTCAATTCAAGCACTCTCACACACATTGAGCTTTCGCTCTTATTTGAAAGACCCAAGTAAGGGCCGACCTATACTATTTGGGTTTCATTTCATGTCGTGTGAGTAAGTCTTTCAATTCAAGCACTCTCACACACATTGAGCTTTCGCTCTTATTTGAAAGACCCAAGTAAGGGCCGACCTATACTATTTGGGTTTCATTTCATGTCGTGTGAGTAAGTCTTTCAATTCAAGCACTCTCACACACATTGAGCTTTCGCTCTTATTTGAAAGACCCAAGTAAGGGCCGACCTATACTATTTGGGTTTCATTTCATCTCGTGTGAGCAAGTCTTTCAATTCAAGCACTCTCACACACATTGAGCTTTCGCTCTTATTTGAAAGACCCAAGTAAGGGCCGACCTATACTATTTGGGTTTTATTTCTTGTCGTGTGAGTAAGTCTTTCAATTCAAGCACGCACCCACATTGAGCCTTCGCTCTTATTTGCAAGACCCGAGTAAGGGCTCATATACATAAGATATATACATATTTCCCTTCGGTTATTTCCCTTCGGTTATTTCCCTTCAGTATTGTCTTTACATTTCGGGTTTTCCCTTTGGAGTAGCGTGAGTTTGCATTGCATCTACGCCATACCACGAGGTAGGACGCATATTGCATCGAAACAAGCCCCGCTCGAATTCGCCCATGTAGTGGAGTGTTCATAACACACAAACTAGGCGACCCAAAAAGGGATAAAAGAAAAGACTTAGGCACGTGCAAATCCACGTGATCTAAAATATGCAATCGCATCTTAAAGACCCGAAATAGACACCTCGAACCGCTTCGTAGACTTTCTCTTCAAAACTCGATTTTTGCAAAAGCGTACAGACTGACCCTTGCGCATCGGTGCAAGAAGGTCTACGACGACAAGAGCTTACTTGCTCACAGTCGCCACGTTTAGAAGTCAGTGATAAAAATATCTTCGCTAGCTTAAGTAAGCTAGCTGGCACGCCCTATTTGTATACATAGGCCTTAGACACACGAGAAGATCCACTCCAAGCCCCGAAAGAGGCGAAGAGGCGGGGATTTTCGCGCGTCTACAAGTCTCTCGAAGGACTTTTTGCATTCGTCATCCTATAAGAATTTCGTACCCTTCCTCAACAGTTTGTTGAAGGGTTCGCATCTAGTTGCCAGATTCGATATGAATCGGCGCACAGATTGTAATCGACCCTGGAGGCTACGGATTTGGGTGAGATTGGAGGGTGGAGCCATGTCTATGATGGCTCGACACTTAGAGGGGTCGACTTCTATTCCCCTTTGGCTTACCATAAAGCCTAGAAGCTTCCCTGATTCTACCCCGAACACACATTTTTGAGGGTTTAGCTTTACTTTGTAAAGCCTAAGCCTTTCGAAAATCTTTTGTAAACATTCGATATGGGTGCATCGGGTTTTGGATTTTGCCAAGAGATCATCTACATACACTTCTACAAGCTCATGAATTTGATCATGGAAGATCGTGTTCATGGCTCGTTGGTATGTTGCGCCGGCATTTTTCAAACCAAAGGGCATGACTGTATAGCAGTATGTGCTCCATGGGGTTGTGAAGGCGGTCTTACCCTGATCTCGTGGACTTAGTTTGATTTGATTATAGCCTGAATAGCCATCCATGAATGAAAACATTTCATGATTTGCAGTACTATCGACTATCAAATCTATGTTTGGTAAAGGATAATTATCCTTTGGAGTGGCTTTATTCAGGTTTCTGAAATCGATGCATATTCGAATTTTCCCATTGGTTTTTCGAACCACAACGATATTTGACAACCAATCAGAATACGCAATGGGTTTTATAAATCCGGCTTTTAGCAGATCTTCTAAACCCTCTTTGACTTGCGTGTGTACATTCGGGTGTATTTTCCTATGCTTCTGCTTTATGGGTTTTACACCTGCATCTAAGGGAAGACGATGCTCGACTATGCTGGGATCTATGCCCGGCATGTCTTCATACGTTCATGCAAACACATCTAAATAGGTTCATAGAAATGCAATGAATGCTAACTTTTCAGTTTCATGCAAGCATGCGCCTATTTTGATGGTTTGGGGATTGAAATCATCCCCTAGGTTCACCTCTACGAAATCTCCTCCTACTGATTGGGAAGGTTTTTCAAAATCGAGAATTCTATGAAATTCTGGGAGCTCAGAAGTGGGATCTTCCTCAAGGGGATCCACTTTTGGGCTTTGATCATTCTCGTGGGCTATAGACCCGAGGGAACTTGATGCGTGGTTTTCAAAATAACCTGGTTTTGTACTTGGATTTTCGAGTGATTTCGAAATTTTTGGTCTGGCTATGCAGACGACACTTCTTTCGAAATCCTTTTCTCTTGACAAAGGCCTACCAGGAGCAGCTATGTACAAAATCTTTTTGGTATTTTCCAAATTTTCGATTTTTTTGGGCTTTTGTAAAACAAGAACTTTGGGAACTATACAAAGCACTCTTTTTTCGAGTTTTTGTTTTTCCATTGTTTTTGGTTTTTCTTGTTTTTTTGATTTTTTTCGATTTTAAGTTTTTCAAATGTTTTTGGTATTTTTCGAGAAGGGATCTTCCGTCATACCTGCAAAGGGAAAACACTATGGGTTAGACTCGGAATAGGAGGTCTAAATCGTAGGTTTCTTCTAAGACAGGCTCCGGGGCACCCTTGACCCAGGTGGTTACAGGGGGTGGCTCCGGCGGTATTCGGGGAGTATAGCCGATCCCATATCGGCTTGGGTTGGCCCTAGGCAGGATGGGCTCTAGGAGACCCTGGTTTTGTGCCCCTAGACTCTTGTAGGGCGTGTAGCCCATGTTCAATAACATGTTCCACGACCTTTTGTTTTTTGCAAAGATGGGATACAAGTCGTGGTCCTGGAACATGCTATCGTCCATATTAGGCTCGTATGGCCTTTTGTCCAGGGGTTTTGGAAATAGGGAACGCTTGGGTTTTCCTAGGAGGATTAGAGTCGGGAGGGGGCCTGCTTTGGGCGGCCCCTTCACACATACAACCTTCCTAGGGTTGTTCAACACGAGCCGAGGTGGCTCAACCATAATTTGCCCCAGGTTAGCCTCATGGGCCTGAGAGCTTGATAAACAAGGGGAGTTTATGATCCCCTGAAGCTGTGGGTGACTCTCACCTAGGATCACTACGACCTGGTCCCTAAAAGGGATCTTGACACACCTGTGGAAGGTGGATGGTGTAAACACCCCGAAATCCCACGAATTTCTCAAAATCCATCTGGTTTTATACAAGCAGCCCCAAAGGGCCATTTTGAGTTTGGAAACCCAGGAGCCTTCCAAACAACCCTGTACATATGTTTTAAACTTTATCTTTCAAAAACATATAATATGGCTTTTGAAAACCCTTTTTAAAACATGTTTTGAAACCCCGAAGTGGCTTGGCCCGATCAAGACAAGACCAGGAGAGCCCAGAAGAGCCCGAAACCGGAGCACATGTCAAGCCCGGCACAGCAACTCTTGTATCTGATTCACACCCCAGGATCTCGAACGTCCAAGACCCTGTTCTTATCAAAATAGCATTTGAAGTCATCTCCGAAAGGCAGAAACGGAGGCGGAGGACGATGTTGGCGAAGACCCAACGCAGACGGAGTACTGATGCTGTCAGGCCCCGCACGAATCGTCCGTTTCGAACCCAGCTCGAAGGAGTCAGAGTTCAGTTTGGATTGGATCTGGACCATATATATCCAGATTCCAATCCAAACCCATATGTGGACTTGGATTTGGATTTGGATCTAGAAATCCAATCCAATATCCATATCCATGGCCCACATCACCTTCTCATAAATGGAGGTGGGGCCCACTTGAAATTCACGTGGGATATTGGGCATGAGAGAGAGTGGGGTTGAAAAATATCAAGAGTGTTGTATTAAGCTTGACTTGTGTGTCAAGTTTGGGTTAATCATGTGGGTTAGCCTAATTGAGTGGGTTTAAGCTTGTAATTAGCTAAAACCTAACCTAGGGCTGCACCAACATGGGGTGATCAAGGTCTATGGGCCATGCTAAGGGAGCTCCTTCACCTAAACCTAGCCCAAAATGCCTAAACCTAACCTAAACCCCTAATCCACCCCTAATCTGAGCCTAATCACCTAACCCACTTCCCTAATCCCAACCTAATCACCTAACCCACTTCCCTAATCCTTCCCTAAACCTAGATTAATTTCCCTAATCCTAGCCTAAACCTAGCCTAATCACCTAACCTAGCTCACTAAACCTCACCCTAAAACCAAACCACCTAACCTAGCCCTAAACCCCTAAACCACCCTTAGCCCACGATTTACCCAAACCCCTAGTTTTAAAATATCTGGCCCAACCCCTTCCAGCCCACCTTATCTACATACCACCCTACCTAAACCACCTAACCACTACCCTTAGCCCAGCCCCAACCGACCTACCCATTCCCTATTTAAACCCCTCCCCTTTGTGGGCGGGTTTTCCAAGTGGGAACCACTCTCTCACCCAGTCGGGCCCTCTCCTTCTCCCTTCTCTCACCCAGCCGGGACCACTCCCCACCTCCGCCTGCTCCATCTGCTCCACCAGCCACCACCTGCACCGCCACCTTCCCTCTTCCATCCACCACTACCATTTGCCCAACCGGACGCCACCACCTTCAACCCAACCGAACCAGCCGACAGCCACCTGCCCGCCACCTTCCCACTTCATCCGCCACCTCTCCCCATTCGGTAAGTACCCCAAACTCCCTCAAAGCCCCTCTCTACCACCTCTCCACTCTTAGCCACCCATCCTACCTTCATCTCAGCCCTTTTGCCGCCACCACCTAAACCTAGCCGAACCTAGTATAACCCAAGTTGCTGGCCACTACCTAGCCATCATCTCCCATTCGGCCAACTCCCCTAGGTGTCCTATTCGGCCTTCCGACTAGCTCACCTGTTGGGTCCAGTTTCCCTAAGTACCCAACTCCCCTAGTGATCCTAATACCCACTTCTTCAACCACTTTAAACCCCCTACTTGGAGGCGCCATCTACCTGCCACCGGCCACTTTCGAGGCGCCTATCCCGCGCCCCACTTGCAGCCGGCCAACACCCTTGATCACCTACCTTCGCAGAGCTCCCACTTGCAGCCCAAGGCCAAGCCCCCGCTCAAGCAAGACCTCTACGGACCAGCTACTCGTAAGTGTCTAAACTCGGTCTTTAGTCGTACACTTGCTTGAAATTCAATTTGATACAGGGTTGTAATAACGGAGCATAGTCTCCCCCCGCTTGTAATAACGTGGCTTGGCACAACCACACACGTGCACTCTCTTAGTCGTGCACGATTTTGAACACACACGGGCCTAATCAGCCCCTAATATATAAGTGTACATATATATTTCATTTTCAAAGGGTTTTGTTTAAGTTGGGTGCGTTGTCTTTCAATTCAAGCACTCTCACACACATTGAGCTTTCGCTCTTAGTTGAAAGACCCAAGTAAGGGCCGACCTATACTATTTGGGTTTCATTTCATGTCGTGTGAGTAAGTCTTTCAATTCAAGCACTCTCACACACATTGAGCTTTCGCTCTTAGTTGAAAGACCCAAGTAAGGGCCGACCTATACTATTTGGGTTTCATTTCATGTCGTGTGAGTAAGTCTTTCAATTCAAGCACTCTCACACACATTGAGCTTTCGCTCTTAGTTGAAAGACCCAAGTAAGGGCCGACCTATACTATTTGGGTTTCATTTCATATCGTGTGAGTAAGTCTTTCAATTCAAGCACTTTCACACACATTGAGCCTTCGCTCTTACTCCCAAGACCTTAGTAAAGGCCTTATTGCAGTTATATTTGGGTTTCATTTCATGTCGTGTGAGTAAGTCTTTCAATTCAAGCACTTTCACACACATTGAGCCTTCGCTCTTACTCCCAAGACCTTAGTAAAGGCCTTATTGCAGTTATATTTGGGTTTCATTTATGTCGTGTGTGTAAGTCTTTCAATTCAAGCACGCACCCACATTGAGCCTTCGCTCTTATTTGCAAGACCCGAGTAAGGGCTCATATACATAAGCTATATACATATTTCCCTTCGGTTATTTCCCTTCGGTTATTTCCCTTCAGTTATTTCCCTTCGGTCATTTCCCTTCTATTATTTCCCCTTCAGTATTGTCTTTAATTTCGGGTTTTCCCTTTGGAGTAGCGTGAGTTTGCATTGCATCTATGCCATACCACGAGGTAGGACGCATATTACATCAAAGCAAGCCCCGCTCGAATTCGCCCATGTAGTGGAGTGTTCATAACACACAAACTAGGTGGCCCGAAAAGGGATAAAAGAAAAGACTTAGGCACGTGCAAATCCACGTGATCTAAAATATGAAATCGCATCTTAAAGACCCGAGATAGACACCTCGAACCGCTTCGTAGACTTTCTCTCCAAAAACTCGATTTTTGCAAAGCGTACAGACTGACCCTTGCGCATCGGTGCAAGAAGGTCTGCGACGACAAGAGCTTACTTGCTCACAGTCGCCACGTTTAGAAGTCAGTGTTAAATATATCTTCGCTAGCTTAAGTAAGCTAGCTGGCACGCCCTATTTGTATACATAGGCCTTAGACACACGAGAAGAACCACTCCAAGCCCCAAAAGAGGCAAAGAGGCGGGGATTTTCGCGCGTCTACAGAGATTGGCACACCCGGTGGGATGTGAGCCTTTTCAAAAATCGAGTTTACTTGTAGAAGTTTTGCGAAAATTTTATAAAGGTGTCGTTTTAACTTGTTTTCTTTGCTTTTACTTAGGAAATTTTGAAAAAGTTTGAAAAGCATGTCAAAATCCAATCCAAGTGAAGTGTCGAGCCAAGGCTCATGCGCATCAAGTTCTCACTCTAGGAGGATTTTCAAAAACAAAATAAAACTAGATGAAATCGAGGACTTGAGAAGGGAATTTGAGGCCAAAATCGATGCTCTCAGCCAAGAGGCTGAAGTAGGCGATTCATGTTCATCAAACGGTGAACAAAGGCCTAAAAAGAGATCTGAAAAACCTCGCAAGCAAAAAGAGGCCTCCGTAATGGAAGGCAACCAATACCACGAGTCCTTCACACAAAAGGACCGTAAAGCCCTACAGCAGCTGTTGAAAGGGCAAAATAAAGAGAAAAGAAGTTACGCCCTGTCTGATTTCCTTCCTATGGATTACGAAACAGACAGTGATGATGAAATACCGAACTTCCATCGGTATGATGGCATGGGAGACCCTAGGTCTCACTTGCAGCTTTTCTCACGTCGAGCCCATAAGAAGAAAAAGGACTCGATGAAATGGGTGTATTGGTTCCCTCTATCCCTTAAAGGCACAGCTGCCAAATGGCTGGCTTCCTACGACTTAAGTCAGTTCGCTACTTTTGAAGAGTTAGCGAACTGCTTCATGCAAAGATTTGCACACAACGTAGAAGTCACGCCAACCCTGAATACCTTAAGGGATACAAAGCAAGGCATGAACGAGGACGTGCATGCCTTCATTATAAGGTGGAGGTCGCTTTTAGGCCAAGTGCGAGAGCCTATATCCGAAGGGTGCGCAGTAATGCTCATCCTGGATAATTTCAAAAGCGAGTTAAAAACCCTTCTCTCGCTCCATGAGATTTCAACTTTCCATAAGTTGATCAAAAAGGCCTCCCTTTTGGAAACCAACTTGCGAAAAGGGACATACGACCACTTATGGAAAGGAAGTGCCGTTCCAAAAACCCGTTTGGAAAAGCCCATCGCATATGGGCTGCCCACGATGGACAAAGGGGCAAAGCCCCATAAAATCGCCAATGTCCGAGTGGATCCAGGCATGGCGGGCACTTCCAAAAATTTTGAAAAAATAGAAAATAAGAGAGAACGCAATTTTTCAAAATCGATTGAAAAACGGGAGTACACTCCACTGGGGCAACCCGTGTCGGAGGTCCTAGACCTCTTACTTGCCCAGGGCATGATCGAACTCCCTGAAATCACCGAAGGAGTCACGTCCAAAGGGGGGTATTTAAACCGATTTTGCAAGTATCATCGGCTCAAAGGCCATGATACCAAACGTTGCTTCTCTCTTCTAAATAAAATTGAGAACTTGATAGCGGAGGGCCGGCTCCAGGTCACTGCGGAACCTGAGCCACCTCAAGCTATCTTCAAGGAACCCTTTCCCAAACACGCCAGTGGCAGTGGGAAAGGAAAAGAGGTATGTACCCTCACCATTTCCAAGGAACTAGCGCAAAAACCAGAACCTGGTCGACCTGCTGGTGCGCCCATCCTTGTACTATACAAGAGGCCCGCCCAAGTCGTCATTCGGGGACCACCAAAAGTGGAAACCCCGGCAAAACCAGTTTTGAAAACTCAAGGTTCTCCTCAGCTCATCCTTAGAGCCAAGTTTAGCGCAAACCCTAGGCTGGTCGTGGGGGAAGTCACTAGATCCGGGAGGATCTACCAACCCCCGCACCTTCAAGGTGCTCTAAAGGTGGTCAGTGTGCCTGGCCCCTCAAAAGCATGTATCCCTAGTGGTCTGCCAAAAGCAGATAAGGACAAAATCATCCTACATCCTTATGATTTCGAAAACCACCTTTCAAAGATTCCTATTCACATGTCTATTCTAGAGCTTATCAAAACCTCGCCTAGGCATAGACTTGTCTTAGAGAAAATTCTAGAAAGGGCCAAGGTTGATTCGAACATAAGTCCGGAATCCTTGTCTGCCCAAGTGGCTTTATTAGGAGCAAAATCGCCCATCACCTTTTCGGAAGATGATGTAGATAGACCCTACGAAACCCATAACCAGGCCCTGCATATCGAGGTGGTTCTAAACAACCACTCTCTGGACAGGTGCCTAGTCGATGGTGGAGGAGGGCTCAACATCCTTCCACTTCACGTGGCGTACAAAATCGGAGTCACCTTGACTTCAGTGAACCCAAGCCCCATCGTTATCACTGGATACGATGGGAATGCGTCTAGACCTTTAGGATCCATCGAACTCCCAATGGAAACAGGAGGGATCGAACACACGGGGGTGTTCCACGTCTTGGACATCCACCCCCATTATAACCTGTTGCTGGGAAGACCCTGGATACACAGTTTGTGCGCTGTGCCATCCACCTTCCACAGGTGTGTTAAGATCCCTTTTAGGGACCAGGTCGTAGTGATCCTAGGTGAGAGTCACCCACAGCTTCAGGGGATCATAAACTCCCCTTGTTTATCGAGCTCCCAGGCCCACGAGGCTAACCTGGGGCAAATTATGGTTGAGCCACCTCGGCTCGTGTTGAACAACCCTAGGAAGGTTGTATGTGTGAAGGGGCCGCCCAAAGCAGGCCCCCTCCCGACTCTAATCCTCCTAGGAAAACCCAAATGTTCCCTATTTCCAAAACCCCTGGACAAAAGGCCATACGAGCCTAATATGGACGATAGCATGTTCCAGGACCACGACTTGTATCCCATCTTTTCAAAAAACAAAAGGTCGTGGAACATGTTATTGAACATGGGCTACACGCCCTACAAGAGTCTAGGGGCACAAAACCAGGGTCTCCTAGAGCCCATCCTGCCTAGGGCCAACCCAAGCCGATATGGGATCGGCTATACTCCCCGAATACCGCCGGAGCCACCCCCTGTGACCACCTGGGTCAAGGGTGCCCCGGAGTCTGTCTTAGAAGAAACCTATGGTTTAGACCTCCTATTCCGAGTCTAACCCGTAGTGTTTTCCCTTTGTAGGTATGACGGAAGATCCCTTTTTCTAAAAATACCAAAAACATTTGAAATCTTAAAATCAAAAAAATCGAAAAACAAGGAAAACCAAAAAACAATGGAAAAACAAAAACTCGAAAAAAGTGTGCTTCGTATAGTTCCCAAAGTTCTTGTTTTACAAAAACCCAAAAAAATCGAAAATTTAGAAAATACCAAAAAGATTTTGTACATAGCTGCTCCTGGTATGACTTTGGCGAAAGAAAAGGATTTTGAAAGAAACGTCGTCTGCATAGCCAGACCAAAAATTTCGAAATCATTTGAAAATCCAAGTACAAAACCAGGTTATTTTGAAAACCACGCATCAAGTTCCCTCGGGTCTATAGCCCACGAGAATGATCAAAGCCCAGAAGTGGATCCCCTTGAGGAAGATCCCACTTCTGAGCTCCCAGAATTTCATAGAATTCTCGATTTTGAAAGACCTTCCCAATCAGTAGGAGGAGATTTCGTAGAGGTGAACCTAGGGGATGATTCCAATCCCAAAACCATCAAAATAGGCGCATGCTTGCATGAAACTGAAAAGTTAGCATTCATTGCATTTCTACGAACCTATTTAGATGTGTTTGCATGGACGTATGAAGATATGCCGGGCATAGATCCCAGCATAGTCGAGCATCGTCTTCCCTTAGATGTAGGTGTAAAACCAATAAAGCAGAAGCTTAGGAAAATACACCCAAATGTACACACGCAAGTCAAAGAGGGTTTAGAAGATCTGCTAAAAGCCGGATTTATAAAACCCATTGCGTATTCTGATTGGTTGTCAAATATCGTTGTAGTTCGAAAAACCAATGGGAAAATTCGAATATGCATCGATTTCAGAAACCTGAATAAAGCCACTCCAAAGGATAATTATCCTTTACCAAACATAGATTTGATAGTCGATAGTACTGCAAATCATGAAATGTTTTCATTCATGGATGGTTATTCAGGCTATAATCAAATCAAACTAAGCCCACGAGATCAGGGTAAGACCGCCTTCACCACCCCATGGGGCACGTACTGCTATACAGTCATGCCCTTTGGTTTGAAAAATGCCGACGCAACATACCAACGAGCCATGAACACGATCTTCCATGATCAAATTCACGAGCTTGTAGAAGTGTATGTAGATGATCTCTTGGCAAAATCCAAAACCCGATGCACCCATATCGAATGTTTACAAAAGATTTTCGAAAGGCTTAGGCTTTACAAAGTAAAGCTAAACCCTCAAAAATGTGTGTTCGGGGTAGAATCAGGAAAGCTTCTAGGCTTTATGGTGAGCCAAAGGGGAATAGAAGTCGACCCCTCTAAGTGTCGAGCCATCATAGACATGGCTCCACCCTCCAATCTCACCCAAGTCCGTAGCCTTCAGGGTCGATTACAATCTGTGCGCCGATTCATATCGAATCTGGCAACTAGATGCGAACCCTTCAACAAACTGTTGAGGAACTGTACGAAATTCTTATGGGATGACGAATGCCAAAAGTCCTTCGAGAGACTAAAGGCATACTTGGTTAATCCCCCCGTTTTGAATCCTCCAAAACAAGGAAAACCGCTTTTATTATACATCTCCGTGCATGTAAACGCTTTAGGAGCCTTGTTGGCTCAATACGAGGATGACACCCATAAGGAGTATGCCATCTACTATATTTCGAAAACTCTCTTGGCTTATGAACGAAATTATCAAGCCATGGAGAAGACGTGCTTGGCCCTAGTCTGGGCCTGCCAGAAATTCAGACACTACTTCCTAGATCATGAGATCTGGATAGTGTCCAAGCTTGATCCAATCAAGCACTTGTTCGAAAAACCCATTCTCACGGGTAGGTTGGGCAAATGGCAACTCCTTCTAATGGAGTATGATCTGAAATACCATCACCAGATCTCCGTTAAGGGGCAAGCCCTAGCAGATTACGTGGCTGACTTCCCCTTGGAGGACGCATATCCCACTCTTGTCGAAATGCCTGATGAAGGCATATTGCAAAACCATTTTCAAAACCACATTTTGGCAAATTCTTTCGAAAACCAAGTGTGGAAGATGCACTTCGACGGGGCACGAAACCAACGAGGGGCTGGTGCTGGGGTCATCCTAATCTCCCCTGAAAAGGGCGAGATTCCCATAGCAGTCCGCTTAGATTTCGAATGTTCCAACAACGTAGCTGAGTATGAAGCACTCATACAAGGCTTGAGGATTTCGAAAACTCTAGGGGCATCATGCATCGAGGTCTTTGGAGATTCGCTCCTTGTCATAAACCAGGTTTTAAAAATTTGGCAAGTATGTAATGAGAAACTACTTCCATATCACGAGTTGGCCACTCGATTGGTCCAATCCTTCCAGTCGTGTAAGCTCACACACGTGGGAAGAGAGGACAATGGCATCGCCGATGCCCTCTCTTCCTTGGGTTCAGCCCTGAAGGTCGATCCCATTTCAGGGACCAGATCTTTGGAAATATGGCATGCGCCCCATCCATCCACACACGACTTGGATATTTGCCAAAACAACCCAGAGTCTATTGAAAAACCCTGGTTCTATGACATAAAACAATTTTTAGAAAATGGGGGATTCACCGAGGATGCCACATCCAAAGATAAGGCATTCATTCGTAAGATTTCGACCCGATACACCATTCTGGGTGGGGTCTTATACAAAAAGAGTTTTATCGGCATTCTGCTTAGGTGTATCGACCTAGAGGAGGCTAGGATAGTGATGCACGAGTTCCATGACGGAGAATGTGGAGGTCATGTTAATGCCAACATGATGGCAATGAAAATACTTAGAGGGGGTTATTTTTGGTCCACCCTGAAAAGGGATTGTCACGATCATGTTAGGAAGTGTCATCCATGTCAAGTGCATGGGCACGCCATTCATATCCCTTCATCGGCATTGCATTCCGTGGTCAGCCCCTGGCCATTTACCATGTGGGCGTTTGACATAGTAGGCCCAATATTTCCAAAGGCCTCGAATGGGCATCGTTTCATTTTAGCAGCCACGGAGTATTTCTCCAAGTAGGTGGAAGCCATTTCCCTAACGAATGTAATGGGGCAACATGTGGTGGCTTTCATCCGGAGGAATATCTAGGCTCGATTTGGGGTTCCACGAGACCTTGTGTCTGATAATGGTACCCCATTCAAGAATGAGCGGATGGTCAAGTTGTGCAACACTGTAAACACCCCGAAATCCCACGAATTTCTTAAACGAATCTGGTTTTATACAAGCAGCCCCAAAGGGCCATTTTGAGTTTGGAAACCCAGGAGCCTTCCAAACAACCCTGTACATATGTTTTAAACTCTGTATTTCAAAAATATATAATATAGCTTTTGAAAACCTTTTAAAACATGTTTTGAAACCCCGAAGTGGCTTGGCCCGATCGAGACAGGACCAGGAGAGCCAAGAAGAGCCCGAAACCGGAGCACCTGTCGAGCCCGGCACAGCAACTCTTGCATCTGATTCACATCCCAGGATCTCGAACGTCCAAGACCCTGTTCTTATCAAAAAAGCATTTGAAGTCATCTCCGGAAGGCAGAAACGGAGGCGGACGACTATGTTGGCGAAGACCCAACGCAGACGGAGTACTGATGCTGTCAGGCCCCGCACAAATCGTCCGTCTCGAACCCAGCTCGAAGGAGTCAGAGTTCAGTTTGGATTGGATCTGGACCATATATATCCAGATTCCAATCCAAACCCATATGTGGACTTGGATTTGGATTTGGATCCAGAGATCCAATCCAATATCCATATCCATGGCCCACATCACCTCCTCATAAATGGAGGTAGGGCCCACTTGAAATTCACGTGGGATATTGAGCATGAGAGAGAGTGGGGGTGATAAATATCAAGAGTGTTGTATTAAGCTTGACTTGTGTGTCAAGTTTGGGTTTAATCTTGTGGTTTAGCCTAATTGAGTGGGTTTAAGCTTGTAATTAGCTAAAACCTAACCTAGGGCTGCACCAACAAGGGGGATCAAGGTCTATGGGCCATGCTAAGGGAGCTCCTTCACCTAAACCTAGCCAAAAATGCCTAAACCTAGCCTAAACCCCTAATCCACCCCTAATCTGAACCTAATCACCTAACCCACTTCCCTAATCCCGGCCTAATCCCAACCTAATCACCTAACCCACTCCCCTAATCCTTCCCTAAACCTAGATTAATTTCCCTAATCCTAGCCTAAACCTAGCCTAAACCACCTAACCTAGCTCACTAAACCTCACCCTAAAACCCAACCACCTAACCTAGCCCTAAACCACCCTTAGCCCACGATTTTCCCAAACACCTAGTTTTAAAATATCTGGCCCAACCCCATCCAGCCCACCTTATCTACATACTACCCTACCTAAACCACCTAACCACTACCCACAACCCAGCCCTAACCGACCTACCCATCCCTTATTTAAACCCCCCTCATTGTGGGCGGGTTTTCCAAGTGGGAACCACTCCACCACCTAGCCGGGCCCTCTCATTCTCCCATCTCTCATCCGTCTTCCCAGCAGCTCCAGCTCCTCCACCAGCCGCCACCTGCTCCGCCACCTTCCTTCTCCCACTCCACCACCACTGCCCCCCCAGCTGGACGTCACCACCTTCCCCCCAACTCCACTAGCCGACAGCTACCTGCCCGCCACTCTCCCACTCCATCCGCCACTCCTTCCCATTCGGTAAGTCCCCCTAACTCCCTCAAAACCACTCTCTACCACCTCTCCACTCTTAGCCACCCATCTTCCCCTTAGCTCCACCTCTTTGCCGCCACCCCCTCAGCCTAGCCGAACCTAGGATAACCCAAGTGGCTGGCCACTACTTAGCCACCATCTCCCATTCGGCCAACCCCCCCCCTAGGTGTCCCCTTTGGCCTTCCCACTAGCTCACCTTTTAGGTCCAGTTTCCCTAAGTCCCTAACTTCCCTAGTGACCCTAAGACCCACTTAGTCAGCCACTCTAAACTCCCTACTTGGAGGCGCCGCCCACTTGCCACCGGCCCCCTTCGAGGCGTCTATCCCGCGCCCCATTTGCAGCCGGCCAGCACCCTTGAGCACATACCTTCGCGGAGCTCCCGTTTGCAGCCCAAAGCCAAGTCCACGCTCAAGCAAGACCTCTACGGACCAGCTACTCGTAAGTGTCTAAACTCGGTCTTTAGTCGTACACTTGCTTGAAATTCAATTTGATACGGGGTTGTAATAACGGAGCATAGTCTCCCCCCGCTTGTAATAACATGGCTTGGCACAACCACACACGTGCACTCTCTTAGTCGTGCACGATTTTGACCACACACGGGCCTAATCAGCCCCTAATATATAAGTGTACATATATATTTCATTTTCAAAGGGTTTTGTTTAAGTTGGGTGCGTTGTCTTTCAATTCAAGCACTCTCACACACATTGAGCTTTCGCTCTTATTTGAAAGACCCAAGTAAGGGCCGACCTATACTATTTGGGTTTCATTTCTTGTCGTGTGAGTAAGTCTTTCAATTCAAGCACTCTCACACACATTGAGCTTTCGCTCTTATTTGAAAGACCCAAGTAAGGGCCGACCTATACTATTTGGGTTTCATTTCTTGTCGTGTGAGTAAGTCTTTCAATTCGAGC
This sequence comes from Brasenia schreberi, assembly GCA_036023115.1. Lineage (NCBI taxonomy): Eukaryota > Viridiplantae > Streptophyta > Magnoliopsida > Nymphaeales > Cabombaceae > Brasenia > Brasenia schreberi. Next base: position 4,640,471 of record JAYKKT010000085.1, on the reverse strand, counting down.
ACTTTCACACACATTGAGCCTTCGCTCTTACTCCCAAGACCTTAGTAAAGTCCTTATTGCAGTTATATTTGGGTTTCATTTATGTCGTGTGCGTAGTACTTCAATTCTACACTCACACACATTGAGCTTTCGCTCTTACTCCCAAGACCTTAGTCAAGGCATACTGCAATTTATATTTGGGTTTAATTTCATGTCGTGTGTGTAAGTCTTTCAATTCAAGCACGCACCCACATTGAGCCTTCGCTCTTATTTGCAAGACCCGAGTAAGGGCTCATATACATAAGATATATACATATTTCCCTTCGGTTATTTCCCTTCGGTTATTTCCCTTCGGTTATTTCCCTTCGGTTATTTCTCTTCGGTTATTTCCCTTCTGTTATTTCCCTTCAGTATTGTCTTTACATTTCGGGTTTTCCCTTTGGAGTAGCGTGAGTTTGCATTGCATCTACGCCATACCACGAGGTAGGACGCATATTGCATCGAAGCAACCCCCGCTCGAATTCGCCCATGTAGTGGAGTGTTCATAACACACAAACTAGGCGACCCAAAAAGGGATAAAAGAAAAGACTTAGGCACGTGCAAATCCACGTGATCTAAAACATGCAATCGCATCTTAAAGACCCGAAATAGACACCTCGAACCGTTTCGTAGACTTTCTCCCCAAAACTCGATTTTTGCAAAAGCGTACAGACTGACCCTTGCGCATCGGTGCAAGAAGGTCTGCGACGACAAGAGCTCACTTGCTCACAGTCGCCACGTTTAGAAGTCAGTGTTAATATATCTTCGCTAGCTTAAGTAAGCTAGCTGGCACGCCCTATTTGTATACATAGGCCTTAGACGCACGATAAGATCCACTCCAAGCCACGAAAGAGGCAAAGAGGCGGGGATTTTTCGCGCGTCCACAGAGATTGGCACGCCCGGTGGGACGTGAGCCTTTTCAAAAATCGAGTTTACTTGTAGAAGTCTTGCGAAAAATTTTATAAAGGTGTCGTTTTAACTTGTTTTCTTTGCTTTTACTTAGGAAATTTTGAAAAAGCTTGAAAAGCATGTCAAAATCCAACCCAAGTGAAGTGTCGAGCCAAGGCTCATGCGCATCAAGTTCTCACTCTAGGAGGATTTTCAAAAACAAAATAAAACTAGATGAAATCGAGGACTTGAGAAGGGAATTTGAGGCCAAAATCGATGCTCTCAGCCAAGAGGCTGAAGTAGGCGATTCGTGTTCATCCAACGGTGAACAGAGGCCTAAAAAGAAAATTGAAAAACCTCGCAAGCAAAAAGAGGCCTCCGTAATGGAAGGCAACCAATACCACGAGTCCTTCACACAAAAGGACCGTAAAGCCCTACAGCAACTGCTGAAAGGGCAAAATAAAGAGAAAAGAAGCTACGCCCTGTCTGATTTCCTTCCTATGGATTACGAAACAGACAGTGACGATGAAATACCGAACTTCCATCGGTATGATGGCATGGGAGACCCTAGGTCTCACTTGCAGCTTTTCTCACGTCGAGCCCATAAGAAGAAAAAGGACTCGATGAAATGGGTGTATTGGTTCCCCCTATCCCTTAAAGGCACAGCTGCCAAATGGCTGGCTTCCTACGACTTAAGCCAGTTCGCTACTTTTGAAGAGTTAGTGAACTGCTTCATGCAAAGATTTGCACACAACGTGGAAGTCACGCCAACCCTAAATACCTTAAGGGATACAAAGCAAGGCATGAACGAAGACGTACATGCCTTCATTATAAGATGGAGGTCTCTTTTAGGCCAAGTGCGAGAGCCTATATCCGAAGGATGCGCAGTGATGCTCATCCTGGATAATTTCAAAAGCGAGTTAAAAACCCTTCTCTCACTCCATGAGATTTCAACTTTCCATAAGTTGATCAAAAAGGCCTCCCTTTTCGAAACCAACTTGCGAAAAGGGACATACGACCACTTATGGAAAGGAAGTGCCGTTCCCAAAACACGTGTGGAAAAGCCCATCGCATATGGGTTACCCACAACGGACAAAGGGGCAAAGCCCCATAAAATCGCCAATGTCCGGGTGGATCCAGGCATGGCAGGCACTTCTAAAAATTTTGAAAAAATAGAAAATAAGAGAGAACGCAATTTTTTAAAACCAATTGAAAAACGGGAGTACACTCCGCTGGGGCAACCTGTGTCGGAGGTCTTAGACCTCTTACTTGCCCAGGGCATGATCGAACTCCCTGAAATCCCCGAAGGAGCCACGTCCAAAGGGGGGTATTTGAACCGATTTTGCAAGTATCATCGGCTCAAAGGCCATGATACCAAACGGTGCTTCTCTCTTCTAAATAAAATTGAGAACTTGATAGCGGAGGGCCGGCTCCAGGTCACTGCGGAACCTGAGCCACCTCAAGCTATCTTCAAGGAACCCTTTCCCAAACACGCCAGTGGCAGTGGGAAAGGAAAGGAGGTATGTACCCTCACCATTTCCAAGGAACTAGCGCAAAAGCCCGAACCTGGTCGACCTGCTTGTGCGCCCATCCTTGTACTATACAAGAGGCCCGCCCAAGTCGTCATTCGGGGACCATCAAAAGTGGAAACCCCGGCAAAACCAGTTTTGAAAATCCAAGGTTCTCCTCAGCTCATCCTTAGAGCCAAGTTTAGCGCGAACCCTAGGCTGGTCGTGGGGGAAGTCACTAGATCCGGGAGGATCTACCAACCCCCGCACCTTCAAGGTGCTCAAAAGGTGGTCAGTGTGCCTGGCCCCTCAAAAGCATGTATCCCTAGTGGTTTGCCAAAAGTAGATAAGGACAAAATCATCCTAAATCCTTATGATTTCGAAAACCACCTTTCAAAGATTCCTATTCACATGTCTATCCTAGAGCTTATCAAAACATCGCCTAGGCATAGACTTGTCTTAGAGAAAATTCTAGAAAGGGCCAAGGTTGATTCGAACATAAGTCCGGAGTCCTTGTCTGCCCAAGTGGCTTTGTTAGGAGCAAAATCGCCCATCACCTTTTCGGAAGATGATGTAGATAGACCCTACGAAACCCATAACCAGGCCCTGCATATCGAGGTGGTTCTAAACAACCACTCTCTGGACAGGTGCCTAGTCGATGGTGGAGGAGGGCTCAACATCCTTCCACTTCACGTGGCGTACAAAATCGGAGTCACCTTGACTTCAGTGAACCCAAGCCCCATCGTTATCACTGGATACGATGGGAATGCGTCTAGGCCTTTAGGATCCATCGAACTCCCAATGGAAACGGGAGGGATCGAACACACGGGGGTGTTCCATGTCTTGGACATCCACCCCCATTATAACCTGTTGCTGGGAAGACCCTGGATACACAGTTTGTGCGCTGTGCCATCCACCTTCCACAAGTGTGTCAAGATCCCTTTTAGGGACCAGGTCGTAGTGATCCTAGGTGAGAGTCACCCACAGCTTCAGGGGATCATAAACTCCCCTTGTTTATCGAGCTCCCAGGCCCATGAGGCTAACCTGGGGCAAATCATGGTTGAGCCACCTCGGCTCGTGTTGAACAACCCTAGGAAGGTTGTATGTGTGAAGGGGCCGCCCAAAGCAGGCCCCCTCCCGACTCTAATCCTCCTAGGAAAACCCAAGCGTTCCCTGTTTCCAAAACCCCTGGACAAAAGGCCCTACGAGCCTAATATGGACGATAGCATGTTCCAGGACCACGACTTATATCCCATCTTTTCAAAAAACAAAAGGTCGTGGAACATGTTATTGAACATGGGCTACACGCCCTACAAGAGTCTAGGGGCACAAAACCAGGGTCTCCTAGAGCCCATCCTTCCTAGGGCCAACCCAAGCCGATATGGGATCGGCTATACTCCCCGAATACCGCCGGAGCCACCCCCTGTGACCACCTGGGTCAAGGGTGCCCCGGAGCCTGTCTTAGAAGAAACCTATGGTTTAGACCTCCTATTCCGAGTCTAACCCATAGTATTTTCCCTTTGTAGGTATGACGGAAGATCCCTTTTTCTAAAAATACCAAAAACATTTGAAAACTTAAAATCGAAAAAAATCGAAAAAACAAGAAAAACCAAAACAATGGAAAAACAAAAACTCGAAAAAAGTGTGCTTTGTATAGTTCCCAAAGTTCTTGTTTTACAAAAACCCAAAAAAATCGAAAATTTGGAAAATACCAAAAAGATTTTGTACATAGCTGCTCCTGGTTTAACTTTGGCGAAAGAAAAGAATTTCGAAAGAAACGTCGTCTGCATAGCCAGACCAAAAATTTCGAAATCACTTGAAAATCCAAGTACAAAACGAGGTTGTTTTGAAAACCACGCATCAAGTTCCCTCGGGTCTAAAGTCCACGAGAATGATCGAAGCCCAGAAGTGGATCCCCTTGAGGAAGATCCCACTTCTGAGCTCCCAGAATTTCATAGAATTCTCGATTTTGAAAGACCTTCCCAATCAGTAGGAGGAGATTTCGTAGAGGTGAACCTAGGGGATGATTCCAATCCCAAAACCATCAAAATAGGCGCATGCTTGCATGAAACTGAAAAGTTAGCATTCATTGCATTTCTACGGACCTATTTAGATGTGTTTGCATGGACGTATGAAGACATGCCGGGCATAGATCCCAGCATAGTCGAGCATCGTCTTCCCTTAGATGTAGGTGTAAAACCAATAAAGCAGAAGCTTAGGAAAATACACCCGAATGTACACACGCAAGTCAAAGAGGGTTTAGAAGATCTGCTAAAAGCCGGATTTATAAAACCCATTGCGTATTCTGATTGGTTGTCAAATATCGTTGTAGTTCGAAAAACCAATGGGAAAATTCGAATATGCATCGATTTCAGAAACCTGAATAAAGCCACTCCAAAGGATAATTATCCTTTACCAAACATAGATTTGATAGTCGATAGTACTGCAAATCATGAAATGTTTTCATTTATGGATGGCTATTCAGGCTATAATCAAATCAAACTAAGTCCACGAGATCAGGGTAAGACCGCCTTCACAACCCCATGGGGCACGTACTGCTATACAGTCATGCCCTTTGGTTTGAAAAATGCCGGCGCAACATACCAACGAGCCATGAACACGATCTTCCATGATCAAATTCACGAGCTTGTAGAAGTGTATGTAGATGATCTCTTGGCGAAATCCAAAACCCGATGCACCCATATCGAATGTTTACAAAAAATTTTCGAAAGGCTTAGGCTTTACAAAGTAAAGCTAAACCCTCAAAAATGTGTGTTCGGGGTAGAATCAGGGAAGCTTCTAGGCTTTATGGTGAGCCAAAGGGGAATAGAAGTCGACCCCTCTAAGTGTCGAGCCATCATAGACATGGCTCCACCCTCCAATCTCACCCAAGTCCGTAGCCTCGAGGGTCGATTACAATCTGTGCGCCGATTCATATCAAATCTGGCAACTAGATGCGAACCCTTCAACAAACTGTTGAGGAAGGGTACGAAATTCTTATGGGATGACGAATGCCAAAAGTCCTTCGAGAGACTAAAGGCATACTTAGTTAATCCCCCCGTTTTGAATCCTCCACAACAAGGAAAACCGCTTTTATTATACATCTCCGTGCATGTAAACGCTTTAGGAGCCCTGTTGGCTCAATACGAGGATGACACCCATAAGGAATATGCCATCTACTATATTTCGAAAACTCTCTTGGCTTATGAACGAAATTATCAAGCCATGGAGAAGACGTGCTTGGCCCTAGTCTGGGCCTGCCAAAAATTCAGACACTACTTCCTAGATCATGAGATCTGGATAGTGCCCAAGCTTGATCCAATCAAGCACTTGTTCGAAAAACCCATTCTCACGGGTAGATTGGGCAAATGGCAACTCCTTCTAATGGAGTATGATCTAAAATACCATCACCAGATCTCCGTTAAGGGGCAAGCCCTAGCAGATTACGTGGCTGACTTCCCCTTGGAGGACGCATATCCCACTCTTGTCGAAATGCCTGATGAAGGCATATTGCAAAACCATTTTCAAAACCACATTTTGGCAAATTCTTTTGAAAACCAAGTGTGGAAGATGCACTTCGACGGGGCACGAAACCAACGAGGGGCTGGTGCCGGGATCATCCTAATCTCCCCTGAAAAGGGCGAGATTCCCGTAGCGGTCCGCTTAGATTTCGAATGTTCCAACAACATAGCTGAGTATGAAGCAATCATACAAGGCTTAAGGATTTCGAAAACTCTAGGGGCATCATGCATCGAGGTCTTTGGAGATTCGCTCCTTGTCATAAACCAGATTTTAAAAATTTGGCAAGTACGTAATGAGAAACTACTTCCATATCACGAGTTGGCCACTCGATTGGTCCACTCCTTCCAGTCGTGTAAGCTCACACACGTGGGAAGAGAGGACAATGGCATCGCTGATGCCCTCTCTTCCTTGGGTTCAGCCCTGAAGGTCGATCCCATTTCAGGGACCAGATCTTTGGAAATATGGCATGCGCCCCAGCCATCCACACACGACTTGGATATTTGCCAAAACAACCCAGAGTCTATTGAAAAACCCTGGTTCTATGACATAAAACAATTTTTAGAAAATGGGGGATTCACCGAGGATGCCACATCCAAAGATAGGGCATTCATTCGTAAGATTTCAACCCGATACACCATTCTGGGTGGGGTCTTATACAAAAAGAGTTTTACCGGCATTCTGCTTAGGTGTATCGACCTAGAGGAGGCTAGGATAGTGATGCACGAGTTCCACGATGGAGAATGTGGAGGTCATGTTAATGCCAACATGATGGCAATGAAAATACTTAGAGGGGGTTATTTTTGGTCCACCCTGAAAAAGGATTGTCACGATCATGTTAGGAGGTGTCATCCATGTCAAGTGCATGGGCACGCCATTCATATCCCTTCATCTGCATTGCATTCTGTGGTCAGCCCCTGGCCATTTACCATGTGGGCGTTTGACATTGTAGGCCCCATATTTCCAAAGGCCTCGAATGGGCATCGTTTTATCTTAGCAGCCACGGAGTATTTCTCCAAGTGGGTGGAAGCCATTTCCCTAACGAATGTAATGGGGCAACATGTGGTGGCTTTCATCCGGAGGAATATCTTGGCTCGATTTGGGGTTCCACGAGACCTTGTGTCTGATAACGGTACCCCATTCAAGAACGAGCGGATGGTTAAGTTGTGCAACACGTATGGCATAACTCACCACTTCTCCTCGCCCTACTACCCTCAAGGCAACGGCCAAGCCGAAGCCACAAACAAGACTCTCATTGGTATCATTGAGAAAACCTTAGAGAAGGGTAGGAGGTGGCATGAGAAGCTGGATGAAGCCTTATGGGCTTATAGGACTTCCATCCGGACTCCCACAAATGCCACACCATTCGAATTGGTCTATGGCACAAACGCCATTCTTCCCATTCATACCCAACTGCATTCATTCCATACATCCATTGCACTCGACCTCCCCCTAGAGACGCTTCAACATGCTAGGATGGCCGAACTAGATTTGCTAGATGAGAGGCGACTCCTTGCCATGGATCATGCCCGTGCATACCAGCAAAGGATAGCCCGACATTATAGCAAACACATGAGACCTCGCCACTTTGAAGTGGGAGATCTGGTCTTGAAAACCATCCACCATCGTGGCCCACACCCCCTAGGCAAGTGGCGCCCCAACTGGGATGGACCCTATGTTGTGCGAGCAACCACTACGAACAATTCGTATTGGTTGATCGATGTAGAAGGTAGGAATTTAGCAGATCCTATCAATATTCAATACTTAAAGAAGTATCATGTGTAGGATCTGGATTAAATTCCAGTTTTCGAAAATTTGATAGGGATAGCTGCCCTGAGACATGTGAATAAGGTGCAAAGGCGAACTCGTGTGACCCTAAGTGAGAGAATTCGCACTTGTGAAAGAGTGGAGTTTTCAAAATCATGGTTGCATTTCAAAATCCTTCGTTTTACAAAGAAAGGCCTAGTTCAACATAGCAAGATACTTGCAAGTAGTACGTGCTATTTCTAAATAGGCTGATCTGGAATGGATCGGGTGTATTCTTGGGATAAGTCCTCCCCTCTTCTCTTCTCCTTCCAAAAGGAAAACAAAGGCCCAAATCAAAAAGGAATTTCCCATTTAGAGTCTCTTTCCAGAAGAAAGAAACCAGACTTGAAAAAGAAAAATCGATTCTCTTAGGAAAAGAGGGATTAAAGAAAAAATACTCCCAAAGGGAGACCCTCTATAAAAAAGGAAAAGAGGCCAAAAAGCTCAAAAAGAGCAGTTTTCCGCCTTCTATGCCTTAAACCACGGGACGCTTCAGAAGGGACCGTGGTATCTCTTTCCCATCCCTGGCTTATCCCAAGCTAAACATGGTTCATTTCGAGGAATCCTAAAGTAAAAATAGGATTTACTTACTTGAATTTCATCTTGTTTGAGAATTCGACCTTTCGAGTAAGGCGTAGGGATTTGAAATGAAGCTTGTTTTCTTATAAAACCTCCGCTAGATAAGCGAGTGTTAAGACTCAAACAAGGGCAAGCACGAAGAGCTTGAGATCCTTAGGATCGAGACTCAAGACAGTTGTCCCTTTTGTGAATAGCTTTTGTAAATAAGTTTTAAAAGCCGAACATCGAACAGCATAGGGTTTTTGCTCACTTGGAGCAGTAGGCCTTGTAAGTCTCTAGAGTTCGACCATGCCTGGTCTCTGGGAGGTCGCCACTCTTGGCACCACACCCATGTCATCTGCATTCCACGCATGGTACTTGCATGAACATGATCCCATTTAGGACCAGATTCCATAAGTGAACCCTTTGGCGTGATTTCTCCTCCTACCAGAGTTTGTAAAATTGAGATTTTTGCTAAAATGGGATGATCCCATATTCTTCGTGGCTAGATCTAGGGAGACATTAAAAGGGGTGTTTGTCATCTTTGCCCTTATCCAAATCTATTTGGATAAGGCCAAAGAGGGGCATCTGTAAACACCCCGAAATCCCACGAATTTCTTAAACGAATCTGGTTTTATACAAGCAGCCCCAAAGGGCCATTTTGAGTTTGGAAACCCAGGAGCCTTCCAAACAACCCTGTACATATGTTTTAAACTCTGTATTTCAAAAATATATAATATAGCTTTTGAAAACCTTTTAAAACATGTTTTGAAACCCCGAAGTGGCTTGGCCCGATCGAGATAGGACCAGGAGAGCCAAGAAGAGCCCGGAACCGGAGCACCTGTCGAGCCCGGCACAGCAACTCTTGCATCTGATTCACATCCCAGGATCTCGAACGTCCAAGACCCTGTTCTTATCAAAAAAGCATTTGAAGTCATCTCCGGAAGGCAGAAACGGAGGCGGACGACTATGTTGGCGAAGACCCAATGCAGACGGAGTACTGATGCTGTCAGGCCCCGCACAAATCGTCCGTCTCGAACCCAGCTCGAAGGAGTCAGAGTTCAGTTTGGATTGGATCTGGACCATATATATCCAGATTCCAATCCAAACCCATATGTGGACTTGGATTTGGATTTGGATCCAGAGATCCAATCCAATATCCATATCCATGGCCCACATCACCTCCTCATAAATGGAGGTAGGGCCCACTTGAAATTCACGTGGGATATTGAGCATGAGAGAGAGTGGGGGTGATAAATATCAAGAGTGTTGTATTAAGCTTGACTTGTGTGTCAAGTTTGGGTTTAATCTTGTGGTTTAGCCTAATTGAGTGGGTTTAAGCTTGTAATTAGCTAAAACCTAACCTAGGGCTGCACCAACATGGGGGATCAAGGTCTATGGGCCATGCTAAGGGAGCTCCTTCACCTAAACCTAGCCAAAAATGCCTAAACCTAGCCTAAACCCCTAATCCACCCCTAATCTGAACCTAATCACCTAACCCACTTCCCTAATCCCGGCCTAATCCCAACCTAATCACCTAACCCACTCCCCTAATCCTACCCTAAACCTAGATTAATTTCCCTAATCCTAGCCTAAACTTAGCCTAAACCACCTAACCTAGCTCACTAAACCTCACCCTAAAACCCAACCACCTAACCTAGCCCTAAACCACCCTTAGCCCACGATTTTCCCAAACACCTAGTTTTAAAATATCTGGCCCAACCCCATCCAGCCCACCTTATCTACATACTACCCTACCTAAACCACCTAACCACTACCCACAACCCAGCCCTAACCGACCTACCCATCCCCTATTTAAACCCCCCTCATTGTGGGCGGGTTTTCCAAGTGGGAACCACTCCACCACCTAGTCGGGCCCTCTCATTCTCCCATCTCTCATCCGTCTTCCCAGCAGCTCCAGCTCCTCCACCAGCCGCCACCTGCTCCGCCACCTTCCTTCTCCCACTCCACCACCACTGCCCCCCCAGCTGGACGTCACCACCTTCCCCCCAACTCCACTAGCCGACAGCTACCTGCCCGCCACTCTCCCACTCCATCCGCCACTCCTTCCCATTCGGTAAGTCCCCCTAACTCCCTCAAAACCACTCTCTACCACCTCTCCACTCTTAGCCACCCATCTTCCCCTTAGCTCCACCTCTTTGCCGCCACCCCCTCAGCCTAGCCGAACCTAGGATAACCCAAGTGGCTGGCCACTACTTAGCCACCATCTCCCATTCGGCCAACCCCCCCCTAGGTGTCCCCTTTGGCCTTCCCACTAGCTCACCTTTTAGGTCCAGTTTCCCTAAGTCCCTAACTTCCCTAGTGACCCTAAGACCCACTTAGTCAGCCACTCTAAACTCCCTACTTGGAGGCGCCGCCCACTTGCCACCGGCCCCCTTCGAGGCGTCTATCCCGCGCCCCATTTGCAGCCGGCCAGCACCCTTGAGCACATACCTTCGCGGAGCTCCCGTTTGCAGCCCAAAGCCAAGTCCACGCTCAAGCAAGACCTCTACGGACCAGCTACTCGTAAGTGTCTAAACTCGGTCTTTAGTCGTACACTTGCTTGAAATTCAATTTGATACGGGGTTGTAATAACGGAGCATAGTCTCCCCCCGCTTGTAATAACGTGGCTTGGCACAACCACACACGTGCACTCTCTTAGTCGTGCACGATTTTGACCACACACGGGCCTAATCAGCCCCTAATATATAAGTGTACATATATATTTCATTTTCAAAGGGTTTTGTTTAAGTTGGGTGCGTTGTCTTTCAATTCAAGCACTCTCACACACATTGAGCTTTCGCTCTTATTTGAAAGACCCAAGTAAGGGCCGACCTATACTATTTGGGTTTCATTTCTTGTCGTGTGAGTAAGTCTTTCAATTCGAGCACTTTCACACACATTGAGCCTTCGCTCTTACTCCCAAGACCTTAGTAAAGGCCTTATTGCAGTTATATTTGGGTTTCATTTATGTCGTGTGCGTAGTACTTCAATTCTACACTCACACACATTGAGCTTTCGCTCTTACTCCCAAGACCTTAGTCAAGGCATACTGCAATTTATATTTGGGTTTAATTTCATGTCGTGTGTGTAAGTCTTTCAATTCAAGCACGCACCCACATTGAGCCTTCGCTCTTATTTGCAAGACCCGAGTAAGGGCTCATATACATAAGATATATACATATTTCCCTTCGGTTATTTCCCTTCGGTTATTTCCCTTCGGTTATTTCCCTTCGGTTATTTCCCTTCTGTTATTTCCCTTCAGTATTGTCTTTACATTTCGGGTTTTCCCTTTGGAGTAGCGTGAGTTTGCATTGCATCTACGCCATACCACGAGGTAGGACGCATATTGCATCGAAGCAACCCCCGCTCGAATTCGCCCATGTAGTGGAGTGTTCATAACACACAAACTAGGCGACCCAAAAAGGGATAAAAGAAAAGACTTAGGCACGTGCAAATCCACGTGATCTAAAACATGCAATCGCATCTTAAAGACCCGAAATAGACACCTCGAACCGTTTCGTAGACATTCTCCCCAAAACTCGATTTTTGCAAAAGCGTACAGACTGACCCTTGCGCATCGGTGCAAGAAGGTCTGCGACGACAAGAGCTCACTTGCTCACAGTCGCCACGTTTAGAAGTCAGTGTTAATATATCTTCGCTAGCTTAAGTAAGCTAGCTGGCACGCCCTATTTGTATACATAGGCCTTAGACGCACGATAAGATCCACTCCAAGCCACGAAAGAGGCAAAGAGGCGGGGATTTTTCGCGCGTCCACAAACACGTATCGCATAACTCACCACTTCTCCTCGCCCTACTACCCTCAAGGCAACGGCCAAGCCGAAGCCACAAACAAGACTCTCATTGGTATCATTGAGAAAACCTTAGAGAAGGGTAGGATGTGGCACGAGAAGCTGGATGAAGCCTTATGGGCTTATAGGACTTCCATCCGGACTCCCACGAATGCCACACCATTCGAATTGATCTATGGCACAAACGCCATTCTTCCCATTCATACCCAACTGCATTCATTCCATACATCCATTGCACTCGACCTCCCCCTAGAGACGCTTCAGCATGCTAGGATGGCCGAGCTAGATTTGCTAGATGAGAGGCGACTCCTTGCCATGGATCATGCTCGTGCATACCGGCAAAGGATAGCCCGACATTATAGCAAACACATGAGACCTCGCCACTTTGAAGTGGGAGATCTGGTCTTGAAAACCATCCACCATCGTGGCCCACACCCCCTAGGCAAGTGGCGCCCCAACTGGGATGGACCCTATGTTGTACGAGCCACCACTACGAACAATTTGTATTGGTTGATCGATGTAGAAGGTAGGAATTTAGCAGATCCTATCAATATTCAATACTTAAAGAAGTATCATGTGTAGGATCTGGATTAAATTCCAGTTTTTGAAAATTTTAAATGGATAGCTGCCCTGAGACGTGTGAATAAGGTGCAAAAGCAACTCGTGTGACCCTAAGTAAGAGAATTCGCACTTGTGAAAGAGCGGAGTTTTCAAAATCGTGGTTGCATTTCAAAATCCTTCATCTTACAAAGAAGGGCCTAGTTCAACATAGCAAGATACTTGCAAGTAGTACGTGCTATTTCTAAATAGGCTGATCTGGAATGGATCGAGTGTAGGCTTGGGATAAGTCCTCCCCTCTTCTCTTCTCCTTCCAAAAGGAAAACAAAGGCCCAAATCAAAAGGGAATTTCCCATTTAAAGTCTCTTTCCAAAAGAAAGAAACCAGACTTCAAAAAGAAAAATCGATTCTCTTATGAAAAAAGAGGGATTAAAGAAAAAATACTCCCAAAGGGAGACCCTCTATGAAAAAAGGAAAAAGAGGCCAAAAAGCTCAAAAAGAGCAGTTTTCCGCCTTCTATGCCTTAAACCACGGGACGCTTCAGAAGGGACCGTGGTATCTCTTTCCCATCCCTGGCTTATCCCAAGCTAAAGCATGGTTCATTTCGAGGAATCCTAAAGTAAAAATAGGATTTACTTACTTGAATTTCATCTTGTTTGAGAATTCGACGTTTCGAGTAAGGCGTAGAGATTTGAAATGAAGCTGGTTTTCTTATAAAACCTCCGCTAGATGAGCGAGTGTTAAGACTCAAACAAGGGCAAGCACGAAGAGCTCGAGATCCTTAGGATCGAGGCTCAAGACAGTTGTCCCATTTGTAAATAGCTTTTGTAAATAAGTTTTGAAAACCGAACATCGAACAGCATAGGATTTTTGCTCACTTGGAGCAGTAGGCCTTGTAAGTCTCTAGAGTTCGACCACATCTGGTCTCTGGGAGGTCGCCACTCTTGGTACCACACCCATGTCATCTGCATTCCACGCATGGTACTTGCATAAACATAATCCCATTTAGGACCAGATTCCATTAGTAAACCCTTTGGCGTGATATCTCCTCCTACCAGAGTTTGTAAAATTGAGATTTTGCTAAAATGGGAAGATCCCATATTCTTCGTGGCTAGATCTAGGGAGACATTAAAAGGGGTGTTTGTCATCTTTGCCCTTATCCAAATCTATTTGGACAAGGCCAAAGAGGGGCATCTGTAAACACCCCGAAATCCCACGAATTTCTCAAAATCCATCTAGTTTTATACAAGCAGCCCCAAAGGGCCATTTTGAGTTTGGAAACCCAGGAGCCTTCCAAACAACCCTGTACATATGTTTTAAACTTTATCTTTCAAAAACATATAATATGGCTTTTGAAAACCCATTTTAAAACATGTTTTGAAACCCCGAAGTGGCTTGGCCCGATCAAGACAAGACCAGGAGAGCCCAGAAGAGCCCGGAACCGGAGCACATGTCAAGCCCGGCACAGCAACTCTTGTATCTGATTCACACCCCAGGATCTCGAACGTCCAAGACCCTGTTCTTATCAAAATAGCATTTGAAGTCATCTCCGGAAGGTAGAAACGGAGGCGGACGACCATGTTGGCGAAGACCCAACGCAGACGGAGTACTGATGCTGTCAGGCCCCGCAGAAATCGTCCGTTTCGAACCCAGCTCGAAGGAGTCGGAGTTCAGTTTGGATTGGATCTGGACCATATATATCCAGATTCCAATCCAAACCCATATGTGGACTTGGATTTGGATTTGGATCTAGAAATCCAATCCAATATCCATATCCATGGCCCACATAACCTTCTCATAAATGGAGGTGGGGCCCACTTGAAATTCACGTGGGATATTGGGCATGAGAGAGAGTGGGGTTAAAAAATATCAAGAGTGTTGTATTAAGCTTGACTTGTGTGTCAAGTTTGGGTTAATCATGTGGGTTAGCCTAATTGAGTGGGTTTAAGCTTGTAATTAGCTAAAACCTAACCTAGGGCTGCACCAACATGGGGTGATCAAGGTCTATGGGCCATGCTAAGGGAGCTCCTTCACCTAAACCTAGCCCAAAATGCCTAAACCTAACCTAAACCCCTAATCCACCCCTAATCTGAGCCTAATCACCTAACCCACTTCCCTAATCCCGTCCTAATCCCAACCTAATCACCTAACCCACTTCCCTAATCCTTCCCTAAACCTAGATTAATTTCCCTAATCCTAGCCTAAACCTAGCCTAATCACCTAACCTAGCTCACTAAACCTCACCCTAAAACCAAACCACCTAACCTAGCCCTAAACCCCTAAACCACCCTTAGCCCACGATTTACCCAAACCCCTAGTTTTAAAATATCTGGCCCAACCCCTTCCAGCCCACCTTATCTACATACCACCCTACCTAAACCACCTAACCACTACCCTTAGCCCAGCCCCAACCGACCTACCCATTCCCTATTTAAACCCCTCCCCTTTGTGGGCTGGTTTTCCAAGTGGGAACCACTATCTCACCCAGCCGGGCCCTCTCCTTCTCCCTTCTCTCACCCAGCCGGGACCACTCCCCACCTCCGCCTGCTCCATCTGCTCCACCAGCCACCACCTGCACCGCCACCTTCCCTCTTCCATCCACCACTACCATTTGCCCAGCCGGACGCCACCACCTTCAACCCAACCGAACCAGTCGACAGCCACCTGCCCGCCACCTTCCCACTTCATCCGCCACCTCTCCCCATTCGGTAAGTACCCCAAACTCCCTCAAAGCCCCTCTCTACCACCTCTCCACTCTTAGCCACCCATCCTACCTTCATCTCAGCCCTTTTGCCGCCACCACCTAAACCTAGCCGAACCTAGTATAACCCAAGTTGCTGGCCACTACCTAGCCATCATCTCCCATTCGGCCAACTCCCCTAGGTGTCCTATTCGGCCTTCCCACTAGCTCACCTGTTGGGTCCAGTTTCCCTAAGTACCCAACTCCCCTAGTGATCCTAATACCCACTTCTTCAGCCACTTTAAACCCCCTACTTGGAGGCGCCATCTACCTGCCACCGGCCACCTCCGAGGCGCCTATCCCGCGCCCCACTTGCAGCCGGCTAGCACCCTTGATCACCTACCTTCGCGGAGCTCCCACTTGCAGCCCAAGGCCAAGCCCCCGCTCAAGCAAGACCTCTACGGACCAGCTACTCGTAAGTGTCTAAACTCGGTCTTTAGTCGTACACTTGCTTGAAATTCAATTTGATACGGGGTTGTAATAACGGAGCATAGTCTCCCCCCGCTTGTAATAACGTGGCTTGGCACAACCACACACGTGCACTCTCTTAGTCGTGCACGATTTTGAACACACACAGGCCTAATCAGCCCCTAATATATAAGTGTACATATATATTTCATTTTCGAAGGGTTTTGTTTAAGTTGGGTGCGTTGTCTTTCAATTCAAGCACTCTCACACACATTGAGCTTTCGCTCTTAGTTGAAAGACCCAAGTAAGGGCCGACCTATACTATTTGGGTTTCATTTCATGTCGTGTGAGTAAGTCTTTCAATTCAAGCACTCTCACACACATTGAGCTTTCGCTCTTAGTTGAAAGACCCAAGTAAGGGCCGACCTATACTATTTGGGTTTCATTTCATGCCGTGTGAGTAAGTCTTTCAATTCAAGCACTCTCACACACATTGAGCTTTCGCTCTTAGTTGAAAGACCCAAGTAAGGGCCGACCTATACTATTTGGGTTTCATTTCATGTCGTGTGAGTAAGTCTTTCAATTCAAGCACTTTCACACACATTGAGCCTTCGCTCTTACTCCCAAGACCTTAGTAAAGGCCTTATTGCAGTTATATTTGGGTTTCATTTCATGTCGTGTGAGTAAGTCTTTCAATTCAAGCACTTTCACACACATTGAGCCTTCGCTCTTACTCCCAAGACCTTAGTAAAGGCCTTATTGCAGTTATATTTGGGTTTCATTTATGTCGTGTGTGTAAGTCTTTCAATTCAAGCACGCACCCACATTGAGCCTTCGCTCTTATTTGCAAGACCCGAGTAAGGGCTCATATACATAAGCTATATACATATTTCCCTTCGGTTATTTCCCTTCGGTTATTTCCCTTCAGTTATTTCCCTTCGGTTATTTCCCTTCGGTATTTCCCTTCTGTTATTTCCCCTTCAGTATTGTCTTTAATTTCGGGTTTTCCCTTTGGAGTAGCGTTTTGCCATCTTACCGCGAGGTGGACGTATTGCATCAAAGCAAGCCCCGCTCGAGCCCATGTAGTGGAGTGTTCATAACACACAAACTAGGTGGCCCGAAAAGGGATAAAAGAAAAGACTTAGGCACGTGCAAATCCACGTGATCTAAAATATGAAATCGCATCTTAAAGACCAGAGATAGACACCTCGAACCGCTTCGTAGACTTTCTCTCCAAAAACTCGATTTTTGCAAAGCGTACAGACTGACCCTTGCGCATCGGTGCAAGAAGGTCTGCGACGACAAGAGCTTACTTGTTCACAGTCGCCACGTTTAGAAGTCAGTGTTAAATATATCTTCGCTAGCTTAAGTAAGCTAGCTGGCACGCCCTATTTGTATACATAGGCCTTAGACACACGAGAAGAACCACTCCAAGCCCCAAAAGAGGCAAAGAGGCGGGGATTTTCGCGCGTCTACAGATGGCACACCGCACAAACTGTGTATCCATGGCCTTCCCAGCAACAGGTTATAATGGGGGTGGATGTCCAAGACATGGAATACCCCCGTGTGTTCGATCCCTCCCGTTTCCATTGGGAGTTCGATGGATCCTAAAGGTCTAAACGCATTCCCATCGTATCCAGTGATAACGATGGGGCTTGGGTTCACTAAAGTCAAGGTGACTCCGATTTTGTACGCCACGTGAAGTGGAAGGATGTTGAGCCCTCCTCCACCATCGACTAGGCACCTGTCCAGAGAGTGGTTGTTTAGAACCACCTCGATATGCAGGGCCTGGTTATGGGTTTCGTAAGGTCTATCTACATCATCTTCCGAAAAGGTGATGGGCGATTTTGCTCCTAATAAAGCCACTTGGGCAGACAAGGATTCCGGACTTATGTTCGAATCAACCTTGGCCCTTTCTAGAATTTTCTCTAAGACAAGTCTATGCCTAGGCGAGGTTTTGATAAGCTCTAGGATAGACATGTGAATAGGAATCTTTGAAAGGTGGTTTTCGAAATCATAAGGATTTAGGATGACTTTGTCCTTATCTGCTTTTGGCAGACCACTAGGGATACATGCTTTTGAGAGGCCAGGCACACTGACCACCTTTTGAGCACCTTGAAGGTGCGGGGGTTGATAGATCCTCCCGGATCTAGTGACTTCCCCCACGACCAGCCTAGGGTTCGCGCTAGACTTGGCTCTAAGGATGAGCTGAGGAGAACCTTGGATTTTCAAAACTGGTTTTACCGGGGTTTCCACTTTTGGTGGTCCCTAATGACGACTTGGGCGGGCCTCTTGTATAATACAAGGATGGGCGCACAAGTAGGTCGACCAGGTTCTGGTTTTTGCGCTAGTTCCTTGGAAATGGTGAGGGTACATACCTCCTTTCCTTTCCCATTGCCACTGGCGTGTTTGGGAAAGGGTTCCTTGAAGATAGCTTGAGGTGGCTCAGGTTCCGCAGTGACCTGGAGCCGGCCTTCTGCTATCAAGTTCTCAATTTTATTTAAAAGAGAGAAGCAGCGTTTGGTATCATGGCCTTTGAGCCGATGATACTTACAAAATCGGTTTAAATACCCCCCTTTGGAAGTGACTCCTTCGGGGATTTCAGGGAGTTCGATCATGCCCTGGGCAAGTAAGAGGTCTAGGACCTCCGACACAGGTTGCCCCAGCGGAGTATACTCCCGTTTTTCAACTGGTTTTTGAAAATTACGTTCTCTCTTATTTTCTATTTTTTCAAAATTTTTAGAAGTGCCCGCCATGCCTGGATCCACCCGGACATTGGCGATTTTATGGGGCTTTGCCCCTTTGTCCGTCGTGGGCAGCCCATATGCGATGGGCTTTTCCAAACGGGCTTTTGGAATGGCACTTCCTTTCCATAGGTGATCGTATGTCCCTTTTCGCAAGTTGGTTTCGAAAAGGGAGGCCTTTTTGATAAACTTATGGAAAGTTGAAATCTCATGGAGCGAGAGAAGGGTTTTTAACTCGCTTTTAAAATTATCTAGGATGAGCATTACTGCGCATCCTTCGGATATGGGCTCTCGCACTTGGCCCAAAAGCGACCTCCATCTTATAATGAAGGCATGCACGTCTTCGTTCATGCCTTGCTTTGTATCCCTTAAGGTATTCAGGGTTGGCGTGACTTCCACGTTGTGTGCCAATCTTTGCATGAAGCAGTTCGCTAACTCTTCAAAAGTAGCGAACTGGCTTAAGTCGTAGGAAGCCAGCCATTTGGCAGCTGTGCCTTTAAGGGATAGAGGGAACCAATACACCCATTTCATCGAGTCCTTTTTCTTCTTATGGGCTCGACGTGAGAAAAGCTGCAAGTGAGACCTAGGTTCTCCCATGCTGTCTGTTTCGTAATCCATAGGAAGGAAATCAGACAGGGCGTAGCTTCTTTTCTCTTTATTCTGCCCTTTCAGCAGCTGCTGTAGGGCTTTACGGTCCTTTTGTGTGAAGGACTCATGGTATTGGTTGCCTTCCATTATGGAGGCCTCTTTTTGCTTGCGAGGTTTTTCAGATTTCTTTTTAGGCCTTTGCTCACCGTTTGATGAACATGAATCGCCTACTTCAGCCTCTTGGCTGAGAGCATCGATTTTGGCCTCAAACTCCCTTCTTAAGTCCTCGATTTCATCTAGTTTTATTTTGTTTTTGAAAATCCTCCTAGAGTGAGAACTTGATGCGCATGAGCCTTGGCTCGACACTTCACTTGGATTGGATTTTGACATGTTTTCAAGCTTTTTCAAAATTTCCTAAGTACAAGCAAAGAAAACAAGTTAAAACGACACCTTTTTACAAAATTTTCGCAAGACTTCTACAAGCAAACTCAATTTTTGAAAAGGCTCACGTCCCATCGGGCGTGCCAATCCCTGTAGACGCGCGAAAATCCCCGCCTCTTCGCCTCTTTCGGGGCTTGGAGTGGATCTTCTCGTGTGTCTAAGGCCTATGTATACAAATAGGGCGTGTCAGCTAGCTTACTTAAGCTAGCGAAGATATTTTTAACACTGACTTCTAAACGTGGCGACTCTGAGCAAGTAAGCTCTTGTCGTCGCAGACCTTCTTGCACCATGCGCAAGGGTCAGTCTGTACGCTTTGCAAAAATCGAGTTTTGGAGAGAAAGTCTACGAAGCGGTTCGAGGTGTCTATTTCGGGTCTTTAGGATGCGATTGCATATTTTAGATCACGTGGATTTGCACGTGCCTAAGTCTTTTCTTTTATCCCTTTTCGGGACACCTAGTTTGTGTGTTATGAACACTCCACTACATGGGCGAATTCGAGCGGGGCTTGCTTTGATGCAATATGCGTCCTACCTCGTGGTATGGCGTAGATGCAATGCCAACTCACGCTACTCCAAAGGGAAAACCCGAAATGTAAAGACAATACTGAAGGGAAATAACAGAAGGGAAATAACCGAAGGGAAATATGTATATAGCTTATGTATATGAGCCCTTACTCGGGTCTTGCAAATAAGAGCGAAGGCTCAATGTGGGTGCGTACTTGAATTGAAAGACTTACACACACGACATGAAATTAAACCCAAATATAAATTGCAGTATGGCCTTGACTAAGGTCTTGGGAGTAAGAGCGAAGGCTCAATGTGTGTGAGAGTGCTTGAATTGAAGTACTACACACACGACATAAATGAAACCCAAATATAACTGCAATAAGGCCTTTACTAAGGTCTTGGGAGTAAGAGCGAAGGCTCAATGTGTGTGAAAGTGCTTGAATTGAAAGACTTACTCACACGACATGAAATGAAACCCAAATAGTATAGGTCGGCCCTTACTTGGGTCTTTCAAATAAGAGCGAAAGCTCAATGTGTGTGAGAGTGCTTGAATTGAAAGACTTACTCACACGGCATGAAATGAAACCCAAATAGTATAGGTCGGCCCTTACTTGGGTCTTTCAACTAAGAGCGAAAGCTCAATGTGTGTGAGTTCTTGAATTGAAAGACAACGCACCCAACTTAAACAAAACCCTTCGAAAATGAAAGTATATATATACACTTATGTATTAGGGGCTGATTAGGCCCGTGTGTGTTCAAAATCGTGCACGACTAAGAGGGTGCACGTGTGTGGTTGTGCCAAGCCACGTTATTACAAGCGGGGGGAGACTATGCTCCGTTATTACAACCCCGTATCAAATTGAATCTCAAGCAAGTATACAACTAAGGACCGAGTTTAGGCACTTACGAGTAGCTGGTCCGTAGAGGCCTTGCTTGAGCGTGGGCTTGACCTTCGCCTTGGGCTGCAAACGGGAGCTCCGCAAAGATAGGTGATCAAAGGTGCTGGCCGGCTGCAAGTGGGGCGCGGGATAGGCGCCTCGAAGGTGGCCGGTGACAAGTAGATGTCGCCTCGAGGTGGGGGTTTAAAGGGGCTGAATAAGTGGGTTCTTAGGGTCACTAGGGGAGTAGAGAGTTTAGGGAAACTGGACCTAAAAGGTGAATTTATGGGAAGGCCGAATGGGACAGCTAGGGGAAGGCCGAATGGGATAGGATGGTTAGGTAGTGGCCGATAGTTTAGGTTATACTAGGTTCGGCTAGGTGAAAAGGGTGGTGGCAAAGGCTGAGATGATGATAGGGTGGGTGGCTAGGAGTGGAGAGGTAGTAGAGAAGGGTTTAGGTAGGGTTAGAGAAGGCTTACCGGATGGGAGAAGTGGCGGGTGGATGAAGAGAGAAGCCGGGTGTTGATGGGAGCTCGGCTGGTTCGGTTGGATGAAGGTGGTGGCGTCCGGCTGGGTGAGGTGGTGATGGATGGAAGAGGGAAGGTGGCAGTGCAGGTGGAGCAGGTGGAGCAGGCGGAGGTGATGGAGAGTGGTCCCGGCTAGGTGAGGAAGTGGGAGAAGGAGAGGGCCCGGCTGGGTGAGGTGAGGGTTTCCACTTGGTAAACCCGCCCCCAAGGGGGGGGGTTTAAATAGGGGATGGGTAGGTCGGTTAGGGCTGGGCTGAGGGTAGTGGTTAGGTGGTTTAGGTAGGGTGGTATGTAGATAAGGTGGGCTGGAAAGGGTTGGTCCAGATATTTTAAAACTAGGGGTTTGGGTAGATTGTGGGCTAAGGGTGGTTTAGGGGTTTAGGGCTAGGTTAGGTGGTTGGGTTTTAGGGTGAGGTTTACTGAGCTAGGTTAGGTGATTAGGCTAGGTTTAGGCTAGGATTAGGGAACTTAATCTAGGTTTAGGGAAGGATTAGGGAAGTGGGTTAGGTGATTAGGTTGGGATTAGGCCGGGATTAGGGAAGTGGGTTAGGTGATTAGGTTGGGATTAGGGGTGGATTAGGGGTTTAGGCTAGGATTAGGCATTTTGGGTTAGGTTTAGGTGAGGCAGCTCCCTTAGCATGGCCCATAGACCTTGATCACCCCATGTTGGTGCAGCCCTAGGTTAGGTTTTAGCTAATTACAAGCTTAAACCCACTCAATTAGGCTAACCCACATGATTAAACCCAAACTTGACACACAAGTCAAGCTTAATACAACACTCTTGATATTTTTCACCCCCACTCTCTCTCATGCCCAATATCCCACGTGAATTTCAAGTGGGCCCCACCTCCATTTATGAGAAGGTGATGTGGGCCATGGATATGGATATTGGATTGGATCTCTGGATCCAAATCCAAATCCAAGTCCACATATGGGTTTGGATTGGAATCTGGATATATATGGTCCAGATCCAATCCAAACTGAACTCTGACTCCTTCGAGCTGGGTTCGAAACGGACGATTCGTGCGGGGCCTGACAGCATCAGTACTCCGTCTGCGTTGGGTCTTCGCCAACATAGTCGTCCACCTCCGTTTCTGCCTTCCGGAGATGACTTCAAATGCTATTTTGATAAGAACAGGGTCTTGGACGTTCGAGATCCTGAGGGTGTGAATCAGATACAAGAGTTGCTGTGCCGGGCTCGACGTGTGCTCCGGTTCCGGGCTCTTCTTAGCTCTCCTGGTCCTGTCTTGATCGGACCAAGCCACTTCGGGGTTTCAAAACATGTTTTAAAAAGTTTTCAAAAGCCATATCATATGTTTTTGAAAGATAAAGTTTAAAACGTATATACAAGGTTGTCTGGAAGGCTCCTGGGTTTCCAAACTCAAAATGGCCCTTTGGGACTGCTTTTACAAAACCAGGTTTGTTTAAGAAATTCGTGGGATTTCGGGGTGTTTACAGGGGGGAGACTATGCTCCGTTATTACAACCCCGTATCAAATTGAATCTCAAGCAAGTATACAACTAAAGACCGAGTTTAGGCACTTATGAGTAGCTGGTCCGTAGAGGCCTTGCTTGAGCGTGGGCTTGGCCTTCGCCTTGGGCTGCAAACGGGAGCTCCGCGAGGGTGAATGACAAAGGGTGCTGGCCGGCTGCAAGTGGGGCGCGGGATAGGCGCCTTGAAGGTGGCCGGCTGCAAGTGGGTGTCACCTTGATGTGGAAAATTAAAGGGGCTGGGCCAAGTATGTAGGTAGGGTCACGAATGGAGAGTATAGAGTGTTAGGGAATATGGACCTAAGGGGAGTTTAAGGGAAGGCCAAATGGGGTGGCCGGATGTAGCTAGGTTGGTTAGTGGCAGGTAGTTTCGGGTGTGCTAGGTTCGGCTGAGTGAGAAGGGTGGCAGCAAAGGGGGAATGGCTAGTGGTAGGGTGTTGTGGTAGGGTTTAGGTGGCTGAGAGTGGAGAGGGAGTGAAGAAGGTAAGACGAAGAAAGGGGTACTAACCGTATGGAGAGAGAGGTGGTGGATGGAAGAGAGAAGCCGGGTGGTTGGGAAGTAGTGCAAGTGGTGACGTTCGGCTGGGAGATGGTGGTGTAAGTGGCGATGCAGGTGGTGGTGGGATGGAGAGCAAGTGGCGGTGCAGGTGTAGCAGGTGGAGCAGGTGGGACTCGGCTGGACTTGGGGAAGGAGGGGACCCGGCTGGGATGGGTGAGGCGACTAGATAGGAAAACCCGCCCCCAAGGGGGGGGTTTATATAGGGATGGGTAGGTCGGTTAGGGCTGGGTTTGGGGTAGTGGTTAGGTGGTTTAGGTAGGGTGGTATGAAGATAAGGTGGGCTGGAAAGGGTAGGGCCAGATATTTTAAAAACTAGTGGTTTGGGTAGATTGTGGGCTAGGGGTGGTTTAGGGGTTTAGGGCTAGGTTAGGTGGTTGGGTTTTAGGGTGAGGTTTAGTGAGCTAGGTTAGGTGATTAGGCTTGGTTTAGGCTAGGTTTAGGAAAATTAACCTAGGATTAGGGAAGTGGGTTAGGTGATTAGGTTGGGATTAGGCCGGGATTAGGAAAGTGGGTTAGGTGATTAGGCTCAGATTAGGGATGGATTAGGGTGGAAGGCTAGGATTAGGTGTTTAGGGTTAGGTTTAGGTGGAGGAGCTCCCTTTGCATGGCCCATAGACCTTAACCACCTCATGTTGGTGCAGCCCTAGGTTGGGTTTTGGCTAATTACAAGCTTAAACCCACTCAATTAGGCTAACCCACATGATTAACCCCAAACTTGACACACAAGTCAAGCTTAATTACAACACTCTTGATATTATCCATCCCCACTCTCTCTCATGCCCATAATCCCATGTGAATTTCAAGTGGGCCCCACCTCCATTTATGAGAAGGTGATATGGGCCATGGATATGGATATTGGATTGGATCTCTAGATCCAAATCCAAGTCCACACATGGGTTTGGATTGGGATCTGGATATATATGGTCCAGATCCAATCCAAACTGCACTCTGACTCCTTCGAGCTGGGTTCAAAACGAATGATTTGTGCGGGGTCTGACAGCATCAGTACTCCGTCTGCGTTAGGTCTTCGCCAACATGGTCGTCCGCCTCCATTTCTGCCTTCCGGAGATGACTTCAAATGATATTTTGATAAGAACAGGGTCTTGGACGTTCGAGATCCTGGGGGTGTGAATCAGATACAAGAGTTGCTGTGCTGGGCTCGACGTGTGCTCCGGTTCCGGGCTCTTCTTAGCTCTCCTGGTCCTGTCTTGATCGGGCCAAGCGGGTTTCAAAAATGTGTTTTAAAAGGTTTTCAAAAGCTATATTATATATTTTTGAAATATGAAGTTTAAAACGTATATACAGGTGTAGACACGGAAAATCTTCGACTCCGGGTTTCTTAGGCCTGGAGCGAATCTTTTCGCAATCTACGTTCGCTTTTAGGGCGTGCCAGCTAGCTTACTCAAACTAGCGAAGTATGTTTTGAAATATCTGACTTTTGAAAGGCAATTGTAGGCAAGCGGGATCTTTACGTCGCAGACCTTCTTGCACCGACGCGCAAGGGTCAGTCTGTACGCTTAGAGACTTCGTTTGAACAAGTTAAACTCAAATTCGATTTTTGAATAAGGAAGTGTTTTGAAAATCCTTTTGAAATCATGCACTTGGCGAGTTTTTGATTTGGGCGACCCTAAGTCTTTCAATTTTATCCACTTAGGCGTGTTTGCAAGTTTTGTTCGGGTTTGTTCGATGCAGGCATGCACTCTAGCTCGAGTATGGCGAGTATGCAATGCAACTCACACAACTGAACCTTAAAACCCGAAATTGAAAGACTTAGCAGGAGAGAAAACCCAAATTGAATGCAACTCACACGACTTGAATGTAAATTGCAGAAATTTAAATATATCTATATCTTAAGAGCGAAAAGGCTCAATGTGTGCATGGGTGTTGTGTATAAAATGAAATGCAACACACGCAACTGAACCGTAAAACGCAGCAGAAGGGAGATATAGATATATATAAGAGCGAGAAGGATGAATTGTGGCGTGAGTGCTTTGAGTGTATAAATTGAAAGGCAACTCACGCAACTTGAATTTAAAACCCAGCGGGAAGGGAAATACGTATATATACGTAAGAGCGGAAAGGCTCAATGTGAGTGAGTGCTTTGAGTGTATAAAATGAAAGACAACTCACACGACTTGAACCTTAAAATCCAGCTGAATGTATATAAATAGGGCTATATCCTATGGGCTGTTGAGGCCCGTTTGTGTGCAAAAGTGTGCAGATAAGAGCGTAAAGGCTCGAGTGTACGTGTGTGATTCGTGTTTCAAGCCATAATATTACATCTCGGGGGGAGACTACGCTCCATTATTACAACCCTGTATCGAATTTAATTGAACTTGAAACAATGTAAAGGATTAGGTTCGAGCACTTACACGTCGTCTGCTTAGACTTTTTCTTCTTATCAATGGAATCCGACCTTAGGTACAGCTGTTGGATAGACCTCTCCCTGCGAATCGATCAGGTGCATGGGGTGTTGATCCTAATCTCAAGTCTAGGCTAGGTCTAAATGAGTGGTCTTGTGTAAGAGTTAAGCCAAGGTCCTAAGGGGATACTCGGCCAAAGGGTGGCCGAGTTGGGTTGGTGTGTTGGGAATGATCTTAGGCGGGGTTCTAAGGAAATGGTATAAGGGAATGCTCTACACAAGGATGGCTGATCTAGGTAGTTTTTAGGATTGGCTTAGGTAGAGTTTTAGCTAAGGTAGGAGGTTAAGGCTTTAGGAGTTTAATGGAACGGGTCTAGGGTGAGCTCGGCCAACTAATGGCCGAACTTGGGATGGTCTTGGGTAGGGTTTAAGGTATGGTCCTAAAGAAAGGTTGCTAAGGCAATGCTCGGCCAAATGGTGGCCGAGCTGGGTGAGATTTAGTAGATGATCTTAGGTGGGTTTTAGAAACCAGGTTTTAAGTGAATGCTCGGCCAAATGGTGGCCGAGCTGGATAGGATTTAGTGGGTGGCTTAGGCAGTTTTAGGCCAATATTCGGCCAGCTAGTGGCCAAGCCCGATGAGTGTGGATGGCTAGGGGAATCGAGTGCATTAGGCACTCGGTTTGGTTAGGCCTTTTAGGTTGAATGGTAAGGATTTAAGGGAGGGTTTAAGACCAAGACTTAGGATGGTTAATGGGGTAGATCTAGGAAAAGCTCGGCCAGATATTGGCCGAGCTTGGGTGGTTTTGTTTGGGATTGGTTTTTGGGTAGAGTAGGATGAGCTTTGGCAAGGCTCGGCCAGCACTTTGGCCGAGCTTGGTTAGTTTTTAGGGAATATGGTTTGGGTAGTTTGGAGGGTTAGGGAAAGGGAGGCTTAGTTTAGTGTTTTAGGAACTAACCTTAGTTAGGGAAAACCGGCCAGCTCCTATTGGTTCCACGCACCCATACTTCACGCCTTGAGAAATCCATCCAAGCTGTCGGATTCCACCTTGGTGCAGCACCTTCCTTGCGTGAAATGAAAAGAGCAGCCCACAATGTGCACCCACATGTTCAGCCCACAATGGAAAAGCTAAGTCAAGCCACTTTCCTAGACTTGCTTTTCCTCTCTCACTCTCTCTCTCTCCAACCCAAGCAAAGTGGCGTGAGATTTATTTTTTGCAGCCCCTCATGTCCTTTTATAGGTTTCTTATGTGGATATTGGATCTTGGGTCTTGGATTTGGGTTTGACTATCTGGATCCAATCCAAACTCAATGTGGATCTGGATCGCGGATCTCAGATATTTTGAGATCCAGATCCAGTCTAAATATTTATTTGGGATTGGATCTCGGATCTCGGATCTTGGATTTTTGAGATCCATATCCAATCCAAACACAATTTGGATCTGGATCTGGATATTTTTGGGTTCAGACCCAATCTGAATTTTTCTTCTGCTCCTTGGTTTTTGGTCCTTTCTGGTGCTTTTCACCGTCGGTTTCGAGCGGGCTTCGATTCATCGGATGCCCAACTCTGGCCTGGGTCTTCCCCAAGTCTTTCTTCCAACCGGTGTTCTGCTTTTCAGGACTTTTTCGGCGTTTGTTTCGGTCTGCCGTTTTGGTTTTTGGCCGGTTCCTATTGATATCGAACTCAGATTGCCGCACGGATTCCGTTCTTCATTCTGACGGGACGTGTCTCAGACTTCTGTCGACTTCCTCAGGTACTGGGCTTCTTTCTGCATTTTGGAGCTGCTTTGTGCTTTTTCTTAGACCCAAATTATATTTTTACCCTTCTGTCAGGCTTTTCTCCAAACGGGCTCTTTTTTCTTCCGTTTTTGAACAGGGGGTGGCTTCTGAAATTCTGGGCTCGAATCCTCTTCTTGCTTGGGCTTTTCGTTTGCCTTTTGTACCTATTTTCACATTTTAAAACAGGTTGTTGTTTTGGCTCAAACGAGCTTTTTTGCATTTTTCAGAGTTTTTGATTTTTGGAAAATTTGGGGTGTTTACAACAGGGTTGTCTGGAAGGCTCCTGGGTTTCCAGACTTAAAATGGCCCTTTGGGGCTGCTTGTACAAAACCAGGTTGTTTTGAAGAAATTCGTGGGATTTCGGGGTGTTTACAAGTATGAAGCACTCATACAAGGCCTAAGGATTTTGAAAACTCTAGGGGCATCATGCATCGAGGTCTTTGGAGATTCGCTCCTTGTCATAAACCAGGTTTTAAAAATTTGGCAAGTACGTAATGAGAAACTACTTCCATATCACGAGTTGGCCACTCGATTGGTCCAAACTTTCCAATCGTGTAAACTCACACACATAGGAAGAGAGGACAATGGCATCGCCGACGCCCTCTCCTCCTTGGGTTCAGCCCTGAAGGTCGATCCCATTTCAGGGACCAGATCTTTGGAAATATGGCATGCGCCCCACCCATCCACACACGACTTGGATATTTGCCAAAACAACCCAGAATCTATTGAAAAACCCTGGTTTTATGACATAAAACAATTTTTAGAAAATGGGGGATTCACCGAGGATGCCACATCCAAAGATAAGGCATTCATTCGTAAGATTTCGACCCGATACACCATTCTGGGTGGGGTCTTATACAAAAAAAGTTTTACTGGCATTCTGCTTAGGTGTATCGACCTAGAGGAGGCTAGGATAGTGATGCACGAGTTCCACGATGGAGAATGTGGAGGTCATGTTAATGCCAACATGATGGCGATGAAAATACTTAGAGGGGGCTATTTTTGGTCCACCCTGAAAAAGGATTGTCACGATCATGTTAGGAAGTGTCATCCGTGTCAAGTGCATGGGCACGCCATTCATATCCCATCATCTGCATTGCATTCCGTGGTCAGCCCCTGGCCATTTACCATGTGGGTGTTTGACATCGTAGGCCCAATATTTCCAAAGGCCTCGAATGGACATCGATTTATTTTAGCAGCCACGGAGTATTTCTCCAAGTGGGTGGAAGCCATTTCCCTAACCAATGTAATGGGGCAACATGTGGTGGCTTTCATTCGGAGGAATATCTTGGCTCGATTTGGGGTTCCACGAGACCTTGTGTCTCATAATGGCACCCCATTCAAGAACGAGCGGATGGTTAAGTTGTGCAACACGTATGGCATAACTCACCACTTCTCCTCGCCCTACTACCCTCAAGGCAACGGCCAAGCCGAAGCCACAAACAAGACTCTCATTAGTATTATTGAGAAAACCTTAGAAAAGGGTAGGACGTGGCACGAGAAGTTGGATGAAGCCTTATGGGCTTATAGGACTTCCATCCGGACTCCCACGAATGCCACACCATTTGAATTGGTCTATGGCACAAACGCCATTCTTCCCATTCATACTCATCTGCATTCATTCCATACATCCATAGCACTCGACCTCCCCCTAGAGACGCTTCAGCATGCTAGGATGGCCGAACTAGATTTGCTAGATGAGAGGTGACTCCTTGCCATGGATCATGCTCGTGCATACTGGCAAAGGATAGCCCGACATTATAGCAAACACATGAGACCTCGCCACTTTGAAGTGGGAGATCTGGTCTTAAAAACCATCCACCATCGTGGTCCACACCCCCTAGGCAAGTGGCGCCCCAACTTGGATGGACCCTATGTTGTACGAGCAACCACTACGAACAATTCGTATTGGTTGATCGATGTAGAAGGTAGGAATTTAGCAGATCCTATCAATATTCAATACTTAAAGAAGTATCATGTGTAGGATCTGGATTAAATTCCATTTTTCGAAAATTTTTAGGGATAGCTGCCCTGAGACATGTGAATAAGGTGCAAAAGCAAACTCGTGTGACCCTAAGTGAAGAGAATTCGCACTTGTGAAAGAGAGGAGTCTTCAAAATCGTGGTTACATTTCAAAATCCTTCTTCTTACAAAGAAAGGCCTAGTTCAACATAGCAAGATACTTGCAAGTGGTACGTGCTATTTCTAAATAGGCTGATCTGGAATGGATCGAGTGTAGGCTTGGGATAAGTCCTCCCCTCTTCTCTTCTATTTCCAAAAGGAAAACAAAGGCCCAAACAAAAGGGAATTTCCCATTCAAAGTATCTTTCCAA
This sequence comes from Brasenia schreberi, assembly GCA_036023115.1. NCBI lineage: Eukaryota > Viridiplantae > Streptophyta > Magnoliopsida > Nymphaeales > Cabombaceae > Brasenia > Brasenia schreberi. Next base: position 4,610,451 of record JAYKKT010000085.1, on the reverse strand, counting down.
AAGAAAGAAACCAGAATTCAAAAGAAAATCGATTCTCTTATGAAAAAGAGGGATTAAAGAAAAAATACTCCCAAAGGGAGACCCTCGATGAAAAAAAGGAAAAAGAGGCCAAAAAGCTCAAAAAAGAGCAGTTTTCCGCCTTCTATGCCTCAAACCACAGGACGCTTCAGAAGGGACCGTGGTATCTCTTTCCCACCCCTGGCTTATCCCAAGCTAAAGCATGGTTCATTTCGAGGAATCCTAAAGTAAAAATAGGATTTACTTACTTGAATTTCGTCTTGTTTGAGAATTCGACGTTTCGAGTAAGGCGTATTAATTTGGAATATGCCTTGTTTTCTTATAAAACCTCTGCTAGATAAGCGAGTGTTAAGACTCAAACAAGGGCAAGCACGAAGAGCTTGAGATCCTTAGGATTGAGACTCAAGACAGTTGTCCCTTTTGTAAATAGCTTTTGTAAATAAGTTTTGAAAACCGAACATCGAACAGCATAGGATCTGCTCACTTGGAGCAGTAGGCCTTGTAAGTGTCTAGAGTTCGACCACATCTGGTCCTTGGGAGGTCGCCACTTTTGGCACCACACCCATGTCATTTGCATTCCACGCATGGTACTCGCATGAACATAATCCCATTTGAGGACCAGATTCCATATAAAACCCTTTGGCGTGATATCTCCTCCTACCAGAGTTTGTAAATTGAGATTTTGCAAAAAATTCGGGCGATCCCATATTCTTCGTGGATAGATCTAGGGAGACATTAAAAGGGGTGTTTGTCATCTTTGCCCTTATCCAAATCGATTTGGACAAGGCCAAAGAGGGGCATCTGTAAACACCCCGAAATCCCACGAATTTCTTAAACAAACTTGGTTTTGTAAAAGCATCCCCAAAGGGCTATTTTGAGTCTAGAAACCCAGGAGCCTTCCAGACAACCCTGTATATATGTTTTAAACTTTGTATTTCAAAAATATACAATATGGCTTTTAAAACCTTTTTAAAAAAACATGTTTTGAAACCCCGAAGCGGCTTGGCCCGATCAAGACAGGACCAGGAGAGCTAAGAAGAGCCCGGAACCGGAGCACATGTCGAGCCCGGCACAGCAACTCTTGTATCAAATTCACACCCCCAGGATCTCGAACGTCCAAGACCCTGTTATCATCAAAACCTTGTTTGAAGTCATCTCCGGAAGGCGAAAACAGAGGCGGACGATCATGTTGGTGAAGACCCAACGCAGACGGAGCACTGATGCTGTCAGGCCCCACACAAACCGTTCGTTTCGAATACAGCTCGAAGGAGTCAGAGTTCAGTTTGGATCGGATCTGGACCATATATATCCAGATCCCAATCCAAACCCATGTATGGACTTGGATTTGGATTTGGATTCAAAAATCCAATCCAATATCCATATCCATGGCCCACATCACCTTCTCATAAATGGAGGTGGGGCCCACTTGAAATTCACGTGGGATTATGGGCATTAGAGAGAGTGGGGGTGGATAAGATCAAGTGTGTTGTAATTAAGCTTGACTTGTGTGTCAAGTTTGGGGTTAATCATGTGGGTTAGCCTAGTTAAGTGGGTTTAAGCTTGTAATTAGCCAAAACCTAACCTAGGGTTGCACCAACATGAGGTGGTTAAGGTCTATGGGCCATGCAAAGGGAGCTCCTTCACCTAAACCTAACCCAAAATACCTAATCCTAGCCTTTCACCGTAATCCGCCCCTAATCTGAGCCTAATCACCTAACCCGCTTCCCAAATCCCGGCCTAATCCCAACCTAATCACCTAACCCACTTCCCTAATCCTTCCCTAAACCAAGGTTAATTTCCCTAAACCTAGCCTAATCCTAGCCTAATCACCTAACATAGCTCACTAAACCTCACCCTAGAAACCAACCACCTAACCAAACCCTAAACCCCTAAAACCACCCCTAGCCCACAATCTACCCAAACCACTAGTATTTAAAATATCTGGCCCTACCCTTTCCAGCCCACCTTATCTTCATACCACCCTACCTAAACCACCTAACCACTACCCCAAACCCAGCCCTAACCGACCTACCCATCCCTATATAAACCCCCCCCCCCCTTGGGGGCGGGTTTTCCTAGCTAGAAGCCCTCTCCAAGCCAGCCGGGTCCTCTCCTTCCTCTCCTTCCCCCAAGTCCAGCCGACTCCTCCACTACCCCAACTCCTCCACCTGTTCCACCTGCACCACCACCTACTTTCCATCCCACCACCACTTGCACCACCATCTCCACCACCTCCCGGCCGAGCATCACTACCTGCCCTACTCCCTTCCAGCCGAGCGCCACCTTCTCTTCACTCGGTAAGTACCCCACACTCTACCTAGCTCCTTCTCCCCTCCCTCTCCACTCCCAGCCACCCACCATACCACCACCTTACCTACATATCAGCCACTCGCCGCCACCACTCCCACTCGGCCAAGCCTTAGCCGCCCTAGTTACCCGCCACTACCTAACTACACTAGCTACACCCGGCCACCCTATTCGGCTTCCTAAGACCTACCCCTAGCACTCCCTTACACCCACTACCCCCACTACCACCTAGCCCCATTACCTAACTAGCTTCCTTCCCATACTCCAGCCTTAGTCATCCTAGAAGCTCGCCACCACCACATTCCCCTAGTCGGCCACTCCAACCGACCATCCCTTCCATTCGGCCAGCCATATCTTTTCCCCTAGGTGTCCCATTCGACCTTCCCTTAGGCTCCCCTTAGGGCCATACTCCCTAACACTATATACCCTCCTAGTGACCCTACATACTCACCTTGCCCAACCCCTTTAATCCCCCACACCAAGGCGACATCCTTGCTTGCAGCCGGCCACCATCAAGGCGCCTATCCCGTGCCCCATTTGCAGCAGGCCAGCACCCCTTTGTCGCACACCCTCGCCGAGCTCCCGTTTGCAGCCCAAGGCGAAGGCCAAGCCCATGCTCAAGCAAGGCCTCTACGGACCAGCTACTAGTAAGTGCCTAACTCAGTCTTTAGTTGTATACTTGCTTGAGAGTCAATTCGATACGGGGTTGTAATAACGGAGCATAGTCTCCCCCCGCTTGTAATAACGTCGATTGGCACACCCACACACGTGCACTCTCTTAGTTGTGCACGATTTTGAACACACACGGGCCTAATCAGCCCGTAATACATAAGTATATACATATACTTTCATTTTTGAAGGGTTTTGCTTAAGTTGGGTGCGTTGTCTTTCAATTCAAGCACTCTCACACACATTGAGCTTTCGCTCTTATTTGAAAGACCCAAGTAAGGGCCGACCTATACTATTTGGGTTTCATTTCATGTCGTGTGGGTAAGTCTTTCAATTCAAGCACTCTCACACACATTGAGCCTTCGCTCTTACTCCCAAGACCTTAGTAAAGGCCTTATTGCAGTTATATTTGGGTTTCATTTATGTCGTGTAAGTAGTACTTCAATTCAAGCACTCACACACATTGAGCTTTAGCTCTTATTCCCAAGACCTTAGTCAAGGCCATACTGCAATTTATATTTGGGTTTAATTTCATGTTGTGTGTGTAAGTCTTTTCAATTCAAGCACGCACCCACATTGAGCCTTCGCTCTTATTTGCAAGACCCTAGTAAGGGCTCATATACCTACTCTATATACATATCTCCCTTCGGCACTTCCTTTACAAGTTATTTCCCTTCGGTTATTTCCCTTTGGTTATTTCCCTTCAGTATTGTCTTTACATTCGGGTTTTCCCTTTGGAGTAGCGTGAGTTTGCATTGCATCTACGCCATACCACGACGTAGGATGCATATTGCATCAAAGCAAGCCCCGCTCGAATTCGCCCATGTAGTGGAGTGTTCATAACACACAAACTAGGTGGCCCGAAAAGGGATAAAAGAAAAGACTTAGGCACGTGCAAATCCACGTGATCTAAAACAGGCAATCGCATCTAAAAGACCCGAATTACACACCTCGAACCGCTTCGTAGACTTTCTATCCCAAAACTCGATTTTTGCAAAGCGTACAGACTGATCCTTAGAAGTCAGTGTTAAATATATCTTCGCTAGCTTAGGTAAGCTAGCTGGCATGCCCTGTTTGCATAAATAAGGCCTTAGACGCACGAGAGGATTCGCTCCGAGCCCTGAAAAGGTGAGAGGCGGGGAATTTTCGCGCGTCTACAAAAATTCGAATATGCATCGATTTCAGAAACCTGAATAAAGCCACTCCAAAGGATAATTATCCTTTACCAAACATAGATTTGATAGTCGATAGTATTGCAAATCATGAAATGTTTTCATTTATGGATGGCTATTCAGGCTATAATCAAATTAAATTAAGTCCACGAGATCAGGGTAAGACCACATTCACAACCCCGTGGGGCACGTACTGCTATACAGTCATGCCCTTTGGTTTGAAAAATACCGGCGCGACATACCACAGAGCCATGATCACGATCTTCCATGATCAGATTCATGAGCTCATAGAAGTGTATGTAGATGATCTCTTGGCAAAATCCAAAACCCGATGCACTCATATCGAATGTTTGCAAAAGATTTTCGAAAGGCTTAGGCTTTACAAAGTAAAGCTAAACCCTCAAAAATGTGTATTCGAGGTAGAGTCTGGAAAGCTTCTAGGCTTTATGGTGAGCCAAAGGGGTATAGAAGTCGACCCCTTTAAGTGTCGAGCCATCATAGACATGGCTCCACCCTCCAATCTCACCCAAATTCGTAGCCACAAGGGTCGATTACAGTCCGTTCACCGATTTATATCAAATCTGGCGACTAGATGCGAACCCTTCAACAAGCTGTTGAGGAAGGGCACGAAATTCTTATGGGATGACTACTGTCAGAAGTCCTTCAAGAGACTAAAGGCATACCTGGTTAATCCCCCCGTTTTGAATCCTCCAAACCAAGGAAAACCGCTTTTACTTTACATTTCCGTGCATGCGAATGCTTTGGGAGCCCTATTGGCTCAATACGAGGATGACACCCATAAGGAGTATGCCATCTACTACATTTCGAAAACTCTCTTGGCTTACGAAAGGAATTATCAAGCCATGGAGAAGATGTGCTTGGCCCTAGTCTGGGCCTGCCAAAAATTTAGACACTATTTCCTAGATCATGAGATCTGGATAGTGTCCAAGCCTGATCCAATCAAGCACTTGTTCAAAAAACCCATTCTCACTAGTAGATTGGACAAATGGTAACTCCTTCTAATGGAGTATGACCTGAAATATCATCACCAGACCTCCATTAAGGGGCAAGCCCTAGCAGACTACATGGCTTAGTTCCCCCTGGAAGACGCATATCCCACATTTGATGAAATGCCTGACGAAGGCAAATTGCAAAACCATTTTCAAAACCACATTTTGGCAAACTCTTTTGAAAACCAAGTGTGGCTAGTGCTGGGGTCATCCTCATCTCCCCTGAAAAGGGCAAGATTCCCATAGCAATCCGCCTAGATTTCGAATGTTCCAACAACATAGCTAAGTATGAAGCACTCATATAAGGCATAAGGATTTTGAAAACTCTAGGGGCATCATGCATCGAGGTCTTTGTTGATTCGCTCCTTATTATAAACCAGGTTTTGAAAATTTGGCAAGTACGTAACGAAAAACTACTTCCATATCACGAGTTGGCCACTCGATTGGTGGAGTCATTCCAATCGTGTAAACTCACAGACGTAGGAAGAGAGGATAATGGTATTGCCGATGCCCTCTTCTCCTTGGGTTCAACCCTAAAGGTCGATCCCATTTCAGGGACCCAATCTTTAGAAATATGGCATGCGCCCAACCCATCCACACACGATTTGAATATTTGCCAAAATAACCCAGATTCTCTTGAAAAACCTTGGTTTTACGACATCAAGCATTTTCTAGAAAATGGGGGATTCGTCACGGATGCCACATCCGAAGATAAGGCATTCATCCATAAAATTTCGACCTGATACACCATTCTGGGTGGGGTTCTATATAAGAAAAGCTTTACCGGCATCCTACTTAGATGTGTCGATCTAGAGGAGGCTAGGATTGTTATGCATGAGTTCCACGATGGAGAATGTGGAGGTCATGTTAATGCCAACATGATGGCAATGAAAATACTTAGAGTGGACTATTTTTGGTCCACCCTGAAAAAGGATTGTCACGATCATGTTAGGAAGTGTCATCCATGTCAAGTGCATGGGCACACCATTCATATCCCATCATCTGCACTGCATTCCGTGGTCAGCCCTTGGCCATTCACCATGTGGGCGTTTGACATCGTAGGCCCTATATTTCCAAAAGCCTCGAATGGGCATCGATTCATTTTAGCAGCCACTGAGTATTTCTCTAAGTGGGTGGAAGCCATTTCCCTAACCAACGTACTGGGACTACATGTGGTGGCTTTCATTAGGAGGAATATCTTGGCTCGATTTGGGGTTCCACGAGACCTTGTGTCCAATAATGGCACCTCATTCAAGAACGAGCGGATGGTTAAGTTGTGCAACACGTATGGCATAACTCACCACTTCTCTTCGCCCTACTACCCTCAAGGTAACGGCCAAGCCGAAGCCACAAACAAGACTCTCATTAGCATAATTGAGAAGACTTTAGAGAAGGGTAGAACGTGGCACGAGAAGCTAGATGAAGCCCTATGGGCTTATAGGACTTCCAGCCGGACTCCCACGAATGCTACACCATTCGAATTGGTCTATGGCACAAACGCCATTCTTCCCATTCATACTCAATTACATTCATTCCATACATCCATAGCACTCGACCTCCCCCTAGAGATGCTTCAGCATACTAGGATGGCCGAACTAGATTTGCTAGATGAGAGGCGACTCCTTGCTATGGATCATGCTCGTGCATACCGGCAAAGGATAGCCCAACATTATGGCAAACACATGAGACCTTGCCACTTTGAAGTGGGAGATCTGGTTTTGAAAATCATCCACTATCGTGGCCCTATGTTGTACGTGCAACCACCACGAACAACTCGTATTGGTTGATCGATGTAGAAGGTAGGAATTTAGCAGATCCTATCAATGTTCAATACTTAAAGAAGTATTATGTGTAGGATTTGGGTTAAATTCCAATTTTCGAAAACCTTAAGGGATAGCTGCCCTGAGACCTAAAAATAAGGTGCAAAGGCAAAATCATGTGACCCTGAGTAAGAGAATTCACACTTGTGAAAGAGTGGAGTTTTCCAAAATCGAGTTTACATTTCAAAATCCTTCTTATTACAAAGAAAGGCCTAGTTCAACATAGCAAGATACTTACAAGTAGTACGTGCTATTTCTAAATAGGCTGATCTGGAATGGATCGAGTGTGACCTTGGGATAAGTCCTTCCCCCTTCTCTTCTCCTTCAAAAAGGAAAATGTGGCCCAAATAAAGGGAATTTCCCATCCAAAGTCTCTTTCCAAAAGAAAGAAACCAGAATCCAAAAGAAAAGTCGATTCTCTTATGAAAAAAAAAGAGGATTAAAGAAAAAATACTCCCAAAGGGAGACCCTCTATGAAAAAAAAGGAAAAAGAGGCCAAAAAGCTCAAAAAGAGCAGTTTTCCGCCTTCTATGCCTTAAACCACGAGACGCTTCAGAAGGGACCGTGGTATCTCTTTCCCATCCCTGGCTTATCCCAAGCTAAAACGTGGTTCATTTCGAGGAATCCTAAAGTAAAAATAGGATTTACTTACTTGAATTTCATTTTGCTTGAGAATTCGACGTTTTAAGTAAGGCGTAGGAATTTGAAATATAGCTTGTTTTCTTATAAAACCTCCGCTAGATAAGCGAGTGTCAAGACTCAAGCAAAGGCAAATACGAAGAGCTTGAGATCCTTAGGATTGAGACTCAAGACAGTTGTCCCTTTTGTAAATAGCTTTTCTAAATAGATTTTGAAAAATCGAACATCGAACAACATAGGATTTGCTCACTTGGAGCAACAGGCCTTGTAAGTCTCAAGAGTTTGACCATATCTGGTCTCTGGGAGGTCACCAATCTTGGCACCACACCCATGTCATGCATCTACATTTCCACGCATGGCACTTGCATAAACATGATCCCATTTTAGGACCAGATTCCATACAAATCCCTTTGGTGTGATATCTCCTCCTACTAGAGTTTTTAAAAGTGAGATTTTGCTAAAGATTGGGACGATCCCATATTTTCGTGGATAGATCTAGGGAGACATTGAAAGGGTTGTTTGTCGTCTTTGCCATTATCCAAATCAATTTGGACAATGCCAAAGAGGGGCATCTGTAAACACCCCGAAATCCCACAAACTTCTCAAACACACCTGGTTTTGTAAAAGCAGCCCCAAAGGGCTATTTTGAGTCTGGAAACCCAGGAGCCTTCCAGACAAACCCTATACATATGTTTAAACTGTATATGTTTTAAAATATGTATAATATAGTTTTAAAACCTTTTTAAAAGACGTTTTGAAACCCCACAAAGCGGCTTGGCCTGATAAAAGCGAGACCAGAAGAGCAAAAGAGAGCCCGGAACCGGAGCACATGTCAAGCCCCGCACAGCAACTCTCGTGTTAGATTCATCCCGAGGATCTCGAACGTCCAAGTCCTTATTATCAACAAAAATCATGTGAAATCATCTCCGGAAGGTGAAAACAGAAGCGGACAACCATGTTGGCGAAGACCCAACGCAAGACGGAGTACTAATGCTGTCAGACCCCGCACAAACTGTTCGTTTCGAACATACCCTGAAGGAGTCAGAATTCAGTTTGGATTGGATCTGGACCATATATATTCAGATCCCAATCCAAACGTATATGTAGATTTGGATTTGAATTTGGATCCAAAGATCCAATCCAATATCCACATCCATGGCCCACATCACCTTCTCATAAATGGAGGTGGGGCCCACTTGAAATTCACGTAGGATTTTGGGCATAAAAGAGAATGGAGAGGATTAAGCATGAGGGGAATGTATTAAGCTTGACTTGTGTGTCAAGTTTGGGTTAATCATGTGGGTTTAAGCTTGTATGAGCCTACACCTAACCTAGGGTTACACCAACATGATGCAATGAAGTCCATGGGCTATGCAAAGGGAGACTCCTAACCCAATCCTAAGCCAAAACCCCTAATCCCGGCCTAATCCTAGCCAAATCACCTAACCCACTTCCCTAATCCCAACCTAATCACCTAACCCACCTCCCTAATCCTTCCCTAAACCTAGCCTAATTCCCTTAATCCTAACCTAATCCTAGCCTAAACACCTAACCCACCTCACTAAACCTCACCCCAAAACCAACCCACCTAGCTAAGCCCTAAACCGCTAAACCACCCCACCTAAACCCTAGCACACCATATCCTTAAAACCACCTAAAACAAAAAATCTGGTCCCCCTAAATATCTAGCCCACCTTATTACTAAACCACCACCACCTAACCACTAAACTACCCCCTTCAAAACCAGCCCCACCGACCTTATCCACTCCTATAAACCCCCCCCCCCTAGTGGGCGAGTTTGAAAGGATTCTTCCCAGCCATCTTGGGCCAGACGAGCCCTCTCTCACCCCTTGCTCTCTTCTCTCACCTGCTCCACCACCATTTCCCGGCCTGCTCCACTCCATGCCGCCACCACCTCCCGGCCTGCTCCATTCCATGCCACCACAACTGTCCGGCCAACTCCACTCCTTCCACCCGACTGCATCCACCTTCCAACTCGACTACTTTTCTTGGACAACCGCCACCTTCCCTGTCCTATTCGGTTAGTACCCTATCCTAACTCCACCCTATCTTCACTCCCCCTCCACTCTCAGCCACCACACCACCATAACCATCCGGCCGCCATCTAGCACCCTTCTCCATTCGACCAACCTCTGCCCGATGTAGACGCGCGAAAATCCCCGCCTATTCGCCTCTTTCGGGGCTTGGAGTGGATCTTCTCGTGTGTCTAAGGCCAATGTATACAAATAGGGCGTGCCAGCTAGCTTACTTAAGCTAGCGAAGATATTTTTAACACTGACTTCTAAACGTGGCGACTGTGAGCAAGTAAGCTCTTGTCGTCGCAGACCTTCTTGCACCATGCGCAAGGGTCAGTCTGTACGCTTTGCAAAAATCGAGTTTTGGGGAGAAAGTCTACGAAGCGGTTCGAGGTGTCTATTTCAGGTCTTTAAGATGCGATTGCATATTTTAGATCACGTGGATTTGCACGTGCCTAAGTCTTTTCTTTTATCCCTTTTCGGGCCACCTAGTTTGTGTGTTATGAACACTCCACTACATGGGCGAATTCGAGCGGGGCTTGCTTTGATGCAATATGCGTCCTACCTCATGGTATGGCGTAGATGCAATGCCAACTCACGCTACTCCAAAGGGAAAACCCGAAATGTAAAGACAATACTGAAGGGAAATAACAGAAGGGAAATAACCGAAGGGAAATATGTATATAGCTTATGTATATGAGCCCTTACTCGGGTCTTGCAAATAAGAGCGAAGGCTCAATGTGGGTGCGTGCTTGAATTGAAAGACTTACACACACGACATGAAATTAAACCCAAATATAAATTGCAGTATGGCCTTGACTAAGGTCTTGGGAGTAAGAGCGAAGGCTCAATGTGTGTGAGAGTGCTTGAATTGAAGTACTACACACACGACATAAATGAAACCCAAATATAACTGCAATAAGGCCTTTACTAAGGTCTTGGGAGTAAGAGCGAAGGCTCAATGTGTGTGAAAGTGCTTTAATTGAAAGACTTACTCACAGGACATGAAATGAAACCCAAATAGTATAGGTCGGCCCTTACTTGGGTCTTTCAAATAAGAGCGAAAGCTCCATGTGTGTGAGAGTGCTTGAATTGAAAGACTTACTCACACGACATGAAATGAAACCCAAATAGTATAGGTCGGCCCTTACTTGGGTCTTTCAACTAAGAGCGAAAGCTCAATGTGTGTGAGTGCTTGAATTGAAAGACAACGCACCCAACTTAAACAAAACCCTTCGAAAATGAAAGTATATATATACACTTGTGTATTAGGGGCTGATTAGGCCCGTGTGTGTTCAAAATCGTGCACGACTAAGAGGGTGCACGTGTGTGGTTGTGCCAAGCCACGTTATTACAAGCGGGGGGAGACTATGCTCCGTTATTACAACCCCATATCAAATTGAATCTCAAGCAAGTATACAACTAAGGACCGAGTTTAGGCACTTACGAGTAGCTGGTCCGTAGAGGCCTTGCTTGAGCGTGGGCTTGACCTTCGCCTTGGGCTGCAAACGGGAGCTCCGCGAAGATAGGTGATCAAAGGTGTTGGCCGGCTGCAAGTGGGGCGCGGGATAGGCGCCTCGAAGGTGGCCGGTGGCAAGTAGATGTCGCCTCGAGGTGGGGGTTTAAAGGGGCTGAATAAGTGGGTTCTTAGGGTCACTAGGGGAGTTGAGAGTTTAGGGAAACTGGACCTAAAAGGTGAATTTATGGGAAGGCCGAATGGGACAGCTAGGGGAAGGCCGAATGGGATAGGATGGTTAGGTAGTGGCCGATAGTTTAGGTTATACTAGGTTCGGCTAGGTGAAAAGGGTGGTGGCAAAGGCTGAGATGATGATAGGGTGGGTGGCTAGGAGTGGAGAGGTAGTAGAGAAGGGTTTAGGTAGGGTTAGAGAAGGCTTACCGGATGGGGAGAAGTGGCGGGTGGATGAAGAGAGAAGCCGGGTGTTGATGGGAGATCGGCTGGTTCGGTTGGATGAAGGTGGTGGCGTCCGGCTGGGTGAGGTGGTGATGGGTGGAAGAGGGAAGGTGGCGGTGCAGGTGGAGCTGGTGGAGCAGGTGGAGCAGGCGGAGGTGATGGAGAGTGGTCCCGGCTAGGTGAGGAAGTGGGAGAAGGAGAGGGCCCGGCTGGGTGAGGTGAGGGTTTCCACTTGAAAACCCCGCCCCCAAAGGGGAGGGGTTTAAATAGGGGATGGGTAGGTCGGTTAGGGCTAGGCTGAGGGTAGTGGTTAGGTGGTTTAGGTAGGGTGGTATGTAGATAAGGTGGGCTGGAAAGGGTTGGGCCAGATATTTTAAAACTAGGGGTTTGGGTAGATTGTGGGCTAAGGGTGGTTTAGGGGTTTAGGGCTAGGTTAGGTGGTTGGGTTTTAGGGTGAGGTTTAGTGAGCTAGGTTAGGTGATTAAGCTAGGTTTAGGCTAGGATTAGGGAAATTAATCTAGGTTTAGGGAAGGATTAGGGAAGTGGGTTAGGTGATTAGGTTGGGATTAGGACGGGATTAGGGAAGTGGGTTAGGTGATTAGGTTGGGATTAGGGGTGGATTAGGGGTTTAGGCTAGGATTAGTCATTTTGGGTTAGGTTTAGGTGAGGGAGCTCCCTTAGCATGGCCCATAGACCTTGATCACCCCATGTTGGTGCAGCCCTAGGTTAGGTTTTAGCTAATTACAAGCTTAAACCCACTCAATTAGGCTAACCCACATGATTAAACCCAAACTTGACACACAAGTCAAGCTTAATACAACACTCTTGATATTTTTCACCCCCACTCTCTCTCATGCCCAATATCCCACGTGAATTTCAAGTGGGCCCCACCTCCATTTATGAGAAGGTGATGTGGGCCATGGATATGGATATTGGATTGGATCTCTGGATACAAATCCAAGTCCACATATGGGTTTGGATTGGAATCTGGATATATATGGTCCAAATCCAATCCAAACTGAACTCTGACTCCTTCGAGCTGGGTTCAAAACGGACGATTCGTGCGGGGCCTGACAGCATCAGTACTCCGTCTGCGTTGGGTCTTCGCCAACATAGTCGTCCGCCTCCGTTTCTGCCTTCCGGAGATGACTTCAAATGCTATTTTGATAAGAACAGGGTCTTGGACGTTCGAGATCCTGAGGGTGTGAATCAGATACAAGAGTTGCTGCGTCGGGCTTGACGTGTGCTCCGGTTCCGGACTCTTCTTAGCTCTCCTGGTCCTGTCTTGATCAGGCCAAGCCACTTTGGGGTTTCAAAACATGTTTTAAAAGGGTTTTCAAAAGCCATATCGTATGTTTTTGAAAGATATAGTTTAAAACATATATACAGGGTTGTCTGGAAGGCTCCTGGGTTTCCAGACTCAAAAATGGCCCTTTGGGGCTGCTTTTACAAAACCAGGTTTGTTTTAAGGAATTCGTGGGATTTCGGGGTGTTTACAGATGCCCCTCTTTGGCCTTGTCCAAATAGATTTGGATAAGGGCAAAGATGACAAACACCCCTTTTAATGTCTCCCTAGATCTAGCCACGAAGAATATGGGATCGTCCCATTTTAGCAAAATCTCAATTTACAAACTCTGGTAGGAGGAGATATCACGCCAAAGGGTTTACTTATGGAATCTGGTCCTAAATGGGATCATGTTTATGCAAGTACCATGCGTGGAATGCAGATGACATGGGTGTGGTGTCAAAAGTGGCGACCTCCCAGAGACCAGATGTAGTCGAACTCTAGAGACTTACAAGGCCTGTTGCTCCAGGTGAGCAAATCCTATGCTGTTCGATGTTCGGTTTTCAAAACTTATTTACAAAAGCAATTTACAAAAGGGACAACTGTCTTGAGCCTCGATCGTAAGGATCTCGAGCTCTTCGTGCTTGCCCTTGTTTGAGTCTTAACACTCGCTTATCTAGCGGAGGTTTTATAAGAAAACAAGGCATATTTCAAATTCCTACGCCTTACTCGAAACGTCGAATTCTCAAACAAGAAGAAATTCAAGTAAGTAAATCCTATTTTTACTTTAGGATTCCTCGAAATGAACCATGCTTTAGCTTGGGATAAGCCAGGGATGGGAAAGAGATACCACGGTCCCTTCTGAAGCGTCCCGTGGTTTGAGGCATAGAAGGCGGAAAACTGCTCTTTTTGAGCTTTTTGGCCTCTTTTTTCTTTTTTTCATAGAGGATCTCCCTTTGGGAGTATTTTTTCTTTAATCCCTCTTTTTCACAAGAGAATCGATTTTTCTTTTTGATTCTGGTTTCTTTCTTTTGGAAAGATACTTCGAAATGGGAAATTCCCTTTATTTGGGCCTTGGTTTTCCTTTTAGAAGCAGAAGAGAAGAGGGGAGGACTTATCCCAAGCCTACACTCGATCCATTCCAGATCAGCCTATTTAGAAATAGCACGTACTACTTGCAAGTATCTTGCTATGTTGAACTAGGCCTTTCTTTGTAAGAAGAAGGATTTTGAAATGTAACCACAATTTTGAAAACTCCACTCTTTCACAAGTGCGAATTCTCTCACTCAAGTTCACACGAGTTTGCCTTTGCACCTTATTCACATGTCTCAGGGCAGCTATCCCTCTAAAATTTTCGAAAAACTGGAATTTAATCTAGATCCTACACATGATACTTCTTTAAGTATTGAATATTGATAGGATCTGCTAAATTCCTACCTTCTACATCGATCAACCAATACGAATTGTTCGTAGTGGTTGCTCGTACAACATAGGGTCCATCCCAGTTGGGGCGCCACTTGCCTAAGGGGTGTGGGCCACGATGGTGGATGGTTTTTAAGACCAGATCTCCCACTTCAAAGTGGCGAGGTCTCATGTGTTTGCTATAATGTCGGGCTATCCTTTGCCGGTAGGCGCGAGCATGTTCCATGGCAAGGAGTCGCCTCTCATCTAGCAAATCTAGTTCGGCCATCCTAGCATGCTGAAGCGTCTCTAGGGGGAGGTCGAGTGCAATGGATGTATGGAATGAATGCAGTTGGGTATGAATGGGAAGAATGGCGTTTGTGCCATAGACCAACTCGAATGGTGTGGCATTCGTGGGAGTCCGGATGGAAGTCCTATAAGCCCATAAGGCTTCATCCAGCTTCTCGTGCCACGTCCTACCCTTCTCTAAGGTTTTCTCAATAATACTAATGAGAGTCTTGTTTGTGGCTTCGGCTTGGCCGTTGCCTTGAGGGTAGTAGGGCGAGGAGAAGTGGTGAGTTATGCCATACGTGTTGCACAACTTAACCATCCGCTCATTCTTGAATGGGGTACCATTATCAGACACAAGGTCTCGTGGAACCCCAAATCGAGCCAAAATATTCCTCCGGATGAAAGCCACCACATGTTGCCCCATTACATTTGTTAGGGAAATGGCTTCCACCCACTTGGAGAAATACTCTGTGGCTGCTAAAATAAAACGATCCCATTCGAGGCCTTTGGAAATATTGGGCCTACAATGTCAAACGCCCACATGGTAAATGGCCAGGGGCTGACCACGGAATGCAATGCAGATGAAGGGACATGAATGGCGTGCCCATGCACTTGACACGGATGACACTTCCTAACATGATCGTGACAATCCTTTTTCAGGGTGGACCAAAAATAGCCCCCTCAAGTATTTTCATTGCCATCATGTTGGCATTAACATGACCTCCACATTCTCCATCGTGGAACTCATGCATCACTATCC
This sequence comes from Brasenia schreberi, assembly GCA_036023115.1. Taxonomy (NCBI): domain Eukaryota; kingdom Viridiplantae; phylum Streptophyta; class Magnoliopsida; order Nymphaeales; family Cabombaceae; genus Brasenia; species Brasenia schreberi. The sequence continues at coordinate 4,595,131 of JAYKKT010000085.1, read as the reverse complement.
TAGCCTCCTCTAGGTCGATACACCTAAGCAGAATGCCGGTAAAACTCTTTTTGTATAAGACCCCACCCAGAATGGTGTATCGGATCGAAATCTTACGAATGAATGCCTTATCTTTGGACGTGGCATCCTCGGTGAATCCCCCATTTTCTAAAAATTGTTTTATGTCATAGAACCAGGGTTTTTCAATAGACTCTGGGTTGTTTTGGCAAATATCCAAGTCGTGTGTGGATGGATGGGGCGCATGCCATATTTCCAAAGATCTGGTCCCTAAAATGGGATCGACCTTCAGGGCTGAACCCAAGGAGGAGAGGGCATCGGCGATGCCATTGTCCTCTCTTCCCACGTGTGTGAGCTTACACGACTGGAAGGATTGGACCAATCGAGTGGCCAACTCGTGATATGGAAGTAGTTTCTCATTACGTACTTGCCAAACTTTTAAAACCTGGTTTATGACAAGGAGCGAATCTCCAAAGACCTCGATGCACGATGCCCCTAGAGTTTTCGAAATCCTTAAGCCTTGTATGAGTGCTTCATACTCAGCTACGTTGTTGGAACATTCGAAGTCTAAGCGGACTGCTATGGGAATCTCGCCCTTTTCAGGGGAGATTAGGATGATCCTGGCACCGGCCCCTCGTTGGTTTCGTGCCCCATCGAAGTGCATCTTCCACACTTGGTTTTCGAAAGAATTTGCCAAAATGTGGTTTCGAAAATGGTTTTGCAATATGCCTTCATCAGGCATTTCGACAAGAGTGGGATATGCGTCCTCTAAGGGGAATTCAGCCACGTAATCTGCTAGGGCTTGCCCCTTAATGGAGATCTGGTGATGGTATTTCAGATCATACTCCATTAGAAGGAGTTGCCATTTACCCAATCTACCCGTGACAATGGGTTTTTCGAACAAGTGCTTGATTGGATCAAGCTTGGACACTATCCAGATCTCATGATCTAGGAAATAGTGCCTGAACTTCTGGCAGGCCCAGACTAGGGCCAAGCACGTCTTCTCCATGGCTTGATAATTTCGTTCATAAGCCAAGAGAGTTTTCGAAATATAGTAGATGGCATACTCCTTATGGGTATCATCCTCGTATTGAGCCAACAGGTCTCCTAAAGCGTTCACATGCACGGAGATGTATAATAAAAGCGGTTTTCCTTGTTTTGGAGTATTCAAAACGGGGGGATTAACCAAGTATGCCTTCAGTCTCTCGAAGGACTTTTTGCATTCGTCATCCCATAAGAATTTCATACCCTTCCTCAACAGTTTGTCGAAGGGTTCGCATCTAGTTGCCAGATTCGATATGAATCGGCGCACAGATTGTAATCGACCCTGGAGGCTACGGATTTGGGTGAGATTGGAGGGTGGAGCCATGTCTATGATGGCTCGACACTTAGAGGGGTCGACTTCTATTCCCCTTTGGCTTACCATAAAGCCTAGAAGCTTCCCTGATTCTACCCCGAACACACATTTTTGAGGGTTTAGCTTTACTTTGTAAAGCCTAAGCCTTTCGAAAATCTTTTGTAAACATTCGATATGGGTGCATCGGGTTTTGGATTTTGCCAAGAGATCATCTACATACACTTCTACAAGCTCATGAATTTGATCATGGAAGATCGTGTTCATGGCTCGTTGGTATGTTGCGCCGGCATTTTTCAAACCAAAGGGCATGACTGTATAGCAGTATGTGCCCCATGGGGTTGTGAAGGCGGTCTTACCCTGATCTCGTGGACTTAGTTTGATTTGATTATAGCCTGAATAGCCATCCATGAATGAAAACATTTCATGATTTGCAGTACTATCGACTATCAAATCTATGTTTGGTAAAGGATAATTATCCTTTGGAGTGGCTTTATTCAGGTTTCTGAAATCGATGCATATTCGAATTTTCCCATTGGTTTTTCGAACCACAACGATATTTGACAACCAATCAGAATACGCAATGGGTTTTATAAATCCGGCTTTTAGCAGATCTTCTAAACCCTCTTTGACTTGCGTGTGTACATTCGGGTGTATTTTCCTAAGCTTCTGCTTTATGGGTTTTACACCTGCATCTAAGGGAAGACGATGCTCGACTATGCTGGGATCTATGCCCGGCATGTCTTCATACGTCCATGCAAACACATCTAAATAGGTTCGTAGAAATGCAATGAATGCTAACCTTTCAGTTTCATTCAAGCATGCGCCTATTTTGATGGTTTTGGGATTGAAATCATCCCCTAGGTTCACCTCTACGAAATCTCCTCCTACTGATTGGGAAGGTTTTTCAAAATCGAGAATTCTATGAAATTCTGGGAGCTCAGAAGTGGGATCTTCCTCAAGGGGATCCACTTTTGGGCTTTGATCATTCTCGTGGGCTATAGACCCGAGGGAACTTGATGCGTGGTTTTCAAAATAACCTGGTTTTGTACTTGGATTTTCGAGTGATTTCGAAATTTTTGGTCTGGCTATGCAGACGACACTTCTTTCGAAATCCTTTTCTCTTGCCAAAGGCCTACCAGGAGCAGCTATGTACAAAATCTTTTTGGTATTTTCCAAATTTTCGATTTTTTTGGGCTTTTGTAAAACAAGAACTTTGGGAACTATACAAAGCACTCTTTTTTTGAGTTTTTGTTTTTCCATTGTTTTTGGTTTTTCTTGTTTTTTTGATTTTTTTCGATTTTAAGTTTTTCAAATGTTTTTGGTATTTTTAGAGAAGGGATCTTCCGTCATACCTACAAAGGGAAAACACTACGGGTTAGACTCGGAATAGGATGTCTAAATCGTAGGTTTCTTCTAAGACAGGCTCCGGGGCACCCTTGACCCAGGTGGTCACAGGGGGTGGCTCCGGCGGTATTCGGGGAGTATAGCCGATCCCATATCGGCTTGGGTTGGCCCTAGGCAGGATGGGCTCTAGGAGACCCTGGTTTTGTGCCCCTAGACTCTTGTAGGGCGTGTAGCCCATGTTCAATAACATGTTCCACGACCTTTTGTTTTTTGAAAAGATGGGATACAAGTCATGGTCCTGGAACATGCTATCGTCCATATTAGGCTCGTATGGCCTTTTGTCCAGGGGTTTTGGAAATAGGGAACGCTTGGGTTTTCCTAGGAGGATTAGAGTCGGGAGGGGGCCTGCTTTGGGTGGCCCCTTCACATACACGACCTTCCTAGGGTTTTTCAATATGAGCCTTGGTGGCTCGAGCATGGTCTGCCCCAGTTTTACCTCGCGGATCTGGGAACTTGACAAGCAAGGGGAATTTATGACCCCTTGAAGTTGAGGATGACTCTCACCTAGGATCACTACGACTTTGTCCCTGAAAGGGATTTTGATACACCTGTGGAAGGTGGATGGCACAACACACAGGCTGTGTATCCAGGGCCTTCCCAGCAATAGGTTATAGTGGGGGTGGATGTCCAGAACATGGAACACCCCCGTGTGTGCTATCCCTCCCATTTCCATGGGGAGTTCGATAGATCCTAGTGGTCTAGACGCATTCCCATCATATCCAGTGATGACGATGGGGCTTGGGTTTACGGATGTCAAAGTGACTTCGATTTGGTTCGCCACATGAAGTGGAAGGATGTTGAGCCCTCCTCCCCCATCGACAAGGTACCTATCCAGAGAGTGGTTGTTTAGAACCACCTCGATATGCAGGGCCTAGTTATGGGTTTCGTAAGGTCTATCTACATCATCTTCCGAAAAGGTGATGGGCGATTTTGCTCCTAATAAAGCTACTTGGGCAGACAAGGATTCCGGACTTATGTTCGAATCAACCTTGGCCCTTTCTAGAATTTTCTCTAAGACAAGTCTATGCCTAGGCGAGGTTTTGATAAGCTCTAGGATAGACATGTGAATAGGAATCTTTGAAAGGTGGTTTTCGAAATCATAAGGATTTAGGATGACTTTGTCCTTATCTGCTTTTGGCAGACCACTAGGGATACATGCTTTTGAGGGGCCAGGCACACTGACCACCTTTTGAGCACCTTGAAGGTGCGGGGGTTGATAGATCCTCCCGGATCTAGTGACTTCCCCCACGACCAGCCTAGGGTTCGCGCTAGACTTGGCTCTAAGGATGAGCTGAGGAGAACCTTGGATTTTCAAAACTGGTTTTACCGGGGTTTCCACTTTTGGTGGTCCCCGAATGACGACTTGGGCGGGCCTCTTGTATAATACAAGGATGGGCGCACAAGTAGGTCGACCAGGTTCTGGTTTTTACGCTAGTTCCTTGGAAATGGTGAGGGTACATACCTCCTTTCCTTTCCCACTGCCACTGGCGTGTTTGGGAAAGGGTTCCTTGAAGATAGCTTGAGATGGCTCAGGTTCCGCAGTGACCTGGAGCCGGCCTTCTGCTATCAAGTTCTCAATTTTATTTAAGAGAGAGAAGCAGTGTTTGGTATCATGGCCTTTGAGCCGATGATACTTACAAAATCGATTTAAATACCCCCCTTTGGAAGTGACTCCTTCGGGGATTTCAGGGAGTTCGATCATGCCCTGGGCAAGTAAGAGGTCTAGGACCTCCGACACAGGTTGCCCCAGCGGAGTATACTCCCGTTTTTCAACTGGTTTTTGAAAATTACGTTCTCTCTTATTTTCTATTTTTTCAAAATTTTTAGAAGTGCCCGCAATGCCTGGATCCACCCGGACATTGGCGATTTTATGGGGCTTTGCCCCTTTGTCCGTCGTGGGCAGCCCATATGCGATGGGCTTTTCCAAACGGGCTTTTGGAATGGCACTTCCTTTCCATAGGTGATCGTATGTCCCTTTTCGCAAGTTGGTTTCGAAAAGGGAGGCCTTTTTGATCAACTTATGGAAAGTTGAAATCTCATGGAGCGAGAGAAGGGTTTTTAACTCGCTTTTAAAATTATCCAGGATGAGCATTACTGCGCATCCTTCGGATATGGGCTCTCGCACTTGGCCCAAAAGCGACCTCCATCTTATAATGAAGGCATGCACGTCTTCGTTCATGCCTTGCTTTGTATCCCTTAAGGTATTCAGGGTTGGCGTGACTTCCACGTTGTGTGCAAATCTTTGCATGAAGCAGTTCGCTAACTCTTCAAAAGTAGCGAACTGGCTTAAGTCGTAGGAAGCCAGCCAATTGGCAGCTGTGCCTTTAAGGGATAGAGGGAACCAATACACCCATTTCATCGAGTCCTTTTTCTTCTTATGGGCTCGACGTGAGAAAAGCTACAAGTGAGACCTAGGGTCTCCCATGCCATCATACCGATGGAAGTTCGGTATTTCATCGTCACTGTCTGTTTCGTAATCCATAGGAAGGAAATCAGACAGGGCGTAGCTTCTTTTCTCTTTATTCTGCCCTTTCAGCAACTGCTGTAGAGCTTTACGGTCCTTTTGTGTGAAGGACTCGTGGTATTGGTTGCCTTCCATTACGGAGGCCTCTTTTTGCTTGCGAGGTTTTTCAGATTTCTTTTTAGGCCTTTGCTCACCGTTTGATGAACATGAATCACCTACTTCAGCCTCTTGGCTGAGAGCATCGATTTTGGCCTCAAACTCCCTTCTCAAGTCCTCGATTTCATCTAGTTTTATTTTGTTTTTGAAAATCCTCCTAGAGTGAGAACTTGATGCGCATGAGCCTTGGCTCGACACTTCACCTGGATTGGATTTTGACATGCTTTTCAAGCTTTTTCAAAATTTCCTAAGTACAAGCAAAGAAAACAAGTTAAAACGATACCTTTTTACAAAATTTTCGCAAGACTTCTACAAGCAAACTCGATTTTTGAAAAGGCTCACGTCCCACCGGTCGTGCCAATCCCTGTAGACGCGCGAAAATCCCCGCCTCTTCGCCTCTTTCGGGGCTTGGAGTGGATCTTCTCGTGTGTCTAAGGCCTATGTATACAAATAGGGCGTGCCAGCTAGCTTACTTAAGCTAGCGAAGATATTTTTAACACTGACTTCTAAACGTGGCGACTGTGAGCAAGTAAGCTCTTGTCGTCGCAGACCTTCTTGCACCGATGCGCAAGGGTCAGTCTGTACGCTTTGCAAAAATCGAGTTTTGGAGAGAAAGTCTACGAAGCGGTTCGAGGTGTCTATTTCGGGTCTTTAGGATGCGATTGCATATTTTAGATCACGTGGATTTGCACGTGCCTAAGTCTTTTCTTTTATCCCTTTTCGGGCCACCTAGTTTGTGTGTTATGAACACTCCACTACATGGGCGAATTCGAGCGGGGCTTGCTTTGATGCAATATGCGTCCTACCTCGTGGTATGGTGTAGATGCAATGCCAACTCACACTACTCCAAAGGGAAAACCCGAAATGTAAAGACAATACTGAAGGGAAATAACAGAAGGGAAATAACCGAAGGGAAATATGTATATAGCTTATGTATATGAGCCCTTACTCGGGTCTTGCAAATAAGAGCGAAGGCTCAATGTGGGTGCGTGCTTGAATTGAAAGACTTACACACACGACATGAAATTAAACCCAAATATAAATTGCAGTATGGCCTTGACTAAGGTCTTGGGAGTAAGAGCGAAGGCTCAATGTGTGTGAGAGTGCTTGAATTGAAGTACTACACACACGACATAAATGAAACCCAAATATAACTGCAATAAGGCCTTTACTAAGGTCTTGGGAGTAAGAGCGAAGGCTCAATGTGTGTGAAAGTGCTTGAATTGAAAGACTTACTCACACGACATGAAATGAAACCCAAATAGTATAGGTCGGCCCTTACTTGGGTCTTTCAAATAAGAGCGAAAGCTCGATGTGTGTGAGAGTGCTTGAATTGAAAGACTTACTCACACGACATGAAATGAAACCCAAATAGTATAGGTCGGCCCTTACTTGGGTCTTTCAACTAAGAGCGAAAGCTCAATGTGTGTGAGTGCTTGAATTGAAAGACAACGCACCCAACTTAAACAAAACCCTTCGAAAATGAAAGTATATATATACACTTGTGTATTAGGGGCTGATTAGGCCCATGTGTGTTCAAAATCGTGCACGACTAAGAGGGTACACGTGTGTGGTTGTGCCAAGCCACGTTATTACAAGCGGGGGGAGACTATGCTCCGTTATTACAACCCCGTATCAAATTGAATCTCAAGCAAGTATACAACTAAGGACAGAGTTTAGGCACTTACGAGTAGCTGGTCCGTAGAGGCCTTGCTTGAGCGTGGGCTTGACCTTCGCCTTGGGCTGCAAACGGGAGCTCCGCGAAGATAGGTGATCAAAGGTGCTGGCCGGCTGCAAGTGGGGCGCGGGATAGGCGCCTCGAAGGTGGTCGGTGGCAAGTAGATGTCGCCTCGAGGTGGGGGTTTAAAGGGGCTGAATAAGTGGGTTCTTAGGGTCACTAGGGGAGTTGAGAGTTTAGGGAAACTGGACCTAAAAGGTGAATTTATGGGAAGGCCGAATGGGACAGCTAGGGGAAGGCCGAATGGGATAGGATGGTTAGGTAGTGGCCGATAGTTTAGGTTATACTAGGTTCGGCTAGGTGAAAAGGGTGGTGGCAAAGGCTGAGATGATGATAGGGTGGGTGGCTAGGAGTGGAGAGGTAGTAGAGAAGGGTTTAGGTAGGGTTAGAGAAGGCTTACCGGATGGGGAGAAGTGGCGGGTGGATGAAGAGAGAAGCCGGGTGTTTATGGGAGCTCGGCTGGTTCGGTTGGATGAAGGTGGTGGCGTCCGGCTAGGTGAGGTGGTGATTGGTGGAAGAGGGAAGGTGGCGGTGCAGGTGGAGCTGGTGTAGCAGGTGGAGCTGGCGGAGGTGATGGAGAGTGGTCCCGGCTAGGTGAGGAAGTGGGAGAAGGAGAGGGCCCGGCTGGGTGAGGTGAGGGTTTCCACTTGAAAACCCGCCCCCAAAGGGGAGGGGTTTAAATAGGGGATGGGTAGGTCGGTTAGGGCTAGGCTAAGGGTAGTGGTTAGGTGGTTTAGGTAGGGTGGTATGTAGATAAGGTGGGCTGGAAAGGGTTGGGCCAGATATTTTAAAACTAGGGGTTTGGGTAGATTGTGGGCTAAGGGTGGTTTAGGGGTTTAGGGCTAGGTTAGGTGGTTGGGTTTTAGGGTGAGGTTTATTGAGCTAGGTTAGGTGATTAAGCTAGGTTTAGGCTAGGATTAGGGAAATTAATCTAGGTTTAGGGAAGGATTAGGGAAGTGGGTTAGGTGATTAGGTTGGGATTAGGACGGGATTAGGGAAGTGGGTTAGGTGATTAGGTTGGGATTAGGGGTGGATTAGGGGTTTAGGCTAGGATTAGTCATTTTGGGTTAGGTTTAGGTGAGGGAGCTCCCTTAGCATGGCCCATAGACCTTGATCACCCCATGTTGGTGCAGCCCTAGGTTAGGTTTTAGCTAATTACAAGCTTAAACCCACTCAATTAGGCTAACCCACATGATTAAACCCAAACTTGACACACAAGTCAAGCTTAATACAACACTCTTGATATTTTTTACCCCCACTCTCTCTCATGCCCAATATCCCACGTGAATTTCAAGTGGGCCCCACCTCCATTTATGAGAAGGTGATGTGGGCCATGGATATGGATATTGGCTTGGATCTCTGGATCCAAATCCAAATCCAAGTCCACATATGGGTTTGGATTGGAATCTGGATATATATGGTCCAGATCCAATCCAAACTGAACTCTGACTCCTTCGAGCTGGGTTCGAAACGGACGATTCGTGCGGGGCCTGACAGCATCAGTACTCCGTCTGCGTTGGGTCTTCGCCAACATAGTCGTCCGCCTCCATTTCTGCCTTCCGGAGATGACTTCAAATGCTATTTTGATAAGAACAGGGTCTTGGACATTCGAGATCCTGAGGGTGTGAATCAGATACAAGAGTTGCTGCGCCGGGCTTGACGTGTGCTCCGGTTTCGGGCTCTTCTTAGCTCTCCTGGTCCTGTCTTGATCAGGCCAAGCCACTTTGGGGTTTCAAAACATGTTTTAAAAGGGTTTTCAAAAGCCATATCGTATGTTTTTAAAAGATATAGATTAAAACATATATACAGGGTTGTCTGGAAGGCTCCTGGGTTTCCAGACTCAAAAATGACCCTTTGGGGCTGCTTTTACAAAACCAGGTTTGTTTTAAGGAATTCATGGGATTTCGGGGTGTTTACAGATGCCCCTCTTTGGCCTTGTCCAAATAGATTTGGATAAGGGCAAAGATGACAAACACCCCTTTTAATGTCTCCCTAGATCTAGCCATGAAGAATATGGGATCGTCCCATTTTAGCAAAATCTCAATTTACAAACTCTGCTAGGAGGAGATATCACGCCAAAGGGTTTACTTATGGAATCTGGTCCTAAATGGGATCATGTTTATGCAAGTTTGGTTCCGCAGTGGCCTGGAGCCGGCCTTCTGCTATCAAGTTCTCAATTTTATTTAAGAGGGAGAAGCAGCGTTTGTATCATGGCCTTTGAGCCGATGATACTTACAAAATCGATTTAAATACCCCCCTTTGGAAGTGACTCCTTCGGGGATTTCAGGGAGTTCTATCATGCCCTGGGCAAGTAGGAGGTCTAGGACCTCCGACACAGGCTGCCCCAGCGGAGTATACTCCCATTTTTCAACCGGTTTTTGAAAATTTCGCTTCCTCTTATTTTCTAATTTTTCAAAATTTTTGGAAGTACCCGCCACACCTGGATTCACCCGGACATTGGCGATTTTATGGGGCTTTGCCCCTTTGTCCGTCGTGGGCAGCCCATATGCGATGGGCTTTTCCAAGCGGGTTTTCGGAATGGCACTTCCTTTCCACAAGTGATCGTATGTCCCTTTTCGCAAGTTGGTTTCGAAAAGGGAGGCCTTTTTGATCAACTTATGGAAAGTTGAAATCTCATGGAGCGAGAAAAGGGTTTTTAACTCGCTTTTAAAGTTATCCAGGATGAGCATTACTGCACATCCTTCGGATATGGGCTCTCGCACTTGGCCCAAAAGTGACCTCCATCTTATAATGAAGGCATGTACGTCTTCGTTCATGTCTTACTTTGTATCCCTTAAGGTATTCAGGGTTGGCGTGACTTCTACGTTGTGTGCAAATCTTTGCATAAAACAGTTCGCTAACTCTTCAAAAGTAGCGAACTGACTTAAGTCGTAGGAAGCCAGCCATTTGTCAACTGTGCCTTTAAGGGATAAAGGGAACCAATACACCCATTTCATCGAGTCCTTTTTCTTCTTATGGGCTCGACGCTAGAAAAGCTGCAAGTGAGACCGAGGGTCTCCCATGCCATCATACCGATTGAAGTTCGATATTTCATCGTCGCTGTCTGTTTCGTAATCCATTGGAAGGAAATGAGACAAGGCGTAGCTCCTTTTCTCTTTATTCTGCCCTTTCAGCAACTGCTGTAGGGCTTTACGGTCCTTTTGTGTGAAGGACTCGTGGTATTGGTTGCCTTCCATTACGGAGGCCTCTTTGTGCTTGCGAGGTTTTTCAGACTTCTTTTTAGGCCTTTGTTCACCATTTAATGAACATGAATCACCTACTTCAGCCTCTTGGCTGAGAGCATCGATTTTGGCCTCAAACTCCCTTCTCAAGTCCTCGATTTCATCTAGTTTTATTTTGTTTTTGAAAATCCTCTTAGAGTGAGAACTTGATGCGCATGAGCCTTGGCTTGACACTTCACTTGGATTGGATTTTGACATGCTTTTCAAGCTTTTTCAAAATGTCCTAAGTACAAGCAAAGAAAAACAAGTTAAAATGATACCTTTTTACAAAATTTTCGCAAGACTTCTACTTAAAAACTCGATTTTTGAAAGGCTCACGTCCCACCGGGCATGCCAATCTCTGTAGACGCGCAAAAAATCCCCGTCTCTCACCTTTTCAGGGCTCGGAGCGGATCCTCTCGTGCGTCTAAGGCCTTATTTATGCAAACAGGGCGTGCCAGCTAGCTTACCTAAGCTAGCGAAGATATATTTAACACTGACTTCTAATCGTGGCGACTGTGAGCAAGTGAGCTCTTGTCGTCGCAGACCTTCTTGCACCGATGCGCAAGGGTCAGTCTGTACGCTTTGCAAAAAATCGAGTTTTGGGATAGAAAGCCTACGAAGCGGTTCGAGGTGTCTATTTCGAGTCTTTTAGATGCGATTGCATGTTTTAGATCACGTGGATTTGCACGTGCCTAAGTCTTTTCTTTTATCCCTTTTCGGGCCACCTAGTTTGTGTGTTATGAACACTCCACTACATGGGCGAATTCGAGCGGGGCTTGCTTTGATGCAATATGCGTCCTACCTCGTGGTATGGCGTAGATGCATTGCAAACTCACGCTACTCCAAAGGGAAAACCCGAATGTAAAGACAATACTGAAGGGAAATAACCGAAGGGAAATAACCGAAGGGAAATGACTTGTAAAGTAAGTGCCGAAGGGAGATATGTATATAGAGTATGTATATGAGCCCTTACTCGGGTCTTGCAAATAAGAGCGAAGGCTCAATGTGGGTGCGTGCTTGAATTGAAAGACTTACACACACAACATGAAATTAAACCCAAATATAAATTGCAGTATGGCCTTGACTAAGGTCTTGGGAGTAAGAGCGAAAGCTCAATGTGTGTGAGTGCTTGAATTGAAGTACTACGCACACGACATAAATGAAACCCAAATATAACTCCAATAAGGCCTTTACTAAGGTCTTGGGAGTAAGAGCGAAGACTCAATGTGTGTGAGAGTGCTTGAATTGAAAGACTTACCCACACGACATGAAATGAAACCCAAATAGTATAGGTCGGCCCTTACTTGGGTCTTTCAAATAAGAGCAAAAGCTCAATGTGCGTGAGAGTGCTTGAATTGAAAGACTTACCCACACGACATGAAATGAAACCCAAATAGTATAGGTCGGCCCTTACTTGGGTCTTTCAAATAAGAGCGAAAGCTCAATGTGTGTGAGTGCTTGAATTGAAAGACAACGCACTCAACTTAAGCAAAACCCTTCAAAATGAAAGTATATGTATATACTTATGTATTAGGGGCTGATTAGGCCCGTGTGTGTTCAAAATCGTGCACAACTAAGAGAGTGCACGTGTGTGGGTGTGCCAAGCCACGTTATTACAAGCGGGGGGAGACTATGTTCCGTTATTACAACCCCGTATCGAATTGAATCTCAAGCAAGTATACAACTAAAGACCGCGTTAGGCACTTACTAGTAGCTGGTCCGTAGAGGCCTTGCTTGATCGTGGGCTTGGCCTTCGCCTTGGGCTGCAAACGGGAGCTCCGCGAGGGTGAACGACAAAGGGTGTTGGCCGGGTGCTTTGAAGGTGGCCGGCTGCAAGCAAGGGTGTCCCCTTGATGTGGGGGATTAAAGGGGCTGGACAAGGTGAGTATATAGGGTCACTAGGAGAGGATATAGTGTTAGGGAGTATGGCCCTAAGGGGAGCCTAAGGGAAGACCAAATGGGACACCTAGGGGAAAAGAGATGGCTGGCCGAATGGAAGGGATAGTCGGTTGGAGTGGCCGACTAGGGGAATGTGGTGGTGGCGGGCTGCTGGGATAGCTATGGGTGGAGTACGGGAAGGAAGCTAGCTAGGTGATGGGGCTAGGTGGTAGTGGGGGTAGTGGGTGTAAGGGAGTGCTAGGGGCAGGTCTTAGGAAGTCGAATAGGGTGGCCGGGTGTAGCTAGTGTAGTTAGGTAGTGGCGGGTAACTAGGGTGACTAAGGCTTGGCCGAGTGGGAGTGGTGGCTACAAGTGGCTGATATTAGGGTAAGGTGGTGGTATGGTGGGTGGCTGGGAGTGGAGAGGGAGTGGAGAAGGAGCTAGGTAGAGTGTGGGGTACTAAACGGATAAAGAGGCGGCGGGTGGTTGAGGAGCAGCCGGATGTGGGGGCTCGGCTGGTTCGGTCGGGTGAAGAGGATGACGATGGAGGGGGCTTCGGCTGGAATGGTGGTGGCGGTGGTGGTGCTGGTGGTGGTGGGATGTGGAGCAGGTGGAGCTTGAGGAAGTGGAGGAAGGAGAGGACCCGGCTGGCTTGGAGATGGCCTCTAGATTCCCAAAACCCGCCCCCAAGGGGGGTGTTTATATAGGGATGGGTAGGTCGGTTAGGGCTGAGTTTGGGGTAGTGGTTAGGTGGTTTAGGTAGGGTGGTATGAAGATAAGGTGGGCTGGAAAGGGTAGGGCCAGATATTTTAAATACTAGTGGTTTGGGTAGATTGTGGGCTAAGGGTGGTTTAGGGGTTTAGGGTTTGGTTAGGTGGTTGGGTTCTAGGGTGAGGTTTAGTGAGCTAGGTTAGGTGATTAGGCTAGGATTAGGCTAGGTTTAGGGAAATTAACCTAGGTTTAGGGAAGGATTAGGGAAGTGGGTTAGGTGATTAGGTCGGGATTAGGCCGAGATTAGGGAAGTGGATTAGGTGATTAGGCTCAGATTAGGGGTGGATTAGGGTGGAAGGCTAGGATTAGGTGTTTTGGGTTAGGTTTAGGTGAAGGAGCTCCCTTTGCATGGCCCATAGACCTTAACCACCTCATGTTGGTGCAGTCCTAGGTTAGGTTTTGGCTAATTACAAGCTTAAACCCACCCAATTAGGCTAACCCACATGATTAACCCCAAACTTGACACACAAGTCAAGCTTAATTACAACACTCTTGATCTTATCCACCCCCACTCTCTCTCATGCCCATGATCCCACATGAATTTCAAGTGGGCCCCACCTCCATTTATGAGAAGGTGATGTGGGTCATGGATTTGGATATTGGATTGGATTTTTGAATCCAAATCCAAATCCAAGTCCATACATGGGTTTGGATTGGGATCTGAATATATATGGTCCAGATCCGATCCAAACTGAACTCTGACTCCTTCGAGCTGTGTTCGAAACGAATGATTTGTGCAGGGTCTGACAGCATCAGCACTCCGTCTGCGTTGGGTCTTCGCCAACATGATTGTCCGCCTCTGTTTCTGCCTTCCGGAGATGACTTCAAATGACATTTTGATAATAACAGGGTCTTGGACGTTCGAGATCCTGGGGGTATGGATGTGATACAAAAGTTGCTGTGCCGGGCTTGACATGTGCTCCGGTTTCGGGCTCTCTTTGACTTTGCTGGTTCTGTCTTGATTAGGCCAAGCTGCTTTGGGGTTTCAAAAACGTGTTTTAAAAGGTTTTCAAAAGCCATATTATATATTTTTGAAATATGAAGTTTAAAACATATATACAGGGTTGTCTGGAAGGCTCCTGGGTTTCCAGACTCAAAAATGGCCCTTTGGGGCTGCTTGTACAAAACCAGGTTTGTTTAAGAAATTCGTGGGATTTCGGGGTGTTTACAGTGGGCCATGGATGTGGATATTAGATTGGATCTTTGGATCCAAATCCAAATGCATGTTTGGGTCGGGATCTCGATATATATGGTCCAGATCCGGCCCAAATCTGATTTTCTGACTCCTTCATGGCGTTGTGAAACGGACGGTTTGTGCGGGGCCTGACTGCATCAGTACTCCGTCTTGCGTTGGCTCTTCGCCAACATTGTCGTCCGCTCTTCTTCTCACCTTCCGGAGATCATTTTAACACATTTGTTGATAATAGGGGCTTGGATGTCCGAGATTTTGGGGATGATTTTGATACGAGAGTTGATGTGCTGAGCTTGACATATGCTCCGGGTCTGGGCTCTCTTTTGCTTCTTCGATCCTGCTTTCATCAGGGTTGCATGGAAGGCTCTTGGGTTTCCAGACTCAAAATAGCCCTTTGGGGCTACTTTTGCAAAACCAGGTAATTTGAGAAAATCGTGGGATTTTGGGGTGTTTATAGAGGCGAACTTGGAGGCTTCGGATTTGAGTTAAATTGGAGGGTGGAGACATGTCTATGATGGCTCGACACTTAGAGGGGTCGACTTCAATGCCCCTTTGGCTTACCATAAAACCTAAAAGCTTGTCGGATTCCACTTCGAAGACGCACTTTTGAGGGTTTAGTTTCACTTTGTAAAGCCTCAATCTTTTGAAAACTTTTTGCAAAGATTCGATGTGTGTGCATCGGGTTTTTTATTTCACCAAGAGATCATCCACATACACTTCTAAGAGCTCGTGAATTTGATCATGAAAGATCGTAGTCATGGCTCTTTGGTATGTGGCACCAGCATTTTTCAAACCAAAGGGCATGACTGTGTAGCAATATGTGCCCCAGGGCGTGGTAAAAGCAGTTTTAGCCTAATCTCTTGGGGCTAACTTGATTTGATTATAACCCGAGTAGCCATCCATAAAGGAAAACATTTCATGATTTGCAATACTATCGACTATCAAATCAATGTTTGGCAAAGGGAAGTTATCCTTTGGAGTGGCTTTGTTCAGATTTTTTAAATCGATTCAAATTCAAATTTTCCCATTGGATTTTCAAACCACAACAATGTTTGAAAGCCAATCAGAATACGCAATGGGTTTTATAAAACCAGCTTTAAGCAGATCTTCTAAACCCTCTTTTACTTGAGAGTGTACGTTCGGATGGATCCTTCTAAGCTTTTGTTTTATGGGTTTTGAATCTAAATCTAGAGGAAGACCACACGATTTTTGGGTCTAGACCCGGCATGTCTTCATATGTCCATGCAAAAACGTCAATGTAGGCTTTCAGGAATGCAATGAATGATGCTTTTTCATGCTCATGCAGACATGTGCCTATCTTAACACATTTTGGTTTTGCTTCACTCCCTAGGTTGATTTCTATGAAATCCCCTCCTACAGAATTCGAAGGTTTTTCTAAATTGAGAATTTTGTGAAACTCGGGAAGCTCGTAGGTTTGATCCTCCTCAGGGAGAAGGGGATCCTCCTCCGCGCTTTAATCATTCTCGAGAATTTTGAATCCTAAAGAATTTGGATTTGATGCATGGTTTTTACAAATACCTGGTTTTGGTTTAGGAATTTCTACAGGCTTTGAAGATTTTTGTCCTTTTATGAAGACGATTTTTTCTTCAAATTCCTTGGTTTTTTCCAAATTTCTACCGGGAGCTGGTATGTACACAATTTTTTTGGTATTTTCACAATTTTTCAATGTTTTTGGGATGTTGCAAATTTGCAATTTTTTTGACTTTTTGTTTAAAGAGGGGTCTTCCATCACACCTACAAAGAAAACGCCATGAATCAGTCTCTAAACAAAAGATCTAAGCCGTAGGTCTCGGTTTTAGCAGGCTCCAGGGCACCCTTGACCCAAGTGGTTGTAGGTGGTGGTTCTGGTGGTATGGTGGCAATATAGCCTATCCCATACCTATTTGGATTTGGGTTTGGGAAGACAGGCTCTAGACGCCCATTGTTTTTGTTCCCTAAACTCTGGTAGGGCATGTAGCCCATGTTGAGCAGCATGTTCCAAGGTTTTCTTTTTTTAGAAAACTCTTTGTACAAAGGATGACCTTGGAACTTGCTGTCATCCATGGCATGCTCAAAGAGTTTTCTGTTTAGGGTTTTTGGAAATATAGGGAGTTTGGATTTGCCTAGGATAGTCACGACTTTTGTTGGGCCAGCTTTGGGCTGCCCCTTGACATACACGACCGTCCTAGGGTTTTGGGAGATAAACTCGTATGGTTCGTCCATGGATTTCATGGGGTTGGCCCTGTAGGCCTTTTCACTTAACAAGCAAGGAAAGTTTTGAACTCCCCTTAGCTGTGGGTGGCTTTCGCCTAGGATTACCACGATTTGATTCTCGTGGGGGATTTTCACACACCTATGGAAGGTTGATGGCACAGCATGAAGGCTGTGTATCCAGGGTCTTCCCAGAAGTAGGTTGTAGTGGGGGTGTATGTCTAAGACATGGAACACCCCTGCGTGGGTTATTCCCCCAATTTCCATGGGTTACTCTATGGCTCCCAAAAGTTTTGATGCATTCCCATCATATCCAGTGACAACTGTAAACACCCCGAATTTTTCAAAAATCAAAAACTCTCAAAAACACAAAAAACTCATTTGAGCCAAAACAACAACCTGTTTTAAAATGTGAAAACAGGTACAAAAGGCAAAAGGAAAGCCCCGGCAAGAAGAGCAAATCAAGCCCGCAGTCTCAAAAGCCACCCCCTGTTCAAAAACAAAAGAAAAAAGAGCCTGTTTGGAGAAAAGCCTGTCAGAAGGGTAAAAATGTAATTTGGGTCAAAGAAAAAGCACAAAGCAGCTCCAAAATAAGCCCAGTACCTGAGGAAGTAGATAGAAGTCTGAGACACGTCCCGTCAGAATGAAGAACGGAATCCGTGCGGCAATCTGAGTTCGATATCAACAGGAACCGGCCAAAAACCAAAACGGCGGACCGAAACGAACGCCGAAAAAGTCCTGAAAAGCAGAACACCGGTTGGAAGAAAGACTTGGGGAAGACCCAGGCCAGAGTTGGGCGTCCGATGAATCGAAGCCCGCTCGAAACCGACGGTGAAAAGCACCAGAAAGGACCAGAAAACCAAGGAGCAGAAGAAAAGTTTGGATTGGGTTTGGACCCAAAAATATCCATATCCAGATCCAAATTGTGTTTGGATTGGATATGGATCTCAAAATATCTGAGATCCGAGATCTGAGATCCAAACCCAAATAAATATTTGGACTGGATCTAGATCTCAAAATATCCGAGATCCGCGATCCAGATCCACATAGAGTTTGGATTGGATCCGGATAGCCAAACCCAAATCCAAGACCCAATATCCAAGACCCACTTAAAACCTTTATAAATAGAGGTGTTGGGCTTGAAAAATGATTCACGAGTGAGGCTCCGGGGAAGCACCTCACGTGAATAAAGGAGGGGATGAAAGAGAAAGAGGCCCATAGGCCAAATTCATTTTTTGTTGAGAGTTTGGGTTGGCTCGTGAAGCCAAGGGCTACACCAACCAAGGGACGTCCCCTACAAGCTGGCTGGGAGCATTGCATGGTGGAGCTTGGTGGCTTGGAGCGGTGCAATTAGACAGGCCATTTTAGGACGACATGTACTACCCCCATATAAGTTGTAATGGTACTTAGATTGTTGGGCTATGATTAGGTTGTGAAAATTTAGAGATCTTTTATGTATCGGGACCTGCAATCTTCTATTTTATTGAAGAGCAAGTTTTTTCTTTCCTTCTTGATCCTCCAAATTATTAACCAAGTTATCTTAATTCCATGTCCTCCATCTGCCGTAAGATGGTGAGCTAAGTTTTGCTTACTTTGGGTGTTTTTTTCGGTTCAGACAAGCACCCTTTTACAAGTTTTCTTTGTAGTCAGACTGATATACATGGACAGAATTTACGCTTGGCTATTTGATCCACTGTGAGTTGGATATCCTGTTGCTATGAATTTGTTTCCTTATGATTTTGCTCGCAATCGGAAGCACAAGAACCATCGCAAGATGCATCTTCCGTCTAAGTCACACCGACACTTCTAAGAGGTGGAGTGTTGACCTCGACAAGGGTGCGACACCGGCACCGTGTCGGTGTAGCATGGCAAAAAAATGTAAAAAAAAAGTTTGTAACTCACGGTTCTGCCATCTATGGTGTATTTATCCAACAAAACCCGATCAAAAGAGTAATCCATGAAGACAATGAAACCAAAGACTCTTAGTCGACTAGTAACCTTATCTCCCATGAAGACCACCTAAATTACCTCACCGTAGTTTCTAAAATGCTCCTTCAGCTTGTATCATCTCTCATAAAACTCGGCCAATGAATATAGAAAAATATCTCAATGCGGACCTTCTTACTTCCTTTTGTGTGGATATTCCACACTTTAAAATCTGGTATCGATTTTGAAGTTCGGGTCTTTTTGGATAAATGGGTCTGGATAGTGAAGATTGATTTGTTTATTATGATGAAATTAGTAGTTGTTCATCATTTATGTGTTTTGCTTTAATATAAAGTTGTGTACTTGCTATTGTCGTATACTTATGTTAATTGATCTCTCACTTGTTGTAGCTTGAATATTATATATAATATATAATATTATATACCCTCGCCGTGTCGCCGCACCCAAAATTTTTGAAATTTGTCATATCCTCCACCCGCACCCGTGTGACATAGTCTTCCTTTCTTGTATGCCACTGATATTTTGCGTTTCTGTCAACATAATTGTTGTGGAAAATAGTACCGTGGGGATGTAAGCATCCTCTTAATCGGAGTGGTACTAGCAGTCTTATATGTTAAAATTGCATACATCATGGTACCCAAGTGGGTTCCCAGTATATCTAATGCAAATTTTCCCACTCTGCAGCCTCTAGTGTCCATGGTTTACTTGGTATTCAATCTCTTTTTCTCCCCCTAGCTTTTATTTCTGTGTAAGTACGGTACACACTTTATCCTTCTCATAAATTGATTCATGTCTCATCATTCTCTAAACAATGTCTGGTACACTTTATGCACTCCTGCAGGTACCTTGGCTTTTATGATGGATTTGCGCTTCATTACTCGGCCCAAATGTGCAGGTTTTGGTCTGTTTGGAGTTCTACTCAAAAGTTGAAATTGCTGTGTTATACATGGAAGCTTTTGTGTTTCTTACCTTTGAGTTTTCGATTAAATGATTTGCTGTGGCGTGGATCGGTGCAATTCGAGCCTTAAAGTCAATCTAAGGTAATCAAATAGTGTATAGAAATCATGAATTTTTGCAGTCCAAGGTACGAGAAGTTCCTATATTTGGTGATTCTCTCTTCAGATGTTGAGGGAACCGCACCTGGCTTGAAGATTGAGGCCGTTCCCGGCCTGCTGAGACCACCAAGTGAGGCATTAGTTCCGCTTTTTAGTGGTTCCTTTTGGGGATGTTTGATTATGAGACCTGGGATGACGGAACTCACACTATAGTTCTACGGCATGCAGTAAAAAGTAGGATCGGATGAGTGGCTCATTCCTGAAAGTGTCCATAGTCGAGTTTCCTGTTTACTCTATTACGCGGCCGATCAGTGGCCCAACCCTGAAGGTGGGCTGCTGGTCCATAGTCCTTGCCTTGTAATCAAACATCCTTGTGCTTCATATAACCGCAATGCAAAGGACTGGGGTGTTGGCTCCATTTAGGGAATTGGGAAGGAAGGTCCTAGGAAATGGTTTATTGAATTGTCATGGGGGAAGCTGTGATTAGGATCTCATGCACACAAGCAGCGCCCCAAAAGTTTTTAACTGCAAAATAACGGCACGCTGAATCTCGCGGGAAATTACAATTTCCCGAAGAAGTCACTTTTAAAACTCGGAAATTGCTATTTGTGAATTATTTATTGATAACAATTGAAAGTTGTGATTTCTGTAACGCATTGGGCTTTTGTTTTTCTTGACAAATAATGCATTGGGTTTTTACAATATGTATTAATTGATGGTTTTAAACCGTGCATTGTTTAGGTCCCTTTGTAATCAAGAGGAGAAAAGTTTGGCCTCCTTTCCGAATATGTCTCGATAAAAAATTCTTCTTTGATGCTCGGCGAGAGAGAGAGAGAGAGAGAGAGAGAAATTGCCTTCATGCTCCACAGAACCCAACCACTTGACGCTCCTCTGACCTTTCCTGCTGAATCAAAATCGCCGCCAATCTTTTCAAATCCACGAGTCTCAGGTACCTACGATTTCGAAGCCGTTGTCAAGAAACAGTGCAAATCCAGAGCTCTCTCTCTCAAAGACGCATTGTGTTTCTTCAACAAGTTCGTTTCTTTTCAACCCAACCCATCAATTCACACATTCAATCTTCTACTGAGCTCGATTGCTCGAAGGCGACGATATTCAGACGCAATTTCTCTCAGTAAGAGATTGGTCGCTGCCGGAATCAGGTTTGACTTCTACACCCTAAACATTTTGCTTAATTGCTATTGCCAAGCGCGTAAAACAAATTTTGGGTTCTCCGTTTTTGGGGATATTCAAAAGAGGGGTTACAAACCAAATATTGTTACTTTCACTTCTTTGATACACGGTCTCTGTCTTGAAGACCGGCTTGCGAATGCAAAAGAGTTTCTTTCTCGGATGGTGGAAGATGGTTATCGGCCAAATGTGGTTACATACGGAACTATTATCAGTGGGTTTGTCGAAAAGACGACATTTATACCGCACTTAGTGTTCATAGGAAAATGGTTGAAGATAGGAAATGTAGGCCTAACAGAGTTACCTACAGCATCCTTATTGATGGTTTGTGCAAAGAGGGCTCTATCGGCTATGCAAAGGAACTATTTGTTGAAATGCGTGAGAAGAGCATCTTTCCTGATGTTGTCACGTATAGTTCTTTGATTCATGGTCTATGTGGTTCAGGACGATGGGCAGAGGCAGTTGAATTCTTCAACGAGATGGTGGGCAGAGGAATTTTGCCTAATAAAGTAACATACAATGTGTTAATTGATTCCTTATTTAAGGAGGGGAAGACTCAAGAAGCACTGGGGTTGTTTGACATCTAGGTCAAGTCAAAATACAAGTTCAAAGTAAAGCGACCTCACCAACTAAGTCCAAGGAAGGACCAATCCACGACCAAGGGGGTACTCTGACTAATTCAGCCAAGGCATCTTATCTAGGGCTACGAATTGAGGCCAAGTTAATCAAGGTTCAAGCCAAGTCAAGCAAAATGGGTGGGCTCGAAAGCCCACATGTGCTTAAGGGGGACTACTCTCCAGCCCACATGCCCCATGTGCAGCCAAAAATCCAAAAATTTCTATTTGATCAAACCCAAATCGAGTCACACATCAAAAGCATCAAAATCCAATCCATGGAAGGGCCTAGAGGCCCCCCTTGAAAACTATAAATAGGAGCTTTGGGGGGCTGGCGTGAGGAGGAAAATTAAAGAGAGAGGTCCAACAAATAGAGAGGGAAAGGAAGAGAGAGAGAGAGAGGAGGAGAATAGGAAGGGATCGCCTCCTTCCCCCAAGAAGTTGCCGGCCACCTTCAAGTTTCCAAGCCTTAAGCTCCATTGCAAGGTCGATTCTCCTCTTTCCTCTTTCCTTTCTTTCTTTAAGCCTTTCAATAACATTTAAAAGAGTTATAATTAAAGAGCATTTGACTCCAATTCGATATAATATTTGAGGAGAGATGCTGCCCAATTTCATCCAAGTCCGTGGGTAGGATTGCCTTCTATGTGTTTGGTTTATAGTTTGTTATACTCTAATATACATTATAACTCTTATACCTTCTAATCCCCTCCTTGCTTAAGCTATATTAATATTTGTCTTTGATTATTGCACTTCCTCATAATTGAAATTGTTGTGGATAATGATTTAGTTTGGTAGAATTCGGTCGGATGCCCAATTTCATCTTATTTCTCACGCACTGTTCTATGATCAAAACATGTTGAAACTTGGCACACCCATTTTACACACAGAGGCCTACTCTCCATAAAATTTAAAGAATTTTAGTAATGTTTAAGGCAATGAATAAAATTGTGTAAAACCGAACAAAATCGTAAGAGTCTGTCATTACTGCACATCCTACAATAGAAGTTGGATAAAAGTCCCATAACTATGTCTGCAGTGATTCAAATTGCTTGAAAATGGTCTCATCAGATAGTTGACATTCATAGATTTCCAGTAAGACTAATTTCATAAAAGTCCAGTACCTACGTGTTGAAATATAGTCGCTTCTTTAAGCCTTTGTATTTCTTTCATAGGTTATATCCCGAATTTGAGAGTGAGAAACCTACCTGATTTAATTTTATAAATACACAGTTAAAATCAAAACAAAAATAGTCTAAGAATCTCCACATCAGATCTAACTTAGATAAAATTTTGAGGATTTTTGGAGATCGAAGACTTCCAAAAAATTAGGAAAACCAGTTCTCGAAAATAGAACAAGTTTTTATTTTTTAGGATTAAGGTTGATTTTGAGTCAAAGAATAAACTTACGATTTTTAAAAGCTTGATTGAATTGAAACTTGGTTTTTAAAACTTACCGGATCCTAAAACGATTTTTCAAGCATCTAGGCTGACCCTTGAGGATCAGCTCAAGAAGGCCTAAGGCGAAAAGAGCTCACTATCCCACATTCACCAAGAAGTCAGAAATCTAAACCAAACTTTGCTAGTTTGAGTAAACTAGCTGGGCTGCTTGCACACTCGAATTTGCGAATTAAATTCCAAGTCTCTTCATAGGCTTTGAAATGAAATTCTCATCTACACTAATGAAACTACCAATAATGGAAACCCAACTCACACTTTACTAACATCAAATTTGGGTCCGATGGGTAAAGTACATTATCAATATGGTTTGAAGTATTTGTTAATTAACCACCTCATGGTAAAGGTACTTGGTCTCATTAAAGGATAGGAATAGGTTGAACATTACTCTTAATCGACTTATAGTGCATATCTATTTGTTGGAGTGCTCTTGTGAGAGGCATTTTTAATAGGGTCTACCGGTGTGAGTATAAAGTTTCGTTTCTTCATGGAGTCTCAAGCTTGAACTCTTAAAGCACTCATGAGAAATGATAGTGTGCAAAACAATACTATAAATGCATCAATTTTAATTGACTTCATTGGTACCTAAAATCATATATGTAAGTTGTGCATGCTTATTCAAATGGATTGGATGGTTAAAATCGTATATGTAAGTTGTGCATGCTTATTAAAATGTATTGGATAGTTTAAACCTTGTCTACAATTTTAATTCGGATGAATGGGAACCCACTGCTTACTAGTTATATGTTCAAATTGTGAGATGCTTATACTGAAAATATAAGATTTTTAAGATGGCATTTTGAATTTATTTTGTAAATGGTAGAGGATTGTGAGGTTATTTACAAACTATATGGTTTTGGAAATAGGTTAGTACACCGATTCAAAGTGAACCATATGATATAAGTGGTTTGGTGTGTGAACTAACGGCATCTTAAAGAATTTAGCCATTTGAATGACCAGGCAAATGGCTAAAAGCCCCAACCCTTCACTTGAGTTGAGCTCTTTAGTTCTGAACATGAATGCTCAAGTATCATGCGAGTGGCCGTGATAAGCATGAGATGATGAATGTCCATGAAAAGTCAAGTTGCTTCATCCTGTGTGTGGCTAAAAGCCACGACTATAAGGTGAATGCCTTGTAGTGTATGGCCATTACATAAGTGAGGGGACGTGATGCTCCACGAGCTATTAAAGTGGCTGTTTACAGTTACCAAGGAGGTACTCAATGACTCCTTGAAGAACATGATTGTGCTTGTTCAATACGATAGACTATTCAAACCGATGGCACCTTCGAAGTGGTGCTTTTGATGGCAACAAACAGAGTTAGGTTGCTGCTCTGTTGGTGGTTCGAATGGACGTTAGTGTTGAATGCCGCATGAGGAGAATCTTAGTCTGCCTAATCCATGAGAGTCTGTGTGTTCCTGTATCTATTCACATCTATTCCAATCTCCCACCCAAGTGAGTTCATTTCTCAATTGGTTTTCAAGACTTATACTACATCTTCTCTAGCGCACAAGATATGTAGTACATCTACTATCTTGGTGCAAGGAAAGTCAAAGAGCTCTTCATCATATCTTAGGTGATCGGCGGGGTCTTTTGAATCTAGAGAAATTGAATCCAGGATCGATGAAAAAGCCTAAAACATTGGTGTTATAACATGCTTTGAAGAAAATTGCGCACTAACCTTTTCCTTATAACCATACTATTAAAGAGGTCCCAGGTGCTCACAAGTGTTGATTTCAAGTACATCATCAATTTCTAGTAAAAGCCGACTTCTACTAGTCCCCAAGACTCGAACACTTCATATGGCCTTACTAAAGGAGCCACTTACGAGCTTATTAAAATAAAATTGGGCTTGCCTAGAACTTGATCTTGGCACCGATCCATAATGGTCAACGTTCATCTGGTGGATGTAGAACCTCGTCTACAGATTCTACTGTTTGGGCATGGAACCTCTTGACTTGAGGTGACCATTCCTTTGCTCAAGATACGCATCGATGTCTAGCACCAATCATTCCCCACTTGTTAAGCCTTTTGGTGCCTGAGGAACGGACGCTCACCATAAGCAGGAATCCACTGGTAGACCTTCGATCGAAGAAGAAGAGACACAAGGTAAACCAGCTGCGTAGACAGATGAGTTTAAAATAAAATAGGATTATTCATCAACCACGACCCTACCAGCCAAATGCGGTAGGATTCCGAGGTTTCACAAACCATGCTCCCTTCACCAGCGACAGCCGATCACACACCAACGAAGCCACTTTTCGGATGTGATTAAATAGAAAAGAACTAGCAAGACCTTGTTCAGCTTGCAGCTCTTCTCATAACTTGTCCCCACAGATGAGCAACAAACGCCAATGAACAGGTTCGTTAGGCTCGTTTCTTAGCCCCGCATCCAACGGATATTTACTCTCTTTTATGTTATAGAGAACTTTCAGATGTTTTTCTCCAAGGCCATAATAGTGTTAACATAGAATCCTTTACAAAACCTGACCAACCGGCAAGAGCCAGACTTATATCTCACCAATCACCAATGTCTCTAGAGACCAGGTTAATGAATAAAACAAACGCAAGGACCGCGCAAAAGCAGCTCCGTTGGAAGATGGAGGCAACAACGCAGAATCATGGGTACAGATACGAACTCATTTCAGTAAGAAAACATCCAATTGTGCAATTTTCGAGGGAAAAAATTAAAACCTCTGATAAAAGAAGACCATGGAAGTTCAAAAAACATATATATAAGAAATCTAATGGATTGCCAGTACTTTAAAGATGACACCACAAGATTTCAAGATTCAGGCTGGTATTTGCAAGTGTGAATAACTTGAGAACGTCTACACGCTAGAATTATGTTTCAACTGTAAACGTGCTTCAATACATTTAGCATGGCTTATCCTCTTTTAGGCATAGCAGCAAGCTTCGTATACATTCTAGCCATGGAATAGTATCCCCTGTAGTCTCCTGATCGCAAAAGATTACCTGCAATGATCGAGAAACAAAACCAGAGGTCAATGGTGCGTGCCAACAGGAGGCAGAGTTTCAAAAGCTAAATTGCATGATCACTAGCAAAAGCCAATCAATCCAGCAGGTTTCTTATAAATTAACAATCTGAAGAAAGAGAAGAAACACCATATGGCGTGGTTGCACAACCTGAGTCACAGTTGAGTGGACTGTCAGGTTCTGGATGCGCCATCAATGCAATAATTGCCCGGCACACAGACTGCAGGGTCCACGCAGGGCTCCAAGCATTCTTAAGAATATCTAGGCATATCTCACCAGTCTGCACATTGGAAAAGATAAGCAGAGTTGGAAATTGATTTTAAATTCCACCTTTCCAGAAATAGTATGCTGCTTCCAAGACCATTAGATGAAGATCTTAACATCAATCAGATTCTTTTATTACTTACCCTACATTTGTATATGAGACCATATTAAAACCAAAACATCTACTCCGTGCCCCCACAAGCACAACTTCACAGTAGGGCAGAAACTCCCGACTCTTCCACTTCTAGCTCGACATTTATCTCGTCAAGCATATTTTTTCCCCTTAAAACTCTTGGTTTTTTTATAACAAAGCTGGGGTCAGGGAGGCTCTACAGAAGCACAACTGCACGGTAGGGTACGAAACTCCTCATCGGAAGGCAGACTCCCTAGGCCAGTGCTTTATGGCACTTTTAACCTGACACCTAAACTGTTAAAACTTTGACCATTTGAACCTGAACGTAGCAGTGATGGATCAACAAATACCTCACTCTGAAATTTTGTACTTGACAGATACATGACTCTGTTGTCAGGCAGAACATCAAAGCAATAGAACTTCAAAACCTTCTCTTTAACAAGTTGTATGTGCTGGATCTTGAAAATAATAGTCATCTACTGCATCATGTATAGTATCCATTATTCCAGAAAGCTTGAATAAAAGAAAACTTTTGATTCATCAGAGTTCTGTAACCATCACGCTTCCAGGTCTTAACTCTCCAAACAAAACAAATCACATCAGCACATCAAGATCATCAGATTGCCCTAAGTCTGTAAAGCCGCCCATTGAATGCTCTAGTTTCTTGTTTGATCAACATAGCTCTATAAAACCACCAAACTTCATGTCTGTAGCCTAACCCCGAAACTTGTGGAGCGGATTGAGTTAATGGTGAAAGGGAACTGGCGATCAAGAGCCATTTCACAAATCCACGTACACTACATTTGTTTCTCTTTTTCCTTTTTTCTGTTTGAGGCAGCAAATACATCAAAAGTCATAGCTGGGATCATTGCACCATTTTGTGAAAATTTTTAGTTGATTAACTGATTCAACCAATATGAGAAACAAACAAGTGGAGTCACTATACGTTTGAAGCATCATAGCCATGTCATTTGCAAATGCTATAAAACGGCAGATGGATGACCTCCTGTATTTGAAACAAACAATTCTGATGTATGTGCGCTTGATGTGATGCCTAATTTGTTTCCTTCTATTGTCTTATTTTCTTTGAAACCTTTTCTGGTTTTGTTAATAATTTTCATCTAAATGTATGTTTACTATACGCTTCTAACGCAATAGAATAATACACCATTACATGACCTTGAGTTCCAGTAGACCTTTAAAGTTATTAGTAATCACCCCAAATCATATGTTTCGATATGTACAAATTAATCAGGGTTCCCATGTTCCAACTGTGAAAAGAAGCATTGTCATCGATTTGATTTTCCTGAAGACTAAGAGGTGCTTAAGTAAGCAAAAAGGATTATTGACAATGAATAAGAAGAAATTTCTACCTTGAAGTGCACATTGGGATGGAATATTTTTGTCAAGAACCGCACTTGAGGAGGCAGCAATGGGTATTGCTCCGGAACTGAGAATGCCAACTGGAAAATGCCACCCTCATAAGGAGTTTCAGAAGGTCCCTGTATTACGAGAATTTCTTGGTGAGTGACACCTGACCTATGTAGTCAATATAGCTATGCTTAGTTGGCCATCTCTAAAATGCATAGTCGTGGACTAGGTGGGACTAGTCAATCTAGTTGGCAGAAGAAAATGAAAGGAAAAGAAATATAGAAAAACATATGCAAAACATGCACAAAATTATGTTATAATAATAGAAATTCAATAATAATAATAACAGTAATAATGATAATAGAAGAGAGAGAGTGTCTCTAATGTGTGTATGTGTGTGTGTGAGAGAGAGAGAGAGGGGAAGAATGAGAACGAGGGGGAGGAAGCAGAAGAATGTAAGGAGAAGAAGCAATAGAGGGACTAAGATCTTCACTTCTTCATCGGAGATGGATTGGGGGTGAAATTTACAACATGAAAAAACGCTTTTGAGCAAATTAAGGAAGCTCAAAAGAAAAGAAAGAAAACAACATAGAAATCCATAATTTTGCTCAGGTCTCAGGTGGACATGGAGATGGATGCCCTAGTAGAATCAAAATTGACTCGCCGGGTTGTAGCTAGGAGAGTTAATATTAGCTCACCTAGGTCTAGTCAAGGACTAGTCCTCAGATGGTCTTCATTTTGATTGGACAGACTACAACAGAACTAAATTACATCATCCACCTACCTTAATAAGAGCGGTCCACTTAAATATGTTTGAATCATCACAAATGAGCTGAATATCTGAATCTGCTGATTTGTCTCTCTGCACCTCTTTGTACTCTTTAAAAAGCCTAGCTCTTGAGGCCTACATGCCAAAGATAACCAAAAGTAAACATGTCTCGTCCAGGACTAAGCAAATTCTAAAAGATGACAAACATTGACTTCAAAATATCAACTCTTCAGGAAAACAATCTATTTAGCTTTCCTTCTTCCTTTTTTGGATGATAAAGTTTCAAAACTATTTGGATGATTGAATAGACATTACCATATAATTTCCATAATCGGGTAAACAAGATACATCCAGGAAAAATAATCAAGGAGGGCAAATCAAACAATATGCCTCCATCATCT
The DNA here is from genome assembly GCA_036023115.1 of Brasenia schreberi. Classification (NCBI taxonomy): domain Eukaryota; kingdom Viridiplantae; phylum Streptophyta; class Magnoliopsida; order Nymphaeales; family Cabombaceae; genus Brasenia; species Brasenia schreberi. The sequence goes on along the minus strand of JAYKKT010000085.1, from coordinate 4,566,545 downwards.
CCTTTCGGCTTGGCAGAAACACAGAATAGGGGAAGATGGCACACAAAGACAAGGGACAAGAAATCACGTAACACTAACTAATGTAGAGCATAAAAATTGTTACTCCATCTCTACCATGTAACCGGATAGCCTATATCATCTAATAGATAAACCACTCACTTGCATATTGCCTCTGCCACTTGATCAGCTTTCCGATCCTTTCTGATACCACCGAGAAACGAATCAGCTAAAACCGAAACAAAAGAGATAAAAAAACAGCAGTTCCTTCTTTCATAGTCACTATACGTCCTCCTCAATTCCCTTTCTAAGGAGAAAACACTATAACATGGCCACTACTTTAAGGAATCCAGGAGAAATCCAAAGAGAACCTACACTCAAAATAGAAACAAAGAAAACAAAGAGAACAAAGGTTGGTGGGTTTACAGCTTGGATCCCTTTCTCCACACCATATCACGTTTATGGCCTCAAAAGAACCACCTAAACGGAACGTTACGCCGGAAATCGGCAAAACAATGAAAACTCACCGACTTCCTTGACATGGTGACGCAAGAAGGACAGAATTCCGTCCCCGACGCTCTTTTCTCATTATTCCATCACAAATACAATCCGTGTTCTAAAATTTGACAGAATTAGCCACACCTAACATGCCAATTCCCATTCCTAGCGATGAATCACCGACTTTAACTAAATACCTTAACTCGGGATACCTAATCCTCCGATTCAAGAACCCTAATTCTCGTAAAATCCAATAAGGCCGAGGTGACGACGTAGAGGGGGTCGAACCTGAACGTCGGAAGGCGGAGATGGCACAAGGGAGGCGTCCGTACGGGACACGAACGGAGAAGCGGCAATAGGCGAGACGCCTCTTTCCCTTCCCGCGAGCGCCGGCGCAACCGGATCGACTCTCTCTCTCTCTCTCTCTAAATCGAGCACGGAGAAAGTTCGCTAGTGGGGTAACGAAATGTGTCCCCTTCTCGTGTTCGGGTCTGGTATCCTCCGATTCGTGACTGATCCGAACACGGCTGGAACTTTTCTCATGTCCCACGAGACAACACAAACAAGCGTCGTGCTAGACAATACAAACGAACGTTGGCACTAACAAGCAGTTACGCTGTACGACCTTTAACTCCCATAGCTAAACAAATCTTTTCTTCAATACAAAAGTATAGTTGTACTTTTAATTTAAATCTGATCTCAATCACTAAATGATGAAAGTGTTTATTCACGAAAGACATTATATATCTAGAATACTTTTAGATATGATTGTTATCAACGAAAGACATTGTGCATTTACAATAGTTTTAGATATGATTGGTTTTGAACTGGAATTACCTTAGAATCGATCGGAACTGAAACCATCGGAACCATCCTCATAATTGGAATCGTGAACCGTCTTATTCAATTACGGTTCGACATTTCAAAAAATCGAACCAAAACCGATCTAGACACCATCGGGTTGGAACCATTTGAAACCAGCCGTCCTCGACACCGACTTGCCCCCTCCTTAGCCCGTGTATTGCAACTATTGCGTATTCGTCACCCCTTCCAATTCCCACGTCTACCGCATGAGTTCGACAACGACAACCGCATAATAATATTGTGGAAGCCATCGGCCTATGTCATTAGGTTGTCAACCTCTGACACCATAAAGAGTTTTCCGTATTATATGTTATATTATGTATACATGTGATAAGTATATCATTAAAGTTGAAAGGTAAATATTATAGAACACCAATTAGACCGGTTATGTTTTATGATTATGAGTGTTGGGCAGTTAATCATCATGTATAAAAGATGTCCGTAGTAGAAATTAAGATATTGAGATGGACGTGTGATCACTTCGGGAAAGAACGTATACATAATGAGGTTATTAGAAACAAATTGGAAGTAGCACCAATAGAGGATAAAACGAGGAAAAATCATTTAAGATGGTTTGGACAAGAAAAAAGATGACCCAAGAACGCTCCCAAAAAAATATAAAAAATTAGATTGTAAAAATGTTAAGAGAAAGAGGATGACCACAAAAGTGTTAGAAAGAAACAATAAAGAATTATCTAATTTAATTGAATTAACTATTAGTATAGCACATGATAGGGCTTTGTGGAAACAAAGAATCCATGTAGTGGATCCCATCTAGTATGACAAAAGGCTTAGTTGTTGTTGTATATTATATATACAAAATATAATATGTTTAAAATTTACAAATTTGTTTACTAGTTTTAATTGATTTCAAACTCAAATTGGAACCCGTAGTTCTTGGAAACCATAATTGAACCCAACCCTAGGCCAGTTGGGTTACACTGAAACTAGAAACCCTAGTTTAAGTTTATCTGAAATTGCCATGTTTATATATTGTCACATCCCGACATTGGAATCATCCAACGACTCGGAACAAGCAATTGACGCTAAGTCGTGCATGACTTAGCAATCCTTCACCAAGATTGTAGTGGATCAACATAAGCTTAAAAAGTGATGATAGAGATTGTCGATTGGAGTAATAGCAAGGAAATTTAAAGAAAAGCAAAATAAGTGTATTGATAGTAAAGAAATGTGTGTGGCCCATGACATGCTTATAATTCATATGTGAGATGCTTATTAAGTACAAAAGCAAAAGGTACCTCTTGATTAAGGTACGATCTCATCCTACTCATTATAGTTGTCAGGTAGTTCTCACGTAGGAGTATAGTTACACAAACATCAATAAAGGTCTGTGATCGGAGGGTCATATTCTTCCACATAAATGGTTGATGTCCACCACAAACCAGTTAGTAAATGGGACTCTCACATATGCTTTAAAAACTGGCATATGGTGAGCTTCTTCTCATATCTTGCATCGACTTCGTCGTATCCTTTATACTTGATTAGGTAACATAGAATGTGTTCTCTTTCGTCTTTCATATGATCGAGGATGTGTTTCACTTCCTTTTTTACCAAGGTCGTCAGTGGCGTAAGTGTCTGTATTGGTTGATTGCAGTCTTCATCTTTCATATCAACATGTAAGCCTTTAGGTTACTCATATGAAAGACAGTATACGTACATATATGGTCTGAAATATCTAGTCAGTACGTCCAATTTTCCACATTTTTGGCTATATCATAGAAATTGTGTACTTATAGACCAGCCCAGCATGTTGCCGTGAAAGATTTGTGTTTGCTTAAGGTATAACTTTACAAAGACTTAATCACCAACCCTAAACTCGACAACATGCCTCTTCAAGTCCACTCACTTCTTCATACGATTTGTTGTCTTTATAAGGAGAGCATTGATAATATCATATTGTTCCTATAGATTGATGTAGGTGTGTGTGACTAGGATCTTGCCTTTATATTCTGTTGCGATAGTGTGTGGCACCTGCAGTTGTTCTCCGATAGCCATCTTGATGGGGCTTTTTCCAATAGACTTATGGCAATGCAAATTATATGAGAATTGAGTGATATTAAGCCATTTTGTCCAATCATCTTAGTTGGATCTCACATAGTACTTTAGATAATTCTCAAGTAAGGCATTCAACTGTTCTGTCTGACCATATGTTTGGAAATGGCGGCTAGTAGAAAAAAATGATATTAGCCAAGTAAAGGAAAGATTTCCTGCTAGAAATTGATTCTAAAATGTGCATCATTGCTATTGATAATACTGGTCAGTAGTCCATAATGCTTGACTATATTTTTAGAGTTTTGTGGTCTTCTCAACTGTGTGGTTCATGGGACTACTACGAACACCACATACTTGTTGAATCTATCCACCACCTTGAAGATAAATTGGCATTCATTATACTTTGGTAGATTCATATACACTTTTGCATGATCGCTTATGCACCGCAAAAGCTCCAATAAACCTATTGGACATTGGTTATCAACATTATCCTGCTGATAAACAAATAAGTCCACACATAAGTCTCTACATCAAATCCCATCTGAGGCTAATAATAAGCTCACTACACCAAAACGAGTATGCGCTCCATTCTAAGATGTCTTACCCACGAGGAATCATGGTATTCTCTTATAATATCCCTTCTTAAAATTGTCTTTATGAGGTACGTAGATATGTTCACCTTTAGTCAACAATTGATTAGGCTCTAGACTTACAATCATCTTCAATTGATCAAATATGTACTGACAATTCTCATTCTAATCCCAGCATTGACTCTTCATCAGTAGGGTCATGAGAGGTGATGTTATAGTGGCATAACCCCGATGAAACATATGTAATAGTTTTCCAATCTAAGAAACTAAGATATGTCAGATTTGTTAGAGGATCCCACTCATTAATTGCTTTAATCTTTTTCGCATCCTTCTCATATTTTCTATTACCAATTACATAACTTAGGAAATCAATCTCTGATTTGCCAAATAAATATTTCTTCTACTTAACGTATAAGTTGTTTTTACAAAGAACCTTAAACACAATATGTAGGTAGTGAATGTGTTGTGGCATAGAGGCACGGCATACCACGATGTCGTCTAAATATACCACTACAAATTGATCTAAGTATAGGTAAAAAATCTTGTTTATCATGGTCGAGAAGGTCGTAGTGGCATTTATCAAGACAAACGGCATGACTATAAACTCGTATGCACCATACTGTGTGACACATGTCATCTTTGCCTCATCCCCATCCATAATGCATACTTACCAATAACCCGATCGAAGATCTAGCTTCAAAAACACTCGTGCTTGTCCCAATTGATCAAACAAGTCTGCTATAAGAAGTACCAAATACTTATTCTTAATTATCTCTTTGTTAAGGACTCGACAGCCTAAGCAAAGTCTCTTTGATCCGTTATGTTTAGATTGAAATAATATTTGTGTGTTGAAAGGAGCTTTGGAGGGTTGAATGATCACTGAAGCAAGCATCTCATCCAATTGTCTCCTTAGATCTTTCAATTATGAAGGGTTCATATGATACGGAACCATTGCAAGTGGTTTTACACTCGTCACCAACTCAATTTGATGATCTACCTCTTATCGAGGGATAGTTTCCTTGAGAGTTCATTGGTGTAAACACCCAAAAAATTTAAAATCTTTTCAAAAAACTCTAGAATTTTGAAAACCAGTTTAAAGCCTCTATGAACCTTTAAAAACCCCAAATTTTAAAGTTTAAACCTTTTGGGAAATACTTTAAATAAAGGTTTTAAATTTGAGTTAAAGCAGTCCATAAGTTTTGATGCAGGCAAAGACCCTGGTACAGTTTCAAGAGCAAGGCAAGACTAGATCAACCATATCAAGTCCAATTTCCATTGCATCTCAAGAAAGAGTTCAAGTCAAATGCAAGAAACAAATAAAGCAAGTGTCAAAACAAGTGCACTCGACTTGGAACAAGATCACAATGCTAATTCAAGTCCAATACCTAGCCGGGATGAAGCACCAACCAATCCCAATACAATGCTTGATTGGATGATACTCAAGCCCATGCATGGCCGGATGAAGCCCAACTCTATCAAATGATATGACATTGATGACATCCAATACAAATCAAAGACCAAATGTATGAAGTTCCATTTAGCAAATACAAGTTCAAAGCAAGGCCGAACCAATCAAGCCAAGCAAGCTCAAGAACATTCCAAGTTAAATCCAAGACAATGATGAATGGAATCAAATCGAGAATTGAGGCATGTCCGTATGGAATTAAATTTAAGGTGGAGTTGAACGAATCAAGGAGCAAATGCAAGACATGATTGAATTGAAGGGGCACGGCTGGTTTGCATCAAATCGTATCCAAGTTGTAAGGACCGGCTACATGAACTAAGGCTACATTCAAGGCTAAACCGGATGCACCTATGCCTAGCCCACATGGGGTGGTCTATGTCAACTCAAGGGGGACCACAAGAGGCTGGATTGGAGTGGATCAAACCCATCAAAAACTTGCTCCATCCCGCCCCATGGAAACACCTAGAACCAGCCCCCCTTGACCTATAAAAAGGGCCAAGAGGGGGGCACGTTCCTCACAAGAGCTTGGAGAGAGAGGCTGCCAAAAAAGGTGTGTGCTAGCTAGGGAGGAAGGAATTCTAGCAAAAGAGGGACGTGTACTTCCAAGAAGGGGAAGAAGAGGGTAGATAGGTGAGAGTTTGGGAGATAGAAGGAAGAGAATCAAGATAAGGCCGAATTCACTCTTGAATCCCGGCCCTTTGTATTCCAAAATTCGTGTAAGTGCCTTCTTATTTAATTCAAATTTCATTCTCTTCCTTTAATTCATTGAATGGGGTTGTATTAATGGAGTTTCATCTCCCCCCAAGTTGTAATAATTTAGAGTTGCTGCAAATTTTATTTGATGGATGAAACACCCTTAACACACACTTGCACTCTAATTATTTGATTATGCTCCTACCCTAATATATGTTATAAACACTCTATACTTCTTAACCCCCTTTATGCTTAAGCTAATATGTGTATTTCCCTTCGTATGAGTTTAATTTAGGATGTAGAGTTGCTGTAATTTTCCTTTGCGTGAGTTTAAATTCGGAGTAGAGTTGTTGCAATTTGCTTTGGTGTGAGTTTGTATTTGCACGTATTCTCTACAAAACTGAAAACTTGTTTTCTGTATCTGCATCTCTGATTACTATAATTTTAATTCTTTACTCCGTGATCCAAATGAGCTGAAATTTTAGGAGCATCTTCCACACACAAAGGTCTTAGAAATATAATTTTTAAGAATTTTAGGATCGTACAAACCCATAATAAAATTGTGTAAAGTTCGAATCAAAGTCTGAACACTTTCTGCACAGTCGGATTTTCTAAAAAAAAGATTGGATAAAAGTTTCATATCTTTGTCCACAGGAGTCTAAATCACTTGATTTTTAATGCATTGGAAAGGTAACATCCATAGATTTCTAGCAACATCAAAATCATCAAATTCAAAGTTCAGGTCTTTGAGATATAGGCTTATCTTTGAGTATCTGTATTTTTGAGACATAACTGTTTTGAGCCAGTGAGTAAGCCTTTTTCAAATATTTAATTTTGATTCAATACATTTCCAAATTCAGATCTGTAAAAAGCCACGAGTTCTCCACACTACCATCTTGGTTTGGTAAAATTTTGATGCTTTTTGAAGACGTATAGAATGTCCAGATCAATTTTAGAAACAAGACTTGAAAACATAATACTCTATTTTTCAAGACTTGTTCATTTCGAGTATTAAATCAAAGTGCACAAACAAAACTCTTTCAAAACACCTATGGCTCACATGAATTGAAGTTAAACTTGTTTTAAAATTGAAGTTTCTAAGCGTTTAAACTGACCTTTAATTATTGGTTTAAGTGAAAAGAGTCTGCTTGCCTACAATCACCAAAGAAGTCTAAAGTTTCAAAAACCTTTGCTAGTTTTTACAAACTAGCTGGCACGCTCACACAAGCATAGATAGGAAAAGGTTCACTTCAAGTTTTCCATAGCTTCGGAGTGAAAATTTTCATGTCTACAATTGGGCATGACATTTACAAATTCCTACCATGCAACATTTAGCTCAAGAGACACTGTCTTGTCAAGCATCTCCTCTCAACTTTTGTAAAGTCACTGAAACATCGCTTCACCCTATTCTAAGCCCTTTATCAACTATAGAGCCGAGCACGCTCATTCATCACCAGCAGACTTGAATTAAATGATGCAAGGGTCAAACTATCTATGATAACCATAGTGTTACAGTGGGGTCAAAGTTCCCATTTACTTTCGCGCATGAATTTCAGTCTTACAATGACTTTGTAATCATTCATAATACTCACGATGAAGTTATTGATGCCTTTCCAACTTCATAGATTGATCGGCACGTCGATTGCTTCACCTTCAATGGGCTTAGCTTTTGAATTCACAATTTTCATCCAATTCTTTAGCACCACTCGCAACGCCAAATGCCTTACCTCTTTAGGGCATATGAAATTATGAGAAGCACATCAATATGCAAGAGTTCTACCAATTATTTCATTCAGTATCACGTCTAGATACATTAATCTCTTGCATGTTATAGATGAGAAGGCATGACCATCAAACCCAATAACATTCAACAGTCTTATCACTCCCATCCACAATTCTTCCACTCAGGACTTCGTCCTTTTTACAACATTATTAGCGTGTACAAAATCATCCTTATTATGTTCACACTCAATAAAGTAATGTGGTACGCTATAATACCAACACTCTTTCTTCAAGGTTCATTTTTCTTTTTTTCTTTCTTATGCTTATCATTATTGTCTTTATCTTTATTGGTGTTTGAAGTGCTAGCAAGTCATCACCTTATTTACCTCGATGATCTTGAGGCTTATCCTCATTTTTCTTGCCATGGCCTTTCTTATTAAAGGATTTCTTACCATCATCTCTTTATTGGTGTTTGAAGTGCTAGCAAGTGATCACCTTGTTTACCTCGATGATCTTCAGACTTATCCTCATTTTTCTTGCTATGGCCTTTCTTATTAAAGGATTTCTTACCATCATCTCTTTGGCGGTTATTATTAAGCCATTTTGTTGTCGTGATTGCTTTTGAGAGGGTCATGGGATCCACACAATTCAACTCTTGTTCAATCCAAGGTTGTAACTTGTTTAAAAACTTGAAAAGCCTTTCTTCTGATGTCATAGTTCAGATGCTTAACATCAACATTTGATATTCTTTGATGTTAATGTTGTGAAGGAGGAAATAATCTCAAATACCTCATTTAAATTTGTCTCAAGTACAAATATAATATTGCCCCTCTATAGCGTCATCTAGCATGCGGTGCGACCACAACATGATATCATCTTCAAAGAACATTGCTATTGTAGCTAGCTTGAGTTCATCATCCCCATAATTGCTAGCTTTTAAGTATAGTTTCTTCTGGTAGATGAAGTTCTCTAGTAACTATGCATCACGGCCACCAGCAAAGGCCATAGGTTTGCAAACCTTGATGCGTCGAGATCACTTTGCTCTCCCATCATTCCCCTATCTAATGTCATTAGCCAACCGTTTCTCGACTTTCTCTAGTCGAGTTCAGCTTGAGAGTCCTCCAAAGTTTGTCTCTTTGGAGGTGCTACAACAAGTCTTTCATCAAGTTTTAGCAACGCAATCTCTATTTGGTAGAGGTGCTTCTCCATGTGCTCAAAACTCTACCGTAAACTCGTGATTGTTCTCGCAAATTTCCCAAGTCTTACACGTCGAAATGGATTTCTCTCGTCCATCGGTTGAAACCTTCCGCATGAGGTACAACAGCAATGTCCAAGTGATCTATAAGCTTTTCAAGCCTAGTAAGTCAAGAAGAGTACCTGATGTTAGAGTCGGTCACTGGTATAACCTTTAACACCCCTTTCTACGATGAACGAAATCACCAACCATCTTAGTGTTTGTGGCCATAGTGTCAACATAGGCAAAGTTGACACGGTGAGTTACCTTTCTCACTATTAATACAAAGGGGATGTCCTGCACCCATTTGTTGATATTCTAAGTTGAACTGGCTCTGATACCAAAGTTGTCACATCATGACATTGAAATCACTCAACAACTCGAAACTTGCGAGTGAGTAATAGTAAGAAAACTTGAAAAACAAAGAAAGTTTACTGATAGCAAATAAAGGTACGCGACCTGCAACACACTTATAACTCATGTGTGAAACGTTGATTAAGTATGAGTGTAGGATTCCTCTAACTAAGGTGAGACCCCACCTTACGCAAAAGAGTTATCACATAGTTCGGCATCATGTAGTTCCACACAGGAGCATGATTACAAAATCATCAGTAAGAATATGCGATTGAAGTGTCACAATATAGTAAAAGTTGGTCATGTGCGTAGAGTTTGAAATCCAATGGACCTTATCATCTCAACCTTTGATGTGCTTTCATGTGAGCCGTCTATCTTAAAAACAAAAACCCCACTGTGGTGTCGCTTCTCCTCCCGTGCTCTCTCCCCCTTTCGTCGAGTGTGGCCTTCCCCTTCTTCCCAACTAACCTCTCTCTCTCTCTCCCTCTCTCTCTCCCTCTCCCTCTCTCTCATCGTGCATGCCTCTTCCTTCCTCCTTTTTACCCTCCCAAATTTCTCTCAATATCCATTTCTCAATAGATTGTGTCTCTCGTATACTTCTCTGTTCATCCAAGTCATGCCCCTCTCTCTCACAGAGTCACCCAAAGTCTCAAAGGACTACTATCTCAGACTTTTAGTGACCTCATCTTTAATGGTGACAGTACTAGATATTTATGTATGCCCGTCCATGTCTAGACACTAACCAACTAGCTTCCGGTAATCTCTGCCTTTCGATGGCTCCGATAGTTCTTTTGAAGGTCGACTACTTTCTCTTTTCTCTTTATTTGGATGTTTTCTCCGAGTAGTCTTTTCAGTTTGGTTGTTGCAGAGATTTGTGAGAAACAACACTCATGGAGAACAGTCATTGTTTTCCTTTTTTGATTCCTCTTTATTGTTAGGGCATTCTCTCATTCACCTTGTGAGATGGTTTGCTTTTTTCGTTACGGTGGGTTGAGATTTGCTTAACTTTTAGTTTTCAAATACTGGGTAGAATGCAAGATGGCAGGGAAGCCACAAGGATTTTGGAATTGGGCAAGCCGACCAGTTGGACATTTTTTGTGCTCTCATAGGTAGAGTTGCAAGTTCCAACAGTATGTCCTTAAGTGCATTTAATTTTCAAACTAAGAACAGACCACTTGGACGTTTTGCACATTGTATTAAGATTTGATTATTTTTATGTCATGTGTAGGTGCTCACAATTGTTGGGAAGCTTTTGTAAACAATAGTAGAAATACATTATAAGAAACCTATATGTAACAATTATAAATATATGTCCCAATCAATAAGTCATAAACAAACTGTACGAGAAACACAAGCAAACTGTAATCATAAAAAAATTATGTGTGTGAGTCACCCTTGCACACTTACCTTAGAGAAAAAATAAGTGCCCCCTATGGAGTACGTATGAGTACCTATGTTTTCCTCCCAAGCTAAAACACACATATAACTCAAAGTGATGTACCTTGCTTCGAATCGACTTCAACTACGTCTCAATCGTCTTTGGCTAGAGAAGGACTGCAAGGAGCATTCACTCGGCCAGAGAGACGTAAGGGAAACTGATGGGAGAGAGTGTTTAATCGCATAAGTCTGGATTAAAGAGCTCTAATCCCATATTTATAGGTTACGTGATTGATCAAGGATCATGGATCCGATTCAAATGACATATCTCTTCATCCTGTAATTGTTCCCACGAAACACTCAAGCCTAACCAAGCCTAGCACACACATATGTGATCTAACAAGTCTTTCTTAAGCTCTTTGAATTAAGGTTTGTGAGCTACCAACTATATAAAAGAACATGTGAGTTTGTCTCATTCTTTAATATGAAACTAAATTTTGCTATGTTATTAATAGCGTGCTATAGCGTTTTAGCAGAGCTAAAATTGCTATAACGGGTAGCCCTTAGTGGCTGACCCGCCAAGGCGAAAGTAGCACCGCAAACAACACTATAGCGGACCGCTCTATAAGCAGACAATTGTTCAGATCAGATTGGGTCAGGTCGATCTAGATCGACCCGACCCAAATGATATAAAGGGACAAACGAACCCTCATTCGTCCCTGTCCTGTGTCTCTCGCCTCTCCCTCTCCAACCTCTCCTATAGGCTGCTCCCGCCTCTCGCCGCCACCACCTCCAGGTATGCCTCTCCCTCTCCCACCACCATCTCCCTCTCTCCCGCCTCACCCACCTCCCCCTACCCCGCCTCTCCCTCTCTCCCGCCTCTCCTTCTCTCTGTCGCCTCTCCCTCTCTCGCCACCACCTCCCCCTGTCCTGCCTCTCCCTCTCCCGCCTCTCCTTCTCTCTGTCGCCTCTCCCTCTCTCGCCACCACCTCCCCCTGTCCTGCCTCTCCCTCTCCCGCCTCAGCCACCTCCCCCTATCCCGGCTCTCCTTCTATCCCGCCTCTCCTTCTCTATGCCGCCTCTCCCTCTCTCGCCACCACCTCCCCGTGTCCCACCTCCCCCTGTCCCGCCTCTCCCTCTCTCGCCACCACCTCCCCCTGTCCCACCTCTCCCTCTCCTGCCACCATCTCCCTCTCTCCTGCCAAAGAATGTGGAGAGGCGCAAACCCATGCGACTCCTTTTCTAGACCCACCTGAATCCGATGTGTGTACAAAACCAAAACCAATTGGGGATGGACTGTGCTCTATCTTGTAGCATTTCCAAACAAGCAAAATTATGTTTTGTTAAAATCTTCCTTTCAATACTTTTGAAACCTATCTCTACCCTTTTCAAAGTTCTCAAAATCTCATACCTACCTATTATGTGCTCTGATGTCGTCCTTTGGATTTTCTGGAAAATAATTTCTGCTATGTTTCAAAATTGCTTATGACTTCTTTTGCTAATTCGTGGTTGTTTTAATACTATACAGATTTTGGGGATAGGCTTTGTTATGTTTGCATCCAGACAAACTGCAACAAAGAGGGGTAACAGTGCACCAAAAGTACATAGCAGAAAAAGTTTTTGACATCTTACAAGTAAAACATTCATGAAGGATTATCCGTTGTGCAATGTGCATAATGTTCAAATAATTGTCAAAAAGGAGCAACATGGTCCTCAGGGCTATGCCGTGTTGTCTATGGTTTGAATAGGAATAGTTGCTACCTTTACAATTTGTAGTTTAGGATTGTCTAGTGATACCAATGAATGTTACTTATTTAATGTTCTATTTCTTGTATAAGGTTGGAAAACTCAAGCTGAGTAGTTATTCTTATTTTTTGTAGTGAGTATGTAATCATCAACAAGTGCAGTCACTTGTTCTCAAAGTGGCAGTGGTAGTTGTGGCACAGGCACTAGTAAAACAACTAGTATTAGGTTTTCTAATCCAGCATACAACTATAGACCCCCAGCTTCTAAGGATCCAGGATGGAATTTGGGTTTGACAAAATGTAGGATGGATAATATGTTAGTATTTTATACATTATGTGGTCATATTTCTACCAGTGGAATAACAAGATACAAGGACCATTTAATGGGAAGAAGCGAAAATGTGGCAGCTTGCAAGAATGCAACTGAAGAAATAAATAAAACAATTTATGATTATGTGCACAGTACATCTAAGAAGAAGGCTGAAAAGATTTTATTTCCATATCAAGGAGAACTTTCTAGTATGGAAAGTAACATAGTGACAAGCACTCAATGTTCATCATCTTTATCATTATTTGGCTCACGACCACCGCTTTCGAAGGAACTCATGGATTCATTTGTGCGTTCATCGCCATACCCACTACGATAAGCTACATTGGAAAATCGATATAAGAAAGAAGAAAGAGAACGAGTATGCATATCCATTAGCAGGTGGATGTATCAAAATGGAATCCCTTTTAATGCTGTGAGATCCCCTAGCTTTCAAGTGATGGTAAGTGATATAGAGCAGTTTGGACCTAGAATGAAGGCTCTATCATACCATGAAGTAAGGGAAACATTCTTGGAGAAGGAAGTGGGAAGAATAAGAGAGTTTACAAATGGATTTAGAAATCATTGGGCTACATATGGATGTTTTATTATGTCAGATGGATTGACAGATAGAAAACAAAGAACACTAATAAATTTTTTAGTGCATTTTCCTCAAGGTACAGTTTTTCTTCAATCCATTGATGCATCCCATGAAGTAAAAGATGCAAATAAATTGTATACATTATTAAAAAAAGTAATCTTAGAGGTTGGAGAGAAGAATGTTGTGCAGGTGGTTACAGATAATGCAGCAAATTATGTTGCAGCTGGTAGAATGTTGATGGTTGAATTTAATCATTTATTTTGAACACCATGTACTGCACATTGTATAGATTTGATGCTTGAAAATATTGGAGAGACAAAAAACTAAAATGCATCTTTAGCAAGGCAAAGAAGCTAGTGACATTTATGTATAATCATGGTCAGATATTGCATATGATGAGACATTTTATAAGAGGAAAAGATATACAGAGACCGGTTGTGACCCGTTTTGCTACTAGATTCTTAACTCTAGATAGCTTGTGGCAGTCAAAAGAAGCTCTAAGGTCGATGGTTATTTCTGAACAATGGAAGAAATGCCCTTTATCAAATAGTATTGAAGTAAAGCAATCTAAGGCAATAATTTTGCAACTTAGATTTTGGAAGGGCGTTAGTTTTTCACTTAGAGCAATGGGTCCTTTGGTAGATGTTTTACGTATGGTCGACAGTGATGAAAAACCAGTCATGGGCTACTTCTATGAGAAGATGGATCGTATAAAAGAACAAATAAAGGTACATAAATATTTCAATTTTATGTATTATTTGTTAATATTTACTTATTAATATTATAAATTAATAACATTTAACTTCTTGTTTTATAGGTTAATATGAAAAACAAAGAAGAGCAGTATGCTTTTATTTGAGAGATCATAGACAAAAGATGGGACAGGCAAATGCATAAGCCATTACATGTTGTTGCATTGTATCTTAATCCAGGGTTGTATTATGATTATGATAGGATAAAATCTAATGTTGAGATTAAAGGTGGTTTGTTTGAAGTTATAGGTACACTTATATGAAGTAAGGAAGAACAACAACAAATCAGTCAGCAACTTATAACTTATCAAAGTGCAACATGTGGTTTTGGACTAGATTTATCTATAAGTTAGAGGAAAGCATATGCACCAGGTAATTAGTTCAAGCAACTATGCTTTCTTAATTATTTCATTATTATGATATGATGTAGGGTTTTTAAATATGATTAATTTATTGTTTACACATGATTTGTAACTTTTTGTAATAGCTGAATGGTGGATGACCTTTGGTTATGGATGCCTTGAATTACAAAATTTTGCTATACAAGTTTTGAGCCGTACTTGTAGTGCTACCCCATGTGAGCACAACTGGAGTACCTTTGAAATGGTAAGAAATTAAGAATTATGCTTTTTATTTACACTATAAATAAATGAAAGTTTTTTTATTGAGTTAACAACATACCTAAATTCTTTCTCTTATCTTAGATTCATACGAAGAAAATGAATAGATTATTGCATCAAAAGCTTAACGATTTAGCTTTTGTGCAATATAACGAAAAGCTAAGAAGAATGTACAAAGAGAGGAAATCTAATGGAGCAAATTTTGACCCCATCATGTTGGCATCGGTTGAAGATCACAATGAATATCCTACTGATGATGAGTTCATTGGTGACGATGATTCTCTTACTTGGCGAAATATCGATATGATATCCGAAGCATCAAGAGCAGGTGCTACTGCCATTTATACAAGGTCAAGGACACGAAAGCGATAAAGAAGGCAAAGCAAAGGGAAGGACAAGATGCCTATGGAAGATGAAGAAGAATTTAATTTTGAAAATACAGATGAAGAGGAAGAAGAAATAGAAGAATACGGATCTTTTTCTGAAAATGAGTGAACATGACCTAAACAATTAAGTGTGATACTGATTGTAAATTTGTAATTGAATTTTGATGGATGTTATGTACTTTTGAATTAGCTTATTGGCATTTGTGTATGTTTTTGTTCCTATTGAATATGTATGGGAATCTCATGTTGTTTGATATTACATTTGTTATCTTTTGTTCAATATCTTCTGTTTGAGTTCCTCCTTGTGCTACTTTGTCTCGAATGTTTGATCAAGTTGTGAGAACTTGTGTTTGTATATATTGAACAAAACTTTCTTTTGTAGGCTTTGTTGAATAGAGAATGTGCTAGGGCAGAGTTCCAAGCACCTAACGATAATATTCTTTTGGTACATTTCGGGTGCTTCATAGATTGCCTACTCGGCTTCAACTCCTGAACAGGGGTATAGCTATTGAGAATTTGACATAGAGCCTGTGCATTGGTAATTGTGGATTCTGGCTCTATAATGAAAATAAAAGAATTTTGTATAAACTCCCCAAATGTCGTTGCTTGCTATGCCCTTCCTTGCCTCTTGGTGCGTAGCTACTCATTGTAAGCCTTTCCTTGTTTGGACCTCGCTGTTACTGTTAAGGCTATGTAATTGAAGGTGCTGCCAAATGGAAGGATGCTATTAATGTCCACGAATAAGCAAATCATAAATTAATGATTCATTTCAAGATCCTGAAGTTCTCTTGGCTGGTTTCAGGAGATGAGAGTTTATACTTATGTTGCATATATGCTTGCATCCATCTAACGGCCATGATATGCTCCTTATTGATGGCATTTCATTGGTATTCAGAGATCATGATTAATTTCCTTTATCTAACTACATGGTTTCAGTTAACCTCAATAATCAGGTCATGTTTAAATTCCCTTTTTGCTAATCTAGCTTGAGATGAGCAAACATTAGGTTTGCAGACATTGTCCCTGTATCTTGGTTGTAAGGATGTTTGAAAGATTTAATCTCTCTTGTAATGCCTGGTTGTCCTTTGGAGATCAAGTGTGGATTTATAAGCATATTGAAACTTAATTTACGTGCTGTGTTGCAAGCTGGATTACTTTTTACTGCTGCTGGAGCCTGCATGCTTCATGTCAAGTGCCCACAAACACATAGACCCCCCTCCCACACACACACACACACACACAATGATATCTGCCCATTACGAATTACTTATTCAGTTCACCTGAATGTTTCAAACAATCATCATGGAAGTCTTTGCAAATTCCATCGCATTTTCAGTCAAAACTTGTAGTAGGTGAACTGTTTCGCTGTTTAGACTATACATTCAAGCAGCTCATCCTGTCCTGTCATTGTCATCATTTCATGATTATCAGTATGGGAACATTTCCCATTGGAGCTGCAAGGGAAAGAGAATTCCTGTCTAAGCTCGCTGGTCGGTGTGTATCAGCTTGCAGATATATACCAAGCAGTTGGGTAAGAATACATGCAGTTGAATTTAATGAGATGCCTAACTACTTGTTGAAGTTGCAGCTTGTTTTGACTTGCCCCAAATGATCAAACGAGCTAAATATGAACAGTACATGTTAACGAGACTAGTATGAAGATTTCGGTTCATTGAGCTCATTGGCTAGCTCTAAATACAATTATTAAAATGCTTATTTCTGTTTTGGTTGTTTTTAGAACGACTTGCTCTAGTGCAGCCCATGGCAACCTCGTATTTGTTCGGAAGAGTTGTTTAATGCAGGGTGTAATAAGGCTTCTTTCTCAGGATTCTGAGGTTGCACGGATGCCCATCAGATGCATGCCTCTTAGAGTGTCTCCAAAGTAGAACACTAATTGCTGCTCGGGGCAACATTATTGCACTAGTTGTGAGAACTTGTGTTTGTATATATTGAACAAAACTTTCTTTTGTAGGCTTTGTTGAATAGAAAACGTGCTAGGGCAGAGTTCCAAGATTGGGAGAAGAAAGAGGAAGAGGTACGAAGTATAATTGTTAAAGGTTCCGAAGGTTAGGGTATATGAGATCAGAGGATCTGACAACAGACACTAAAGCACATGTTATTTCCCCAGTTTGTTTTGTATCTTCTGTTCTCTGAAGACACTTGAGCTCTTTGGTCAAACTTATGTTCTGATTTATGTGTTTACTGTTGTTAAAAGTTAACATTTCATTTTGCAGTTTCATTTTGATCAAAGTAAATTTCGATCGGTGATTAGATTGCGTGAAGGCCGTACGAGACCTATCGACATTCTCACAAAGTACTTGAACAATTCAAGTGATTTTGATATTGAGATTAATGAGCCATACATGGTGTTCAAGGTAAAACATAGACATTATAGATTTGAGGTTCTCTCTTTCTCTCTGCATATATACATATATTAATATATGTATGTGTGTTTGTGCATGCATGCATGCGTGAGTATGAGCATGCACATGCATGCTTGTCTGCATGTGAGTGTGCATGCTTGCATATGTGACATTTGATACTCTCTTCACTGTGAAAGCTAAAGTTTTGTCCTATAAATTTTTTTATTTGTTTGTCCTATTACTCAAATTTTTAATGCATATGGTATGTAATTTTGTAGTTTAACATCCATTGGATTCTTCTACTTGTGTAAGTATCATGTGTTCTTGAGACTATTGGTAGGTGCTACCATGCTTGATTAGTTGTTGCAGGTGATGTGTTATTATATATTCATAGCAATAATCTACTTAAGATCTTGATATTTTTTTGAAATTAGAGAACCCATTATATATATATATATATATATATATATATATATAATTTTTTAATCATAAATAAAAGTGTATCGCTAAATCCGCTATATCTCCGCTACCACTATATCAGGATCGACCTCTAACAACCCACTAACCACTATCGATAACATAGAAATTTTGTCTTCTCTTAGTCTTCACATAAACAAGCCCCTCACTTGTGACCTTTTACATTTTAGAACTTTTACATGTATCAATGATGCATCAATTGAATATTTAGGGATATTAAACATGAATTAAATATTATTAATACACATGAGTTTAAACATTAAATCCAACTATAATATGGTTCGACAAAAACAGTGAAGATATTACATTTTTTTATATATGTCGTGAGAAGAATGTCATCCACATGTACACCGATACAGTGGAGCAGTCTATAAAGTCATTGATAGTTTTGAAAAAGCATCTTATCATTTACTAGGTATATGATCAATAGATATGGAGTTCAACATCCAATAGGTAGCATTTCAGCAGGCTATGGAGGAGTCGGAGTAGCCAAGTAGAAGACAAAGTTACTTATCAAAAGGTTATCATGAGAGATCAAAGTTATCGATTTGAAGTGTTGGCATTGACTTGTTATTTATCATCTTGTTGTATTCGATATTCGCGTGAGACTTTGATAGGCATATTATAATCGTGCCTTATTATATTTGCTTCTTGTATTTTATATTTGCAGGAAGCTTTGCATATTCTAATAAGCTTGTTGTATTTGACATTTGCATGTTGTATTTTGAGTTGTCAAGTAACAGTGTTCTACCCTTTTGCTTCTTCTTTTTTTTCCAATTTTGTAATCCAAAATTTCAATGTGAAATGTTGAATGCTCAGCCACAAATTGGTGATTCATTTGAGTTGCCAAGTAAAAACATTTGATAGCTTTGACCCATAAATCTAATTTTGCTGGTCTTCTCTTGTTACATGAGAAAAAATATACATGTTCAACCTTCCTGCCACTTTGTTGCTTGATGCACATTCACCTTCATTCATGTTTGAAGGTTTCTCATATTCCCTGCTAACAAGAATAAAATTAATTAAAAGGTAGATGCATGAAATGACAATATAGAATAAATTCTAAGAATCACAAATCCTAGACAACTTTATATCTGACCAATCTTTGTTAATAGCAATAAGTACAAAAGCCATGCAATATGTACTTACGAGTATGAAAAATGTTTGATAGCATCAACAATAACACTACTTTCAAAGAAAATGAAAAACAAGTTAATGACACGATAAATAATTTATTTTCATTTTTATTGTCTCATGAAAATGTCCCACCTTTTTGAAGACTGCGCATAATACATTGATGAGCTTCTATAGAGACAGAGTGGCTCTTCTTTGTTCATAGCTCCACCAAAAAGAAGTATTTGTTGAAACTCGAGAATAGATTGTTACAAATTTATCATTTAAGAGCATTAACTGCTAACATGACACACCATAGAGATCTGTGGAAACAAAGAATCCATGTAGCCGATCCTGTCTAGTATGGGAAAAGGCTTGGTTGTTGTTTGTAAAAGATATAGACATTAAAATTAATACCAACCATATACAAATAAGAGATGAAAAAACAAAAGATCAAATAAAGAGAAAAAGGGGAAAAAACGTACCCTCAAAAAAGTCCAATGTTACTTGTTTTGAATCGGATTCACAGAGCTTGGCAGAATCTTCTTGAAGCTCTGTCAGAGGGATTTGGTCGATTGTTCCAAATCAGATTTGCAACACCTCTTTCTTGTGGAGGAGGGGATGGCAGCACGAGATTTGGAGCGAGGAAGGCCACACACGAGAGAGAGAAGGCGAGAGGGGGAAGGAGGAGCCACAACGCATTGGGGTTTTGGTTTTAAGATGGACGGCTCACATGGAAGCAGATCAATGTTGAGATGATTGAGGTCCATTGGGTTCCAGACTCTCTGCATATAACTCTCTCTCTCTCTCTCTCTCTCTCTCTCTCTCTCTCTCTCTCTATATATATATATATATATATATATATATATATATATATATATATATATATATATATATATATATATATATAATGTATATGTGGAGCATGCCTTTGTAAGGAATCTATGAAACTCACAAATTCCACTAGATGCGTTTTGACGAAGTGTCATAAGTAAAAGGAAAAACCCTAACCTCCATGTTGTCTCTATAAAGAAAGATGAACCAAGCGAAAGATAGCAACAAAAACGAATTATCATGTGGCATCATCAGCACCGATTGGAGTTTAGCTATCTGGCTTGATTGATCAATTTGGCATGCTTTCAACTCTCTAGAAGTAAATGGACTTGGTTACAGCAAATAATAAGTGGAAGAACCAGAGTTTGGTTATCTGGCTGACGGAAAGTTGAGTTTGAACATGCTGGTATATGAAAGTTGTGGTGTATGAAAATTTATACCACACCCAAATTCCAAACAATTTGAGAAGAGTTAAATAAGGTGATTCAAAGAATTCCACAAAAGGAGATGATTGGTTTAGGAGGAGACTTAAATGGACATGTTGGCAAAGAGGCATTAAGATATCAAGGTATTTATGGAAACTTTGGTTTTGGGGATATAAATGAGGAAGGTACAGAGACTTTAAAATTTGCTATGGCATTTGATCTCTTTATAGTCAATACAATCTTCAAAAAACGAGATGAACATTTAATAAATTATAAGAGTGCCTTATCACAAACACAAATTGATTACTTTATTTGTAGAAAAAAAGATAGAGCATATTGTAAAGATTGCAAAGTAATTCCAAGAAAAAACTTAACCACCAACATCGACTTTTAGTTATGGATTTACAAATAAAAAAATGGACAAAGAAGAAAAGAGTGCATCGAGCTATTCAGACTAAATAGTGGAACCTCAAAAGCGAGAAAGAAGATATATTTAAACAAAAAGTCCTTCAAGGAGATACTTGGAATTATATTGGTACACTTGTGATATATGGAACAATATGGCTATACATATTAGGAAAGTGGTGAAAGATGTGTCAGGTGAATCTAAGAGAGGTGTATCAGCACAAAAAGAAGCTTGGTGATGGAGTGAAATAATGCAAAATAAAATCAAGACAAAGAGGGTATGTTACAAATTACATTATGCTAAGAAAACTAGTGAAACTTTAGACTTATAAGAAAGCAAAGAAGGAAACGAAAAAGGCCATTAGTGAATGAAAAGTTAAAATTTGGGAGGATTTATATAAAAAAACTCAACTCAAAAGAGGGTAAAAAAGATATTTTTAGGATATCTAGGGCTAGAGATAAGAAAACTAAAGATCTTCATTATGTTAGATGCATCAAAGATAAGGATGAAAATTTCTAATGGCAAATGATGATATGAGAAATAGATGGAAAAACTATTTTTATAAGCTTTTTAGTGAAAATAAAGATGTCAAATCAGAAAAGTATATAAACCACAATTTCTACCGACGTATTCAAAAGAATTAAGTCAAAGGGGCTCTTAAACATATGAAGGGTGGTAAATCGGTAGGACCAGACAATATTCCTATAGAAGTTTGGAAAATCCTAGGAGAAACAGGAATCACTTGGCTCACAAGACTATTTAATGAAACATGGAGAAACCAAAAGATGCCCAAGGAATGGAGAGTGAGTACACTTATACCCATATATAAGAACAAGGGAGACATTAAGAATTGTCCGAATTATCGGGATATCAAGTTAATGAGTCATACTATAAAATTATGAGAAAGAATTATCGAACGTAGGTTAAGACAAGTATTGAGTACATAGAACCAATTTGGATTCATGCCAGACAAATCTACTATTGAAGCGGTTCATCTTTTGAGATGTCTTATGAAATATTTTAGAGCAAAAAAGAAAGACCTTCACATGATATTTATTGATCTAGAAAAAACTTATGATAGGGTACCGAGGGAGATTCTTTGGAAAACCTTGGTAGAAAGAGGTATCCCATTGACATTCAAAAACCTTATAAGAGACATGTACAACGGTGCAAAAACATGTGTGAGGACTCATGAAGGAATGACAGACTTCTTTGAAGTTAATATTGGGTTACATCAAAGATCAACTCTAAGTTCATACTTATTTATAATGGTGATTGATGAGTTAACAAAACATATTCAAGATGAAGTACCTTGGTGTATGTTATTTGCAGATAGCATTGTGTTAGTGGAGGAGTATAAGGAAAAAGTTAATAGAAAATTGGAACTATGGAGAGAAACATTAGAAAGTAAAGACTTCCAACTTAGTAGAACAAAGACAGAATATATGGAATGTAAGTTTGATCATTTGGTTACTTCAGAGGACATAGAAATTAAAATTGGCACACATTGCATCCCCAAAAGAAAAGTTTTAAATACTTAGGGTCAATTTTTCAGAGTGATGGAAGAATTAATGGAGATGTTACGCATAGAATTAATGATGGTTGGTTAAAATGGAGAGGAGCATCAAGTATTCTTTGTGATAAGAAGATACCATTAAAGTTAAAAGGTAAATATCATAGAGTAGCAATTAGACCTGCCATGATTTATGGTTTTGAATGTTGGGCAGTTAATTATCAACATGTACAAAAGATGTCGTGACAGAAATGAAGATGTTGAGATGGATGCAGTCATATAAGAAAAGACCATATATATAATGAGGTTATTAGAAATAAATTATGCGGCACCAATAGAGGATAAAATGAGAGAATATCGTTTAAGGTGGTTTGGACATATAGAAAGAAGATCAAAAGAAGAACCTGTAAGAAGGTACAAAAAACTAGATTTTGAAAGTATTAAAAGAGGTAGAGGACGACCACAAAAGTGTTGAAAAGAAACAATAAAGAATGATCTAGCTTATTGTGAGTTAACTGCTAACATGACACATGATAGAGCTATGTGGAAACAAAGAATCCATGTAGTTGACCCCGTCTACTATGGGAAAATGCTTAGTTGTTGTTTTTACCCAAATTCCAAACAAGGTTGGAACAGTGACAGCCAACACGGGAAGAATTTTCTAACAACGAAACTAATGAGATTTGGGTGACATTGATAGATGGTAAGACCAGAAACTTGTAACTGAATAAGTCTGATCTAATGATGATTCGAACTCTCAAAATCTCAAGGTTAAATCATTGAATTTGATGAACAACCCTTTGTTGGTTCTCCTTGGTGCCTCCCTATTTCAAATTCGGTGAGAGTAGATGTGAGAAATGAGAAAATATCTCACTCTCGTGAAAGACTTATAAAGGCTATAGGCGGACACTATATTAGTCGTAGGATCACTTAGTCACTTACAGCCGACTGGATTAGGGTCACTGCTATACTGACCGTTAAGAACACTTGATTTCACCAAATCGAATTTTTCAACTTTCCAACAAGTTTCAATTAAATCTAAAATTCATCAAAAATACTTATTTCACCTTTGACTTTCATAATTTTTCATATCCACAAGGTTAATCCAAATCTAAACACACAACCAATATTTAAAAATGTCAAACTAACTCCGACTTAACCTCAATGACTTTAACCACATCAACTTTCACACTAGCGGACCTAGAAACAAGAACTCCACACTTCTGATCCATCAACTAAGCAATTTAAGTCAAAATTTTTGAGCTCAAAATAGCTATATTCCACAGATAAGTTTTTGCTACAACAAAAGACTAAACGTGACTAAACAAATACAAATTATTACCACAGCATGACAAACTAGTATTAGGCTACCTTCGCATTTGAGTTACAAGTCTATCATGATTATCTAGGGTGTTACACTAGTGCTCATGTCACTTCTTCCAAAGTCCAAAAGAATATTTATTTGCTATGTTATTATATGAACGTAAGATTTCCTAGTATGTCAGTTTAATTTCTATTTTATGGTATATTAAATGAGGATTTTGAGATTGTACAATGAGTAAGTATTTGGATATAACTAAGAAATGAAATGTATATAGTTTGTGTATGTAAACATGATATATACTATTAATAGAATTGATGAACCGTCAATATCTCATATTTTTATGACATTAGTTTTTCATGATCTTTCTATATAGTTTTATTCAACTGTTGTTCATGTTTTATTAAACTTTGTTCATAAGTTTTAAAGTTGATTTATTTTAGCTAATTATATTTTTTATTATGTATTTTTTTTTGTTAGATTGTATACGGAGAAGATTGGACATTCAAAGTAAGGGAAAAGAAGAATTTTTCATCAAGATTCAACTGGGCTGAAAGCGTTGAGGAATGAGTGCTTCATAGCGCCAAAGCATATGTAGGCAAGAGGACTGGCTAAGTCTGACCCGCTAAGAGCGCTTATTTCAGCTTTTCATTTCAGAAATAGTAATAGGTAACAAAATACAAGATCGCCCTTAAATCTTCTTAGTGACTAACTCTCGAAGCGCTTGAAGTTTCAATGCCTAGGCACCGGTTGCATATCGTGAGGACTTTGTTTTCAATAAATATAAAAAGCTATACCAAATTCAAGAGACTTTTGACACTTTGGTATCAATATAGAAAAATTTCTAATCCTAACAAGTGTAGTTTTGCATGTAGAAGATTTTAGAGGACAATCAAGCGAGGATTCGATGTCTCAAGGTTAGAAGATCATAATTCATCGTAAGCTTCAGGGGTTTTGTGATTTCTTTTTCCTCTAAGCTTCCTTTTGTCAAGGTTTTTTGATATCACAGGCTTGATACATTTCCATTTTTATCTGAACATGAACGTAGGTATTAAACCCATAGCTAATTTTATGGCTTTGCGGGGTTATCTTATTTTTCTAATTATTTGAAGCTTGATTTCTAATTTGATTAAGGTAATTTTATTTAGGGTTTATCATATTGCTTACATTCTGATCATAACTTGATCACTTTTGGCATGTTTTAAATCATTGTTTGACTCAGTAGACTATCCGCATTCAATATCGGGATCTATATGACGAGCTTGTGAAGATTAGATTGGTGAACAGCCATTAAACATCAATTTTTCAAAGGCAAGTAAGTCAGAGCTACAAATATGGGAATCCTTGACCAAAAGACTGTCACAATTTATAAGAAAATTGGATGGTGCCTTATCCGACTCACATGTATATGGCTTCATTATCGACGTGAAACTGCAGGGAAAGATGCAACACAATGTCGTATAAAGGACGCCCCATTAGTAACAATAAAGATAAGAAGTTAGCCTTTCACGTTACGATGAGGATACATGATATTAAGATCAATAATATAGACAGTGAAGATGAGGGATCTCCTGATATGTCGAGATTACTCTCGAGCTTTGAAGGTCACATTGCGAATAAGATTTAAGAGGAACAAATAATTTCTAACTTTAGTATAATTTTATATTCTATATCAATACTTTCTATTCTAATTGATTATATAAATTTATATTTGTAGATAATACAAAAAGTGATAATAGCTCACATACGTTACACTATGGACAAAGCTTAGCTAGTGAAGAGGATGAATGTAAGACCCGAAAATTGGGTTAAGATTATAGATAAGAGTGGGTTTATTGGGCAAGCAGATTTGTTAACAAAATGATAGACCATGCATTGCAAACTCCTTTTATTGAGCATGGACAACCAGTTACAAACAACTTCCACGTGTCATGGGATAAAATAACTATCACACTTCATGATGTCTACGAGATACTTAGTCTTTCAATGGATGATCAACTTCTTGTCTTGACATAGAAGATGATGGTTAGAAATAGAGAAGATGTTGTAATTCACCAATTTGGTCGGCATCAAGGCATCTCAGTGGCACTAATGAGACCCTTCATTATAAAGAGACCTATCAAGCCCCACGCGTATAAAGTACAGTATGAGATACGTGATGTGACCTTAAGGCTCAACGTTAACATTGTTTTGAGTTGTAGCATTTTGGAGTCCCAATCAATTTGACTGGCATCAAGGCATCTCAATAGCACTGATGAGACCTTTCATTGCAAAGAGACCTATGAAACCCGTGCGTATAAGATATAATATGAGTTATATGATGCGACTTCAAAGGCTCAACGTTAACATTATTTTGAGTTTTAGCATTTTGAAGTTTTAGTACTTTACCATACTTCAACTAGGCAACGTGATACATCGTTCTACATGTAGGTAAACAAATCATTTTATTTTTACTAATAGCATTTTCAATTTTATTTTTCTTTAACCCTACGTACTAACTTTTCTCTGCTTAATTTCTTATACCAATGTCTTGTTGAGATACATGAAACACTTTTAATAATTTTATATATGTAATATATCGAATAACAATATTTACATCACCGTCATGTACAAAAATTTGTACATATATGTCAAGCTTATGTGTCACCTCCTTTTTAACACTCTCTACGAGCTTCACACCACCACTCTTTTCCTTGTCCATACAAGTACATCAATAACTCCGTACCCGCAATTTCCATCTCTAATAACATTTACCCAATCATTTACAAAGAAGTCGATAAAGTATGGTATTGTCATCTCATATGTCAGTTCGAAATAAAGTTGCCTGAAAATGTTTGTCAATGGTTGAGAGAGGATCCCAACTCCTCGAAGAGGAGCGGCCCAACCCAAGAAACGCAACGCATTCTCGCCCATGCCTACCTCTACGATAGGTAATCTTGTCTGCACAACAAATTGGTGGTTCATGTAGGATAGTTTACTTGGGACTCAATTGCTCGTCCAACCTCTTAACAAATTTATCGCACTATAGATGATTCAATAACTTCTTTCAAACGATCTTCATAGATATTCTTCCATCTTTTTCTAACTGATCGACAATATATTGGGCATCCACCTCCTCCATGTGCTTCTCTTAAAATTGATCAATAGCTGATAATTTTATTGAAGAACCACATTTAAGTAGAAGGTTAAGCTTGGGAGCATAAGGTAGACCATGTGAACGTAGCAAATTACAATGACATGTTATTATATCTAAATCTATTATCTCCACATGATTATACTCTTTTACAATAAATTGAAAAGCGCATCATGATACTCTTCTATAAAGATTCGTAACAAAATTTTGTCACGGTAACGTAATGCATAGTTAGAGCTTTCATTTCTCAAATGACTTTTTCAATTATGTAATCTGCAACTCTAATAAAGAATGTAATTGTTTTCAAATTATGTTAAATCTGTCAGTTGATGTATCAATGAACCATTTCAACCTTTTAATGTGCATTTTTCACCTTAATAAATATGAATATACAATCATTATACATTTAAAGAATAATAGACAATATGAATGTACTGAAAACTAAATTCACATACCTATAGTCGTATGCGTATCATAATGAATCACTCTATTTGTTCATGCTGAGACAATTCTCTCCTTATATGAGTTCGCTCTTTAACGTAGGAGAGTAGAGCAAAAAAATTCTAACTTTAATTTCAATGCGTTTACTATCTCCTTTTAACTGCTCTCATATAATGAGTGAACTACATTCCTCTAACTTAAAGCAAACACACTATCATTTCTTTATTTTTTGTCAACTTTATATTAAATATTTTAATATTTTTGGTTATATGTCGTCTCCATAAAAAGTGTCGTATCTGTAAAAAATTAGTTAAATGACATTCATCAAAAGAACATAATCACTACAGATACCACGTAGAATTTTGTTTTGGAGTGCATAACTCTCTCACATACCTTAACACCCAAAAATAATTCTCTTTCTCTTTCTTTTTCGCACCAATAAAAGCGAAGCCTACAAAGAAGTTCTTAGAGATTGATGTGAACCCAACAACCTCAAAGAAAGACATCTTATACCGGTAGAAATAAGAAAATTTTATAATCATTAATAACATTAATATAGGGTAAACATTACTAAACTACAGTAAAACACTTATATGTTTGTCTTATATACGCTATCAAATTTTAATACCCATGAAGATGCATAAAGTAAGTACACGAAACGATGATGTAAAAATACAATATCACTTGACAATATTTGTATTAGGGATTTTACAATACCATATATGATAATGGTTATTGTCTGGATCGTGTAATAGTTGTAAAACACTTCGAGAACTACGATCTTTTTTCCACATTTTTCTCATTCACCCATTTCAAATGTATCAAAATGTGATTCGGTTTACAATAGTTGTGTGTGAGATTTCTTGTTATATTGTACTCGAAACTACTCGTTCTCCCTACAAAAACATATCCTTTGAGATACAACCCTAAATGGTGGTTATCAAAGTGTGTCTTGTCGTATTCATATTTTTCTCGTTCACCTGTTTCAAATGCATCAAAATGTGATTTAGTTTACAATAGTTGTGTGTGAGGTCTTTTATTATACTATACTCTACTCAATCTCCCTACAAAAGCATATCTTTCGAGATACAACCTTAAATAGTGATTATCAGTCTCATTCACTACATGAAACTTTCAATAACCATCCACTCAACTTTCTCCTCTTAATAAGAAGGGACATCAACCTTCCCGATGCCCGTCTACCTAATACTCTCAACATCAATATTTTGATTTTTCTATATTTATCACTCCTTTCACACTCAAACCATGTTTTACTTATTACACATTTACTCTTCAAACGACTAACAATCGTAATAATGTTATACTCCCTCCCCATTAGTCTTACATAATCAATAAGTTCATTATAATTCTTAAACATATAGTCTATCACAAACACAAAGAAATAGTCAAGCTCATCACCCTTGCAATCAATAAATTCATCTTCTACCTCTTCTCCTAATCAATCAACAAATACATTATTTGATGCACTAAAATCACTATCACACCCCTTAGTTATTGTATGATAATACATTACTTAGTCGTCGTCTTCTCTAAATCGCTTTCATTACTTAGTTGTTTGTCATCCTATAATAAAAACATAGATATCAATTATAAAAAAGAACGACATTTGATTAAAGAAGACATGGCTCTACCCTATCTCTCTCCTTAAGGAAGGAGTGTCTCTACCGCATCTCCCTTAGCATTTCTGCACCTTAATCAACATCGTGGAAGCACCAGAGAAGACATTTTGAACTTTGATGCCTGTGACAAGTGATTCCTTAATTATCGAAAGATGTAATTGCTAATTCACAAGCCTGCACATTCTCAAGTAAAAGGAAACTTAAAAACATATTGATTGTTCTTTCCACCGATACTCAAAAGAGTACAATCTCAGTATTTACTATTTCAAATCATGAACAAAAGGTATGATGTGGAATAAGAACTTCGCAATTCACAACTCTGAAGATGCATCACACCTTTGACCAAAATAAGCATGCCTTTAATAGATAATAGTTCAAAAGTTCCTAAAAGAAAAGCATATTTGCCAGTGAAGATTTGAATTAGATGTGGAGAAAACACTGATCAAATTTTAGAGAACACACGAAGGATATGGTTTTGACCCTGTATACCCCCATGTTCAACATATACTGGGATTCTGCCCTTCTAAGACAGACATTAGCTCTCATAAGTCCATCTCCACCTACCAAAACTACCAAAATGTTTCAAAGAATGTGGAGATACCTTTGCAGAAAACGAGGATATGTCGATGGTTATGTAAGGAGATACTTGAGTACAGACAAATTCAGGCACAACAGTCAGATATGAGGGTAGTGGCGATGTTGGGAGTGCTGTTTTTCTTACAGTCCACAAGAGAATCATTCCCACGGTTTTGTCCTCGAGTCAGCAGAAAAGAATCGTGGAGACAACCTCACATTCTACTATTGATATGACTTTCAAAAGGTCCATGTCCCTCCATCTCTAAAGATATGGTGTCCTAACCACAGAACAGCAATTCTATCCTCAATGTCTATCGAGCCATCCGTGAGCAATCCTTCTTTCAATGCATTATTACCAATGTAATCATAAAAAATTAGTTTATTGCAAATTTTAGACAAAAATTTCAATAAATTCGTGCTTTTGGCTAGCCTGACATTAACTCTCCAAAATATTTCTTGCTGGAAATATACCTGATCCCACGGATAACTAGTAGGCCCTGAACCACACAACATAGTTCCAACAACAAAAAGCTACACGAATTAGAACAGCAACACTACTGGAAAGCGCAGTTTCAATATTGCCACCTTGGAGAATAGCCATTAAATACTTAGAAGAAGCCGCAGAAAATTTTTAAGAGTACATTTCACCGGACACAGTTTATTCTCTTTGGAAATGAGATATACGAAAATGTGTAGGGAAGCAGAAAAGCACACAAAAAAGGTACAAATCCAATTGTGCTGCTTGTGACAATTGGAAAGTTGAATACTCATAAGGTACAGCCAAAAGTAGAGTGACAGGAGAAGAAAAACCGAGATATTTTCCACTACGTAAGATGCATATTTAGTTTGAAAATGGCAAGTGCTGACTCAAATAAGATACAGCTCAGTTCAATCGCAACCCATGTGTTGACCGAATTGGCCTCTCCACTGAAAAGGGAAGAAAAACTGAACTTGGGATACATATCAGCTACCCAAGCCTGATTTGTTTTGTGGTGATTGACTAAATGACAGCCCTGGCGGCAAGGAACACATCCCATGGGTATCAGGCAGAAAATGGCTGTAAACAACTTTAGTTGCCACCATTAATGATGTTAAATATCTAGCATTGTAGTCAAATTGAACATTGGAGATGGAATAATTTGCTTTTAGGCATGAAGTTGATTGAGGTAAGAATTGTTCGTAGGTAATATTGGCTGCTTGTGGGGGCAACCATGTTAAGGATGCTTTCAGCAGGGAACAGATGGAAGTACCTGGTCACATCTAGAAAGAGTTCCTGGATATGCACCATGCACTTGTTAAAACAAACAGAATATATGATGCATCCTTTATTGTAACAGATGATTTTTTTGTGCTTTCCGAACAATCTTCATAGTGGAACTGCAGAAAATCAAGAAATGTCTCATTTTGTGAGTATAAAACATTTTAACACGCACTGTTAGGGAAAATAAGATTCATGGAAGTAGAGTTTGCAAAATTTCACAGAGCGTTGCATGATAAAGCTGCAAAAGGGATCAATACAGACCTGAAGAGCTACAGATGACGTGATGAAACCAAAGGCATATTCACCAATTCGTGGGTGTCGTATAATGACAACTTCCTTGAAGGCTTTGGAGGTTTGGTCTTTTTATTTTAAAAGCACATAAATAAATAAAGATGTGTATCATTGTGCATATATGTGCATGTGCCTGCATGCACATTCTGAATAGAGTGACAGCGTTAGTTACCAGGTGAAATTGCAGCACTAATTTGCTTAGATGCATTGTATATATGTCGCACTAATGGTATCCGTTTAATGAACCATTCTCCAAGATTTAGAACAGAAGCTCCAAGCCATGAAGACATGAAGACATGAAGACCCCAACCAAGAAGATGAATGTTATGGAGGTTACAAAACCAAGTCCTACAAGAAGACCACAAGAAAATCAAACCCCTGAACGAAGTAAATGACAAAGTCAAACTATAAAGGTATGAATTTTTCAAGTAGTGTCATTAATTTACTTACCAAATATGTTGATTCCTAGTTGTGCATATATTGGAGAGAAAAAACCATCCACGAAATGAATAAATCACCATGTGATATAAAAAGTGATTGCTATAAGAAACAGTGTTATTTGTATCGCATATACACGGTTGTGTATCGCACTCATCCAGGTATCGGCTTCTAACGTGTGATACAGGTCATATCGCACGATACAGGTATGATACGAGCGATACAGCCAATGATCCTTATATAAAGAGTCCCTGGCCGAACAAAAACTCGTGTTTTTGTAGGTTTCTAGCTTATGTTCAAGGCTTCCAAAGGTTTCTCCGATGGCTCTCCCCTCCTTGGTGTTCAAGGCTCCAAAAAAAGTGCTCTACGACATTCGTGCAAGGCTCCAACCCAAGTTGTAGGTATATTGTTTGAGTTTTTCGATTTTTTTGTATTAGTTGTTTTTTGGTGTTATTTGCGTTTTTATTTTTTTGAATGACAAAATATGAAGTTGTGAAGTGCGTAGATATGATTTTTATTGTATTCGTGAAGTAGGAGACACTCTATTTGAGTTATGTGAAGATTGAGGATTTATGAAGTGCTTTTATTTCAAGTTTTTTAGTGGGATTGAAATGTTCAATTGAGATGACAGAAAGGGGTGTTAGGGTCTTCGTCTGATAATCTAGCATGATAGTGGGGTATGTTGAAGGAATCGGGACCCATTAACAGATATGATATCCATAGAAATATTACCAAAATAGCCCCTACTTAAGTTGTAATATATATTACTAAGTAAGAGTAAATTTGTCTTTCAAATTATAAAAGAATATATAAGTGTAATCTTGGCTTAAATCAAATAGAGATTAGAGAAAATAAGAAACAGTCGCCGCCTCCATTGAAGGAGGGCATGTAGCTGCTTCATGTCTCACTATTTTTGCTTTTTCCCTTTAATATTTTGGCACTCTAGTTCAGTCAATATGGTATTAGAGTGGGCAGATTGAAGAAAGGGAGAGAAACATCCAGTCGCAACTCACAAAAATGTCAAGGAAGCCCTTCCATCCAGCAGATCTACCTTATGGACAGTTTATTCCAAGTTTTAATCACAAATGAGGTCTGACCTACCTTGTTTCTCTTAAGAAAAATGAGAATATAACAGATCATTTAGGTATGGTCGATAGAAGTAATTCGTTTATCATCACGAACATGAAGTTACATGAAAGAAACTATCTCGAGTGGTCACGATCTGTTTTGCTAAGAGTGAAAGCAAAGGAGAAAATAGAATACTTCTAGGCAGAAATGAAAGGCCCAATCTAGGAAATCCTGAGTACCCAAGATGGGAAAGGAAAGATGCTCTAGCGGCAACATGGCTAATTAAATCCATGATGCCCAATGTTGGAAGATCGTTTCTATACCTTGAAACTACCCATGAAATCTGGGAGGCAACGAGAGATGCTCATTCTTGAAAGAAAAATATAATAAAAGGTACTGAGCTCCTTGAAAAAAATTTAGAAGTGCAGGTAGGGATCAAGGCCTGTTAGTGAATATTATATTAAGTTAAGAAGTCTTTGGGATGAGTTATCCTATTTTACAATGATTTAGTGTAAGGAGTGTGCAAAGAAAAGATCAAATGAATTTGAGAAATGTAAAATATTTGATCTTTTAAGAGGAGTTTCATCAGAATATGAAAATGTAAAGAATACTATCATAGTGAGTGAGGAAATGCCCACCATAGGCACTGTCTACTCCTTCCTGATTAAAGAAGATCGGAGGAATTTAGAAAAATCTGAAAATCCAAACCCTGAAAAAAAACAACATTCTTTGGAAAAGACTGCAACCAATCATCGAGAGGGAGAGGTAGTTTCAGGGGGAGAGGTCGTGGGGACAACCCCATGGATGGAAGAGAGGTTATTAAGTGCACACATTGTAGCAAACTATGACACACTAAGCAACAATGCTGAAAATTAATTTATCATTGTAACTATGTGAAAAATGAAGCTATGTTTGCAGGTAATCAGAAAATTAGGACAGAAAATACAAGTGAGGCAATAAAAATTATCTTAACAAGACTAAAAGGATTGAAAGAACAACTTATAGAGACTACAGGTGTTCCACCATCTTCATCGGATGGCATTCATGCGACTATGGTTACTACAAAGAGTAATATGTCAGGGCCCAGTGGTAATGTATCTGATTTAAAATATTTATAATACATTTGTTAGATTATTAACTCCGCCCATGTAAGGGATCACCCTTGCATTGTCGGTCCCAAGCCCGGATAAAGGAGGAGGGTTGTGTTAGGCTTCCGACAGCCAGCTGTAAACACCCCGAATTTTCCAAAAATCAAAAACTCTCAAAAACACAAAAAGCTCGTTTGAGCCAAAACGACAACCTGTTTTAAAATGTGAAAACAGGTACAAAAGGCAAAAGGAAAGCCCCGGCAAGAAGAGAAATCAAGCCCGGAGTCTCAAAAGCCACCCCTTGTTCAAAAACGAAAGAAAAAAGAGCCTGTTTGGAGAAAAGCACAACAGAAGGGTAAAAATGTAATTTGAGTCAAAGAAAAAGCACAAAGCAGCTCCAAAATAAGCCCAGTACCTGAGGAAGTCGATAGAAGTCCGAGACACGTCCCGTCACAATGAAGAACGGAATCCGTGCGGCAATCTGAGTTCGATATCAACAGGAACCGGCCAAAAACCAAAACGGCGGACCGAAATGAACGCCGAAAAAGTCCTGAAAAGCAGAATACCGGTTGGAAGAAACACTTGGGGAAGACCCAGGCTAGAGTTGGGCGTCCGATGAATCGAAGCCCGCTCGAAACCGATGGTGAAAAGCACCAGAAAGGACCAGAAAACCAAGAAGCAGAAGAAAAGTCTGGATTGGGTCTGGACCCAAAAATATCCAGATCCAGATCCAAATTATGTTTGGATTGGATCTGGATCTCAAAAATCCAAGATTCGAGATCCGAAATCCAAACCCAAATAAATATTTGGACTGGATCTGGATCTCAAAATATCCGAGATCTGAGATCCAGATCCATATAGAGTTTGGATTGGATCCGGATAGCCAGACCCAAGATCCAAGACCCACTTAAAACCTCTATAAATAGAGGTGCTGGGCTTGAAAAAAGGCAAGAGTGAGGCTCCAGGGAAGCACCTCACGTGAAAAAAGGGGGGGAGATGAGAGAGAAAGTGGTTATTGGCCAACACGTTCTTTATTTTGAGAGTTTGGGTTGACTCGTGAAGCCAAGGGCTGCACCAACCAAGGAACGTCCCCTATAAGCTGGCTGGGAGCGTTGCATGGTGGAGCTTGGCGGCTTAAGCGGCGGCTTGGAGCGGTGCTGCAACTAGGTAAGCCCCTAAGACCTAAACCTAACCCCTTTCTTCCCTAACCTCTCTAGACCACCCATCCTACCCAAACGTCCTCCCAAAACCACCACCAAACCAGCCAAGTGCTTGCCGTTTTTCACCAAGGTCCCTACCCTAGAACACCACCTAACTAAGCTACCTTAAGGCACAAGCCAAGTTCGGCCACCACCTGGCCGAACTCTACCTTGAACCCAACCAAGTTCGGCCAGCCTTGGCCGAACTTCCCATTCAAAACTACCTTAACTCGAGCCAAGGTGACTCGAGCTCCTTCCCTAAAAACCCACAGCCTGCACCAACAGGCCGTGTCTCATTTCCTACCCAAAGTGGCCTGCCCTAAAGGCAGGCCAACTACCTAAAAACCAGCCCAAACATTGGCTGGTTTCCCTTTCCCACAAACCCAAAACAGCCCAGCCAAAGTTAGTCGGGCGTCCTTACTTGTTCACTAAGAGACTTGGCCTGCCTTTTGGCAGGCCACCTAAATCTAAACACACGGCCAAACCAGGCCGTGTGTTCCCCCACCTTAACCAAAGACTTGGCCTGCCATAGGGCAGGCCACCTAGCTAAAAACCCACGGCCTAACTTGGCCGTGTACCAGCCCCACAACCGCCTTGGCCAACCCTCGGTAAGCAGCCCCGGTTTCACCTTAAATCAAACTCGAGCCACCTTGGCTCGAGCCATCCTAGCCTAGACAAAACCTAACCTAGGACTCGGCCCCAACTCTACCCTAAACCAAGTTCACTCGAGCCACCTTTGGCTCGAGTCACACAAATAAACCTAAGGCCAAGTGTTGCCGAACCCCAGAGGAAATCACTTCACTCGAGCCACCTTGGCTCGAGTTTCACAAGACCAAAACCTAAGGCCAAATGCTGGCCGAATCCTAACTCTATCCTATACCTAAACCAAGGCCAAGTATTGGCCAAATCCCATACAAAAACCCAATCACTCGAGCCAAGGTGACTCGAGTCTTACCTTGCCGAAACCGGCCCCAACTAGCCCCAAACCCATTGTAGCTTGCAGCTCCCGGAACTCCAAGTCTCTCAAGCTCTCCGGCTTCGCTCCCACTTGCCCCGGATTCCATAAGAAGAAGGCGGATTCGGCCCTTGTACGATCCTAACTCAAAAGGCTGGAAAGTGTAAGTTGATTTTGATATATATCAAATCCCTTTCTATTCAATTCAATTCGTCATATGGGGTTGTAATAACGGAGCATCGTCTCCCCCCGGAATGTAATAACGATGCTGGACACACGAGACACACACGTACACTCGAGCTTTTCCGCTCTTATCTCGTACACAAGCACCACGTGCACAATTGAGCCTTTTCACTCTTATCATATACATACGTATTTCAATTTAGCTGGGTTGTTACATTAAGTCGTGTGGGTTTGTCTTTCAATTACACACTCGCACCCAAGAAACACCCGAGCGATTGCTCAAACACCTCACGCACATTTTGGCCTCAGAAGCCACTAAGATATAGCCATATCTATATATTTTCTGCTGCGTGAGGTTTCCCGGTTCAGCTGTGTATGCATTTCAATTCCAGGTTTTAAATTCAATCGTGTGTGTTGTCTTTCAATTCATACATACACACACGCCACAATTGAGCCTTTTCGCTCTTATATATATCTATATCTCCCTTCTGTTGCGTTTTACGGTTCAGTTGCGTGTGTTGCATTTCAATTTATACACAACACCCACGCACACATTGAGCCTTTCCGCTCTTAAGATATAGATATATTTAAATTTCTGCAATTTACATTCAAGTCGTGTGAGTTGCATTCAATTTGGGTTTTCCCTTCTGCTAAGTCTTTAAATTTCGGGTTTTACATTCAAGTTGTGTGAGTTGCATTGCATACTCGCCATACTCGAGCTAGAGTGCATACCTGCATCGAACAAACCCGAACAAAACGTGCAAACACGCCTAAGTGGATAAAATTGAAAGACTTAGGGTCGCCCAAATCAAAAACTCGCCAAGTGCATGATTTCAAAAGGATTTTCAAAACACTTCCTTATTCAAAAATCGAATTTGAGTTTAACTTATTCAAACGAAGTCTCAAAGCGTACAAACTGACCCTTGCGTGTCGGTGCAAGAAGGTCTGCGACGAAAAGATCCCGCTTGCCTACAATTGCCTTTCAAAAGTCAGATATTTCAAAAACTACTTCGCTAGTTTGTGTAAGCTAGCTGGCATGCCCTAAAAGCGAACGTAGATTGCGAAAAGATTCATTCCAGGCCTAAGAAACCCGGAGTCGAAGATTTTTTCGTGTCTATACCAGCGTAAAACTTCGTCGGATTTCTACATGGATTACAAAAATTATGAGCATTGCTTTGGGGCGTCCCCGCCTAGCGACGTGCTGCAGAGCCCGAATGCAGTAAGAAGTAAGCAAGGGTTACTACATTTTCGCCCGAATGTAGTGAATCAATTGCATAGAGGGTTCCCACATCATGGACGGGTGTGGGTAAAAAAGTTAGTCCCGCTACATTGCCGCCCGAATGTAGTGAAAATTTTTCAGAGAGGGTCTCCGCATTTTGATTATGGACGGATGCGGGGGGTAAGGAAGCTAGTCCTAGATAATAAGATTCGTATTGGTTCTTGGAATATCGGAACATTATCGGGTAAGCTAATGGAGGTGGTAGATATTATGATTCAGAGAAAGATTCATATTCTATGTTTACAAGAGACAAAATGGGTTGGAGAAAAAGCAAAGGAGATAGAGGATACAGGTTTTAAATTATGGTACTCAAGTAAAGAAATGGCCCGAAACGGAGTTGGTATTATCATAAATAAAGATTTAAAGGAGAGTGTAGTAGACATACAACGATATGGTGACCGAATCATGACATTGAAATTAGTGTTAGGAGCAGAGGTTTTGAATATAGTTTATGCTTATGCACCCCAAGTAGGACTAGAAGATAGTATAAAGACAGCTTTTTGGAAAGAGTTCGATAAGGTGTTTCAAGACAGCTTTTTGGAAAGAGTTCGATAAGGTGTTTCAAAAGATTCCACAAAGGGAGATGATTTGTTTAGGAGGAGATTTAAATGGACATGTCGGTAAAGAGGCATTAGGATATCAAGGGATTCATGGAAACTTTGGTTATGAGAATATAAACGAGGAAGGTAGGGAGATTTTAAATTTTGCTATGTCATTTGATCTCTTTATAGTCAATACAATCTTCAAAAAACGAGATGAACATTTAATTACTTATAAGAGTGGCTTATCACAAACACAAATTGATTACTTTATTTGTAGAAAAAAAGATAGAGCGTGTTGTAAAGATTGTAAGGTAATTCCAGGAGAAAGCTTAACCACCCAACATCGACTTTTAGTTATGGATTTACAAATAAAAAAATGGACAAAGAAGAAAAGAGTGCATCGAGCTATTCGGACTAAATGGTGGAACCTCAAAAGCGAGAAAGAAGATATATTTAAACAAAAAGTCCTTCAAGGATATGTTTGGAATTATGTTGGCACACCCTCTGATATGTGGAACAATATGGCTATACATATTAGGAAAGTGGCGAAAGATGTGTTAGGGGTATCTAAGGGAGGTGTACCGGCACAAAAAGAAGCTTGGTGGTGGAGTGAAGTAGTACAAAATAAAATCAAGGCAAAGAGGGCATGTTACAAATTACATTATGCTAAGAAAACGAAACTTTAGAAGCTTATAAGAAAGCAAAGAAGGAAGCAAAAAAGGCCGTTAGTGAAGCAAAAGCTAAGATTTGGGAGGACTTATATAAAAAACTCAACTCAAAAGAGGGTGAAAGAGATATTTTTAGGATAGCTAGGGCTAGAGATAAGAAAACTAAAGATCTTAATTATGTTAGATGCATAAAAGACGAGGATGAAAAAATTCTACTGGCAAATGATGATATAAGAAATAGATGGAAAAACTATTTTTATAATCTTTTTACTGAAAATAAAGATGCTAGTATTAGTTTAGGAGTTCAAAAGAATGAAGTCAAAGAGGCTCTTAAACATATGAAGAGTGGTAAATCGGTAGGACCAGATAATATTCCTATAGAAGTTTGGAAAATACTAGGAGAAATAGGAATCACTTGGCTCACAAGACTATTTAATGAAATATGGAAAAACCAAAAGATGCCCGAGGAATGGAGAGCAAGTACACTTATACCCATATATAAGAACAAGGGAGACATTCAAAATTGTGCGAATTATCGAGGTATCAAGTTAATGAGTCATACTATGAAATTATGGGAAAGAATTATCGAATGTAGGTTAAGACAAGTATCAAGTACAACAGAGAACCAATTTGGATTTATGCCAGGTAGATCTACTATTGAAGCGATTCACCTTTTGAGACGTCTTATGGAACATTTTAGAGCAAAAAAGAAAGACCTTCACATGATATTTATTGATCTAGAAAAAGCTTATGATAGGGTACCGAGGGAGGTTCTTTGGAGAACTTTGGAAAAAAGAGGTATCCCATTGACATATATTAACCTTATAAGAGACATGTATGATGGTGCAAAAACATGTGTGAGGACTCATGAAGGAACGACAGACTTCTTCGAAGTTAATATTGGGTTACATCAAGGATCAACTTTAAGTCCATACTTATTTATAATGGTGATGGATGAGTTAACAAAACATATTCAAGATGAAGTACCTTGGTGTATGTTATTCGCAGATGACATTGTATTAGTGGAGGAGTCTAAGGAAAAAGTTAATAGAAAATTGGAACTATGGAGAGAAACATTAGAAAACAAAGGCCTCCGACTTAGTAGAACAAAGACAGAATATATGGAATGTAAGTTTGATCATTTGGCTACTTCAGAGGACAAAGAAATTAACATTGTCACACATTGCATTCCCCAAAAGGAAAGTTTTAAATACCTAGGGTCAATTTTTCAAAGTGATGGAAGAATTGATGGAGATGTTACACATAGAATTAATGTTGGTTGGTTAAAATGGAGAAGAGCATCAGGTATTCTTTGTGATAAGAAGATACCATTAAAATTAAAAGGTAAATATTATAGAGCTGCAATTAGGCCTGCCATGTTTTATGGTTCTGAGTGTTGGGCAGTTAATCATCAACATGTACAAAAGATGTCTGTGACAGAAATGAAGATGTTGAGATGGATGAGTGGTCATACAAGAAAAGATCGTATACATAATGAGGTTATTAGAAACAAATTAGGAGTGGCACAAATAGAGGATAAAATGAGAGAACATCGTTTAAGATGGTTTGGACATATCAAAAGAAGAACCTGTAAGAAGGTTAGAAAAACTAAATTTGGAAAGTATTAAAAGAGGTAGAGGACGACCACAAAAGTGTTGGAAAGAAACAATAAAGAATGATCTAGCTTATTGGGAGTTAACTGCTAATATGGCACACGATAGGGATCTGTGGAAACAAAGAATCCATGTAGTCGACCCCGTCTAGTATGGGAAAAGGCTTAGTTGTTGTTGTTGTTGTACATTTGTTAGATTATTGATTCATATGCTTAACTCCGACTAGAGTCGGTCCCAAGCCCGAATAAAGGAGGAGGGTTGTGTTAGGCTTCCAACAACTAGTATAAAACTTTGTCGGACTTAGCATGGATTCTATAAAAAACAAAGAATTCATGTAGCCGACTCCATTTAGTATGGGAAAAGGCTTAGTTGTAGTTATTGGTTTAGGTGCTTCAAAACATATGGGATCTTTGACTATCACGAATTCCATGATAAAGTAAAAAATGCTGATAATTCTTTTATCTCGGTACGGGAAAGAGGAAAGTTGTAGACAACACTTAGAATATTAGATCTTGTCCTTTATGTTTCAGACATTTTCATGAATCTATTGTTAATTAGTGCATTAACTTCAAGGTTGAATTATATTGTACACTTTTTGCATTCTCTTGTGTATTTCAGGAACAAAGGATGAAAATGATCATTGAATTTGGTAAAAGAAGTGGAGGACTATGCGTATACGGAGGAAAACATGAAGGTATATCAGTCAATGCTCCATCTACACAAAGTGAGATAGAATTAACTCTATGGCATCGACGACTTAGACATCCACCAATTCAAGCCTTGGTACCAAAGAAAATAGAATTCAGGAAGACTACAAATCTTGAGTATGAGGCATGTCAATTAGGAAAACATGTTAAAACGATCTTTCCTAAAAGTGTATCACAAACTCATAATCCTTTTAATCTAGTACACTCTGATGTATGGGGACCTTGCCCAATATCTGCTATTACTAGACATAAATATTTTGTCTTTTTAGATGATTATTCATGTTTTACTATCATTTATTTGTTGAAATCTAAGGATAAGATTGGCAGGATATTTCTATTGTTTCTTAGGTTTGTTAAGAAGCATTTTCAAGCATAAATTAGAATTGTTTGATCTGATAATGGGGTGAATTCATATCGACCATGCTGAAAATTACTTGGCATCACATGAAATTATAGATCATATATCATGCGCTTATTCACCAGAACGAGATAGCAAAAAGAAAGAATAGGCACATCTTAGAGGTTGCTCGAACATTAATGATTGCAAGATCTACTCCAAAATATTTATGGAAAAAAGCAATTCTTATAGCGGTATACCTCATAAACAAGTCACCTCTGACGGTTCTTGACGGGAAGATACCCTTTCAAGTATTGTTCCCTAATGAGAAGTTCAATTTACCACCTAGAGTCTTTGGGTGTGTCTATTATGTACATGTGCATCATCATAATAGAGACAAACTAGACCCTAGAGCATTGAGGTGTGTGTTTATTAGATACTCTCCATTTTATAAAGGATACAAGTGTTTTGACTCAATTTCAAAGAAGTTTCTTTTTTATATAAAGATGTGACATTTTATGAACTTAAGAGTTATTATAATCGTGAAGGGGAGTACGAAGAAGAATCAAAGTCAGAAGAGCGATTATTGCCAATGCTTACAAAGGAATGAACAACTTTGATCGAATAATACAATCTCATCGGATAGAACGACCTATTCGAGACGAAACAACTTGACCCGGACAGAACAAAGTCGAGGCAATGCATGAAGGAACGGATGAAGGCGATCCAAGTAGAACAAAGACCTTAAGTGAGAAGATCAACGAGAGTCGAGACAACCATCAAGAGGTATTTCTCGGATGATTATGTCAACTCTCGCGATGAAGGAGAACTTCAGTTTCGTAGAAGCCATTGAGACGAATGATAAAGAGAAATGGATGCAAGCCATGCAAGAAGAAATACAATCACGAAGAGAATCGAGACGTATGACTTGGTGAGATTACCAAATGGACGAAAGGCATTGAAAAAAAGTGGGTATTCAAACTCCAGAGAATGAAGAGAACAACCGGGCTTGTGGCAAGCAAGGCTTGTACGTGAAGAGGTGCGACAGGAAGAAAGGTTACAGATTTTGAAGAAATCTTCTCATAGATAGTGAAGCATGACATCCATTAGGAGGTGATGCCTTGCCTCTTGGCACTCAATAAGCTAGACTTAGGAGAATAGAAACGAATTGATGTGAAAAATGCAACATTTCTTGCATGGAGACTTAGAGAGGAGAATACTTATATGGATTCAACTTGAGGAAAGGTTTTCGAAGAACCGGTGGATGCAAAGAAAAGCTAGTGATTGTCGAAGAAAGGCTCTTATATGGCTTAAAAGCAAAGATCCATTGAAACTCGAATAGGTATAAGAAGTTTGATGAATTCATGGACCCAGCACAAGGCATTGTCAAGATAAGCAAAGCCAATGAGATCCATTGTGTTTGTTTGTGAAGAACATGGGTGAAGAATGAAAATCGATCATTACTTCTTGTGTATGTTGATGACATAATTGATTGTTGGGAAAGATAAGTATGAAAATCCGGAGTTGCTCGAAAGGCATTAGCGCAATGACTTTGAGATGAAGGACCTTGGGAGTTGATAAGAAGATTTCAGGTGATTGAAGATCATTCGAGAGATCAAAATAGCAAGGTGCATTGTTGTTTCTCTCAATGAGAAGAGTATATCCTTAGAAGAAAATTCTTGAAGGGTTCCAACATGCATAATGTCGAGTGCAATCTGCGCATGTCTACCTTTGTTCGCAGGTCCATCTTAAAGGCTCTCTCTTAAGACCCAATGTCTCCCCAGGGAATGAAGAAGAAAAGGAAGAAATGAAGCAAGGTGCCCTGATTACTTATGCTAGTACGGTGGCAAGTCTTATGTATGCAATGTAATTTTGTACACTAAACCAGGACTATTGCATGTCTTTGTGGAAGTCTTGTGAGTAGGTTCAACTAGGAAATCCAGGA
The DNA here is from genome assembly GCA_036023115.1 of Brasenia schreberi. NCBI lineage: Eukaryota > Viridiplantae > Streptophyta > Magnoliopsida > Nymphaeales > Cabombaceae > Brasenia > Brasenia schreberi. Next base: position 4,523,511 of record JAYKKT010000085.1, on the reverse strand, counting down.
AGAGAACATTAGGGAAGAGTGTGAAATGGATACTGTACCCGCATTATGTGAAGGAACTTCAACAATGTGCTTACTGTTTTGGCAATGGAAATCTGTGCTCCTTTGGATATTTAGATACGGATATGGCGAGTATGTTGATGCTGGATTCATGCGAGGAGATCTTGGACATCGAGGAGGTACGATAACATTCTTTAGATTGTATCTCATGAGTCATGACTTTGGGTACAAGTAGTTGGATTGCTCAATTAAGCACCACGGAAAGTTGAATTCATCGCAATCACTTCAAGGTTGCATAGAGATGCAGTCATGGATGAAGGAAAGTCAATGATGCTACTTTGAGTTAGAGCCGGGAGCTGGTGGTGAAAACTCGGATGTGTCTCTGACAAGGCGAGTGTCGATGCGACAATCAAAGTCTCGTGGGGGCTTCCTTATGACAAAGAAGGTCAAATGTACATCGGCCGTGAGAGATATCGTGGCATCAGTAGATGGTGGAAGTAAAATCTTCTTGATTGAGAAAATACATACCAAGATAGCAGGGTGATGTGGATGACAAAAGCTACTGCCTAAAGAAGTTAGAAATGCAGCAAAGAAGTTGCTGACTTAGCATCAACTCAAATTTAATCCAAAAGATATTTTCCTTTGGTTGGAGGAGAATTGTGGGGTCGGCCCAAAGAAAAACTTGCAGATTCGGTGCAAGATTTCAAAGCAAAGTTTGAAATCAAGTGCATAATTGAAAATCACCTTCGGTGCACGGTTTTTTGCCTGAGCAGCTTTGATTACTGCGGTTTTGCCTCATTGTGCTTCTATAAATAAGAAGCAATTGTCGCCTCCATTAAAGGAGGGCGTGTAGCCATTCCATCTCTCACTATTTTTGCTTTTTTCCTTTAATGTTTTGGTACTCTAATTCAGTCATAGTTGAGGAAAACATATTGAAAATAAAATATTTCTTTTGTTAGAAGGTGATTAGTGGTAGAATTTAATAATTGAAACATTGTCTAGTAGGGACTAGAAAAGGAGTTGCTCATTGCACAAACAGAGTTAGAAAATTGCCAAAAGCTATTAAATAGTAATGTCTACATATGATTAAGAGCATACTTGAGAGGAGACAATAGAAAGATGATTTAGAGATATTTAAGGAAGATGATGATGATGATATTGTTGGATTAGATGATAGTATTCCTTCTGATGGTAGGACAGAGATTGGTAGTAGTAGTTCTCGGCCACCAACTAGGGGAAAGAGGAGTGGAGGAAGAGCATACAGTCATTTTTTCCTCCTAATACTACACATGGTGCTGAACCTAGAATTCGTGTTATTATAACTTCAAAGCAATTGCATGAACAGACAAACTTTGCAATGGATATATGGTTTTATGATACATGCATTCCATTTAATATGGCAAACAATTTTTATTTTCAAGCAATGGCAGATGCAATTGCTAACATTGGTCTAGGGTATAAGATGTAGGGAAACTATTGGATAAGACTATCCTTGAAATGCAAAAATATTGTTCGACTTTGATAGAGTCATGGAAGGAGACGGGATGCACTATCATGGCAGACGAATGGACAGATAGGTGAGGAAGGACTTTATTAAACTTTTTTTTCTATTATCATAAAAGATTTATGTTTTTGAGATCTCTAGACATATTAGAGGAAAGACATACTACAGAGGTCCTAAGGCAATAGTTTGATAAGGTGATATTCGAGGTTGCACCAGATAATGTAGTCCAATTCATTACAGATAATGCAGTTAACTATAAAGCAGTTGAAAAGGAGTTATCAGATATTGGCCACTATCTACAACCTATTGTTTAGATCTCATCCTTAAGGATATTGGTGAGATGGATGAGATAAAGGCAACAATTGAGTGTTGCCAAAATATTACCAAATTTATCTATAACAATGCTTTTGTATTATGTATGATGAGGAGATATACAGATGGTGTAGTGCTTCTTCGTATAATTGTAACTGTATAGAGCATTGTGAAATAAAAGCAAGCCTTGAAGAGAATGTTCTTCTCATACGAGTGACAACAATTTATAGAGTTGTCTTAAAATAGAAGAAATAGAAAGCTAAATGAGATTTCAGAGATAATCTTTAATAATACATTTTGGAATGTCTGTGTTAGACATTGAGGATTACATATCATTTAGTGAAAGTTTTAAGATTGGTTGATAGCAAGGAGAAACCATCTATGGTTATCTTTATGAAGCCATGAATAGGACAAAAGAAGCTATTAGAATTAATTTCAATGGAAGAAAGATGGATGATGTGCCCATGTGAAAAATTATAGATAACAAATGAAACAAACAATTGTATTAGCTTATTCATTCACCAACTTATTACTTAAACTCAACATTAAGGTATTCAACAAGCTTTAAAAGGGATGGTAAGGTAAACTGAGGTGTTATTGATTGTATAGACAGATTAGTCTATGAAATGAGTAGAGCAGATGTTATACATCGAGAGATGGAGATCTACGATAATGCTTTTTACTTGAGTTTGCCACTAGTAATTCGCAACTGCACTAATATGTGCCATGTAAACTATTTATCTTCATGTTTAAGTTTCTTAAATATTATATTTATTGTGGAGTAAGTTTTTGATGTTTGTCTTTTTCTATCATATGTTTGGTGAAATAGGTTTAGAAGTGATTATCCAAACTTTAGAGATTTTATAGTAAGAGTTCTGAGTTAAACTTATAGTACAACGAGTTATGAAAGGAATTGGAGTGTCCTTGAACACATCTACATTGAAAATTAAATGGTGATTGATGGATATTTACTCTAACTTATGAATTATATGAATTGTTTTCAATTATTGTGATTTTTTTTATTTTTATAATTTTTTTACTTTTTAACTTTTTAATATTAAAATATAATACAATGCGATACAATACATATTATATCATGGACCAAAATGATACACGATACGATACGCATCGAATTACACTTTTCATGGCTTCATAAAGATAGCTCATAGATGATTTTTCTTCATCTGTCAGTTAATATAAAAACTTTAAACTTTAACCAAAGGCATGTGATCCTTAATAATCTAATACAAGGGTTTCAAAATGTACTCCTCAAGACCATCTCTAAAATGTCATTCAATTTTCAATTTCTCCCATTTTAAAGTAACTTTATAAACTATTATCACTCATGTGAAGTAAACATTATCTTGAAGGCTTGGTTTTTATTTAACAATTACAAATGCATGATTATAAAAAAAATTAGTGATATCTTAATAGCATTAACTTATTGCATTTACCTCGCTCATCTCTCCAATATCCTCACAGATGAGATCTAGGTAATGGACTACACACAATGTTCAATAAAAAGTTTCATAAATGTTAGTCAGCTCCTTTGCAGTTGCTTTATAGTTAGATTATATGTAATTAATTGAACTACATTTTCATGCCCAACCTCTAATATCACCTTATAAAATTCTTATCTTAAAACCACTTAAGTATGATGCTTCTCTGATATGTCTAGTGATCTCAAAAATAAAAATCCGTTAGAACAATAGACAAGGAAGTTTAATACAGTCCTTCATCGCCTAATTGTCAATCTATAATGATACTACATCCTTTCTCCTTTCTTGATTTCCTTAAAGTCGAACAATACTCTTAGACTTCAAGAACGGTCTAATCCAATAATTTCCCTCTCAATTTATTATAAGTTGGCATCTTATACCATGTACTAATGTTAGCAATGACATATGTCATTGCTTGAAAATGAAAAAAAATTGTTACGTTAAATAGAATGTATGCATCATAAAACAATATCCCCACTGCAAGATTTGTTTACTCATACAATTGCTCTAAAACTATAACCGCAAGAATTTCAGATTGAGCACTAGGTGTAATACTAGGAGAAAATGATTGTGTGCCAGAATAAGATCTTTCAACCCTTTCTCTTCTACCGCTTCCAACCTCTTCAAGAACCTTTGTGGTTGAGAACTACTACTATTAATCTTTATTCTAGTATAAGAAGAGATGTTATTATCACCACCAAAGTCCAACATCATCTTCCTTAAACATCCCTACATCTTCTCAATTATACTCTCAATCATTTATAAACATTATCATTTAATAGCTTTTGACACTTATAACTTTGTCCGTGCAAGGAATGACCTCTTTTGTAGTCCTTACTAGGTGATGTTTAAATCGAAAAATTCTACCACTCCATCTTATCACAAAAATTACATTTGATTTTCAATCTATTTACTTCAATTGAAGTACCCCACTGTCATGCCTGATCATAAGATCTTGATTGAAACTGTGTAGCACTAACACCCTTTCTTGCCATCTTAATTTACCACTTAAATCTTAATACAACAACAACAACTAAGCCTTTTCCCATACTAGACGGGGTCGGCTACATGGATTCTTTGTTTCCACAGATCTCTATCGTGTGCCATGTTAGCAGTTAACTCCCAATAAGCTAGATCATTCTTTATTGTTTCTTTCCAACACTTTTGTGGTCGTCCTCTACCTCTTTTAATACTTTCCAAATTTAGGTTTTCTAACCTTCTTACAGGTTCTTCTTTTGATCTTCTTTCTAAATGTCCAAACCATCTTAAACGATGTTCTCTCATTTTATCCTCTATTGGTGCCACTCCTAATTTGTTTCTAATAACCTCATTATGTATACGGTCTTTTCTTGTATAACCACTCATCCATCTCAACATCTTCATTTCTGTCACAGACATCTTTTGTACATGTTGATGATTAACTGCCCAACACTCAGAACCATAAAACATGGCAGGCCTAACTACTGCTCTATAATATTTACCTTTTAATTTTAATGGTATCTTCTTATCACAAAGAATACCTGATGCTCCTCTCCATTTTAACCAACCAGCATTAATTCTATGTGTAACATCTCCATCAATTCTTCCATCACTTTGAAAAATTGACCCTAGGTATTTAAAACTTTCCTTTTGGGGAATGCAATGTGTGCCAATTTTAATTTCTATGTCCTCTGAAGTAGCCAAATGATCAAACTTACATTCCATATATTCTGTCTTTGTTCTACTAAGTCGGAGGCCTTTGTTTTCTAATGTTTCTCTCCATAGTTCCAATTTTCTATTAACTTTTTCCTTAGACTCCTCCACTAATACAATGTCATCTGCAAATAACATACACCAAGGTACTTCATCTTGAATATGTTTTGTTAACTCATCCATCACCATTATAAATAAGTATGGACTTAAAGTTGATCCTTGATGTAACCCAATATTAACTTCAAAGAAGTCTGTCGTTCCTTCATGAGTCCTCACACATGTTTTTGCACCATCATACATGTCTCTTATAAGGTTAATATATGTCAATGGGATACCTCTTTTTTCCAAAGTTCTCCAAAGAACCTCCCTCGGTACCCTATCATAAGCTTTTTCTAGATCAATAAATATCATGTGAAGGTCTTTCTTTTTTTGCTCTAAAATGTTCCATAAGACGTCTCAAAAGGTGAATCGCTTCAATAGTAGATCTACCTGGCATAAATCCAAATTGGTTCTCTGTTGTACTTGATATTTGTCTTAACCTACGTTCAATAATTCTTTCCCATAATTTCATAGTATGACTCATTAACTTGATACCTCGATAATTCGCACAATTTTGAATGTCTCCCTTGTTCTTATATACGGGTATAAGTGTACTTGCTCTCCATTCCTCGGGCATCTTTTGGTTTTTCCATATTTCATTAAATAGTCTTGTGAGCCAAGTGATTCCTATTTCTCCTAGTATTTTCCAAACTTCTATAGGAATATTATCTGGTCCTACCGATTTACCACTCTTCATATGTTTAAGAGCCTCTTTGACTTCATTCTTTTGAATACGTCGGTAGAAATTGTGGTTTATATACTTTTCTGACTTGGCTAAATCTCCTAAACTAATACTAACATCTTTATTTTCATTAAAAAGATTATAAAAATAGTTTTTCCATCTATTTCTTATATCATCATTTGCCACTAGAATTTTTCATCCTCGTCTTTTATGCATCTAACATAATTAAGATCTTTAGTTTTCTTATCTCTAGCCCTAGCTATCCTAAAAATGTCTCTTTCACCCTCTTTTGAGTTGAGTTTTTTATATAAGTTCTCCCAAATCTTAGCTTTTGCTTCACTAACGGCCTTTTACCACTTAAATCTTAATGAACATGAAAATAAAAATATTTCATAAATCTCCAATCTTCACTTCATAAACCACCAAAACACTCGAAGACATCGTCTCTCACTTCATACATTACCACAAATAAAACGAAAAGACATTCACTCACTTCATATATTATCATTAAAAAAATAGCACAATAAAATGCAAAATACACATAAAAAATACGATAAAACCCTATACCACAACCATCAGATTGTCCTTATTGTCGCTGCTGAGTGATAATATCATTGGAATGGAGACTTTGGAGATGCTTATCTCTCGTCAAAAGTTGTCGTGGAGCACCGTGACCGTGAGCCTGGAGCATTATCAAACACGAGTCAAACCCCACAGAAACGTCGGGGTTCTGTTAGGATGGAGATGGGTTTAAAAGAAACAAGGCATATCACCCGTATTGTATGATATGGGGTGATACAGATAACATTGGCTATGACTGGAGATTCTCATAAAATTGTGTTAACTAGTCAGTGTAATTCTCTCTAAAAACAAACAGCTTGAATTGTATGAAATCGTCAAAGAAGGAAACCTTCCTCTGAAGTCTATACGTCTTTCTTTCTCTAGTTGTCTTCTCGTTCTCTTCGAACTCACCAGCCACCAACCAACTTCTCCATTTATCGCTCTTACTCAAGTTTCCTCGCAATCCCTATTTCTTCCCAAAGTCAGCATCTCCTTCCATCCATAAAGTTCTTGCCTATCTTTCACTGCAAAGAAATCTTTGGCGAACACAAAAGAAAATCCTGAGACGTTCATCCAACTTTTAGTTTACCCAGAGCTTCAACGTTGCACTCTCCTCATAATATACATGCCGGCTATTTCATGAACTTCATCGTCAATTTAACTTGTGTAGAACCTAAAGGACCATATATCCAGATTGCATTTCAGGAAAACTATTTAAGAAAAAAATTACCAGATAAGGCCACCATGGTTAAAAATGAAAGATCTCTATGCTACAACTTTGTGCAGAACCGATTTGATCTGCCATATCCCAACCTAAGAAACAAATCTAAAAGTGTATACTCTTATCTCGTAAATGTTTTGAATTTCCAGGACCAAGAAGAAATCATGCACGAGGAATCAGAAACTTGGTCATTTCCAGATGGGAAGCAAAACTTCAATTTAGAAAATGTCCTATTTCCTTTATCTCTTCCAACAAAAGATGCAAAAGATCCCGTTGAGTTCCAATGGAGACTAGAAATGGGCATGCCCGCCCAAATTACTCAGGTAAATAGGGAATAACTTGACCATATCAGGAATATCCACGTAGAATCAAATGGCATCCGTGACATGAGCTCCACAAATTCTGCCGTTCTATATAAAACACCCAATCACATCACATTACATTTCTCGTGTAAAATCAAAATAAAGAGAAACGAGGAATAGAAAACTGACCTCCCTTCCTGAATGGTGGGAGGAAGAAACGGATAAAGAGGATGCCTTGGACTTGCCATCCTCGTGGGATTCAGCGACCGGTATGAGCAGCTCGCGATCTCTATTATCTCTTGCGGCCATCGGACTCGACGATTTGTCATCACCCATATCACCCGCAACGACGCACGAACCTTGTCTTTTTAAAGAACCCCTTCTCCATTTTAGCGAAGACATCGGCGTCTAACCCAACCCTATATTCATTCCTTTCTCCTCTCTTTTATCCTTCTGCACCCACTTTAGATGAAATCGGAAATCGAACAGATCAACAAACAACAGCAAGGGAAGAAACCGGTCGCCTCACCCAACCCCTGCAAGCGCACGCTTTGCACGAGAGAGAGCGAGAGAGAGAGAATTATTTCGTACCGGTTAAGACATGCTCAAGTACAAACTAAAGCGTTGGAACAGAGCGTTGAATTTGGAAATTGGAATCAAAAGAGTTTGTTATTCAAGCTTGACGTCAACTTCTCGCAAATACAAATTCAAATCCAAAGGCATGCCATTCCATTTCTGTTACGGGCTAAGAAATTAATCGGGAACAAATGGGGAACGCGCCTGCGCGGAGCGTTGAATTGGGCAACCGGAATCAAATAAATGGAGAACGTCCCCCCAACTAACAGCGACAGCTCGCTCACCTGGCTGGCAGAGCTGCGCAGGTAAGGAGATCTACTCCCGGGCTTGCACGCCTCGCCTCGGCCTTCTCTTATCTCTTCTCTTGGTAACGCTTTAGTTGGAATAGTTGGCAATGCAAAATCAAATGGATTCGATATGCCAAACTCTTCTCGAACTGGTGGTCATATCGGATTTGGGTTTGAACTTTTCAGATATAATCAATGAATATCCACATCCATTTCATTGTTTTGTGTTTCTCCATACCTAAGGATGTTCATGTGGAGGGGATCTTCAGTTTCCTGTGGAAACCTGTCGCGAATGAGATGTATTTGGGGAGTGGAAATGGAGACGGGAACGGAGAGAGTAAGCAAATCCCCAACAAGAATCGGGGCGGGGCAGAAACAGGGATAGGAGGTCCGTTCCCATGAAACCAGTCCCGATCATTCGTCTAATTGATTTTATAAAGTTAGGTCTACCTAAAAATAAACAAATTACAAGAAAAAATAAATAAAAGAAAATGTTATTTCTTTTTTGAATTCGTGAATTCATTGTCATTCCCTATATTTTATTTGTAATAATATGTTCTAATGTAGATGCATTTTACATAAACTAGGTTCCATTTTGTAAGATCGAATGTATGTTTGAGCATCTTTCTTTTCTCCAACGTGTCTATGTAGAGACCCATGAGGATAATGAGATGGGAATGGAGGCAGTTTTGGTCCCGTCGTAAGGATGATAATGGGGATGGGAATGGGGACTTTGATTCCCGGCCCTGTCCCATGAACATTTCTACCCAAACCCTAGTCGTCAAGCTCTAATTCTATTTTGTTATTATCTCTATTAAGCCTAATTTCATAAGCAATTACCCAAACGTATGCGGAAGCCATGTGGCCTGTGCGCATAGTCGTGATGACATGTTAGGCTGGCATTACTTAGGAGGTGTTTGATTTCAGGGCCTGGGACTACGGAATTGGAACCACAGTTCTAGGTGCAGTTCCCATCATACTCAAATACGGCCGCTAGGGTTGGAATTGGAGTTCCAGTTCCATAGTTTGGGCCTCACAATCAAACATCCCACAAGGGGATTGGCTCTTTGGCACCGGGTCAGCCTAGCTAAAACAGCTTATTTTTCCAATAGAAAGGAAAGAAGAATAAAAATCGTCAGGATGTGGGACATATTATTGGTGAATATAGTCCGTTTCAGTAAGATTTCTTTTTCCAGTTAATGAGACTAGTTTGAATTGGATAAAGGCATCATTTCCATTTACACTAAAACTTAATTTAAGTCATGGGAGTTCTATCTAAACATTTTAAATCACGCCTACAATGCACTAAAATTTATGATATGTGGTAACACGGCTGCAATGCTCATTAAGAGAATCTTGGACGTATGCTCCCGTGAGAAACTGTTTTATGTATATACCTCCCTAAAAACTTGTATGTTGCAACGCACCCTTCTCTTATGTCAAATCCTTGCCATCTATGCTCTTTCTTCAACGCCACACTATTGGTTTGCCTAATTGAATGGTTAATTCTAAGGTTAAGTATTTCACGGAAAAAGTCTAACCACTCTCACTAAGCAAATTAATGGATGAAATATTGACAAGAAAGTATAACATGCAAAGGATTATCTTTCAATAGAATTTGCTTTAATGGGAATATACGTAGGACTAGCTTTTAAGAGAGGTATATACACAAATGAGTTTCCAACACGAACATGCAGCAAACTTCTCTATTCGAACCATTTGGAACTGTCAGTTCCAACACCTGCTGCAGATTTTGCATATATATATATATATATATATATAAGGCATCCTAAATACATAATGTCTTTTGGTATACAATATTACATAAAAATAATTTGATATCAATAGTGAATATTTGAATTACTTTATATTTAATAATAATATACATTAAATGTAAAGTAATAAAGTATAATGATACTTTTAATTTGAATTTTCATCCTCTATATAAGATTATAAACCGAAGACATTATTCATCTAAGACTCTCTTTTTTCTCTATATATATAAATATAAAAGTGTCACATATAACACCCCATTCTTATTGAATTCTTTGCTTCCAAAAAAATGGGCACATATGTTGGGGCCGGTCAAACTGAACAGAAGCCTGGCAGCCAGGATTCAACAGGACAAAGGCCCTTAAGTTTCTTTTATTGAGAAAGGTTCCACGTCCAAGGTTCCTTGCACGGGAGTCATACTTGGTCACAAACTCATTGTGGCCTGGGGTGAAGAGGAGGACCCTCTTCATCCAGTGAATTCTAATGATAGTAAAGAAATGAATCCTAATGATAGGCTGATGATAATGAGACGGAATTACAGTTACTGAACTAGGTCAAACCATCACTCAGGAGCTCCTCACGTATTGAATGAATGAAAATCACATTTGTGATGTCAAAGCACTCAACAATACATTAGACTGAGGTGCTTGGAGAAATATAAAGGACAACTTTTTACTCTCTTGCCCATATGTATACATACATACATACATACATATATACACATATCAGAAACCATTCTCCTACTGCAACCCCCCCCCCCCCGAGAAGAAAATTATGGTTCCACCCCTATTGTGGCAATCGTTCTCATGTCCAATATGTTCCTTTGCCCTCTTTTACATTGCCAATTCACTCCTAGGCTCGAAAGATTTGGACTCAAGGAATTGGGTGGGTTTGATGTTCCCTCTGTTCCATAGCAGTGCACATGCTAACCATCACATTACGCGAGACTAATTTTCTCAAACGTTCTCCTTTAAAAGTGTAACTCTCCACACAAGTATTGACCAGTAGGGTCTGTTCATGCCCATGAACAATTAACAAATACGGTGGCATAATAAAATCAAAGACATATCAAAAGTACATTTATTAATATATATTTTAAAATCCAACAAGGTAGTGGTAAAGAAATTCAAAAGTACAAGGAGCCTATCTACTCCTACAATCTAGAAGAAGACAGAATCATCCTTCAACGTCTCACGTGCTCAGTATCTCTATTGCCTATACTCTAAAAACATTTAAAATAAAACTTAAGCACCACACTGTGCTCGTAGATGGATGTGATCTCTCCACAGATAATCATACTAGAGACATGCATCATTTCAAACCAGGTAGTAAGAAAATATATATCATCAAATAAAACAATATCATTACTAAACATGCATGCATACTCAAACACTCGTCAAGATGCAATTTAATTTCGATATCATAAGGTCTATAATGTAATAATCCACTATCATGTTGTACGAGTTGCCTACACTATACTCTTATCCAGCCACATGACCTCCGAAAACACCCTCACCGTGTCGGGCCTAAGATCCTGTTGCCTCCCAAAGGCCCATTAAGCCCAGTCCCTCAAGTCCGCAGAGCAAAAGTATTTGAATACTCTACTAATAGAGTAATACATTCAACCATATAATCACAATAATAACTTCATAATCACGTCCCATATCCACAATAACATTCACTGGACCATCTCTTAGGATCCAAATAATCACATCCACAACAATCACATATATCTAACTATGTCAAAATAACATATCCAAATCAAAATCACACATTCAAATTAAGTATCAAATCTGTTGTAGTGTACATAAACTCTCCACTCTCATTGATTAGTTTCACTTATCCCTAACGTAGGCATGTAACCGACATGAGTTGCCCACAACAACTATTAGTACAAACTATCTCAACCAATGAAGTACCCAACACAACTCAACACATCTACAAGTTATGACTATCCAATACATCCATCTACAATCCACTAACATCATATACTGTTCGTGAAAGGTAGATCCATATCGATAGTATTTCACTCGCCTACAATGACAACCAACGAGCTAACACTAACAGATGCGTTCATCGATAATCCATTGACTTCCCAATCCGTCGTGAAAGATAGATCCATATCTATTAAGTGGTTTACTCGCACACAAGCACACTCAAGTCACGAGTAATCAAAGCATTTTAAAGACTATTTTACAAGCCAACACATATATACCTATTTGAAAACATTAATAAACATTTTACAACCTCATGATTCATCTGAAAGCAATTAAAAACTACCTCTAGCATATAACTGAAAAGAGCACATTCACCTACATGACGTCTCTATGTAGATCCCAATATAATAATAATAACTTCATTTTAATCATCTCAATTTAATCCCTAAACCATGATAAAAACATAATATTACTATTCTACATTCAAATACAAACCCAACGGCTCAAACCACTTCGAAATCAAATCTCAAATGAATCTAAAACCAAAAAAATCAATCTCGTGAAGTTCTTACCTTCGCCTCATCGTAGACAATTTTAGCCACCTTTCTCTTTTTTTTTCCATCATATCTCTCCACCTCTCGTTCTTCTCTTCTCTCTTCCTTACTCTTTCTCTCTCCCTCTCTCTCTTGTTTATGTTGACACTCTTCTTTCTCTCTCCCTCTCTCTCTTGTTTATGTTGACACGAAGACGGTTGCAGCCTTCCTTTCTCTCTCTCTTGTTTATGTTGGCACGAAGACCGTTGCAGCCTTCCTTTCAGCTAAGCAATGACCGTTGTGGCCACTGCTCAGCTTTACAGCAGGCGGAAGCCCGTGGCTCCCATCCGCTGCTCCAACATGTTGGGTCTGGGACCCAACTGAATCAGATCGAGTCTGCTGGACCCAATCCGGTCAAGATCTCACAAAAAGGCAGAAACAAGTTTACACTCCAATTCACATAAACAAAGCAGTAGTTTCAAGAACTACAATGATCCAAAAATTAATTAAACAAGATACCAGTCTTGTGGTTACACGATACAAGCTTGCAAATTATTCATTTGCAACAAATTCACACACACACAGACGAACTTTTCAACTATACGTACAAGAACTCTCTGAGAAAACAACAGGTTTCAGGTTGGAATTGACGACAAGCGAGCAAGACAAATGCTTCATGTGTGTGGTCTTTACCAGCTTCCCAATTACGAAGCCCCGTGCCCTTATGCCAAACTCCAGCTGCAGCGGAACTCCACCACTGCTGTCAGAGATGCCATTGCCACACACGGCCAAGTTCGCCCCTGCTCCATACAGAGGAATCTTCTCTCCATGCAGAGTCACCGTCACAACACGTTGACTCTTCCGAGGCTGATAGTATTTCATCACCTGGCAAGAAAGATTGGACACAGTGAGTTCAATTCCAAAAGCTTCCTTCATGAAAGAATGAATATGGAGACGGTCAACAGGTGTTGGCCATAACAGATAGTTTGATAAAAGGGTTTTGCTAATCCTTACCTCTCCAGTGGCCACTGGTATC